>JAVQMF010000023.1:0-1472500 GCA_032878935.1 Erythrophleum fordii | reverse complement strand
AAAAATCACTAAACTCTTGGTTAATGTTGAGATGTTGAACTAATAAATGATGAGTGAGATGTTGGATGAAGTTGAGGAAGAAGGATCCAGATTAAGTTAGGGTTGACAATTTGCGTGTACATTTTGAATATTTGATAATAATGGATCAAAATAAATACTTTATACTGAATTAATAATTAATATGGAATAAGATTCAACTATTAAAAACGAGAAATAAAAAATCATTTTAATAAGATGCTTGATTCTTATAGGTTATATATAATAATTAGAATAAACAATTTTGCATAAAAATTAATTATATACTATAAAACTTATATATATATATATATATATGTAAATCCGTGAAAATTACATTATTTATAAGCTATTTATTGTGCAACTTTTACTTGATTACGTGCCTATGTACTATTCATGTATTGTTTAGGGTTACGTGCTAATGTACTATTTATATACAATTCACGTTCGTACATGTATTGTTCACATATGATTTTTTTCTTTTTTCTTTTTTCCCAAACTTTTTTTTTTTCTATGAGGCTCACGAGTCTTTTTTTGAATTTCTTACAAGATACAAGAGTGTGTCCTAATTCGTTATATAACTGTTTTTGTTAGTTTAATATTTTAAAACATTATTTAGATTAACTAACAATTAAAAAAAATCCTAAAAATCTAAACAACTCTTTTAAATTATATTTTAAAAATATAAATATGTGTATTAGATATCTTGAACATCCTTTATCTGATACTAATACTTACTATTTAATATTTATTACCCCAACTTTTATAATTTTTTTTATTTAAGCATTTTAATTCAGAGCCATATACAGTGTATTGAAAAAAGGTAGATTTTGTATTCATTGTGGATTGGCCTATTTATATAGAAATAGAGATACAGACATAAAGCTCATATGACAGACCTAGCCTTAGTATGATGTAATAAGATAATGCAAGATAAACTTTATAAACATTATCTGAGGCTTAAACTTAAACAATTAATTGTCTTTTAATTCATGCTGAAATTTCAGTAGACAATCCATTCATAAAAATGTTACGATAATAGTTACTCAAAGTATAATTGCGGCATTAGTAACATAGGCTTCTACAGCGTTGAACTAACCTTCAAATCTGTGATGGCTCGTGAATTACAGCCTCTTCATCCTCTTCCTTAGACAGAAACACAAATTCTCCATTGATTGGGTTATAAACTACATAAAAATTTTCATAACAATTTGGAAAGCGAGTCAGTAGAGAGGATGCATCACAGAAATTTTTTTCCTGCATAGATAATTGCTGAAGGAGATAGCTATAAACTAGAAGCAAGATATAATAGAGCATATCAGAAGAATTTCTCATTATGAACAATAAAACTCTGCCTTATTCTCTAATCGCACGCTAAAAGGGGTAGTGTAAACTCAACAAGCAGCTGAACAAAAATTGACTAATAATCAATCACCACAATACGCCTCTTTTATCAACATTGGTGATGAGGATATAACCCGTGAGGGTTACTTCTGTAGTACCTGAGGAAACTTAACATTAGACTTCAAAGAAAACAAAAAGTACAGTTTTAGGTGTTTAAATATGATGCATATATTTTTTACAACTCAGTACCGCATATTTGAGTTTTATAGGAGAACTTGATAGTAAACAAATAAGAAACTTTTAAGTCTTATCCTTAAATTATCTCAAGGAGAAGACCTGCTCAGCCAAAGCCTCATAAGCATATAGGCATCCTGATTTTATAGTTCATCCTGTCTTCTCTACAAGTAATTTTTCTAAGCATATACTATTGTATTTTCAGCATCTCCAATCTACTGATGCAGATAACTCGGTCAATTGAAGTTCTACTTCAAATTCAAAACAACTTCAACATTTATGCTAGCAAGTTGCAAATTTTCTGATATGAGTCACATTATCAACATTTATAAAGAGGTAGATAAAGTAAAATGTGACTGTTAAGTCAAGAATGGCAAGAGAATTCAATAAATGAAATTATATACAACATTAGTTTAGTATTTTTGCTCCTGACAACTGTTTTATTTGATTTCGGTTGCATGAAATAAATGAAAATATTCAATAGAAGTCAATAGGTTTTCTGTTTAGTCCTTAAGTAGGTTGGCACTTAAGAAGTGAAAGCAAATGCATATGGAAAAGTTAGAGCAATTGTAAAGGCTACATCAATTCAAGGGTTCTACAGATATTCACTGGCCAATATGGCCAAGTCTGAGAACACCCAACCAAATTCAGATACCATAGCCAACCCAAGGTTAAAACATCAAGGATGCACCAAATGACCAAAGTATTTTCAATACCATAGTTGTTAAAAAATAAGGGGAAAAATCATCAAAATGTCAAAGAAAAATTAACATACTCTAGAAAAAGTGAAATTTTGAAAGATGGCATCGATACAGGCAACATTTAATCAACCAAATTCGTACTTTCATCTACTCCTCCTCTGCATCTTTGCTTTTTTTCTTTTTATGTTTCTTCTTCTCACTTTGATCATCCTCTGTAGCTAACTCAACAGCCTTATCTTCACTATCTTTGTCCTTCTTCTTTTTCTTCTTCTCAGACTTCTTGGTACCTGGTGAAGTGGCTTCTACTTCTTGGTGCTCCTTCTTCTTATCTTTTCCAGCTTTCTCATCATCCGAAGATGGCACTTCTTCGTTTTCTTTATCCTTTTTCTTCTTCTTCTTCTTCTTCTCCTTCTTCTGAACTTCAATCTCCACGAGATCTTCTTTTACCTTCTTGACATTCAATTTTTCTTCTTCAACCTTTTCAACTTCAACTTTAACCTTCTTAGGAGGAACAGAAACAGGGCTACCATTGCTTTCAACTATTTTTCTCTTCCTATCCTCTCCACCAAGATCGCTCTTAATCTTTCCCTTCTCCTCTACAGCAGTTGAAGCAGCAAGACCTGCAATGATACTATCTCCACCAGTCGGTAAAACCATATTTCTCCGCCACTCTTGAGGAGTATTCTCATTTGGCTTCCCATGCTTATCTAGCTTCCCTTCTGCAATCAGTTTCTTCTTCATTGATGCCTTTGGGCCGAGACCCCATTTCCTTGGATAGGTATCTCGATCCATCACAACCCTTTTAATCTTCGCCACCACACCATGATCACAAGTTGCCATTACAGCAGTAGTCATCTCTGCAATCCCCAAAGCAATTGCTTCACCCTTGGTAGTCATAAGCACAACTTCCTCACCCACCTCAATGTCATTCTCAAACCTTAGTAACCCAGGAATCATCAGCTTTGCCCCATAACAAATCGCATTAACAGCTGAATCTTTCACAACCAATCTCTTATAACTCGTCAGAAGTACTTCAAGTGGCATAATAACCCTTCTCAAATAACTCTCATCCCTGTAATTATCATAAACCCATTGAGCATCCATCACATCATGCATAGTCACCATATTATCTTTCTCACCCAAAATCCCAGAACGCACCCTTCTAAGCTCTTGCATATGCCCTCCCACACCAAGAATCAAACCCAAATGAACACAGAGAGTCCTCACATACGTACCTGCTTCACATGAAATCCAAAACACAACCAAATGCTTATCTGGGTCATACTCTAGAAGCTTACTCTCATATATAGTCCTAATCCGAAGCTGCCTCTTCACCGCAGAAATCAATGGTGGCCTCTGAAATACAGCCCCAGTAAGCGTTTCAAGCGCTCGAGCCACTTTTGCAGCTTCAGGAACCTTCGAGTGCAAGCGAGCAACACACACATACTCTTTCCCTGCGCCTTGTTGGGATTTCACGAGTCGGGTCGCTCTATCGATGCAAACTATGAGGTTTCCTGTGACTTTCGGGTCAAGTGTACCGCTATGACCCGTTTTCTCGACCCGGAGGATCCGTTTGATCCAAGCTACGACCTCGTGCGAAGATGGGTTCGCGGGTTTATCGAGATTGAGAACGCCGTACTTGATGTACTCAGGAAGAGGACGCTTAAGGGGAGAGTAACCGGAGGGGATGGGAGTGTAGTGTCCAGTTCGTACATTGAGGCGGTCGTAGTTCTTGAGGAGTATCGGCCACTCAGAGGTATCGATCGAGGGAGTGAAGCTCTGTGGCTTGATCATAAAGTCGGTATCTTTCTGGGTCGGCCCATCATTATCTTCTTTGCTATGGTGCTTCTTCTTCTTCTTCTCCGAGCGAGAAACTTCAACCTCTGTCATGGCCGCGATTTAGTGGAAATTGCTTGTGTAAGAAAAAGAGTACACTATAGTTTGTTTGTTGTCGTTGTTAGGGTTTTAGTGGAGGCTAATGCAATGGCGATGACAGGTTTAGGGGAAAACGAAGATTTAGAGGGTTTCTGCCGATGATAGTTAGGAAGATGACCCATGGAGTTTGCACTGGGCTTGTCTGAGGAGAAGTGCCAGGCTTGTTGTGACACTCTCAGAGGCCCAAAGGAGGCCCAGATACACATTTTTTGAAAAAATCACAATCAGAGATCATAAATTACAAAATTTTTAGTGAATGATGTTGTTACAATTAATTTTTTCCAATGTTATAACTAAATTTTTCTAAAGTTATAATTAAGTCTTCTTAAAAATTAATTTTCATAAACTTAAGGTCTCTGAATATAATTTTCTCTTTTTATTTCTCCAAAATCCCTTTCAAAGTTCTAATTACCAAGTAAATGGGCCTTATCATTAGATCTGAAATTCTATATTTTTTTTTGGGTGAATTTTGAATTTAGTCTTTCATAAATCATTTAATATAATTTAATAATCTATTGAAATGCTTTCGTGTTAACCTTTTATCATATTTTTGTTCACAAATTAATGTAAAAAGCCAATAAATTGTAGAGTTTGGCATTTTCCGCTTGTGCACTGTTTAAGTGCATGTTTGGAGTGGTGTTGGAGAGAGAAGATCGCGTTTGTAACCCATCAAATGTAGAAACAATAAAAAAGATGCTTTTATCAAAACGTGATTTTGAGACAATGAAACGTTAAACTAAACATAGCATAACTCGACATATATTCAACCCATATAAATTAACTCAGTCTCTTAAATTAGGGTTGGGTTGGTGAACTTCAAAGCTATATGGCAATGGCCAAAGTTTCCCGGTGGTGATGATGGAAAAGTGGCGACGGTGACAATGAAGACTAGCCACTGGGTGGTGATGATTTGGATATGTATGTGCCTTAAATATTGAAGAAAATGGAGAATAAATAAAATATAAAATTACTACAAAATTGAACACAAATTTATTTATATGTTTGTCCTAATTAATTTTAAAAAAATAGAAAAAATTTAAACAAAAATATTTTCACAACAAATTAAAGATAAAATATTTTGTGACAAGTTATTTTGTCTTTAAATTCATCTTAAATCTTAGTTTTTTCTTATTTAAAAAAATTATATTGAGACAAAATTAGAAACAAAAAATTCAATCTCTAATTTTAAATTTTGGGTTTTAAAATTTAAAATTTTTTAATATAAATATCAGTTTTAAGTTATAATTTTTTCTTTTTAAGTTACTTTTATACAGGTGAGTGGTCACCGCTCGGCGCTGTTTAGTACATTTAGAAGTTAAATAAATATTTTGGCCCTTCAATATGATGTTAGCGAAAGTTGATTTTTACTCGGCGTGGGTTGCAAGTAGGGGTGTTCAGAGGCTTGGTTTGGTTCAGTTTGATAACCGAACCAACTTAATTGGTTTAACATTTTGTTGGACCTTGTCGGTTTTAAATTTTAATCGGTTTGGTTTAGTTTTTATTCGGTTTGGTTCGGTTTGGTCCGGTTTGGTTTATGTTTTTTTTTGTCCAAAAATAATTTTTTTAAAAAAAATTTGTTCCTTATAATATGTAGAATTTAACTTCTAATATCTTACATATCTTAAAATTTTGACCAATAATAACTTTGGAATAATTTACTATTTATATATATATATATATTATCTAAACAAATTTTATACATTCATAAATAAGATTTAAAAAGTGAAAAAAAAGAGAGTAATATCTTATAATAAAATAATATAAATAATTTGTATATTTTTTGAACCATATAAAAAATGTAATTTTGATTTTAATTGACAAAAGATTTTATTAATATAAAAAGAAACAAAATATTAAATTTTAATTAATTACAATTTTAATAGTTCGATTAATCAAATCAAATATAAAGAAAATCGACAACTGAACCGATTTAATCGGTTTTACAATCACAAAAATTAATCCAAACCAATTTTTAATATGTTTTATTGAATTTTGGACAGTTTAGTTCGATTTGGTTTAGTTTAATTGCTTTGATTCGATTTTGTTCAAGGGGTTGAACTCTTGGAAGGCCAATTGTTTATAAACGAGAGTTCAGCAATATCAATGCTGGGTTTCATTGTCTAAACTGATTCAACATCTAATCATTTGTCTCGCTTCTTTGAACAAGTTTCCCAAAAGAAGCAACTTCATCACTTGAGGTAAGTTATCTGCTTTCTAACTATTCGATGAAACGCCTCTCTGATAACAAAAGTTCGTGATATCACACAATGCACTTTAAGGGTATATTTTGATTGAGATAATGGAGAATGGAAGAGTTAAAAAGGTTTGGTTTAAATTTAAATCAAAGGCTTCTCTTTTATTTATTTAATTTTTTCTGTTCTCGTTAATTCAGACACTTTAAAATTTATTGATCTCTGACATTTACTCACTACTCAAACTTCATTTCAAAGCCAGGCTGCGCAGCGGTGTCAAGGATATATATGGAAAGAGAAGAAACTGATTTGGCACAGAATACCCCATCACCAGATTTTGAAGCTGAAAGAAAAATGTGTGAAAAACCCAATAGGAGTTATCCAAATGAGAACATGTACAAAAGAAAGTCCTTCCATTTTGTTTCGTGAAAATTGCGCCGAAAGATGCAGATGCCGAGTCCACAATTCAAGATGCAGTAAGGCTGTTTGAGGAAATGGATCAGCGACGTTTTCATGAGATATCTGAAAACATCAGAGAAAAAGTGGTAAGTGGAAAGAATGAAGATTTTCCTGTTTGATAAGTCTTAAATATATATATATATATATATTTAATGGAAAGAAAAATGGTGTCAATAATCTTATTCTATGTGCGTTTCTGCCAATTGCAATTTGATCGTGAAGAGGTGGTTTCAAGATTGAAAATCCTGAAAGATCATTTACCTTTTCGACTCAATGGAAGTGTTGATGGGAAAAAGGACTTGCTGACTCACTTGTACATGGCGCTAGACAATTTGTCCTTTCCAAAGTCTTGCTCATCAGAAGAAAAGCTTGAAAATCATGTAAGAACGCATCTAAATTCTCTGTTGTTCTTGAAGAGCAGCAGAGTGTGCTGCTCTTTAGAGAGTAATGTCCGTGCCTTGAGTTTGTCCTTTCCCTTTTTTTTTTTTTTTTCAAATGATTCTTATGCAGTAGAAAATTCATCTTCTGTAAGAACAGAAACCAAACTAATAAAAACTATATTCTCTTGACCATGTTAGGAAAACTAAACTAGATCAACTTGTTCATCTGAGTTAAGGATTCAACATTGCTCTTGATCATATATTTTCAAAAACTCTGGTTTCTAACTAAATTTTCTTCTATTCGATTTGTCATGTCCCAATTTAATGGCAACAGAAGTTGAATTGCCGGATGCAGCATAAGACCAAAAATTTGGCCCAGGAAAAGCAAATGTTCAGAGTGATAAATGTGAGCCAGCAGAGGAATAACGCTTCAACTTTACTCATGACAGAGCTTAGTAACATTTTAATCTACAAAATCTAATTTATATATTTTATTAAATTATTTTTAATTTATTGAATTCATTATCTTATGATTTATTAATTCATTTTTGTTTTTCTTGTCTGGGTTTTCATGAAATAATCGTAGTTATGGAAGATACAGTGGAAATATAAATATCATTATCATCACTACAACCAGAAGAACTGTGACAAACTACTTGAAGAAATCAAACAATTTGAAGTGACAAGGAAAATCTCAGAAGGCTTAAAACCAAGTCAAGGTACGTTATAATGCACATTTGTTCTTAGTTTCTAGGGAAAAATTATGGATACACCCTTCAAATGTTAAATTATTTGCAAATATTTCCTCCTCTTTAACAATTGAAAATTACTCTCTCAAACTTTTATCCTTGGATCAAGATCGTTTTCATTTACCAAGTAAATTGAAGGGGTTAATTTATTAGAGAGAAGAGAGAAAAGAAAGAGATGGGTGGGGCTTGAATTTGGATAATTTCAATCAAGTAAATGGTAAGATGTTTCTTAAGTAGAAAGAGAGAGAGACATAAGGGATGAAAATGTTTATGGGATTCGCTTTTTTTTTTTCTTTCTCGTTTTCTCTATCTCTCCTTACTTGAAAGATACTTTATTCTTTATTCACTTAAAATGATCTAAATCCAGTGAAACCCAGTAGATCTCATACACACACTCTTTTTCTCTTTCTTGTTGATCTATTTCCTTTATCCTTTAGCATTTGTACATTTTGAATGTTAGGATTGGAGGATTTTATTACTTCATAAAGCTTTACAAATATTTTATTTCTTAACCACTCCTATCAATTTTTTAAACCAATTGGTGACATGCCATGTGACAGGAAAATGATGTGAAGTGGCATCTGCGTTTTATGCAAAACAATAAAGACACAGAAAAAAAGAATACAATTTAACTAGTATCAAATAGTCGCAAAATGTTAAAAATTAGAAAATAATACATATATTTTTTTTAGAAATATATAGCTTGAATTTTCAAAATAATCAAAATTATTATATTTCTTACAAAAAATCAAAATTTAAGTCTATCCATTATTCTCTTAATCTAGTAAAAATTTATAAAATAATAAAAATTTATATATAGTTTTGAGAATGAAAATTAACACTCTCTACATTAAGCGCTTTGACTAATAAGCCTTCACTTGTTCACCAAGAAACATACTAAGCATATAAATATTTAAGTTATTTGTATATTATATTTTAATTGAACAAACAAATATTTAAATTATTTATCTAAATTGTGTTCTTAAAATATTTGGCCCATCTCTTTTCAACTCATTGGCTTGAGATGCAAGAGCGTTGACTTGGACAACTAGCATCAGATGAAATGCCTATATACAACTAAGAACATTGCGTGACAATAATAACACAACTCAAGATCTGATCGATTTTTCCATTTTTGGAAGATCCACAATTGAGGTATGTATCTCCTTCTCATGTTCTCATTGAATGCTCTACAGCAAAATGGATGCACAACAATAATCATTGGACATGACAGAGTGAGCTATATGGACAAAACAGAAATCAGTTTGATGCAGAAAACCCCATCAAGGCCTCAAGGTGAAGAAGCTAAGAATGAGAGATGTGAAATACACAATGTAGGGTCCGATCTTGACATTTTACTACCATTTTGTTTTGTAACAATTTGGCCAAAAGATGCAAAGCACAAATACTTAATTAAAGAGGCAGTCAAGCTGTTTGAGAAAGTGGATCAACGACATCTTCAGCTATCTGAAAAGATCAGAGAAAAAGCGGCATGCAAAAAGACTCATATGCTATGTGATTTTCTTTTCTGTTTTGAACTTGAGCCATTATTATCAATCAAATGCTAAAAACTTTAGGAGTGTACTCTGATCTCATGATATTTTGAATATCACGGTATGTAAGATAACATCACCGAGATACCACTGCATGCAATGCCTACTTATGTAGTGATCAGTGGCCAATTAAGATGTCACTGATACTAATGTCTAGAACCTGATTCTATTGAGATTTTGTCTCTAGTTTCAAAGGGAACGAGTGATTGCAAGGTTGGAAGATCTGAAGTATCTGCTGAGAAAATTGAATCTGGAACTAGACAAATTGGCTAGTGCTTGGAGAACTCCTATAGAAGAAGATGTTGACAGCCATGTAAGAACAGAACAACCCCATCAATGTTCTCTTTATCAGATCCTTTCAATGAATACCATCTTATTATAATGAGTACCATCTTATTATTAGTAACTTAACATCTTATTTACTTCTAATAGGCTGTGTGCGATGAGTTAATGGAGATGAGGAAGGAAAAGCAGACACCTGAGGCCAAAATTAAGGATGCTGAGAAAGAATTTGAGGCCATAAAAGAAGAAATATGGTCTCCCATGGAGCATTTGAAAGATAAGCACCACAGAAACGAGGCTTCTGTTTGCATTCTTCAGCAGAGGAAAATTCGTGGTAAGGACCGTTGGTTCTTCCAATTCTGTTACTTGGAATCTATACACAGCGGTATCACATCTATGGAGAAGTCTTCTATTACCTTATAAACCATTGGAGATTAGTTTATATGATAATCAATTATTTATGACTCTTATTTGTATCAGTGCAGTTTTATTGAGAGTTTGATTTGGTGTCTTCTATTCTTTATAATTAAGTTAAATGCTTAATTTGAAGTTTTAATCTTTTTACTATGCTCAATCAAGTATTTAGTCTTTATAGTTTCATTTTAAAACAATCTTATCACTTTAATTTTTTTTTTTTGGGGGGGGGGGGGGGGAGTAGAATTAACGAAGTTTATGTAGTCCTCTCGTCATAATAAGATAAAGAATAATTATAAAGTGCAGTTAGTTCAACTTAAAATGGTAAAAGTAATCGAAAGCATGATCTATGAAGAAGGAAATAAAATGAAGATTGCCTCGTTAATGTAAATAAACTCCTTTGTTTGTGGTTTAGAAGAAGAATTGAAGCTCTTCAGACACAGTGGTAACAGATGCCAACCGCTAAGAATTTGAGTTAAAATATGAAAAATTGGTAACAAATGCACAAGTGAAACTATCATCTAATCCCTTTTGGACTGTAATAATCCTATTATTACAATTAATTATAAAGAAGAAGCAAACTGCTTTGCCAATGCTCTTTCTTTCGCAAAATAAATAGGTGTGCTGATTACTTAGCCAACTTTAGCACTAAGCTTCATGTAGGACTTCATCTATGGAACTCTGTTCTTCCTTTTCTTAATTTGATGTGTCATATTAATATGATGGGTCCTTGTTTTCCCGCCGTATTACGTAATTTCTTTTGTTGTGTTTTGGGCTTTGTGCCCCCTCTCTATACCCAACAAAAAAAACTACATCTTTCATGATATTGAATTGATGGTTCAATTAATGAATAAGAGCATCACTCATATAAGCTATTTTAGTTTTATATATAATTTAAGAGCAATAAACACCTTACCGTATATTTGGATTGTGAAAAATTGAGGAAAAAAGAAGAGGTGAGAAAATTTCATCCAAACGTTCTCCTTGATTCTGTTTTCATTGTAGTTTATACTTGCCATATATTTTTTTAATATCAATGCAAAACACTACTCTCTTCTATTTTTATCATGAAATATATTGTTCTAATTTGAATTTTGGTGTTTAATTTTTTATATAAAATAATATTAAAAATAAGATATTCTTTTTTCTAAAGGCCAAAATGCAAAAGAACCCTCTTCAATTTAGTAAGTTGAGTAATTTATCCTTTCAACTTTAAAAGTTAACTATAAACAAACTTTCAATTGTATGCAACATAATCCCTTCATCCAAAATCTTAACATCATTTATCCACATAGGCTGAAAGAGACTGGCAAGAGAAAAAATTTCAACTTGACATCTCAAGTGGCAAAGAAGCACTTTTTCTTGTCATTTTCTTCCACATTGGCAACAAAAAGCCTTTTTTGTCACTTGAGATGACATGTCGGATTGATGTATTTTTTTTTCCTTGATTTGGTCTTTTTCAATCTATATGGACAAGTAGGGCAACAGAAAAGTTAACGTATAGGTTATGTTGGACAAAACTGAAAATATGAGAGGGCTATCTGATGTGAGTGCTTATTAAACAAATACTTAGGCTAATTGGACTATCAGAAATTGAAGTAGAAGCCAAAATGAGCGACTTGACTTCTAGAGCCCTGACTTCTATAATTTCTTAATTTCTAAGACCTTTTTATTTTAAGTGGTTTCCTATTTTTAAAGTAATTTTCTATTATTAAATATTTTCTTGTTTTTAAAAACCTTTCTATTCATGCATTTTCTTATTTTAGAGCGTTTGTTTTTATTTCCTCTTAATTAAGAGTTATTTCATTATTTATTAAAGTTAACTAAAGTTTTTTTTATAAATTCTCTAAGATGTTATTTCCAATTACTTATCAATAAAGCAATATTTCAGTCTCTTTGTCAAGTCTAAAAAATGATATGCAATTGACACAAAATATGAGAAAACCTCACATTTGAAAGTTTGACACTTACACTAGTCATTACTAACACTTGTTGCATAATGAATAGCAAATGACATCTTTAATTTTAAACATAAGCCCATTCTTTTTATTGTACACATTAAGTTTATAATTCTATGGAAATTTTCATATTTCATATTAAAATCATATTCAACTCTTTGTAGAAAATTTGACAAAAACTCCCTTAAAATTGGAACATCTCAAATTTATCTACGAACAACCAACCCAGGCATATACAACAAGAAAGCTTTGTTCTCATAATTTAACAACAAAGATATACATAGGGAATGAAGATCTTGCCTATAGTTTTTGGAACAAAATCTGAGGTATAACATATACATACACAAAAGCCATAGACTATTAATAACAAAGTGACCAACCACTAGCCTTTCATTACCAACACTACTAACACTCCCAAGCTAAGTTGGAGGAGTGTTTAGACATGATTCTGCTTTCTACAAAAATAGATAATGAAATAAATTGTGTTACTTTGTGGGTAAAAGATAAAGTACAACAATTGGAAGGATGAGCGAGTAGAAAGTTTTTTTTAATGAAAATAAAATTTACTTTGGATATAGATTAGTAGGAATCAATAAAGATAACTAGGCATTATAAGGGTGTAATATTTCATTTATTTAATAAAGTTAAAGGGTTGAGAAGAATTTATAAGAAAAGAAATTAATTACAACAATATTAAAATTAGAATTTTTTTTTCAAAAGAACACCTACAAAGTTAAGTGCAAATAATCATAGATTAAAATGATATGGAAAGTCAAGTTATTGCATTATCAAATTAAAAGAATATATATATATATATATAGCACGTACCAAACTTATATGATTTAATCGAGTTAAGGAATTAATTAAACATAGTCAAGTTAAAATTAGTAAAATTAAATTCATATGTTAAAATTTAGATAATGAAGTGTAAGCAAACATTAGTAAGAAAAATAGTTCAACACACACATATTGTTATAGGAAGGTTTGTAAGGAACTCTAATTTCTAATATATATATTAACATGGTCATACAACTAATGAGGGTAAATAATCACATATTCAGACATGAGCAATAGGCTTATAAACCACAAGAGAGCATTCAGCATAATACCATTTTGATACTCAATCATAAAAATCACATGGTAATATCTAAAGTGCACTCAGGGCTAACAAGATTACTGTAAGCAGTTAACATTCTACACAATCCTACCTTTTATATATAATATCATATAATAAGTAGAATTCATATACCAAAATCTTTTAGATGAATGGATCTGTAATAAAATTTCACAATTAATCATTGTGAACACCGTATTTTGTCCGAACTAATTACAAATCAAATTAGCAAAAATACAAACAAAAAAAACAAGAGAAAGAAAATAGAAATTAGGAGAACATGAAAAAAATGATGAAAAAATAGGAAAAATTAAAATAAAAGCTTTAGAAAATAATGACAAAACCTGAAAAAAAAGGAAAATAAATAAAAAGAAAAGAACCCAAAGCCATAGAAAAAATTAACAAAAAAAAAAAAAGAAGAACAAACACAAATTTTGGAAAAAAGAAATTGGGCCAACTTAACCTAAAAAAGAAAAAAATTTTCAATTGCCTCAAGCCCATTAGAAAAAAAATAGGCCCATAGCCCATTTCAGCTAAATCTCGCCCCAACCTCTTCTGAAGCCTAACCCGGATCCATTAGCTGACCGGCTGACCCATCTCTTCTTCTAACATGAACCACGCACGACGCTGAAAGGCGCATGAAACAAAATGAAGGGAGCAGAAGGAAGCAGAGCGAAGCACAGAGATGGAAAGCGAGGGCCAGTGTTTCAGAGAGTTCTAGAGGAGCAGACCTGCAGTGAGGGGCTCGAGGGTTTGACTTCCTTCTCCCGTCCCTTTCGCCACCAGAAACAGAGGATCATTGACACAAAAATGGAAGGGGAGCAGAGGAAGGCGTGGATCGAGATGGGGAAAGACGGAAAAGAGAGCTCAATTTGGACCGAAAAGAGGGGGATTCTCGAATAAAAGGAGAGGAGAGTGCGAACGAACGGGGGAGGAAAGGAGAGACAGGGGTTTGGTTTTTTCGAAAATCAGGGAAACTCAAAGAAATGGGACTGGATTCGAAAAATTGAGAAAAATTCAAAGAAGGGGGGACCGAAAAACTGGGAGTGAAGCAAGGATTTGAAAAAAAGGGGGAAGGGTGCGAGGAACAGAACCAGGAAAGAGGAAGAAGATTTTGGATTAGAGGAAATCAAGAGGAAATCGAAAATCAGGAATTCGAAGTTTGAGCAACAGAGAGAGCAGAAAAATTCACCTTCCAACCAGCATCCCTACAGGTAAGCTGTTAGAAATCTTCACTGACTTCCCATTGAACTCTGATTGAGGTTGCTGGTGACTTGTAATGAAAATGGGTAGACTGAAAAATGAAATGCTGTGATTCAGTGTATATTTGGAGTATGCATGTTAGGTGCTCGATAAAATGTCTGAGAGAAAACTCGAGTTAAGCTTTTATGTTTGATGATTGCAAACTGTAGCTGAGTTTGTTTAAGCTTTTCCTTGGTGATTTTGTGATGAACGTTGGTTTGTTTCAGAGTAAAAAAAAACGGTATGAATGTCTATGTATGACGAATGGTGGTATGTCCCGTATATGAGAGGGTGGTTTAATCTGTGATGTAACTTTATTGTTGATTCCATCTTTGCTGAATGATGAGCGAAGAACAAAACCTATCCCTGACAATACCCTCGCTGCATGAGTAGGCCTTGGCTTAGGGGTTTGCTTCTGTTTGAAACTCGTGATTACCCCTGATCTGGGTAAGCCATACTTTGCAAAAATACCAAGAGGTCAAGAAGTAAAAAAAAGGGGTCGGAAGGAAACTCAATCAAGAAATAAAATTGAAAATTATTTCTAGGAAATCACAAAGAGAATAAAAAAAAACCTTTTTGTTTCAGAAAAAAATCTTATTCCAAGATTGAAAATAAAAGGGGGTGGGTAAGCAAATGTAAACTAGTCCCTCCAGATCCCTGTAGTGGGTAATTTGCAAATAGTATCCAAAATGACACAGAGGTATTACCTATACGCTTAAGCATACGTGGCACAAATGTTTGGACGTTGACATTGATATTGTTTTTATCTTTGGGTTTCGTATTACTTCATTTTTTGAATTGTCGTGTGGGATTTCTTATCCCCTCAGACACCCATAAATCAATCTAAGGGTATGTGTGGCAATAAGCCTCCTTAACCCAAGTAGAGTGTTTTTCGGAATAAAGATATAAAAAAAAAGGGGGGCGAAAGATATTAAGGAGTTTTTTTTCCTTTTCAACCCAAACCTTTGTTTCAAATACTAGAATTGATACAAAAGAAAAGGGAGGAGAAGAAAGGAAATAAAAAAAACTTATTTTTAGTTAAATTCAAATGAAAGAAAAAAAAAATATATACATGTATATATATATATATATGTGTGTGTGAATGTATATATATAAAAGCTAAAAGATTCCAGAACTGAAAAGGAAAAATCAAAAGTACAAAAAAAAAATCAAAAAAATCAAAAATTGAAAAATTAAAAAAAAAAGAAGAAAAAGAAAGTTTGTTCCTATTAAAAGAAAAGTAAAACAAATATAAGAACATAAAAAAATTAAGGAAATCAAAAGTAAGAAAAAAACAAAGTAATAAAATAGGAGCTGAGAACATAAAAAGAAAGGGATTAGTAAAGAAATCAAAAACAAAAGAAAGAAAAGCCTTTCAAGTAAAAAAAATTAATTAATTAACGAAGGAATATAAAAAAAATCAAATCAATAATCAAGATTAATAAAAAAGGAAAGTAAAAAAAAAAAAAACTAAGACAACTAATTCAAAATCAAGCAAAAGCAACAAAAGGAGATAAAAAGGGGATAAAAATCAAAAGCAATCAATCAAAAAATAATGATAATTAAAAAAAAAACAAACAAACAAAACAAAACAAAAACGTAAAACAAAAAAACTTGAAAAAATCAAAGAAATCAAAAAATCAAAATTAGCAAAAAATTAAGGAAAAAAGAAGAATCACTAACAAAAACTGAAAAATGAAAAAACTAAAAGTAAGGGAAGAGTAAAGAAATAAAGTCTACATTATCTTTAGCAAATTAAAATATATAAACTAATTCTAAATCACGTTTTATTGCTAAAGATAAAAGTAACTTTATTTCCTTTCTTTTTTTTACACAACAAAAATATAGAATAATAATAATAATAAAAATTCAAAAAAAACAATAAAACAAGAAATAAAAACAATGAAGCAAAAATGGATAAAAAGTGAAAAAGGGGTAAGGAAGAGAAAGAGAAAATCAGAAGTGCAAGAAAAATTAAATTAAATTTTCTTTTAACAAATTAAAACACATCGACCAATTCCAAAACTCATTTTATTCGTTAACAGAAAAAAGTGATTTATTTTTCTTCATCTTTTCGAAAAAACAATACCCAAATAAAAAAAAAATTAAACTAAAAAAATTAGAAAAAACAAAGGATAAAAAAAACAAAACAAAACAAAAAAAATGAAAAAAAACAAGAAAAAAAAAAGAAAAAAAACAAAACATAAAACAAAAAAAAAAACAACAACCAACAAATATCATCTGCCCGAACTACGTGGACTTTGATCCCTCTCAGAGGGTACGTAGGCTCTAGGCTTTCACCCTAGGTCAAGTCCATCCTTGTAAATCAATTCTCCTTTTAATTTTTACTTTCTTAATTTCTCTTACTTTTGCTTTTCTAATTCTGTTTGTTTAATTTCTTTCTTCCTTTTTCTTTTAATTTTATTTCTGTTTCTTATCTTGTATATGATTTGTTAGGAGAATTAAAATAGACTAAAGGCCATATTGATTTTGTACAACTAACTTAGGGTAACCGTTCTTAGCAACGGGTGTTGTGGGGTGCCTAACACCTTCCCCACTCACAATCGACTCCCGAACCTATTTTCTGATTCGTAGACCATTTTTCTTACTTTTCAAATAAAAGGCTTTTCCAAAGTTTTGCCTTTTCAAAAATTAAAATTTTGGTGGCGACTCTACTACTCATTTTGATTTCGATTTCAGTCTTCATTTTCTCTGGAGGTTGAACCAAATTTCTTTTTGGAAATTTTCTTTGTTTAAGCGCCACGCGGTCGCATTTTCGGGTGTGACAATCATATGGCATTTTATAATCATAAAACACTTAGGCAATTTTATAAAGATATATTGAAGCAAACTTATCACCTTTCGAATTTCTAGAAGTAACACTTTTAGTCATCATATCAATTCATATCTACCATTTGGAAGTAACACTTTTGAATTTCTAGAAGTAACACTATAACTTTGGCCTACGGTATGTCCAAATATTAATTTAAGCAATTTATCACACTTGCAAAATTCCTTAATTTGAAGCCAATACTTGACATTATTAATTTAATTACTTATTGCTCAACTAATCTTTACTTCTCCATAAGCCTCTAAATTTTGAATTGTAAATTGTATTCACACCAAAATATGAGGTTTAAAACTTGTCTAATTATTTTCTACTCTTAATACTATCATAAACCTCTTTTAATTTATCTCAATATAATAGGGATAACAATTTTGACTCGACCTGTGCTGCTTTGTTTTCGTTGGGTAAGTCAATAATTGACTAGGTATGGGATGGATTTGGGAAAAACCTAAACTTTATAGTTTGGCCCTGATCTATGCCCTACCTTGAACTCGCCCTATAACCCTATATACTATAAATTTACAAAATTTTGCATGGTAGGATTCAAACCTTAGTTGCTGTTTGATGTAGAAACTTTTGCTTACCATTGCGCCAAGAATGTGTCTTTGGTTTATTAGAACAAACTTTTGTATATAAAAACATATAAATAATAATATGTAATATAAATATATTTTTAACAATATTTGTTACTAGTTTTTAATAAGAATACATTGATTATATTTTGAAAATTTTACTTTTCTATAAATTTCTTACTCACCACCTTAATTTAATCATGATAAAATTAATAATAATCTTATTTGTTTTCTTATTATCAGAAAAAGTTTATGTAATAAATAAATGTATAATAATTAGCTGTAAAATTTTAAAAGATTATATTGACTTCATTAAAATGAAATAATTAAATAATAATAATAATCATCAAATTTTAAAAAGTGTTTTACACATATTATTAAATTATAATATTAATCAAATTTTAAAATGTGTTCAATCCCTAAAATCAAGGAAAATATTCTAAAATTAACCACCTAATATGAGATACATGAAAAGATAAAATCGACTAAGTTAAAACTAATTAACTGCATAATAGACTCAGAATAATAAAGTCCCATGATTTCCAACAACAAATTGTATTCATATCTTCATTATTTTGAGAAAATAGTTAAGTCATTCACCAAAAAAAAAAATAATAGCCTTCACGTATGAATGCAATTTGATTTGAACATTTATAAATGTTCTCATTTATTAGTATTACTTTAATTTATTAATATGGATAAAAGTTTAAGTGATGTGGTATATTTAGATAAGAATAATTTAATTTATTAATATGATTAAATAAGTATAACTTTGATAATAATTTAAATCCTATTATATATATATATATAATGTGTTAAAAAAAATTAGTCCAACCTTTCCATTCATCTTCAATATTTATCATTCCTTTCATATTCTACATCTCGTTGAAATTTCAATTCCACTTTTTGGCAAAGTTACTATGGGTCTTCTTCTTCTCCATTCCTCATGAAGCCCAACTTACCTAGTTTAAATTACTTAATGTTTGCTTCTCTTCGATTTGTGTTTTGTGAGACTAAAATAATAATGATAATGGTAATGATAATGATAATGATGATGATGATGACGACTACTATAAATGTACTAAAATAATTCCACTTGAAACCCCACTCTCTTAATTCAAAGTTACTTTTTTCTTTATTATTTGGAGGCAAATGGTTCCCACTCACCCAAATATGTGATTATGAAATTTGTTGTTTCTATTTGTAGGCAAATGGTCCCCACTCACTTTGTTATTTTCATATTTCTCATTCTTATGAAGGGATTCTAAAAGGTTTGTGAAATACAGATGGTCCATATGAGCTTTTCTTCAATACAAAGTAAAGAAATGCAGAAATAAGGGTGATAATATCATTAGTTAGGAAAAGAGAGGTGATAATATTATTAAGATGGCCAGCCCTTATTTGGAATAATAATAGAAAAAAGAGAGAAAGTAAAGATAAAGTAATCATCCTTATTTGGTTTAAAGGATATTTGGTAAGGAATTGGGATTGGCAAGATTCATGTAGATTGAGTTTACCTTGGCTATTGCTTAAGGTAGCTTCTTTCATATTACAATAACATGTTTTCAACTTTAGTTAATTTTTCTTCGTATGTTCTAGTATTAGAGGAACAACATTACTAGTTATTAGTTACTAACTTTGCTAAAGATACTAATCTTTAGGTGTTGGTGACAAACTTTCATCATATGACACATTCCTCTTGCTTGATACAAATAATGTTAATGGCTGCTCTTGGCCTTAAAGGATATATCCAACAATGTAGATGTGAGCTAGAGTATTTTTTTAACTACTAATAGTTCTAATATGGGTACATTACACTTTTTTTTGTGTGTGTGGCAACATTTCAATCAGATTCAACTAAATGGAGAACAGAAAGTAAAATGTCATTATTGTACTAGATTGTTAGGAGGAAATACAAAAAAATGGAACAAAGCATTTGCATTATCATTGTAGAGATGTAAAAGAAAGGGAATGAAAAACTTACAGCAAGCAATTCTTACTAATAACTTTGCCAAAAGTAATGGACAAGAGTTGAAAGTGGGCATCTTTGACAAAAGAACTTCAAGGATAGGACTTGCTAAAATAATCATTAAGCATGAATATCTTTTTAGTATGGTTGAACACAGATGATTTCAAAGGTTTGTAAATTCTCTTCAACCTTTATTTAAGATCCCATCTTGCAAAGCCATCAAAAGTGACATCTTAAAGATTTATGGCTTTGAAAAAGTGAAAACAATGAATTTGTTGGAAAAAAAATTAGGGTAACAACTAACACGTGGACTTTTAATCAAAAGAAGGGATTCATGGCTATCATAGCATATTTCATTGATAGCTCTTGGACTTTACAAAGTTGAATATTAAGGTGCCTTTCTTTCTTTTTTAATATATATTGCTATTTTATTAATATGGCTTAAGAAATTAGATGTAAATAACAATTAATCTACTTGCATTTTTCATTGTCATTTAGCTTTGTTTATGTTCCTTGTCCACATACAAGTGATGTTTTATATGAAGCATTAATGGGATGTTTGATGGATTGGAATGTTGATACAAAGCTATCTATAATCACTTTAGATAATTGCACTAACAATAATGCTTCACTTGAATTATTGTCAGTCAAGTTGCAACTTGATAAATTCATAGTTTTAAGTCATTTTTTTTCATATGCATTGTTGTGTGCATTTTTTGAATTTAATTGTGAAAGATGGATTAAAGATAATTAAGGGATTAATTGAAAAGATTCATGATAATATGACTTTTTGGGGCATAACACCTAAAACAGAGGAAAAGTTTGAGGAAACTACCAAACAATTGCATATTGCTTTTACAAAGAAATTGGTGTTTGATTGTTCAACTAGATGGAATTCAACATACTTAATGCTTGAAGTTGCCATAATGTATAAAGATGTGTTTACTTGTTTGAACAATGGGATTCCAAATACAAGACATTATAATGAAAATGAATGAGAATTAACAAGAAAAGTATGCAAAAGATTGAGAATTTTTACATTGTCATTAAGTTATTTTTTGGAACAAAACATCTCATAGGAAAATTTTACTTTCCTAAAATTTGTGAGGTTAAACTGGGATTGAAATAATGGTTGAAATATTCTATTAAGGTGATTAGAAATATGGCACCATCTACATTAGAGATGTTTAAAAAACATTGAAATGTGATTCATGGCATAATGGGTGTTTATGTAGTTTTGGGTTTTAGATATAAGATGATTTTACCTGATTATTACTTCTCAAAAATTTACAATAGTGATTCTTCAAGTTAAGTTGATGTGATTTGTCAAATATGCTGTGATCTAGTGAGTGAGTATCAACATAAGCTAAGTCCACTTGGAGAAGATAATGGTGATGCTTCTTGACAATAAGATGTTACTACTAAAGGAGGTTTTATGAATACGTATGATTTGTTTGTAAGGAAGTAGAAAAAATGTAAAACTTCTTATGTTAAAATAGAGTTGGATCATTACTTAGAGGAAGAAGTTTTGCCTTGAATTGGTGATTTTGACATTTTGCTTTGGTGAAAGCTAAATGATGTTAAATGTCCAACTTTTCAAGCAATCACAAGAGACTTATTAGCAATACCAATATCTATCATTACTTATGAATTTGCTTTTAGTACAGGTGGTAGGTTGGTGAGTTCTCAACATAATAGGTTGCACTCAAATTAAGACAATAAAAGGTTTAATGTGTGCTAAAAAAAGTAACATAATTTTTTTCCTTTTTGTTATATATATATTTTTACATTAATATGGTATTTGATTCATTAGATGTTAATTTATTCAAAGATGATGACATATTGTTTACAAATAACTATGTTATAGTATATGATGATATAGACACTAAAGATAAATGTTCAGCTATAATTTAACAATTTTCTTTTTTTTTTCTTTTCAAATTTATGGTAAATGTTGAGAAGTAATTATTCTTTGCTTTTATCAACAAATGCAGATGCTATTGAGGGTAGTATCTATACTACATAATTAGTCTAACCTTTTAGTTACAATTTCTTCTTTTTGGATAACAGTTATTTTGGGATATCATTTTAGGATAACTATGATTTTGGGATTTTATTATAGGATAACTACTATTTTGGGATGTGTAACGACCGGGAAAAAGAAAAGAAAAGGAAAAAGAAAGGAAATGAAAGCTGGAAATTTTCGGAATCCAAAATTTCTGCCAAGTCCTCTCGCAATAGCGAGAAATGGTCTCGCTACAGCGAGAAAGCTAGTTCGCAACAGCGAAGGCATTTCTAGCTATAGCGAGTACTGGCAGCAGCCCATACAAAAACCAGGGAGCAGCCCGCTGTAGCGGCGCCATAGCGAGAGTGAGGTCTGGAACTGACGCAATTTCGCTATAGCGAATGGTAAATTTCGCCATAGCGAAGGGAACTGACCCGATCTCGCAGTAGCGAAGGCTACACCTCGCCATAGCGAAGCCAGATTACACGAGCTCGCTATAGCGAAGGTTAGTTTTCGCCGTAGCGAGAGTCAGTCCGGAAGAGAGTAAATAGCGAGAATTAGACTTCATTAAACGCCCAAACTCATTTCTTCTCTCATATCTGCCCTAAGCTTCGACCCAAAGAGAGAAAAGAGGCATGGAGAGTGTGAGAGATCAAGAGAAGGAGGAAGATCAAGGGAAAGGTAAGGTAACTTCTCCCATTTCTTCTTAGAACTCTGATCCCCTCCCTTTGCCCTCTTTTCCTACGGTTTTGTTTGCACAAATGGATGATTTTCGGGTATGGGTCAGAAGAGGGAAAGTGGCAAACTCTTTTGAATCCTTGAGTTTTCTTTGAAAATGTGGTTTTCCACTACCATGGGAGCTTGAGAGAGAGAAAGGGGTAATGGCATTCTAGAGAGAGAACCCTAGGTTTGTGTGTGATAGAGGTTGCTCTAAATTAAATTACAAGAGAGTAATTGCATGCTTTTGGTGTGTCTAGGCTCAAGTGAAACATTTACATCAAGGTGTGATTGTGGACCTAAGGAGGGAAAGGAGAAATTGAAAGGAGAAGCTTGTGTTGGCTTTGGCTCCAAAGGTAGCTCTCTCTTTCACTCTTTCTTGTAGCATTCTTGGTTGTAATAGTCATTGTATGATGTATATGCTTGTTGTATGGAATATGCCATATGTTATTACTTTGATGCATTGAATGCCAATATGCTTGTGTGTTGAAATATGAGAATTGCTCGGGTGCGGTAGTGCCGAAAGTCCCTTGAGATGGGTGAGGTGAAGCCAAAAGTCCCTTGAGATAGGTGAGACAAGGCCAAAAGTTTCCAACGAGTGAGGCCAAGTCAAAAGTCCTTAAACTCGGGTGAGGCCATCCAAAAGTCCCTTAAACTCGGGTGAGGCTAGACCAAAAGTCCCTGGAGCCCATTTTTGGCATTGTTGTGAATTCCATAGCATGTACATTATGTGTTGGATGATTGAGAATAGCTAAATGCTTATTCACATGCTTTGACTTGTTATATGCCTTGATTGCTTGCTGGATTGAGTGTATGAGCTACTGAGATTCCCTGAATCTCACCCCTTTCCCCTCCCAACTAATATGCTAGGTGGAGCTCAAGGAGAAACGAGTACACACCAAGGAGCCTAGGAGCATGCGTAGTTAGTTATGTTTTGATATTTTGATGTATATATGATGTAAAGTGGTGCCAAATGAAAATGTGCCCACTATTTTTGAGATGTAAAGATTGTAACAAGTATGAATGTATGAAAGGATGATGTATGAACTCTGTTATTAGCCAAAGTAATGGAAATGTGGGTTTTTACCCTTTTGATGCATGAATGAAATTGTGTAAATTTGGCCATAGCATAGTGAGATTTGGATATATGATGATTTGGATCATATGGACATGATAGATATGCTAGTCTTATGCTTTTAAACTTGTCCATGTGGAGTGAGAGTGTGTGAGAGGCTATCTAGACCCGTTTTGGACCTTTGGGGTGCCAAAACCGGTATTTTTGTGAGCCCCGTCAAAGTATGACCGGATGAGCTCCGTTTGCCATGAAATTTGGCATGCCTCTAGAGTTTGTAGAAAGCTTCTTGAGAAGCTAAAGTGGGTAATATTCGAAGGATTATAGAATATTTGGGGAATTGTTGAATTTGGGAGAATTTAATGGATTGGTCATGTACTGTTCATCTAAACCAGAAAATAAAATCTGTGACACTTTTAGACCAAATGGATTCCAAATGTGATGAAATTTTATACACATAAACTAGAAAACCAAAGTGACTTGTAGGAACTGGAATCGCCCAAATCGGAGGTCTGTAGAGAGAGATTGAACCGTCTGAAGTTTTGTATCAGCATCAGGGAGCTTACCAGACCCCCATCACTTTTCGGGGTGCAGGAGCTACTGAACTGATCTGGACTTATTTTTCTCCTCTAGTAGACATCCGTATCTTTCCGAATTGGTATAATTTTCCCAGATTGGATTTTTGTGGATTTAGTTATGAATTTTCGAAAGTCATGACAAAAAGCTGCACCAGAAACAGTGACAGCTGGACCTTCCTCCCATTTTCGATGTCAAACTTGGTCCAAACGATGTGTTTGTGGATGGGAATGATTTTTAATGTAAAGTTGACACTTAGAGCTTTCCAGAAAGCTAAAGTTTGCTGCATTCCCATTTTTCTACAATTTCTTATGATTTTCCAAACTTAGAGCCAAAATATAACTTTTGGGCCCAAGTGAGAAAATGTAATTTTTATGGTTTTTGGCTCTATACCCGTGGCTTATGGTTTGTTTCATGCTATGTATGAGTCGTATATATGGAGTTTGAGTTGAGGATGCTTGAGATGGGTTCACAGGACCCACGGGGTGAAAGATGAGTATATGAAACCCCGATTCATAGCATGTAAATGCCACGAAAGAGTAGGGATTCTTTGGAAATCATATGGAACCGAGCCCAGTGAGAGGCTAGGTAGCGGTAGTAGATTGAGGTGTCACAGGATGTCTACACCATAAATGTTTAAATTTCTATTTTTGATTGATTTCTTTTCTCTTGACCTAAAGCTGGACTAGAACTAGATTGTACAAAGTTCCTCAGCCAAAGTTTGCCTCTAGCTAGTGGTGAGAATAACTTAATTTTGTTTCATTCTTTTTCCAATATCTAATATTGTTTTAGTTTATTTTTTTGTCATGATTTCTTTACCTACCTTATTATTTTTAATATAAGGATCAAGAATTTGTATATAAAATCAAAATGACCAAATTCAAAGGATTTGAACCTAGTTATCTGGCATTCAGTCTTCAACAATGCTAAGAGATGCATTTCCCTTATGGGAATATAGATGCCTTCATGTTTGTATGTTTAAGAAATTTCATATATTTTAGATGGAGTTGTATATGAATATCCTGTTTCAATTGGAAGGCACAAGCTTTTCTTTTTTGTTTTGTTTTTAGGGCTGTGTGGAATAGGTATGAGACAATAATATACCTACAAGTTTGGGTACGGGGTAAAAAGATAAAAAATTGTTAAATTATAGGGTAGATATAAGGCAAAATAGGAAAGAATAGGATAGGGATAGGTGCTAAAAAACCCACCCCACCTTGCCCTATTACCATCCTTATCATACAATTTACAGTAAGATTTAGGAAGTTAAAATTGAAGGTCATGGCTTCCTAATCTTTGGTTTGTACTCTTTAATAGTTCTAATAAACCATACCTTTGTAACTCATTATAGGGCATCAATTAGGATGAAGGATAGTAAGGTTGCAACTAGCTGTTTGGTGGTCTTTGTTAGTAAGAATAGAAAGGAACAATAACTACTTATGTGTCGATTCTAGACAAAAGGAATAGGTGGGATAGTTGATTTACCTACCATCTAATGCTTTAGTCCATTTCTTTCAAGCCGAATAACTAAACATAGAAAAGCAAAAATGAAGTGGGTTCTTAGCTAACCTACTCAAGCAAGCAAAACCAACCTAAGGTAAAATAAAAGGAAATGCTTTTTACTAAGATAACAATAATAAATAGAACAAGGAAAGGCTTGGCCAACTCCACTACACAGCCATGCTTTGATTTTATAATACAGGAGTAAGTAGTTAAGAATAAAGTAAGGGCTACCAAATCTAAAACAATGATGGCTAGAATAAAAAGACCAAATTGGGATGAAGAAACTAGAGCTTTAATGACACACATGGTTGAATGAACTCCAAGCACAACGGTAATGACTTTTAAATGCAAAATTTTACGAGAAAAACAAAGAGAATGTGCATACTAGGTTGAACTTTGAGCTAGAGAAACAAGGGCCAAGAAGAGGTGTGTTAGGGTAAACGAGGATTAAATCGAGATTGAGAAAAAGAAGCTTGCTTAGATAAAAATGGCAACCTAAATGACAATGGAAGGGTAGAGAAAATCAAAGGGAAAATAAGGAAAAGACGAAGAAGTTTTTGGTGTCTCCTTTAAAGACACATACAAATTATAAGGAAAATGATGGAAGGGTAAAGAAAGATGATAGAAGTCTCAGTCCTTAGTTAAGAAGAGAACACGTGTCTAGATGAAGAAAAGTTTCATAGGTTATTTAGTAAATTTCAAAAGAAAAAGTAAGGGTTGAAGACAAACAAATAAAAATTACCCTTTAGCCTTAAGTTAGATCATTCAATCCATGTGTAGAGAGAGGTACAAAGGAAAGAAAGAATATAGAAAGAAAATAATAATGGAACATGTGTCCCCTTGTTGCTCATCTGACTTGATGACCATTAGAATTTTAACTTATGTAATTACCACAAACTTTATCTTATTTTAATTTAGTTTATTTATTGTTATCATTATCATCATCACTCTTTTAAATTCTATTTTTTTTCCAAATTGGCAGGCATTACACTTTTATATTCTTATTGCATTTTGCAACTATGAAAATGCGTTCTTTCATTGAAATGTGTGCTATTCTATGTCAATTGGTATCAAAGTTAGTTAACTTGTCTACTTTAATCATAGGCAAAACAGTTATAGTAGGCGACAATTTTCATGGTAGAGACCAAGGGACTGAAACCTCACAATTTGGGATGGATTATGAGGTGGTGCTTAGAGCTATAGAGCAATGGTTGGAGCAATAGATAAATAATTCATTCCAGTGTTTAGAGGGGCACTTCACAGAGATGGCTAATTGATTTAATGCTTTGAGGATGGGTGCCAATAGGAATAGGGGTTACGAGAGGCTATATACTAGAGAAGGTGTCATTCATGTATAGCCAATCAATAGGCCTATTCTTGCACACTAATATAGGCAATTAGTCTACATGGAGGACGGGGATGAGTATTTTATGGAGCCTTTTAGGATGGTGGATATAGATGAAATAACCATGTAGATAGAGACAACAATGAATTCAAACTTAACATAGATATTCCATGCTTTTATAGAAATTTGAATATTGATGAGTTTTTGGATTGCTTAC
This sequence comes from Erythrophleum fordii, assembly GCA_032878935.1. Classification (NCBI taxonomy): domain Eukaryota; kingdom Viridiplantae; phylum Streptophyta; class Magnoliopsida; order Fabales; family Fabaceae; genus Erythrophleum; species Erythrophleum fordii. Next base: position 1,445,104 of record JAVQMF010000023.1, on the reverse strand, counting down.
AACGATAGATAGGATTTTTAAGTACATGGGAATATATAATAACTTCTCAATAAAGTAATATTTCGTGTGTAAATTGAAAGGATGAGTATTTGCCTTATGGGAGAGACTTTAATCTAGGAGGAATCATGAGGGTAAAGCACCCATGAAAACCTTATATAGGATAAAGCAATTATTGCAGAGAGATTTTCTTCCCTTTGACTATGGACAAATCTTGTTCTGGCAATATTGGATGTGTCACCAGAGATTTATGCATGAATATGCCACATCATTCATGAGGTTAGCAAAGTGGAATGACTTGTGAGAAATAGAGGGACAACAAGTTGTGTAATATTTGGAAAAGGTTAAGCTAATGATTTGGGAAAAGATCAAGGTGTAGGTAGTGTAAAACTTATTTTAAGCGACAATTATTACATTGGAAGTAGAATTGATTTTGTAGGAAAAGAGCAATTGAAGTATCCTTGCAAGAACTATAATGGGGAGAATGATAGAAGACCTAATGTTAAGAATAAGAAAATATGGGATCAGCCTATATGTAATGAAAAAATACAAAAAGCAAAAGCCCATGAGAAAACAAAGAGTGAAGGATGATAAGGAATTAAGGAGGAAGAAAAAGAAGGTGAGAGAGTTGAATAGCAGAATTGTAAGCTATAATTTACAAGTATGTTAGGAAAATTGATCCAAGTCGTATCCAAGGACATTTTCTTTAAGAGCTATTCTAGCACAGGTTAGGAACTCCCCAAGATTAAATGGATCCTTTCTGCAGAAATCCATAGGGAAGTAGAACAGCAAAGAATGAGAAGCTCAAAATAAAGAGAAGAGGAAAGAAGGCAAAGAACTCAAATAGCTTGGTATATCTTCAACTAAACTATGCATTGCCTTTTATAGGTGTAGGACGTAGACAGGAACGTTAGGCAGTAATAAAACTAATTAATGATGAGTTAATCACGATTAATTATTTTGAACGTTGGGACTAAAAATAATTAAAGAAAGACAGTTTCTAAACAATGGGAGGATTAATGGGAAAATTAGAATTGGTAATCAAAGGCTTCAACATTCAAGAATTTAAGGTTCCAAATTCAAAACTGCTGAAAATAAGGTTTTTTCGATAAGCTTATTTTAAACAAAATATTTTTGAATTTTGCAAAAATATTTTTAGTAAAAATACCCAATACTACATCTAACTTGTGCGCAAGGGGGAAATCAGAGATTTTCAATTGCGTTGGCCCGTTGTTGTATGCGCGAGCCCACTCCTCTTCTTGGCCCATTCACTTATCCAATATCACATCTTAGTATATATGCACTAAGGCTCTCTCTATTTTAAACAATGTGAGACTCCTTTCTTTTTTGATAATTATTGAGGCAAAATGGAAATGAAGCTTATAAGGTGCTCCTAGGTTTATGATTTTTGGCTTTTATTTTTAAATTTCTTAGGTATAGGTTATGATCTTTATGATTGTATGCATGCATCTGAATTGTTGATTTGCCATAGGCTAATTAATATATTAAATAATAATTTTTAAAGAATTTTATGATTAATATATCAAATATATATAACTTAATATTTATAATCATTATTTTCAAATTATATATATATATATATATATATTTTAAAACAATTTTTAATAAAGAAAGGTCTAGTGGTTGGTAGATCTTCAAAATCCAATAACTTTTGATCCAGTTAGGGTTTTACCTCATATTATACCATTTAAGAAAGCTTGTTTCGAACCTTAAAATCCTTCATTTTTGTGTGTTTTTAGGTCATTTTAGTTTTTTTTTATCTTTTTCTTAGACATTTGTTTCATATTTTATGACATTATTTTATTTTATTTTATTTTTATTTTAAAATTATTTAAAAGCTATTTCCTTATTTATTGTTGTTGACTAAAGTTATCTAGCCTCTATATAAATACTCTATATGTTGAATTACAAAGATTTAATTACTAGATGACTTATTCAATAAACTTTGGTTTTTGTTTCTTGGAAAAAATTATTAATTCATTTTGAAATTGAGAATTAAAAAAAAAATAATTTACTTTTGAAATAATTATAAATAAAATAATAATTAATGGCTTTTGGTTTAAATTTTTTGTGTTAAGAAACTTTTAGTGGTGACCTTTAGTCATTTTTAATAGCAATAATTGATTGCCATAAAAACACTTTTATTAGTGACTTTTAGAGGTCATCACTAAAAGTTTTAACCTCAAAATTTTTTGTTGTTTTTAAGAAAAAAATTTCAAATACTTTTGTGGCAATTATAGATAAATCACTAGTAAAAAGCTTTCTATGATGACAATCTAGTCTACAAAAGACTTTTAGTTGTCATTAAAAGTTTTGGTAAAATGAAGAACCATTATGGCAATGACTTTTTGTAGTTGCTAAAAAAAGTCATCATTAAAAATATTTTTATAGCAATCCATTGTTGCTATGAAAATCTTTTAGTGGCAAATAATCATTGTAGTAACTAAATGATATTGTTTGGTGACATTCTTGTTGCTACAAACAATATTTTTAAAATCAAATCGGTTATTGAATTAGTGAAAGCACGAGTTCATAATTCATTAGTTCGACCATTTTGGAATCGGTGATAATTATATATATATTATGTTAAAATTTAATATAATAAATAATAAAAAGCAAATATTAATATATTTTGAAATATATTATAACTAATTATACATAAAAATAAATCAAACATGATATAATATTTAAATTTTAATTCATTTATATATTAAAATGTATTTATATAATTTTAATAAAAATTATATGATTTTTATTTTTATTTCTAAGCTATTATATTAAAACTTTACAATTATAAATAGAACAACAATGGTGACTTAATTGTAAAGAGATGTAGTTTATCAAATCAAAGGTCACGGGTTTGAATAATAAGGTGATTGTTTTGATTTGCTAAAATAGAAATATGTAAGTCTTTATATTAAATATTGTACCTAATAAATAAAAGTGTTTGTTGGTTCAATGGTGAAGGCACTGGCGCTAATCAACAGCCATGGTTCGAGATGCTAAGAAGACAATTTTGCGAAATAATATACGAAGACATTGTAGATCGATTTAACCACTGATTTAGAGCCGATTTTCATCCACAACTAGTCAGTTTAACCGATTCTTGACTAGATTTGACTAGTTTAGAGATACTTTTGGATATGACAGATGGTTGGTTCACCAATTTTCTAGTTGAAATTGACTGGTTTGATTCTGATAACATTGGCTACAAAAGATTTTTGGTGATAACTTTTTTTTTGTTTCCACTGAAAGTTTAAGCAAAATGAGAAAAATTATTTTAGCGACTTTTTGTGGTGACTTAAAAAGTCACCGCTTGTAATGTGAGCTATAACTTTTTTTAGTCATCGTGGAAAAAAAAGTAAACACTAAAAACATTTTTTGGGTAGTGATTCCAATATTTTTATTATCAACCATTCTATTTTATCATTAATTTCTCTCTCTGCTTTTTAGCTTGATATATTTTTCTCTCTAGAATTTGAGTGCTTATCTCTTTCGAATTTATCCTTTTTTATTTTTTGGTCAATTAATTTATTTGTTTAAGAATCCATTTCCTCTGTTTCATCGTCCATGAGATGTGACGGAGGCAACGTGAACTTCCAACTAGTTTGAGAACAACGATAAGCATTTCTATTCTCTATCAAATGGGTTGGAGTTGAAGACATTGTTTCTGCTTTTGTTCTTTGCTTCTTCGTTTTGTTTATTTATTTTTTTTCTCTACAGCTTCAGGGGTTTAAATATTGTAAATTTGCTAGTGAAGAACGTGTAGTTGATATCTCATAAGTGTGTGTTGAATCTTTCTTTCGTAAACCCTTTCCATATTTGTTAATCTCCGGTTATGACAATAAACATGTTTGAATATCATATCATGGTATTTTAGTACATCAGTAAAATCCTATTTTGTCCTTGATAGATAAATGGATATTCGATTTGGTTTTTTATGAATAATTTCTTTTAATTTAGTCATCCAATCATTTAAATGCTTAGAATATTGTTATTTCATCTTACTTTTATCCAAAATTTAACCTCAAATATAATTTTTTGCTAACCTAAACACTAAATTTGAAATGTGACTTAACGGTGCCTTAATGTAAATCAATAATTAATGTTAGTCTAAAAACAATCCAATCTAATTAACCTTTCTTGAAGTAAGTCCTTTATGTTTTGTTGGTTCACGGCAGGGAGTTGAACATGGAGGCAAGAAGATGGCTCCCTTTCTCAACCTTTCTTGTCCCATTAAATGCCTGTGGAGCAACCGTTGTGAAGGGAAGGATACAAAAGCTTTTCTACATAGTTCTAAAAGTATTGTAACGTTGTTTAGCTTTTGACACACAAAAAAGTGAGTATTGGAACAAGATATTAACTACTTGTTCCATTTTAGTCATTAGTTGCATTTTATGGTCAGAAGCATTCCCTTTTTATTCACTACAAAAAAATAGGCTTTTAGTAACGACTTTTAGCGACGACTTAAAAAAGTGGCCGCTAAAAAATGTTTTTAGCAACGACTTTATTAAGTTGTCGCTAAAAGTGGTCGCTAAAAAACTATTCTTAACTCTAAAAATGTTTTTAGCGGCGAGCTCAAAAAATAGTCACTAAAACTATTTAGTAGCAACAAAAACCTCGCCATAAAAAGGTTTTTGCGATGACATAGATATAGTCGTCACAAAAAATATATTTCAAAACACAACTTTTAGCGACTACTAGCTTGAGTCGTCATTAAAGTATAATTTTTAGCGACGATAATTTTTAATCGTCGCTAAAGCATAACTTTTAGCGACGACTAACATTAGTCGTTACTAAAACATAACATTTAGCGACGAGAAACTTTAGTCGTCGCTAAAACATAACATTTAGCGACGACGTACGTTATCGTCACTAAAAGTCCAAATGTCAAATTATTTACGTATTAAAAATATTATTGGCAAAACTTTTAGCGACCACTAGCTTGAGTCGTCGCTAAAGCATAACTTTTAGCGACGACTAACATTAGTCGTCACTAAACCATAACATTTAGCGACGACGTACGTTATCGTCACTAAAAGCCCAAATGTCAAATTTTTTACATATTAAAAATATTATTGGCAAAACTTTTAGCGACGACTAGCTTGAGTCGTTACTAAAGCATAACTTTTAGCATGCCTCTAGAGTTTGTAGTGGCGACATAAAATATTGACGCTAAAAGAAAAATTTTAGCGGCAAAAGAATGATTCATTGCAAAAATAGACATTTAGCGGCACCAAAATATTTCACCACTAAAAGTATATATTTAGCGACGACAATACTCGCCACTAATTCCTCTAAATACCCATTAAAAGGAATTTCGGCGACTACTAATTTTGCTGCTAAAACAACATTTAGCGTCAAGATACATGTCGTCGCTAAAGATCCCCACCAAATAAAAGAGTTTTTGCGGCGAAAAGGTCATCGCTAAATCTTTTAAACTAAAAGGTCGTCGCTAAAAGTATACATTTAGTGACCACAACTATTGGCAAAAAGTCGTCGCTAAAAGTTTTTAGTGTCAAAAGATATTTGTTGCCGCTAAAACTATATATTTAGTGACGACTTTTTTCGCCTCTAAAAATATTTTTTGTCGTCGCAAAAAGTTTTTTTAGCGACAACAATTTCTTGGCCACTAAATTTCTTTAGCAACAGCTGTAATTGCGGTGACTTAGCGACGACTACATTGTCGTCGCTAAAACTATTTAGCGACGACTTTTGTCGCCGCAAATTCCATATTTTTTTGTAGTGATTGTAATATGAATATTTAGCATGTTATATTTAACTTTTCTTCAAATAAAGTTATTAGTGATTTTTCAAATATAATTATAATTAGTTTTGTTATCATCAAAACATTAAAAATTTACTAAGAATCCTTAAGATCAGCACAAACAAGATATTTTTTATTTAAGGATGGCATTGCAATATATTACATGGGTGGATCCAAGGGGGTGTTGTAAATTTAAAGTAGTAGATTGTTTTAATACAGCTAAGAAAAAAAATAATAGAAAAGTTAATGTTTTGTTAATTCATTTTATTTCAGAATTGATACTGCCCATTAATAGGTTTACAAATAACTAGAATGTAGGAATAAGTGATAATTAAATGTAAAAATTATGAACACTAGCTGTTACTTACTTTGATTAAAAATAGATAAAATTTCAAATTTTTAACTAACAAACTAATTAATATAGAAAAGATTTTGTAGAAATTTTTTGTAACAATTTTCAATCACATCTCTAATACTCCGTGTTGATTAAAAATTGTAAAACTTCAAACTTCATGAAGCACTTCTTTCCACATTATCAAATTTGTAAAGCACTTCTCTTTACTTTATGATGCACTTCTTATCATCTTGTTGATGCACTTTCTCATCAACTTTAATTGTTGGAGCACTTTTCACCAACTAATTCAAAAAAGAGTTTTTTCTTCAACCACCTCTACTATATTTGCTTGTTCTTCTTTTTTAATTTTGCAATCCTTTTGTAGATCCCCAAATCTTTTACATTTGAAATATTGAGGCTTTCCTTTGTGCTAACAACTTTTCTCTTCATGATCAAGCTTTTTGCAATGACTACACAAGAAGTTATTCCTTTTCTTTTGCACGGCTAGATATGTTCTTTCAACCATCTGTTCTGTTCCTTCTTTTCTCATAACTTTTCTTTGCTTTTGAGTTTGCAAAGTATTAATTAATTGTAACAAGGTTATTTCACTAATATCTCTTGAATCTTCAAGAGATGAAATTTTTGCCTCAAAATTTTTAAGTAAACTTACAAACATCTTCTTTATGATCATACTATTAGATATTTCTTCTCCCATGAGTCGAATTTTGTTTACCAACATATCAACCTATCAGAATACTCTTATATGGTCTTCTTTTCTTTTATACTTAGAATCTCAAAATGTATTTTGAGATTTAAGACTTACATCCTTTTTATTCTATCATTGCCTTGATATAGTTCCTTCAGCATATTTCAAGCTTCCTTTATTGGTTCATAAGTCGTAATTTTTGTAAAAACTGATTTTGAGATACCAAAATGAGTTAAAGATAAAGTTCTTAGAGCTTTTACTTCTTTTTCTTTATGATTCTTGATTTGATTGAAAGTTGGATTACTTTCCAAAGAAGGCATTTCTCTTTCATTTTTAACCCACTACTATAAGCTAAAACCTTTTAGGTGAGCTTTAATTTTGACAGTCTATACTTAATAGTTTTCTTCATTGAAAATTGGAGGTAAGAGAGTTGATATATTACTAGAAGTCATGAAAGTTTAAATATTGAATTTTTGGTCACTCAAAGGTCCTTTAAAATCTCTGAGAACTCTGATATCATGTCGAAAATTTAAAATAGTAGATTGTTTTAATAGAACTAAGAAAAAAAGTAGCAAAAAAGTTAAGAATAAATTTACAAATAATTAAAATGTAAGAATAAGTAATAATTAAATATAAAAAATCATAGATACTAATTGTAATTTACTTTGGCTAAAAAATAGATAAAATTCTAAATTTTTAATTAACAAACTAACTAATATAAAAAAGATTCCATAAAAATTTTTTGCAACAATTTTGAATCACACCTCCAACAAGGGGAGGGGGCTATTCTTGCTATATATCCAACTTACACAAACATGAACATTGGTTTTGAAATGTAGGGTTTTAGGCATTTAGTTGATTAATTAGGGATATATGTAAATTTTTTACTTTTGTCATGGTTAATATTTTACAACTTGTCAAATCTCCATAAATCTTCAATCTCTTGTTATATATAGTTTAAAATTTTAACTTTATTATTTGGCGTTTGGCTGATTATTAGAGATATACATAGATTTTTTACTCTCTTGTCTTTTATTAATATTTTTTATTAATGTTTTGCAACTTGTCTACTCTCTACAAATCTTCATGAACACTAATGCTAACTCATTCACTTCCTTATTATTGGTTGATTGGTTAACTTGTGCTATAATTATTATATTCATTACAAATTTAGGATGAGTTGAAAAAGGTCATGGATGGAGAAGGTAGCTCACAAAATTCTGAAAATACTGAAAGATGCAAATCTTGGAAGGATGATGCATATTTTAAAGTCTTAGGACCTGAAAAGAGAGGACGTGTGCGCTGTTTGGGAAAAATTCCATCTACCAAGAACACTAATGCTAACTCATCATCAAATACAGCAGTAGAAGCGAGACTCCAAAAGGTTGAAAATTTATTGACCAATGTTTTAACTATAATTCAACAACGATTTTCTAGAGATGAAGTTAATGATCTTATAGAGGCAGCATCTCGAGAGGTTTGTTAAAATTTTCATATTACATCTATGATAAAATTTTATATCCAAAAGGCCTATAAGGAGAATTTTGATTTTTTGCTTTCTGTATAGGTCCCAGATGGTAACAGTGCTCCTAATGGCCATCCAAGATCTTCAACTTCAAGCAATCCTAATGAAAATAGTATATCTATGCATTAATTAAATTAAAATTAGCTATCTTATAATTTGGTTATGTTTCACTTTACTAAATCATAATCTCATTTTTAACATTGACATCATTGACTTCTATGTAGATTGAGACCAAGTTTCGGCTTATTCAAACGGAGCATCTAGGATATGAGCTATTCTATTCTGCAAAGCTAGAAGTATTATGTATATGTGTATTCACTTATTGACTTAACATTTTGGTTTCTTTTATCTTGTGATTCGGAAAAGTATTGTATAAGAGTAGATGGATAGATTCCTTGTTTTGTATGAAGATGATTATTAGAATTTCTTTAATATAATGGAATGAATTTTTAGTTACTTAAAGATTTATTGTGTTTTGCATATTTATTTTTTCTTTTGTGTAAATTAAATGAGCACTGATGTAATGAAAGATAAGTTTCGAATGTTAAATAATATAATTATATTCAATAGTCATGGACTTATTACTGTCACTAAAGACTTCAGTAACAATAAAATACTTACAGATAATAGTAGCAAAATAATTATGGGTAAAGGTTTTAGTGACATTAAAATATCTGTGGGTATAAGTTTTACTAAATCTTGCATTACAAGTTTTAGTGACAGTATAACATTGTAGGTAAAGGATGTAGTGACAGTAAAATGTCTATGGGTAAAGGTTTGATAAAATTATTAAGAGAAGTTATAGTGACAATAAAGTATTTGTGGGTAAAAATTTTAAATTTATACCCACATCTTATAAAACCGTAGGTATAACTTATACCCACATCTTATAAAACCGTAGGTATAACTTATACCCATGGTTAAAAAACCGTGGGTATAAGTATAGCAAATTTGACGGAAGTGTAAACCGTGGGTATAGGTCAAAGAAGGCTATACCCACAGATTTGTACCTTTTACCTACAGAAATTGACTGTGGGTATATGGCATTTTTCTTGTAGTGTCAATCTCTCAATATATACGGTTTTAAAAACTTAACGTTATTATTTTATAATCAATTTATTAATAATTTTGTAAATTTTTTTAAAATTAATTAGTCATTATTGTTTTAAAGGTTGAAGGATGTGTTTTTTAGTTTTTGAAGGGGGGATAGTATTTATACTTTTTTCAGAAAAAAATATTTTGGCCTTCTTCAACAAATTTTCTGGCTCGCCCCTGATATGTACTCTATTTTTTAACACACGTTTTGGCGGATTTATATGCTGCATTTATTTTAAAGCGGAGGAAACAGTGCTATATCTCTACTTTCTTCTTCCAGTAGGTTCTGGCTTTGTATATTGGTTCCATTCTTAACAAACAACCTTTGCCTTTCAAACAGGGTTTATCATTTAAATGTACAGTTATAAAAGACGATTTGCACGGGAATCAACAAAAAAGGAAAAATAAAAAAAAAGATAAAAGGGAATATATATATATATATGTGTGTGTGTGTGTGTGTGTTTTTTTTTTTTTTTCTTTTTGGAGAGAGAGAAAAGGGGGCGGGGGGAGAAGAAACTGAAACGAAGATTGAAGCTCTCAGGGAAGAGCAGAAATCTCACTTTGGATAGATGCAGAAACTAAGGAGCAGAAGTCTGCTGAGCAATGGGCTACAGAGCACCTTCGGCTTATGAACTTTCTTGAGCAGATAAGATGCAGACGTTGGCTTGTTCACCAAAATAAAAAATTGGGTAAAAAAAATGCATGTACCCCTTTCAATTTAAATCATCTGCAAAAGCCATCTTCAATTTCGAAAATCGAAAATCGAAAATTAGTTCTTTAAATTTTTATCCTTTAATATTTTAAACTTTTTGTTCTTTTTCTGTTAACAAAGATGTCATTTTACCCTCTTTCATTTGTCATATAACATGTTCTCGTTAAGTAAATAGAAGTGATTAAAATACTTTTAAAAAGTGGCTAAGGGAGTGATTTTCAATCTATTTGAAGTGATGCTTTTGTATTTTTAAAATGATAAAGACACTCCAAAATTGGATCCTAGTTTGCCCTCGCAGATGTTTATTAATGTCCTACGCATGCAATTTGAGAAATTTGTTAGTCATAAGTAGGTGTGTGTATATATATACACTACAAGAAAATAGGCTTTTAGTGGTGACTTTTGTCACCATTAAAAGTCAAAAAGTTGCCACTAATTAGTTTTAGTGGCAACAGTTGGTCGCAACTAAATCAACACTAATACCATTGTAGCAAAAAAAAATTAATGGCGACTTTATAGTCGCTACTAAAAAATAACAATTAATGGTGACTTTTGTTGCCACTTAAACTATTTAGTGGCCATAATTGTTACCAATAAAATTTTATTAATTTGTTTTTTCTGTCATTAAAGGTACTTTTAGGGGTGATAATGGTTGCCACTAAAGCCTTGTTAACAATAAAGTAAGACTTACTCTTTTAGTGACAACTTAAAAAAGCTATTTTTAACAATGACCTTAGTCGCCGCTAAAAGTTTTTCTAATTTAAAAAAAATTAGTGACAATTCTAGTTGTCACTAAAGAGTTTTTTTTTTGTTTTTTAAAATTTATTTCATATTTTTTATTGCCCATATAGGGTTTAATCCAATTTCTTGCTCAAAAGTATCAAATCCAAATTTAAATATATCAGGGCAACTACACTAAAATATATACTCCAATTTTTTAGTTTAGTAATGAAAAGGGAAAAAAATTAGAATTCAAACTTTCATTCAATTTTATAACATCATCAATTTTACCCAACGTCACTCAAACTTAAAATGAGCGTTCCTTTTGGATCAGAACTTTCCCCTTTACCTTGAATCATTAGGAAGCCTCCCACAAATAACTACAAGAGCATATATGGCATTCTTGATGTACCAATACTCTCTCGTTATGGTTTCAGCATCTACCATGTGAGACCTACATACACACTAAAATCGTGATGGTAATAATACTGTAAAAGAACTATTATTCATCTTAATAATTGCAATAAATCAAATGAAATTAGACAGAGCACAGAAAAAAAAATCTATTACCCAAAAAAAGAATTATGCAGTTTGCATGAGAGAAAATAATAACATATTGAGGTGGTGTGAGAAAAGAAATTAGATATGACATACTTCTTGCTTTAGTGTTTTCTGATATAGGAACTGCATCATTAGCCCATGTTGGATAAAGTAATTGTTCACGAAGAGAACCCAAAACCATATATGGGCTTTGAGGAAGAAAAAAGGCTCCAAAAATTCTATTTAAGAATTTTTCATGTACTTTGTATGCATCATGAGATTTATTTATTGTAGGAGTATCTACATCCAAACAAATGGGCTGCTGCAGATCTTCTTGATCTTTCATATAGTATGTGATTTTTCCCGTTCCAATATTCCATAGACCACCCGGAGCTCTTAACAAAGAAGTTTTACCAGTTCCACTTGGTCCCATTATCTGTTAAATTGATCATTATGTGGTCTAGCATTGATCATTATGAATATAAAATAGGTTATATCTCAATTTGCCTGAATATGCTCTTCCGCTACTCTATTTTCTCTTAGAAGTGCATTGTCTGGAGTGCATTTTATAATCTTCTAGAATTTGATAGTTGCTTTTCTTTGGGCAGGGTTTCGAGGGTGGATGATTTAGTAGTCTAATTTCAGTGTTATTCTTAGGTGCATTGGTACGTAAGAATTTTAATTTACCAAATACATGAAAACTTAATTATACGTAAAATGTTTAGGCTCAATAAATATGTAAAATTTAAAATGTGAATATAAACTTATGTATGTTTGCAATTCCTGCCCCGCAATTAAAATTTGCAATTACCTCTTCTAATAATGATCTAAAGATAACATTTTGGTACTTTCACATCTTATGGTGTTTTAAATATCATGATATAGGACACTAAAATTAAGATATCATGGTATTTAGAATACTCATATTTAGTCATATCACAATAAAAATTTACAAAATATACAAGTGGTATTTTATTCATTGCAACAATATTCACATTTTTTTGATTGATGAATCTGACTCATACGATATTTTTTTTTAACTTTTACATAATTTTCACTTAAATTTCAATCACTAAACAATGCTAAACAGTAAAAAAAAAAAGAAATTTGTGCAACTGATAAAAAATTGTTACAACAATGCTAAATAGTGCACAATACATTGGCCGATTGAAATATGATCGGCTTTGGCCAACCATATTATTATTATTATTATTATTATTATTATTATTATTAATTTACAGATTATTAATAATTCATATAAAAACTTTATTATTATTATTATTAAAAAATTTGAAATTTTATAATATAAAAATATAGAATACAGAATTCTAATTTAGTAATTTAATTGTTAATTATATATAATCTATTTACATTTCATTAATATCATTTTATTAATATTTAATATATTATTACTGTTCAGTCAATTCTCAAATTATTATTATTATTATTATTAATTTATAGATTATCAATAATTCAATTAATAACTTTATCATTATTTATAAGAAATTTGATATTTAATAATATAGAATATATAATAAAGAATTCTAATTTATTAATTCAGTTATTAATTTATTTTATTAACTTAATTATAAATTGTATAAAAGCTATTTATATTTCATTATTATCTTTTTATTAATATTTAATATATTATTAATAATACTAATAGAAAGCCCAACCTAATTTTAGTTGGTCGTCAATAATAATAATAATAATTTATTTATTTAATAAATTTATTATTTATTAAAAATTAAAAAAATTATAATATAGAATTCTAATTTATACATTAATTATTATTTTATTAAAATTAATTATTAATTACATATAATCTATTTATATTTCATTTACTTCATTTTACTAATATATATTATATTATTAGTACTTAATATATTATTATTCATATTTAATATAAATTATTATAAATAGATATAATAAATAGATATTAATTATTATAAATAAATAATAAGTATTTCAAAAATAATTTATGTAAATTATTAAAAATTAATATTTTTGTCACGATCTAAAATCAATGGTTGTGACTGGTGCATAAATTAATCTAAGGTAACTCAATTTAGCAGTTTTAAGGAACATACTTAACCACAATAAAGTCTAAAGAAATTCAAAAGTCATACTAAATTTTCAAAATGTATGCTTTATTTCACAAAAGAAATCATACCTACATTGTAATATGAATGATTCACAACTTGTACAAATAATCTCAATCCAATAGTTATCACTTTTTCTAAATTAAAAAAAAAAGGATAAAATAAGTGATTTAATAATTACAATTCTTATACTACATTATCCAACTGAATACTTAGTAGCCACGATGTTATGGAGTTCTACATCACCAAAACACTTGGTAAAAAGCTTACCTAATGCAACTGAGAGGTATGTTAGTCCAAGAGTACTTCATTAAACTACTTGCTAATCTAATAAATAAATAAATATTAAGATTGAGGTGAGTTTACCACTAACTCAATAAATGCATAAATAACAAAGTATATGGGAGGGGCAACAAGACATGCACATGAATTTTTTTGTAAATGAGTTAAATATATATAACTAAAATAAAATGATATATGTATAAGCTTATAGATATTTTGAAAGTTAAATAAATTCAGGTAGGCAATAAATCAACTTTAGAAAATAATATTTTAAAAAATATAAAAATAATATAAGTAAATAAATAAAACTTATTGAATTGATATTGTGTGAAAAGGCTATATCATGTTACTGTTTATAATGCCACTACACTTTACTTATTTTATATTTTAGTGCCACAACACTTTTCACATCTAAGTACCCCCACACTTTTTTTATTTCATATCTTAGTGCCATTACACTTTTCACATTGTAGTGTCACATTATTTTTCTTATTTCACATTTAAGTGCCATCACACTTTTCACATTTTAGTGCCACTATATATATATTTTCACATTTAAGTGTCACTGCACTTTCCATATCTAAGTGTCTCTACATTTTTTTAATTTCGTATCTCAATGTTATTGCACTTTTCACATTTTCGTACCACTACATTTTTCTTATTTCGCATCCCAGTGCCATTGCACTTTACACATCATGATGTTACCTTTACTAATGGCTACGTGATTTACACTATATCATATCTATTAACTTTTAAATATATAAAATATAGAATAATAATAGGATCTAATTAAGAAGGTGTAGATGATCCATCTTTAAAAGCACTATTAAAGGAAACAAAATATCTCTATAAATATCACACTAAGCATCTCACACTACTCAATGTAAGACTTAGATTTTTAATCTTCACAAATAATATACCAAGCATTCTATATTACTTAATATGAGAATTAGGTTTTCATAACACAATCAAGGATGAAGACCTACTATCTTTAAGTTCCACACCAAACATAAATAATTAAAAAAAATATTATAGAAATTAAACTATAATGATAATTCTTAAATTCCATTAAAGGAGTAGTTTAAAAATATTTTAGACTAAAAACATAAATTTAATATAATTTATACAAATAAATCTCATCAAGGAAATAAAGATATTTTAATAGAAATATAAGACAGCAAAATAAAATTCACCATTCTCATTACCTTACTGATAAAAAAATCATTACTTCTTAAATATTGCAAATAAATATAATATAAAAATAAATAAAAATAAATTTTTAAAATAAAGATAATTCAAATATATATATTCTATAGTTATCAACTAATTAGAAATAAATCCTCTTTAATAAAATTATATAAGAAAAACTAGAATAAAAAATAATATATAAAATAAATAAAGGAGAAAATTCAAATAAAACTTCATGGCATAAAAGGAAAGGAAATAACATCTCAGAAGTTTTACCATTATCTATATTTTGCACCTATAAGAACATCAATATTTTCATATCACACATACATAAATTTCACCATTTATTGATAATATATTTTGTAATTGAAGATTTTCAAAAGTTTAAAATTTGTTTTCCCATAACACAACAAAACAAGAATTATCAAAATGATACTTGAGACAAAAAATAAATAAACAAATAATCAAGATGCAAATAAAATATGCCACATTGTTATTTATATATTGGCAAATAAGAACTAATAGTAAAGGTCACTTTTACTTACTCAAGGCACAAACTCAATTGATAAAATATCCTTAGTAATGCCTAAAACTATATTGAGTATAAATTTATCAACTAATTATTCAATTGACACCCTATATTATAAATTTGACTAAACATAACTCATAATAATTAAAGCCTTAGTTTTAATTTAAATTCCTTATCATTGTCACTTATCTTAGATTTAGATTTTTCAAATTAGGCTTTTGTAATTTTAATCGGACAAAAAAATTATCTTATGAAGAAAAAGAGTGAAGATTAAACAGTGGATTTCACATTTAAAGATTCACCAACAAGAACTCCAAATTCAAGGGCTCTCTTTCACGGCTAATTTGATAAGGGAGGGCCTATAACTTTGAATATAATATGAGGATGGAAGAGGAGGAAAATTGAAAGAAGAAGATGAAGAGTGGAGAAGAAAACCCAACCTTTCAAAAAACAAAAACTTTATAATTATGCCCATCGTAAGCAGAGAAAAGGGAGAAGAAAATGGACAAGCTGTAGCTTCCGGTGACACAACACGCCAGAAAAGTGACAACGATGGTAGGTGGAGGGTGGCCAATGAAACTAACCAACTTACTACACTTGAGGGAGATGTTGCATGATGGAGGAAGAAGGAAGTTAAAATAAAGAAGTATGCATTTTCTATCTAAGAAGAGAGTTTTGGTATTTCTGTTGCTAGGTAAAATCAAATAGTGGGAGGAAAAAGGAAAAAGGAAAATGAATAAAAAGAGAAGGATCTAGGGTTTTTTTTATTGAGATCATAATAAAATGCCTACAAAATTATTTTTGGGCCTAAATAGAGCGATAATGTTCCATTAAAAATTTAGATATGACTAGGATAATTATTAAGAGGTTTTAAGATACAAGAAAATCCAATTAGATACCGAATAGATATCTAAGTGGCTCCATAAAATAAATTTTAGACTTTAAAATTTAATTAAAATCAATTAGTTAATATTTTTATCATAAAATAATTTATTTAATATTAACAAATTATTTTTAATTTTTTATATTATTATTATTATTATCACTATTTATTTATTTATTTTTTGTTATTAAAATTTTAATAATAATTTTTAATTTTTATTTAATTATTAATGTTTTATATTATTTATAGTAATTTTTTATTATTTTAATTATTATTATTATTATTATTATTATTATTATTATTATTATTATTATAGGGTTCTCAAGTGTGATTAACCTTCTTAAAATATAGTAGATCAAGGGTTTTTTGATTATTTAGCTATGAGAGAAATCATAATTGGATGAAATAGAATATATTTTGGGAGCTTTTGTGTTAAAAATATCTATTAGTTTGGCATAATTTAGATGTCACAAGTATAAAAAAAAATGTTTTATAATATATTTAATATTATTATGGATGTCAAAGGGAAGATCAAATGTAACATGAAAGTCAGAATGAATTTGAAGGAATGTTATAGATAGATAGACTTAGAAATGCAAGAATTGGCTATTGTAAGAGTGGGTAAGCAAAAAGCTAATTCATATTCACACTAAAGCAAATAAGAGTTATTTGTGAGTTTCAGACATTAGGCTCATACCTTAGACCATATCAACGATGTTGGGGTTGGGGGAAGCCTTTGACATTGAGCTCATGCCTTACCACTAGATCTAATTATAGACCGAAAAGCCCATTTGGCCTTAAAAAATGGACATGACCCCAAAAATAAAAACTTGATAAAAAAGGGGTCTGTTTTAAAAAAATTCGAATGTAAAATAGGTTGAACTTAGGCTTTTTTCAAGCCTAACCTAAGCTTGAGCCCAATCTATATTATAATTATTTTTTATATATTATTAATCAATAATGTTATTAGAAAAACTATTTATAACTATAGATATAAATAAAAAGAATTGTATATAAGTATTATTGTCATTTTTTCCTTTTGCTTGTTGCATAATATATTATTAGGAATAAATTATAATTCAAATAGAATAAATCATTAATCAATAATATTATTAGAAAAACTATCATTGGGAAAAGTTGTATTGTCTTATGTATACTCTAAGTGGGTTGAATTTCCTACAACACCTTTTTCTGAGCTATTTGGTATAAGTATAGAAGGACATCAAGTGGTGAATAAAGCAAAATAATGCAAATTTGCCAAATGGTCTATGAGTACCCAACTTTATAAGACCATTAATTAATAGCATGCCAAGGCATTCTTTAATTGTATATACTTGCAATTGGGTGAATTAGTACTTTCTAACAAGTAATAAAGTAGAGATGTCTAGTATTTAAAACACAAAAAAAAAAAGATAAAATAAAATAAAAAAATTAGATTTTTTTATTGGGCTAGGCTAGGGCCCAAATATTTTTTCAAATTCTTTATGGGCCCAGCCCATTTCTTAACAAGCCCAACCCATGATTGTATCTATTTACTATTAAGCTTTCTTCTCATTAAGTATGTGCCTTCTAATTTTCATATGATTATGCCTTAACCATTGAGCCATATGCTTTAAGTGGGTGCAAATAAGGGTTCTTTGGGCTACCATTTCCACACTTATCCTTGCCAAACCAAGTTCTAAAACCACCGATAGGGATAAGGGAGCCTTAGACATCAAAGAGATTTATTGGGTCTTTTTTGTTTGATTTTTGAGAGAAACTATATTAGTGGATTTGACACCATCTCTTAACGCAAAGTTTTATGACATTGGAGAGAAATGAAAGAGGTGGATTTTTAAATAGATTTGCAAGATAGAAATGGAGTGGATCTTTATATAGATGTACAAGATGGAGATGAAAACAAAAATGAAAAGGAATTATTAAATGAAAGGTAATTAATATATATTAATATTAATTATTTCAACTATTAAATTATTAATTCACTTATAAATTATAAATTGTTTGTTTTAATTTTAATTTTTATAAATTTTCTCATATTGGATTTTTTTTATTTAGTCTAAATTTAATATTTTTATTTCATAAAATTATGTATTATATACTAGTTAATAAAATTTATAATATATATAATATTAAAATAATGCAATGCATTAAGCATTGCAAAAGCAATGTAGTTGACCAATAGTATGCCCAACTGCATTTTGGTCAAGGCATGGCCATCCAAAATGCAGCTGGTTGTAACAACTGATTGAAGTATGATCAATTTTGGTTGATTGAACTCTAGTCAATGGCCTTTAAATTCATATTTGTTTTGTATGAAATTGTAACCTACTAAATTTTTTGGTTTTCCTTTATATAAATCCCCAGGTTTTGTTTTGTTCATTTTTGTTTTTTGTTTCTTCCATTTTTCACTTGATTCAACTCATTGAACTCTCTTTGCTTCATTTTTGCTCTTCAGAAATGTCTCTTCATTTTTGCTCTTTGCTCTTCATTTTCTCTTCATTTAAATTCTCCTTCCTCTCTCTCTCTCTCTCTCTCTCTAATTGTTTAAAGTCTCGTGTTTCATATATGTTCATCTCTATAATTTTTTTTCAAATTTTCTCTCTCTTTTTTTCCTTGTATATGTCATTGGGTTGATTTTTCTTTCTTTACTCGTTACAAGTAAAAATTTCTAGATTTGGTTGTTGAAAATTTTTTATCGAGGTTTTGATTTGATTTCTAGTTGATTGTTATGGTTGATCCTAATGTTGATAGGAATGTGTTTTGATTATTATTGAATCTAGTTTTATTTTTCTTATTTCGTTTCTAGTTGAACACATGGACATGGACCTTGATGAAGAACACCAATGAACAACAAACCTAAATAATAGGAACAATATGAATAATGCGAAGAACATGAACTCATCATGAAGAAGAACCTAGATACAAGAAAACATGAAGAACGTGCAGAGCACCAACATAGAAAATGCAAAAAGACAAAATAAAATTTTAAAATAGAAAGAAAATAATAAAAATAATGTAATGATAATAATAATATACTTTCAATAAAAATATTTATATTTATAAAACAATTAAAACCATAAAAAATAGCTTTCCCATTGAAATATGGTCAAACAAATCTAACTATATTTTCAGGTAAAATGATTTTTGATTGAAATGTGGTCGAACATGTCTGACCATATTTCCGTTGGAAATCTGTTTTCAACTGAACTTTTTTTAAAAAATTTAAAATTCTATTTTTTTAAAAGAAATAAATTAAAATTTATTACATTTTTTTGAAATTTTGATTTTAAAATTTTTAATTATTAATTATATCAATTAAAATAATTATCATCAATTTTTATTAATATTATTTAATAATCAATTTTTATTATTTAAATTTTTGTTTAATATTATACTACGTTATTTATTGTATGTTAAATAAAATTTTTATTTATACATTAAAAAACTGCATTTGATATGACAGTTTCTCAGTGAAGCACTTAGAGGTACTATTGCTCTGTTAGGCAACTACAACTCAGTCGAAGCAAAATATTGAGAATAAAAAAAAAAGATTGGTTATTGGACTGAAATATTCGTCCAAAATATATGATTTTGACTGAAATTAATTTTCTTTTCGACTAAACTTTCAATTGATAATCTTTGATTTTGTTATAGTGTTTATTATTTTCATGATTTTTGAATGGTATGGATACCATTTAAAACTGTTTCATCTCATAACACTCTAATATTTTGGATGAATTAGACATCATTATTGTATCAAACATTTTAAATGTTGGTTTACATTTAAGATATATAAGGGGCCATGTGTTCTTGGCTGACTAGTTCGAGTGATGTAGTTGTAAGTCATATATCATTCATATCAAATTTCATGAAAATGTAGAACACAAAGCAAATTCCTCAATATTATTAAAGAAGATAAGAAAAAGTTAGGGTTCATGAGTTTGCATATCTAGCTATGATAAGAACAAAGGCACCCTACTTATAACCAAAATTAAAAAAACTACTGACAAGAAAATATGATAATTTATACTTGCACATTCTTTCTGTTATTGATCAGGAACTCTTGAAGCTCCTCCATCCTTTGACAAATTGGGATGTGGTTAATCAGATCAAGCTCATCAGAAGAAGAAGCACCACCAAGCTCGGCTTTATGTGCTGTCCCATCACACATGGAGATCAAAACCTCAGCTGCTTCATTCTCTAGCTTCTTATAATGAGCACTAATATCCTCAAGATCATTTTCCCATATCATCTCTTCCTCATGATCTTCTTCTAGCTTCTTCGATGGAGGTGACTTTCTTTTTCGGTTTTCTGGGCAAGTCTCATACAGCAGGAAGTTGACAACCTCAGAGATAGATCGAAACATTCGCTTCGATTTTCGGTGGCGATAATACTGCATCCAAAATTCACGATTTAGTTGTCAATTATGCTCTAGCATTAACATATATGGCATTCTCTTTAAAATGTTTTCCTTCCAGTATATGATGTAAGTGGCTTCAGCTCGGCTAATTCATTTTCTTGATTTAGTCAAAGATAAATCATTGGGAAGGAATTCATGAGATTCTTTTTCAGCCTAACCCCAAATAGGGGCCATTTTCAAATTTTGTCAACTTAAACAAGTCCTAGTAAATATATATGCAAAACAAAATTCACCATATCTATATATCTTTAGTAGTACTTAAAAGAAGGGATGAGCATGGTAAGATAGGTATGGATAAGATATTAAAGTACCTAATGTATTAATTAAAAAAGAAAACAGGAAGTATATATATATATATATATATATATTGAATTCATTTTTTGAATTCTACATGGAAGCAATTAAAAGCCCAGTCTCGTCCTTGTTTAATCACTAAATCTTTGGGCTTGAACTTATTTACCTAGAAAACTATCAAACCAAGCAAAATTTTCTCATATGGAAATTTGTAGGCCCAAAATTTCTTTATATACAAATTAAAATAAAAAAAATGCAAACAACAATAAACATAATCTAAACAAGAATTATTACATTCACTATTAAATTTTAAACTTTGAGAGACAAAAAGATTATATATATATATATAGAGTCAAAAGATAAAAAGTAAGGAATACTTTCATATTATCCAAATGTAGCTCTTAAAAACTCGATATTTTTAAAATTAGATTGATTATAAAATCGGTCAAAATACTGATTTAAGATTTATTAATTTGATTATAGTTAAACCAATAATCATTAAATATATATATATATATATATAATTTTATGTCTTAAAAATCTCACATAATAAATAATATAAAAATAAATATTAATAAATTTTGTAAGGAAAAACTTGATTACATGGCTTAATATTCAAATCCAAACAAATAAATATCAATTATAACATTTGCAATCACAAATTAAATTTAAAGTAATCAATTAACAATTAATAAATAAGTAATTAAGTATTACTTTATTATTTTATATTTCTTACACTGTCATATATTAATTCATTTATATATATCTCAGTGTTTTTCCTTTGCTCCAACTGGAAAGGCCTTTTCTTCTGCAATTGGGCTTTTGATTTCAGTAGCAATGCTCCTTCTAGATTTTTAAGAGCACATGCCATGGATCTGGAAACTGGAATTCCTGAAAGTTCTGTTGCGAAGGTGAGTTGGGCATATCTATAAATCTGAAAAGTTTCCCACAAATTCCTTCTTGGGTTGCTTTTTTTTTTTTTGAAAATCAGAATATTGGGTTTTTGGGTTGTAAAAAGAACCGGGAAAGATGGTTCCGATTTTGGCATACCAGAGCCTCGGAGTTGTCTATGGAGATCTAAGCACTTCACTGCTGTATGTGTAGAGGAGCATATTCGCTGAAGATATTGGACACACAGAGACCAACGAAGAGATTCATGGCGTTTTGTCTTTGGTTTTCTGGACTTTCACGGTGGTCCCTCTCATGAAATACATGTTCATCGTAATTATAGAAGAAGAAGCATGGCATGTGAAACTGATAGAAGAAGAAGGACGAAATTTTGAGAACACTGGTTCGGATTTTATAACATTAGTAAAACTTGTTTTAAAAATATTATGACAAGTGACCCTTGTTGATTTTTTTTTTTTTTGGTTTTACAGTAAGAGTGATATGAAATTAACTTATGCGTTAATTGATATTAGATTTCTTTTCAAATGATCTAAGGGCTATCAGAAATGAGTAGAATGCACATTTCTAAATAAGTTGCAATGTCCGAATGAAAAGATCAAATTTAGTAATTTACCACATCGCATCTCCCATTTTCACGTTGCCTGCGTTCAATGTTCCATCCCTCTAGTCTCTCACTGAATAAAAGCAGACGCTCAGGGTTGACATTTTCCCCCAAAGGGGGTAGCTGCAACAATTTTTGAGCAAGTTAATCAAATTCAGGTGAAAATGTTCAGCTGCACTAGTTCTTAATATTTATTTTAAATAATTAACCAATAGATAGATACAAATTTTAAATAATTGTTATAAGGTATTTGTCAATATGATAAATGAGTATTTTAAAAGAGAAATTGCAATTAGTTACACTGACCTTTGCTCCAATTATAATGTCTCAGCTATAAAAAAGTTATAATTGTTAGGGCCTGAGAGAGCCTATTGGGTCCATGACCCCTAACCAGTGGGTGTAAATGAAGGCTTACTTTTACTTCGTCCACCATCTTTATATTTATTCATGCCAAACATATTAGGTCTATATATCTTTTTTAGTTATTTATTTATTAGTTTAATTTTATCTAATGTAAAACTTCTTTTCACCTCCACTCATACTTGACCCCAACAACAATATTTTATTCTTATATATTGCAATAATCTCCTATAATCTAAATCACAAGTTAAATTTACTGAGTGTCTGATCTCTTTACCAAAACATAAATATTCCTTCACTAATTCACCTACTAATATTTTCATTCTCTCTCTTACCTCATGCCAACTAGATGGGGCAATGGACACTTAGCTCGATATGGAGAGACACGAGACATTTTGCACAGTTGATAAAGGGAGAAGAATGTGCAATGTAAATGAGTTCAACTTAGTTAGATTTTACATCTGATTTAAATAATAAGGGATTAATTATTATAATATGACCAATAAATTAGATCAATTGCAATCTTTTATAGATTTGGATGGAAATTACAACTTGGGAACAAAAATTTGGATAAATAATTTTAAATCTATTTATTTATTTATTTTTACAATTAATAAGTACCACATGATTGATTCTTTTTTTTTTTTTTAATTTCCTCCACATATTATACTTTTATTGAAAACCCCAACAACAAAGAAAATTTATCTCAGGTCCTTAACAAATCCATTAAGAAAAAGATACCTTGTCCATGTCTATCTTCTTTGTAATACATTCAGGAAGTTCAAAGGTAAATAATAGATTTCCAACCACGCTCTTTGTAATTGGTCCTGTCCTAAGTGCAGCCTATGAAGAACAAGAACGTCACTATGATATGATCATACATAACATCATGATTAGATGATTTGAAGAATTTGAATTGCAAATCATGAACTTACAGGAACTGGTGCTTCCCCAGATAGGTTCTCTATTACTTCAACTTGTATTGGGGCTTTAATTTGGGATATTGTTCTCTATCCCATGTGAAAACAAATATCAGTACAAGCAATAATGGCAGAAATCATGGCATGTAATATCAAAATTTGAGTTTAGTGTCTTGGTAGAAAAGAGAAATTAGAGTTGTCAATACCATCAACATATTACGGGTCGGTAAAATGTGACTAGCCGATTTAACCCGCTTTTGTAAGAGATAAAGAGCAATTTGATTCACTTTTGATCAGTTGAACAAATTGACACATGTAACCCATATAAAATATTCTAAAATATTGAAATAAATAGAAATTTTACAATAAAATGTAATATATATATATATATATATAATTGTTGCAACAGAAACATTTAATAAATATTGTGAACACTAATTTTTTTTTTTTTAAATGGAGTAGAACTAATTGACAGCAGGAACACGGGTTAAACCTGCTTAACTCGGAAGTATAAATGAGCTGGCTGTTCCAATGAATTTGGTTCCTCTTCTCTTTAGTACACTATTTTGTTGAATAAAGATAAAAGACTGACACAAATGATTAAGAATTACATCAGGTTTATTTCTTCTTTTTCCATCCACTTTCTTTTTTCTCTTTATCTTTCTTCAATAAGATGATATCTTGCATACAATTGCTTATTTCTTTGTTATTAGGCTATTCAATTAGAATATAACAACTATATATGATTTTTGCAAACAAGTGTTTGATTCCTTGTTTAAACTAAACAATTGTTCTATTTTAATTGAAAAAATTACATCTAATGTCTAGGCCATATATAAATTGTCAAAATCAAGATCTTATATGTGATGGCCAAGGCACCAAAAAGATTATCTCATAGTGTTAGGTGGAGGATCCAAGATTTTACTATTTATGATAAAAAAGATATAGTTATATAATATTTATAAAAAAATAATAAAGTAAATTAGATATATCTCTCTTAAGTTTTACTTAAATTATAAAAGCATTCCCTCTATTTTCAAAATATAAACTTTAGTCTATTTTAAAATTTTTTGACCAAAATATTTTTTATAAAAAAAATAAGAAGGTATTTTAGTTAAAAAATTAATTTTAAATTAAAATGTAGGACAACATTTTGTTTTAAGAAAAGTCTATGCATGTTTTAAAAATAAAAATGATGTCTATATAATTTTACCAAAAAAAATAATTTACGCAAGATAATATTATCAAAATCTCATATAATATTAAGAACACAAATTGTAAGTTGAAAACGTCACAAAATCCATGCATTAAACAAGACATTTCTTCATGATGCGTACTTCTAAAAAAAAAAGGAATCGCTGCTTACGAAGGAATAGCTCAATTGGTAAGGCACATTTGAAACCAGTGGAATGAGAGAACTCTGCAATGTCCCGCCAAAACTGGTGTGCAAAAATTTTGGTGTTGGCGGGGAAGCTAGCTTTAAATTTATTTTTCTTGAAAAAAAAACAGGTTTTTATCAAGGTCGGATAGGATCGTACAAATTGAATCTTATAACAATCCTAAAAGATTTTGATATTATTTAATATCAAAATCGATTTTTATAGGTAGAATTGTGAACTCACTTGTTTTCACGAGTAAGATCAAGTTCTTGACAACCTTGATAACTCAACCGATCTATTTTGTCAGGTTAAACGGGAAAAGAAACCGGATTATGCCCGTTATGAAAGCTATGGGAGGAAATGAAATACTTACAAAAACCACTAATTTGAGAAATATAGCCAATTTACTATGTAGCGCCTGGCTTTGATAGTTGACCATCGTTTTGCCCTCAGTAGAATTATGTGACTTGTTTTCCACTGGGCTTGACATTCTTCAATGAGGCACAGAAAGAATATATAACTGCCGCAGAGATGAGAAGAGTAGTAATGCAAAAATCTGTGAGGGAGGCTGAGGAAGAAACCAAGCATACATATATACTGCCGAGATATGGGCTTCTAAAAAATGCAGGTTTTATAAAATTTCCGTCTCTGCTCCTTTGTGTTTTCTATAAAAACAAGAAGGTTAAATTATAAATTTCGTCCCCGTATTTTGACCGAGTTCTAGTTAAGTCCATATACTTTATTATTATTTTTGTTTTTTTGCAAACAAATCCTTGAACTTTCTTCTTGTTTTTAATCAAGCCCTCAACATTGGCTTCTATAACACCATCAAATTCATGTTAGTTACCTAAAGGATTGCTTATGTGTCACAAGCTAGAGCTGATGTGGACTTTATTTTGTCCATATACAATTTTGATTTAATCCCTAAAATTTTTACTTCTTTTTAGTTTGGTCCCTGTACTTTCATCTCATTTTTAATGTGGTCCATCATCCTATACTATTGGTTCCTATAAGCACTACAGCTTGCTCCTAAGTTATTCCATTAGCCAAGTCAATAATTTTTTTATGGTGTTATAACAGCCATTCAAAGCAAGAACCGTGTAAGCATACGACCTCGTGAATGCATGTAATTGCGTCACCATGCATGTTCAGGTCCCTCTATATTGCAGTCGTGGAGCCAACGAGCTTAAGCCGTGTGTCCCACTACCTGTTGCAATATGAAGAGATGATAGAGGTCTACGTAATAAACCCAACAGAGGGAAGGTGGTCAACGTGGGAGTAGTGGCTTTGGCATATGGACTCTGATGCTTAAGTAAGTAAGGGGTTGAGAGAATTCAAGACTGCATAAAGCATGGCTCATACCTAAGGGGTCTCCCCGCTGTTTATAGCTAGGGGGGAACTGATGGCATGGAAGTAATTTTAATCAGGTCGAAAAACGGTAGCTAGTGGTGTACATGGTGCGAAGAAATGCAATGGCACATGTCTACAAGGGCGTGGCCGTATGTGGTTCCCCCATGAATGGTTGTTATAACACCTTAAAAAAAAGAAAAAAAAAATCATAACTAAGCTAATGAAATAACTAGGTGTCAACTAGCAGTGAACATGTGGAAATGATAGTAAAGTACGAGGGATCAAATTAAAATGAGGTGAAAGTATAAGGAACGAAATAAAAAGAAATGAAAGTTTAGGACCAAATTAAAATCGTATGTGGACAAAATAATGTCTAGATCAGTTCAGACTTGTGACACCTAAGCAATCCGTTGGCTAAATTAGGATGAGTTTGGAGTGTTATGACACAAGCTAGCGTGGGATACTTGTTTGAAAGCAATAGGAAAAGTGTAAGGATTCATTTGCAATAAATAAATAAATAAATTATAGGGACTTGATTAAAAACTCGTTAAAAGCACACGAACCAATTATATAATTTAACCAAAAGGGGAAAAAAAAAGTTACGATATGTCTTCTTTACATGTCCCTAGGTATGGATTTATTTGCAGGAATTGACTTAAATTTACCAAATCCCACGATAATTAATTAGCTTTTTCAGCCTCAGCAGCTTCCTATATTTTTATGAGGATTCATCTTAGGGTATTTTAGGTAGGTAATAACTTTATTTTACCAAATCTCGCTATAGATTTTTATCTTTTATGACTGAATTATCATGTATTCCTTTATTTAATAAATTAGATTAAACCAATTGGTTAGATAAAAAAATCGATAAACCAGTCCAAATATTGATAAACTGGTCACGACAAGTGAACCAGACCGTTTCAAACGATTTACTTTTTTTTCCTTTGTTTTTTTAATTTAAACAATCTCATTTTGGTTCATTTATTGAACATTTTTTTATGTTAAAACAACGCTATTTTGTCTATTTTCTCAATATTATAATGTAAAAGTACGACATATTTTATGCATAACAATTATATAATGATGTTTCAAATGTATTTATTATTTGATCATTTGATCTCAATAGCTTATTTATTTAGTTTCCTGTTTTCATGTTATATGATATATAAATATATAATTAAAATATATATTATAAGATTTTTTATTCGTTTGACCATGATAAAAATATTACCTTAAATTGCTGCTTATACTGATTCAACGATCCAGTGGTCTTCAAAAATCAAAATAATGATATATTTACCGCATAATTGCTAATGTACCGTGTTTAATATTACGGGGTGCATATAATGTACCAGTTTTAATGTTTTCTAAAAACTCTAAAGGGCGTGTATGGAGACAAATTTTACATTATTGAGGCTGTATTCACTACATATTTCTTTATGTACCACATTAAATATTGTGGGCTGCCTGTAGATTTGTTAATTTAGCACAATCAATACAATCTTGTTTTCTAAAAACTCTAAGGAGCCGTTTAGGGAGACAAATTTTACATTTTGTCAAATATAACGTCTGGAATATGTTAGATTCCCATATTTGGTGTACATAGATAAAAAAAATATTTCCAGGAGTATGCAACATTTCCGTTGGCTTTCAAATTCTCTTTCTCACGCCACCACCATCACGATTACTGTCTTTGCCACTACCCTCACCACACCACAACTTTAGCCACCGTTGCCATCACAACCACCACCACAACAACCAGCATTGCAATCACCATCACCGCCATCATCATTACAAATGGGTAAAGATCTTGCTAATTTTGCATTTAATCGTGAGAACATATGCTGGTCTGATGATAGCTTTTCTTCAACAAACAGTTACAGGTTTGTGTATGCATAGCGCCTCTGTCTACCATTCTGTCAGTTGTATTGTAAAGTTCATTTCTGATTGCAATCGCACACTGGCTTTAGACCCACTTGCATTCAAGCTCTTGATACCAAAGCCTCACTTATGGAAACCATTATAATATCCCGCATGGCAAATTAAATGAATATGGTGCCATGTTGTTAAATAAACGGTCACGTCAGCATTTTCTATTAACTGAGTGACATAATTATGATAGAAGGATTTGATTGAAGCCTTTTTACAAATGAAGAGAAGGTAACATTGGTCGATTTTGAGCCAAAGGAAGCAGATGGATACTTTTTTAAAGTCAAGAGACCGTATTTAAGCCAACTTATAATAAAAAATGTTAAGTCTGCATTTAGAAAATTGTCTATGATTCTTAGGAATTGTTGTGAATTGGCGGTATTAAGAAAGTAGAGAGAAAAGAAAGAATGACACAAAAAATTAATGTGGTTCAGCCAATGTGGCCTACGTCCACGGGTAGGGAGAAAAAACTTTATACTATTGAGACTGAATGATACAAGATACAAGATATAGATGTAGAAGCCCTCTTTATATACATAAACAATCCCACTCCTAACTCAATTTTACTCGATGCGGGACTTGTTCCCTCTTTTATATATGAGTAATTCCCTTCCCATCTGAATTCTATCTGATATGGGACTTAGGTTTTGAGATTTGAAGGCATTATCACAATTTTCTACCATGACTTAAAATCTTCAGACGTCTGATTCGATCATCTCCCTGCCATTACACCCTGTAGGGCCTCATGCTGCTTGTACTCGCACTAGGTCCAAGCTATGCCTGAACTTGTTAACAGGCAGTGGCTTTGTTAACATGTCTGCTGGATTCTCTGCTGTTGGTATCTTCTCTATGGTCACCACCTTATTTTCCAAGGCATTCCTAATGAAATTCAATCTGACATCTATGTGCTTGGACCTTTCATGGTAGACTGGGTTCTTTGCCAGGCTCAACGCACTTTGACTGTCACAATACACCTTAGGCATTTGAACCTTCAATCTTAGGTTTCCAATCAAGCCATGTAACCACATTGCTTCTTTCACTCTTTCGGTCAAGGACATATACTCCGCCTCAGTGGTCGACAAAGCAATTGTAGACTACAAAGTTGCTTTTTAGCTAACAGCACATCCATATAAGGTGAAGATATAACATGTCAATGATCTCCGCCTTATAAGGTCTCCACCATAATCTGAATCTGTATAACCTACTAATCCACCAGCAAATCCATCAGTACCATAAACTAGACAAATATCAACTGTACCTCTCAAGTACCGCACATGATCCATTTTACTGCTTCCCAGTGAGTCTTCCCTGGATTTCCCATGAACCTACTCACAACACTAATTGCATGGGCTAAGTCTGCTCTTGTGCATACCATCGCATACATCATACTCCCAATCGCACTAGCATAAGGGACCTCACTCATGTAGTCTTTCTCTTCATCTGTGCTCGGTAGTGTATAGCATTCAATCTAAAATGTGCTGCCAATAGGGTACTCACAGGCTTGGCTTGATCCATCTAAACAAATCACAACACCTTTTCAATGTACTTTTGTTGTGACACATACAATCGGCGTGCTTTTTGATCCCTCCAGATTTCCATGCCTAAGATTTTCTTGGCTGCACCCAAATCTTTCATCTCAAACTCACTACTTAGTAACCTTTTTAATTTGTTGATTTTAGTCTTGTTCTTTGCCGCTATCAACATATCATCTACATAGAGAAACAAGTAGATCCAAGAAGCATCTGACAACTTCCACTGCCTGGGTGATTACTTTAAGCCATATAAGGACTTCTTCAGCAGGCAAACATACTCCCCTTTTTCAGGATCTTGAAACCCCTCAGGCTAAGTCATGTAGATGTCCTCTTCCAGATTCCCATGTAAGAATGCTATCTTCACATCAACTTGCTCCAACTCTAAATCAAGCGCACTTACCATGGCAAGAAGAACCCAAATGGTTTTATGCTTCACAACTGGAGAGAATACTTCATGGTAGTCTATCCCCTCTTTTTATGAAAACCCCTTCGCTATAAGTCTCGCCTTGAACCTTGCCGGCTCAATATTAGGAATCCCTTCCTTCTTCTTGTACACCCACTTGCATCCTACAGGCTTTACACCCTTTGGTGGAGGTACCAGCTCCCAAGTCCCATTCTTTGATAGGGATTGCATTTCCTCATTCATAGCTAGTAACCAGTCAATAGCCTCCTTACTTTGAACCGCCTCTTTGTAGGACTGTAACTCCTCAGCATCAATGCTTTCTGCCATCGCCAGTGCATATGTAACAGGGTTAGTATCAACAAAATTCACATAGTCTACATACCTGACAGGTCTTCTATTTTCTCTTCTTCCTCTTCTTGTTACTATACTCTATTGCTCTTCCTGCAAATCTCCAGGTTGTTCTACAGAGCTCTTGTTTGTCCTTGAGGTCTCCACTTCAAACTCCACCTTCTGATTAACACCTAAATCTTTTCCTGCAAGATTATCAAGTTTTTTCTTCTGGTTGAACATAACAGATTCATCAAACGTCACATTTCTGCTAATAATGAATGAATCTCAGGGTCCTGTCTTGTTCTGTACACCATAGTCTATACCCCTTCACATCAGTTGCATACCCTAAAAATATGCACTTCATTGCCCTCGCCTCCAGTTTACCATCATTCACATGAGTGTATGCTGAGGACCCAAATATCTTCAAACTAGAATAATTCGAAGGTATACCATACCACGCCTCTTGTGGAGTCTTCAGATCAATTGCAGTTGATAGAGATCTATTCACTAGATAGGTTGCAGTGTTAACTGCTTCAGTCCAAAATTACTTAGGAAGATTAGCACTCAGCCGCATACATCACCATTTTATTATGGTGTGTGCCGTACAGTGTGGTGTCTCACTATACCTTTTTTCTTACAGAACTCATCAAATGGTGTATTGCAGAACTCCAACCCATTATCAGTTCTGAGTGTCTTGACTTGCTTCCCAGTATGCTTCTCAATCATGGTCTTCCACTCCTTGAACTTCTCAAACACCTCATCCTTTTTCTTCAAAAAATATACCCACACTTTTCTAGAGTAGTCATCAATAAATGTCACAAAGTATCTGCACCCTCCATGAGACTCAATTAGAAAAGGACCCTATAAGTCTGAATGTATATATTCAAGGATATTAGTGGAGGTATGCTTTCCCGAATTGAACTTGACTCTGCATTGCTTGCCTTTGACACAAGTTTCACAGAAGTTTAACTTTCCAGTTTCCATGCCCTCCAACAACCCCTATTTTCGCAACACTGCTAGTCCTTTCTCACTCATGGGCCCCAGTCGTTGACGCCATAACTCTGTTTGATCATTGTTCTTCTCCAAAAAACTAGAAACTACTACAGTGCCCATTAATGAGTTTCTAATGAGTATATAGAGCTCATGCTGAAGTCTACCCTTCATCACCACCAGAGCACCTCTAGAAACCTTTACCTATCCACCCTCACCAGAAAAACTGTATCCTTACTTGTTTAAGGCATCCAGAGAAATCAAATTTTTTCATAGCCCAGGAATATACCATGTATCAAATGTTCTAACCATACCATCAAATATTTTTACCTGTACTGGCCCACTGCCTTCAATACTAAGCTCCTGATTATCTCCCAACTTCACACTGCCTTTCCACTCCTTAAAAGAAATAAACAACTCCTTTGTGAAAGTCATGTGATAAGAAGCTCCAGTATCTATGACCTAGGTATTTGCATAATTTAAGGTACTAACTGTAACACCATAAATTCTAGCTCATTCTAACTCATCTCATGCCTTTACATAATTTAATATCACGAATCATGTGAGTTTTGTATGAAAAAGGCAGGGAAAAAAATGCTCATTTTAGCGTTGCGCTAGGTCTCAAAATTCCATTTAGTGCCATGTGGACCATGTGAGATCATACTATGCATTCTCATATTTAATTACATCATTATAACTTAAATGCATCACAAAAACATGCCTACAACTCATGGAAACCAAAATGGGGCATGAAAATTGGAGATTAATGTTCGGCCAGAATTGGCCTCTTTTCTGGGCAAACTTTGAAAAATCATAACTAAATATAGAAAAATCCAAAACATGTGTTCTTGATCATTCTAGAAAGATTAAGATGTCTACTTCACACTAAAAATATGCTTAGACCATAAAATTTATCATGGAGGATGTTTGACATCTGAAAAGTTATAGAGGCTGCTGGCTGCCTGGGCTGCTGTTCAGATTACTGATACAAACTTCTAAAATTCATAACTAATTCTATAAAAATCAAAATTACACACATTTGGTTATTGTGGAAATCTAAAAATGTTAAATTGATGCTAAAAATGATTACAGAATGAAACAGATACGTTTAGCTATTGGAATCTTAGGGAACAGTAACTGAACTCCTGGGGCACTACTACTACTGATAGCCAAATTCAAAAATGTATAACTCTTTGCTCAGACCTCCAAATGAGGTGATCTCTGTGGCCACAGAAATCTTGACTTCTAGTTTATGCCTATAAAATTTCCCAAGCATTGGACACCATTTGGTCGTCGGGTAACACAAAATACAAAACTATCAGTATGAGCAGTGCACATACCAGAATCCATAAAAATTTCCAACTTTGAAAATTCATCAAATATTCTTTAGACCTCCAAAAATTATGTTCTTTAACTTCACAAAAATATCTCAATGAGACCTAATGCATGCCAAATTTTAGAGCAAGACTAACTCATTTGGCTAAAAAGTGATATATGGTTATATTATAATCAATTTTAGCTCCATATTGGGTACCAAAATTGCCAAATGGACTTCCCTTAGTCTTGGCACCTTTTGGACAAGTTTAAAAGCTTATTTGAGACTTGTGTGAGCTATCCAAATGGTTCCAAATCTCATGCATCTCATTTTGGCCATTCAACCCACACTTATGCATATTTCCAACAAACTTCCATATTGCACACTTTGGCATTACATACTCAAAATAGGTTCTAGAGGTCATACATCATATCCATACATTTAAACATCATATAATATTATATTTACATATGTCTCAAGGGTCATAACCCATTTACTACATCACATATATCATATGATACAATCATGGTCTTAAAGTGGCAAAAACTAAACACATGATTGTTAATCTCCTTCCTTTAGTGTTGTTGGCTCCCATTAGCATATCCACTTAGTTCACCTAGCATAATAGATCAATGGAGAGGAGGGGATGAGATTCAAAGAATCCCAGTAGCTTATCTCCCATTCAATCATACATAATATATACAAAGCAAGCTTTACAAATGCATGCATGGAGCAAATGGAAGACATGGATATTTTAAAAGCAACCTTGGCATGTGAATCAATTATACAAGATATTCAAGAGCTCACCAAGTGCTTAGATTGGCCTCACACTTCTCCTCATGGATTTTGGACTTGCCTCACCTATTCTTTAAGAGCTTTGGACTTAACCATACTCTTGGGAGCCCACTTTGCTTTTGGGAGACTCTTTACTTTGTCTTAACTAAAGTCAAAGGTTCTTGGTTCATCTTTACCAAAGGGAAGAGTTCTTGGCCTCTCCACACTCAAGCAAACTCATATAAATATCATGTATTTATTTGAAAACATAACATGGCATCAAGCATTATGGCATATAAAGGCATGCTAGCATACTTTTCAAAGCTTGAAAATACACATACACACATTCTAAAACAAGCTAAACACA
The DNA here is from genome assembly GCA_032878935.1 of Erythrophleum fordii. Classification (NCBI taxonomy): domain Eukaryota; kingdom Viridiplantae; phylum Streptophyta; class Magnoliopsida; order Fabales; family Fabaceae; genus Erythrophleum; species Erythrophleum fordii. The sequence goes on along the minus strand of JAVQMF010000023.1, from coordinate 1,410,830 downwards.
CATCCATGCATGAGAGAAGGTGGAGAGAGTTACCTTGCACACAATTACACACTTTTTTCTTTGGACTCAAACCTCCTCTTTTGGCCACACATCCACAAATTGGTGGAGATAGTTTCTCTTGGCCTAGATACAATTTATGGGAGCCAATTAGGTTCATGAAATAATCTCTAAAACCATACAATTTACTTAGATGTTAGATTGCTCTATAAGCTCTATTATGGTCCATAAATGTACCTAATAAAGCAATACCTCTCAAATGATTTCTAGGCCTCATTATTTTCTTTCAAATATAATTCTTAACTCCTTTTAAGCCTCTTGGAGTCATCATACCATTAAAATAAAAGGCCTAGCACCATGTTGCTTCTTTAGGTCATAATATGGAACTTAAGGCACCAAATCACTCTCCATGAGTTCTAAATTTTTTCCAAGGCCTCCCCTCACTTTCATTCATTAAATATGACTTAAGAATAGCTTTAGAAAAATTTAAAACTCTCCCTAGCTATGAGAACCCTTCTTGGCCGAGACAATGAAGCATATTGGGTTCCATGGAACTTTTTTTGTTTTCTCAAGGGAAGAAGTATATGGGGGGCCTCTTAGGGATCTTAGGAGCTCATTTAAACTCTTATTTAGACCTAGGAATCATCATACAAAATCAGATTTTACAAGGTGCAATTGAAACCCTAGAATTTGCATATTAAAATCTAATGGCTTTTTGATAATTCCCTTTGCATATTCTGAATCTCCACACCCTTTTTCCTTAGATTCATACTTGGTTCTGCCTAAAAATAATCTCCTCCTAGGGTTTTCTCAAGTGGGGCGAAATGGTGGAGAAGGGAACAAAAAATGACAACCATAAGAAGAGAAATTACCTTGTTTTCATGCTTTTTTCTCACTTGAACTTGTGTTCTTTGAGCTTCTCTCTTCAAATCCGAATTTTCCCATCAATTTATCCCTTAAAACAGATTTATAAACTTCATTTTAATCATAGGAAGTAAAGGAGAATGAAGGAGAAGAGGTTTAGAAGAGAAAGAGCATGAAAAACTACTAATTTCCATACCTTAAGCCTTTGATTTCTCCTCCTTTTCTTCCCCTTTTTGTGTGCCTCATCCCCTAGGGTTTTCTTTTGGTTTTAGGTAGAACATGGTCGTGCATAATGAAGGGAGGAGAATGGTGTATCATATATATAGGTGGGAATAAGTTACACTTTTCAAAAATTCCCATTTTACCCTTCATACTTTACATTTTTGTTTATCCTTCATTTTAGTTCCTTTTTGAGAACCGTCTTTTCCATTATAAAATTTAGGTTCCTAATTTAGTAAAATTCCTTTGGAATCATTCAAATTGGAGCTAAAACCTTCCCGAACAAATTTATCAAAGTTTAGGCACACCGACATTGAAAAACGTCCACCGGAGGGACTTTAGCTGTCCTGGGGCATTCCATGGTTTTTAGGGCCTCTGAGAACTTTGTAGAACTCAAAAATTTCATTTAAAAAACCCTTATGTGTGAATTCCAAAATTTGCTTAAAATTACAAAAATGCCATTACGTTTCGTAGGCTTTTCGTAAGAAATTGTTTCTTCATTCTAACTCCATTTTTCTTTTTGTTTGAGCTTGGGATTCTCATTTTTAGGAGTCTAAAATGCTTCTCAAATTTTTTGGGATCTTAACTACATCATCTTGGGGGACTTCCTTTTATATCCGGTAAATTTCGTTCGTTTACGGAGAAACTGCACGTTACGTTTCTCACATTTTCTTTCGTTTTCAGAAAACCAGATGTTACACTAACCATCAGAACATCTCCATCATCACTCTCATCTAAACTATCCTGAACCACTGAAGCATTTGCCTTACCATTTGATTCCTTTTGATTGTTTCCCTTTTTCCATTGTAGATAATCCTTTTTGAAATGCCCCTTTTCTTTATACTTAAAACATCGTAGTTGTCCCTTAGATCTTGATTTGAACAGGACTTACTTCGATTACTTTCATCCTTCTCCTTGCTCCTACCTCTATTTACTACCAAACCCATATCTGATGCTTCCTCACTGGACCCAGACACCTTTCTCTTTAGTTCCTTTAATTGTAAAACATCCTTTACATCACCAACCGAGATAATGTCTCTCCCATAAAGCATCGTGTCAACAAAGTTTTCATATGAATTAGGCAACGAGTATAAAAGAATTATTGCCTGGTCTTCTTCCTCAATTTTAACCCCGACCCCTTGAAGATCTAAAATAATTCAGTTAAAATTGTCAATATGATCTCTTACCGGTGTACTTTCTAACATCCTGAGGGTATATAACCGTTGCTTCTGATATAACTGATTCGTAAGGGATTTCTTCTAGTACTTGCTTTCTAATGTCTTCCATAACGAAGCCACAGAAGTCTCGTCTACAACCTCCCTCAAGACCTCATTTGTCAAACTTAATAGAATGGCGCTATGAGCCTTCGCCAAAATCTCCGCCCTTTCCTTTGCCTTCAAACTCTTTGGCAACCTTCTCTCTCCATCTATCGCCACTGCGCACCCTTGCTGAACTAGAATTGCCCGCATCTTCACCTTCCACAATGTGAAATCATTCGACCCATTAAATTTCTCAATATCGAATTTGTGAGACGCCATCTTCTTTTAGCAAAAAAAAAAAAAAAAAAAAACTTAAGCCAAAAGATCTGATACCAATTGTTGTGAATTGGCGATATTAAGAAAGTAGAGAGAAAAGAAAGAATGATACAAAAAATTAACATGGTTCGACCAATGTGACCTACGTCCACGGGCAGGGAAAAACTTTATACTATTAAGATTGAATGATACAAGGTACAAGGTATAGATGTAGAAGCCCTCTTTATATACATAAACAATCCTACTCCCAACTCAATTCTACTCGATGTGGGACTTGTTCCCTCTTTTATATATGAGTAATTCCCTTCCCATTTGAGTTCTATCTGATGTGGGACTTGGATTTTGAGATTTGAAGGCATCATCACAGAAATATTCATCGAACCAATCGCATGAATGTATTATTTCCTGGAATATCATTAAAAATTTCTAAAAACATTTTAAGCAGAACTAATAATTTTAATAATGTTGATTTCTAGGCATCACATGCTTGGGAATGTAATTTGGAGGAATAAAATATCTATCTCCATATCAAATGTCCCTTAAGTACATTAACGGCAATAGGACAGAAGATGATGGAATTTTTACTATTTGTCCTTATCTTGTTTACTTATAACCTGTGTTATCTCTGTCCCATATATTGTGGAATTTTTTATTTTCTATTTCCCATAATCAAACCCTACAAGGATTCGTGGAAAGGTGGGATAAAACACTTGTTTATAGTAAATCCAATAAAAGAAACAAAAGATACTTGCAAGACACAATATTCAAGTAGGCGAACAAAATGATAGACAGTTTTGTTTCTTAATGAATAGCTATGCAATATCATGTTAAATTTTAAATAAAATTGAATAATTGACCAAATATTAATAAATACTTAAGCTTTTTGATAAATATATGTGTGTATACATATATATTTTAAACGGGGTGGGGAACGGATCGGGACAATATACTATATCTAAACATTTATATTCGAGTGTTTTCCAAATTTACCCCAATATCTGGTCAACCATTAATTCCTAAACCTAAAGGGGTAAGTTGAGTTGGAGTGAACCGAGTAAAAATTGCTATCACTACCTAAATGGTTGATCTAGTCGTAAAGACGAGAATACATTGTAACAAAGAGATTGAATTTTTTTTTCTATGCACAAGAGATAATTTCACGCCCTTATAAAACTATAATAGAGTAAATTTCATTAAGAATAATAATAGGTGGATATCCAATTAATCAAACTTTAGATAAGCAGAAACCCTATTTTGGTCTTTGAACTTTATTTTAGGTTTTATTTAGGTTCCTTAGGTAATTTTTTTCCCTAATACATCCATAAATTTTCAAATTGCTCTAATTAAGTCCTTTTTAGTGACGTTGTTAGTGAAGCTCGGTTAAATGCTGATGTGGCCACATACCAGTCAAAAACTAACATGTGTTAAGTGGCATCCACGCCATCTTCATCTTCTTTCTTTTTCTTTTTCTCTCTTCTCTTCATTTTCCCCATCCTTTTTCTTCACATTCTCCTTTAGAGAGCTAGTAGTAACCTTTGGCTTTCCTTTGATTTGGGATTCCACCTTACATAATAAGAGCACAATATTCTCAAACCCAATAGAAATTATCTTAAAGAAATTAAGGGAAAATTTTGGGGTACTTACTTATACGGAAGTAAATTTTGTCGAATCTTTATTCCATGCAATTTTGGACCAAATCACCAGACAAAATCTAGCCTCTTGTTTACAATAGGAACACCATAGTCCAAAGATGATGAGTAATTCTACAAAGAATCTTTTCTTTTCTGTGTTTTTTCTTTTGAAACTATGTTTTTCTCAGCCCAAACAACATCTCATTGGTGTTGCTAAGAAAATGCATCATCGTAATACTTAGAAACACAACCTTAGTTAACTGAAGGCATGATGACTTTGAGAGTAGAAGCATTACCATCAAATTACTAACATTAGTTGGACTTTGATGACATGAACGGAACTAGCTTTGATACAAGTTACATTATTTTAAGGTTTGAAAACACCTAGGCAAGTCTATATCATTCATGAATAACCATGCAAATACTAAATTGAGAGGCTTTATCTTTAGATGAACAAATTGAGAGAAAAATGATCTTTCAAGGACTAAATCTTTAATTTATATTTTATTTTACATCAAATGATTTTGAATTTGTATAAATTTCAAAATTAAAATGGCTATTTTATGTTGGTCAATACATAATACTTGTGTGTTTGTGTGTGTGGTTTTTTTTTTTGGGCATGTGTATGTGTTCATCTGTATTTTAGTCTAAGTAAGTACAGTTGACTTATCTTTTCTTTTTGTAATCAGTCTATGAATATTTTCAAAATAGAGGAAAAAAATCTTGCATTAAGCTATCTTTCAAGGTAGGGAAGAGGTTTCTACCCTTAATTTTAATATCTAAGCCCTGCCTAATATCCATTCCTGATAGAATATTGTGTGTTTGTTTTTGTTAGGTATCAGTGGATATCTAAAATATTTGTGCAAATTAAAATTTGTAAATGTAATCATGTCATAAATATATTTGACTAAAAAATCCATTTAACACATATTAATTTGTTTATAATTGACTTGGTGTGTGTGCGCATATTAGACAAGGCAATCAAAACCTGAGAGGGGGGCTAAGTTGGGTGTTTACTAAAACTTGAATTATTTTCAAAATCCTTTTTGAAAACATTTATAATTAAGGATATTTTGAAGAATATAAAGCAAGACAATAAATACAACTATCAAAGAAGACTTTATATTGATGCTTATGAAGTTCACCATCTTAAAGAATTCATACAAAAATAATAGAACACTTACCAATGTATAGGTATAGTACTATAGTTGATGCAAAAATCAATTCCAAATAAAGTTAGAATAATATTATTACAATCTCTTTAACAATTGGTTAAATTGAAATAGATTTAAGAAAGTATGTTAAGCAACCAATGAACAATGTTTTATGCAAAACATAAAACTAAAAAACATAGCAACAAATAAGCAACTTGAAATATAAAGAGTTTAGGGAAAAGGATTTATCAACTCCAAGATTTATCATGCTTCAATTCCAATCCAAGCTTACACAGTCGCCAAGCTTCCATTTCTCTACTAACTTCACAAGTTTGATAGGCATTTATAAACCTTTACAACCTTTAATTCAATTTAGAGTTGTTTTTCTCATTTTAAAATAAAGCACACCCCTCTCACTAGAGGAAAAAACTTCAAAAGCTTCCAACTTGTTTTCTCTCACAAGATACACCACCTTCGCCTTAAAAAGTTTGCAGAAGAGAAAAATTAATCAAATAAACTCTTTGAAAGAGTATGTATACAAGTTGAAATTATAATAACTAAGATGATAGAGATTATGTAAGGTTTGACACAGTAATGTTTGTTTCTTTCTCAACAATCATAAAACAAGTTGAAGTTCACATTAAAGCACATGGTTTTCCTCAAAAGCACATTTGAAATATCATAGATATAAGGCTTTATGAAAACTAGCTCCTAGACACACAAAAGAGTTGTTATACTCTTTGAAAAAATAGTGTTCTAGGAGCTATCAATTGATTATTGAGATGCCACCAATCTAGTAGTTTATTGTTTGATCCTTATGATGTGTTTTTCTTTTGAAATTCCAAGCCAGTAGTGGATTGGTCTAATCTAGCAATCAATTAGGTGTTCTTGAGTTAACAATCAATCCACTTTTTCAAACATAATGGTTGACTATTACACAAACTTACTTTTAAATAGTCATAACTTTTTCATTTGAATTTTGTTTTAAACAAGTGACCTATCCTTTTAACTTTTTTTTTTGAATCTACTTTCTAATGGAACAAGTTTTAGATCAAAATTCAATACTATTTGAGAGTCATTATCAAAACAAGAAACAAATGTCAAAATCAGGTTTCAAGCAAGATCAATATGTCCTTATTTTTTGGGTTAAAACACATATTTTGAGAACAAAAAAATCTTAAGCCGACAATATTAATTTGGATATTTGAATTTTATGTTAAAAAAAATCTTAGCCTATAGTAGATATACCAATTTGAGTCTATTAATTATTTTGATTTAACCAAGCTTTCAAATTTTCAAAATTTCAATTTCTTTAATTACTAGAGATATCCTTCTTTCTTGACATGTCTTTGAGTTAAGCATGATAATAATTTTGTGCTCTCTATATTTCAACACTTGCTCTTTTTTACTTTACATCATCCTACATAAGAGATGTTTGACTTATAAACTAAATAGTTGGTCCAATTCATAGTTGAAAGTGTGTAATTGAACAATATGCATGACACAACAATATTTAGAGCTTATAAGTAATTTTATCATGCATCTACTTATCATGACATTTTTCCAAACATATTGAATATATTACAAGCGAGCACATCTCAAATTTAAAGAATAAGGCATAATTAAATTATATGGTGTCACATGTTAATTATTATAATCATGCATATATGAAAAGGGACCAATTTGCACCAATGAAATATTTACTGCTCTTACATCTTTTTCTATATTTTATCATATGATGTATTTTCCATTGATCCAACTATTAAATTAAAAGTAATTACTATGGTTATATTCTATGTCAATTTTTAAAAACATCGATAACAACAAGTATGCAATTATATAATTGGTAGTTTCGTACATTTGAAAGGTGTACTATACATTAATTTTTAGACCTATTGATGGGGTATTAATCAATTTTGGATTAATTTTAATTTCTTACATTTGAAAGGTATATTGCACATTAATTTTTGGACCTATTTGATATATTTTATCATTAGATGTATTCTTCAAGGATCATACCATTAAATTAAAAGTAATTATTATATTAATATTCCATCTCCATTTTTTAAAACAATGATAACTATAAGTATGCAATTATATATTTGGTAGTTTCTTGCATTCGAAAGGTAAACAAATTTTGGATTAATGAGGTGATATATACGACAAACTTTTGTATTTGGGCCTCATTTGGATTAGACTGAACAACCAAATTCATTGGGCCTATAACGTAATAAAGTGCATCACACATCATTCGAGCACCGAGGACATTAGTCAGCCCAAAACATGTTTTGACACAGTCCATTTGGCACAACGATTCCCCACTCCACAATCCATAACATCTTCCATCCAAAAAATCAAAAAACAAAAAAAATCTAAAACAATTCACAAAAGCAGGAATTGCTAGCCAGAAAGTTGCCAAATTGGACTAGTCTATAAACATTCCGAGAACTCCTTCAAGTAAAGAAAATGATATTTAGCCCACATTATTTTCTATTACCTTTTCCATTATATATGTATAGCGTCTAACTCGCATATAATTTTGGATCACCAATTTCTTGATCGTAATATTATCCTTCATTGATCATTCATGTATGAAAATAAACAACTCAATAGAAATGTTTCTTTTTTTTTCTTTTATATATATATATATATATTAATGGAAACAATTGTAACAAATATAATCATCTATATTTACCATAAACAATATATATATATATATATATATATATATATATATATATATATATATATATATATATATATATATATAGCCGAAGAACCTTGGCTCAAGTGGCACTCACTCTAGACATAAGTTTTAGAGGGGCTTGATGTACCTCAATTTGATCCCTATCCAATCCATTTCTCCTCTTTCAACCCCAGCCCTTCCGAGACCTTGTATTTCGTTTGTAACAATATATCAATATATATATATATATATATATGTATGTATATATTATTTTTTTGTATGCCTTCCAATTGTTTTATAACAATATTTACCAAACATTATTATGATAATAAAAAATCCATATATATATATATATGTATAGTCATTTTTTATTATATTTTTTTATCAAATAATGCTTTAAATGTCCGTATTTTCTAAATCTTTCGATAAATATTTATCTTAATAGAGAAAAAAGGTACCATGTATATATTTCCACCCCTTCCTAATGGGCTAAGGCTTGAAGCATTTTTGGTGACCATATTATATTCAAAATGATGGGCCGCCTTTAAAATTGATAATTTCACTAGGATTTCCTCGACTTCCGAAGGTAAAGTATATAGGGAAAAAGAATCTAATTATTGTTATACCATTTCACTATGTATATAATGGGATTACATAAAATAATATTTTCATCTAAATCCACTTTACAAATTAATGTCAACTAGTTAATTGACCTGTACAAAGTACAAGGCATTTGAGAAGATGTTTTTATCTTGAAGGTTAAATGATATCTACACACACACACACACACACACACACACACACATATTAAGAAAGTGATTTTATATAAGATTTAGGGATCGCTAAAGTTTAGTTGAGTGGCACAAGAGTTAAGAAGAGTAGAAATAGAAGTAGAAATGATGTGAGGAAAAGTTAAAGAGAGTAAAGATAGAAGTTGAAGAGAAATAAAAAACTTGAAAAGAGATGAAAGAACTTGAGAAGAGTAAGATGCTGGGGTCAATGCATTGCCTGAGTACAATGTCAAAAACATGTATATATACACTATTAAGAAAGTGATTTTGAATAAAATTAAAAAAAAAACACTTTAGTTTAGGCAAAGGAAGAGTTAAGGAGAGTAGAAGTAGAAGTTTAGTTAAGGGAAGGATAAGTGAAGGAAAGTAGAAATAAAACTTGTGTTAAGGCGAGGAAGAGTTAATGAGAGTAAAGGTAGAAGTTGAGGGGAGATGGAAAAACTTAAGGAGAGTAAGACGCTAAGCTTAGCATATTGTTTAAGTATCATGCAAAAAGCATATAGATATACACTATCCCTTGCCATAAATCTAACTATTATTTATGTTTGTTTACCTCGTATGTTGTTTACATTCGTTTAACTCATATGTGTGGTAGTTAAATTGAACATGTGTCATCATTATAACAATTATGGGTTTTAGTAGCGGTTCTTTAGTGACAATTAAAAAAGCCATCGTTAAAGAACAATTTAAAACCATTTTTCACAACTGTTATTAAATTCGTGTATTTAACAGCATTTGGCATAAGAGTGCCATTAAGGTCTACCTTAGTAACTGTTTTTAGCAGTAGTTTCTATAACTACCACTAAAATCAAATTAAATAACAAATTAGCCTATTCTTTTTTTTTTTTGGTTGAGATTTTCCAAGGTATCTCCCTACCGAATTGGTGTAGGAGACTAATCATTTTCAAGCTATAAAGTAGTTAAGGAATGCCCTCCATAAATTAGCATCTCTAAGACTTGACTATCGTAGAGTTTAAATAGTTGCTACTAGCTACTACCACTTTAGGAACATTTGATAAATTTAGCCTATTCTAGTGATAACATTATCTAAATAACAATGCAAAAAATAATTAAAAAATCTAAATTAAAGTTCATTAAAGATAAAGATTGAAAACAATATTTTTCTATTATATAAACCAATATTAATTTTCATATTTATAACTTTTTAGTTTATTTATTACTAAATTTAAAATTTTCAATAAAAAATAAAATTTATAATAATTTAGATTTACTTTAAATTTAAATAAAGTGGAAAATTTGAAAATTTAAAAATAATAATTTTTTTCTACCTACTATTTTATGAATTTAATTTAAAGTTTTAAATAAAAATTAAAGAATTATATCATTTAACATGTGCTATTTAATATAAAAAATTAAAGATATAGGCAATTAACAAGAAATATCTTTAAAGCATATTCTTTATACAAAGATATATGTATTACTGAATTTTAAGTTTCAAGCGTATTCTTTATATGAAATTCAAAACTCAAATAATTAAGGATATAGGCAATTAATGAGAAGTATCTTTAAAATTTATAATTTTTTAAAAAAAATATACAATTTTGAAGACACCTTAAGTAAATAAATTTCATATCTTAAAGCTCATCATTTTGATAACCTGAAAATTAAAATATTGTTTGTTAATAGGATCTTGCTATGTGATTATATTTATAATTGATAATTCCTTGTTATTCATGTTATTGTACAAATTTTTTGTTACTTCGGATGAATTTAGCCTTTAACTATATGGTGAATAACACTTTTATAGATAAAATAAAAACACTTAGAATGAATAGCTCTATATTCAACTTTTACATTGTAAATGATAAGTTTTGTTTTAATTTTAAGTATAATTAGAACTAATCATACTTTGCCCTTGCTGTAGGGTGTATGATTTAGAGAGTTTTGAAACTTCTTATGCCAAAGAGGCTTCAAAATGCTTATAGTTGTAGTTTTTAAAAGCTTGTTAGGGCCATAATTAATCTCACCGCGGCTGAAAAGGAAGAAATTGAGGGCAAGTTTGCAAGGCAACTTGCACCACGGTGAATCTTTACGTAGAAGCTAACTTTGCCATGGTGAAGATGTGCTGAGCCATAGCATGGATTGAGAGCAGCTAAAACCACAGTGAGGAAAAGTTGAGCCACGGCACATTATCACACAAAAGCAAAACTCACTGCGGTGCGATATTCTGAGCCACAGTGTGAAACTTTCCCATTCCATCCAGTAGCCTATCTCACTGCAGCACATATTCACCTAGAACCAAACTTTGTTGTGACATTATATGCTAAGCCGTGGCGTGATTCATTTTATCAAAATGTTGCATTTTCTTGGCCAAAATTTTAAGGGTTTCTTGCTTCATATGGACTTTGCTGCAGAGGGAGCCATCATTCTGGGTCTGCTTTGGTCTATTTTAAGTGTGTAGAAGTTGAGGGAGGAGCTAAGAGAGACATTTGAGGCAAAGGATGCTAGGGATTGAAGATTAAAGCAAAGCAAGATTCATTTATGAGTTTCTTCTTTCCTTCTTCTTTTCTTTGCATTTTCTTTATTGTATCTGAGTTTTGCCTTGAATTTGGTATTGGTTTTCATGAACATGTGTAGTTAAACTCCCTGATCTAGGATTATTAAAAGCTCTTGTACGGATTGGTAGGTGTTTTTCACTCTAAACTTGCTATTACTGATGATGATATATTTACTCAACTCCATTTTTATTACTCTCTGATTGCTTGGCCAACAATTAGAATGATTTGTTACTTATACTTGAACTTGGAAAAAGGAAAAGTGAAGTAGACCAAGAGTTGAGTACTGTGAGTACTTGAAACTTTTTTGGGAAAGTGGATGGTTTAGTTAATAAAGTAGGAATATTCATTAACCTCACATGGTCAATCAGGTATTGTGTTGTCCATTTGCTCTTGGTTAATTTCATAAAGAATTGTGAAGTTAATCAGATAACCCTATATGAGATTTGAAAAAATACTTATAGGAACAAATGAATCCTAAACTAGCTTGTATCATCATTAAGGGCAAGGATATTGAGTGTTGAAGCAACTTGCTATGAAATACAAGAGAGACTAATAACCCTAGATGTTAATATTCACCCAAAAATCCAAATATTGACCCTGAACTCTGTATAGCATATAGTCTACAATCATTTCTTGTTATAAATTTGATCTACTTAATTTAAGTTAGGGTGTGAATTTTAGCACTTAACAATGTTTTGATGACAAATCCTCGAGGGAATGATATTTATTATCACTATATTGCTTTCTTGATACGTAGACTTGCATGTGCGCTTCAAGTAAGCAACAATAATATTTTTTGTTATATAAAAACAAAAATAGCTAAAAATCTATGTTATTAACTTAGATAGCTATTTTTTTAAGTTAATTAACCCTAGTTGTTTGTTTTCCCATGTCAGTTTCATTTTGTCATGCCTAGCTAATTACTTCTAGCAGTTCCTAAATTCTAGCCTCCTCTTTTTAGCAATTCATTGTTGTTCAACCTCTGCCCTTCTTGTTGGCCCAAAATAACCTCTCCCTTTCCCTTCTTCTTTCTCTTCCAAGAAGCATCTCTTTATCATTCATCATCTCACTTTGGTGGTTTCAAGGTAATTTCTCTTCCATTCATTTTCATTTATTATAGATCTAGTTAAATATTATCTCATGTGTCCAATGTCTTTGCATCTAGGTTGCTTGAAGTAGTGTTAGTATCAAAATCATCTCTCTTTGCAACAAATCCTTCCTCTTATTCAATAGTTTCAAGGTAATTCTCCATCTTTTCTTTCTCATTTGTATTGAATTTGGTTTAGTATTATCCCATGTGCTTTGATGTCTCTTGCATTTGTGTTGGTTGAAGCATTTTCTTTATCAAAATCATTAAAAAATCCAAACAAGAACTAAAATAAAGGCATTTGAGCGATTAGGACCACATGCTTTTCCTAGAAAAAAGCATTATTTTAATATGTCAAATTTGATATCTTTCCTCGCATTTTCTTTGCTTCAATTTCAATAAATGTCAAATTGTAATATCATGCCCATCTCAATTTTTTAATATTGTCTGTAGATTTATGTTTATTCATTTTAATTTCTATTTGTGCCTTTTAGAATAAAGTGAAACTAACTAGTTGAGATAAGTGCTTTTGTTACTTATTTAACTAATGTGTACAAAAAAACAAATAAATTTTGTATGATAGGGATAGAATGGTTTAGTGCATTAGATTCTAGAATTCCATTATCATGCTCCTAATATAGATTGAGTTGATAAAATTGGGAGAGAGACTAAGGATTTGTTAATTCAATAAGCTAAGCTCAGGCCCATAGGTACTTGGAAAGATGAGGGTCTTTTGAGAAGTTGCAAGCAATAGCACATCTATGTGACCTTTTGAATTTCAAGATGAACCATTATAAGTTTGTCTATCATCAAAACACTTAAACTACTCATTTGGATAAGCATTTAAGAACTAAAAGGCGTGAAATGATGAAAATAATTCATCCTAAATCAATGGCTGAAAATATATCTAAATATATTAAATTAAAATAGATAAATTACATTCTCCTTCATTAAAAGATATCTAAATTATACAATTGCAATAAAATATGAGCAACAATTATACTTATTTTGGCTAAAATATTTTTATATTTATTATTTATATAGTATAACAAATATTAAATATGTATTTAATTAATATAAAAATAGTCAATTTTTTTAAATTTAAAATAAAGTAAATGTATAATTTTTAATGCAAGATAAATAACATTAAAATAGAAGTTTGAAAAATATTTGTTTTAATAACTTACATTTTTAATAGAAAAATTCTTAATATATTTTAGTCATATTTTAATTTAAAAGAATTTGGAATATTTTTAGAATAAAAAAAAAACATTTCTCAAAAAAGGAAGGAAGATAGTAATCTAGTTAAATAATATTCATAATACTTAGATGAAATAAATGATTTATATATCCATATATAAATAATTTACTCTATATATATATAAAATAAAATGCCTTGAAATTACACTAAAGTATATTCCAACTACATTTGCACAACCCATTTAACATAAGAATGTAGACTTAACTATATATAAAATAGCCATTAAACAAGTATATATATGAAGATAACATAGACACACGTATAACCATAAATGACCATAATATCATCAACACTTCCCCTATTCGACTTCCAAAATTAGCAAACATGTAACACTATCTAGGCAACAAGTTCACTAATTGGCCATCAAGGTCAAATACTATTTTCCTCTCCTTTTTGGCTAGTAGTCAAAATAGTTAATTAATATGTAAAAATTATGTGTGCATATATATTATTTTAAGTTAAAAAATATAAATGTACCTTATTTTGTGAAAACAGGGCCTAAGGTTTGATAAAATTTTGTCTTTCAACTTTTGAAAAAAACATATGTATAATCCAAAAGAAAAAAAATAAGCATAATCTTAACCAACAAAAACAAAAAAATTATCCTATCACTGATGACTTGGGATTTATATCTATTAATTCTTCATGATTGATACACATTGGGGATCTTGAAGATGATAAGTCATACATCTAAGTTTTAGAAGCTTAAATGGTATATTATGTGGAAGATGAATTGGATAAAAATTGGAATATGATTATACATATTAAGCCACAAGACTTATATAACATGGGTGAAGATGACGAGAATACTATATACAAGAGTGAGCCATATCATCCTCAAAACTTAGAAATATTATTCCTAGATGGAGAAGTTAATATACCATTGGCAAGGTATTCAGAAACTCACATTTTTTGTGCATTAAATTTTGCTTACACACCTCTTATGTTTTTTAAATGTTAAATGTTGTATTATGCTTCTTTTAGCCTATTTCAATATTGTATGCTATATGCTTTCTTCATTCATTTAACTCATGTTAACTTTAACTCTTACTAGGAATCTTGAAGATGAAGTGATTCTTTAGCAAGAAGTACAAATTAGGTTGCTCTTGTGATGGCAGCCGATCGCCTTGTAGTGGTCCCATGCTAACACATTCAGCCAATGTCAATGGTGGGTCATGAACACTGCTCATATTTCACCCTAAGATTTTGAGGGTAGCCCTTCCACTTAAGTACCAATCAAGTAACCAATGTCTTAGCTTCCACAAAGTGGCTATTGATGATGGTGATGAGTGAAATGAAGTGCTTGTGCAACCTAAATAGCCTACTCAATGTAGAAAAGCTTAGGCTCTTGATATTGTTGGTAAGTATGTTAAGGAATTCCAATGCATTGAATTTATTACCCTTAAATTTGTGAACTAACTTTGGTTTCATAGATGATCATGGCAAGGTAATGCCGAGGCATTTAACAATCAATGATGCTTAGACACTTCCATATGGTGAAAGAGTTTTATTGCGATAGAACAATAATAACTAGCCAATTGGAGATAGTGTTAGATTGCTTGCCATATTCTTAGGGACTATTGGGAGAGACTTTGAATTGTTTCCATTGAGTTATAAAGAATGGAGCTTTGCTCCTAAAAATGACAAAGACAATGTGTATAAGGACATTGTATAGGTAATATACAACTTATTACATTTGAACTCTTTCTATGCCTTGTTTATGTATTTGCATTCATTGTTATCTTTTATCTTGAAGGCTAAGTTTGTTGCTAACAATGATGCCCATAAGAGATTCATCTTGAAATCAATTAGAACTAAGTGGAAGAATGCTAGACAAGATTTATATGATAAAAGAAATGATGGCATATGTACCGGAGAGCTACTAATAGCCAAAGTCCCAGAAGGCATTCCTAAAAAACAATGGGTAGCATTTGTTGATTATCGTAATACCCCAAGGACTAAGGTAATAACATTTTTTGTTAACATTTTTAGCATATTCTCAATTGGTCTTATGAATATGTTTTTGTCAATGGTTAGGAGAAAGCCAAGAAAAACAAGAAAACAAAAAGGAGTAAACAATTCCAGACATAAGTAGATTAAAGAGTTTGGCACATAAAAAGGTGGAGATGGTAAGCTTAAATTAGTGGTAATAATATTCTATTCTTGTTATTAATTGATGTATGTTACAATCATCTTAAACTTTTTAGGGGTCTTAGTGTGGGCACCCAGTTAGCAGGGGAGATGTCTAGACTACCACATAAAAGCACAAAGACAGAATTTTTGTTAACAATGAAGCCAGAGTTATAAGTGTAAGTGTTTAACCATCATTATTGGCTTTGTATTTTTGTCTTTGCTTATGAAAAAAAAAAAAGTCATAAGAGAATGTTGTGATGTTTTAAATATCTTTTAATGACCATAACTTTTGTATGTAGTTTATGTAGAGAATAATGTTTTTATTAGGTAGCTGGATATTTGTATGATTTGGAAAACATTCATTTTTAGGGGGGTCTTGCCAAATTTTATGGAATCCCTAAAGTGATTTATGTGAAAATTATGATTCTATTATATTTGTTAATGGTAATTATGTTCAATGTAAAATTATAGTTCTGTTGTCTAGTAAATCTTGCATTTCTTATTTTAGTAGTCTATTGATAATTTAGAGGCTAACTATGTGGGAAAAGACTGTAGAACAAAACTCTAATGCAAGGTCTTTGTCTCAAGAAATATAAACTCAAGATTCCTTGGCCTTAGCTTTAGGAATTAAATAGCGCTTAGGTCGTGTACAAGGCTTAAGATTAGGTCCTTCTCCATCCCAAGTGTTTGGATGTCATTCTTGTAATGGAATGAGCTTTTTTGCTACTCCTCATAATGAGCTGCAAAATGAGGTCACTATCTTGAGATCATGACACAAAAATCTACAAGAGTAATTGCTTTCCTTTTCCAGAACTTTGAAGGTCAAGTGTCACCTAAGTTTGCCAACTTATTAGCTCAAAGGTAGTGTTTTTAATGTCTATATTGCAATTCAATCCTACAATTTGCACAATATTTATTTCTTGTATTTTTGGTTTATATATTTCTAATAACATTTTTATATTATAATTTAGGTACCTAATTAAGCAACTGGACAACAAGAAAACATAATAGACCATTCTCCAGGCTCAAGTAATGATAACAACATCAATAGATTGTTAGAAATTAGGAAATGACTTGTACAAGAAATGTTATACTTAATTACATATGTATTTGACATGATTTATGACTTTAATATTGTTAAAAAGAATTGTAGATGTAGTTGACATATAGTTATGGTTATTAATTGAAAGTATTTTTAGGTGCATATAAATGAGCTCCTTATATAATATCTACAATACTAGTTTTAAAAAATATTTAGTGATAGTTGTTGCCACTATTCCTAATATTTTTAGTAGAGGTTTAAAAAACACACCATTGAAAATTGGATTTCTTTAGTGGTAGTTACATCCAAAATTGTTGCTAAATGCCAAAATCGTCACTAAATTTATGAGACCATTTAGCAACAATTTTATATTTTTCTACAAAATGATTATCTTTTAGTAACCGTTAAAGAGAACCACCCCTAAAATCATCATGTTTAATGTTGTTTTACCAACCATCACTATTTTGACCTGTAGTGGCGGTTATTCTTGTAGTTATAATAAATGCTGTTATTGCTATTATTGTGGATGATTCAGCAGCGGACATTGTAATTGTCGCTATTATCTGTAATGGCGATTTTAATCAATGCTAAAGTGAAAAAAAATGCCTCTTTTTCCTTTATAGTGCATGTGTATGCATATTATTATCTATGAATTAGTTGTTTAAAATGAATTTACATAATTTTCTAAGACATAAAAGTTTAGAATTTCAACTAACTAATTAGACGACACATGTTATGAAATTTGAAATATTAACAGTTAAAATCTTGATGAACATGCCATTAAAGCCTTGTAGAAATAAAATGACACTTTTGTGCCCTCTGGCAATTCAACAAATGCATTGAGTTTCTCTCTCTCGAAACCACTCATTGAAAAGGCTAACCAGTATATGGATGAAACATTCAATCATTTCACCTTCTAAAGAAGACGTTCTCATAAACAAGAAAAAGTTTATCCCTCTGCTAGGTATTACCAACATAGATGAATAAGAGAGATAACAAGAAGAAACATGAAGGAGGGAAGAGCTTAAGAAGATGGCAAAAGATCAATGTCAAACCTCTATAAAAGCCTTTATGGTTGCAAACCCTAAGAGAAGAAGAAGCTTTAAAGTACGTAAAGACGAACCCGTAAAGAAGGAGTAGCACATGTTGAGCAATGTAAAAGTTTCTAAAGCAGGTAGTTCCTTTAAGAAAAGAGAAAGAAAAAGTCATGGGTATTGAACTGCGACCCCTTTTATAACCATGAGAGGATTTGCTACCACTTTTCTTCTCTAGTAATGAGCTAGATAGATATGTATCTAAGTTTGTCCTTCAACCAATTGCAACAGGTTGGAGTATAGACTTTGAAGTTTTACTTCAATTGAACAGTAACCTTGAGAGCATTTTCAAATATCTCAACTAGTTCCATGTCATCTCCATCAATAAACTAGTGTATGAAGATCTTTGTGAGGAGCCAATCTTGTGATGGTGGAGACAACAATTAGATCAACGGTGAATGTCAAATAGATTGCTGTTGGAACTAAGAATTTGGAGTAATTGTTTGATATCTCTTTCTCCATATTTAAGAATTTTTATTTTGGCAATTGCTTTGGGTTAAAAGAATTGCAGGTAAAGTATAATGAAGTACTAGACTGTATAGTGGAGTAACCAGATCTATTTAGAAGTGTAAAGGTGAATGCTCAAGCCTTATCTTTTGATTACAAAGTTGCTCCTCCTATTATCAGGACCATTCTATTTCCCAAAAATAGGAGTCTTGACATTCTGACATGAAAAGACATATTTTGGGCCTATTACTGTAAAAACCGAAGGAATATATATATGTATGTATATACTTGTCACAAACACATTTAGAGACACGGTATAATGTTCTAATGCCTAGACTATTGATATATTTTTTTTAATTATTTCTGCCACCACTTTTTTGCTTTTGTTATACCAATTTTACCTTTTATTTGTCTGGATAAAGATTGGGCGTTTGGTCATTTTCTGTCTTCTTCTTTTTGCTGCATGTTCTTTTACCTGCTCCACTCTTTCAGTTAGAGACATAGAGGCAAAAAGGCTGCAGCCCATTAGCTTTCATTTTCAATTTTTCTTGGATGCAGCTTGATCCATTTTCACTGGTGTTTTTTAGGCATTATCGTTTTGTTGCAAGCCATGTCTAGTTACTGGATTTTTGGCAGCCATAAACTTGCACAGCTCCTTCCTTCTTAGAGTGGTAAGTTTCAATTCTTCTTTTGGTGGCTGAAGGGGTTGTAAATTCTTTTTTTTTTCTTTTACATTTTTTAGTTGTTATGGTGCATCCTTCTTGTTCTCCTATTTGTCTTGGAATGAGCTTGCATTTGTTTCTTTATCCTCTAATATGGGTTTTGATTTCAATGAGGATAAAGGTAGCTATAAGGGAGTTGCTCTATGGGTGTATTTTGGTGGTTAAGGGACCGAGAGAAGGTGTGAATTAAAGTGCTGTAAATTTCTTTTGATTCCTTGCCACTACTTGTACATTGCTCCAATTTCAAAATGGTCATGCGTTCTATTCTGTATACTTTCTTCCTCACATCTCTCATGGTTCTCGAGTACTTGATGCAGAACCATTGAAGGTGGGCTCTAAATTTGCTGGTTAGGGAGCCACACTATTTTTGGGTCTTAATTCAAGCTTGTTTCATGTATGTATTCTTCTCTTGTCCCATCCTTATACCTTTAAATCGTGGTAGTGGTTGCCATAAGCTTTGTGTGTGCGTGCGCGCTACTGTAGCTTGATAGTTGAGAGTGTGTAATTGGCTATTTAATTGTATGTATATACATATATACAAGAAATTTTTGCCAGAAAAAAATAAGAAAAATAGGTTCAGTATTATGACACCATGTCTTTGTAGATTGGTTTGTTAAAAAAAAATTCAATGGGACAAAATGCTATAGTTTTGGATACAACAAATTTGGAATTTTGTTGGGATTGATTCCCATTTCTAGATAAGTATGATTGGCCCTTGCCATTGAGGGTGCAACTTTGTTAAGTGAATCAAGGAATAAAGCTAGAGTTATTAAAGGAAAATGAGAATTTTTATTCTATTCTCCATTGATGTCTAGCCTATTGTTTGATTTTGAGGCTTATGCATATTTTTAGATTATTATGTCTTAACTTGAGACTCTTTGAAATCATCAAGTAGCTCATAGATGAAATGTTGAGAATTAAAATTGCAGGTTGAACAAATAGGTTCTTATTGGTGCTGTGTTAAAGGGATCTAACTAATCACCATATCTTAAGAGAAATTCTTCTTTTACTATTATGAAACAATCTAAAGGCATTCTAGTATTAAACTCTGTGGATCGGTGTTATAGGGCATTTAGGAAGAAGTAGGCACACAAACGAAAAATTTAGCCAGGGATACGATAGGGAATTTTTCTTGTATCATCTTAAGAGGTGAGTAAATAATACCGGCTATATATTTTATTTCAAGGTTTGTGATTAGACATTCCTTAATTAAAGTATTTACTTTATTAGATGTGATTTTAATTATTTACGTATTGAAATGTTTACTGAGTACTTCTAGATGATGGGAATATTTATTGATGTACTATGTTATATGTTTAGGCTACAAGTACACATAAATTAGAATTTGATTTACTCTAAGCATATATTTATGAGATGATTTCTTGTGGGAGCTATTTGTTTTGGAACCCTATAGCTAACTGTAGTAGAGGTTAGCCATGATGTACTATGATAAGTACCCCAACTAGTAGGGGCGTTGCTAGCCCCATGTGGTTGGCCATAAAATTGATGATACCTTAGTCGCTTAAGCATTCAATTAAACTAAGATTGATTTAATATAGCATAGATCAACCTTAGGTCATTCTTCCCAAAGAGCAATTTAGTGGTTAATTAGATTGAATTTAGGTGATTATTTGATGCTTAAAATGTTATGCAAATTCTAGAAAATTATCTCTACGCTAAATGCAAAATTAATTGAACTAAATGCATGCAAATGGGGATTTTGAATTAAGAAATTAAATTTCAACTAAAAGAGAAAAACTAAACAAGTAATTAAACTAGACTGCTCTAAATTAAAATTAAAATGATTGTGAAAATGAAAAGAACTAACAGGAGGCAACCAAGGTTTTGCAAGGGGGTTTCAGCTCTCATCACTCACTAAAGATTGATTGAGACTAAGAGAAGTGATTAAACAGTAGACCAATAAATTTAATTAACTTAATCTAAGGATAGGAAACCTTAAGCTCAAATGCACATCACTTAACTTAACTAGGAAACCCTTAGCTAATTCAAGTAATTTGCAAGTAATTAAGCCAATTAAACTCATCAAATCTTTCAACAATTAGATTCAATTAATTCTGAAAAATTTGGTTTTAATTACCTAATTGAACAATTAAGCAATTATACTACCCAATTCAACAATCAAGTAGTGCAAGAGACCAAGATATGCAATTAAAATCATAATATTAATCAAATCAATGCAAGAGAACTCAAACATCAATCCAATCAACATTATAAGGTCTAGAAACCAAAATTCCAGCAGTTACAAAACATAATTCTAGTCCTAAATAACACCAATTCTAATTACAATCTAAGATAAAATCATTGTCCAATCCAAAACTAGGTCTCAACATTAAATTCACATAGAAATTCCTAAAACTAAAAAATCTCTAAGTTCTTGAAATTGAAAAAGGAAAAGGTAGAAAGAAAAGAACTCTCTAGTGGTCTTCAATCCATGTAATTGAAGAGCTAAAGCCTTCCTCCTCTATGCTCCACCTTGGTGCTACCCTTCTTCAAGCTTCCATAGATTTTGTTCCTCTATATTCCTTCAAGCTTTCTACCATGAAGAGATGATGAAGGAAAATAAATGGATGATGGTGGTTTTATGGGAGGGTAACGTGTGGAAAGAATAAGGCAATTGGTGATAGTGGGCTCGGCGTTGACTCTTCCTCTACGTGAAGTCTAGAGGCAAAGAAAAATGAATCCCTCCTAGTGTCCTCTGCGTCTTCAGTCCGAAAAGGAAAATTCGATGAATAAAGTAGCAAATCCTCCTTCTAGTAGGTGTGTCTTTTCCGTGTGAAGTCCTCCAAGCGATGAATGAATGAAACAGCAGCTCCTTTCCTCCAGGTCGTTCTATCTGTGAAGTCCGAAGAAGGAGAAATGAATAAGCTCCTGGTGCATCCCTCTGCGTCAGTCCAGAAAAGGAGAAAATGAAGAAAATGGCAATTCGTCCTCTATGCTCCAGGTCTGGCGTCCTCTCTCAAGTCCAAAAAAGCCAATAAAGAAACAACCCAATTCCTTCTCCCCCCTGCCGTCTCTCAGCGTCTGTGAAGTCCAGAGGCAAAGAAAAATGAATGAAGAAGCAGCCCCCCAATCATGCTCTAGCACCTGGTGTCCTTCTCCCAGTTGACTCCTCACAAGAAAAAAAAAAAAAATGAAAACCTAATCCTATTTACAAAAATGCCATCATCAAGTAATTAATAAAGAGAAAGATTCTGCTCCAATCTTGACCCTTGATTTCGCTTTAAATCTTCAATTCACTTGCCCATAATTGTCTTCACCATTGATTCCTAATTTATCTCCAAAAATCTATAAAAATTTAATAAATATTTTAAAGATTGAAAATATTTAATCCATCAAAGAAATATGAAACATAAAATATTATCAATTTAAATCCAAAAATTCTCCTAATTAATTCAAAATTATATTATTTTCCAAAATTGACCAAAAATTCAAATATCGTATAATAAATCCATTTAAGCTCAAATTAATCATTAAAAATAATAATAAATGTGAAAAAAATATATAAAAATTAGCACTTATCAATTCCTTCACACTTATCTCTTTGCAATCCTAAGCAAAGCAAACCAAAATCAAGGAAAAACAAGAGGAACAAGACAAAACTGCAAAAAATGAACGTTCTAATCACAAGCCAAAAGTAAACCAAAACATTCAACACCTTTCTTATCCAAGTAATCATTACGTGCATTAAGATTAAAGATATCATGGCAATTAACTTGACAAGGGAAAACCCAAGCTAGCAATCCCTTACCAAAAGTAATGTGTATATCACTCTCACTCAAAAGTGTTTAGGCTGTATGTACACTTAAAACCAACCTCTCCAATTCTCTTTTCAAAAGCTTGACAAAAATGTAAGCTCTCCACTACAAACAAGCAAATGCAAACATAATTCAAAAGGACTTTCGATTGTACTGGGCTATGGTTAAGAAAAAGGAAGGGTCAAATGATAGGAAAAACCAAAATTGAATACCTTAGGAGAATGAAAAGCAATGCCACATAAGAGAATATGGAATGAAAGAAACAAAACAAACAAAACTTGGATAGGGCCTTTATTCTTTTCTCTTTTTTTTTTAATATTATTTTATTACTTCTTCCTTTTCTATGTCTTTTCTTTTCTTTGAATATATACATATATTCTTTCTTTGTTTTTTTTTTTTTATAAATACTTATTTTCTTTCAACTTTTTTTTTCTTTCCTTTTTTTTCTCTTTCTTTATGACACAAATTCCAACTATTTACATGTTCTTTCATCCAAAACAAGTAAATTAACATGCTAATAAACTCCCAAGACATTCAACAAGGGTAGGAAAAATATTTATTTTTAATGGCTATGGGTTTGGGTTAAAAGAAAGAAAGTACATAAAGGCTCAAAGGGGTTAAAACAAGGGATAAAATGCATGAAAGGGTATGATTTTTTTTTTTTTTAGCAAGATGAAAACAAAATGAATGCCTTTATCACTTCTATGCATAAAAATGCACAAAATGTCGTCTCAAACAAGATTTAAGCCAAGCTCTAGAGCAAGAAATAGATAGGTGGTATACACACATGAAAAGAAATATGCAATAGGCTCAAAAATCTCACTAGGTCATGACTACTAGCCTAGATCTACCTAAGTCAGAATAATTGCCATTCAGCTTTATCTACTCAAAACATGATCAATTACTTCTCAAATCAAGAATTTATCATACCCAAGCCATTTGAAGCTTGCAATGGTCACATTCAAAACAAAATTTTTATAAATTTCCAAAAAAAATTTCTATATATATATATATATTTTTTTCAAAAGTTTGTTTTTGACAACACCAAAAACTGTACAAACCAAAAACTCAACAAAACTATTTACAAGCAAAATTAAATTATCCCTCCCCCACACTTAAACAATGCATTGTCCTTAATGCATAACAAATAGAGCAAATCATGGACAAATAACATCCAGCATAACCTAACTCAGCAATATGACAATGCAAAGTAAAAAGAGTAAAGGGAAGGAATATGACCAGGGCTACATGGCATCCTATAGTGCAGCAACTTCCACTGCTTGAGTGGGGTATCCTTCATAGAAAGGTTTCAAGCGGTGCCCATTGACCTTGAAGCATCTCCCAGTTGGCTCCCTTTGGATCTCTACAACTCCATAAGGAAAAATATTGGTGATAATAAAAGGGCCCTCCCATCTAAAGCGGAGCTTTCTAGGCATTAACTTCAATCTAGAAATATAAAGCAACACTTTTTAGCCCATTTGAAATTCTTTTCTCACTATAAACTTGTCATGGATAGCCTTGGTTCTCTCCTTGTAGATCCTAGAATTTTCATAGGCTTCTTTTCTTATCCCTCAAGCTTTTGCAATTGTAATTTCTTTTTAACACCAGCACTGGTAAGATTTAGGTTGCACCTCTTAATCGCCCAATATGCCTTGTGCTCCACCTCTACCAGCAAATGAAATGCTTTCCCAAAGACTATCCCGTATGGAGACATTCCAATAGGGCTCTTATATGCTGTGCGATATGCCTAAAGTGCATCATCTAACCTCTTACTCCAATCCTTTCGGTTGGGTTGCATAATCTTCTCTAAAATGATCTTGACTTCTCTATTGGAGATCTTTGCATGGCCATTCGTTTGAGGGTGATACAAAGTAGCTACCTTATGCATAACACCATACTTGCTAAGCAAGCTTTGCATACTTTGATTGCAAAAATGAGTGCCTTGATCACTGATGATGGCTCTCAGAATCCCAAACCTACAAAAAATGTAAGACCTGACAAAAGAAACCACTACAAAAGAATCATTAGTACGAGTGGGGGATTGCCTTAACCCAATTTAACAAAAATCCACAGCCAACAAAATGTAAAGATAGCCAAATGAAATAGGAAAAGGTCCCATGAAATCTAAACCCTAAACATCAAAAACTTCACAGACCAAAAGGGGTTGTTAAGGCATCTCTTGCTTCTTAGAAAGATTACCCACAAATTGACATCTTAAACAATTTTTACAAAATGTATGGGCATCATGGAATAGGATGGGCCAAAATAACCCGCTCTCTAATACTTTCCTAACAGTATGTGTAACACCTTAATCTACTCCCGCTATCTAGCCTCTCACTGGGCTCGGTTCCATATGATTTCCAAAGAAACAACATCAATCTGTGGCATTCTCATGCTATGAAACGGGGTTTCATGCACTCATCTTCTGCCCCGTGGGTCCTGTGAACCCATCATAACTATTCTCAACTCAAACTCCACTTATACAACTCATACATAGCATAAAACAAACCATAAGCCACGGGAATGGAGCCAAAAACCAGAAAAATACATTTTCTCACTTGTGCCCCAAAGTTATATTTTGGCTCTAACTTTGGAAAATCATAATTAATTAGAGAAAAATGGGAATCTAGTAAAATTTAGCTTTCTGGAAAGCTCTAAGTGTTACCTTTACGCTAAAAATAATTTCCAATCATAATCTCTGGGTTTGGACCATGTTTGACATCGAAAATGGGAAGAAGGTCCGGCTGTCACTGTTTCTGGTGCAGCTCACTGTCATGACTTTCGAAAATTCATAACTAAATCCACAAAGATCCAATCTGGGCACACTATACCAATTTGGAAAGATACAGATGTATACTAAAGGAGAAAAATAAGTCTAGATCAATTCAGTAGCTTCTACACCCCGAAAACTGATGAAATAGTAATAGAGGTCGGGTGAGCTCTCTGATGCTAATACAGAACTTCAGAAGGTTCAATCTCTCTCTACAGACCTCCGATTTAGGTGATTCTAGTTCCTATAAGTCACTGTGGTTGTCTAGTTTATATGTATAAAATTTCACCACATTTGGAATCCATTTGGTCTATGAATGCCATAGATTTCATTTCTGGTTTATATGAACAGTACATGACCAATCCATTAAATTTTCTCAAATTCAACAATTCACTAAATATTCTCTAGACCTCTGAATATTACCAACTTTAGCTTTTCAAGAAGCTCTCTACAAACTCTAGAGACATGCCAAATTTCATGGCAAGAGGAGCTCATCCGGTCATACTTTGACGGAGCTCACAAAAATACCGATTTTGGCACCCAAGAGGTCCAAAATGGGTCCAAATGGCCTCTCACACATTCTAACCACTCATGGACAAGTTTAAAAGTATAAAACTAGGATATATAACAAGTCCATATGGCCCAAATCATCATACATTCCGATCTCACTATGCTACGGCCAAAAATATACTATTACATTCATTCAACAAAAGGGGCAAAACCCTCATTTCTATTCATTTGGCTCTTTACATAGTTTGTACATCACCATTTCATGCATTTACACTTGTTACAACATTTACAACTTAAAAATAGTGGGCGCATATTCATTTGGCACCACTTTACATCAAAAAGATCAAAATAAAACTAACATTCTCCTATACATGCTCCTAGGCTCCTTGGTGTGCACTTGGTTCTCCTTGAGCTCCACCTAGCATGTTAAGTTGAGAGGGGAAGGGGTGAGATTCAGGGAATCTCAGTAGCTCATGCACTCAATCAAGTAAGCAATCAAGGCATATAACAAGTCAAGGCATGTGAATAAGCATTTAGCCATTTTCAAACATCCAACACACATTGTACATGCTATGGAAATCACAACAATGCCAAAAATGGGCTCCAGGGACTTTTGGTCTAGCGTCACCCGAGTTTAAGAGACTTTTGGATGGCCTCATCTGAGTTTAGGGACTTTTGACTTAGCCTCACTCGGTTGAGACTTTTGGCCTTGTCTCATCCATCTCAAGGGACTTTCGGCACTACCTCACCCGAGCAATCTCACAACTCATCACACAAGCATATCGGCATCAATGCATCAAAGCAATAACATATAACATATTCCACACAACAAGCATATACATAAACATACAATGACTATTACATCCAATAATGCAACAAGAAAGAGTGGGAAGAGAGAGCTACCTTATGAGCCAAAGCCAACACTAGCTTTTCCTTTCAATTTCTCCTCTCCCTCCTTAGGATCACAATCACACCTTGATGAAGGTGTTCCTCTTGAGCCTAGGCACAATCAAGAACATAGAATTACTCTCTAGAATGTAACCTTCAGATTAAACTCTCCTAACATACCAGAACCTAGAGGTTCTCTCTCTCTCTCTAGAATGCCATCAACTCTTCCTCTCTCTCAAGCTCCCATGGTAGTGGAAACAACATTTTCAAAGAAAACACAAAGATTCAAAGGTGTTTTCCACTTTCCCTCTTCTGACCCATGTCCAAAATCCAACCATTTTCACAAACAAAACCGTAGGAAGAGAGGGCAAAGAGAGGAGATCCAGATTCTAAGGAGAAATGGGAGAAACTTGCTTACCTTTCTCTTGCTCTTCCTCCTTCTCTTGGTCTCTCTCACTCTCCACGCCTCTTTTCTCTCCTTGGGTCGAAGTCTAGGGCAAAAATGAGAGAAGGAATGAGTTTGAGCGTTTAATGAAGTCATTTTCTCGCTTTTTACTCTCTTCCGGACTGACCCTCGCTACGGCGAAACTTAACCTTCGCTATAGCGAGCTCGTGTTATCTGGCTTCGCTATGGCGAGGTGTAACCTTCGCTACGGCGAGATCGTATCAGTTCCATTTGCTATAGCGAGTTTCGACCTTCGCTATGGCGAACTCGCGTTAGTTCCAGACCTCACTTTTGCTATGGCGCACGCTACAGCGAGCAACCCCCTGGTTTCTGTATGGACTGCTGCCCGCACTCGCTATAGCTAGAATCACGTTCGCTATGGCGAGAAGGCACTGTCGCAACAGCGAGATCATTTCTCGCTATTGCGAGAAGACTTAGCAAGAATTCTGGATTTTGAGCTTTCTACTTTCTTTCTTTTCCTTTTCTTTTCTTTTTCCCAGTTGTTACAGTATGCTTAGCACTAAAATCTCCCCCACATGCAAGAGTGTGACAAAAATGCAATATGGACTCATGCTCATGCTCTGAAATACATCGCTTAATCACTTGATCACTATCTATATGCCACAAATCAGGATCATGCCAGATATAGTACCTAGCCTCTCTCTTAAATTTATCTAACTGGTTTTTATTCAAATGAGTAGGCAAAACAGATGCAACTAGATAATTGGCTATATCAGCATACCAAGGAACAGACATACCAATCACACAGAGCCTATCATTAGGAAAATCATCTAAGGGTGGAGAAGATGTTACCAAAAGTGTTTCAATCCTACTCAGTTGATCAGCTACCTTATTCTCTACACCACTCTTGTCACGGATCTCCACATTAAACTCTTGTATCAATACTACCCATCTAATCAAGTGGAGTTTAGAGTCCAGCTTCTTGAACAAGTACTTGATAGCTGAGTGATCTGTAAAGACGATCACCTTCGTGTGGATGATGTAGGATCAAAATTTCTCTAACCCAAAGATAATTGCAAATAACTTCTTCTCCGTGGTGGTGTAATTAGCCTGAGTAGCATCCAATGTTCTTGATGCATAGGCTATGATATGATGTCGTTTCTCCACTCTTTGGGCAAGAACTACAGCTAGTGCATAATCTGAAGCATCACACAGGAGCTCAAATGGAAGGTTCCAATCAGGCGGCTGAATGATGGGAGGTGTAGTAAGTCTCTTTTTCAACTCATCCCAAGCATACCTGCAAGCATCATCAAAATTAAAACCCACATCTTTCTGCAGTAAACGAGACAATGACAATGCTATCTTACTAAAATCCTTAATGAATCTTCTGTAAAATCTAACATGCCTAAGAAAAGAATGCACATCTTTCACATAAGAAGGATATGGAAGAGATGAAATGATATTAACTTTAGCTTTATCTACCTCAATGCCATCATAAGAAACAACATATCCTAAAACAATTCCTTTCCTAACCATGAAATGGCATTTCTCAAAATTTAGCACAAGATTATATTTGATGCATCTTTCTAAAACCTTATCCAAATAAGCTAAGCATGCATTAAAAGAATCACCATAGACAGTGAAATCATCCATAAAAATTTCCATGCAATGCTAAAGTAAATAAAAAAATATGAAAACTATGCAACGCTGAAAAGTGCCTGGTGCATTACATAGGCCAAATGGCATGTGTCTATATGCAAAGGTTCCAAATGGACATGTAAATGTGGTCTTAGCCTGATCCTCAGGTGTAATACAAATATGAAAATATCCTGAAAAGTCATCAAGAAAGCAATAATGGGATCTACCAGCAAGTCTCTTTAACATCTGATCAATAAAAGAGAGGGGGTAATGGTCCTTTCTAGTCACGGAGTTCAATTTCCTATAGTCTATACATACCCTCCAACTATTCTGGACCCTAGTAGGAACTAATTTATCCTTATCATTACACATCACAGTAAGACCAGTCTTTTTCGGGACTACCTGAACTGGACTAACTCACTGACCATCAGAAATAGGGTAGATTATACCTGCAGAAAGAAGTTTAGAAACTTCTTTCTTTACCACATCAAGAATCAGTGGACTAAGTCATCTCCGTGGCTGTCGCACAACTTTGGCACTATCCTCTAGCAAAATCCAATGCATACATACATCAGGGCTGATCCCAGGTATGTCAGCAAGGGTCCATCTAATGGCTTTCATCCTTTGCTTAAGCACCTCAAGGAGGCAGATTTCCTCTTCCATGGCTATGTCACTGGCTACAATCACTAGTAACTTCTCACCTTCTTCTAAATAGACATATTTCAGTGAGTTAGGAAGTGGCTTTAACTCCAAAGAAGAAGCTTGCTCAGCTGAAGGTATAAGCAGCTTCATATCAATGTCAACCAAACTAGAAACCTGCATTGAAGACTCACAGACAGAAGAGGAGACTTTCCTAACTTGGGAATCATCAGTAGAAACAGTGATAGCAGAAAAATCAGGAAATACATCACAATCCACAGAATCATCAACAGAAGTAGTGCTATCAGTAGCACTCAAATCCAAAACAGAATAAGAAACAACCTCTACATCAGAAACATGATCAATACTAATTAACAACTCAGAATCAGGTAATGAACACATATCAACTTTATCTATAGCATCAATCACACTAAGTAACTGAGAAAATCTATCTAAATCAATGGAAGTGGTAGATAAATGATCACTAGTACCATCATTACAATGAATAGGCACAGAAACATCATCTCTAGCACTTTCAATAAAATCAGTGAAAACATTAATATTAGCAAGATCTATACTAGTACAAGTATCACAACCATTAATTTCAGGACATGAACAAGAGATAGAATCATCTAAACTAACAATATCACATGATCTACTCAGCATGCTATTTCTAAAGTCCATAGCAGTATCATCAACAAGCACATCAATAAGACTAACCCCTGTCTCAGCACAATCATCCATTGGGTGTCTCATAGAATCAAGTACATCAAATCTAATGATATTCCCAACAAATTCCATAGTCAAAGCACCAGCATGTACATCTATTACGGCCTTAGCAGTTTTAAGGAAAGGCCTACCTAAAATCAAAGACGAATGTCCCTTTTGCCTAAACCTACTATCATCCATATTAAGAACATAGAAGTTTGCAGGGAATATGAAATCTTTTACCTTAACCAGGATATCCTCTAAGACTCCTTTTGGGACTACACAGCGTCTATCAGCAAGGGAGGCAATCAGGCTAGTTGGCTCGAGATCTACTCCTTGAAGTTGAGAAAAGACTGATTTTGGCATAACATTGATTACTGCTCCTAGATCCGCCAAAGCATCTGAAAACTCAATGTCACCAATGGTGCATGGTATGAGGAAACTACTAGGATCCTTACACTTCACTGGCATTGGCATCTGATAAAGAGAAGAGACAACTGCTCCCAAATCAACTTTATCGTCATGCTTAAGCCTTCTTTTTGTGGTGCACAACTCCTTCAAAAACTTTGCATACTTGGGTACTTGTGCAACCAAGTCAACTAATGGAACATTGATCACCACCTTTTTGAAAATGTCATAAACCTTTTTAAACACCTCTGCTTCCTTCTTTTTCCTCTCGATCTTAGCTACTATAGTAAGAAAGGGTAGAACCTGTCTGCTCAATTCCTCCTCTTTCTTCTCTTGCTCATCCTGTGGTACCACTTGTGTTTTTGCTAAAGTGGGCTTATCCTGTGATGTAGAGGTGGAAGGAGAATCATCAATGATAACATCCTTGTCCTTGGAAGCATAAGTGGCAACAGGATCTGCAAAGGTGACCATCTTGCCACTTCTAAGAGAGATAGCATCACTACAAAAAAAATAGCAAATTTGCAACAGAATTTAGTTCCATTGCAAATTCATCGCAAATCCATCACTAATTCCGTCGCAGAAATTAGCAATGGAATTTGTAACAAAAAATTTTCGTCGCAAATATTTCTGTCGCTAATCCATTGCAAATCAAGTTAGTGACGGAGTTCAGTGACGAAAAATTCCATCACTAATAAGCATGATAGTTAATTCTAATTTTGTGATAGAATTTTGTGACGGAAGATTCCGTCACTAATTTAGTGACGGAATTTCTGTCACAAAATGTTTTGTCGCTAATCCGTCGTTAAATCCATTGCAGATTATTTAAATATTATTTTTTAATAATTTATATGATATAATGACTTAAATATATCTGTATATATGAAACCATTGCAAATTAGTTTAATATTATTAATTGTGTGTGTGTGTATATATATATATATATTATAATTTAATAATTTATATATTATAATTTAAATTAATAATTTAATAATTTCAATATCAAAATAGTAAAATGTGATAAATAGTAATATGGTTAATTATTCTATGAGTAATAAAAGGCCTCTATTCATGTTTGAAAATTAAAAAATGTATAATTTATTTATTTTAAGTCATAAATTAATATAAATATAACATATATTTAATTAACTAAAAATAGTAAAAAATTTTACAAATTTACAATCATGATTTAAACAACTGTGTATAATAAGGAATGATTGAAATAAAAATATACAAAATAAATAAAAGTGAAATAAATATTTTACTCAAAAAAATTCAAAAGATAAATGATATAAAAAAATTATAACATGTTTATTTTTTCAGAATTGTATAAATATTAAAAATGACTTCACTTAGTCACTATCCTTCAATCACATCATTCTCTCACATCTTTGTGCTCCTAATCGGTTTCCTCTCTTTGTCATGGTGCAAACTTTCAGTTAAATTCACACATTCTTCATGGTGTTTCTCTATTTCTGTTAGCACTTTTTAAGTGATCTTATCAAGGCTTTTTTTTTTTTTGGTTTGAAAACTAAGTCTTTCTCTCATTTAAATGTCAAATCTCTCAAATTCTGTTGAAAGAAGCAAAGACTAAATACTGAGAGGTGCAAAATCAAAAAAGAAATGGAAGGTATGATCTAAAATCTAATACGTATTATATAGTTATGTAGTTAGAGAGAAAGAATAATATAGAGAGTATGTATCCCTTTTTTTTTTTTTTTACACCTATTCCTTTTTTTTCCCCCAATCTCTTTTAATTACACTATATGCAAAAACATAATTAATATCCTTTTTATTTTCTTTCATTTTCAATTGAGATTTGATTTTTTTTGGTTCATATTTGTTTCCAATTACATTTGCAATGATTTTTCATTTCCTACTCATGAGAGTCCAAGGAATAAGAAAGTTTTTTTTCTCCTCCTAACAAAGGAAAAAAAACTTGTCAACATGATTGTTCTTAACATGAAAATTATCATAATATATGATGTTAACTATGGTTTACTAATATATTAAATCTTACTAAGTAAATTATGGAGAATAGCTCTTGAATGTGCGGCTAATGCCTGGAAAAGTAGTTGCTGATTGATTAGTTGCATTACAAGTCTTTTAAGCTGTGATTTTCATGATGACGAAAATTGGATGCCCATATGGTAGTCCGGCTTGGGGCTTCAATTCCCTTAGAATATGCATCATCAATGAAAGTCCCAAAAGAAAAAGTTGTCTTATATTTTTATTAAAAAATATAATAATATATATTTAAAAAACCTTTAATTCTTAATTTTATCTTGAATTTCATGGTTGTCTTTTATTTTAATTATATTTTGATTTATTTTTTTAATTTTAATTTTAATTTTAATTTAATTTTTAATTTTATATTCATCTCTTAATTTTATTTTATTTCAATATGATATTTTAACTTATAAAAATTACTTAATTTTTTTTCTAATGCTGTTAAAATACTTATAATATATTTATCGTACATAATTTTTTTTAATAGTTTAACTCTAATAATCTTTTATCAATTTAAATCTACCAATTAATTATAATATTTTTTTTCTATCACTACTCAAATGCCACGCGTTTTATAAATTTGAGATAACATGTATATATATATATATATATATTTTAACTAATCAGAAAACCTCTCTCTAAACTCTCAACCTGGTCAATACTCTTAGGTATTAGAGGCCTTTCATTGAATAGGAAAGAGAGACCTCTAGTTAATCCAATTTCAAGAAAAGACATTTTAGTCAAAGATTAATACACCTCTTTCAACGAAAAACCCCATAAAGAATAAAGCGTGGCATTTAGGCAACGATATAGAAGAGTACTAATTATGACAAATACGAGTTAAGTTGGCAGGACTTTCCTATTAAGAATTTTGATAGTATTAGAAAAAATATATAATTTTAGTAAATTAAAAAATTAAATTAAAACAAAATAAGATCATAGAAATAACATAAAGTATGAAATGAAGTTAAAGGACTAAATTAAATTAAATTAAAAAATATAAGATAAAATTAAAATAAAAAAAAAACAAAGGTAAAAACTTAAAATAAAGTTATCCAACTTAAAGTATATGTTTGCCTGAAAAAATTTATCAAACTCTTGTTTTTATTAAAATTGAGTAAATCTATGATATAATAGTTCATCTCGTGAATAAGTGATAGATCAAAACCATAGAAGATCATATATATATATATATATATATATGTATATATATATATAAAAGGAGAATAAATTATATTATAAAATATTATTTTTAAAATTTTCATAAGTTTTACTTTTTTTGGAAACCTTTTTTTTGTTTTTTAAAATTTTTCCTACTTTTTTTATTTAAATTAAGCTATGTAATTGACATATATTCTATACAATGGGATTAACATCTAATCTTAATTACAAGAAAAAGAAAGTTAGGTTATGACAGCCACATAGACAGCTCTGAGATTAGGTATTAATTGCAATGCAATATTCAATTTTCATGGTAGACTCAGTTTGATTAAATAATTAGATTAAATTAACAAATAAAAAGTTATTTTTGATGAATCTTACTTTTAACAATTTTATTGACCTAATCCTTCAATTATGATATGTACCACATATTTATTGCATTGCAAACGCAACCTGCAACTATTGCCATACTTTTGTTTATTGTTGTAGACAAAGAAGTGTTAAACTGTGAGTTCATAGAGAAGCAGAGGGAACAGAGTGAAATGGTCGAAAGTGTGTTACCCTAAGGGTGAGTTGAACTTGAAGAGAAAGTAATATTATTTTATAGCTATATATATATATATTGAGGATGAGTTTATTATTATTACATATATCTAAAATTTTTTATTTTGTATTTTTTTGGGGTGATACAACAAGATTGAAACTTAGAAAAAGAAAATCAAAGAAATTAAACATGGGGTAGTATTCATAGAAGATCACATATATATATGGTGTTTCCTCTTTTATCAGCTTTATGTTTACAAAGATTCTTTGCTAAAGATTTATAATATAGGATTAATATCAAATTTTTATTCCTAAATTCTTATTAATTCCTTCACTAGTGACTTCTCTTAGTCAGTATTCATCTGAGAGAAGACATGTTTCAAGCAGAACGCATGCCCTTTGCTTCTTCTAATGTTGATAGTCGCTTGGAGTCCCACCTCGGCCAGTAGAAGAAGCAACAAAGCATACAGCAGATACAAAAGCCAAACAGAGGCACATTTAACAGCATACCTTTCTCGGCCTTTTGGCTAAGATCAAGTGTAGTATCTGTTCTTATCAGTTTAATATCTGATATGTGGGTCGATGGCCCACATGATATTAAATTAATTTTTTTGGGGGAGGGCCTATTACAATAGGTTGCTACTGGGCTCTTGAGACATGTTTTAAGATATATTTTGTTGAGAATTGTTATAATTTGTTTTAAAATGGTTAATATTTAATTAAGAATTATTTTAATATATTTATTATTTTTTTACTGAATATTATTGTGCTTATATTCTTTATTAGATAGAGAGAAATATTTAAACAAAAGTGAAATTTTATTATTTAATAATAATATTATTTTCAATTAGTTTTATTTTATTATGTTTTTATTATATATTACTCGATAGGTAGCAAATTAATATTGAGGTTAAATTTTAAAAAAATTATAAAATAAAATATTATATCAGTGACGGAATATTTCGTAATAAAATTCATCGCTGATTAATAACGAAATAATCTATCACAAATCTGTCGGTATTTAGTGAAGCAATATTTTGTCATAAATCTGTCAGTGATTAGCGATGAAATATTTGGTCACAGATTTGTCAGTAATTAGTGACAAAAAATTTTGTTGCTAAACTGTTGCTAATTAGCGACAGAATATTCTGTCACCAATCCATCGCTAATTAGTGACAGAACTTTTCGTCACTAATCCATCACAAATTAAGAATATACTATCCTTAGAATTAGCGACGAAATTCTTTTTTGTGACAAAACCTTCCATCACTAATTAGCGACAGAATTCCAAATTCTGTCGCAAATGACTTAGCGACAGTGAAATTAGTGACGAAATTTTTTCGTCCCTAATTCTATCGCTATTTCATTTAGTGAAGGAATTATTCATATTTAGTGACGGAAAATTCTGTCGCTAATTTCTATTTTTCTGGTAGTGCATTAACTCTACCATGATTAGGATTCTGTTGGGTCCCAACATTAGGATTAACTACCACTTGGGATAGAAGTTTTCTTGAACCTTGACTCTGTATGTTACTAATTGCATTAGACAACTGCCTAATCTGAGTCTGAAGAATTTGAATCCCTTGCCTATGTTGCAAATCCTTTTGTTGATGTTCCTTCTTGGTTTGGTCTAACCTATCCATCAAAAGCTTTATCATAGTATCCATCTTGTTTTCTAACCTTGAACTCTTTTTGAATAGGCACAGTTTGCCTAACTGGTTGAAACACCTGACCACTAGAACTAGCACCTTGATTGAACCATGGTTGCTGAGGTTGGCCACTACCATATCTAAGGTTTGGGTGATCACACCATCCAGGATTATATGTAGTAGAATATGGATCATATTTCTGGCCACCTTGATTCATAGGCTTAGAAGAATACATAGCATTGTAAGGCTTAGCTTTATCATTCAAGAATAGGCAAGTATCAGTAACATGAGTAGCTAATGAGCAAATAGAGCAAAGTAGGCCAATTAGAGCTAAAGAGTTTGGTTGCGGGGTGAAAGAAGTAGAAGATCCTATAGAATTGGCCATGTTGGAAGGATTATGCAATTGGAGCATAGCCATTTTCTCCATAATAGATGCAAGCTTATCTATCTTGTTCTCAAGACGAGACTCAGAGATTGAGGAATATGACCTAACTTCATTTACTCTAGCTTGTTGTCTAGTACCAAATTGTTAAGTATTCTCAGCTTTCTTTTCAATCAATTCCCAAGCAGCATTAACAGTTAAGTGAAGAAGAGCACCTCTAGCAACAGAATCTAATAAATCTCTCTTTAAAGGCAAAAGACCTTTATGAAAGTATTGTATCAATAAAGTATCTGGGATCTAGTGATGAGGGCAACTAGATAGCAACGTCTTAAACCACTCCCAATACTCATGCAAGGACTCCCAGGCATTTATCAGCAACCACATATGTCCTTCCTAATAGAGGAAGTGCGAGATGCTGGGAAATACTTCTCCAAAAACATCTTCTTAAGTTGGTCCTATGTAGTTATGAATCTAGGGGGTAGTCGAAGTAACTAGTTCTTAACAGACTCCTCTAAAGAAAATGGGAAGGCATGCATCTTAATCTGATCCTCAGACACATCGCTAGGTCTCATAGCAGTGCAAATCATATGAAAAGTCTTCAAATGATTGTATGGATCTTCACCTGCAAGTCCATTAAATTTAGGAAGTAAGTGTATAAATCCAGGTTTCAACTCAAGATTAGTATTAATATCAGGATAATTAATACACCAATTTTGAAAATACAGATCAAGTGAAACTAACTCTTTAATGGTCCTAGTAGGAACATTATTATCAGCATTGACATGAGCATGCTCTAAACGTGCCTGATTATTTATATTTCCCTCATTATCTTCCATTTTAGTTTCAGAATCAAAAGAATCAACAGATGACTCAACAGAACAAGATTTAGAAGAATTACTATTTACAAGATTACTAACTTTAACTCTTCTTCGTTGTTGAAATGTCCTCTTAATTTCAGGATCAAAGTCAAACAACTTTTCAAAAGAGAATCTAGTCATATAACATCAACAAAGTAAGAATAAAGTAGTAAATAAAAAAATGCAAAATATTCAAACTACGAAAGAAATAAATTCAAAACAACCTAAAAGACTCAATACACACTAGGGAACTTAGAAAACACAAGAAAAATCGCACAAAAATTCAAAAAGAAAATCTGGAAAAATTAGAAAATTTAAGAAAAATTGGCAAAAATAAAAGAAAATTCAGAAAAGTGGTTAAAACGATTGAATTTGCCCTAAAACCACCAGACCTAATATCCATAGGTATTAGTCTTACTTAGAACACCCAAAAACCATGGAACACCAAAGATCAAAATTTTCTGGGCAGTGACAAACAAAATTCTAGAATAGAACACTTAGAAAAATTCAACCGAAATGACAAAATCAGAATGAAAAAAAAAACAAGGGAAAACACCTAAAAACTCAAACCTAAACCATTGCTCCCCGGCAACGGCGCCAAAATTGATGATGCCTTAGTCGTTTAAGCACTCAATTAAACTAAGATTGCTTTAATATAGTATAAGTCAACCCTAGGTCATTCTTCCCAAGGAGCAATTTTAGGGGTTAATTAGATTGAATTTAGGTGATTATTTGATGCTTAAAATGTTGTTCAAATTCTAGAAAATTATCTTTACGCTAAATGTAAAATTAATTGAACTAAATGCATGCAAATGGGGGGTTTTGAATTAAGAAATTAAATTTCAACTAAAAGAGAAAAACTAAACAAGTAATTAAACTAGACTGCTCTAAATTGAAATTAAAATGATTGTGAAAATACAAAGAACTAACAGGAGGCAAC
Source organism: Erythrophleum fordii (assembly GCA_032878935.1). Lineage (NCBI taxonomy): Eukaryota > Viridiplantae > Streptophyta > Magnoliopsida > Fabales > Fabaceae > Erythrophleum > Erythrophleum fordii. The sequence goes on along the minus strand of JAVQMF010000023.1, from coordinate 1,372,366 downwards.
CAAGGTTTTGCAAGGGGGTTTCGGCTCTCATCACTCACCAAAGATTGATTGAGACCAAGAGAAGTGATTAAACAGTAGACCAATGAATTTAATTAACTTAATCCAATGATAGGAAACCCTAAGCTCAAATGCATATCACTTGACTTAACTAGGAAACCTTTAACTAATTCAAGTAATTTACAAGTAATTAAGCCAATTAAACTCATCAAATCTTTCAACAATTGGATTCAATTAATTCTGAAAAATTTGGTTTTAATTACCTAATTGAACAATTAAGCAATTATATTACCCAATTCAACAATCAAGTAGTGTAAGAGACTAAGATATGCAATTAAAATCATAAAATTAATCAAATCAATGCAAGAGAACTCAAACATCAATCCAATCAACATTATAAAATCTAGAAACCAAAATTTCAGCAGCTATAAAACATAATTTTAGTCCCAAAAACACCAATTCCAATTACAATCCAAGATAAAATCATTGTCCAACCTAAAACTAGGTCTCAACATTAAATTCACATAGAAATTCCTAAAACTAGAAAATCTCTAAGTTCTTGAAATTGAAAGAGGAAAAGGTAGAAAGAAAAGAACTCCCCAGTGGTCCTCAATTCACGTAATTCAAGAGCTCAAACTCTATGCTCCATCTTGGTGCCACCCTTTTTCAAGCTTTCATGGATTTTGTTCCTCTATATTCCTTCAAGCTTTCGGCCATGAAGAGATGATGAAGGAAAATAAATAGATGATGGTGGTTCAGTGGGAGGTAACGTGTGGAGAGAAGAAGGCAATTGGTGATGGTGGGCTCGGCGTTGACTCTTCCTCCACGTGAAGTCCAGAGGCAAAGAAAAATGAATCCCTCCTAGGGTCCTTTGTGTCTTCAGTCCGAAGAGGAAAATTTGATGAATGAAGCAGCAAATCCTCCCTCCAGTCGGTGCGTCTTTTCCGTGTGAAGTCCTCCAGGCGATGAATGAATGAAACAGTAGCTCCTTTCCTCCAGGTCGTTCCATTTGTGAAGTTCGAAGAAGGAGAAATGAATAAGCTCCTGGTGCATACCTCTGTGTCAATCCAAGAAAGGAGAAAATGAAGAAAATGGCAATTCGTCCTCCATGCTCTAGGTCTGGTGTCCTCTCTCAAGTCCAAAAAAGCCAATGAAGAAATAACCAAATTCCTTCTCCCCCCCGCTGTCTCTCAGCGTCTGTGAAGTTCAGAGGCAAAGAAAAATGAATGAAGAAGCAGCCCCCCAATCGTGCTCTAGCGCCTTGCGTCCTTCTCCCAGTTGACTCCTCATAAGAAAAAAAAAAAAATGAAAACCTAATCCTATTTACAAAAATGCCATCATCAAGTAATTAATAAAGAGAAAAATTTTGCTCCAATCTTGACCCTTGATTTCACTTTAAATCTTCAATTCACTTGCTCAAAATTGTCTTCACCATTGATTCCTAATTTATCTCCAAAAATCTGCAAAAATTTAATAAATATTTTAAAGATTGGAAATATTCAACCCATCAAAGAAATATGGAAAATAAAATATTATCAATTTGAATCCAAAAATTCTCCTAATTAATTCAAAATTATATTATTTTTCAAAATTGACCAAAAATTCAAATATTGTATAATAAATCCATTTAAGCTCAAATTAATCATTAAAAACAATAATAAATGTGAAAAAAATATATAAAAGTTAGCATTTTTCAGCCACCATATGTGGATCTGTTCTTATTTTCGCGAGTAGGTTGCTTAGTGTCTGTGTTACTTACCCTCATGAGCTGTGTGCTCTGCGTCTGGCTTAATTGGTATTGATTAGATGCTTCCCACTGTATCTAATGCATGAATTACTTGAATTTTTTTTATAATTGCAGTTTCACTCGTGAATTGTTATTTTGAATAAGATTTTAATGTTATAATGTTCTTACATTGTATAGTTAGTCTTATTTGCTCACTGAGCGTCGCCTCACTTCTTTTATTTTCAAATTGTTTTAGATGATAGGTTTGAGTTCGATCCCTCATTAACAGCTTAGCATTGGCACTTTTCTGCACTCTTGGCGAGCCTCGCATTTGTTCACGTGGGCATGTTTGTTATTGTATTAGAATTCATTTTGTACTATAGATTGTTGTATGTAGCTCCACTAAATCACAGATAGGGTCCCCCACCCCTAGAAACTAATGTATTTTGTTCTGGATTGATAGCTGAACTTACTTTTAATGTTTTTAATTAGTTGTTGATTTGTAGAAATTTCAAGAAGTTTAATTTACAAGGGAGGCTCTGCCGAAATTTCCACAAAAGTTTGCTGGAACTAAATTTATATAATGCATATATGATTTGAAATTGTTATATTTGGTTATGATATTTGGTATTAAATCATAAGAATACTCCTTATTGTTTGATAGAATTTTGTTTAGTGTTGGCTTACAGAAGAAAATTTGGCTATCTTCCGTGTCGGTCACACCATTGGTTGCGGGGTGTGACAATTACCTTAAGAAGAAGCAAAAGGTTGACACGTCCTATTGGATGATGAATTACATTGAGGAAACATCGAAGAATAGGCTTCACACTACCAACTTACCATTACTTACGTGGATCTTCAGTCTCAAAGAGTAAATCTAGATAGTCTTGTTCTGAAAACCATAAAATCTTCCTATAATCTTGATTGATCGCATATATTTATATACACACACACATATATATAGCAGGCCATTAAAAATCTTTTAGTGTCTTCTATTTATTTTTCCTTTTCATGGTAATCATTATCCTTATATATAAATATATATATATATATATAGACAATTGAATCATTATAGTATGTATGTAAATTTTAGGACTGCACAGAAAAAAAATTAAATAAAACTTATGGAAAAAAAACTTGCAAATGTAACAAATATTCAAAATATCAATAGAAAAGGTAAAAAAATTAAAGGTTAATTTTAATAGTGTCGTCCAAGATTTTTTTTTTAATTAGTCATTTAAGGTAAGCAGTCATGTGGGCTAAGAATAAATTATCATTGAATTAGTTACCAGCATTTTTTTGGTACCTTGATGACTATAATCATCCTTGAATTTGTTATTTTTAAGTTTTATATCCCCCTTTTTTTTTGTGGTCAGAACTTTCCAACATGAAACTACTTTAACATGCTTGAACAGTTGAAAGGTTCACAAACAAAAATATAGATTTCACGTGATAACTAAATTTTATCTGAATATACTAACACACGGTAATCAAAGTGAATCCTATAAACGTTCCTAAGTTCTTCTAACTACAATGTACACATAATTCGGTTTACTCTTTTATTTTCTCCCCAAATTAGCTTTTCATATGTACAAGCACCATTTTTCGCATCTTTATCTTAAGTATTTGACGGTAAAAAGTCACCATTGATATTGCCTAGCTCACAAGATGTTGGCTATGGATAGATTGGCTGGGAAGAGATGAAAAAGAGGGCAAAGGATTAAGTAATAGGAAAGGTAATTTAATAATTCAACATAGTTAACATTTTTCAATTTAAATAATAAAGAATTTATTACAATGGGATTAATAAATCAATGAGGTAACTGCACTTTGTTTAGATTAAGAGAGATACTATAATTATAAAAATAAAAGCAGATAAAAGCAATTTTCCTTAAATTTTAAACAGATGTCATTGCCATTGGCTCTGCCACATGATAGTTTCTTATTCTATTTTGTTACAGAGCATCAAATTATGTACATGATAATTGCCTTCTAAAAGAAAATTAATTTTTGTCTCTATTTTTTCTTCTATATCTCCCTTACAGTTGTTTCATAGCATTCTTTATCAAATATTATTATAGTAATAAAAAAATCCATATATATATATATATAGATATATATGTATAAATTTTTATTATACTTTATAAAATAATATTTAAATGTCTATATTTCTCTAATATCTTGGTAAATGTTTATTTTGTATAGAAAAAAAAAGTACCTTGTTTATATTTCCATCCCTTCTTAAGTGGCTGAGGCTTGAAGCAATTTTCGTGACCATATAATATTCAAAATGGTGGGCTTGCTGTTGGTCCAGGGTTTGATAAGCCTAATAATCTTACTTGATCTCCAAGTTTGATGATAATAGAAACTAAAATAATTTATGTGTAAGAACCAATTGTTTTAGCCCAATTACTTTGGTCCATTAAAATCTTCCTCCACTAACCCATCTGCTTCCAAGTCAAATTTTTGCAAAAGACAAAATGGGTTGATTGAACTATAAATGAAGAGAAGAGGAAGAAGGAAGTCTACTTTATTCTCTATCCTTTGTAACATTCTATTATTATACAATATACTTGTGTCCTTTTGATCTATCCATTCAGTAGCATTAATGAGCATTTATGAAGATTGGATAACTCAGGTCTCTCAACACACTTAATTAGAAGCTAGCTACCATTAAAAAAAGTAAAGAGAAAGATTTGAACGTTCTAACCTTGCCTTCTCTAATCAAACTAAAAAGTAGCTAGACCTACTCCATACTAACGCTTCTGCAAGACATTAAAAGAGATAAAAAAAAAAAAAAACAGCTTCTTGTTTCTAACGGCCAGAAAGTTGGTGAAGTTATAAACGTAGTTCAAAACTCGAGGACAAAATAACAAAAACACAAATATACGAAGCATTTAAAGCTGGCATTTATTTTCTCCTACTTTCTTATTCTCAAGCTTAGTTTCTGATGTATCTACTGTCGAGAGCATTTATTATGAGCTTACATTGTATTCCCTTCAAAAGAATTCAAATCGTTCTTATAATGCTTTTGGTAAATCTCCTTAGGAGTGAAAGTGAGAGTGAGCATTAGAAAACCTAATATTCGTAAGTTTAAGGTTAGTTGAAAGAGGGAAACACATGAAAGCCTGCTACTTGTACTATGAAAAATTGTTGGAAAAAAATCTCAGAATTTAAGGAATTAGGCCAAAAGGTTGAACCATAATAAGGTTCAAATTCTTTTTATAACACTTTTGTTAAATCTCAGTATAAGTGAAAGTAAGTTGTGTGTGAGCTTTAGAAAACCCAAAATTTGTAAGTTTAAGATTAATTGAAATTTGTGTTGAAGATGAATATGTGAAAGAAAATCCAATATTTGTAAGTTTAAGGTTAATTGAAAGAGGTAAACATATGAAAACCTGCTACTTGTACTTTAGAAGATTGTTTGAAAAAGATCTCAGAATTTAAGGAATTAGGCCAAAAGGTTGAACCATAATAAGGTTCAAATTCTTTTTATAACACTTTTGTTAAATCTCAGTATAAGTGAAAGTGAGTTGTGTGTGAGCTTTAGAAAACCCAAAATTTGTAAGTTTAAGATTAATTGAAATTTGTGTTGAAGATGAATATGTGAAAGAAAATCCAATATTTGTAAGTTTAAGGTTAATTGAAAGAGGTAAACATATGAAAACCTGCTACTTGTACTTTAGAAGATTGTTTGAAAAAGATCTCAGAATTTAAGAAATTAGGCCAAAGGGTTGAACCATAAAAGGGTTCAAATTCTTTTAATAACACTTTTGTTAAATCTCTCTAAAAGTGAAAGTGAATTGTGGGTGAGCTTTAAAAAACTCAATTTTTGTAGGTTTAAGATTAACTTAAATTTGTGTTGAAGATGAACATGTGAAAACTTGCCACTTGTACTTTGAAAAATTATTTAAAGAAAATTTCTTAAAATTTAAAGAGATTATATCTAAGTCAAAAAGTTGAAGTAGGATAACTCAGTAGTATCTTTTTCTTCTTTGACTCTCTGTTTTAACCTACTTTTAAGGCTACTCCAATTCAATTTAAAAGCTTTCGTATTTATTATTTTGGAATTTACTCAAAATTTGTTAAATAGTTAACTCCAACTTCTTGTGTGCCAAAAATTTGCTATATTTATTATTTCTGCTTATTATACCTATTCATCCTATATAGGTGTGATTATCACTTACCTCTAAAGTTGTTAATTTCATTAGGATTTTCTCAACTTTGAAAATTGATGGGTGTCGAAACCATCAAAAATAAATTCCTACTCTCAAAATAATATTTCTTGCAAATAGGGTGAGTAGGGTTGTACTCCACAGGGACTAGCCAAATTATTTAACTCAAAAATAGTAAAATAAAATAAGGGGAATTTTTGTTGATAAAGGAAATTAAAAATAAATAAATTCAAAAAATATTTTTAATAGAGAAAATTTTAATGTAAACAACTTCCAACTAAGGTTTATTTTTGGATCTGACTCAACCAATTTGATCATTGAGCACCCAAAAAGTAAAAAAATAATTTCTCTTCTAAAATAGATTGGTTATGAACATCAACAAGCTCTGATGTTCTACTCTTCCTTAAGAATATTTAAAATGAACAAGCTCTCCAATTAAACCTCATTCATAAATCAGTCCCAAATAAACTCTTGGAATTTAAACCTTAAATAGCATTAAGAATAAGAAAAGCAATCAATCACCGTTCAACAATACATAAGCTCGTATGTTTAAAACGTAAGAAATATTTTCTTCAACACACAAAGATAATTTTGATTTATCAAAGGTATTGAATTGCTATTCTACTGAATCAAATGAACAATTACGAATTCAAAAAAAATTCGAATAGCAATAATTACTTAGCTAAAATAAGGTACCAATTAAATTAACTGAATAATAATATCATAATAATAAAAAATATTTTAATATTCAAGAAGAGAAAATTAAATCAAGACTCTCATAAATTGTTCATAGAGTCAAACTCTAATAACCTTAACTAGGAAACAAAGAAATTAGCCACTCATAGCTTTAAAAGACTCAAAGATTTTTTCTAAAAAATTTTGAGAAGAAGAAAAAATGAATAAAGAACGTAGAGAAAATAACGAAAGAAAGAAGCCTCTAATCTCTATATATTTTTCTGGTTCTTCACTTTTCCTTTTATAAACTTTCTCCGTGTGTTTCTCCATGTGAATCTGAGTAAATTTGTACTCAAAAAATCTGCATAAATCTCTTTTTCATGGCTTTTCGGCGTGAATATGAGTAAATCTCTCTCTCGTTAGCTTTCCGCATCATCACCGTGTGTCAGAATCTGCATGCATTCAATTTTAATTTATTTGCTGCGTCAAACCCCTTGCCTCTTTTTTGGATGATCCTTTTCTCTTTCTTGACTGTGCAGCGCCTATGCCTTTTTTCTCTTTTTCCTCTCTTTCTTTTATTTTTTTAATTCTTTCTATGATAAAAATCATCTTATCTAATCCTGCAGATAAATATAAAAAAAGATATAAGATCAATTAAATAAATATAAAATATACATAAATTATATTAGTTAAAATCTCAAAATCACAACCATTTAAGTAACTAAAATATATTTATCAAAAATTGCCCAAGGTAAAATATTATGAACATGGGGAAAAGAGTCGAATTAATTTTAGACCTTTTAAGTATATATATATATATATATATATATAGTGGATAACAGCAAACAATATTTTTCATCTAGATTCACTCTACAAATTAATATTAATTTCAATATATGTCATCTTCATTGATCGCATATGTATAAAATAGCATGCCAGTAAAACTCTTTCTGTGTTTTCTATTCATTTTTCCTTTTCATGGTAACCATTATCCTTTAATATTTAACAACAATTGAATCATTAGAGTAAGTATATAAATTTAGGACTGCATAGATATAAACGATTAAATACAAATTTATGCCATAAAAAACTTACAAATGTAACAAATATTAAAAATATCAATAGAAAAGGTAACAAATTCAAGGTTCATTTTAATAGTGTTCTAGAGTTTTTTTTAATAAGTCATTTAAAGTAAACAATAATATGAGATAAGAAGAATGTAATTTAATTAGTTACCAACATTTGGGATAATATATATATATATATATATACCTTGATGACCATAATTCTATAAGGAAGCATCCTTGAATTTGTCATTTTTAAGTCTTATATCCCAGAATTTTTTTGGGTCAAAAAATGCCACGTGAAACTGCTTTAACATAATTGAACAACCAATCTAGGCCAAAAATATACATATATTACGTAATAACTATATTTTATATGAATATACTAACAAATGGTAATTAAAATGAACCCCATACGTACCCAAATTCTTCTAACTACAATGAGCACATAATTGATCTGAGTTTACTTTTTTATTTTCTCACCAATTCTTGCTCTTCATACGTACAAGAAGCACCATTTTTTGCATATTTATCTTAATAATTTGACAGCAAAAAGTGTCACAACCCACAGATTTAGTATGTTGGCATAAAAAATAGCAATTTCTCCTACCATAATTAAGAGTTCATTCTGACTTTTGTAGAAATTTCGGCAGAGTCCCCTCTATAATTTGGACCTCCCGATATTTCTACAATCAGTCAATTCAACAATACACCCAAAATATATATCAAAACATAGACATCTAGGGAGTGGGGATGTCCTGACTATGATTCAGTGGAGCCACATTTTTACATTGTTCAAAGTCAAATAATTGACAAGCGTAAAACAAAATACACCCACATAAACAATTGTGGGCTCGCCAAAAGAAACAAAACAGGAGATCTACAGCTAGTCGGCAGCTCAGGGTAGGCTAGGGTCTTCAACGCTCTCTGAAAAATAGATTTAAGAAAGAGTAAGTTTGAAACTCAGTGAATAAATAATGCCGACCCTTAAAATCTTATATATTCATCATGCACAAATCAAACCTCATGCAGATCGTCTCTTAAAATACATCAGAAGTATCTAAGCAGAACCAAATTAAAAACAGACGCAGAGCACACAGCTTGCGGGGAAAATAACCACAGACACAAAGCACTTTGCTTGCGAAATACATAACTCCACATGTGGTAGCTACCCACACGGGGCTAGCAAAACCCCTGCTAGCTAAGGTTCAGATCATGGTGCACCAAGGCTAACAACTACTGCTGTTAGCTACAGAGTTCTGAACAGATAACCTCTACTTCTTAAAATAATACTTTTCTCAATTTAGCATTTCAGACAAAGTACCATTCATACCAGTTCAATATATAAGTTTCCGGATAACTCAAACAATGTAAATTTGCAAAATTTCACGTTCAAATCAATTTTCGAATAACATAGATATGACAGAACATTTAAAAATGTCCCTTCATAAATAGATTTCCAAATGTCAGAACACTACAAGGAAACTTAATAGGAAAATAAGAAATAGGAATTACTCATGGTCCGCATTACTTACTCACCTCCTAGGATGATATCAACATTCCCTGCCCAGTCCTCAGCTCTAACTCAATCTCCTGAGTACCCTACAATACCCGTTCACCAGATTTTAGAGTGTGAATAACCAGAAGAATCGTCTCATTAACTTAGCCTACCTAACATTAATGTCTATTCTTCATTCCCTCAGATTAACATATGAAAAACTAAGGTTTCTTAGGTGTTATAGGTGTTTTCGGCATGTTAGCCGCGGCCAAATACCTCTTAGCCGCGGCCAATTCTTCTCTGTTTAACCCCCTTCTATATCACTAATTTCGCCGCGGCGAGTTGGACATTCACCGCGGCCAACATACATGGCGCCGCGACGAAGAAGCCTCCTGGAACTTCCTCGCTCGTGCTCTCAATATTTGGCCGCGCCCAATCCCTCCTTCCGCCGCGGCCAATCCCTCTCTGGAAGGTTAGCCGCGGCCAATTCCTTAATTCGCCGCGACGAATCACTCCCTGGGTGACTCCCAGCTGACCCCTCAACTTTTGTCGCTGCATGGTTTACTCCTCCATTCACCCCTCCATTCAGTGCCTTCCATATCCATACCACACATATACATAGTTATGGGTTTTATATGTATATATATTTGCGTCCATATATGTCAACAGATCATTTAAAAGCTTAAATTTATGAGAGAGGGATGAGAGAGAGATGAGAGAGAGAGAGCATAATCTAAAAGAAGGAAGGTGGTAATACTTTGAAGCTTAAGGGAAATCAATTTGCTCCAACCAACTCATCTCCTTGCACCTTTTTGTTTTCTTTTCTTTCTACGCACCCTTCCATCAGCTGGCCACACACACAGAAGCACATTACAGAACAAGCAAAACAGGGGAGGGGATTGCTGTGCAATTGGAACTAAAACTTACACACTTACGGCAGCAACTCCAGACTTGGAGGAGACTGGTTTCTGGCGTTAACTTCCTCAACCACCCGTAGCAGGCTTTGAACCAGAAAACAGCAGAAGATGAATCCAGGAGCAGCAGAAATGGCGAGGAGCAGGGGAGAGGAGGTGAAGTTCAGTTTCCAGCACAGACTGCTCTTTTTTCTGACCGAAGGGATGGGCATGGGTATGGGTTTAGTGCTGCAGAAATTGGAGAAGCAAATTACCTAAAGCCCAAACAAAAGTGGATGAGGAAGGGGCATTTCGGAAATTGCAGAAGGAGAAAGAAAATCCTCTACGTGGCTGCATCAATTTCTCCCTTTGAAAAGTCAACCTTTCCACATGTATATCAAACTCATGCACGTTGGGTTCATGCACGTCGGGTTTTACAAAAAGCCACCATTAATATTGTCTCACATGACACGTAAGAAGAGCTTTGGTTGAAGGTGAGGTAGTTCAAACACCATGCTTGCCATGAAAATATTAAGTCCACAACAACTATATGCTAAAATATACAAATTTACATATGTCAGCCAAGAATAATCTTGATAAATCATAATTTGGATCACGCTCAATCCATCAATCCAACCTCGGAGTTGGCTCAATAGTGAGCTAGTTCAAACACCATGCTTGCCATGAAAATATTAAGTCCACAACAATAACTATATGCCAGAATATGCAAATTTACATGTCAGCTAAGAATAATCTTGATAAATCATAATTTGGATCACGCTCATTCGGTCGATCCACCCTCAAAGTTTGACTCACTTATTAGTCTATTATTAGACGAACACTTAAGGGAGCCTGACAGTTACACTACATAATGATATCCTTAATAACCTGTGATCACTTGAGCTTAATGGCCTATAATTACTCACAACTGTCCAATATAGCTGAATATCAGCGCTTCCTCAAATGCCAAAGAGAACTCTCCTAATCCACCATATATGCAGTGCTCAATCGACCTATGTCTTCTTCACCTCATATGGACTTGGGTGTTGGAATTCGTGACAGATCCCCGACTTCCTCACAATCCAGGTCCTCTTTCATTTTGCAAGTACCGCGAGTTGAACATTATCATCGTGAACGGTCACCCCCTCCGAAAATTGGTCATTAAATTTGAATATCGTTAAACAAATCATTAGTATCCTACAAGAAAATGATAAATAATTGTTCACAATTCTTTATCATTTTCCTTCACCTTTGCATGACTTGCATGATCATTTTGGTAATTAAAATTTACTTCTGGCCCAAGACTTTCAGGTGATTTTATTTTATTTTATTTTGTTTTATTTTACTTTTTGGGGCGATAAGTTGGGTGGCTCTACAGAATTGAGACTGAAACGAAAGCTCTAGCAGTACACTTGTACACAATTGTGAATGCAAGAATTGTGATTATACATTATCTTTCAATAAATAGGATTTTGGATATTATGCCTGTCCTATAAGATTGGGTGACCAAGTTGTCCGGTTGACTAATCTATACCTTGGGTGCAATGGACCTCATCTATAAATAACGCTAAAGCTTCTCAGATATGTCTTACGCACGTTCTTTGTACTCTCAATATTCCTAAAGCTCTAACTGACTTGGACATTGTAGTACTTGCAAGGGCTCGCTCATGTACCGGTGACCAAGATGTATACTAATATCACCATCCAATTTTGGAACCATTGTACATGCCTTAATATAATATCAAAAGTCAGAGGAAACGGGACATGGTAGATCAAGATCAAAATATTAAAGAAGATCAGAGATTGGTCAATACAGAGCTCAATTTGAGGAGCAACGAACATAAACAAAACTTAATATTACAATTTCTTTAGGTGTTTACTATTAAATTTTGTAAATAAAAACATGATATATATATATATATATATATAAATAGCTTTTACGCTATAACATTACGTTATTGAGTGTTTTAAAAATTTTCTTTCACATATTATATGTTTTTTGGAGAATCTGATTATAAATTTTAGAACAATTTTATCTAATATAAACAAAAACACGACAATATGCATGCTTATTTTGAAATTTGAATAGAGCTGCATCTGCATCTGCATCGGCATCTGTATGCTCGACCCTCAATTTTGAGCAGCAACTGTGCAAGCTGATGAAGGCTTTTACTAACTGGGATGTAGTGTTTCAGTTCACTTCTTGCACTTTTAAGATTCAGAAGCACTTCTGCTGCAGTCAACTCATCAAGTTCACGATCTTGCACTTCTTGCTTAGTTTCTTTTCCAGCAGTAGCATAACAATGGGGACTTTGGATATTGTCGCTGCCTTTTTCTATCCTTGGCTTTCTGACACCATTTCTTTGCTCCTCTGCATACAGAAGGATCATACACTAAATGTGGGCAAAAATGCATAATATTTTTTAGTTGAAGCGATCCTTGTGGTAGGAATGGAAACAGGAGGGAAGGCCTTTCCTATCTTCGTTCCACCAATCTCCTACTACAGGAAACAAATTCTCTCCATCCCCCTTTCTCATGAGAATCCAAGAACCCATGAGGACTCTCATATTTGTAAAATTTTATTATTTTCGAATAAAATTTTAAAAAATAAAAAAATCTAATCCCAAATTCAAATACATCTTTAAAAAATAAACAAATATTAAAATTTGTTAGTATAAATTAAAAATGTACAAATAGTATTATAAACATATATATAGTAAATCAATTGAATAATTGAAATGTATTAGAGTCTCAGGGACCCCATAAACTAGGAAAATTGCCATTGTTAGGGCTTTGGCATGCTATCAGAGTTTTTATGATCAACTGTTTTAGAGTTTGATCCTTGTTAGCTTTCGTTCCTTATAAAAAATAAATAAATTTCAGCATAAAATAAGTAGATGCTTCGTCCATATTTCAAACTCAAAAAACTTTTATACGAAGTGCATGTTAAAAATTATAATAATACTAAAATTTAGGATGACGTGATCCTTCACAATATTGTATATCGGCATCAAAAAGATTTTATTCACATGATCTTGTATGAAGAAAGAAAGAACAATATCGTACCTTCTTTATTCATTATCCTCTTTTTCTCAGTAGAGATATTGCGTAGCCCCTCCTGATTTTTCCTTTCCTCACCAGATGAAATTTCCTGGAAATATTCAGGCGCCCACACCTTGTTTTCTTCTTCATTGTCAGTATCCTCTTCATCAAAGTTTATGAAATTTCTACAAGAATCCTTGAAGAATTTCTTCACCATCATTTTATAGTACATTTCTTCTTGTTCTTCTTTGTCACCACTCCTAAAAGCTGGCTTTGTTTTACTACTAATCGTCGATGATGCATATGCTACGATCATATTTTTATCCTACAAAAGATGATATGATTAGTCATGAACTAAGTTCAAAATCACTAAATATATATATATATATATATATATATCAAACTTTTACTGAGAAGTTTTGACCTATTGATATTGGAATTGTTTCTAGGGATAAAGGTGGGGAGTTGAAATTCCTGTTGGACTCAAAAATTAACAAAATAGATATAAATCAATTTTTTTCACCTGAATATCTGCTGGTATCCCCTTGTTTTCTTTTCTGGAATTAGGGTAAGTCTCGTAAAGCATAAATCTAACAACTTCGACAATAGATCGAAATGATCGCTTTGCTTTTGTATGACGATAAAACTGCATGGAAAATCACATTTTAAAAGCCAATTATATATACAAGCATATATATACATTAATAGATCGTGTTCTTCTCTTTAAGATGCTCTATTTATTAAGCATACAAATATTTTTATCACAAAATGTGTCCAAAATTCAAATAAAATTTTTGTAATATTATTTTATTGATAGAGAATTTCGGTTTATTTAAACATGGCGATAACGTCCAGTTACATTAAACCCAAATATTTAACTTAATACAAATAAACAACAAGGTCTTAAGATTTCTGAAAGAGCTTATGTGGCTCTATCAATTTTTTTTGGGGCATTATTACATTCAAAGTATTCTCAAACTTTGGTGGTACTAATCCTCTTCTTAAATAAATCTAAAATGCTATATTAGTTTGAGAATTTTTAGTCCAATAAAATTTGAAAGAAGTAATTAGATTACAGTATCAGATATGTTAGTCAGCCGTTGCCTGCACTGAATATTCCAGCCCTCCAGCCTCTCCTTGAATGAAAACTGAGGGGCAGAGATAAACTTTACCTTACCATGGGGCACCTGTAATATATAGTTAAACAAGAAAACTTACGTGAACATTATAGAAAGGATTAATAACATTTCACTATTATTAAGACAATAAGGTAAATCTCACAGAGGAATTTCTATAGCTTAAAGCTACTTTGTCCATGTCTAATTTCTTCGCAATACAATAATTTGGAAGCTCGAATGAAATTGCAAGTTCCTTGATCAGACTGCTCTTCGCAGGTCGCCCTCTCTTTCGTGAGCCCTAAGAAAACACCACTATATATAAAATAATATTGTACAATAAAATTGCTTCATAATTGATACTGCTATGCACGAAAATTATATATATATATATATATATATAAGAGGGAGAAAATATAGAAAACAATTGAAGGAGATAAGAAAAAAAGGAAAGGGAGGGCACGAAACCCAGAGGGAACCACAGATGTGACCTTTGAACAATAAACGAAAAGAAATCATCCTTATGCACACACACACACACACATGTTGATTATTTCATCTAGAGCTAGGCTAGGCTGGTTATGCCACAAAACCCTAATTTAGATGTAGATTTCTTATGGAAAATCACAAACTTACTAGGTTATGCTTGGCATCACCCGCGGTGACTATTTCGTAACTATTAAGAATCTCTATCTTTTGTTCTGGTGGTTTCATTTCGGATAATGATTCCTATCACGTTTGAGAAGAAAAATATATTGTCAGTATTTAGAACTGAAAGATCCAAATTTAAATTCCAGTGAGTCAAATTAAGTAATTAACTAGAAAAAAAAGCCTTTAATATCAAATTTTTGTGTTATAATTTGGGAAAACCTACGTACCGAAACAATTCTTTTGAGAATTCGAGCTAGTTCATTGTGAAGAACTGGGCTACCATAATCAACCACCATTTCTTCCTCTTCCACATATGACTGAATCTCCCACCCTCTGACCCTAAATTCCTCAGTAGAATTCACGAGTGATTTGTTTTCCATTGGATTTGACATGCTTTGATCCAGGAAGAGAGAGAAAAGGCTATGCAAAATAATTGCGATAATGCCAAGTTAATGTAATGGAAGCTATGGAAAAAAAGTTGGGAATATATATATATATATATACACATATATGTATAGAAAGGTGTTCTTCAAAAGTCACGTTCATTCACTCACCTTAGGAAGGGTTTTATTGAGTTTTCAATTTCATTCCTTTTGAAGAAGTATTTTTGAGGTTGATGGAAAATGACATTATTTTACGCAATCGCATGATGAATTCATAGCTTCAATAGACCAAGTTTCTATCCATATTGGACAACTTCCTTCTGGTCAGAAGCCTGGATAGAAACAGTTGAATGCCATATTTAATGTGGCGCAATAAATGAAAATTTTCCTGAAATTTCAATTGAACCAAAGGGACATTAATGTTTTAATACATAATCCTAATAAATAGTTTTTATCATGGTTGAGAGAATCAAATTGAATTAACTGATTGGACGAAAAAAATCAATGAACAAGTCATGATTTCGGTTCAGTTAATTAACCCTGATAACTGAGTGGATAAAAAATTGGTCAAAAATGGACCGAATCAGTAAAAATCGGATATTTTGCACTAAATCAGTTAAAAATCAATTTTTCTTTTTGGTTTCAATCAAAATTTTAACGTTCTGCAATAGAAACTTATGATATTTATTGGACTCTAATCAATCTATTTCATATAAATTTGTTATCATATATAAATACTTTATCTAATCTTTATATTTTTACATATTTATATTTATTTTAAATTTAAATATTATTTTACAAATATATCTATTTAATTATGAAATGTTATATATTCTTATAATTTTTTAATATATAGT
This sequence comes from Erythrophleum fordii, assembly GCA_032878935.1. Classification (NCBI taxonomy): domain Eukaryota; kingdom Viridiplantae; phylum Streptophyta; class Magnoliopsida; order Fabales; family Fabaceae; genus Erythrophleum; species Erythrophleum fordii. The sequence continues at coordinate 1,356,290 of JAVQMF010000023.1, read as the reverse complement.
TTAATCTCAATTTAACTATAGTCAAACTATCGAATTGTGAACTGCTTCTTATCCTAATTCATTAACCGGTTTGCTTTTTAATAAAAAACATTTGTTATTATTATGCCCTAAGTTGTTTTGGTAGGTGGAATTTGGACGTACGTTACTCTAACTTCTTAACTTTTAATTTGCTGAAAATAAATATGAAAAACATTTTTGCTCTTATGGTAATTAGATTGGTACTATTTTCAAATAATAGATCCTAATGTTTTAGAATGACATCTTTGCTTATATTTTAAAATAGTTAGATATATTAATAATAATTTTGTGGTTTGACTTAATAGTCTAAACTTTTGAAGTGAAACAAGTTTTTTTAAAAAGTTTTAATACAAAGTATTGTGGGCTTATGCTTTGTTAATGTGCTAACCCAAATTAAGGTTTCAAGTAAACAAACATGTTCAATTTTTTTTTTTTCAAATGGTGAATCTTCACATAGAATAATGTAAACTTTTGAAATAATTGGTTCTTATCACAAATACTAAATACTTAAAGCTTTTCTTTGTTTAACAAAAAGAAAAAAAAATTAGGCATTCATTGTTGGGCTCAAAATGTAATAAAGAATAACAATAAATAAAAAGTATTTAAGTTTAATAAATTTAAGTAGAAAAAAAAGTAAATTGCACTAGCTCTTCCATTCAAGTAACACTTACCATCAAAGTCCTAAGAAAATGACTTAAGAGGACATGTTGGCGAAATTTATAAAATCAGTCGTGAATCCTCACATCTAGAAGTGTTTGTGAAACTGTTTAAGCTTTTGGAACTAGCGGTTCCTAACCCATATTCTTAAGATTTTTCTTTGATGTACAAAGAAAAAACTAGGTGTTCATTGTTGGCTTTGAATCATAAAGCATAGAAACTAAATGAAAAGGATCTAGTAAATTATGTTTTCCTTCTTGAGTAACATTTAATAAAGTCCTAAGACCCACAAAATAGTGACTAAAGTGATAAGACACACTTGAATCCAGTGGTTGATGGATTTTTACAATGTTAGGTGTCTAAACCCATTAAAAAGCACTTGTGGAAAATGATAATCATGAACTCTGCACTTGTGGAAAATGATAATCATGAACTAACAAGATTAGTCCCATAAAAAGGTGTGAGAAAACTTGTAGAAAACCAAAAACATTAAAGTTATAAGAAAATGACACTCCACTTCATTGACACAACAACAATATAAGCCTTTTTCCTATTAAGTGGGGTTGACTATATGGATCAAATAATACTATAAAGTTCTATTATAAATCAAGTATTTAGACAAACCATATAAATCTGATTTTTTTTTAATGGTTTTGCTTGTTGTTGTTTTTTTTTTTTGGTTTCCATCTAACTCTAATTATTTAACTACTTTCCATCTGATCTACTTTCTTTACTAGGATTTCTATAAATCTGCTCTCTACATGTCTAAACCATCTGAGGAAAAATTCTATAATCTTTTCCAAAATAGATATGACTTCTACTTTCTTTTTAATACATTCATTTTTAATTGTATATTGTCTAGTGTGTCTGCTCATCTAATGCAATATTCACATCTCTGCAACATTGAGTTTATTCTCTTATTAGCTTTTTATCTTTTAATACTCAGTTTTATACAACATTGCAGATCTTATAATTGTGTGGTAAAATTTATCCTTAAATTTGAGCAATACTATTTTATAAAAAATAACACCTAAAGTATTCTTCCATTTCATCCACCTTACTTGAATCTTATGGTTTATATCTTCCTCTATTTCCTTATCATGTTGTATGATAGATCCAAAATACTCAAACTGTGTGACATATAATATGGTATGTTCTCCAATTTTCACTTCCATACTAGAATTAATGCGCCTCTTGCTAAACTTATATTTTATATACTCCATTTTACTTCTATTTAAACAGATTCTATATGCTTCTAAAGCTAATCTCCATATTTCTAACTTCTTATTTATTTTCTCCCTTGACTCTTTAACTAAAATTATATCATCTGTAAAAACCATATATTGTGACACCAACTTTTGAATATATTCAGTGAGTACATTCAAGACTAAAGTAAAAAGATCAGGGCTCAAAGTTGACTTCCGATGCAGACCAATAATTATTAAAAAATCTTCTATGAGCATATCTTTTGTTCTCACACTAGTTGTAACCCCGTCATACACATCCTGACTAATAGTTATTAGCCTTAACTTCATTGACAAAAGTTAGTTTAATGAATGGAAAGTTGAACTCCTATATTATACAAGTTAGCTTAACTAACAAAAAGGAACAAATAAAACATTCATAGTCTCCCATGCTATGCTAGTTTGAATCCCCTAGGCATAAAAAGTTTATATTAGTCATCATCCTTGCCCAAAGAGATCCCTAGGCATTCACTCATTGAGTGGGGGCCTATGTTTGCCCCACAATAGACTTCATATGTCTTGCCAAGAATGCTAGATATAAATGCCATAAGGTTAATAGGTGTGGGTGCAAGCCTAAACATGCTACTAATGCCCTGACTAATAATATTGGAATAACCAATTGACACTTTATACCCTTTTTTGTACCTAAAAAGTAAATTACATTTTCCCTCAAGTAGCACCCAAATTAAAGATGAAAGGAAATGACACTTCACTTCATTTACCTTTACTAGCAATAAAAAAAATTATGGATTTACCAAGTAGTTTATACTGTAAAGAACATAAAAATTGAATTAAAAGATAGTAAATTATGCTTTCCCGCTCAAGTTATAACATTTGGTATTAAAGTTGCAAGAAAATGACACTCCATTTATTAGGTTTACTAGCAATAAAGAAACTATGTATTTATCATCGAGTTGGAATTGTAAAGACTAGCAACTAAATGAAAATAACTACGAAATTATTTTTTCCTTCTTAAGTAACCTCAACATTAAAGTCGTAAGAAAATGACACTCTATTTATCATGTTTACTAGTGATTAAAGAAAAAACTACATATTTATTGTTGAGTCAGAGAATAACAATTGAATGAAAATACTAGTAATGCTCTTCTCCTCTCGAATAACACTCATCATTAAAGTCGTATGAAAATGACACTGAGCTTCATTCACTGCATTAATTCATGTATGTTACTCCTTTTAAAGCGTACACGCAAGTATACGTATCATGAAGGCAATATAGTGATAAGAAAAGATCGTTCCTTTGAGGATTTGTTGTTAAAATAATGTCAAGTACTGAATTCACATTCTAATTTAAATCAAGCGAATCAATTTTTCAAAATTAGTGTTAAAAGAAATGATTATAGGTTCTAAGCTATATAAAATTCAAGGTTAGTATTTGGATTTCTGGGTGAATATTAGCATCTAGGATTATTAGTCCTCTTATACTTCATAGCAATTAGCTCAATATTCAGTAATTTTGCTCTCAATGGCAATACATGTTGGTCTAAGGTTTTGTTGTTCCTATGTGTATTTTTCCAAATCTTATATAGGGTTATCCAGTCAATTTTATAATTCCTTACAAAACCAACTAAGATCAAACTATTATCACAATACCTAATTGGACCATGTGAGGTTATTGAGTATATTCCTATCTCAGTAACTAAACCATCCACTTACCCTAGCAAGTTTTAAGCACCCACACCACTCAACTTTTGATTTAACCTTCTTTTCCCTTTCCTAAGTTTAAGTAAGGTATCAAATTAATCTAATTGTTGGCCAATCAATCAAAGAGCATGAAGTATGAAGTTGAATGAACAGACATTAACTACTGATTGCAAAGTTAGAGTGAAGAACAACCGCTAATCCATATAAGAGTTCCTAATAATCCTATATTAGAGAGGGTTTAGCTATACATGATTATAAAAACTAAAGACAAGGTTGAAGCAAAAGTCAAATACATCAATACAAATGATAAAAACAAAAGAAAGGAAGAAGAAACTCATAAATGAGATGGTTTCAGCTTCAATCCTCAATCTCCAGCTTTACTTTGCTTCAAAATGCCTTCTTAGCTCCTCCCTAGCCTCAAAAAATAAAGAAAAAACAAAAAATATGGCTGCTATGTTCAAGCTTCAAACCCTCAAAAAATCTGAAAACAAAATACTATGTTCAGTTAATTCGCATTGCGCTGCCGCTCAACATTTTGCACCGCAGCCAGATTAAGTTTTGGGAGAATGTGCACCGCGGCTTGACTATGACGTGCCACGGCGAGATTGGCTTCTAACCAGCTTCTGAGTGGTATGCAAGTTCCTCACCTCGGTGCATATCATTTCTGCCACGGCTAGTTTTGGTTCTGTGTGACTTCGTGTCGCTGCTCACCATACACACACCGCAGAATTGGCTTCACTTGATTAGCGCCATGGCTCCTCATGCTCTAGCCGCGGCCTGATTTGCTTTTAACTGAATTCTAGCTGCGGCGTGAGGACACTTGGCCATGGCAAGATTTCAAAATTACCACTTTGCAGCCTCTTTCTCCTAAGAAAATGCTCAATCTTCTCTTAAACATGCATCCTATAATAAGAGCAAAGTGTGAGTAGTTCTCAAAATTTGAATAAAAACTATCATTTTCTAGGTAAGAAGTGAGTACGAAACTATTCATCCTAAATGTATTTATTTTATCTATAATAGTATTATTTACCCTATAATTAGAGGTTGAAATCATCTTTACCAAGAGAAAATATGCATAATAACTTGAACAGTTGGAAATTATCATACCCACAAACTTGAACTTTTACTCTTCCTCGAGTCAAGCAGATCAAAAACACTATTAGAGTATCCATTGGTCTAGCTAACATCAATGCCTGCTATGGTCCTCACTTGCTGCATCAAAGAGTGCATTTAATAGGAAGAACAAACCATATATGCTAGAAATAGAGTTCAAACGATAAAGTTAAGGCTTCTAACCATTTCAAACTGTGTATGTGAATTTGGCCAAACACTCATCTCAAACAAGTATCAGAATTAATTTTCTGCATTCTAACAAGTATAACCAGCCTCAACAATAGGAACTTCATAATCTTACCTTTTTCCTTCTCTCCACTAAATTAGGTATCACAAAACCACTAGATCAAAAGAACTTTTAGGCTTGTAATGGGGCTAACGCTGTGGCTACCAAAGATAGGCAAAGTCAATGCAAAAGGTCTTAAGAAAATCTATATGATAGTATACATAAATTAGAGGTCCTATCAATGCACCTTCAATAATGATTTTAACGGGATCCCAATCTCAAATATATATATATTAGCTTTTTTTTTTGAATGATCAACCATACTGCTTGTTTCCTCATCCTTATGAATGCACTATTATCTTTCTCTCAAGACAAGGGCAGGATTATAGATTTTTATAAGGCTAGTTAGGTTAGGTACTCCTGTTAGTAACTCTAGGACAACAGAATAAAATGCAATCTCTTACGGTTTCTCTTTTTTTTTTTGAACATGGCTCAAAGTGTTAATGTAATTACAATAGGGTCAGGCTAGAAAGGCACAATCTCAACTAAGGAATGCCTGAATCATCTCTAAGGAGTATGCCATACCTATTGATTCACCTCAAGAAGGTAGAAGATAAGCTCTAAAGCTCTAGATTTTAGACTAGTCATACAAATTAGATTACAGAGAATTTTCTCCTAAAACTAGCAATTGATTTGTGGATTGGCCAATGGTGCATATTATGGCTTTCAAAAATGGAAGAATTCCTAATTTATGCATTTGAACTAAGATCAAAATATAGATAGCATAGAATTCCTACCAAATATCTCTTAACACACAACACTATTATTGGAAGCAGGTAAAAACAAAACCAGTAGGCCAATAGACAAACTAATTTGAAACGAATTTCAAAAATTTTCTTGACAAGGAAAAGTTCAAGAACAAAATTTCATGTTATTCCTATCAATTATGCTTGTCCAAACTATCCTACCCCTAAACTTAAAATCAACATTGTCCCCAATGTTGAGGAACAAAGAAAGCTTAAGAGAATTAAGGTGGATAGTTCTGTGCATAAGGAAAATTGTTGTTTTTATGTTTTATTTTTGTTTTTACAGGTATACTAAAAAAAAGAAATGAGAAATGAAATATAAAAACAATCACATAAACAAGGAAATAACAAAGAAAACATTGAAAAAACTCTTACTGACAACAAAATAGAACAGTCAAAGTTCATAATGCCAAAAATAAAAATGATGCAGTTGACAAAATGAGAAAAGAAGCAGAGAAGGGTGTCAGATGTCAGGGTCCTTGGTGACTGCTGAGATGGCTCCGGAGGTGGCTCCTGAAATGGCTCTGGAGGCGGCTCCTGAGGTGGGGATCCAGCAAGATTGAGTACAAAGCTAGGAGGAGGTGGAAGTTCAAATGGGTCCCACTGTAGATGGCTGGCTAAATGTCTCCAATATTGGTACTGCCAGTGGTCCATAGCCTGAGCTTGGAGGGAAAGATCTTGCATCATCGTGAACAGAGCCTTCAAGGAATCTACCTGCGCCAGAGATGGTGGCAAATCCTGAGCTGGCAGATGGGGTGGCTGAGTGGGCTCAATTTCGAAGTCCACCGGCACCTCAACAGGCTGCTCCATCAGCTCGTCAATAGGCTCTTCTACCAGCTTATTTCCCTCAGCCTCCAGATCACTAATCATCAAGATAGAAAAGGACTTTCTCAGGGGAAGGAGCTCCTCATGCGACTCAAATAGAACCTCTGCAGTGATGCACAACTCCATGATCAAGTGAGGATGTGCAGGCTAGAAACTATAGACTAGGAAATCTTCTTAATGCTCTAAAAAATGATGTAATCGATATCTATTGGCCTCCCAATCATGATCAAGTAAATCAAGATCACCCAGTCAATGGTGACATCACTCAAATGGCCACTCAGAAGCAAGTTAGTGGAGGCGAAGTGAGCCCAATAGCGAGCCACTCGATTCAAATTAACCCACAAAATGCCCTTGGGTACCCCTTGCCACGTCTTCCAAATATTCTGCCCCCGAAGAGTCATGTCTGCAACAACATCATCCAAATCAGGGGTCTCCCCACTCATTCAGTACATGCAGAACTCACAATCAGTCACTAAAGAAAAGTAATATCTATCTCGAATCACTTGTTTGTTGATAGTAACTGTGCGCCCTTGGACTCTATACAAGTGCTCGGGATAAAATGGGGCGTTGGCGTAGAATTCACGGACGATGGGCACTACTGTAACTACCGGTTTGTAATAGAATGTTCCCCATTTTCTGGCAAAAATTTGATCTGCTACCTCTTCACTCTCGGTAGGTGCGGTACTGAATTTCCTTTCTAGAATTAGAGCTCGGTGAAAAGTGACTTCATTGTATCACTCTTGAGCTGCCAAGGACACAAAGCAAGAGCGATCAAATAAAGTAGCAGATGACGATGATGCTTCACTCGTGCTTTCTTTTTAGGAGCCATTAGGAAGAAACCTACCAAGAGAATTTATAAACAATTAACAAGGGAAACTGAGCAAGAAGGATGAAACAAAAGTCCTAAGCTTATGCAACTTTAGTTTTGGCTAAGTAGTTAGGATCCCTCTCTAAACGTGGCACAAGATAAACCTACAAATGACCTCTATGATACAAAAAGGGATCCAACTAACATGTAAACACCACAAGGGAGATACAATCATATAAATTAACCACTTTACAATCCCAAATGGAGTAAAACTCTTGTCCAGGTAATTCTAACTAGAGCAGATACAGGGAGAATTCATTATGGCACACAAATAGGGGTGAATCAAGGAGCAACTTTCTTTCAAGCATTTAAACAAATAGTTGGTGTGCAAGGCAATAATTTCAAATTTGGAAGAATTATTGACATCCATAAGCCATTATCCATCAACTATGTACAAACATGGAGGAAATAGATGGACAAAAACATGCAGAAAAGAGCCATACAAACTACAAGTTCATTCAGGCATTTTAACAAACAGCTGGTGTGCAGAAAATTTTCTTCACCATTGCAACACTCAACCTAGATCAAAGGACCTCCATCCATTCTTACACAGCCATCTAATAAAGAGAAAAACACATAGTTGCCAGAGCATTAACCAATGCAACTATAAATTGGAGCCTTACCTGTAAGTTCGAACTGAAGAAATGTTGAACAGGGAGAGAAGAAAAGGAAGACGGAGGCATGGCGGAGGAGCAGTAGCACAAAGGAGATAGAGGAAGGAAGAAACTCAAAGCAGTTAAACGAGGAGAGGAGAATGGAAGTGGAGAAAAAGTAATGGTAGAGGGAGTGGGGGAGGTGCACTGAAGGAGGTGAAACTGCCAGAGAGATAATGAGAATGAAACCCCTTTTTAAATTTTTTGAACACCCTTCCAAATTTTTTTTTATGACTCACACTGCGACTTATACAAGTGAGTTGTGGCGAAACTCACCTCTGCCACCAAGTAGAGATTGCTCAACATGACTCATGCTACGGCTTGATCAAGTAAGTCGCTACGAATCTCGACACTGCCACCAAGTAGAAACTACCCAACATGACTCACGCTGCAGCAAATTTTGCTACTGGGCCTAAAGAAGCCGCAACTGTGTTTGTAGCGCCACGGCGACATTCGCTACTAACTTCATGTGAAAATACCCTCATACGATTCATGCCGCAGCTTGATTTTCCAAGCGGCGGTGACATTTGCTAATGACCTCATGCATGCCGCAGCGATTATTTTTGAGCTGTGGCGACATTATCTCCTGACTATGAGTATGCCACAGCGTAGAATAGTTAAGCCGCGGTGCAAATCTACCCTGATGCAACTATCCAAAAAATCTATCTAATCTAACAGCTGTAGCACTATTTTCTTGGTTTAAACACTTTAGGTTTTGAAATTTAAAGCACAAAATAGATGATAAGTCAATTTCATAAAGTTAAAAATACTCTATCTTCTTTGCTTTTGTGTTCTTGGTCTCACTGCTACATGAATTATTTGGAACTCTTCCCATGGCTCTGCATGATTAGCACCCTTCACTAGATTCTGTTGAAACAAAAAATATGCAACCAAAAGTTACCCACATGAAATTCTCACACTCCTTAATCTCAAAAATAAAATTAAAAAGGAAAGGAACTTGGGTTGCCTTCCAAAAAGCGCTAAGTTTATAGTCCTTAGCCTGACTTTCAATGACTTCACATGCAATCTTCCAAGGTGATCGTGGATTTCTGACGGTCCACCTCTCCCTTTTGATAGTGTTTGAGTCTTTGATCGTTGACTTTGAATTTTTTGTTTGACTCTTTTTCCATGATCTCTATAGCATCAAATGGAGAGACATCAACTACTTCAAAGGGTCCTGACCACTGCGACTTGAGCTTGCCAGGAAAAAGCTTAAGCCTTGGGTTATACAGTAATACCAGTTGACCAGGCTCAAACTTTCTCGGTAAAATTTCCTGTCATGCCATTGCTTTGTCCTTTCTTTGTAGAGCTTGGAGCTTTTATAAGCATGAAGTTTGAATTCATCAAGCTCGTTAAGTTGCAATACTCTTTTCCCTCCAGCTCTTCTCAAGTCAAAATTCAATTTCTTCACAGCCTAAAAAGCATTATGCTCGAGTTCGACTGGTAGGTGACAGGCTTTACCAAAGACAAGCTTGTAAGGAGACATGCCAATTGGAGTTTTGAATGTTGTACGATAAGCCCACAAAGCATCATCTAACTTCTCAGCCTAATCCTTTCTTGAAGGGCCTACTGTTTTCTCCAAAATCCTCTTTATCTCTCGATTAAAACTTCACATTGGCCATTAGTCTGAGGATGATATGCCAAGGCCATCTTGTGTTGCACGCCATATTTTTTTAAGAATGTTTTGAGCTGGTGATTGTTAAAATGAGTCCCTTCATCACTAATGATTGCTCTAGGGTCCCCGAATCTGGTAAAAATGTTCTTCTTTAGAAATTTCATTACCACCCTCGTATCATTAGCATGACAGGCAACTACCTCAACCCACTTTGTCACATAATCTATAGTAACAAGTATGTATTGATTGTTTTAAGAAGAGGTAAAAGGCCTCATGAAGTCTATCCCCCAAACATCAAATGCTTTCACTTCCAAAATATTATTCAAAGGAATCTCATGTCGTTTAGATATGTTACTAGCTCTTTGGCATTTGTCACATCTCCCTACAAAAGTATGAGCATCCTTGGCTAATTTTATCCCTGGCTCAATGAGAAATTTGGATGATTCTTCCATCTTGGGTTATAGGTGTTGGAATAGGGATTGTTTTGATTTTTCCCATAATTGCCCATGTAGTTGATTACTTCTACAAAGGAAGAGCATTGATCACTGTAGTGTTCTTCTCCACAGTGCTCACAAGTGATGATTGGAGCTTGAATAGCATTAACCCCTATTGGTGCACTGAAGCGTGTTTCAAGACTATCAAATCTCTTGTTCATTGCAGCCATTTGAGTCGAGAGTGTGGTTAAAGCATTAATTTCATGTACCCTAGCCACCTTTTTCTTATGACGTCTAGATGCAGACCATTGAAGGGAGTTAGCTGCCATATACTCTAGCAAATTATAAGCCACATCAACATTTAAGTTGCCTGTGATACTCTCATTTGAAGCTGAGTCAAGGATGGCCTTTGTTTCAAGTACAATCTATTGTAGAAAGTTTGCACCTGCACCCATTTAGGAAATCCATGATTTGGCACTTTTTTAACAATTCCTTGAATCTTTCCCAGGCTTTATATAATGGCTCATCATCTTGTTGCATGAAGGAGGTGATGTCATTTCTTAACTCTATTGATCGAGCCGGTAAAAAAAATATGGCTCTAAATCTTCTAACTAGATCATCCCAAGTAGCTACGGACCCATCCAATAATGAGTTAAACCATATCTTAGCCTTGTCCCTTAATAAGAGTGGAAATAGTCTCAGCTAACTTGCATCATCAGATACTCCATTTTGCTTAAAGGAATTACACACCTCTAAGAAGTTGGAGAGGTGAGTGTTTAGGTCTTCAAGAGGGGAGCCACTAAATTGTCTAGCCATTTACAGCATCTGCAACACCACTTACTTCATTTTAAAATCGTTTGCTTGAATGGCTGGTCTTCTTATACTAGAGTGGTATCCTTGCATATTCAAAGTAGCAAAATCATTTACTGTGCAGACATAATTTTCATCCTCATGCGCCATGTTTGTGGTTGAGTTAGAAGTTTCACTATCTTCTCTCTGGGTTTGATTAGATGCTTCTTCAGAGTCTTCTTGAAACAAAACCACTTCTAGACTTACAATTTCTTGCATATGAGGTAGTGCACTCACAGAAGGTAGCCACAGCAAAACAGAACAGAAAAGAAATTTAAAATAGATAAAGTAAAAATATACACAATACTTAAGTTCAAACTAGATGTGCTAGTATCAATATTGACAAGAAAATATTCTGGCACATAAATCCCCAGCAACGGTGCCAAAAATGTGTTGCTCCCTTTGAAGCGTACACGCAAGTATACATATCGCAAAGGCAATATAGTGATAAGAAAAGATCATTCCTTAAGGATTTGTTGTCAAAACAATGTTAAGTACTAAAATTCACACCCTAATTTAAATTAAGCGAATCAATTTTTCAAAATTAGTGTTAAAAGAAAGGATTATGGGTTCTAAGCTATATAAAATTTGAGGTTAGTATTTGAATTTCTGGGTGAATATTAGCATCTAGGATTATTAGTCTTCTTGTACTTCATAACAATTAGCTCAACAGTCAGTAATTTTGCTTTCAATGGCAATACATGTTAGTCTAGGGTTCTGTTGTTCCTATATGTATTTTTCCAAATTTTATATAAGGTTACCCAGTTAATTTTATAATTCCTTACAAAACCAACTAAGATCAAACTATTATCACAATACCTAATTAGACCATGTGAGGTTATTGAGTATATTCCTATCTTAGTAACTAAACCATCCACTTACCCTAGCAAGTTTCAAGCACCCACACCACTCAACTTTTGATCTAACCTCCTTTTCCCTTTCCTAAGTTCAAGTAAGGTATCAAATCAATCTAATTGTTGGCCAATCAATTAAAGAGCATGAAGCATGAAGTTGAATGAATAGACATTAACAATGATTGCAAAGTTAGAGTGAAGAACAATCGCTAATTCATATAAGAGTTCGTAATAATCCTATATTAGAGAGGGTTTAGATATACATGATTATAAAAACCAAAAACAAGGTTGAAGCAAAAGTCAGATACATCAATACAAATGATAAAAACAGAAGAAAGGAAGAAGAAACTCAGAAATGAGATAGTTTCAGCTTCAATCCTCAATCTCCAGCTTCACTTTACTTCAAAATGCCTTCTTAGCTCCTCCCTAGCCTCTACACACTTAGAACAAAGACAAAAACAACCTAGAATGATGGCTGCTACCTCTCCTCCTCGCATATGAAGCTTCAAACCCTGAAAAAGTTTGAAAACAAAATGCTGTGTTTAGTTAATTCACATTGCGCCATGGCTCAACATTTTACACCACAACCAAATTGAGTTCTGGGAGAATGTGCGCTATGGCCTGATTATGACACATCGCGGCGAGATTGGCTTCTGACCAACTTCTAAGTGGTATGCAAGTTCCTTGCCTTGGTGCATATCATTTCTGCCACGGCTAGTTTTGGTTCTGTGCGACTTTGTGCCGCAGCTCACCACACACATGCCGTAGAATTGGCTTCACTCGATTAGCGTCGCCGCTCCTCATGCTCTAGCCGCGGCCTAATTCGCTTCTGACTGAATTCTAGTCGCGGTGTGAGGACACTTGGCCCGGCGAGATTTTAAAACTACCACTTTGCAGCCTTTTTCTTTTGAGAAAATACTCAATCTTCTCTTAAACATACATCCTATAATAAGAGCAAAGTGCGAGTAGTTCTCAAAATTCTCAAAATTTGAATAAAAACTATCATTTTCTAGGTAAGAAGTGAATATGGAACTATTCATCCTAAGTGTGTTTGTTTTATCTATAACAGTATTATTTACCCTATAATTAGAGGCTGAAATCATCTTTACCAAGAGAAAATATGCATAATAACATGAACAGTTGAAAATTATTAATGTACAACTAAACTAATAGATTTAATTGATTATTAACAAAGTAGTTAGATCATTTAAAACTTGAATGGCTAAAAAAAAAAACTCCATAGAAAACTTAACAAGAATTCATTTTTCTTATTGTTCCATTAATTCAATTAGGCATATATATTTGAGGAAGCTCATTCCCAAGACTCTAGCACTACAACATTTTTTGCCTCTATCAATTATAGAAAATCATCATCTAAAGCCTAAAACTCTGCTTCATTGTACATAAGGGCAACAATTTAGGCAATGATCTTTTACTATACTATATTCCATTGTTACCTATTGTTTAAGGCAACAGTTTTCAACTCACAACCGTGTCAAGAAATAACAACAAGTTGTAACAAAAATAATAGGCAATGGTCTACAACTATCAACTATTGCAACAATTTTCAAATGTTACCTTATAGGCAACAAATGTATGGCAACAGTATAAAACCATTGTCTAATGAAAAAGAAAATTTTTTTTTGGTTCAATGGGAACCTGGGATCATAAGGATACATGATAATACCTTTACCATTGAGTGATGAAGTGTAGTTCAATTAGTATATGTAACGTTTTTCATTTTTGTTTTATAAAAACTTTATTTTTGCAAAATTGGTTGTAAGTAGAATTGAACCCAGAATCTCTAGTTTATATGTTAGTATTTTTTCCATTGTGCCATCACGTGTTCTGTAAATAATAGATGCAATTAAACATTTTATTGTTATAGCATTAAAAATTGAGATAAAATTCACATAATAATTTTACTCAAATAAATAAAAAAACTATAGTAAAATAGCTAATCATTTGATGTTAAGTAATAAAATCTATATATTTGTTTGTCAAATCATGTACTTATCATGTTATTATTAAAAAATAATTGATTATAAAGATTTCAAATTTTGTGTTATCTCTAAATTTATTTATAAAATTGTATGTTAAATTGTTGTTTAAAGATTTTGATATTATGTTATTTTAAATTAATTTTTTTCAAATTTCTAAAAATAAAAAAATAAAAAAATTTAAAACATATTATAAATATATAAAATTGAATAGAACAAGGAGTTTTGGTGCAAAATTATTGTGGGAACTTATTATAAACATTTTTTATTAGTTGCAAAATTAAATTTTATTTGGCATATACTTAAACTATTGCATAAATTAAAATAAAAGGGATAGGCAACACTTCAAACCCATCCCCTATTTTAATTTTGAGAATAATTTTGAGGTGTTGTAAAATTAAATTATATAGGCTACATACTTAAACCATTGCTTAAAATAAAAGGATAGATAATGTTTAAAAATTATTCCCTAGTTGAGTTTTCGAAACAATTTTTATTTGTTGTAAAATTTTATTTTATAGGTTACACTCAAACTATTGCATAAAATAAAAAATATAGGCAACTCTTCAAAAACTAATTCGCTATATGAGTTTTTAAAGTGATTTTTATTCATTGCAAAATTTGATTTTATAGGTTACGCACTTAAACCATTGCATAAAATAGAAAGAATAAGTAACATCTAAAACTTGTTCCATATTTTAGGTTTAGGAATGGTTATAAGGTATTACAAGATTAAATTTTATATGCCACATACTTAAACTATTGCATACAGTAGAATAAATAGGCAATATTTAAAAACCATTCCCTATTTGAGTTTTGAGAATGGTTTTAAGATGTTTTTCTGTTGCATAAAGTACATTCTACTTGCAACACTAAAAAAAGTTATTCCCTATTCCTCATTTAGGCAACAGTTTTGCAACTGTTGCTTGACAACTATTACTAGAGGTAAAAAATGGTTCGATGTAGAGACTTCCTTCAAATAGTTTTTGTTCCTTGATTGTCATTTTTTTAACATTCAAAGATTACATCTAAGAGATATAATCATATGCTCACTTTCTCAAGCACTATACTTTTTTCATTCCCTTACATTAAGTAAAATTCGAATTGATAAGTACAATTTCATAGGTGAGGTCCTATTATCTCTTGTTTGAATACTCTCTTTGACATATATATATATCACTACAAGAATTAAAGAAACTTTTTCATGATAGCAAAGGTCACCACTAGTATAAAAAAAGTGATCATAACCAAAAGTCTTTGGGCAACAATGTGATTAACAAAAAGTCATTACATATATAAACTTTTATCACCAAAAGTATTTAATGGCAGTACCACTTATGTTGTAACTAAATCTTTTCACTAAATATTTTGCTAGTGGGTTAAAATTTTGATGCTATGGTCACTAGGTATTTGACACCTTTAAAAGTCACTTTTGGTGATGGTAATTTTTAAAAGTCATCATTAAAAGTTTTATTTTTTCTAACAACTTTCAATGAGAACTATTGAAATTGACAAGTGACAATTAACAAATTAAAGTCATCACCAAAATTCTATTTTTTCAGTTGTGACTTTTTAAATTTTCATTGAGAATCTTGTTTCTTTTAATGAAAGTATGTTAGGTTGAAAGATGTGTTCTCTTATCCATTTTGATGCACTTATTGGTATATGGAATATTTGTAGCTAAAAATTTTTCTCTAATCATTATGTAAATTAGTTTACTTCGAATAAATTTAGTCTTTTTTGAACAAGAATCGTACAATATTTGCAATATAAAATGTATCTAAAATTAAACAATATCATGCCAATTATGCCATAAAAATTTATGAGAACTTGAATATATGACCTGTTAAACTATTGGGCTGCTATGATGGACTGATCTAAGTGAATAGCAAAGACCCAATAAGCAGAGAATTTGACTAATTATATTAAATTAATTTAAATGATTATCTATTAATTCAAGTTTGAATTTTGAATTTTAAAATTCAAAATTAAAACTATTAGTTAATATGTTTTTGGTGAAATTTGGAAACTAATGACAATTTTTGAAAGAAATGGTGAAAAGGCTATCTAATCCTAGACGATCATATAATCAGTGTGTGACAGTGTGGCCTCCTCATCTTTCTCTCTTCCTTTCTAAGCTTTTGCTTTAAGGCATAGAAGAGAAAACATAAAAAATAGTGAGATATCTTCTACTCCTCCTCTAGTATGGTGTATCTAGCATGGAAAATGATCAAAGTTCCTTTTGGTGGCTCTGGTTAAAACCACATAAGACATAGATTGAGCAAGATCAAGATTCTACTATATCCAGGTAAGTACTTAGATCCCACTTAGTCTAGTTTTAATTTTCCTTCAATGGTACTAGAGCTTGGTTTAGCTCAAATTTGTTGCTACCTTGTTCTATATATGTTTTTTTTTAATAATTGTGCCATTGGTGGAAGAAAAATATAAATTACATGAGAATTGCATAATTGAATCTCATAACCCATTAATGGCATATTTCAATAGGGGCAAAATTAGGCCATATAATTAATGCCATATGAAGCCTATAGTATAGTCACTGCAAAAAAAAATGAAATTTGTGGCGACAAAAGTCGTGGCTAAAACATTAGAAATTGTCGCAAAAAATATTTAGTGACGACAACCTAAGTCGCCGTAATTACAGCCATTGCTAAAGAGATTTAATAGCCAAAAAATTGTCATTGCTAAAAAGACTTTTTGCGACGACAAGAATTGCCCCTAAATATATGTAATTTTGCGCCTAAAACTGCTAAATTATTGGGGCCACGGCATTTAGAAGCAACAAATTTTGTCGCTAAAGGTTCATAAAGGTTCATGTCATCACAAAAAATATATTTAAAGGCGAAAAAAGTCGCCACTAAATATATGGTTTTAGTGGCAACAAATATCTTTTGACACTAAAAACTTTTAGCGACGACTTTTGCCAATAGTTATGGTCACTAAATGCATACTTTTAGTGACGACCTTTTAGTTTAAAAGATTTAGCAACGACCTTTTCACTGCAATAATCCGTCTATTTGGCCTTTTAAAAAGCTTTTGTTGGGGATCTTTAGCGACGAGATGTACCTTGACATTAAATGTTGTTTTAGCAGCAACATTAGTAGTCGTTGAAATTCCTTTTAGTGAGTATTTAAAGGAATTAGTGGCGAGTATTGTCGTCGCTAAATGTATGCTTTTAGTGGCAAAATATTTTGGTGATGCGAAATACCTATTTTTGCAACGAATCATTCTTTTGCCGCTAAAGTTTTTCTTTTAGTATCAATCTTTTATGTCACCACTAAATATGTCTTTAGCATCAACTATTATCAACAAGATTGGTATACTATTAGTGACGACTTTAGTTGCCACTAAAGAGGTTATTTTATTTTATTTTATTTTTTCAGATTTTTAATATTTTTCTTAATTATATTTTTTCAATCCTGTTTACTAAAATAGATTTTATAATATTATAAATGGTGAAAAATAAATTTTCTAAATTTCTAATAACATATACCATTTTACAAAATCTAACATTTTAAAATACATAAGTCAAAAAAGAGCAAATCAAACTTTGCTAATAAGTTTGATATATACATTACTGCAGAGGTCCATCAAACAAGTATAAATACAAAAACTTGTCATATGAATAATTTTTTAAACTCACTCATACACTCTACTATTCAATGTTTAAAATAGCATTACAATATTACTAAATAAAAGGAAAAGAGCAAGATGTTAGTATTGGTAATTGCTTGAATCTTCGTAATTCAAGGGAGGGGCACTAGCATTCAATCTAGACACTTCATTTTGTTTTGTAAATGTCAAGACTTTCTCCATCAAAGCAATTACCTGCGTGACAAATTGAGACCACATTCCAATTTCAGTAAAGCATAATGTTTGAAAGACTATGTATGCCATAAATAAATTAATGTCAAAAGTTTGAAAGGAAAATGGTGTTATAAATTAAGATGCATTATTTGTGTTAGTTGAATAATCAATCATTAAAACTCTTAATTACTCACAAAATTATTGAGCTTCTCCACTTGAAGCATTGTTCATCAGAGGTACATTTCCCTGCTGAAAAGAAACATAACACTAAGTTTTTTAACATTGAAAAGAAAAAGAGAAGTGCAAAAGATACCTGTTGGAATGTGGCCATAAAGGTAGTCATTTGAGCACGAATTTCAGCTTGCATCTTTGCTTGCATTTGGGCTCGCTCCTCTTGTAGTTTTTGTTCCATTTCTTGGCGCATCTCTTCACGCACTTATTCTATTGCAGAAGAAACTCTAGACTCCACTTCATATTCACCGATGCTTCTCTTTCTCAAAGGTTTCTTCCCATATCCCTTGCCATGCACATACCCCGATCTTCCCCCAGTACGGCAGCCAATATCTCATCTCCAGTTAGGCGTGCCTCTTCATTTGTTGTTTGTTGTTGAATAACAAGATTGTGAATGCATGACTGTAGTGTAGGACATGAGTTAGAAGTGTGAAAAATTGTACAAACAATTTGTTTAAAGTTAATGAATTTGAGAACATTACATGGATCTCCTGGGATTGCGGATCAACCCACACTATCTCCCCCTCTTTTGTCTGATGAGTATGTTGTGCCTCCCATACTCGATCAGCTGTTGCTGGCTCCCCTGTTTCTGGGTCCCTCTACATATTTTTCAGACATTAGTATTCAAAGCTTTTTAGCATGAAAAAAAGTAGTAGTGAATATAGAAACAAATTTCTCCTAAAATACAATGAGATGCTCACCAAAGACTCTTCAACCTCTGCAAATAAGTGGGTACCACATGTATGCAATGTTACTTGCTTTGACCTATTTCTACTACTTACAGCCTACATATAAAGCCAAAGTATTGTTAATGATAATTTTAATTAATAATAGTACAGCTGCAATAAAGTTTGAACTAAGGACCTGAAACTTATTGGACTTAAAGTGCTGAATTAGCCAATCCCAATCTTCAAGGCTAACATCCTTTGGTTTTACTACTTGCCTCTCCTCATTAGTCATGTAGTTCTTATATATTTTTGACAATGAAGACTTCCAATTCTTAAAGAGTCATTGCATCGAGTCCATGCAGTAAGATTTGAATGCCACCTCCTATTGAGGATCGCGAACTTCAAATTTATCTTATACATTAAGAATAGAATAGCAAATTCAAATTATAAGTAGTTATAATTGCAAACATAACATAGGTATTTGCACATTAGTTAAAGATATGCATTTAAAATATATAACTTGTTACCTTCACTTTCAACCACATGGTGTCCCCATCTTTATTTGCAATATCTTTCCAATCACCATCTCTTAAGGACACAGTAGTCCGCACCACCCAACCAATGTAACTAGATAAGTCTCGAACCCCATCTCCAATCGGTCGTTCAGTGGTCTTAGACATGGTAATTAAGATCTTGTTGCCAAATTTTGTTTTAAGGTCAACTCCTAAACACTTATACTTCCTTCAACCCTTTTTAACAGTGTTGCAAGAAGTTGAACAATATAGAAAAAAGAAAACAATTAGAAGATTATATGTAACAACCGGGAAAAAGAAAAGGAAAGGAAAAGAAAGAAAGTAGAAAGCTGGAAACTTTCGAAATTCAGAATTTTTGCTAAGTCTTCTCGCAATAGCGAGAAATGATCTCGCTGTCGCGAGAGTGCCTTCTCGCCATAGCGAACGTGATTCTAGCTATAGCAAGTGCTGGCAGCAGTCCATACAAAAATCAGGGAGTTGCTCGCTGTAGCGCACGCCATAGCGAAGGTCGAAACTCGCCATAGCGAAGGGAACTGATGCGAGTTCGCCGTAGCGAAGGTTAAGCCTCGCCATAGCGAAGCCAGATAACACGAGCTCGCTATAGCGAAGGTTAATTTTTGCCGTAGTGAGGGTCAGTCCGGAAGAGTGTAAAAGGTGAGAATTAGACTTCATTAAACGCCCAAACTCATTTCTTCTCTCATTTCTGCCCTAGACTTCGACCCAATGAGAGAAAAGAGGCGTGGAGAGTGAGAGAGATCAAGAGAAGGAGGAAGAGCAAGGGAAAGGTAAGGAAACTTCTCCCATTTCTTTTTAGAACTCTGATCCCCTCTCTTTACCCTCTCTTTCTGCGGTTTTGTTTGTGAAAATGGTTAGATTTTGTGCATGGGTCAGAAGAGGGAAAGTGGAAAACACCTTTGAATCTTTGTGTTTGCTTTGAAAATGTTGTTTCCACTACCATGGGAGCTTGAGAGAGAGAAAGAGTTGATGGCATTCTAGAGAGAGAGAGAGAACTCTAGGTTTTAGTATGTTAGGAGAGTTTGATCTAAAAGATTATATTATAAGAGTGTAATTGCATGCTTTTGTGTGCCTAGGCTCAAGAGAAACACCTTCATCAAGGTGTGATTGTGAACCTAAGGAGGGAGAGGAGAATTGAAAGGAAAAGCTAAGATTAACCTTGGCTGATAAGGTAGCTCTCTCTTCCCACTCTTTCTTGTTACATTCTTAGATGTAATAGTCATTGTATGTTTATGTATATGCTTGTTGTGTGGAATATGCCATATGCTATTACTTTGATGCATTGAATGCCAATATGCTTGTGTGTTGAAACGTGAGAGTTGCTCGGGTGAGGTAGTGCCGAAAGTCCCTTGAGATAGGTCAGGTAAAGCCGAAAGTCCCTTGAGAATGGGTGAGACAAGGCCAAAAATCTCAACCGAGTGAGGCCAAGTCAAAAGTTCCTCAACTCGGGTGAGGCCATCCAAAAGTCCCTTAAACTCGGGTGAGGCTAGACCAAAAGTCCCTGGAGCCCATTTTTGACATTGTTGTGATTTCCATAGCATGTACAGTGTGTGTTGGATGTTTGAGAATGGCTAAATGCTTATTCACATGCTTTGACTTATTATACGCCTTGATTGCTTACTTGATTGAGTGCATGAGCTACTGAGATTCCCTAAATCTCACCCTTTCCCCTCCTAACTTAACATGCTAGGTGGAGCACAAGGAGAAGCAAGTGCACACCAAGGAGCCTAGGAGTATGCTTAGCTAGATTATAGCTTTGTTTTGGTTATTTTGTTCTAAAGTGATACCACAATGAATATGCGCCCACTATTTTTGAGATGTAACTATTGTAACAAGTGTAAATACATGAAATGATGATGTACAAACTATGTTGATAGCCAAATGAATGGAAATGAGGGTTTTGTCCCTTTTGTTGAATGAATGCAATAGTGTATATTTGGCCATAGCATAGTGAGTTTGGATTGTATGTTGATTTGGACCACATAGACTTGTTATATATCCTAGTTTTATGCTTTTAAACTTGTACATGAGTGGCCAGAATGTGTGAGAGGCCTTTTGGACCCATTTTGGACCTCTTGGGTGCCAAAATCGGTATTTTTGAGAGCTCCGTCAAAGTATGACCGGATGAGCTCCTCTTGTCATGAAATTTGGCATGCCTCTAGAGTTTGTAGAAAGCTTCTTGAGAAGCTAAATTTGGTAATATTCGGAGGTCTAGAGAATATTTAGCGAATTGTTGAATTTGGGAAAATTTAATGGATTGGTCATGTACTGTTCATATAAACCAGAAATGAAATCTGTGGAATTCATAGACCAAATGGATTCCAAATGTGGTGAAATTTTATACACATAAACTAGACAACCACAGAGATTTATAGGAACTAGAATCACCTAAATCGGAGGTCTGTAGAGAGAGATTGAACTTTCTGAAGTTCTATATCAGCATCAGAGAGCTCACCCGACCTCCGTTACTCTTCCATCAGTTTTCAGGGTCCAGGGGTTACTGAACTGATCTGTACTTATTTTTCTCCTCTAGTAGACATCCATAGCTTTCCAAATTGGTATAATGTGCCCAGATTGGATTTTTTTGGATTTAGTTATGAATTTTTGAAAGTCATGACAGTAAACTGGACCAGAAACAGTGACAGCTGGACCTCCTTCTCATTTTCGATGTCAAACATGGTCTAAATGCTGAGATTTCAATTAGGAATTATTTTTAGTGCAAAGAAAACACTTAGAGCTTTCTAGAGAGCTAAAGTTTACTAGATTCCCATTTTCCTATAATTAGTTATGATTTTCCAAAGTTAGAGCCAAAATATGACTTTTGGGCACAAGTGAGAAAATGTAATTTTTCTGGTTTTTGGCTCTATACCCGTGGCTTATGGTTTGTTTTATGCTATGTATGAGTCGTATATATGGAGTTTGAGTTGAGTATGTGAATGATGGGTTCACAGGACCCACGGGGCAAAAGATGAGTGTATAAAACCCCAGTTCATAGCATGCAAATGCCACAGATTGGTGTTGATTCTTTGGAAATCATATGGAACCAAGCCCAGTGAGAGGCTAGGTAGCGGTAGTAGATTAAGGTGTTACATTTTTGGTATCAGAGCAAAGGTTCAGACACTTTTGCTCAATGTTAGGCTCTTGAATGATGAGATTTGTTTGTGTTTGGTGTGAATGGTCATGGAAGTTGTAGCATCCTTATGCATATGTGTTGTGATATCATTGTGAACTAAGGATTGCTACTTCTTTCAGACATGGTTGAGACCAGACGGGGTAGGGGTAGAGGCAGAGGCAGACCGCCCAGGGCTCAAAGAGCTGAGCCAGAGGTTCCTGTTGAGATTGAGGATCCTCTGCAAGCCATCATGGAGAGACTTGATCGTTATGAGGCCATGATGGGCCAGCATCAGGAGATGCTAGAACAGCAGAGATACATTGCCCAGCAGCAGCATGATATGATCATGCATTTACAAAACACCCTGGCTAGGCAAGAAGAAGCCAGAAGAGATGCCCCTGTACCTCAGCCATCTACATCTAGCATTCCACCTGTACCTCCCCAGGAGCCTACTGCTCCACAGACCCAGACGCCTATCCAGAAAGTATTAAAATAGTTTAGGCAGAACAATCCACCCTCATTTGACGGGGAGTTGGATGCGGATAAGGCGGAGGCTTGGGTGATGTAGCTTAAGAAGATATTCTCAGTGATGGATTGTACCACTGAGCAGAAAGCCCAACTAGCCACCTTTATGCTAGAAAAGGAAGCTGATAGATGGTGGGATAGCGCGAAACCTATTATGGAGACCAAGAACATACAGATAACTGAGGAGACTTTCTTGGTCGAATTTTATGAAAAATATGTCCCTAGTTCGGTGAGGAAGAAGAAAGAGATGGAGTTTATGGGCTTGAGACAAACGGATGAGATGACTGTGGATCAGTACGTGGCTAAGTTTATTGAGTTGTCTCGGTATTCCTCTTACCTCCAGAGGTATAATGATGAACCCTGGAGATGTGAGCAGTTTGAGACTAGTTTGAGGCCTCTGATTAGCGATAGAGTCACTCCACAGCGGATCAGAAAGTTTAATACTCTTATGGAGGTCAGTAGGGTGATTGAGACTAACTTGCAAATTATTATGCCTACTGCAATTACGGCTAGTTAGAAGAGGGTTCCGAATTTGAAAAGGTTAAAACCAAAAGAGAGTTCTAGTTTGACCCTTAGTACTAAGAGGAGAGGTAAGGGGCCATAGAATAAAAGGCCGTAGCGAGGTGTGCCACCTCATCGGGGCCAGTCATCCTTCCAGCAATCTCCGGTGACATGTTTTAAGTGTGGGAAGCCGGGGCACATTGCTAGACACTGTCCTCAGATGGAGACAGCGCCTCCTCTTAGACCACAGACCCAGGGCCGAGTGTTTGTCCTTACTCAGCAGGAAGCCAGCGCATCTCCCAGTTTGATCCGAGGTACGCTGATAGTGAATGGCTTTCCTGTAGTTGCTATGTTTGATTTGGGTACTAGTCACTCGTTTATATCTTATGATTGTGTGAGGAAATTGGGTCTGGTCGTTAGTGTCTTGCCATTTGACTTGTCTGTCATTACACCCACTGGAGGCCACGTGGTTACTTCCCATACCTGCTTAAATGTCACTGTCCAATTTAACCATTGTCATACCACTATTGATTTGGTTTGTATGCCTTTCCATGATATTGCTTTGATTATTGGTATGAACTGGTTGGTTGCAAATAATGCAATACTTGATTGTGAACACCGAACCATTTCCCTACCTGCTTGTGGGACCATACCTAGGGTAGGAGCTGAGTTATCTTTTATGATTACTACCCAGGCTGAGAGATATTTAGAGTGTGGATGTCAAGGGTTTCTAGTCTTTTTCTTTATTCAGGCTGAGGTAGAAGAAGGGATAGGGGAGATCCCAGTTGTCAGGAAATTCCCGAAGGTTTTCCCTAGAGAGTTTGATTTTAGTGGCCTACCCCCTGAGAGAGAATTAGAGCTCCCTATAGACATAATACCTGGGGCTGGACCAGTGTCCAAAGTTCCTTACAGGATGGCTCCCGCCGAGCTTGCTGAGTTGAAAGAGCAGATAGAGGAATTGTTAGAGAAAAGGTTTATCCGCCCTAGTGTTTCACCTTGGGTTACTCCGGTGTTATTTGTGAAAAAGAAAGATGGTAGCTTGCGTTTGTGTATAGATTACAGAGAGTTGAATAAAGTTACCATCAAGAATAAATATCATCTCCCTAGAATTGATGATCTGTTAGATCAGTTGGTTGGGGCATCTGTGTTTTCCAAGATAGATCTTAGATCTGGTTACCACCAGTTGAGAGTGAGAACTGAAGACGTCTCTAAGACGGCCTTCAGAACGAGATATGGGCACTATGAGTTCCTTGTGATGCCATTCGGGTTGACGAATGTGCCTGCTGTGTTCATGGATTACATGAACAGGGTATTCAGACCGTATTTAGATCAGTTTGTGGTGATCTTTATTGATGATATTTTAGTGTACTCCCGATCTTTTGAGGAGCACGAGAGGCATTTGAGACTAGTCCTAGACACCTTGAGAGAGAAAAGGTTGTATGCCAAACTTAGTAAATGTGAGTTTTGGCTGACCGAGGTGCGATTCTTAGGTCATGTGATCTCACGAGACGGGGTTGCGGTTGATTCCCATAAAGTTGAGGCTGTGTTACAGTGGGATAGACCTAGAACGATCACCGAAGTCAGGAGTTTCCTAGGTTTAGCAGGGTACTATAGACGGTTTATTCAGGACTTTTCTCGGATGGCCTTACCACTGACAAGGCTAACTAGGAAAGATACACCTTTTGTGTAGGATGAGAGATGTGAGAAGAGTTTCCAAGAGTTGAAACTCTGTTTGACCACTGCCCCTGTACTGATTATCCCTGACCCTAGTGAACCATTTGTGGTTTATTGTGATGCTTCGGGCAAAGGGTTAGGATGTGTATTGATACAGCAGGGTAGAGTAGTGGCATATGCCTCAAGGCAGTTGAGGCCTCATGAGGAGAATTACCCCACACATGACCTAGAGTTAGCTGCCGTAGTGTTTGTTCTTAAAATTTAGAGACACTATCTGTATGGTGCGACCATAGAGATCTATAGTGACCACAAAAGTTTGAAATACCTGTTTGACTAGAAAGAACTCAATATGAGACAGAGGAGATGGATGAAATTTTTGAAAGATTATGATTATGTGTTAAAATATCATCCGGGTAAGGCCAATGTGGTGGCGGATGCCCTGAGTAGAAAAACCATCCATGTAGCCCATATGATGATTAGGGAGCAGGAGCTCATAGAGAAGTTCAGAAATTTGAACCTTTCTTGTCAGGTGGTATCGGGTAGATTTCTCTGAGTGAAACCTGAATTGAGAATATCTTGAGAACCAAGATCTTAGATGCCCAAAGAGAGGATGAGTTCCTGAAGCGGATTAGGAATGAGATTACCCAAGGTAAGACCTCAGATTTTAAGGTGTCTGAGGATGGCATGATAGTATATCGGGATAGAATCTGTGTGCCTAGTCAGAATGAGTTGAGAGAAAGCATTCTAGAAGAGGCATATAAGAGTAAGTATACTATCCACCCAGGTGCCACCAAGATGTATCAGGATGTGAAAAGAATTTTCTGGTGGCCAAGGATGAAAAGTGATGTGACGGAGTATGTGGCTAGATGCCTAGTGTGTCAGAGGGTAAAGATAGAACATCAGAAACCTGCTGGGTTGTTGCAACCTCTAGATATCCCTGAGTGGAAGTGGGATAGTATAGCCATGGATTTTGTCATGGGGTTACCCAGGACATCCTCTGGACACGATGCTATTTGGGTAGTTGTGGATAAACTGACGAAGTCTGCACACTTTTTAGCTATCAGGGCTACTCATACACTGGATAGATTGGCCCAGTTGTATATCAGAGAGATAGTGCGACTTCATGGAATACCCAATAGCATAGTTTCGGATAGAGACCCCAGGTTCACATCGAACTTTTGGAGGTCACTACAGCATGCCTTAGGGACGAGATTGCGATTTAGTACTGCATATCACCCTCAGACAGATAGTCAGACTGAAAGGACCATCCAAACATTAGAAGATATGTTGAGGGCATGTGTGCTAGAAATGAAGGGAAACTAGGATGCGTATTTACCATTAGCAGAGTTTGCATATAACAACAGCTACCATTCCAGTATTTAGATGGCCCCTTATGAGGCTTTGTATGGGAGAAAGTGCAGATCCCCTTTGTGTTGGGTTGAGCTAGGTGAGAGGAGTATGATAGGACCTGAGATTGTGGACCAGACCACCCGACGGATAGAGTTGATTAGAAAGAGGCTCCTCACGGCCCAGAGTAGGCAGAAAAGCTATACTGATAAGCATAGGAGGCCGTTAGAGTTTGAGATTGGAGACCATGTGTTCATTCGAATATCTTCAATGATGGGAGTAGGTCGGTCAATGAGGGTAAGGAAGCTCAGTCCTAGGTATATTGGTCCATTTGAAATCCTTGAGAAAATTGGACCCGTGGCTTACCGAATAGCCTTACCTCCTAACCTAGCCCAAATCCACAGTGTATTTCATGTCTCCCAGTTGAAAAAGTATTTACCAGATTCCTCACATGTCATAGAATATGAGCATGTGCAATTGCAGGAAGATCTTTCCTATTTAGTGAAACCGGAGAGAATTGTGGATGTTAAGTTGAAACAGCTGAGAAGCAAGAGCATTCCTCTGGTGAAAGTGATCTGGAGAGGTCTGACATCTGAGGAAGCCACTTGGGAATTGGTGGATGAAATGAGGTAAAAATATCCAGAGTTATTCCCTTGAGGTAAGTTTTTTTAAATTTCGAGGACGAAATTTCTTTTAAGAGGGGTAGAAATGTAACAACCGGGAAAAAGAAAAGGAAAGGAAAAGAAAGAAAGTAGAAAGCTGGAAACTTTCGGAATTCAGAATTTTTGCTAAGTCTTCTCGCAATAGCGAGAAATGATCTCGCTATCGCGAGAGTGCCTTCTCGCCATAGCGAATGTGATTCTAGCTATAGCGAGTGCTGGCAGCAGTCCATACAAAAACCAGGGAGTTACTCGCTGTAGCGCACGCCATAGCAAAAGTGAGGTTTGGAACTAACGCGAGTTCGCTATAGCGAAGGTCGAAACTCGCCATAGCAAAGGGAACTGATGCGAGTTCGACGTAGCGAAGGTTAAGCCTTGCCATAGCGAAGCCAGATAACACGAGCTCGCTATAGCGAAGGTTAATTTTCGCCGTAGCGAGGGTCAGTCTGGAAGAGTGTAAAAGGCGAGAATTAGACTTCATTAAATGCCCAAACTCATTTCTTCTCTTATTTCTACCCTAGACTTCGACCCAAGGAGAGAAAAGAGGCATGGAGAGTGAGAGAGATCAAGAGAAGGAGGAAGAGCAAGGGAAAGGTAAGGAAACTTCTCCCATTTCTTCTTAGAACTCTGATCCCCTCACTTTGTCCTTTCTTTTTGCGGTTTTGTTTATGAAAATGGTTAGATTTTAGGGATGGGTCAGAAGAGGGAAAGTGAAAAACACCTTTGAATCTTTGTGTTTGCTTTGAAAATGTTGTTTCCACTACCATGGGAGCTTGAGAGAGAGAAAGAGTTGATGGCATTCTAGAGAGAGAGAGAGAACTCTAGGTTTTGGTATGTTAGGAGAGTTTGATTTGAAAGATTACATTATAAGAGTGTAATTGCATGCTTTTGTGTGCCTAGGCTCAAGAGAAACACCTTCATCAAGGTGTGATTGTGAACCTAAGGAGGGAGAGGAGAATTGAAAGAAAAAGTTAGGGTTGACCTTGGCTGATAAGGTAGCTCTCTCTTCCCACTCTTTCTTGTTGCATTCTTGGATGTAATAGTCATTGTATGTTTATGTATATGCTTGTTGTGTAGAATATGCCATATGCTATTGCTTTGATGCATTGAATGCCAATATGCTTGTGTGTTGAAACGTGAGAGTTGCTAGGATGAGGTAGTGCCGAAGTCCCTTAAGATGGGTCAGGTAAAGACGAAAGTCCCTTGAGAATGGGTGAGACACGGCCAAAAGTCTCAACCAAGTGAGGTCAAGTCAAAAGTCCCTAAACTCGAGTGAGGTCATCCAAAAGTCCCTTAAACTCGGGTGAGGCTAGACCAAAAGTCCCTGGAGCCCATTTTTGGCATTGTTGTGATTTCCATAGCATGTACAATGTGTGTTGGATGTTTGAGAATGGCTAAATGCTTATTCACATGCTTTAACTTGTTATACGCCTTGCTTGCTTACTTGATTGAGTGCATGAGCTACTGAGATTCCTTGAATCTCACCCTTTCCCCTCCCAACTTAACATGCTAGGTGGAGCACAAGGAGAAGCAAGTGCACACCAAGGAGCCTAGGAGTATGCTTAGCTAGATTATAGCTTTGTTTTGGTTATTTTGTTGTAAAGTGGTGCCACAATGAATATACGCCCACTATTTTTGAGATGTAACTATTGTAACAAGTGTAAATGCATGAAATGATGATGTACAAACTATGTTGATAGCCAAATGAATGGAAATGAGGGTTTTGCCCCTTTTGTTAAATGAATGCAATAGTATATATTTGGCCATAGCATAGTGAGTTTGGATTGTATGTTGATTTGGACCACATGGACTTGTTATATATCCTAGTTTTATATTTTTAAACTTTTTCATGAGTAGCCAGAATTTGTGAGAGGCCTTTTGGACCCATTTTGGACCTCTTGGGTGCCAAAATCAGTATTTTTGAGAGCTCTGTCAAAGTATGACCGGATGAGCTCCTCTTGTCATGAAATTTGGCATGCCTCTAGAGTTTGTAGAAAGCTTCTTGAGAAGCTAAATTTGGTAATATTCGGAGGTCTAGAGAATATTTAGCGAATTGTTGAATTTGGGAAAATTTAATGGATTGGTCATGTACTGTTCATATAAACCAGAAATGAAATCTGTGGAATTCATAGACCAAATGGATTCCAAATGTGGTGAAATTTTATACACATAAACTAGACAACCACAGAGATTTATAGGAACTAGAATCACCTAAATCGGAGGTCTGTAGAGAGAGATGGAACCTTCTGAAGTTCTATATCAGCATCAGAGAGCTCACCCGACCTCCATTACTGTTCCATCAGTTTTTGGGGTTCAGGGTTACTAAACTGATCTGGACTTATTTTTTTCCTCTAGTAGACATCCGTAGCTTTCCAAATTGGTATAATGTGCCCAGATTGGATTTTTGTGGATTTAGTTATGAATTTTTGAAGTCATGACAGTAAACTGGACCAGAAACAGTGATAGCCGGACCTCCTTCCCATTTTCGATGTCAAACATGGTCCAAATGCTGAGATTTCGATTAGGAATTATTTTTAGTGTAAAGACAACACTTAGATATTTCTAGATAGCTAAAGTTTACTAGATTCCCATTTTTCTATAATTAGTTATGATTTTCCAAAGTTAGAGCCAAAATATGACTTTTGGGCACAAGTGAGAAAATGTAATTTTTCTGGTTTTTGGCTCTATACCCGTGGCTTATGGTTTGTTTTATGCTATGTATGAGTTGTATATATGGAGTTTGAGTTGAGGATGCAAATGATGGGTTCACAGGACCCATGGGGCAAAAGATGAGTGTATGAAACCCCGGTTCATAGCATGCAAATGCCACGGATTGGTGTTGATTCTTTGGAAATCATATGGAATCGAGCCCAGTGAAAGGCTAGGTAGCGGTGGTAGATTAAGGTGTTACATTATACATAAAAAACAAATATACCTATATATGACACAAGGTAAAAAATTAACCAAACACTTATATTGTTTCCCTTGCTTACCTGCCCTACTCTAGTTTCGTGATGGCTGGGTAAGAGGTGAACCATCTTGTTCTCGTTCTTCGTCACTAACTGGCTTTAGTGGCAATGGAGAATATTGAGCTTCTAGTGCATCATACTTAAGTTGCCCTCTCGTACATGGTGGAGATGCAACATTACTCATGTTATTCTGCCTCCCCCCTCCATTTCCATATCCCAAGCCTCGTCCACCTCGTCCAGCCCCTCTTGCACGCCCAGCACCTGACATTTCCTAGATCATTCCACATTTATTATGAGAACAAGATAGTTGAATAATGTCAATTTGTAAAATTATGAAACTTTTAACCAAGAAATGAATTATAAGAAGGGAAGTTTTAAAAATTTAAGCAATGATAATAATAATAATAATAATAACAACAACAACCTTATAGAAACTATCATAATTATCACTTATTATATGTTATAACTTATTATGATAGAAACCCTTGTTGACAAGGTATTGGTCAAGTCGACAAGATCTTGGCTTTTCTAAGTTTCTCAATTAAAGAATACCTTGTTGTAAGATAACAAATCCTGTTGACAAGGTTTCAGACTTCTCTCTATTGAATTCAGGATCTTGTCGACAAGATCTTCAATTGTATCAACAATATATTATCCAGCCACTGAATTTAAAGATAAGATCTTCAATCTTATTGACAAGATCTTCTACTTTAT
This sequence comes from Erythrophleum fordii, assembly GCA_032878935.1. NCBI lineage: Eukaryota > Viridiplantae > Streptophyta > Magnoliopsida > Fabales > Fabaceae > Erythrophleum > Erythrophleum fordii. The sequence continues at coordinate 1,325,693 of JAVQMF010000023.1, read as the reverse complement.
GAACAAGATCTTTAACCTTATCAAAATAAAAAATACTCAATGAAATAAGTCAGTATCTATGGTGTCAATATTGACTTCATCATCCTCCCCAAGTATGTCTTCTGAATCTCCTTTGTCAGTGGACACATCCTCATCATTGTCATCAATGAATTCATGTCCTGCATTAATTGCACTTGGGCATTATGTTCGTAGGTGTTCGCTTGAATGGCTTAGAGTCTCTGGAGCAACATCATCCCTCTGCAACTGAACCACAAACTCATTTCCCACATTATCGTCAAGGACCACATATAGTTCGATCTCATCTTGTTGATATGCCTCATTGATGGGCCCTCCTTTAAAGTCCCCACTGACATCATCATCAATCACCTCAGGCATATTGAACAGGTCACGGGGATTTGTCTTAACAACAATGAGCCAATTTGCATCAACTATGTCATTTAAATAGAACACTTGTTTGGCTTGATATGCTAAGACAAATGGCTCATTAAAGTTAAGTGAATAACGAGTATTCACACTAGTGATTCCAAATTTATCAACATTGTATCCTCTTCCTAGATGAGCCACATCCCACTAATAACACTTGAATAAATAGACTTTTTTATGCCCCATATATGACAACTCATATATGTCCTCTAACACACTATAGTACTCTTTATTCTCGTCTTCATCATCACCTTTCACAAGTATTTCGCTATTATATGTTCTTTGGCCTAAGGCACAATCTTTTGTGTGGAATCTAAAGCCATTCACTGTAAATGCTGAGTAGCGGTGAACCACTTTGAGTGGGCCAGCTGCTAAACTCATGAGGTCATCACTAGCCTCACCCTATATGCTTAACTTTGCAACCTATAATGAGATATCACCATTGATAAATTCTATTATGATCAAAATTTATCACATAATTCTTACATCCTAGCGCGGTGTCCAAAAACTAACCTGTTCACGAAACCATTTTGGGAACTCTTTAACTGTTGATCTGTGCATTTCCATATGCTTCTTATGCTCCATGCAATGAATGACATAGTTAAGGCAACAAATTCTTGAAGAAGTTATTATTTGAAAGAAGTTACCAAGCTCCACGAACATACTCTATGAATGGCCAAACCTCTTTATAATTATGGAGCACATACATAGAAGCTTGATTGAACTCCACACTAGAGAGAAATCTTGATTTGTAACCTCCCTGGACTTTGCCACTTTTATTGAAGATGGATGTTTCATCCTTTCCCATAAGTCCATCATCATTTTTGGTAGGCCTATTAAACTTGGTGGGAATGTCTTTCAAGTAATGGGAGCAAAAAGTAAGATATTCATCTGCCAAATACCCTTCGGCTATTGAACCTTCTGGTCGAGCCTTATTGTGAACATACGTTTTTAATGTCCGCAAGTACGTAAATACATAAGAGGATTTGAATAAAGAATTTAGCATAGAGTATTAATAAAATTTATAAAAGTCATATCTAGTGTAGTAAGTTACCTCTCGATAGGGTATATCCACCTATATTGTACAGGCCCTCTGAGCTTTGCCTCTCTTGCCAAATGGATAGGCAAGTAGATCATGATATCAAAGAAGGCTGGTAAGAAAACTATTTCTAATTTGCACGATATGCTTGCAATTTAGGATTCAAGATGATCAAGAGCTTCAGTTGTTAGGCACTTGGAACATAAATTCTTAAAGAATTTACCTAACTCTAATATAGGTTCAGATACCTCATTGGGCAACAAGCCATGTAATACTATAGGGAATATATCTTGTAATAAAATATGGTGGTCATGGCACTTCAATCCATAGATTTTTTTGTCATGACCATTAATACATTGCGAAATGTTTGAAGAGAAGGCATCAGACACTTTCAAAGTAGCTAGGACGTTACAAACTTTTAACTTCTCTTGTAGGGACAATACATAGCAAGTAACTGGAATCAAAACTTTATTTCCTTCTTCTATCGGGTGTAATTCAGATCTAATTCCCATGTCAACCAAGTCATACCGACTCTTTACTATATCTTTTATCTTTCCAACTAATCCCATAATAGTTGACACGATGTTATCTAAAACATTTCTCTTAATGTGCATAACATCAAGGTTGTGTCGGATCAATAATATTTTCTAATAAGGTAAGCAGAAAAAGATACTTTTTTTTCTCCAATTAAATGCGTTAGTGACATGGCCACGCTTTCGCTTTTGACATTTCCCCAAAGTTACATTACCTAGTGCTCGTAATTGACAAAGTGCCTCATCACTGGTTAAAGGAGAGGGTGGAACTCTATGCTTAACTTTCCCATCAAATGCCCTTTGATTTCGCCTCCATGGATGATGGGTTGGCAGGAAGCGACGATGGCCCAAGTAGCACAACTTATTTCATAACGAAATAGAATATGTGTCTTTATGGCAATAGGGGCATGCAAGCTTTCCTTTTGTAGACCATCCTGATAGGTTCCTATATGCTAGGAAGTCATTAATTGTCCACAATAATGCTGTACGCAACTTGAAATTAGACTTTTTATAGGCATCATATGTCTCGACTCCTTGCTCCCATAATTTAAGTAACTCCTTAATCATTGGTTGGAGGTACACATCTATGTCATCACCTGGACTTTTGGGGCCTGGAATTAAAAGAGTCATCATAAAATATGGGTGCTTCATGCATTGCCATGGTGGCAAATTATATGGAACTAATACAACTGGCCAAATACTATGATTAGTACTCATATTTCTCCAAGGCTAAAACCCATCACTTGTTAGGCTTAACCGAACATTTCTTGGATCACTACAAAATTCTAGATGCTGCTGGTTAAATGATTTCCATGCAACAGAGTCAGCTGAATGCCACAAAACACCATCATCAATGCGTTCCTCATTATGCCACCTCATCTCCTTAGCTATATGGTGAGACATGTATAACCTTTGTAGCCTAGGCTTTATAGGAAAATATCGTAATACTTTATGAGGAATTTTCTTTCCTTTATGACTGTTTGACCTCCATCGAGGCATATTGCACTTAGTACATGACTGAGCATTGGCGTGCTCTTGCCAATACAAGATGCAGTCATTCTCACATACGTCAATCTTGGTGTAATCCATTCCTAACTCTTGAATAACTTTCTTTGCTTTGTAGTAGGAGTTAGGTATTAATGCCCCCTCTGGAAGAACGTCCTTAAATAAACTTAACAATGAATCCATGGATTTGTTACTCCAATGGTTAAGGCACTTAAGGTGGAGTAGCCTAACTATAAAAGAGAGTTTCAAAACTTCACAACCTGGATAAAGGTCAGTCTGAGCAGCCTGCAACAAGTCAAAGAACTATTTTGCCTGCCCATTAGGTGGCTCATGGTTCTCTGACTCATAGTTTCCTTCATTTGAATCTGTGTGACCATATGCATCAAGAAGCATCCCAATAATATCATCTTCTTCATCAGTTTCATCAACTATATCATTAGCTACCTCACCACCATTATCTTGATGCAATGAACTGTAAGCACCAAGACGAACTTCTCCATATGAGTCCCACACTTCATAACTTAGGCTGAAACCCTTCCTTAATAGATCTGCCCTTACGTCAATGCAACTTTTCCATTCTATATTCCTACACCCCTTGCATGGGCATCGAATCATACCTATCACCCTTGGCTGATTAAAGGCCCATTGTAAAAACTCATCAACTCCTTGTCTATATGTTGAATTAACTCTATTGTTGATCTTTATCTAACTTTTATCCATCTCTGTTACTTCCTACATTTTAATCAACATCATTGCAAGTTAAACTGTGGACAAGCCAAATCTTTTTACATGTAAAGAATTATATACTTATGTTAAGTCCATGCCGTCACTGCTTAATTTTGTTCTAGTTACATGTAAAGAGTTACATGTAAAGAATTATATACTTATGTTTGGTTCAGATCTCCAAGTTTTAGATCTGAACTACAACCAAACTTTGTTCTAGTATAAAATATAATGAGAGATTCATAATGTCACACTTTCCTTTATATTACTTCTAAGCACATGACATTAACATTGATAATAGTATAGGCGTTGATGTAATATGTTGCTCATGAAAGGTTGCACAGGATATATTTATAATGAAAACATTTCCACAAGTAAGAGTATTAGGAGTTGGAATATATCTTAATTTCAGTTTTAGACCCCTATAGTTCCATTTCACCTATGGAAAGGTTGTGAAACCAAGGCTAAAATATAATTGCATTTTAATGATGGAAAAGTTAGAATGAATATGGAGAACAAGTCATCCTTTTTCTAGAGGTAGTAATAAGATGCTGTTAACAAGACAAATAATATTATTGACAAGTTATAAGATGTTGTTGATAGGGTAACAGATCTTGTTGACAAGATAAGATCTTATCGATAGGATCTCAAATTTAGTAAAGGAAAATTGAAGACCTTGTTGACTAGATAAGACCTTGTCGATAGGATCTCAAATTTAGCAAAGGAAAATTGAAGACCTTGTCGATAGGATAAAACATTGTCAATAGGATCTTCTACCTCATGACAAAATAATCTATAATTGAGAAGTTTTGAAAAAACTCAAAGTTAGGCAAAATCTTCTTAATAAGGTCTTAATACATAATGTATGATGGTATGACACACATGGGTATGGAAATAGAACAAAATGTAATTTGAACACTAAGTTTACAATACTTAAAAAACTTAAGCACCATACTTCATCCTCAAAAAAAAAAAAAATAACAGCAGTCCTCATTAGTATCAAGGTAACAGAGTTGGACCAAATCTCTAAACTATATATCAGAACTTAAAGACATATATCAAAGCTTAGGCATATATCAGAAGTAACACCAGTCCTCAGCAATATCAGAGCAAACTATCAAGCTAACAGAATTGGACCAAATCTCTAAAGCACATATAAGAACTTAAAGGCATATATCAGTGCTTAGGTATATATCAAAATTAACACCAGACTTCAGTAGTATCACAGTAAACTATCAAGGCAATAGAATTGGACCAAATCTCTAAAGCATATATCAGAACTTAAAGGCACATTTCAGAACTTAAAAGCACTAAATTTATAGTGTAACACCTTAATCTACTACCGCTACCTAGCCTCTCTTCTTGGCTCGAATCCATATGATTTCCAAAGAATCAATACCAATCCGTGGCATTTACATGCTATGAACCAGGGTTTCATATACTCATCTTTTGCCCCGTGGGTCCTGTGAACCCATCACTCACATCCTCAACTCAAACTCCATATATACGACTCATACATAGCATAAAACAAACCATAAGCCACGGGTATAGAGCCAAAAACCAGAAAAATGCACTTTTCTCACTTGTGCCCAAAAGTCATATTTTGGCTCTAATTTTGGAAAATCATAACTAATTGTAGAAAAATGGGAATGTAGCAAACTTTAGCTTTCTAGAAATTTATAAGTGTTAACTTTACACTAAAAATCATTCCCAACCAGAAACTCAGCTTTTGGACCATGCTTGACATCGAAAATGGGAAGGAGGTCCGGCTGTCACTGTTTCTGGTGCAGCTCACTGTCATGACTTTCGAAAATTCATAACTAAATCTACAAAAATCCAATCTGGGCACACTATACCAATTTGAAAAGCTACGGATGTCTACTAGAGGAAAAAAATAAGTCCAGATTAGTTCAGTAGCTCCTGCATCCCAAAAACTGATGAAACAGTAACGGGGGTCAGATGAGCTCCCTAATGCTGATATAGAACTTCAGATGGTTCGTTCTCTCTCTAAAGACCTCCGATTTAAGTGATTCCAATTCCTATAAGTCACTGTGGTTGTCTAGTTTATGTGTATAAAATTTCACCACATTTGGAATCCATTTGATTTATGAATGCCACAGATTTCATTTCTGGTTTATATGAATAGTACATGACCAATCCCTTAAATTTTCCCAATTTCAACAATTCGCTAAATATTCTCTAAACCTCCGAATATTACCAACTTTAGCTTCTCAAGAAGCTTTCTACAAACTCTAGAGGCATGCCAAATTTCATGGCAAGAGGAGCTCATCCGATCATATTTTGACAGAGCTCACAAAAATATCGGTTTTGGCACCCAAAAGGTCCAAAACGGGTCCAAATAACCTCTCACATGTTCTATCCACTCATGGACAAGTTTGAAAGCATACAACTAGTCTATATAACATGTCCATATGATCCAAATCAACATACATTCAAATCTCGCTATGCTATGGCCAAATATACACTATCTCATTCATTCATAAAAAGGGGCAAAACCCTCATTTCTATTACTTTGGCTATCAACATAGTTCATACATCATCATTTTATACATTTACACTTGTTACAACCTTTACATCTCAAAATAGAAGGTGCATACTCATTTTGACACCTCTTTACATCAAAAATAACCAAAATATTTGAAACAAAGCTAACATCTGGCTAAGTATGCTTCTAGGCTCCTTGGTGGGTGCTCGATTCTCCTTGAGCTCCACCTAGCATATTAAGTTGGGAGGGGAAGGGGTGAGATTCAGGGAATCTCAGTAGCTCATGCACTCAATCATGTAAGCAATCAAGGCATATAACAAGTCAAAGCATGTGAATAAGCATTTAGCCATTCTCAAACATCCAACACACATTGTACATGCTATGGAATCACAACAATGCCAAAAATGGGCTCCAGGGGCTTTTGGTCTAGCCTCACCCGAGTTTAGGGACTTTTGGGATGGTCTCACCCGAGTTTAAGGACTTTTGACTTAGCCTCACTCATTTGAGACTTTTGGCCTTGTCTCACCTATCTCAAGGGACTTTCGGCTTTACCTCACCCATCTCAAGGGACTTTCGGCGCTACCACACCCGAGCAATTCTCACAATTCATCACATAAGCATATTGGCATCAATGCATCAAAGCAATAGCATATGGCATATTCCACACAATAAGCATATACATAATCATACAATGACTATCATATCCAAGAATGCAACAAGAAAGAGTGGGAAAAGAGAGCTACCTTTGGAGCCAAAGCCAACACAAGCCTTCCCTTTCAATTTCTCTTCTCCCTTCTTAATTTCACACTCACACCTTGATGGAGGTGCTTCACTTGAGCCTAGGCACACAACAGCATGCAATTACTCTCTTAGATTGTATTCATTCAGATCAAACTCTCCTAACATACCAGAACCTAGAGTTCTCTCTCTCTCTCTCTAGAATGCCATCAACTCTTTCTCTCTCTCAAGCTCCCATGATAGTGGAAAATAACATTTTCAAAGAAAACACAAAGATTCAAAGGTGTTTTCCACTTTCCCTCTTCTGACCCATGCCCAAAAACCATCCATTTTTACAAACAAAACCGTAGGAAAAGAGGGCAAAGGGAGGGGATCAGAAATCTAAAGAGAAATAGGGGAAATTTCCTTACCTTTCCCTTGCTCTTCCTCCTTCTCTTGATCTCTCTCACTCTCCACGCCTCTTGTCTCTCCTTGGGTCGAAGTCTAGGGCAAATATGAGAGAAGAAATGAGTTTGGGCGTTTAATAAAGTCTAATTCTCACCTTTTACTCTCTTCCGGACGGAAATAGCGAGCTCGTGTTATCTGGCTTCGCTATGGCGAGGCTTAACCTTCGCTACGGCGAACTCGCATCAGTTCCCTTCGCTATGGCGAGTTTCGACCTTCGCTATGGCGAACTCGCGTTAGTTCCAGACCTCACTCTCGCTATGGCGTACGCTACAGCGAGCAACTCCCTGGTTTTTGTATGGACTGCTGCCAGCACTCTCTATAGTTAGAACCTCGTTCGCTATTGTGAGAAGGCATTCTCGCGACAGCGAGACCATTTCTCGCTATTGCGAGAAGACTTAGCACAATTTCTGGACTTCAAAAATTTCCAGCTTCCTATTTCCTTTCTTTTTCTTTTCTTTTCTTTTTCCCGGTTGTTACATATAGCACTCACCAAACCTACAGCACTTATAAGCACTAAACTTACAGAACTTATGGGCATATATCAGAGCTTAGGTATCAAATTTGCAGCACTTATAGGCACATATAAGAATTTAGAAAGAATTAGACCAAATTAGATTTAGGCACCAAATTTACAGCACTTAAAAATAACCATTCCACCCTCAAAAGACTTAGGCACATATCAAAATTTATGTAGGTACACACAAAGGTAGAATTATTAGATCAAAGCTTATTTAGACATTAAATTTTCAACACTTAACAGAACCATTCCACCCTCAAAAGGCTTAGGCACACATCAGAACTTAAAACCATTTCATCAGTATCACAGCAAACTATCAAGACAACAACAAAATTGACGACTAATGTCATAGCAAAATATCACAATTCCAAGCTTGATAGTTCATTAAAAAGAAAAATAATACCTTTATGTTATAGCAGCTACAATCAAGATTCAATGAGCCACAGTTGATATTGTTTGAGGAGCTAGCACTTGAGAATCTATGTTGTATGAAGCAAGTTTAAAACATAAGAAATTATTTTCAGATGTTTAGCAAAATGTACTATAAATTTACATATTAGAAATAAGAAATTTAACAAATTCACAGAGGATAGAAGTAGCCATTAAAGAAGAAGAAACCAATACAAAAAAGAAGAAATTCTAAAAAAAAAGAAAGTAAATTCAATTCAAAATGGGGGCATTATTCAGTTCTGCTAGCCACAGCCACAACACTCAACATAAAATCTATTGCACAAAGAAGGAGCAAATAATGGACCAAAGAAGGAGCAAACAATAGAACAGAGAAGGAGCAAACAATAGACCAGATTACCACTTACATAGCTTCCTTCCTCTTTAGTTTCTGTGTTCTCCTCTTCCACAATGAAATCAGCTCCTAGGGATACTCTGTTTTTCATGCGCGAAATGTTTTTGTTAGAATAACTTCACTCACAACGAAATCGACCAGAAGGATGTATTGGAACGAAGATTGAGAAGGATTTGCGATAGCCTTTGCCAGCAGATACGAAGAAGGTTTGAAAATGGGAAAGAGGGAAAGGGGAAAGACGGGGAAAAAAAAGAGGCGGGGAACGAAAACTGACTCTAGGTTTTACTGTTGAAGTGTCAGTGAAGTTTTATTTGTAATGATATAATATTATTTTAAATATATTGATAATTTAATAATTGGTAATTGATATATAAATGAAAAAAATAGTTTGAGTGATAAAAAATTAAAAAATATAGGTTAGGTTTAGAACATAAATTATGAAGAAAATATAAGATTGAAGGGTAAAACTTCAAAATGCCATAACTTTGTGTACCGTACTCCGTTTAAGGTGATTTTTTTTTTTCATTTTGGGTATTTTTTCGAGATCTACATGTGCAAATCACCAAAGTGATTCGGTCACTTATTTTTCTTAAAAAAGTTTGTTTAAGCCTTCAATTTTGTGATTTTTATTTTTTACTACCTTTCACCAACATTAAAATAAGTCTATAATTATATAATGCTTTTTATAATTTACTTAAGCTTTATTCTATTTAAGTTCTAAATTCAAGTACTTGATTAACAATAAAGAGGGTAAAACTTAAGAAATACATAACTGAACTCAAAAATTAATTAAGAATTTAGAATTTTTATTCTTCAATAGCCGAATGTATCTTTTTCTATGATCTACCTATTATATTTTTGTTTTAACTAAAACATTGGAAGTTCTTAATCTTAAATATAAGTCGTCCTCCAACTTATCTCTCTAAAATTTGTATATGTTGCTATCTCAACAGGAAATGCATGCTAAATCATTACACTAGGGCTCATTACATTAGGACTCATTACATTACATTGGGCTCATCTTCATAAAAAAATCATTTAAGGTCTCTCCAAGTTTAAAGTATCAAGAGTGAAGTTCTAAATTCACATCCATGGCTGTCCCCTCACCAAAAAATCCATAGAAATCATTATATTGTTGCTTTCATTATAAAGTATCAAGTTTAAACCCATGAAACATGAGGAAGAAGAAGACATTAATGGATGAAGAAGAAGATAGAATAGGAATTTAAAAGGGTTACCCAACTAAAATTAATGTTGCAATGATAAGAAATTAAGGCGAAGTTCAATCTTTTATCCATTCCTTTTTTTCTTTTTCATTTTTTTCTTTCTTTCTACCTCTTTATTGTTTATGTTGCTTCAAAAGTTGAAAAGGACCCATTAATAAAATGAATCATAGAAATAGAAATTGAAAATTTAAATATATAGATTCTTTGACATATGAAATGTTAGACATATTAATTTCATGAATTTTAAAAATTGAAATTTTAACTTCTTAAATCTATTAAAAAATCTACTAGGTTTTTTAAACTTAATAAAAATTCTAGTTTTATTTTTTTAATTAATGATTACAACTAAAATAGTTTTTAGCCTTATATATTTGCATATATTAATTATTTGCATATATTTGTATAATTTATTTTTTTAACTTAAAAATTTCTAATTTCAAATATTTTTATTTATAAATAAGTTATAAAAATATTTTATGCAAAAATTTTTAATAAGTAAGAGATTTTGCGTCAAAACTTTTAGTGGCGACTATTTTAGTCACCGCTAAAAGCTAACTTTTAGTGACGAATACAATCAGTTGTCGCTAAAAGATTTGGCGTAAATATTTTTATTTGACCAAAATTTTGGTGTCAGAACTTTTAGTGGTGACTAAAAAAAGGTCGCTGTTATAAGATATCTTTTAGTGACAACTAAAACCAGTTTATGTTAAACGTTTTGGCGCACAAATTTTTAATATTGGAACAAAAATTTGACACCAAACCTTTTAGTGACGAAAATGTTGTCGCTGCTAAATCCCACTTTTAGTGACAACTAAAACCTATCGCCGCTAAAAGTTGTGTTTTAGTGACGACTAAAGCTACTGGTCACTAAAAGTTGTATTTTAGTAACAACTAAAGCTGGTGGTCACTAAAAGTTTTGTCAGTAATATTTTTAATAGGTAAAAATTTGGCATTTTGACTTTTAGTGACAACCAGTTACATCGTCGCTAAATGTTATGTTTTAGTGACGAATAAAACCTATCGCCGCTAAAAGTTATGTTTTAGTGATGATTAAAGCTAGTGGTCGCTAAAAGTGACGACTAAAGCTGGTGGCCGCTAAAAGTTTTGCCAATAATATTTTGATTGGATAAAAATTTGGCGTTTGGACTTTTAGTGACGACCAATTACGTTGTCACTAAATGTTATGCTTTAATGATGACTAAAGTTTGTCGCCGCTGAAAGTTATGTTTTAGTGACGACTAAAGCTAGTGGTCGCTAAAAGTTATATTTTAGTAATGACTAAAGTTGGTGGCCGCTAAAAGTTATGTTTTTTATTTAACAAAAGTTATGCACTAAAGCATTTAGTGACGACAAAAATATCGCCACTAAAAGGTCATCATGAAATATTTTTTTTTTGTGGCGACTATGTCGATGTCGTCACAAAAAATTTTTAGCGGCGACTTTTTTGTTGCTACTAAATAGTTTTAGTAACTATTTTTTTGTCGCCGCTAAAAATATTTTCAGAATCAAGAATAGTTTTAGTGATAACTTTTAACGATAACTTAATAAAATCGTTGCTAAAAATATTTTTTTAGCGATCACTTTTTTAAGTCGCCACTAAAAGTCGTTACTAAAAGTCTATTTTTTTGTAGTGAGTGATTATGTGATAGAAAAATGGTAGAAAGAGGGAAACCATAGAAGAGAAGTTTAAACGTTAAGGTTTGAAATAAAAATAATGTTGAAACCATCAAATTCGGGTGGCTGGTGTTCTCACCATAGGGCATTAATGTTTGATACAAGCTATATATGGCTGGAAATCTAAGTTTTCTAACACCACTAAGTTTGCCTTAAAAAGGATGCTTATCAAAGGAGATATGAGCATTTGAAGTTGGCTATCCGAAACTAAATTTTTGGAAATTATCATCAACTAGCCATGTTTTGAGAGCTTTTTCTCTCTCAAGCAATGGATTTATGCAATCCATATTTCATTGGAAAGATCATATTGCAAGTTTTCCAAAGACACCAAACTTGCCTAAATCAAAGTTAAAACAAGAAAGATATAGCGATTCAAAATTTGCCGTGCAAAAATAGTATTTTTGTAAATATTGCAAATAGTTGTAGTGAATGGAGGTTTAAGATGAAGTTTAAAGCCTGCTCTTAAGAGTGGAGAGTGTAGCTCACCCGCATATCTGTTCAACCTAAAGCTTGTACCAATAGAAAGAGAATATCAAAACAAGTCTAAAGGTTTGAAGAACATGGTTAGAAATTATCCCTAAGGTAGCGCGTGAGGCCCACTCTCCACCATAGGAGTGTAGACTTCATAATTTTATATTTTTAACCGTTTTAAAATAATCAAAAGAGAAAAGATATGTGGAAGAGCATGCCATATCCTATGAGACTAATTTTGCTCTCTAAAAATTTCTAATTCTAAGAGCTTTAAAATGATGTATAATTTTTCTATATTTAGGCATCTAATAATCATATTTTAATGTTTTTAAGCATCTAAATAGTGATTTTATATGCCAAAAAATTTATAAAAATTTTACTTATGAATTTTAAAATTATATTTTCCTTAAATGAGTAATTACAAACATAGGCACATTCCATATATATTTTAGGGACACATATTAACATTAAAAAAAAGCGTTTGGATTAATTTAAAGGTGTGAGGGATTGAAATTCTTTGGTTATCAAGATTCTTAAATTTGATCAAGCTTTTCCGTAATGGTATTTTAGAAGAAATTAAATTAGTGAATATTTTGGAGATAAATTTAGAGAAACAAAATTAAAATCTTTTTAATCAATATGCATTATAGATAAACCTCTATAAAGAACATCACATTATCATGAATGTTGATGAACTGTTATATTAGAAAATAGAGCGTCTTTGATGGGTAATCCATAATCTAACCCAATTTTCAAAAAGAAAATTGATTGATTAATTGATTAATTCATTCATTAAATTTTTTATTAATTATTAAGTAATTATTACATTATTAATTTTAGAATTCAAATTTTGAATTTTTTAATTCAAAATTTATATAAAAGGGAGGTTAATTTGATTAAAAAAATTAATCATCACTAATGCATATGGAATAAAATTGTTCAATATAAGAGAATGATCAGCCTTATGAAATATATTTTATTATATATGTTGATGCAACCCATAGATGATTAGAAAAGTTTTATGGTGGCTGAAGACAATTGAGAAAGGTTTGTGATGGCTAAAGACAATTGGATAAGCCTATGAGGCACGAAGAAAAAATAATTTGAGAATTAATAAATATCTTTAGAATGAGGTCCCTAGTGTATTGTTAATATAAACTCAATTTATAGGTGTGTTGTATTAAATAAATAAAAAGAAGGAAAAATACTTTATTAAGAGGGAGTTTTCAAATTGGTAAACTTGGGCTTGTCTAAGAACTAAATAATTCAAGATAGGAAAATGTGAGAAACACTCAAGTGAATAATAATTTTTAGATTGGCAACTCAAAGACTCATCTAAAGAATTATAGTATAAATAATATTTGCAAATGAATTTGATAGAAAAGTAAGGACATTTCTAGAAAACATAAGATGGAAGTATACCAAGTGTAGACTTCTAATCATAAACCTAATAATATCATTGTTGGTTCAGTAAAAGTTTATTGCAAATACAAACAAAACATTGTGTATATTAGATGTTTTGTGCTACATTTATATAGGAATTAAATTATGATTATGACTATTAGAAATATCATTGCCTAGCTTGATAAAAGAGAGAAGCTAAATGGTGTCAATTAAGGAAGTTTACATCATAAAGTTCTTAGATCTTAGAGAAAAATAGGAAGTTAAGAAACTACTAAACAATGTCATATAAGAGCTAAACATGAAAATATAATCCAGCAAAGGTAGAATCTAGAATTCTTTTTAGAAAAAGGAAAAAAGGGATATTGCTTATATAATGGTATAAAGCAGCATGGCTGACAATTTTATATATGAGTGAATCATAAATGACTATTTAAGCCATATGGATAGCCCTTAAGGACATAATTGGTTGTAAAAGTATAACAAAACTAAAAAGACTAACTATCAAGAAATTGAAATCAGTCGATCATATTGCTATTGACAAATAGTAAGGTTAGGCTATCATGAGATCTCTTTTTATAAGTTAGGAACATATGAAAATGAATTTGATAATGATTGCTCATCATATAAAGTTTTAGAATGAGCGTTTAAAAGTTGCCAAACCCCTAGAAAAGTTTACATGATGAAAATTGCTATAACTTTAAAGTTTAAGCACAAGAGGATGATAATTTCATATTTAGAGAAAATTTAGTCAACATTTTGAAAAAGCCAACAATGAATTAAGAGTGGTAAAAAGAAGCTTGGCATAATAAAAGTCAAGCATTGTATTTATCTAAGAGTGGGCCATTTTGCTCATGATTGTATTAAACAAAAATGAGTTAAAGGCCATAAACTATGTAGCTAAGGATTAAGAATCTTTTATAAAATATCATTGTTATTTTTCAAAAGTAGATAACTTTATGTAAGAAGGACTATAAGAGTTAAAGTGAAAAGGGATCAAAGTATGCAAGATTAATTTTGCATAAAGGACAAATCCCATCCTACATAGTATTCAAAGATCTAATGAAATTTAATATTCATTATTTTTCTTTTTAATTTGAAATTTAAATGCTTATTTTCCACGAAAGCTTCATACACATAAGAAAAAAGGATAGAATAAAATTCTAGTTTAAAGGGCTAGGCTAAAGTCTTATAGATGAAAGGAGAATGAGTAGCTTTGCAAAACAATAGAAGCTAGAGTCTATTTCTATTTTAGAAATACAACCATAAGAAAATCATTAGGTAGGTAAAGCAAATTAGAAAACCATTTTGAAAAAGAACTAAAACTAAGAATTCATTGTTATTAATTCATTTTAACATATGTGGTCCAAAGAAAGTGAGAGCGAGACAATGATTTGCAATATGGTTTAGTCTATTTAATCTTCCATAGGTCAAAAACACTTGAATACTTTAGGCATTATAAGAATATGGTCAAGAATCAAATGGACAACAAAATTGAAACTTTAAGCTATAATAGAAAAATGGTGAATACTTGTTAGATAAGTTCTAAGAGAACTATGAAAAAAAAAATGGAATCATGAGTCAATTGACGATTCCTTAACACTCTTCAGTGAATGGAGATGCTAAGAAAGGAAGAAAACCTTACTCAAAATGGTTGATGTTAGTGATGACTCATGAAGCCTTACCTTTTAGGGGTAATAAGTCACAAATTGATATCTTTAAACTTAACTATGTACCCTCTAAATAAGTTACTTTCACACTCCCATGGTTTTTAAATGTATTGATAAGTTACTTTTAAGCATCCCAAGACTATTAGGTTGGCTAATTATGTCTATGATAGTTCTTGTGAGCATGAGAATTAGACATAAAAAGTAAGGTAGGTATCTTTACAGGATACTTAGAATAAATCGAAGGGGTATATCTTCATTAGTAAAAATGAAGGTGGAAGTATAACTTAAATTGAGTCATGTATCACCATATTTAAAGAATGAAATGCTAAGTAGGGAAAAGATTAATAGGTATACATCTTTATATGAGATACAAGGTTAAGTTAATGAGAACAAATAATTGTATCTTGACCTATTGATCCAAGTGGGAGCTTGGTGCAAAGCAAGAAGGTTACTTAAATAACTCTACTTTTTTAGAGTAACCATGAGAGTGTGCCTGAACATCTTTTTTAGATTAAAGGGACAACTATCAAAAGTACTCCACTAGACACTGAAGAGCCTAATACAATTCAAGAGGCCCCAGTGTTCTCTATTAAATGAAATGATATCAGAGTAGTAGATCAAGAGATAAATCTAATGAGGACAAACCATGTCTGGGTCATTGTTTCACCATCCATGTGATTGAAAAGCACTTAAGAAAAAAAATTCTTAATGTAAAGAAATGAACAGGTGAATTAATTAAGAGATAAAAAACACGCTTTGTTACTAAAATTTATATACAATAGAAAGGTAAAGATTATGTGAAAATGCCCTCCTATTTATTGTATGTTAAACTAGTCCTAGCTACAGTTACAAGCTTAGACTTGTAACCACATCATATGGATGTGAAAATCTATATTCCCAAGTGGAGAACTAGATGAAGAGAGTACATAGAGCAACCATTATGTTCCATAAGAAAGGAATGAAACAAAAGGTTTAAAGGCTGCAAAGATCCATTCAGAAACTAAGCCAATCATCTAGACAATAGGCATTCAAAATTTTATCGAGTTAAAACCTCACATGAGTTTCAAATAATTAATGAAGATCATTATATTTGCGTTAAGCAATTTAAGAGAAGTTGGTAATATTACCTTTTATATGAATAATATGCCATTAGTTAGGAATAGGCAAGCTTCTTTAATGGTCATTAAAGAATGATTATCATAAAATTTTAAGATAAAGGATATAGGTAAAACAAAGTACATCCTTGGAATTAAGATCCAAGGGAATTGCTTTGAGAAATTGATTTCTCTTTATAAGAGAATCACAATTAAAAGGTCTTTAAGTGATTTAATATAAAAGATTGTAAACCCATTAATACCCTTGTAGTAAAAATTGATGGTCTAGGTTATGCAATAGGTTCTCAAATTGATTCTACATTAAAAATCATGTAGGAAGTCCCTCACTTCAATGCTATTAGATATTATGTGCAATGGTGTATACAATGTTAGACATTTATGAATGATTGACCTTGTATACCGAAAATAGTGAAATTTCAGTTAATAACATAAGAATGCTATTAAAAGAATACCTAAAATACTTGTAAGGCAACATTGTATTATTGAAGAGATCTGGATGTGTAAAATTAACTTTTTGATGTATATTCTTACTGAATGGAGATGTAATATCTTAAAATAGCAAGAAGCAGACATGCATGGTGTTGTTTACCAAAGAAGCAGAGATCATTATATGTTCTATAATAATGTAATAAACTATATGGCTAAAGAGAGTTATAAGCTCTTAAGGATCATTAGTAGGACAGTAAGTCCAGTATTGACCAATCACAGTAAATAAGAAGTCATGACCAACTAAAAGTCCCTAAGTATCATAATAAGAGTAAACACATAGATACAATAATAAGAAAGATTAATAGCATAGAAAAGTATTACTCTAGAATATATCTACACATAAGACGTTAATTGATCCTCTGGAAAGGCCCATACCTAAAGATGTATATAAAGATGTAAAGTCTTTTGGTAAGTATGGGACATAGATTATCACATCATATATACAAGTCAAGTATTAACTAAGAAGACAAATTATGCCATAATCATAGGTACTATATACACAATGATAGTATGTCGTATACATTGATGAAGTTGACTCTTTTATATAGACAACCAACTTTGGCACTCAAGAGGAGCAAGCAAAGATGAGACATTTGTGTTTGTCATATGAGATAGCAAAAGTGCCAATATGGAATACAAAGAAATGCAAAATATAAACATGTCACTCTGATAAAAAGAGAGAAAAAGCAAGGTTGAGACAAGATCTATACATAAATATAAATTTGGATTGAGTTATGAATTCTCGCCATCCATAAAGTCTATAACCAGAGTTGAGTTCTCTTATAAGGCACTATGAAAGACAAGTAGAATGGTAGAGTTTGTGTTAGACATTATGTATGTCTAGGCCAAGATCTGTATGGTGTTGATAAATAAATCAAATCGACATACATTCTTATGAAATTAAAGAAATACCATAGCATGCAATTTATACTTCATATGGTTGAAAACCACAATTGGGAAACAAGTGAATATATCAATACTTTATTCTTGTGTAAGTCCCATTAAGGATTAAATCATTTTATAAATGCCCTTATAACTTTGACAATATTATGAGGAGATGAGTCAATATTTACTACTTTAGTATATATCCTATAGTCATGATAGATTTGACTTAAAAGGATTAATGTTAGGAAAGTAGTTGATCTTAATCTAAATGGTACGTAAGTAAAAGGAAGATTACTTGAGATATACAAAGGTATGTTAGTATCCAAAGTATACCCACTATGAATTTTTCTTAGTAACATTATGACTATGGACACTATATATATGAAAATGGCAATCTAAGTGATATTAAACTCCAAGGGGATTAGATTTGCCGTGAGTGTAGAATATGGTGTATATGGGTGAATATGGGGTATCTGAGGCACATGAACAAGTATTCAAAGTATATCTAAAGGATTTGTCTTTCATGCTAATCCTATAATGGGACTTTTAGGGTGAGAGTTTTAGAAAATTGTGCTGAGTAGTCACAACAGAGCATTTAATATGAAAGTCCAAGAGATGAGCAAATGGGAGATGTTGGACTATTAGGTTGCCTATGATGAGCTAACGCACATCCATAGCAAAAACCCAATAAGAAAAGAATGTGATTAATTATATTAAATTAATTAAATGACTGTTTATTAATCTAGTTAATTAAAGTTGAATTTTGAATTTTAAAATTCAAAATTAAAACTATTAGTTAATATTTCTTTTTTAGATTTTAAAAATTGACAATAGTTTTTAAAAGAAGTGGTAAAAAGGCTATTTGATCTTAAGTGATTGCACAATCAATGTATGATAGTGTGGCCTCCCTTTCTCTCTCTTTCTCTCTTTTTCTCTTCAAGTCTTTTCTTTTAGGCATAAAAGAGAAAAAAATAGAAAATAGTGAGATATCTTCTGCTCCTCCTCTGGTATGGTACATCTAGCATGGAAAACAATTAGAGTTTCATCTAGTGACTCTAGTTAGAACTACCTAGGACATAGACTGAGCAAGATTAAGAGTTTGATACATCCAAATAACTTGAATCCTACTCAATATAGCTTTAATTTTCTTCTGAAGTGGATGAGATAATCAATAACATCTTCAAAAATTTGTTACAAAACCCAAAATTTTTTTGTGTGCAAATTATTAAAACATGGCATTTAAATTTTACAAGTTTTATAAGCTTATTATGTTTTTAGTAATGAAAAAGATATCCTAAGTGTTACATAGGACTTAATTTTGATTCAAGATCTGTGCAAAAAGTTTCATAGTTCATGAACCCTATGATATGTGTGCAATACTTAACCATCTTTAGGCTTTCCATAAACTCACAAAAAGGCTTTTTAAACAAAAAATTTGAGCTTTTCGGAGTTCTTAGAGGCCATGAAAATCATGGGAACCCTCAAGACAGGTGAAACTCCTCCAGTGTATGGTTTTGAATGATGGTTGACCCTAACTTTGATGTTTTCGTTCGGAAAGGTTTTAAATTCAAATTAAATGATTCCAAAGCTATTGGATTTAAAACCTTTTCCAATGAAAGGGTCAAATTCGGGTCAACCATCGTTCAAAACCATACACTGGAGGAGTTTTCAACTGTCTTGGGAGTTCGTATAATTTTCAGAGCCTCTAAGAATCCTGGAAAACTTAAATTTTTTGTTTAAAAAACCTTCATGTGAGTTTTTCAAAAAGTGCATATATTTATAAAAAGGCCATTATACTTTTAGCAATTTTATTGAACTACTCTGGCTCCGATTTCTGGGCAACTCAATACTCAAATCCTTATTTTTCATTATTTAAAAGTTTATCCTAATTTTATTTAGCTTTAAATCATTCAATCTAGGAGACTTGCTTTTCAAATTAACTCATTTTAGTGTTTTTATGAAATACTGGATATTATAATATGTGTGTGTGTGTGCGCGAATGTCTTTATTGCTATATATGACAATTGAACACTTTCTCATTTACTAGAAAAATGAAAAGATTTTTACATTAATTAACACTAAATCAAAATGCAGTTAAAGTCTATTAATTATAAGCACCTTACAAGCTCAATATCTCCATAGGCCCAAAATAGTCTAATACACATTGTTAAAGCCTATATTATTTTGGCAACTCCACATAACCTTGAGGAGCCAAACAATATATAACTGGCATAAATCCTTAGTTATAAAAAAAAAAAAAAAAAGAGGTTCAATTGATAAGAGGCTCTAGTAGCATTTATCATTCCTTGTTATCTTGGCAAATATATTATTGTACATTAGCAACTTTAGACTGCCTCCTTTTTCCCTTCACTTATAGAGGAAAAAACTTGCACCTCACACATACTCTATGCTATACATTCTCTTCTTACTAGATTAAGCTTTCTCATTTCCTTTATGTCATATCTTTAACACCAACAATACCCTATAATCAAAACCAAAGAGTGGGTTATAAAAACTATCATTTTTGTTAACCATAGGGACTACCACCATTAACCCAAGGTTTAACAATAGGTAGTCACCCACAATTAAATCTTGGATTACATTGTGGTTATCATTGATGTTTTAGCAGTGGTTAAACCACTGTTATGTGTCTTCTACTTATAATTACAAGTCTACAAACATGTACAACTAAAGTTCAGATAGATCTAATCATAATTTGTCATTGAAATTTAAATATATTGAATTATAATCAAAGTTTAAATATAATCAAAGTCCTAAACTAATTATTCTTTGGTAATTGAGTTTCAAATCTAGGTTTCAACTATCTTAATTGGTCGATGCCTAAGTATAAAAGCAAAATGATATTAGTATCTAACTAAAGAATAAAAAATAAATAAATGTTCATTCATATGATTTAAGTAAAATGATAAGCTCATAATATTACCACTTGAACACCAATACTAACAAGTTCAAGTGGCAGTTGACCTTGGAAGTTTGGAGGAGGAATGCAATAGCTACATTCATATATTGTTGTTGTAATCTAGCTTGTCCTACCTTTAATCTACTCTATTTTACTATTTTTCAAAATTCATGCACCTCATTTTATAACCTTATGTAAGAAGGCCTTGAAGGTGGAACCCTTCAATGAAAACGAGCAAAATGGCTAAACACTTGGGACAAGCAAGCGCTTAATCCTGGTTCTCAAACTCTACCAAGGTGCTCTTAGTTTCCTCGAGCCAAAGTTGATCAATCCTTACCTAAGATCTCTTAAGAAGATCTTTTAGTCTGATGTATTGATATCTTATCCTACGAGTTTAAAAAAAATAAAAAATAGCACATCATTTTAGTAATGCATCTATATAAATAAATCAAAAGTCAACACTTTATTCTTACATGGCTCATGTACTTACAGTGACTACTCTAGCTTTCTCATTGATTGAAGTTCCATCTGTTCTCTTTTGTGTATATGGTAATCCACACATCTCTTCGAGTGACTAGGCCTCCACCCTTAGCTTTCTATAAAGTTTAAGATAAATATTATAACATATCTCAAATTACATAAAAAATTTAGTTATAATATTTACCAACATCTCTCACCATTTCAGCCTTTTTCTTTACAAAGTTCTTTAATCCACCAGTGTGGAGAATTTTTTGCTTTCACCTATTTTATTTATTTTTCTCTGCAATCTTATGGCGATTGATAGAAAAATTATATCTATTAAGAATACTAAAAATATTGTTAAACAAATGTTATTACCTTCATCCTCAAGTCTTCTTAGTACTTCATGTACAATGCCCATAGCTCCCTTGAAATCCTATGTGGCACAACAACGAGTAGCTCATCTTTCATTTTTATGCCATATTGTATGTGACTATACAAGTCCTTCCATGCCTACCACTACTTGCCCCTCATAGACATAAGACAAAAGCTCTTTTGCTCCCTATCATCAATGATTTTGCTTTCTTTTTAAAAACGTATACACAAGTATACATATTGCAACAATAATAAAGTGATGAATAGAGTATCGTTCCTATGAAAATTTGTCACTAAGTTAATTGCTAAGTACTAAAATTATGCACCTTAATCTAAATCAAGCCAACAATAAAAGGTGATATGAAATTAAACTAAACTAAAGATATAAAATATAAAAAATAAAAAATAAATGAGAGACACCATTCTAGATGAAATTGGAAAGCAAAATGATTTGAGATTATGACTTCCCCTAACATTTCATATGAATTAATTACCTCTCCTCATCTTGCCCTTAATGTCATTAATAGCTTAGGACTCTAATTTACTTATAAGCATCTCCCGAATTACATATAGACATTCCCCTAACCAATTCATAATTTCTTATGCAATTAATTTAGAAGCTTAATTAGAAATATGTCATAATATGGCTATGCGAGGCTAATAAGTATATTCCTATCCTATAAGTGAATCAATCCACTCAACATTGTAAATTTCATGAACCCACACTACACAATCTATGGTCAAGTCCTAAAATCCCTTTTCTAAGTTCATTGAGGTTACCAAATCATCTAATGGTTTTCACACATATCAAAGCATGAAGCACAATGATTGAGTAATTAAATCATATCATTATTTGCAAATAAAGAAAGTAATTACAACATATTATAAGTTAGAGTTTATCACAATCCCAAATTAACAAATTTAGCTCATAACTACAAGAAATAGCAATGTTAAGAACAAAGCATCAACCAAATGGGCAAAGAAATACAAGGAAAAGCAAGGGAAGAAGAGAAAAAAATAATTTAATCAGTGAATCTTCCTCAAACCCAAACTTCTTCTATGGCATTTGAAGCTCCAAACCCTTCTTTTTCTCTAAAACCTTCAGAATGACAACCATCCTCGAAGAAATGCTTAAAACCCTTTAAAACCCTAAAAAACGTTGCTAAAAAATGGTGTGTTTTGTTTTTTTTTAACTATGCGGCGGTGCAAAATGTTATGCCACAGTGCTTAAATTTGTCACCGCGGCACTGCATTTTCTTTAGCAGTAGTTTTGAGCACCATCTTTTGCTCTTTTATCTTTTCTTCTATTTTTTTCTTCTTTTTCTTTTTCTTTTTGATCTTTTTCCAACAAATCTTCATAATGTTTATTGCTTTACATGCCAACACTTCTAAACTTATTTCTTTATAACTGTAAAACTACAAAAATATATAATTTATCTAATTAATATTTATAATTTAGTAACAAAAGTTAAATAATTTAACAACTTAAAAATCTAGATAAAAACATAAAATACTATTTATACTTAACTAATTCAAAAAATTAACTTAACATCAAAGAAATAAAACCAAAACTTACTAAATATTAGCTTAACTAAATTTTATTTATTTTATATATTAAAAATATAAAATAAAGTCAATATTCATATGATAAGTCTCATAAAATATTAAAAAAATTATGATAATTTAGGGACTTATCAGATGACAAAGTGTTTATAGCATAAAATACAATTGTTAATTAATATAGATAAACATGAATGAGTCATAAAATAATTCAATAATCAATGTGTTAACTGAAATCATCATTCTTGTACTCAGCTGGATCAGCCTTCTAACTTGGATAGCTAATGGGAAATGTTGTGAAGTTTTTGGCAAAGTTCTATAAGAAAGCACCTAACAATCCATCTCCCTTTCCAATAGGTTGGACTTACTTATTCCAGTGCATAACAACTCTTTGCCCTTCAAAAAGGACCCAAAAATCCTATAAAGTTATTTAGCTAAGTCTAACTCATCCTTCCTTATTTATAAATGTCACACCTTGAAAACCAAGAGTGTGATTGGCACAGAAGATATACGATCTCTCATTCATAAGCCTAACTAAAACTAGAATCCAGATTATAATTCATTGGGAACTCCTATTGTTTCAATACCAAACAATAAAATCAATTAAAACAATTATAAATCATACTTGTATTAAACACAATCAAATACAAAAGGCTTTTGTAGAAATTTTTGCAGACTCTCCCTTGAAATTCAAATCTCACAAAATTTCTACAATCAGCACAGTCATACAATTCAACTAAAAGAAAGTTCTATCAACACAACCTACTTTACATCAATTTCTAAGGGTGGGAGATCTTATCTATAGCTCAATGGAGCCAAATACAAACATATTATAGAACCAAAATAGATTTCATCTAGATTATCAAAATATGCCCACGTGAACTAATGCAAGGCTTACCAAGAATGAAGGAGGATGACTAATCTTAAGTTGCTGAAGAGGGATCAAGTTCAATCCTACTATCTAAAAAAAATTAAAAATAAAATGAATAAGTCAAATGCTCAATGAGTAAATAAGGCTACTTATAAGGCATAAGAAAAATGTTATATTAGAGTTCTATTCAAAATAGTAATCCAACAATTGAAAATTTAAATATAGTGATTAATGTCTTCTTCCAATAAAATCATTCATCAAATACATTAGGAGCATCTAATCGACACCAAATGGATTAGACATAGAGTGCACAACTTGCAAGGGTAAGTAACATAGATGTTGAGCAATTCGCTTGCAAAATTCATAACAAATCCATGTATGATAGCCAACCACATAGGGCTAGCAACACCCCTACTAGTTAGAATACAAAATCATAGTGCACCATGGCCAACCTTTACTGCGATTAGCTGCAGGGCCTCAAAATAGATAGTTCCCAACAAGGATGCTCAAAAATCAATCAACATTCTTAATCACACTCACTTGCCATCAGAGCATATAAGCAACATAGATCATTAAATATTCAAACTTATAGAAGCTTAGAAAAATTTTAATTAAACCCCTATAATCAATAGAAATAATTTCAAATTTTGATGTGTTTCCTAAGTTACCGTAATACTTAAGTGAGCATTTGGAAACTAAATAATAAGAACAATAAAGAGTTAAGTAAGGGATAATCAAATAAATAATATTTAGACAAAAGAAATGAAATGGAATTTGCATAGCATGTATAGTCAGCATTATCTACTCATCTCTTAAGATGACACAAAAGAGTTCCCTATTGTATTCTTTGTTAATTCTTTAGTTGCAACTAACTCTCTTGAATACCCTATATACCAATTCACAAAATCTCAATATTTAAATGACTTCATTTATCAATCATAAAATTTATCATCATTACCCAAACACCTAGTCTCAACAAATTTTTCGAATACAGTGATTAATTAGGTCCCTTCCAAGACACCAGTACAAATCTATTCACCCAAATTACAATTTCAACACTTTATATGCTATCCATTTTCCCTAACCACTACTAACCCATGCAAGCTTAATTTATGAATCTTTCTTTTCCATCCTCAGCTTCTTTACTTGGTTAACTATCTTTCATGAAGCTTTATCTTAGAGAAGCTAAAATTTTCTCAAAAGTGGATGTACTCCCTGAAAATGCCGAACTTGAAGTTCTTAGATTCTCTCTATTTGAAAATAAATCATTCTAATATTTTAGTAGTCTAAGACATAAATGAATGAAATAAATAACAATAGGCAAAAGCAAGATATATATATATATATATATATATATTGAGCTTAAGGCTATCCTCATTCAAAACTCAAAGGAATCAACCAAATCAACTAGTAAACCTATGGACCTAAAAGTTTCCATAAGTGGCTTGAAAGCTTATGAAATTTATTTGAATCCCAAATAGAATATAAAGAGCTCCATGCAACACAAACTACATTAACAATAGCACAAATATTTTCAACATTGAAAAAGCAAATGAAAAATGGTAGCTTCTCAAAATTTACCACTCACCTTCTTCCCCTTTACTATTTATACCTCTTAGCCAAGTGCTACCATAAGAGCAGCCACACACACACCCCTAAACTACTTTGCTTAGCCAAGACTCAAGAGGACAAGAAAAGATAGAGCTAATTAAGTCCTCAACTTAATTCTTCTTCATACACCATGGTCTTCCCTCCCCCAACCAAGCCAAGGCATACACTAGAGCATCCGGCTTGACCAAGAAACAAGAAGAAAGAACATACAGAGTAGATTTTTGAACCAAAAAAAGAAGAGCAGCCATGCACTAGAAAACAAAAAAGAATTAGAGGATACTAAGGAACCTAACTAGCAAAAACCATGACAAAAGAGAGGAAATATGAAAAATAATTTCAAGGCAAATGGAGAACAAAAATAATGCACCAAAATAGTAAGGAAGAATAAAAAGATACGAACACTTTTTAGCAACCAAAAGCTAAAATTTAAACCTGAAGGGAGGTGGTTTTGAATGAAATGGGAATGGTAGCCAAGAAGCAATAATGAGACACAACTATTATAGCAAAATGTCACACAGAACTGAAGCAAGAAAAGAAAACCAAGTTACAGCATTAATGGAGGTACAAGTCATCATTTTTGGTTGCTCACTCCCCTATCCCTATTGTTAAAAAGAGTGCTCAGAGGTTAGAGGCGTGTGGTAGAAGGTTAGGGAAGGAAAAGACGAAAAAAAAACTAGTTGACCATTCATATAAATGAGGGTACTTTCAGTATATTGGAAAAAAGGACCTAGAAAAAGAAAGAAAGGGAAAAAGAAAAAGGCTAATACCTAGCTGAGGCTCAAACCCGCCATGCTGAAAGTGATAGGGTCCATAGCTACCATCAAATCCAGGCCTCAACCTCAATTACCTCTACAAATAAATTTTTATATATAATCAGGTTCTTACAGGAGAAGTAAAGTTAATGTACAAACTTAGATTAAATCAATTCAACAAATTATAACTTATTGTCTTACTTATCTTTGATTTCAACCATCCAATTTCTTTTTGGACCTTCCTATAGGGGTTCACTAGGTTGTTGTTGTTGTTGTCTTTCCTCTTCATTGGTGAGGAAGTCATCAATATCATCATTGCTTGGCTGAGTGGCTGAAATCTCAACTGTCAAATCCAAGAACATTGGCTAGCCACCAGCACTAATAATCAAACTCGACAGGAGATCTTTAGGGTATTTTAAGACTTAGCTATCCAATACTTATCCATTTCTAAGAGATAATAAACTAAGAAGACAAGTCAATATTAATTGCCTTATAAATGATCAACCATAGATCTAATAATTATGTTCAAATCTCATATGAGAAATTAAGATTCCATGGATATATTCATTATGAACAGTACCCCACTCAAAAATCTGCAAATTTACTTACTTGAAGTTATATCTTTATAAAAATGTTTAGGTCTTGAAATGATATGATTTCTAACCTAAAGCGACTTGGTTATGTTCAAACACCAAATATCTTTAAAGGGAACAAACATATACTAGACACCAACAAACCAATCACCAAAATAACTTTTTTTTTTCTAATCAAAATCATCACATCACCTAAATTAACTTGGTAGCCAACGTAAAAAAAAAAGGGTGGAAAGAATAAAAAGGAAAAGAGAAAGAACAAAGCATGATACTTCAAGTTATTCATGTTATCATTTATACATATAAATGTACTCGATAAATCTTTATGAAATTTTATATAGTAAAAGCACAATAATAGACTGTGGTGCAACTGTTTCTTTGTCTCTGTTCTTTTTTCTTTATATAACTTAATGCCTTTTTATTGCTGCTTTCTGCATCTTTTGTATGATTCTTTTTTAAAAACCCAAACAGGATAAAGAAGTCGGTGATATATAAAAATGAAAATAATTTTATATATATAAAAGTTTAGCTATGAGGATGAAATTAGTATAAGAATCCAATTACGAATTTTTAAATTATAAAGACCAAACTAAGAAAGACCAACAAAATAATTTGATCTTTATATATTTTATTAAATAATTTATCAATCTTGAATGAATTAAATATATCGAAGAATGTCTCTGGCCAGATATCACAGAAGGAAGTTGATAACAAAGCTAAAACTAATAAAAAAATCTCTAGTTATGAATAGACCACACTATGAAATGGTTCAACTTCAAGGGTCAATTTCAAAAGCATAGACGTACGTATTCTGATAAGGCTTTAGACAGTATCTTCAATCCATTAAAGTTTGACTTCTTTTCTCTACTTCTGCATCATGGCTTACAAGCTCACCAAGAGCATGCTATCAATTTGGTTCATAGGCATGCTTCCCACGAAGGATTATGCACTAACAAAGGCAAGAATTACAAAGAAAGAAAATTTAGGAAAGTAAACATAATTAGCAATCCAAAATTCACTAGTAACATAATATATATATATATATATATATATGTATATAATATATATATATATATATATATATATATGAGAAGTAGAAGAAAACAAAATGATATTCTATGAATTACATCCAAATGTCCTAGTAAATGAGCAAATTCGAGTTGGAAATAGGAATAGAGCTTAGGATCTCAGTGTAAACAAGCAGCCTCTCAATGTCTAAAGAACAAACAAAAAAGAAAAAAAAATTCAACCCAACAAGCACAACATCACAAAGAAGGAAGGTATCTGAAAAAAATACCAAGAAGGGACAAAGCAAGGAGTACCTATGATGAAAAGCTTCTTTGCGATGGCAAAAACTCTGGTGGATGGTAAATGGAGGATGAGCTTAATGAAACAGCTTCATAATACACCACAATGAATGATGAACAAGGGGAAGGGTGGCTAGTACATCATTAGCTGGCTAGTCAATGCTCTTTGTCACTGGTGGTGAGAGTTTCCAACCGATGGCAAGTGCTCGTGCTTTGGTTGAGAGAGGGTTCGGCAATGGAGGTTTTTCTGAAGGTGGGGTAGAGGCTTTGACTGTAAGAGTGAGGAGAGAATGGCATGAGTTAGGGCACCCTAACTGTGGTTTTCTTTAAACTGTAGTTAATACTAAGAGTCCTAACCATGGTTTACCTCAACCGCAGTTAGGACAAACAAGTTATAATCACAATTTATATAAACTATGGTTTTTGAAACCTGCAATTAAATCTTAAATCGTAGTTAAGACCAAAGTTCTAAAACCATAGTTAGGTTTCAAAAATTGCCACGGTTGGCTTAATCATAGTTAAACCATTGCAGCAAAATACTTAATTTTTAGTAGTGTAACAATATCAATTTTATCTTTATCAATATTTTCCTATTTTTTCTATTGTTGATAAGGAACTCAACAAGATTAAGTATCTTTCAAAAATTAGGATTTGGTTCACTAGATCAAATTCATCAAAAAATAGGTGTCCAAGATACTATTACTAGCTGCCCAATCCATTGTTATACCTAGTATTTCAGTATAATCCTAAGCATTATCCTCTACTTCAATAGCTCCTATCTCTATATTTCCTATCTTTTCAAATGCCTCTTCAAGGGTTCCATGTTCTTGTTCAATATTTTTTCTTTCCCAGCCACCTCTTGCACTTGATCAGTTCTCTTCCAATTTAGGGTTTTCCTCATTGGTTGGTTCAGTCTTGTTAACTTCCACAGTTTCTCTTGTTATCTGGTCCTGCATTTCAGTAGTGTTCTCTATCAAACTTGTTGAGAGCCAATTGATGTAAAAAGGGTGACCTAGGAAAGGATCCCTAGCCCACTGGAATAAAAGTTAGCCAGAGCAGGCACCTAATGAGTAAAAAAAGGTTACCTTTGTTATCTAACGACAGACTTTAGTTGCTTACTCTGGGTGATTTAATTTCACTCAAGTGGCCTCAACTAGGTAATAAAGTTTTTAAGTACCACCTATTGCCCAAGTGAGACAAATCACGATACTATTATATATTCTGGACATGATTTATAACCTTTTTTGTTTTCTTCCTCGCTTGCATATAAAGTAGGTTAAGGTGATCATTGCAAGGTTCAACTTCAGGTAACTTCTCCATAAAGTATATGCTATGGAGGCTGAGGAGGACATTGAGCATATAGATATATAGTAAGAAGAGTTTTCTTCAATAGCCGCGATCACTTACGTTAGAAAGGGTTTTTACTGAGTTTTCAATTTCGCTCCTTTTTAAGATTTGTTATGAATGCATTTTTTAGGTTGGCGAAAATTAAATGACATTATTTTACCAGATCACATGATACATTCATTGCTGCTATAGACCCAAGTTTCTATATATATTTAACTTCCTTTTTGTGTAAGGCGAGGGTAGAAACATCTTAATGACCAACTTTAATTTAATGCAGTAAATTGACTAAAAATTATTAATTTGGCACTATAAATGTTTTTTTTTTTTGGGAATCAATAAACTAATTTTTTCCTGAAATATTAATTGAACCAAACAGACCATTAATGTTTTAATGGAATGGTTTTTATACCATGAGTTGTTTTGGTAAGTAAAATTTGAACCTATAGCACTCTAACTTCTTACCTTCTAATTGGCTCAAGATAAATATAAAATACATCTTTGCTCTTTGGTAAGATTGGTGCTATTTCAAAGAATAGGTTTTAAGATTTTATAACTACCTCATTGGTTGTATTTTCAAATCGTTAGGTACGCTAACCCACCCCCCCCCCCCCCCCAAAAAAAAGAAAGGTGTTTCGTTGCAGTTTTTTAGCGGTGATTCATTTTAACTGCAGCTAAAATATGTCTTACCGGCAGTTCTATTAAGACATGTAGACCTAACAGTGATTGTAATAAAACTGCCCCTAGGTCAAGGACTAACGGCAGTTCATGCTAACCACCATTAGCCCGAAGTTAGTTTTGAAGGACTAAACACAATTACCTTAAATAGCTAATAAACTTGAACTTTTGAGATGAAAAGATTCCTAAACTAAGTTTTGATATTTTGACCTGAATTAACTAATAGTTTAAGATTTGGAATAAGCGGTTCATAACACAAAATACTCAAGGTTTTTCTTTGTTATACCAAAAAATTATGCATTTATCGTTGGATTCAAATTGTGAAAAAAATAAAAAGTTTGAATATTAGCTGAACTATTTAAAAGAAAATAAATTAAGTACGTCCTCCATCTCAAGTAACACTTAGCATTATAGTCATAAAAAAAATTGAACAAAGGAGGAGGCATGCTAGAGAAATTTATAAAATCAGTCATGAATTATCCACACCCCTAATAACTTTAAGCTTTTGGTATGGGTGATCTTTAACGAAAACTTAAGATTTCTTGTTTTTTTTCTTACTGGAAAAAACTACATAATTGTTGGGCTCAAATGGTAAAGAACAAAAATTGAATGAAAAGATCAAGTAAATTATACTTTCCCTCTCAAGTAGCACTTAGTATTAATAAAGTTCGTAAGAAAATGACACTCCACTTCATTTTCCCCATTTACTAGCAATAAAAGTACGACATATTTCTCGTGCGTTCGACTTGTACAAAAATAAAAACTGAATAAAAAGATCTAATAAATTACATTTTCCCCCAAGGAAACTCTCAACATTCAAGTCGTAAGAAAATGATACTCCACTCAATTTACCAGATTTACTAACAACCAAACTTACGGATTTAATATGAAGATTTCCGTAGTAGTTAAACTCATTAGAAAACTTAATCATATAGTTGATTTCCTAGATTCTTCTTCCATTTATTCAATTTGGCATATATTGAGCAGCGAAACTATAAGCTCATCTGCCACTGTTTTTCTTAAAACCAACAAACATATGATACATGGTTTTAAATTGCGGTTGCGGTTGCGGTTGCGGCTGCGTTGCGGTTGCGGGTGTTGCGGAAATTATATAACGTGTTGCGGGTGATGCGGACCGTTACGTTGCGGGTGATGCGGACCGTTACGTTGCGGATTATTGCGGATGCGGAGCGGACCGCATCCGCAATATTGCGGCCGCATCATGTGATGCGGTCCGCATTTTGAAACCTTGATATGATATATCTCCTTCTTAGTCGCACCGACTCCAACAATTTTGTTGAAGCAAAGGGAAGATCCTATTTTCTTCCATGATTCCAATTATTGTCACAAGGTATTTCTAGCAGCTTAATCACTTTGAGTAATTAAGCTAATGACTGCAATATGATAGGTAATGGGTTTTAGGTTATAACATAGTTTTTTCCAATTACATGTCTAGACAGTGACATTATATGCCGAGTATCTCTTGTTTTCAATACGCGTTTTTACATCATATATCACATATCACCATATATCACTATAAGAAATGAGGTTTTTAATGGCGACAGAAGTCACTATTGAAGCTAAAAAGTCATAACCAATAGTCTTTGTGGAACCTGGTGACAGAAAGCCGCTGCCTATATATGCTTCCATCACATTAAAGATGAATGGCGAAATCACCTTCATTTGATGCCACTAATAGTCTTCCCAGCAAATATTTTTTGTTAGGTTAAAATTTTGAGGCTATGGTAACTTTTAGAGGTCGTTATACTTTTGAAGACTGTTATTAAAAGTATTTGACAATTAATATTGAACGACAAAATATGATTGCCACTAAAATCTTATAGGGTGGCGACTGTTTTAACTTAATCATAACTAAACAATTAATATCTGGTTTCTTGTAGTGTATATATTTTGATGAGTTGAGAGACATGCACTTACTCATCCATTTTGAGGTCTCATTTGGTTTATGTAACGGCCACACTAAAAAAATTCTCCCAAAGTCACTATCAAAGCTAAAATGCTGTAACCAAAATTCTTTGGTAGTGATAACATGATGACAGAAAGCCGTTGCATATATATGCTTCCGTTATACTAAAGGTATTCAAAGACAAAATCACCTTAATTTGTCGTCACTACGAGTGTTTCCACCTAATACTTTGTTTGCCAGGTTAAAATTTTGAGGCTCCGATAACTTTTAGATATTGTTATGCTTTTGGAGATGACTTTTAAAGACCATCATTAAAAGAATTTGTCAATTAATATTCAAAGATAAAATATAATAGCCATAAAAAGCTTCAGAGTGGCAACTGTTTTAATCATATAATTGAACAATTAATGTCTTGTTTCTTGTAGTGTATTTATTTTGATGGGTTGAGGGACGCGCACTTACCAGTCCGTTTTGATGGTCTCATTTGGTTTATCTAATGGCCACACCTAGAAATTTCTCCATGTAACACACTGATAAGTCATGATTTTTTCAATATTTTAAGGGATTTATCTTATGAATATTGAACTTATTTTTTATTTTTTATTTATAAAATTAATAAATGTTAGTTAAGTTAGAATTTAGTAAGTTTGGTTTTATTTTTTCACTTTTGAACTTTTTTTTTCCGTTTTAGTTAAGTTGTATTTTGTGTTTTTATTTATATTTTTATGTTGCTAAATTATTTAATCTTTATTGGTAGATTATAAATATTAATTAGATAAATTTTATATTTGTGTAGGGTTACAATTATAAAGAAACAAGTTTAGAAGTTTTGAAATGCAAATAACAAGTATTGAGATTTGTTGGAAAATGATCAAAAAGAAAAAGAAAAAAGGAAGAAACAAAGAAAAAAAGACAAAAGAGCAAAAGATGGCACTCAAAACTGCTGCTGAAGAAAACTCAGCGTCGCAGCAACAAAATTAAGCGCCGCAACATATGGAGAAACAAAAGCTTATTTGGCTATGGCATAAAATTTTGCGCCGCAGCGCTTTTCACCGCTGTTAAAAGAAATTCATCTGTGTTGCAATGCAATTCATAAAAAAAGGCAAAACGCACTGTTTTTTACTGCGTTTTTTTAGAGTTTTAAAGGGCTTCCAATAGTTCTTCGAAGGGAGGCTGTCATTCTAAAGGTTTTGGAAAGGAGAATGAAGGGTTTTGAGCAGAGAATGAAAGGTTTGGAGCTTCAAATGCCATGGAAGAAGCTTGGGTTTAAGGAAAATTCACTAATTAAATTCATTTTTCTCTTCTTCCCTTACTTTTCCTTGTATTTCTTTACCCATTGAGTTTATGCTTTGTTCTTGATGTTGCTATTTCTTGTAATTATGAGCTAAACTTGTTGATTTGGGATTATGATAAACTCTAACTTGTAATATGTTGCAATTACTCTCTTTATTTGCAATTAATGGTATGATTTAATTACTTAATCCTTGTGCTTCATGCTTCTAAGTGTGTGAAAATCATTAGATAATTTGGGTACGTAGCTTAAATGAACTTGGAAAAGGGATTTTAAGATTTGACCATGGATTAGGTAGTGTGAGTTCATGAAACTTACAATTGAGTAGATTGATTTGCTTGTGGGATAGAAATATACCTACCGGCCTCACATAGTCATATTAAGACTTATTCTTGATTAATCCTCTAAATTAATTGCATAAGGAATTCTGGATTGGTTAGGGGAATACCTATATGTAATTTGAAATATGCTTATAAGTAAATTAGAGTCCTAGGCTATTAATGACATTAAGAGCAAGATGAAGAGAGATAATTAGTGCATATGAAATATTAGAAGGAGTCATAATCCTAAATCATTTTGCTTTCCAATTTCATCTAGAATGGTATCTCTTATTTTTTTTATATCTTTAGTTTAGTTTAATTTCATATCACCTTTTATTGTTAGCTTGATTTAGATTAAGGTGCACAATTTTAGTACTTAGCAATTATTTTAATGATAAATTCTCGTGGGAACGATACTCTATTCTTCACTTTGTTACTGTTGTGATACGTATACTTGCGTGTATATTTTCAAAAAAAAAAGCAACACACATTTTCTTTTCTGCAAATTCTCGGATTTGGTAAGTTACACAATTTCTGAAGTTTGCCATGCATGAGAACTTGAGATCTACATTAATTCTGATCTTCTTTCTATCCTTTCAGAGGAATTTTTTGTGGAGCATGATGCCGTACACAAGGTTCTTATGTCTCTTCTGAGGCGGGATGCGAATGGTATTTTGAGATTCCTGTCTTTTTTTGTTTTTTGGATGTAATATTTTGAGATTTCTTTAGGTAAATCTTTGTGAGAGAATTATATGCTTAGAAATTAACCTTACCAAAAGTGGTATATACATATCAACAAAAATTTGGTGTAAAGGAACACAATTCTTTTCCTGACACAAGAAACATTTCCTTGTGGCTTTGTGCTCTTTCGTTTCAAACTAACACAAGTAATAAAGTTAATCATTTAAAAAATTTAAATAAAAGTTATGGTCTAAAAGAAAATTGTTAAAATGTATATGGGGGAATGAAAAATTGTTTAATTTTTACTATTTTTTTGTGTTATTTTAAAAATATATTATGGTCAAAATATATTATAATTTTAATTTGAAAAAGTACGGACACGCACTCTAGTACATGTCAAGCAACTAGTTAGTTTTAATGCAAATATTCAAGTGGCTAAAACATCACATTTAAATATTAAAAATTTTGTAAGCATACTATGTTTTTCAATGGAAAAGAAATCCCAATTGATTGGGTAAAATTTAATTTGATACAATATTAATTAAGGATTTCAGTACAAAAGTTTCACATTGTGAATGAACCATAAGA
The DNA here is from genome assembly GCA_032878935.1 of Erythrophleum fordii. Classification (NCBI taxonomy): domain Eukaryota; kingdom Viridiplantae; phylum Streptophyta; class Magnoliopsida; order Fabales; family Fabaceae; genus Erythrophleum; species Erythrophleum fordii. Next base: position 1,290,752 of record JAVQMF010000023.1, on the reverse strand, counting down.
TGCCATCCATATATTTAAAACTCTGATTATAAATAAAATATTTGTATTGTGATAATAATTTAACAGTCTCATTTACTACTAAAGAGTATATAGAACTCTAGAATTCTACACGAGCCCTGAATTCCATAGAAACCCTGAGGCTATAATCAAAACCATAAACCAGCAACAACAAAAAGTTACAATAACAAAATTTTATTTAAACCTTATTGCGAATTCATTTGATATGAAATTGATCTCTATTCAATTTGTAATAGAAAAGTTAATCGTAACTATAACTACACAGAGGTGAATTCTGCCGTATAATAACTGGGCACATTTAGTAAAACTACTAATGCTTCGGAAAAAGTAAATCAAGTTTAAGTAGCAGTGAGACACCTGTAAAAACTGTATCTATATGAAAAAGGTCAGTGTGCTCTTTTAAAAATCTGATTACAAGTCTGTTAAGAGAAGAAACTATTTCTTTTTAGCAATTGAACTAGCCCCTTTGAGTTGTACTAAAAGTAGCTCTTGTCTAGTTCACTTTGGTGATTTTGGTTTAGGGCACAATTAATGTCATAAACGTTTACTCAAGTTATTGGAAATGGCTGGGATAATTTATTCTCAAATCTAAAGTAAATTACACAAAGCGCATAAGAAATCACACTATAACTTGATCAATATTCTAACAATATTGATCATTTCTAGCTATAACAATATTTTTCTACTTTTTTCTGTTGTTGATCAGGAACTCAACAAGATCAGGTACATCTTTAGAAGTTGGGATATGGTTCGCCAGATCACATTCATCAAAAAAGGACTCCAATATACCATCATTAGATGCCCAATCCATTGTTATATCTTGCAGTTGACTAATATCATCCTCAGCATTATCTTCAACTTCATCAATACCTTCTAGCTCTATATTTCCAATATTTTCTAAAGCCTCTTCAAGAGTTTCGAACTCCCGTCCACAATTTTCTTGCAAAAGCTCACTTGATCTTCCCTTCTCTCCCAGGATAGTCGCTATTTCCACATAATGTTCTTTAAATTTTGGGTTTTCCTCATTAGCTTCAGCAGTCACGGGAAGTGTTTCCACAGCTTCTGTTGTAATATGAGCTTGCATTTCTGTATAATTTTCTATCAAATTTAGTGTATCAGCATCCATATCCATGACGACTTGCTTTTGAGGTTGAGCATTATCCTTCACTTCATCAATACATTCGAGCTCTATATTTCCAACCTTTTCCAATGCCTCTTGAAGAGTTTCAAACTCCTGTATAAAATTTTCTTGCAAGATATCACTTGATATTTCCTTCTCTCCCAAGATAGTCCCCACTTCCCCAGAATATTCTTTCAATTTTGGGTTCTCCTCATTGGCTTCAGTAGTCATGGTAAGTGCTTCCACAGTTTCTGTTGTAATCTGAGCTTGCATTTCTGTAGAGTTTTCTATCAAATTTATTGTGTCAGCATCCATATCCATGATTACTTTCTTTTCAGGTTGAGTATTATCCTCCACTTCATCAATACCTTCTAGCTCTATATTTCCAACCTTTTCCAATGCCTCCTGAAGAGTCGCAAACTCCTGTATAAAATTTTCTTGCAAAATATCCCTTGATCGTCCCTTTTCTCCCAAGATAATCCCTACTTCCACAGAATATTCTTTCATTTTTGGGTTCTCCTCATTGACTTCAGTAGTCATGACAAGTGCTTCCACAGTTTCTGTTGTAATCTGAGCTTGCATTTCTGTAGAATTTTCTATCAAATTTATTATGTCAGCATCCATATACATGATCACTTGTTTTTTAGGTTGTCATTATATGTATATGTTTCTTAGACGAAAACTACAATGGAACATCAAAATTTAAGGTGGTAATAGTTTAAGTCATATCAATGGGTGCATACGGTGAAAGCCGAACAACCAAGGAAAGGGTACAAAACCCTCTAAAGTGTAAACCATCCATTGTGAGAAAATATTATTTGGTGCCTAAAGCTTAAAGGGATTTAGATCCATCAAAGTGAAAGTTACTCAGAGTGAACAACTAGAGTAAGTCATTGCGGTCGTTAACTTTGGAAGAAGAATGCAATAATTGTCATCCATTGGCCCAATCTTGTTGCCCACTTGGTGACTTTCACTCTAATGGTCCTCTCTTAGGTAGTCCTTTCCCCCTCTCTTAGGAAATCTACCATTTTAAATGTTGAGTTCTGATTGTTGTCTAGCACTGCTAGACACATGCAGTACTATAATATTTACCTTTTCCAGTCTCATTCTCGTTTGCATCAGAAATAACATTAAGGAGATCATTGCAAGGTTTAAATTGAAGTGACATCTCCTCAATTGCATTCCCTTCTAGCCCATAATCAGACTTCTCCAAATTGGAATCCATCCTATTTTCAACAGACTCAGATGAGAAATCCTCCGGCTTCTCCTCATTCTTCCTCGCTTTTTTCAAAGGCGACTCATCACATGTCATGTTTTCACCCTACAAGTTAGAATAATTTTTGTATTAATCATTAATTTTCATAAATTAAATTTCAACCAAAAAATGATGAATTAATAATTAAACACCTGCTCAATAAATCCAACATATGTGCGATAAAAGAGACATATATACTACTTTATTGATCAAATAATCGTAGTTATATATATGTATCACCTTGTTCTTCTTCTGGCTAGGCTTGGGTTGAGACTGACACATGATAAAGCTCACAGCCTCAGGGATTGATCGGAAAGTCTGCCTTGAGCTTAGGTGACAATAATACTGAAAAATGATTCATTAATTATTATCGTTGACATCGTTCAATTTTTGAACATATATCATATTTCCATCACACATATTTTGTGTTACCATGACAACTAATATCTAATGAAATTAAAAATTAATCTGATGAATTCTAAGTTAATTTCATTCAATTCTATAAGACAAAGTTGATGCTGATGGACAAAGGTATATAATAATTAATAAAAATACTTGAGAGTACAGTTTAGAACTTTTGGTTGATGATGTAATTTACCGTATCACTCGTCTTTGAGTCACGTTGCCTACGTTGGATCCTCCATTTCCCAAGTCTGTCTTGCACCTTGTCAATGTCTTTAATATTTTCATCATCACAATTTTCAGGGAGCGTGAAGCATACAACTTTTTCCGCGACCACTTGATTCTTTATCTTTCTCCCTAGTTGATTCCCCTGATTCTGTGAACATCGTCATATGAAACTGTTAAAATACAATTCAAATGGCCCAAAGGTGTTAGTAAGGAGAAATAATATATTTTTTTTCCATATTATTTTGGGTCTGATAACTCATGATTAACTCATTTGATTAAGTGTCTATTGTGTTGATTGGATAATTTGAGACTAGAAAAAAAAAATGGAAATGGATGAATGAACTGGTCGAGGAAAATTGATGCAATGATAAAGGGGAAAGCCATGTGCAACGTAGATAATGTATTTAACTAGGATTTAACATTTGATTTAAAGAATAGAGAGTTTTGCAATGAGACTGATAAATCAGAAGGTTTTTTTTCCTAAATTGAAAATATTTTGTCATTGGAGGCAAGATCCAGGCCACGTAATTGCAGTTTTTCAAAAAGAAAAGAAAAATGCAATATGAACAACTCTCTACCCTACAAACTATATGATGAAATTTGAATAAACGAAGAACTTACCATTAGAGGCGAAACATCAGCATCTTCTGGTCTTTGGATAGATGATAAGACTTTAGTACTCAATACATTACCAGAAGCTTTCTTTTTCTTCTCTGGCCGGTACGCTGCTTTCAGTTCTTTCGCTGATTTCTACATATCTCATATGAATAGGTACATACATAAAAATTTATATGTCAGAACATTAAAGTAATCATTACCTAGAGTTTTTGCGAGAAGGCATATTTTTCTACTTACAGCAATCATTTGTCGAAGAATCTGAGCAAGCAGTTCATTATATGGACTTTGTTGTTCCTCTTGGAGACTAAGCTTTTCCATCTCACAAGCGTTCTGATTCTCTTGCTCTGTTGAACCTGACATTCCTTTGTCTAGGAAAGCAAACTGTATATACTACGATGCAATTATTTTTTTGGAGGCTATGAAATGGAGAATATATATTATCTGTACGTATGCAGTGGAGAGAATTAATAGAAGGGTATTATTTATTATTTATTTTATTTTCCATATATATGCACCGTAGATATTCACTTCATGGTTTTACAAGCTTTCCATATTGATTTTGTTTTAATTTGCATTGAGGTGAAATATCAAATGTGGAAATGGCTTGCTAGGAAAAAGATTGTTGTTGTTAGCAAAAGTATTTCTACCAAATCCCATTTTCAAAAAATTGCTTTGTAAAGAAAAAAAAAATTTTATTATTCGTCACTTGCTCTGTCCATAATTTTTTGAATCTGCCTATACTTCAGGTAATAATTCACTAAGGCAGTGTTATTTTACCCTAAATCATCCTGGCAGCTTAGCGTTTGTACTCATTAATCTCTCGTTAATTGTGAATTATTAAAAAAAAGCTAACAATTTAATTATTTGTATAATGTGTGTTATTTGGATACATTAATATTTTACATAATATAAATTTTTTTAAAAAAATTAATCATTAGTTGCAAATTCAAGAACATAACGGTAAAGAAGATTATAAGAAATTAAACATTAGTCTAGAAATTCAACTGCAACGTTTTGCCAATTATAAAAGAAAAAATATATATACTGTTTCAAAATTACAAGTGATACATATAAAAATATTTGGCTTTACATACAAAATTAATAACTGCAAAATCTCTAATCTTTAAAGTTTTTATTATTCTGAAATGTGTTTAAACAAGGGTCAATCCTTGTTACCCCTTAAAGAGATAAATAGTCCCAAGTAGCATTACCCTCCATTATTAGATCTTTGGCCTATTTGCTTAGATAAATATTAAATATATTTTAAAAAAATAAATACAAAACGTTTATAAACAGGATAAGAAATTATACTTATCTCTTTACTTTTAAAAAATAAATAAAAAGAAATAGATACTATTAAATAATAATTAAAAAGATATAATAAATATTACCCCAAAAAAATTATATCACATAAGCGGTGAGTGAACCAAAGGAATCCTAAATTCATTCAATAAGACTCAATAATTTCATTTTATTTGTGCTAATTATAAGTGGAAAAATATCGAGTAGCTTACTTTACAGGTGTCTCATCTTGTTGTCGCACATTTAGTGGATATTATTAACTTCTTGTTGTCCAATGAAATTTTAAATTATGATTTTTTTTATGGGATAATGAATTGTAGAAAAAATTTGTCAAAAAATGTAAATTGACAGCACGCTGGAAATATTTTGGTAAGCCTGCAACAATAAGAACAAGAATTACGGTCATATGTTAGTCAAATTACAAAAATTGTTTTGAAACACATTTCGTAATAAATTTCGTAAAAACATATTTGTCAAATGTACACTACAATTGAGTTTAGATTAAATTTACTTTTAGAAAAAAATAATATTATATATTATGTTATCAATATTAATAATAAATTATAGAGATTATATTTATTGATGTTGCTCAACATCTTAGCTACTTATTAGAGATTTATAAGCTATAGTATAGAGTTTTACCTAATAATGCATCACTTTGGACTAAGGGCCATTTGGTTGGGAGGTAGTAATGGAACAGAAAGGGATTCAGCTTCTAAAAGGCATTTGGTTGGCAAAAAGCATAGCATGCAAGAATGGTGAAATGAAAGCCTTTTTGCACCACTGTAGCCCATGAAAGTCAAAACGCTAATGGGCAAAATGGGAGAAAGTCTTTTGTGCCCCCTGCTTTTTTATATTGAAACCTCTTTGTCCTTAGGATGGATCCTCTTATGTTTGGATCCCTCATCTTCCTTCATCTCACTCACAAAACTTGTTTTCTTTCTTTTTCTTTTCTCTTTCTTTCTTTTTTAATTTTTGAAATGGATCTCTTGTTAGAAAGAACATGAGGCAATATGAGAATTCCAAATATGAGGGGATCCAAATCCCTTTATATATCCTTCATTATTTTTAGCGACATCCAATGCTATTAATCGAGTACCTAAAGAAATCTAACTCGTGGGATTCCCACCTCCACCATAGTACGCCACCATTAACAGACCAAAACGAAATCACCCTTTCAAATTCAAAAATGATGAAGAAGTTGGAGATGTTCAGTAAGCAAAGTAGAGCATGGAAGGAGAACTCATCAAAGGAAGAAGAACCAACCCACTGGCATCATGTGGAGAATAAATCATCAGAAGAAAAATAACAGCGAGCAACAAGTGGAAACGTTTTGCTCACCTCCTTGGAAGAAGAAAAACCACCCCACCATTGTCGATTCTCCACCCTGCTCACCAACAGTCTATGGTCTACCACAAGAAGAAGAATTTATAGGGGAAGAAAACAAAATTATTCTTTTTTTATTTTTTTATTTTAAAAGGGACATTTCTGTCATTTTATCTTTTGATCTTTCTATTTTTATACTATTTTTATGCAGTCAAACATGCAAAAGACGAGGCATTCCATTTCCTCTTGATATCATATCAAACATAAACTATGCAATTGCTTTCCCTTCAATGTCCCCTTTCCAATTATATCATTAACAATTTTATAAACCAAACAGGCCTGAACTCAAATGTTAAGGTGAATTGCAAACTTGCGACACAATTTGAGAATAGATTTTAGATTCCAGTAGAAGTTCACATAATTGATAATCATATATTAATTTAATAATTCCTTAAGAAAATTGATTTTCTTGAAGAAAAAAAAAGGTTTTAGGAGGCAAAAAAGCCTTCATTCATATAAAAACAATAATATGTTTATTATATAATTTACGTGTGAAACATTTATCTACAAAGTTATTTAATGACATTAAATTTAATAATACTCTAGAAATGAATTGAGCTGTATTTTATAAACTTTTTTTTTCTGGCCCAAATAGACATGTTTGAATATATGCTTTTGAAATAAAGAGTAAAACTATTTCAGTGGACCTTTTGTAAGACGAAAATTATTCTATGTTTGTATACAATTATTTATAAGTACTTATTAGTTATTGATGACTTCCAATATTTTGTATTACTTATAGTCAATTTGATTGAATTTGGGAGTCATCCATTAAAGTTTTAGTGGGATTTATTTGCTATTTTAAAGTAATTTATGGAATTGAAAGTGGAAGAGAGAAATGAAGTTAATTGTGATTAATTATGATTGTGTAGATATTGCATTAATGAAAAATATTTCTTGTTTCAGAATTATTATCTATGAGGATTTAGAAGCCATTATATTATTCTTAAGCTCCAGGCAAAGATGCGATCGCATTATTTGAAGATGCGACCGCAAAAATCGACATCAAAACTTTGTGTTTTGATTAATGAGGAGAGAAAAAAGTGAGAGGCAGCTAGGTTTTCATGTGTTTGGGATGGAGCAGGCTTCTGAGCTTTCTAGGAGGCAATTTTTAGAGGTTTTGGTGGTTCATTGAGCATATAGGAGTGAAGGAAGAAGAAGAATAAGAAGAGGAGCTCAAATTTCTACATATCTCTCATTCTTTGGTTTGCTTTCACTACAAAAAAACAGCAAATTTGCGACGGAATTTTGTTCCTTCGCAAGTTCATCACAAATCCGTCACTAATTCCGTCGCAGAAATTAGTGACGGAATCTGTGACAAAAAATTTCTGTCGCAAATATTTCCGTCGCTAATCTGTCGCAAATCAAATTAGTGACGGAATTTAACGACGGAAAATTCCGTCACTACTAAATATAATAGTCAATTCTAATTTTGCGATGGAATTTTGTGACGGAATATTCCGTCACTAATTTAGAGACGGAATTAGCGACGGAATTGTTGTCACAAAACTTTCCGTCGCTAATCCGTCGTTAAATCCGTCAATAATTATTTAAATATTATTTTTTAATAATTTATATGATATAATGACTTAAATATATATGTATATATGAAATTGTTGCAAATTAGTTAAATATTATTAATTGTGTGTGCATATATATATTATAATTTATATATTTATATATTATAATTTAAATTAATAATTTAATAATTTCAATATCAAAATAATAAAATGTGGTAAATAGTAATGTGGTTAATTATTCTATGAGTAATAAAAAGCCTCCATTCATGTTCAAAAATTAAAAAAGGTATAATTTATTTATTTTAAGTCATAAATTAATATAAATATAAAATATATTTAATTAACTAAAAATAGTAAAAAAGTTTGAAAATTTAAAATTATGATTTAAACAACTGTGTATAAGGAATGATTAAAATAAAAATATACAATATACATAAAAGTGAAATAAATATTTCACTCAACAAAATTTAAAAGATAAATGATATTAAAAAAATTATGATATGTCTATTTTCCAGAATTGTATAAATATTAAAAATGACTTCACTCAACTACTATCTTTCAATCACATCATATCTCTTACCTCTTTGTGTTTCTAATTGATTTTCTTTTTTTGTCATGGTGTAAACTCTCAATTAAATTCACACATTTTTCGTGGTGTTTTTCTATTTCTATTAGCATTTTTTTAAGTGATTGTGTCAAGGTTTTTCGTTATTTGAAAACTAAGTCTTTCTCTCATTTAAATGACAAATCTCTCAAATTCTCTTGAAAGAAGCAAAGACAAAATACCGAAAGGTGCAAAATCAAAAAAGAAATGGAGGGTATGATCTAAAATTTAATACATATTATATAGTTATGTAGTTAGAGAGAAAGAATAATATAAAAGAGTATGTATCTAATTTATTTATTTTTTACACCTATTCCTTTTTTTTCCCCAATCTCTTTTAATTACACTATATGCAAAAATATAATTAATATCCTTTTTATTTTCTTTCATTTTCAATTGAGATTTGATTGTTGGTTCATATTTGTTTCTAATTACATTTGCAATGATTTTTCATTTCCTACTCATGAGAGTCCAAGGGATAAGAAAGCTTTTTTTTCCCCTCCCAACAAAGGAAAAAAACTTGTCAAAATGATTGTTCTTAACATGAAAATTATCATAATATATGATGTTAACTATGGTTTACCAATCTATTAAATCTTGCTAAGTAAATTATTTAATTACCCAACTCCTAATTTATAAAAAATAAAAATAAGTGTTAGTAAATTTAACTATAACATAATGTTGTATTCGTTAAATAATATGAAAAATAATTTTTTTGTAGACTATATAATAATTTATGTCGTTAAATTATAAAAAGGTATGTTACATATAATATTGTTAATGTAAAATTTTTATATAAATTATGAGTTCGTAACTTTTTTTTTTTTAATTTTCACTCTTCTAATAACTTAAATTGAGATTTGGCCTTAAGTACGAGTAATTTGTTTTTAACAATTCAATATTATATAATTGGACTTTAAAATAATTTTCCTTTTGTATTATATATTTATTGAGGGATTTGAAAATAAATATCTTTAAAATTTTACCTAAGTTTAGTACTTTAATATATACTTTTTTGTGTGTGTATGTGTGAGTTGGAATTATATACTATAGTAGAAGAAAAGTTCATAATTTCTATTCTTTGAATGTTTTTTAGTCAACTTTGAATGTTTTTTAATCCTGCATAAATTGGAGTTAAACTTATATTTTTGTTAAAGTGTGTAAGCTTTTTAATATATATATATATATATATATATATGATAATATGGAAGTTGTTGAATTTGATATAATAAATGAATATTGACTTAGTTATTGTTCATGTTCCAACATTTTTTTATTATTTAATAACTATTCAATTTTGATAATAAGTTTAACTACTATTACTTTATTATGGAATGAAGATGCTTTTTTTACTTAAAAAAAAAAAAAAGACAATAATTTGTATCTATTGGCATGAGTAACTTTTTTTCTTAATAAAAACTTAAAAACTTGAAATTTAAAAGCCATCATACTTTATACTAAAATTTAATTGAATAACATTCAACCCAAAAAAATTAATTGAATTACTCATAAATCAATTTGATTAGAAGAAGATGCATTTCTAGTAAATAGAATCACTATTTATTTGTAATTTTTTATAAACAGAAAATAAAAAAAATATGGTAAATTATCAAACTTATTTAAAGAAATTAGAAAAGGTAATTTAAAAATAATAATAGCTAATATATATAGTATAGGGATTTAATGAATAGGTTAATAACAAGTCAATAAGATAAAGAGACCTAAAACGTATTGGAAGCATTGTTTTTTATAAGCAGAAGAAATGAAATAACACAAAAGTTTTTTTAAGAAGAAGTGAGTCAATTAAAGAGGCCTTATAACATAATAGCAAATACAGTTTCTAGCATTGAAATTGGTTTTGTCTTCTACTTTCTATAATGATTTAAATATTTATAGTCTTTTTTTTTCTCAAATATTAAGAAACAATAATTAAACAAGTTTAAGATATATTAATCATTCTCCTACTTTGATTTAAAGTTATAAATTGTCTAAGAGAAACTCAATATCTTAAAAAATTATATAGTCAACAATACTATTTATTCATCAAAACTTTTTTTTATAATTGAAATCGTATATTTTAATTTTAAATTATGATTAAATTATATTTTTTAAATTTTAAATAAGAAATATTTATTAATTAAAATATAAATGAGATTGATATATACAACCATGCACTAGTGATAATTTGTTTATATATTAGAAATTTAAAAGATTAGACATATGAATTCATTAGAATAGATTGTCAGTTAGATTATAAGCTGTTTTATTCAATAAAAAATTGGTTTGAATTTCCAAAAATGAATTTGCATGTAAATCTTCACCAATACAAAAATCTCTTTGCATTTTTAAGGAATATTACATGTAATATGGTGGGTTGGATCCCACATATAATTGTTTGTACACAATCATATTAGCCAAATTGAAAGCAGATGTGATTAGTAAAAATTGGATGTATGTAGTAAATAAGGCAAACCATACCTAATAACTTCAAGTTCTTAATTAAAAAAATGGTTAACAAAAAAGAAATGTGTTTGACATAAGAGTCATTAAAATGATGTTAGACTTTTTTTTTTTTTTGAAGAATTATAAATAAAGATTTAGAGTTAAAAAAATTATTTTATAATATTTTTTATTTTAAATTTTACAAAATAATTTTTTTTAATCTTTACATCTTTGTTTATAATAATAATAATTTTTTTTGGAATTAAAAATGATATTGATCTTTCACTAGATAGTAGAGACGATAAAAAGGATGAAGAGGCAAATATATGAAAATTGGATCCAAATAGATGAAACTCCCTATGTCTCCATCCAAATAAGGAAATTTTCAATTTAGAATTCTAAAGTAAATATATTTATTTTAAAATATTATATCCCAAGTTTTAAAATTATTTTAAAAGATTTCAAGATAAAAAGAATTATTTACACATTATTTCAATGTATCAATGGAGTGAGAGGGACGCGTGACCATATTGTCCATATTTAAGTTTTAAAAGAATTATTTACAGATTATTTAAGTTAAAAAAAAAACTGTGTATCTTGACCATATTTAAAATGTCAATATAACTATAAAAGATTTTATAGCACACAAAAAAGTGCTGTGATGTGAATTTTTTACTACTTTTGGTGATGCAAAATATCATTGAAAATATTGTTTTTTTATGTCATTTTGAATTATTAAATTATTAACTTACCAAATGTTTTAGTTAATTTTTAGATTTAATCTTTTATATAAATTATCTTATAAAATTTTATATAATATATATATATATATATATATATAACTATGCTAAATTGTTGGAATAACGTTCTAGTAGATTTTTTTTTATTGTCTAATTCTAAATTATATATATTTTACAAAATTAATATCTGATTCCTATGTTAGAATAACCTATATTAAGTTTTAATAACATAAGTAAAAGATAGCAGACCCATTTTGCATATTTCGTATATCCCATTTAATATATAAAAATCGTTAGTCTAGTAGACCCATCATGCATCCTTCGTCCTTTGATGAAGGGTTCATTACATTGGTTCATCCATTGTTAATCTACTCAAGTATTAGCACCAACATGAAGTGACTCGGTACATATCGACCATTAGGAAAATTTTAATTTTACTTATGTGTTAAGATCATGATACCAGGTTCCAAAACAATTAACTTTTACTGTTCAGAATTTTATTAATCATTTTTTAGATGTTACTTTTGCTGCAATTCTTCTGATTCATGCGCCATCTAGGATGTTGGAAATCCAAGCCTTTTATCAACATTTATATATTGTTGTCCAAAAAATAAATAAATTACTACTTAATTTTTTATAAGTTACCGTTGTTATTAATTTAATTTTAATGTTTTAAGAATAAATTGTGTTAAATGACAAAACCTCTAAGATGGTTTAAGAATGGAAAAACATGCTCAATTAACAATCATAATATTAATAATGAAAGTATGATTAGTGCAGCGAGTAAAAAGAATTTAAATTTCTAAAAAAGATTTTATTTGAATTTTAGATAGTATATGCAAAGCACATTCAAACACTGATGTACATCAAAATTGTTTTACACAACTGATTTCTTGAACAATATAACAAAATACGAAATTCCTTATCGTATTCTAAAATTAAATATTAAGCACTAGTAACGTTAATGGGGACATAAATAACTCTAAAAAACCAACCAGTACTGTTTATCTACACTTTTTTTTAGTTGGGAAATGAAAGAATAAATATAAGATATACTATACTATTAAAAAATTGTCATATACCTACAGTCATTTTTAGTGATAGATAAAATGACTATAGGTAAAAATAAATTATACTTACAGATAATTTAGATAACTATAGATATAGATAAAATTATTTTTATTTACAATCAAAAAGTGTGGATAAAATTTAAGTTAAAAATTATTTCACCTTACCTGTAACTATTTAGTATGGGTAAAAGTTTGAGTTAAAAAATACTGAGAGTAAAAATTTAGCTTCAAAATTTCGCTCCACCCATCTAATATGTTCCTTCCAAGTGGCGCCAATCTGAAAATTTCCCTCACTCACTGATTTTACGCAAGCAAAGAGGAGAAGGCAGAGCATGCCCTAGATCCCAAATTTGCATCTGTTAACTCACTTCTCTATTTCAGGCAGAGGACAAATTTTCTCCCTAAATTTGAAGAGCTAAAGTCTAGAGGTAATTTCCCTCACTCATGATTTCTTTGATTTCTTGTCGATGTATCTATTTCTTCACATTATGCTTGATTCGCATTGCGGAAGCAATATTCCGTAGCCCTCCGTTGCATTCCTTGCAAGTTCATTCTTGCAGTATGGTCGTTGCTCTATGTCTGTGTGTCTGTTATAGCTCTTATCGAAGTCATTCTATTTCTCCAGCTGTCGTTAGTATTGTCGAAGTCTTACTGTATCTCCAGCCTTTATCAAAACTAAAAAGTTTCATTAAATAGCTATTTAATGAAACTTTTTGTCGCCGGTTCCAGTTTAAACTCGATGGCCAGCTCTCCATACGGTTTTGATTCTCCTAACTCTCTTTTGTGAGGGGGTAAGTCCTTCATTTTGTGAAGAATGTGTGGAAAGTTTCTTTGAGGTTATTTAGGAGCTGTGCTGCAGAATCCTATCTTGTATTTTGATATGGAAAAGACAAGGCTATGTCTGCCCTCACATCGACTTCTAATATTTAATAAACCATCTTGCCAATTGTTAGCCCAAAAGAATGATGGAAACTTTGATGATTCCAATGATTCCAGTCGCATTGTTGATGGAAACTTTGATGGTAAGTTGTCATTTGATGTTTCTAATTTGACGCTGTTAGCATTCTATCTCAAGTGTCTTTGGTGCATTATCTGGAAGTCGTATAATAGAATTTAACATATAGTTCTGCTCTTAGAGCAGCAAGGGCATGATTTATTCTTTATTTTCAACAATCACAAACTGGTTTTCTTGGATAGAAGTAAAAGAATATGCTTATATGATATATCTACTACTGACTAGCTGTAAGGGGATTTTATTAGTAACTTTGCAATGTAAATCATGTCATGTATGTTAAATCCTATCATTTCGTTGAGTCCATCTTTCTTTTTTTCTTTATTTTTGTTTTTTTTTTAAAGAAAAACTCAACTTCCATAGGTGTTGCTGGCTTTATAAGCCCCATGCCCTTGTGTTTGCTTTTCCCTTATCAAATTTGTACAGCCAAGTTGTTCTGCATTTCAATTCATGTGTACAAGGCCGGGCCTCTTTTCTCTACTTCTTTATGTCCTCTCTTCTTTCCTGGAGTCAACTTTAATAAGATTAACATGTTTTATTCTAAGTGATTTTGAGCTAACAAGAATTCCCTTTGTGCCATGGTTTGGTTTGGTGGCAGGGTCATGTTCCTAAAATTCTATGAAAGCATATTCAGTTTTATAGAAGATAGACAGAAGAGGAGAGGGAGAGGGAATTAGAGTATAGAAAAGGAAAAACTGATTAGTGAACTTGAAGTTTTGAATGTTACTACCTTGATAAGGTAGTAAATTCAGTAGAAGTTTATGCAATATTTGAACGAGGTACTGTAACCTCTAATCCATAGAACAAATCCAACATAAATAGAATCTTACAACTTGTATTTATATGGAGTTCAGCTGGTTTGCTAATTCTTAAAGCTGGACTTGTCATCTGTCAGTGGGTTATCAAAAAGATAATAAAAGTTGGCTTATATACAGTGACTTTTAGGTTTTGTTTTGCTTCTTAAAATATGTACCTAATGACTGGAAAAAGGAATTTTGGTAAAATTAAAAATAATAGTAATAATTAAATAAACAAAATAATGTTTTAAACTGCTTTAGAAAATTTAGTTTTCATAGAATGCAAGGAACTTGAATTTCGGAAACCCTTTGAAAATAATGCACAACGTACTATTTTTTGTTGTTCTCCTCAGCAATTTTCGTGGGCTACATGTCTACAAAGTAATCAAAGATGCAAATTCTGGTTAGCAACTAGGTTGTTTTTCTACCCTTTGTCTTTTGATATTGTCATAAATCTAGCGATGGAACTTACCTACAATTTTCTCATGTTCAATACTATATGTACTAATATTTTTCTCATCATATGTCCTTTTTCTTTTCCTATGGTGCCTCATGGTTACCTGAAATACATAAAACAAACCTTATTATGCCTTTTGTCTTTTCAAATTACTATCCTATATATTGTGCCAAAACTTCAATCCTAGAATTAGTACTTTTAAGGTCAGGCATATGGTCTGATTTAGTTAGAAATATCATGCTTTGGCCTAGAGTGAAATACACCTAGGTAGTCCAAATAGAAGAGATCACTAGGTTTTGTAGGATGCTAAGAATGTATATGTCATTGCAAAAGCCATAATGATGGATCCTGCATTAGTTCCTATTCAGGTTCATTGAAGTCTTGTTGAGCTGCCACAATACAGTCCAGCCATTCTACCCTGCAGCCCATTTCTGTATTTGAAGATAATTTCTCAACCTTCACTCCATCCTCCTACTTGATAAGTTAGCATGTATTCCACCTTGACGTAATTATGTGTCTAGAAGGTTTTTAGGATTGCAATTTCATGGAAAGTCCAATCGTTTTACCTATCATTGCATGTCTAGTGCAAAGATTTAGCTTATCTAGAATTAGCTTGTTTGGGTATCACATTCATGCTTTGGTTACAAAGACATATAAAAGGTAGCTCAGAGTTTGAAGTTAAGACAACAATCTCATTGTATTCCTGTCAATTCTATTATCTCTGTGCAGATCCACGCTTGACAGACTATGACACATTGCTCCAGAATGTCCATGATTTGAAGGCAGGAAAATCAGTTGAGGTTCCAATCTATGATTTTAAGTCCAGTTCACGTACAGGATACAGGTTAAATTCCCAGCCATCTTTTGCATCTGCAGTCTGCACACTTTGGCATATATTTTGATGAACTGGTTTTTGAGTTGTAAATAATATACACACACACACACACACACAAAACATATATATATATATATATATATATTAGCCATCAACAGGAGGAAAAATTAAGAAAGGACAAAAAAGATCAGAGAAGTATTTACTTTTTGTGATAATTTTCTGTCTGTAGATAGATATGTAGCACTATATTAATTTTTTTTTGTGCAAGCATGAAAAGTGTTTTTGGGGTGTTTGCATGTATATATATGTTGATAATTTTTTAGAAAGTTAGAAATTTCAGCTTTTAGGAAAGCAAAAAGTAGTTTTTAGTTTTTTTAGGGGGTCTTTTTTTTTGTTTATTTGTTTTTTAATTCAAATAAAAGCTTCACCAAAAAAGCTATTATATTGACCTTTAATTTCTATTCTATATTCTGATCTCCAGCAGTTATGTAAACCTTAAATTTATATCTAAATTAAGTCAAATTGGTTTCATTTGATTTGGGATCTCCATTACTCCTATTTAGTCTCGATGCCTTCAATTTCACATCAAAATGTACCTTGATAACAGAACAGTTGAAGTCCCCAGCTCCTGCATTGTGATTATAGAGGGCATCTATGCTTTGAGTGAGAGGTTGCGACCCATTCTGGACCTTCGAGTATCTGTCACAGGTGGAGTTCACTTGGACCTTGTCAAACGAGTTATTCGTGACATGCAACGTGCTGGTTAAGAACCTGAAGAAATTATTCATCAAATATCTGAGACGGTTCATACTTTTATGTTCTATTCATCTTTTAACCAAATGTAGAGAGCTTTAGTTTCCAGAAATTCTCAAATTTAATCTTTTCAGGTATACCCAATGTACAAGGCCTTTATTGAGCCAGATCTCTAGACATCACATGTTTTGTTGAGAATTGTTATAATTTGTTTCAGAATGGTTTTTGTTTAATTAAGAATCATTTTAATATATTTTTTACTTTTTTTATTGAATATTATTGTGCTTATATACTTTATTAAATAGAGAAATACTTAAACAAAAGTAAAATTTTATTATTCAATAATAATATTATTTTCAATTAATCTTACTTTATTATGTTTTTATTGTATATTATTAGATAGGAAGCAAATTAATATTGAGGTTAAATTTAAAAAAAATTGTAAAATAAAAAAATATATCAATGATAGTCATAAATTCGTCGTTGATTAGCGATAGAATAATCCGTCACAAATTTGTAGGTGATTAGTGACGGAATATCTCGTCACAAATTCATCAGTAATCAGTGACAAAAAATTCCGTCGCTAATCTGTCGGTGATTAGTGACGGAATATTTCATCACAAGTTCATCAGTAATCAGTGACAGAAAATTCCGTCGCTAATCTGTCGGTGATTAGTGACGGAATATTCTGTCACAAATTTGTCAGTGATTAGCGACGAAAATTGTCTTTAATTTGTCACTAATTAGCAACGGAATATTCCTTCACTAATCTGTCGCTAATTAGTGACGAAAATTCCGTCACTAATCCGTCGCTAATTAGTGATGAAAATTCCGTCACTAATATGTCACAAGTTCAGAATATGCTATTCTTAGAATTAGCGACGGAATTTTTTTTGTGACGGAAAATTCCGTCACTAATTAGAGACAGAATTCCAAAATCCGTCGCAAATGCATTAGCGACAGTGAAATTACCGACGGAAAAATTCCATCGCTAATTCCGTCGCTAATTCATTTAGCGATGGAATTATCCAAATTTAGCGACGGAAAATTCCGTCGCTAATTTCTATTTTTCTTGTAGTGTTTCTCTTTTTTTCTTCATCTTCTCTATGTATTTGATTGGGATTCAATGTCAGATTTAGCTATGTATAGCTAAAATTCTTTTTACCTAGAGCACTATAAACTTGATGTGAACTAGATCTTTGTTTTCCTTGTTGATTGTAATGATTGGAGCTTTGTGTATCCTTCTCTTTGCTTAATGCTGACTTAGGGATTGGCCACCTCTTGGATTTGATTTGGGTAATTGGAATTTACCTTGAAAAAGGAGTTCTAATTGGACTTAAGAGTTGGATAGATCAAGTTTAGATTTATCTAATTTGTAATTGGGATAGAAATATACCTAATTGCCTTAATTGGTTTGTAGAGGGCTATAGTATTTAATGCACTCTAACCTAATTCTAAGGACACTTAGATTTTAGGGAAGAGTAAGGCTATAATTACATTGATGGACGATTATAGCTTATGAATCTCTTAACCCACAAGGTGATAATTAATTGCAATTGAACAAGTAATTAAGTTCTAGTAAGCATAAAGGAAATAATGACTCTAAGTAACTTTAACCCATGGATTTTTGTCTAAATTTTCTTTGCCAACCAAGTTCTCTTTAAATTGTTTTGTTTTAAAATTAGTTCTAAGTTCATGACTTGCTTAATTAGTCGCTTAACGTGGATGAAAGTAGATTATGCATTACCTAATTGCATTTAAGCCATTTTTCGTGGAAACGATACTTATACTTATCACTAAACTACGATCCGACCCATACACTTGCGGCAATACATATAATTTTTCGTGGTCAAGTTTTCTGGCGTCGTTGCCAGAGATATGGCTTATATGTTCAGTTAGAAATGTGTAATCTTTAGTAGTCCTCGATTAAGTATTAGTTAGTTAATTAGTTAGAATTTCTCTTCATTCAGTCATTTGCTTTTGCTTTTTGTTTAAAGTAATACAATTGGTTGAATTCTCCTTTATAGGTACCACGGTACATGTCGAGGCGATCCTCTGCAAAGAAGCACACAACGAAGAAAGTTAGTGATCTTGTGGTGAACTTAAACTTTGAAGAAACTCCTTCTAAAGTTCAAAATTTAGTACATGAAGAAATGGCTCAAGAAGGGAATCAAAATTAGTCCATAAAAGAATTCGTGGGTTATGAATCAATCTAGCATAGTAGTGCCAGACTTTCAAGCTGCTAATTTTGAGTTAAAGCCTGTGATGATCTCTATGTTACAACTCAATGGGCAATTTATTGGTGAGAGGTCCGATGTAAATCCTAACCGTCACATTTTGTCATTTTTGGAAGTATATGATTCATTCAAGCAGAATGGGGTACCAAGGGATATTCTGAGACTTAGACTATTCTCACTCTCTCTACAGGGAAAGGCTAAGGAATGGTTACTGACTCTACCAGAGGGTTCAATTGATACTTAGGATAAGCTAGAGGCAAGGTTCAGAGCTCGCTTCATTCCCAACAATAGAATAGCAGATGCCCATCATGAGCTTATCAACTTCAAGCAAGCTTCAGATGAGCACTTATATGCTGCATGGCAGAGATACAAATATTTGCTTCGCCAATGCTCGAGCCATGGGATGGATAACTGTGCTATTGTTTAGAATTTCTGCACGCATCTAACTCCACAAACTAATACAATGTTGGATGCTATTTTAAATGGGCGTTAGGATGAAATGCCTGTAGATGATGTTGTTCAGGCATTGGACATATTATTTGAAAGCTATGTGCAAAGAGGAGGTGACAGAAGGGTGGTGTTAATGTTGCCAATACTTAAGAAGACTCATCCATTCCACTTGCCACTATTCTCTCCGCTCTAAACAAGAGATTTGATATGCTGAAATGTCAAGTGTAGCGAATTCAGCATATGAGTGTCTGTTCTACTCAAGTGGCCCCAATTACTTGTGAAAATTGTGGGGACCTACACTCAATGGATTATTGCCCCTTGGCATCTTCAAAATCAAATAACTATATGGGGAACTTTCCGAAGAATCAGAATCCTTACTCTAATAATTATAATCCTGGGTGGCAAAATCATCTAAACTTCTCTTGAAAGCATAGCCCAGCACTGAATTAACCAACATCTTCTTCAGGCACCAAGCCTACTCAACCACCGGGTTTTGCTCAACCTGTGAGGCAAAATGCACCTATTCAAGAACCGAAGACGAATTTGGAAAATGCCTTGGCTAAATTCATTAGTATCCAAAGTAAGCAAAATGAAAAGCAAGCCCAAGTGAATGCTAGAGTTGACACTTCCTAGAGAAATTTAGAGTTGCAAATGGGTCAATTAGCTTCAGCAATGAATTCATTGAGACAAGGGGATTGCCAAATGATACGGTGCCTAATCCTAGAAGAGAAGGCAAGGAAGAGTGTAAGGCTATAACTCTTCAAAGTGGAAAAGGGTTGCCAAATATTCAAGCACCAAAGGTGGTTAGCCATACACCTACATCAAATACTGTTGTAGAGGATGACAAAGGTGAAATTACTACAGAGGTGAAGAGTGAAGATAAAAGAATAGGAGAAGAACATATGGATGCATCAGTTGAAAAGAAGAGAAAACTGAGTAGTGAAGAAGTTAAAAAACATGTGGATGTTGATAAGGGTGAGAAACAAGGAGAAAAACTACAAACGCTACCAAGGATAATACCTCCATTACCATTTCCTCAAAGACTTCAAAAGAAGGTGGAAGACAAGTAGTATCAAAAATTTTTGGAAGTGTTCAAGCAACTTCATATAAATATTCCTTTTTCAGAAGTTTTGGAGTACATGCCTAAGCATGTTAAGTTTTTAAAAGAGGTGCTGAGCAAGAAGTGAAGATTTGGTGAATTTGAAACTATAGTACTTACTGAAGAGTGCAGCAAAATAATCAACCCACGGATTCCAATGAAGTGCAAAGATCCGGGTAGTTTCTCTGTGCCTTGTAAAATAGGTAATCAATTTCAAGGTAAAGCTTTGTGTGATCTTGGAGCTAGTGTAAATCTTATGCCATTATCTGTCTTTGAGAAATTATAACTCGGTGAGGCAAGACCTACTATAGTAACATTGCAATTAGCGGATCGGAGCTTAGCATATCCAAGGGGTATAATTGAAGATGTTTTAGTGAAGGCTGGTGAGTTCATATATCCGGCTGATTTCATTATTGTAAACTGTGAAGAAGATAAAGATAATCCATTAATTGTTGGCCGTCCATTCTTAACTACAACTAGAACTCTTATTAATGTAGAGAAAGGGCAAATAGTGATGAGATTGGGGGATAAGCAAGTGGTGTTTAACATGGACAAAGCACTGAAATATCCTAGAGATGTTGAAGATTGCCTCAGAGTTTCAGTGATTGATGATTTAGCTCAAGAACAATTTAATACAATGATAGTTCAAGATCCTATTGAAGCATTATTAATGGGAGTAAAGCATGAGAAGACCGAAGTTAGTTATGAAGTAGCCCAAGTATTTAATTTTTAAACCACTTGGGTTAAAAAGCATTGGCAAGTAGAATCTTTAGATTTGGCTTCTCCTTCAGTTCCATCTCTTAAGCCTTCAATTGAGCAACCACTAGTTTTAAAGGTAAAACCTCTCCCTAAGCATCTAAAATATGCATATTTAGGGAATTCAGAGACACTTCCTATTATCATTTCTACATCATTGGATTCTTATTAAGAACAGAGACTAATTGAAGTACTAAAGAGTCATAAAAAGGCTTTAGGTTGGACAATTGCAAATATCAAAGGGATAAGTCTTTCCATTGTGATGCATAAAATTTTATTGAAGGAAGATCATAAACCATCTATAGAGAATCAGAGGAGGCTTAACCTGATAATGAAAGAAGTTGTCAAGAAAGAAATCATCAAGTGGCTTGATGCTGGAATCATTTATCCAATTTCAGATAGTGCATGGGTTAGTTTGATACAGTGTGTCCCTGAGAAAGGGGGAATGACAGTTGTGGCGAATGAAAAAGAAGAATTAATTTCTACAAGAACAGTCACTGGATGGCGAGTATGCATGGACTATCAAAAATTAAATACAGCCACTCGAAAAGATCATTTTCCTCTCCTATTCATTGACCAAATACTCGATAGGCTAACGGGGAAGGAATATTTTTATTTTTTGGATGGTTATTCAAGGTATAACCAAATTTCTATAGCACCTAAAGACCAAGAGAAAACAACTTTTACCTGTCCCTATGGCACTTTTGCTTTTAGGAGAATGTCATTTGGGTTGTGTAATGCACCAGCAACCTTTCAAAGGTGCATAACATCTATTTTTTTTAATTTCATTGAAGATATCATGAAGATCTTTATGGATGATTTTTCTGTCTTTAGTGATTCATTTGAAGTTTGTTTGAAGAATCTCTCTAAGGTGCTTAAAAGGTGTGAGGAGACTGATTAGTTTTAAATTGGGAAAAATGCCATTTCATGGTGAAGGAAGGAATAGTATTAGGACGCAAGGTATCTAAGAAGGGTTTGAAAGTAGATCGGGCTAAAACATCACTGATTGAGAAATTGCCACCTCCTACCAGTGTCAAAGGAGTCAAAAGTTTTCTCGAGCATGTGGGTTTCTATAAAAGATTCATCAAGGATTTTTCAAAAATTTCGAAGCCCTTATGCAAGCTATTAGAAAAGGATACTAAGTTCCTTTTTTATGATGATTGTTTGAAAAGTTTTGAAGAGTTGAAACAGAAGCTAGTAACTGCACCTATGATAGTTGCTCCGAATTGGTCATTGCCTTTTGAGATCATGTGTGATGCAAGTGATTATGCAGTAGGAGCTACTCTTAGATAAAGGCGAGATCGAGTTTTTCATCCGATCTACTATGTCGGTAGGACATTAGCGGATACTCAGGTAAATTATTCCACTACTAAGAAAGAAATGTTAGCTATTGTCTTTGCTTTTAAGAAGTTTAGAGTTTATCCGTTGGGAGTTAGAGTTATAGTACACACTGATCATGCTACTATTAAATATTTGTTGAGTAAGAAAGAGTCCAAACCTAGACTGATTAGGTGGGTTTTATTACTTCAGGAGTTTGATTTGCATATAATGGATAGGAAAGGAAGTGAAAACCTAGTGGCTAATCATTTGTCTAGGCTGGATCATGAGCGTGTTAGTGACAATAGACTTGTGAATGATGCTTTTCCTGATGAATGCATTATGGCTGCTAATTTGCTGAATGTACCTTGGTATGCTGATATAGCAAATTAAATTGTCTATGAAGTTTTACCTCCTGAATTAAACTATTATCAAAAGAAGAAATTCTTAAGTGAGGTCAAGCTTTACATTTGGGATAAGCCTTATTTGTTCAAAAGATGTGTAGATGGAGTTCTTAGGAAGTGTGTTCCTGAGATTGAACAACATGATATTTTGCTTGCATGTCATGCATCACCATTTGGGGGACATTTTAGTGGTCAGAAAATTACTTTGAAAGTATTGCAATCTAGTTTTTATTGGTCTACATTGTTCAAGGATTCTCATTCTTTGTGTTTCTCACTGCGATGCTTGTCAAAGATCCGATAATATTTCTAAAAGACATAAACTTCCTCAAACCGGTATCTTTGAAGTAGAGTTGTTTGATTTATGGGGAATTGATTTTATGGGTCCCTTTGTTTCTTCTCGAGGTCAACAATATATTTTAGTGGCTTTCGAGTATGTAAGTGAGTTAAGGCAGTAGCTTGTCAACATAATGATGCTGAAACAGTGGTGATTTGTAAAGAAAAATATTTTTTCTTGTTTTGGCACCCCTAGAGCTATTATTAGTGATGGTGGAACTCATTTTAATAACCTCTTGTTTAAATCTTTGCTGGAAAAATATGGAGTTCACCAAAAAATAGCTTTAGCTTACCATCCTCAGACCAACGGCCTCTATGAAGTATCTAATAGGGAGATCAAAAGAATTTTGAAAAAAACAGTGAGTATTAAGAAGAAAGATTGGTCTGATAAGCTAGATAAAGCTTTATAGGCATATAGGACAGCTTACAAAACACCAATTGGTATGTCTCCATATCAATTTGTGTTTGGTAAAGCTTGTCATTTACCTTTGGAACTTGAGTATAAAGCTTTTTGGGCCATAAAGAAGTTGAATTTGGATTATAAAGATGCTAGTGAAAAGAGGTTGTTGGACTTTAATGAACTTCATGAATTTAGGTTGCAAGCTTATGAGAGTTCTAAGTTATATAAGGAAAAGACAAAGATTTTACATGATAGGAAGATTTTAAAAAGGGATTTGATACCTGGTGATTTAGTGTTATTGTATAATTCTCATTTAAGGTTGTTCCCAGGAAAGCTTAAATCAAGGTGGTCTGGTCCTTTTAAGGTTATGTCTACCACTACCTTTGGTGCCATTGAAATTCAAGATGAGAAAAGTGGAGAAACTTTTAAGGTAAATGGCTAACGTTTGAAGCATTACCTTGGTGGACTAGTGGATAGGATGAAAGCAAATGTGCAGCTCCAAGATTTTTCATAAAAGTGTCAAGATAGTCCGACTGAAGACTTTAAACTGAGCGCTTTCGGGAGGCCACCCAAGTATTTCTTGCTTTGTTCATTTCTGAGTTTCATTAGATAGTTTGTTGTAGGGTTAATTGCTTGTTTTTTATTTTGTAGATGGAGCAAATCTTCTGCCCAAAAAAATCTTTTGGTTGATAAGCATGAGGATGGATTGATCTAATGGACTACAATCTCAATTAAAGGGGGAGTATTTCTTAACCTATTTGATTTACTTAATGATGATGTTGAAGTTTGAAGTTTGTTGGTGATGAATTGTTTTCTTCGTTTGTTATGAGGGAAAATGTTGGTTTATTTATGGAGAGTTGAATTGAGTATGGTTTGGTTATGACTTGTTCAGATTTTGTGAAACTTGAAAGAAAATTCGAATCAGTTGCTGATATCTGGTTCTGTCATGGTTAGCGATAGCATCCCTATTTTTAGTGATCACTAATCTCTGCAGTCGATTTCTCTTATATTTTCCTAAAGTGCTTAATGCGGTAGCATTGTTTTGGGAATGCGACAACATATTTTAAGTTTATTTGGGTTAGCTATGGCAACCTTAATTTTAGCGGTAGCTAAAAATGCTGCAGACTCCTTCCTATATGTTTTCCTAAATAGCATGATGCGATGGCTTTTTATTGAGCATGTGGCTGCATCTTTTCTTGTTTTATCTTTGCTTTAATTGAAAAAAATGAAAATAAATAAATAAATAAAATTTTAAATTTAATTTTAAAAAAAAAAAACAAAAAAATTTAGGTTTTCCCTTTCACTCTTCGCCCTTGCCGTCGCACCCAGCCTCAATCCCTCCCCCACCAGTTCAATCCTTCCTTCTGTCCGTCAAAGAGTATGCCACCCTATCCTTCTTTCGTTTAATAAAGTAGGCGTTGAGAGTGGCCATAAGTCCTCTAGTTCATTAGGTCCCCTACTTTCCAGTCCTGAACTCAAACTAAAACATGAACTCTTGGCAACTTGAGTACAGCGTCTTTTGGTTATAACGAAGAGAGCTCGTCGAGGGAGCTCTTTACTAATCTAGGGATAATAAGGCCAGCTTTGTTTAATATCCTTTCCTGCCCTCCTTTATCAGACAACTGTTCAAGTTCCATTTTTTTTATTGGGCAGAGCTGTAAGGTGTTAACCAGAAGAGGTAGGGCTGGGAGGATTTTTGGGGTTTCTGGGATTTCTATCTATCCATCCTTAAAAAGGAAAGGGCTTGCCTTGCTTGCTCACTAATCATTGGTTGTTTTGCATTTCAATTTCTGAATTTTTGGGTGTTTTTTCTGCCTTGTATTCTCTATCTTGTGTATGCAATCATTTTGATTTTTCTGCTGGTAGCAACTTGCATTCTCTGTTTTTCTTGTTTAGCGACTCTGCAAGGTATAGCTTGTTGCTCTGACCTCTTTTCTTGCTTTACTGTGCTGCTAGGTTTCTATGGTTAGTAATTTAAGTGTGTTTTGTTCATAAACTGAATTGTAGATGGCATTACATGGTGATTTAGCATTCAATTTAGGCACTGTTGCGCATGCTGGGGACTGTTATTGTTAAGTGAAAGGCCATTTGTTTGTGTTTAATTGCTGTGTCACACTGAAGCTGTGAGCATGAGGGGACTAATCTTGTAAAATCAGTGGATATTTAAATTGGTTAATTTTAATTGTTGGGGCATTTTTGTTGGGTGTACTGGTTATTGCAGATTGAGCTTTGTATGTGCCAGTTTTGTGTTGATGGTTGTTTATGGAGTTTCAAATTTTCTTGTTTGGGATCTTTTTGTTTATTGGAACTGATGTGAGGTAGATACTTTTAATGATTTGTTTTTAAATCAGTGGGCATAAATTGATATTAAAATTTTGACTCTTGGTTGTATGTTGCTCAAATACTTCAAGCTCTTCACTTTTCACATATTTTTGCTGAACATTGATGCAAAAGTCTAGTTTTGTTTAGTTCAATTAAGCACCCATTTCTGTGAGTTTTCTGTGAGGGATACTCAGTTTTCATTGATGTCAGTCTTCAATTTATCATGCTTGCTGTAATTGATGTTTGAATCACTCTGTTTGGTTTGCTATATTATTCCTATATTAATAAGTATGATAATTTTGAACTTTCTTTTTTGCATGCATCTAACTAAGATGTTCTTTCACCATTTGTTAGCCCTGTATGCTGAATTTCTAGTTTCCATGTATTTTGCAATGTAGTCTGGAATAATAAGTAAAAAAGGAAAGTGCGCTTTTTGTGTGGTTTGTTGAAAAGTTTCAAATCTTTTATACATGTTCTTAAATCTAATTTTCACTTGCAGCTATGCGTCTAAAAAGATCAATCACTAAGAAAGATGGGAAATTGCTATTTTAGAAAAATGACAACTGCCATTTAGAGTTTCAAAATCTCAGAGCAAACCTGCTGTATCCAAGAATTCTTCAAAAGCTAAGTCTATTGATCCTGAGGTTCCAAGGAAGAAGCAAGCTCAGAAATCTATCACTACTATGAAAGAAAAGCCATCTTCTACTTTCAAACGGCAAAGGGTGGTCCATTCTAAGAGTGACAAAGAAGTAGATATTCCCACTGCATTGTTTGATCCCAAAGCTTTTCTACATCAAGATACTATAGATTGGTTTACTAATCAAATTTCTGGCAAGAAGTTTTTCTAGGATCGGTTCTATGCCTTATCCTTATTGGATAGCCCATATTCAAAGTTTCACAAATGCCAATGGGATCGGTTCTTAAATAGGCCTAACAATGCTATATGTCCTATTGTTCGATAGTTTTATGCAAATGCTAAATGGCATGAGGACAATCTATATTGGATAAGGAAGAAAAGGGTTCTTACAGATGAAGATGTGATCTGAGAGCATTATACACTTCCTACTGTGGAGATATGTGCTTATCAAGAAATGATAAAGGATTTAACAAAAGTGGATTACAATCAAGTGGCAAGAAAGTTGACCATAAGAGGCCAAGGGAAATGGAATCGTGGATTGAAATACCATGAGTTACATAAGGAAGCAAGATTTTGGGTTACTTTCATTTCACGTGATGTCATACCAAGCTCCCATAACACATCTATCACTCGAAGTAGGGCATTGTTAGTGTATTGTATCATGGAAGATTTAGATATGATTTACCTTCTCTCATTCTTAGGGGCTTAAAGTCTATTTATTCATATGTGAAGAAGTCCCTATCTTTCCCTTTTCATGATTATAGGCATTATCACTAACAAGATTATGGGGATTTTTATTGATCAAGAGGAACAATTGTATCCCATCCATGGTGTCACTTATCAATCATTGAAAGTAGAAAAAGATTTCTTGAGGGAAGATGAAGAGCATGACGATCATCCAACTGACCCTTTAGTGCATGAACCAGAACCTATCCAAGAATAACATGAGATTTCATTAGATACCACTATACCGAATAGGATGATTAAGCTCTTACAAGACAATATTGTGCAACAAGGCCTCATTCTGAAAAAACAAGAATAGCTTGAGCAACAATGTGAGACAATGACACAGAAGATTGATTTGATGCTTCTATTTCGTGATAAGCTGACATCTCAAATGGCACGAGTTATTGATCTTTTGTAGCCTCAACAGCAACTTGGGGTGCACTCAAGGCAAACAGAGGGTTTGGAAGTGGATGCACAGCGGACAGATGCTAATGTAGGTGTGACTGATAGTGCACAGGAGTACTCCTTAGCTGGAGAGGAGTGATTATCATTATGATGACTATTTTATGCAGAAGGATTTGACTCTGTCTCTCGTCTTGTTTTTGTTGTTTCCTTAGTTAATGAGTAGTTAGACACTTGTATTTGTACTTCATTCCTTTATTTTCTTTAGTGTAGTGGATGACTGTTTAGGAATTCTTATTGTCCTGATTGGCACATGATAGATCTATGCTTACCTGTCTCTTTTGGCTTCTATGTATACAGATGGCAAGTTCTGATGCCTAATTGCTTCTCTCCTTCACTCTTTTCTTTCTTCTCCATACTTTCAGAGAAGTCTCAGTATCTCATCTCTTCTACCTCCTTTACTTGTTGTCATGTTTATTCACATTGAGACATTGTGTGCTTTAAGTGTGGGGGAGAGGTGTTTATTAAAGTTGGCTTTTATTTGTGTAAAATAAAATAAAATAAATAAATAAATAAAAGAGAATGAAGATTTATGAGAAAACAATAGAATGGCTACAGTGTTTTTGAGGATTTAATTAAGTTTAA
Source organism: Erythrophleum fordii (assembly GCA_032878935.1). Taxonomy (NCBI): domain Eukaryota; kingdom Viridiplantae; phylum Streptophyta; class Magnoliopsida; order Fabales; family Fabaceae; genus Erythrophleum; species Erythrophleum fordii. The sequence continues at coordinate 1,262,465 of JAVQMF010000023.1, read as the reverse complement.
TTTGCCTCTTATTTGTTTATGGCAATTTTTGTGTCAAGTAGTTAAAACTTGTGTGATTTAATTACAGTGAGCATTTTGATTTGAAGTGATCGAATTGGTTAAGTTCTAATATAATTTGATTGTAGTCTTACTCATGAATTCTTAGAGTGGGATTGGAATTATTATTAAAAGAGAGATATTCCTTCTTTGCTTTAAAAAATAAATAAATAAATAAAAATATTATTATTATTATATATATAAGGTGTGTATATATATAATAATGATAGAGATTCTTCTTCTCTAGTAGAAGCTACCTAGTAACCAGGGGCTTTCATCCCAATGTTAGCTCTCGAGTAAAATAGTAGTGGAACCTATGAGTATGCAAAGCACCCTGACTATGTCAACTTAGTCTAAGTAATCGGGTGGCTTCATTCCAAATGTTGCCATTCACGTAAAAAGGACGTAGGAGACAAGGAAGAGAAGAAAATTGCTATTTATTTAAAAAAAAAAAAAGAGAAAGAAAAAGAAAAAGAAGAAAATGACACTTGTGGAAAGCAATAAAAGAAGTAGATGATCTCTTCTAGTTTAGAATTTCAATGTTCATTTTATGAGTGCATGGGTTGGTCTTGTAAATTGTATTGGAAATACGTAAATTGTGAAGTTAAGTCACGTTTGTTTAGCTTCCTAGTTACACAAGGTTGCTAGATTCAAGTATGGGGGAACTTTAAGCTAGAATTAAATGTTCTAAGATATTGTGTTGTTTTATTGTTTGTTTTGAAAGTACAAATAAGTGAGTTTTGCTTAAGGACAAGCAATTGTCTAAGTGTGGGGGAGTGATGGTTCCCAATATTTTGTATTACTTATAGTCAATTTGATTGAATTTGGGAGTCATACATTAAAGTTTTAGTGGGATTTATTTGCTATTTTTAAGTAATTTATGGAATTGAAAGTGGAAGAGAGAAATGAAGTTAGTTATGATTAATTATGATTGTGTAGATGTTGCATTAATGGAAAATATTTCTTGTTTTAGAATTATTATCTATGAGGATTTAGAAGTCATTATATTGTTCTTAAGCTCTAGGCAAAGATGCGATCGCATTATCTGAAGATGCAACTGCGAAAATCAGCATCAAAACTCTGCGTTTTGATTAATGAGGAGAGAAAAAAGTGAGAGGCAGCTAGGTTTTCGTGTGTCTGGGATGGAGAAGGCTTCTGAGCGTTCCAGGAGGTGATTTTCAGAGGTTTTGGTGGTTCATTGAGCATATAGGAGTGAAGGAAGAAGAAGAATAAGAAGAGGAGCTCAAATATCTGCATATCTCTCATTCTTTTGTTTGCTTTCTCTTCTTTTCTTTATTTTCTCTATGTATTTGATTGGGATTCAATGTCAGATTTAGCTATGTATAGCTAAAATTCTTTTTACCTAAAGCACTATGAACTTGATATGAACTAGATCTTTGTTTTCCTTGTTGATTGTAATGATTGGAGCTTTGTGTATCCTTCTGTTTGCTTAATGCTGACTTAGGGATTGGCCACCTCTTGGATTTGATTTGGGTAATTGGAATTTACCTTGAAAAAGGAGTTCTAATTGGACCTAAAAGTTGGATAGATTAAGTTTAGATTTATCTAATTTGTAATTGGGATAGAAATATACTTAATTGCCTTAATTGGTTTGTAGAGGGTTATAGTATTTAATGCACTCTAACCTAATGCTAAGGACACTTAGATTTTAAGGAAGAGTAAGGCTATAATTATATCAACGGATGGTTATAGCTTATAAATCTCTTAACCCACAAGGTGATAATTAATTGCAATTGAACAAGTAATTAAGTTCTAGTAAGTATAAAGGGAATAATGACTCTAGGTAACTTCAACCCATAGATTTTTGTCTAAATTTTCTTTGCTAACCAAGTTCTCTTTAAATTGTTTTGTTTTAAAATTAGTTCTAAGTTCATGACTTGCTTAATGGTTACTTAACGTGGATGAAAGTAGATTGTACATTGCCTAATTGCATTTAAGTCATTTTTTGTAGAAACGATACTCATACTTATCACTGAACTACTTGATCTGACCCGTACACTTGCGGCAATACATATAATTTTTCATAGTCAGTTATAATAAAAGCTCTTTTATGAAACTATTTGGATGTATAAAACACATACACACACACACACATATTAACACAAGTCGTACGATTGTTTAATAAAATTGAAAAATAATCGAACCAATTCACAGTTCCATTTGTATTTATATGAATAGCAATGAAAGTGGTAAATAATTAATCAAATGAAAGGAAATTTCAAAACTTCTAGTTTTGATGTTGCTAATTAGACCTAATCATAGATTGAAAGTCTACCCCGCCTCCCAATTTGAAAAATATGAATATGACTTTTAAAAAAGATTGAAAAAAAAAAGGCCTATTTTAGAAAAAAAAGCTTGTTTTTAAAAAGCTAGGTTCAAGTTTTTTTTTAAGCCTAGCTTGGCTCAAGCCCGCCCTAATCACTATATATTAATATTATTAAGTTTCATTCATTTCACTTTTATTGTTAAGTTTAAGCACTCCGTTAGTTTAACATGATGAATTTACCTTTCTCTTGCATATACTTCATAATTATGACTTAGAGAAGACGATAAAAATATATATTATTGTATTTAGAATCAATTACGCTTAAATTTTATTTTTTTAATATTTGTTAGATATAATAATGATACAATAAAATTACATAAATTAGATTTTTTTTAGTATTTAAATATATGTTGAATTCGATAAGTTTGGCCCAAAAAATGTGGGTCAGGTCTAGCCTATTTTTTACCAAGATGGACCCAAGCTCATTTTCATAAATAGTATAGGCTCAAACCTTATTTTTTATTATTTTTTTTAAAGCCAGTCCATGAATAAGTCCTTAATTTATCCTTCTTTTATTATTATTTTAAAAGACTTATCACATAAATATTGAGTTTTTTTAAGTTTTTGGTATGTAAATTTAATAATTTTAGTTAAGTTAATATTTAGTAAGTTTGATTTTTCATTCCTTTAGTTTAAGTTAGCTTTTTGTTTTAATTGAGTATACATTGTGTTTTGGTGTTTTTATTTAGATTTTCAGTTGTTAAATTGTTTAATTTTTGCTAATAAATTGTAAATAGTAATTAGATGAGTTTTTATGTTTTTATAGGATTAGAAATACACAAAAATAAAGTTTAGAAGGTTTAGAGTATATACTAATAAAAGCTATGAATGGTTGCTAAAAAGGGCAAAAAATTACTATTAAAAATAAAAATTGCTAATAAAAAAATTATAGCATTGTAGTGGCGTTTTTTAGTGCTACAGCACCAAAACAACAAAATTTTTCTTCTTCTTGCACAAAATGCACAATGCCACAACTCTAGAATCCAAGATCACAACATCAGTATGATAGCATCAAACCATAGCATTTTAACAATAGACTTTGCTAGTTTTTAGAGGGGGTTTCAACATTTCTCAAAGGGGGCCACCATTATGGGTATTTTAGGAGTAGAAGGGAGCTTAGGGAGAGCTTCATGCCATGGTAGAAGCTTGGTTTTGGAGAAAATTTATCAATTAATTCTATTTTTCTTTTCTTCCTTGCTTTTCTTTATATCTATATACCTATTTGATGTAAGTTGTGTTTGATCATGTTGTTTATTCTTGTAATTATGAGTTGAGCTTTTTAATTTGGGATCATGATGAACCTATCATGTAGTAAGTTGTAATTACTCTATTTACTTGTGATAACTCCCTGTTATTTATGTTATTGTGCATATTTTTATTAAGTAAATATAAATTTAACCTCTAATTACATAGTAAATAATATTTTTATAGGTAAAATAAATAAACTTAGAATGAATAGCTCCATACTCAACTTTTATATTTTAAATGATAGGTTTTGTTTGAATTTTGAGTAACTGAGACTTAGTCATACTCTATTCTTATTGTAGGGTGCAACCATAAGTCATACTCTATTCTTATTGTAGGGTGCAACCATAAGTCATACTCTGTTCTTATTGTAGGGTGCAATCATAAGGAGTATTGAGCCAAAAGCATGCTAAAATAGGATTGATGAAATTCTTTATGCCAAAAAGTCTTCAAAGTACTCATAATTGCAATTTTAGGAAGTGTGTCGCAACCAAAATTTATCAAGCCATGACTAAACTAGAAGAGAATGAAGAGAGGCACCCGAGGCAAGTTACGTTGTGGCACGTCACAAGCAAGCCGCAGCGCAAAGTCATACATAAGCTAGGAGAGCCACGGCGGGAACATTGAATGCCGCAGCATGAATCAAGGAAACATGTTTTATAGGCATACAGTGACTAAATTTGCTACAGTGCAAGAAGGCAAGTCATGGCACAAATGCTTCTTGGGTTCTATTTCGCCATAGCGTGGCATTCTGAGTCATGGCGTGATTCATTTTGTAGCAAAACAAAGCATTTTCTTTGCTAAAATTTTGAGGGTTTCTTATACATATAGCCATTTCAACTAAATGAGCCATCATGCTGGGTTATCTTGGGTCTGTTCTAGGTGTGTAAAGGCTAAGGAAAAGCTAAGAAAGGCATCTTAAAGCAAAGGAATATTAGATATTGAAGATTGAAGTAGAGACAAGCTTCCATTCTTAGTTTCTTCTTTCCTTCTTCTTTTCTTTGCATTTATTCAAATGTTTCTGACCTTTGCTTTAACCTTGCTACTGGTTTTTGTGAATATGTATAGCTAAACTCCTTAATCTAGGATTATTAAGATCTCTTACATGGATTAATGGTTGTTTCTCACTCTAATTTTGTGATTAATGATGAATACATATTTATTCAACTCCTTGCTTTATGCTTTTCAATTACTTGGCCAACAATTAGATTGATTTGATACTTTTGCTTAAACTTGGAAAAAAAAAGTGAAATTAGATCAGGAATTGAGTTGTGTAAGTACTTGAAGCTTACTAAGGAAAGTGGATAATTTAGTTAATAGGGTAGGGATATACTCATTAACCTCACATAGTCTAATTGGGTGTTATGCTGTTAAATTGATCTTGGTTGATTTCATATGGGATTATGAAGTTAATTAGATAATCCTATATGAAATTTGTAAAAATACTTATAAGAACAAGTAAACCCTAGACTAACATGTATAACTATTAAGAGCAAGGTTAATGAGTGCTGAACCAAATTGTTATGAAATACAAGAGGGATTAATAATCCTAAATGCTATTATTTACTCAAAAATCCAAATAACAATTTTGAACTCTACATAGTAGATACTCTTTAATCATCTCTTGTTAATACAATTACTTAAAATTGATTCGCTTAATTTAAGCTAGAGTGTAAATCTTGGTACTTAACAAGTTTTGACAACAAATCCTCAAGAAAACGATCTTTTCTTATCACTATATTACTTTAGCAATACATATACTTATGTGTATGCTTCAAGTAAGCAACAACTTGCAATATATTGTATGATTTATTTTTTCAATCATTGTTCTTCATATTCCTAATTAAGTGTCTAGAAACCAATAAATAATTTAAGTAACCTAAATAAACTTAGAAAAGAAATATGACGACTAGACTATGGACTGGGTAGTGTAGGTTTATGAAACTCGCAATATTAAGTAGATTAATTTATGTGTAGGATAGGAATATATTTATTGAGTGCTGCAACACCAAATTACAGTGTCACAGTGGCATTTTTTAGTGTTGTAGCACTAAAACAACAAAATTTTTCTTTTGCTTGCACAAAATGCACAATGTCGCAACTCTAGAATCCAACATCGCAACATTAGTCATGATAGCATCAAACCACATCATTTTAACAATAGACTTTGCTAGTTTTTAGAGGGGGTTTCAACATTTCCCAAAAGGGGCTGCCATTATAGGTATTTTGGGAGTAGAAGGGAGCTTAGGGAAAGTTTCATGCCATAGGAAAAGCTTGGTTTTGGAGAAAATTTATCAATTAATTCTATTTTTCTCTTCTTCCTTGCTTTTCTTTATCTATCTACCTATTTGATGTAAGCTTTGTTTGATCATGTTTTTATTCTTGTAATTATGAGTTGAGCTTTTTAATTTGGGATCATGATGAACCTAGCATGTAGTAAGTTGTAATTACTTTCTTTACTTGCAATATATGGCATGATTTATTTTTTCAATCATTGTTCTTCATACTCCTAATTAAGTGTGTAGAAACCAATAGATGATTTAAGTAACCTAAATAAACTTGGAAAAGGAACCTTAAGACTAGACTATAGACTGGGTAGTGTAGGTTCAAGAAACTTGCAATATTGAGTAGATTAATTTATATGTAAGATAAGAATATACTTATTGGTCTCACATAGCCATATTAGGACTTATTCTTGATTAACTCTATCAATCAAATGCATAAAGAATTATGAATTGATTAGGAAATACATATAAGTAATTCAAAAAATGCTTATAGATAAATTAGAGTTTTAAGTTAGCAAAGATTATCGCTAAAAACAATATAGAGAGAAAGGTTAATTGGCTCCTTATGAAATGCTAAGGAGAATCATAATCCCAAACCTTTCACTTCCCAATTTAATTTAGAATAGTATCTCTCTTTTATTTTTTTTTATTTTTATATCTTTAATTTAGTTTGAATTCTAATCCATTTTATTGTTATCTTGAGATTAAGGTTCAATTATCTTAGTAACAAATTATTGTGAAAACAATACTCCATTATCACTATATTACTTGTGTGATACATGAATTTACATGTACATTTTCGTCTAGGTTGGATCCTCCATTTCCTTAGTTTATCTGTCATGTTAAAAATATATATCAAAGACCAGAAGTTTTGATTCTGGTCTTGATGTTGACATATATTTTCAAGAAGATTAATAAATGTTTTCCAATTTATTTTCCTCCTCCGCCTTGATTAATTATTTATTTCCATGCTTCATTTGATCCGGAAAATAACAATTTACAGTGTTAAAATGCAATCCAAATTATATGTGCACTCTCTCTTGCAAATAATGATGTATAAATTTGAATAAAGGAAGAGACTATAAAACTCTTTCTTCCACAACATCAACGTAAATGAAAGAAATTTGATCAAAATAGGATGAATGAATAAATGAATTAACAGATCGATCTCCCCTACAACAAAAGCATATATATTTTGGGCTTTAGATAGATTTAAAAGAATTGACAAAGCAACAAATTGTGGGTTGCAATTAAATACTCCCACAAACTCATCATCTTTTTTGTATAAAAAATAATTAAAGATAAACAATAAAATTTCAAATAATATATATATATATATATATATATTAACATGCACCTTACGCGTGTTATATATATATATATATATATATTGAAAATATACATGAAGTTAACGGTCAGAATATCAAGTTCATTAACCAGAGTCTTCGTAAGAAAGAGAATGGATTGCTTTGCTTACAACTATCACTAGCCTGATTAGTTAAGGATCTGAGCAAGTTGTTCATGATCTTCCATTTCTTTTGGCATGTTAGATAATGTCTTACATCTCTTCAGATTTTGGATTTTCCACTTAGCATATCCTACTTTGGACAAATAACCAAAAGTATTCAAGAAATAAAATGAACACTTAATAATAAGTTCTGGCCCTTTCATCATATTAATCTTCTGAGACGAACTACTTTTGTTGTCTAAAAAGATCTAAGACTACTAAAGTGAAAACCATCCAAAGGGACAGCTAGAGTGGGTCGTGCGCAGTTCTAACTCGCCCTTTGACAAGCTTTTCAGTTTGATTTGTTTTCATTAGGGTACGTAAATTTAATTTTTCAAATTTTGACATATATATATTTATAGCTTGCTAGAAAAATTATTGTTGTTAATTAGCAGCGGCATTAATTTCCGCCAAATATCCCTTGTTCATATATATAGCTTTCTCTATAAAGAAAAGTCGTTTATCAACTAGCACTTATAATTGAGCGTAACTACTGTTTTGGTGATCAAACTGGAAAGCAGAATTACTCGCATAATAAAATGATAAAGGTAGGAGCACAATGTAATTAATTAACCCTAAAAGATCTCAACAATCAAGCAATTATGAGTGGGGATTATTTTATATGATCCACTATGCTCACCTTTTAGTAGTAAATTTAAGAACGTTAATTTCAATTATGCAACGTTTAGATTTTCAAATACTTATATAAGACTATCCATAAATTATTAGATACTATTAGCACATTTTGATTAATACATCAAAAAAAGGAGAATAAGAAAACATAGATTTTTATATTCAACTCCATAGTTTTGCCAATTAAAAGAACAAGACATAGTGCTGTTTGTTGCTAGATTTGTCAGAATAATGTCATCGTTAGTACCACAGATAACACTTTATTGCCAACATAATTATGAAATCCTTAGTCATTAAAATATCATATATTACCAATCTAATGAAATGGATAGTCATTGGACTATCAATTATAACTAACTTGAGGCAAGTCAATAAGGCTTGCTGATTTTAAACTTGTATACGTCCTTTTTCTCAATAAATGAAATTAAGGTTACACAAAAGATAATCGAATTCCATGATCCAAATCCCACCCACTCTAAGTTCTAACGAGTCTGACTAGTATAAAGGTATGGAAGAAAATTTATACATAATTTTAAAGTATTTATTTTAAAATGTTTTTACTAGAAACATAAATAATTAAATATTTTTATAATTTAATACATGATCGAATATTTAAAAATATATAAATATTATATGTTTATTTAGAAAAATTGACAACAAATATTTAAAAAAGTTTGGTAAAGTCTGATACATAATCCAATACCTTTGATGGGCCTATCATCTTAGCCCTTTGCAAGCATGCTTTGGGCACATATGTATAACTTGTTAAAGCTTTGGCATTAGGCCTTGATCCAACATTTCAATGTGTTCTATTTCAGATTATTTTTCCTAACTCTTCAATTCCATTCAAAATCTCTCCTAGTCTTTGTCCCATTTTCATGCTCCCTTCCTCTATTTTTCACTTTCAAATTTTCTGTCCCTGTCTTAGTTCTTTCTGTTTCTTTTCTTCTATCTCTTTCCTCTTGATAATCACATCTAGAGAGATGAATAAGTGTGGTATATAAAAAATTAAATAATATAAATTTTTGCAAATATAAATGTGGAGAAGGCATAAAGTGGAGCAAGCAAACAGTAAGTGGAGCAAGGTACTATGAGTACCTAGAGTAAGCTACTATAGACAAATAAAATAAGTTATTATACACAAGAGGAGCAAGCTATAAAAGTGGAGTGAACTTGAGTATGTAGACGAAGGATCCTCCAAAAGTGAAGTTAACAAGATATGCAATGAGAAAAAAGAGGTAGAGAAAGAGAGAGAGAGAGAGAAACATATTACCAACTTTATCTCAGTTTAGCCTCTTAGGTCTACATCCAATTCCCTTAAAAACTTAAGGGATTTTCCTTCAATCAATCTAAAAATACAAGATGCTAGTTTTATGTGCTCACTACTAATACAGGTTTTACAAACTCACATTAAACTTATATATGGTTTTCTATAGCTCATCCTTAACTTACTCTCACAACCAAAAAATTACAAATTGTAATATAAAATAGCAATTACCCTCTAAAAAGGGATTTCACTAAACTCAGTAAATGTCTCTCAAAAGCTAATACACTAAAAACTTGGAATATTTTCTAGAGAAATAAATGCTCTTTTCATACAATGCTTAAAAATGATTTTTCAACAAATGATCTGCATTTAAGTCTTTCATGTATTTATATATCTTCAATAACTTTTAGCCATTAGATATAGAACAATAATAGCAGTAGCTTTTTGGCTAAAGCAAAGGGAGCATGTCTTCAACATACATAAGCTTTCTCTTCAGTGGTGACTATTAGTATAAAGAGTTCTTCTCAAACAACTCTGTCTATCTAATCTACATAAATGCTATTAAATGCTTGCTTCATAGGTTAAAGAAAGATTATCAACTTTTCTTCATAAAAGAGGCAGTTGTAGAAGAGAGAGATAATTATACCATGTTTTATTTTGCTTGATTAGAAAAGACAGATTTTGTCATATATTCATTAATGTTTTTGTGTTCAGATGGGACAAAGAATTGAAAATAGGCCAAAATAAAATGAGCTTTTACATTAATAAATTTTTTATTTTGTTATCATCAAATTCATAGGCCAAAAGAAATAAAAAGGCCTACACAACCTTTGGGCATCAATCTCCCCCTTTTGCTGCTGACAAAACCACAACAATGCAAAATTAAAATTAAAATTCCTCCATCTTTGTCACCTTCATCTATCTCTCCCATCCATCATGACTTTCTTCCTTTGGAATGGTAGATGGAGATACTAGAAGATAAACTCAAAAAGTAGAGGAGGGCAACGGAGATTGCTCCAAAGATGGAGGATCTTCATCATGTTGCATGGAGAAAAAGTGTTGATTTGGAAATTGGAAAGTTCCCTAAATGGTTCTAACAAAAGATAATCTTCAACTCATCATTCCTCCAAAGGAGGCTCAGCAACTTCTATTACAACAAGTTCCTCTAGAATAGGCTCAGCAATTTTCTTTTGTTTAGAAGAGAAAGTTCTAACTATCTTCCCTATGACAGGAGGTGAAGGAGCTTGTGGTAAACATACTCTTGCCTTAGCATGAAAAGCTTCAGGATTAGTCTTAAATTCCTCCACATCACAATTTCTAATCCATCCTCCATTTATTGGTGTATACTTCATGAATTTAAGGATAGCAGCATCATAAGTCATAATAACTTTCTAATAGGTGTATGCTCCAAAATTTAATACTTGGCCTTTAAATATTTATGTGAGAAGCATCATGCAAAGCAGGCTTGTGACTTGTGAAGAATCGCAAGTAGCTTCCTCCATATACTTTAACATCCAGTAGTATACATTGATACTTCACTGGGTTATGAGATTGTAGAGCCAAAAAAGATCTCTTTGGGATAACACATCTATAGTTCTAATGCATGGAAATATAGTGATTCCTATTATATGTGCTACTACTCGATAAGGGAAAGCGATAACCTAAGCATTGATTTTCTTTCTAGTTATTAAATCCCTCCGTTCAACTATAACTTTAAAAGCATCAACGCACGTTGCTTGCATTTGTACAAGCCAAGAATATCCAACAAAGAAATATCTGAGGTCTCTCTAAAAGGATACTCCAAAAATCTTCTCTAAGGTATTTGCACCCACAATCATGGTTTTTCCATTAACCAGTGTTACTAATTTGAAGCGTACACACAAGTATATATATTGCAAAAGCAATATAGTGATAAGAAAAGACCGTTCCCTCGAGAATTTATTGTCAAAACTTGTCAAGTACCAAAATTTATACCTTAATTTAAATTAAGCATATCAATTTGAAATAATTGTATAAATAAGAATTGATTATGGATTATCTATTATGCAAAGTTCAGAGTTAGTATTTAGATTTTCTAGATAAATATTAGTATCTAGAATTATTAGTCCCTCTTATATTTTATAGCCATTTGCTCAACACTCAGTACTATTACTCTCAATGATGATACATGTTGGTCTAAGATTCAATTACTCCTATAAATATTTTTCCAAATCTCATATAAGGCTATCCCATCAATTTCATAATTTCTTATAAAATCAACTGAGATCAAATTGCTAGCGCAATATCTAATTAGACTATGTGAGGTTAATGAGTATATTCCTAACTCATTAAAATGAATCATCCACCTTCTCTAGCAAGCTTCAAGTACTCATACCACTCATCTCTTGATCTAACTTCTCTTTCCCTTTTTCCAAGTTTAAGAAAAGTATCAAATCAATCTAATTGTTGGCTAGTCAATCAGAAAGTATGAAGCATGGAGTTGAATGAACAGATATTTATTATTAATTGCAAAATTATAGTGAAGAATAACCACTAATCCATACAAGAGTTCCTAATAATCCCATATTAGGCAGTTTAGCTATACATATTCATGAAAACCAAAGATAAAGTTGAAGCAAAAGTCAAATACATTAGAATAAATGATAAGAACAAAAGGAGGAAAGAAGAAATTCAGAAATGGAGCTAGTTTTAGCTTCACTCTTCATTCCCTCACTTTCTTCTACTTTAAGATATCTCCTTAGCTTCTCCCTAGTCTCTACACACTTGGAACAAACCAAAATCAACCTAAAATGATGGCTACCCTGCAACAAAAGCATAAGAAATAATAAATCCTCAAAATTTTAACAAGGAAAAACACTGTGTTTAGCTAAAACATGTTGCGCCACGACTCAAGAGGTCATGCCGTAACGGATATGATTACTAACTAAATATGCACCGCGGCACGTTTTGCTATTGAGCAAACTGGATGTGTTCAGCGCCACGATGCAGCACATCACCGTCATGGTGCTTTTTGCTTCTATGTGATGTTTCACCGTGGCTCAATATGCTCTTCGCCGTGGCCTTTAACTCATCTTGACATGCGCCGCAGCTTAACATATTCTTGCCATCGTGCGTTTTGCTTTTGGTTGAAGTTTTGTCACGACGTGAATTTATTCACTATGGCGCAAATTGCCCTGCATGCCTACCTTCATTTTTCTTCTCTTTCAGGTGCAGCTTGATGAAGTCTAGCCGTGGTGAACTTCTAAAAACAACAGAAAAACATTACATAGAAGCCTTTTTGACATGAGAAAGTTCAATCCTCTCTTAAATATGCATCCTATAATAAGAGCAAAGTGTAATTAGTTCTTAATATACTTAGAATTAAAACAAAATCTATTATTGACAATGTAAAAGCAGAGTATCGAGCTATTTATCCTAAGTGTGTTCATTTTATGTATAAAAGTATTATTTACCCTATAATTAAAGGCTAAAACCATATTTACTAAGGGACAATACGTATAATAACATAAATAACTAGGAGTTATCAACCAGTGAACATAAAGCTTTTCCTTCTTTGATAACATGCAAATTTGTATAAAATTCTCAAACTAAGTCATCATAAACTAGTTCATTTATAGTTTTATGGAATATACGCATGTACTAATGGTAATTGGTCTATGCATAAAATCAATAAGATGCCTTTCCAAATGCTCTGTCAAATGAAACTTAGCTAGCAAATGCTTAATAGATTTTTTGTTTGGTTCTTCTTTCCCAATCTTTTTCATCCTTTTTCCTTCTGTTGTCGTTGACGATTTTCTTAAAGGGGTTTCTCAAATACTGATACTTGTGGGTTTTCTTGGTTGTTCCTATCTTTCTTCTTCAATCTAATCTGGATCTTCATCAACATTTGTCTTTGTTTTGGTTTGAGGATTTTGGGTTAATGATGATTTTTTCATTTCTTATTTCTTGTGCTTTGCTATCCTCTTTAATCTGAGTTTTCCTAATGCCTATTGTCATTTATTATATTCTTCTTCAACATCAATAATGCCTTTAATAGGGATAGACTTTTTCAATTTTTGAGATCTTCAAAGATGAAATGTGAATCAGTTTATCTATTTATCTATAAACAACTTTAGGATTGGGCCAGAAAGTTTTCCTGAGAAAGAGAAAAGCGAAAGGTTCAAAGAAATGGCACTTAGTTTCTGACACTGAGTAACTTTTAGAAAAACTTGTTGTGCAAGCATGAAAAAGCTAGCCATCATTAATATTAATCATCATTAGGAATAACCTTCATTAATTTTAAACCTCAAGATGTATTATTTTGGAAACCAATTAAGAATTTGACAATCATCTCATATTATGTGGTAATTAATTTCAAAAAATTAATTGTTTGTTTAACAAGTTTAGAGATATATGTCATACAATAACACATATGCATAGCATACTCATTTTAAGGAATAAGAAAGGCATTTATTCAACAAAGTTATGACAACATGCAAAATAAAAGTGGAGTAACCAACTAAAGCAACATAAATTGAATGGACCAGCTCATAAAGTGAAGGAGGCAGGTAGCTCCACATAGAAGAATAAATAACAAATATCATATATTATCAATCATTCTAAGTTCTTTACTGAGAGAGACAAACTTGTTTTCTAGCAAAGATTTGGTAAATATATTATCAAGCTAGTTTTTAGTTTGTATATATGTTATCTTTATAATTCTTCATTAAACATAATCTCTAATAAAATGATGCTATATCTTAATGTGCTTAGTCTGAGAATGATGATTTAGATTCTTTGTGAGGCAGATAGCACTTATATTATCATAAAATATGGGAATATGGTTGAAACTCAAAAAATAATCTTCTAATTGCTACTTTATCTATAGAAGTTGGGTATAGCAACTTCCAACTATGTACTCAACTTGAATGGTAGAAAAAGCCACAGAACTTTGCTTTTTGCAGAATCAAGACACGAAAGAATTTTCAAGAAATTGGCGACTGCCACAAGTATTCTATCTAATTTATCTCTTACAAAGTCTACATCAACATGTCCAAATAAATCAAAAGAGTTAATTTTAGGATATCACAACCCATAATTTTGTATTCCCACCAAATATTTAAAAATATGCTTAAAAGCAAAAAAGTGTAATTCTTTAGGATTAATCTTAAATCTAACACACTTGCAAACACTAAACATGATATCTAGCTTAATGGCAGTTAATTAATGTAATGAGCTAATCATACCTCTATACTTTTGTCTGTTTAAAGTCTTTACCATTTTCATCTTTATCCAAAATAAAGTAGGGACACATTTGAGTCCCCATTGGTCTAGAATTTTAAAAATCGTATTTATTTATCAACTTCTTTGTGTATTTAGCTTGATTAATGAAGTTTTCTTCCTTTATTTGATTGATTTGAAATCTAAGAAAGAAATTTATTTCTCCCATCATACTTATCTCAAATTCACTTTTCATTAGTTAAAGAAATTTTTTATATTAAGATTCATTAATACTGCTAAAAATTATATCATTTACTTAAATTTGCATAAGCAAAGAATCATTTCTATTTTTCTTAATGAAGCAGGTAGTGTCAGGTACCCATTCTCTAATAGCAAAGCACTTAACCTTTCATACCAAACTTTAAAAGCTTGTTTTAGATTTTAAAGAGTTTTAGATAGTTTAAACAGATGGCTGGATAGCTTTTCATCCTCAAAACAAGGAGATTGTTTAATATACACCTATTCATTTATAAACCTATTATTGTTTAATATACACCTATTCATTTATAAACCCATTTAGAAAAGTGCTTTGAACATCCATTTGTTATAATTTAAAATGTATGAAAGAAGTATAAGAAAGGAATATTCTAATAGATTCTAGTCTAACAATTAGAGTATAAGTTTCATCAAAATCTATATCTTCTTATTAAGTATAACCTTGGCCCACTAGTCTAATTTTATTTCTAATAACATTATCTTACTCATTCAGCTTGTTACAAAACACCTATTTTGTTCCAATGACAAAGGAACCTTTTAAATGCTCCACTAATTTCCTTACATTGTTTCTCTCAAATTGAAGCAGCTCTTCTTACATGGCTATGATCCATTTTTCATCATCCAGTGCTTCCTCAACTGATTTGGGCTTAATTTGGGATAGAAGTGCAAGGTTATTGCTATTTTTTTTAATTAAGGATCTAATGCATAATCCTTTTTTAAGTCTCCTATGATATACTGCAATGGATAAGTAGAGGAGTGTCTCCATTCTTATTGGTCCTTGACCATTAGCTGATGTTTAGTTTTCTTATTGTTATTGCTAGAAGGATCTATATCCTTGCTAGTGCTTTCTTTAGAATGTTGGAGTAGGCTTTCTTCTAGAGTTTGCTTCTCACTCCAAATTTGGAGTTCACTTCTGTTAGGAGGATGGAGTTTGCTTTAACTTTTATCAGCAATTTTAAGGTAGTAAGAGCTACTTTTTTAGTTTAGTTCTTTTTTCTTATCTATTATATTTGAAGTTAGCTATTGATTTCTTGAATGATTTACTCCTGAAATATTCTTATCCTCATCTATATTCACTATATTTGTCAAATTAAGATTAGTTTGATTAAATACCATATGCATAGATTCTTCCATATTCATGGTTCTCTTATTATATACTCTGTATGCTTTACTAGATGTTGAATATTCTAAGAGAATGCCTTCATCACTTCTTGCATCGAATTTTGTAATGTCTGATTTTCATTAAACGACGGAAACGGATGTGTTTTTAAAGCAAGTCCCCCACAATGAATTAGATAAGGTCCTAAAAAATTTGGGTAACATTCTAGACTCCTAAAAATGAGAATTCTAGCCTCAGATGGAAGGAAAAATAGAGCTAGAATGAAGAAACAAATTTTGACAGAAATCTTACAAAATAATTGCATTTTCGTAATTTTGAGCAATTTTTGGAATTCACATAGGAGGGCTTTTTAAATGAAATTTTTGAGTTCTCTAGGGTTCTCAGAGGCCCTGAAAACCATGAGAAAACCTAGGACAGTTAAATCTCCTCCTGTAGATGTTTTCCAATGTCGATGTGCCCAAACTTTGATGGATCCGTTGATGAAGGTTTTAGCTCCAATTTGAGTGATTTCAAAGGCATTTTATTTAATTAGGAACTTAAATTTTATAGCTCATTTCTAACACATTTGCATATTTATATGATGCATTCCATCAGGAAGTAAGAAAAGTCTATTAAAATAATACATTTTTTTGCATTGCATCATGTATGAAAATTCCATTTGATGTCACATAGACCGTGTAAGCTCATACGATACATTCTCATAATTAATTATATGTATAACTCATTTACATCATAAAATATGGCCCACAACTCATGGAATTCAAAGGGAAGCTCAAAATACTCATGTATATTTTCGGCCAGAATTTGGCTCTTTTCTTACCAAACTTTGGAAAATCATAACTAATTTTAGAAAAATCGAAATCATGCATTGTTGGCCATTTTGGAAAGCTATGGATGTCTACTTCATACTAAAAATATGTCCAGACCATAACATCCATCACAAAAGATGTTTAACATCCAAAAAGGTCCAGAGGTCAAACTACTTTCTGATGCTGTCACAAATTTCTGCAGAAAATTTTGAAAATGTCCAATTAATTTCACAAAAATCTAATCCATGCAAATGATACCAATCTGAAAAATTGTGAGCAATAAATGTAACACCATATATTTCCTAGGAGCATATGGACTCATGCATTATATTCTCATATTTAATTACATGAATATAACTCATTTCCATCACCAAAATTGGCCTAGAACTCGTGTATAGCAAAGTGGAGCATGAAATCTCATGGAGTAATTTCAGGCAAAATTTTGGCTTTTCAGTCACAAACTTTGAAAAATTATAACTAATTCTAGAAAAATCGAAATCATGCATTCTTAGATATTCTGGAAAGCTACGGATGTCTACTTCATATCAAAAATATTTTTTAGTGTAAAGTAGACATCCGTAGCTTTCCAGAATGGCCAAAAATGTGTGATTTTGATTTTTTTAGAATTAGTTATGATTTTCTAATGTTTGGTTAGAAAAAGGGTAAATCTAGCCGAAATTAAACAACCACATTTTGTGCTTCATCTCGGTTTCCATGAGTTGTAGGCATGATTTTATGATAAAAAAGAGTTGTATTGATGTAATTAAATATGAAAATGTATAGCATGAGCTCACACGGTCTACGTGACACTGAGTGAAATTTTAATATATGACGCAACACAAAGAGTTCCATTATTTTTTATCCCCTTTTCTCATATGTTCTCATAGAATTTAATGATGTAAAGCACATGAGTATCATGAAATGAGCTGGAATTTATGGTGTTACAAATTTTCCTAGGTTATCTTTTCCATTATTATGAATAAAACATTTACAACCAAATATATGGAAATAACTAATATTAGATTTTCTACCTTTCTATAATTCATATAGAGTTTTCTTAAGAATAAGTTTAATGAGACAATGATTTAAGATATAACAAGCAGTATTTATAATTCAGCCGAGAGGTATTTACAAAGATTATTGTTAATGAGCATGGTTCTAGCCATATCTTAAAGAGTATGATTTTTCCTTTCAATAACTCTATTTTGTTGTAGAGTTCTTGGTGCAAAAAATTTATGATCAAAACCTTGCTAAAATTCTCAAACAATTTATTTTCAAATTCCTTACCATAATCACTCTGAGTACTAGAGATTAAATACCCTTGTTCTCTATAGACTTTTTTACAAAAGATCTCAAAATTCTTAAAAGCTTTATCCTTATAAGAATGAAAGAAAACCCAAATAAATCTAAAGTAATTATCAATGATAATAAATGCATAGTTTTTTTCCATTAAAGTTACAAGTTTGTTTAAGACTAAAGAGATCCATGTGTAATAATTAGAGTGACCTAAAAGAGGAGACAAATTTCTTTAGTTTAAAGGAAGATCTTACTTATTTTCCTAATTGGCATACATCACATAAGTGATTCTTTTCAAAATCTAGTTTCTGAAATCTTTTACAAGACTAAATTTAGATAGTTTAGATATAATATGTGTACTTGTATGGCCAAGTTTTTGATGCCACAATCAAAGATTATTACAAAGGGAAAAAAGACATGTCACACTCTTTGAGGTCAAATTACTTAAGTTGTTTTTAAATCTTTGACCTATATAAATAAAGCCTTAGTATCATTACAGATAATGCAGTGCATGGACTCATATATTACTTTGTAACCTCTATTACATAGTCGACTAATGCTACATAAATTATGTTTTAGACCAATAACCAGAAAAACATTATCTAAACAGCAATTTTCAGTTAGTTCACCCTTATCAATACAATGATTTTACCCTTCCCTCTATTACCAAGAGTCACAGATCCTTTGTCTTTTCTAGTAAATAATAAAAACTATGATGAGTCTCTAGTCATATGCTTTGAGCACCCACCATCTAAAAAACACTAATATTTTGATATCCTTTCTTTTAGCCACACCTGTAAATATTTCAACTTTTCTCAGATACCTAAATCTTTTAGGTCTTTTCATATTAGTTTTAGGTGGATAGTCTCTTAGAACCTAAACTAAAATTTCCTTTCTAGATTTACATTTATAATATGCATGACCAACCTTATTATAGAATAAACAGGAAGTGGAGGATGTTGACATAACTTAAAATATATATATATATATATATACGGTTTTGCATTGTTTTTCCTTTATATCTAATGCCTAATTTATCAAACATGCATTTTTATTTACTTAGTAGTATATTTAGATTTTCTTCCCTTTTTATAAAATTTGCTAAATTTTTTGTTAAGATAGTGACTTGTTGGTATAGGTCTTTGTTTTCTGCAAAAGCCAACTCCAATTTGGTTTCAAGAATATGAATATTCTTTTCCATTTTAGAATTTACTTGGAGTTGATCCTCGTGTTTGAAGTTAGCAAGAAGCTTATTAAAAGTTATCAAGTTCAGCAAAAAGAGAGTTTTCATTTTGTACCTCATTATCTTTGAGTGCCATGAAACACATATTTACAATTTTTTACTCCATCTCTTTCTCATCTTCATCATTGCCGCTCTATGCTGTCATGGCCTTTTTCTTTCCATAAGATAATATGGGCTTCTTTATATATGGATATTTTGATCTAATATGCCTATTCTTTCTACATTCATAACATGTGATTGTAGCTTTCCCATGTTCTTCTTTCTTGTAGTTTTTTTTTCAAGTATTCCCCTTATTCTTCTAGAACTCCTTATTTCTCTTAGCATATATGTCTAGTCTTTATGAGAAAAAAAGCTATGTTTTAAGCATCCAGTTCTCCCTCACCTTCTTTGATAGAGGCTTTTACAATAATGGCAACCTTGAGAGCAATTAATTTTCTTCTTTGCTCCAACTCATGTCCTTTAAGATAATTTTTTTCATATGCAATAAGTATACCTCATAGTTTATCGTAAGATAATGTTAGTAGATTTCTACTTTTAACAAAGTCCACCTTGGGTTGTCATCTTCACAGAAGATGTAATGCCATTACCTCTTAGCTCTTACACAATGGTCTCATAGGCTATCCCAACATATATGTGGTATGTTGGTGCACATATTCAAGGGTGTGACATTTTTATGCATGGATAATTGCATAATGGAAAGCTCAAATAAGTTATTTCATGCTTTAGGGACCGTGTGAGCTCATCCATATCATTTTATATCTATAACATATCCATTCATATCATACACATCACAACTCATCTCATAAACCACGGATTTGGAACCAAAATTCAAAAACAACCAAAATTGCTCTTGGGTTTGCTGTCATAAGTTTCTAATATGAATTTTGAAAATTCATAACTAAGTCTAAAAAAATCAAAATCATGCATATAATAGCTTTTTTGGAAACATCTAGATGTTCAATAATGGCTAAAAATAGTTCCAAACCAATATAGAAGTATTTAGCCCACAAAAAGTAATAGAACAGTAACTTAAGTTGGTTCTCAGACAGTTACAAGACCTGAAACTTTAAAATTTTGGTTCTCTCTCTATAAAGTTGCAAATGAGGTGATCTCAGTGGCTATGGAAAGCTTATAATGTCTAATTTATAAATGTAAAATTTCATGAGTATTGGACTTCATTTGTACCATGTGTAACATAAAGAAGCTCAAATTGACCATATAAATAGTACACATACCAATTCTGTAAAATTTAGACAATTTTAAAAAATCATAATAAATTCTCTGGAACTCTAAATTCAGTGTTCTTTAGCTTTATGAGAAGCTCTAAATGAGACCTACTTGCTAGCCAAATGTCATGCAAAAACCCATCCATTTGATCAGACTTTGATTTAGCTTAAGAATTAGTTAATTTTGAAGTCCAAAATGGGATAACAAGGCACCAAATGCTCTTCTCATCTTTCCACAACCACTTGAGTAAGTCTAAAAGTATAATTACAACATATAAAAGCATGCCAAATGATCCAAATCACCATGGAACTCATTCTCACCTTGCCACTTGCATTTATACATATGCACATAAAGGCTCATGGATAGAAAAAACTCATGTATTCATTTATTTAGTTCCAAAATGGATACATACATCATATTTACATATATTTGAATATGTTCAATGGCCGACATCATATATACATCACATGGTTACAATTTGTGACGTCAAAATGCTCTTTTAAAGCCTATATCTCTATCCCTTTGTCAAATTCTTGCTTCTCAAGGTTGTTGCCCTCCATTTCTTGATCCACTTGGCTCACCTAGACATAGTTTAACATATGGGAGGGAAAAGTGAGATTCAAAGAATCCTAATAGCTCTTAACTCTTTCAAACATACATAATGGATGCATATATATGTCAAAGAATACATGTATGATATTTAGGTTACTCATGAACATACCAAGATCATTTTCCTTATCACATAAACTCATACATAGCAAACATAAGCTCTCAAGGGCATTGGTCTAGCCTCACCCATCTTCCTTAGGACTTTTGGATTTGTCTCACCCACTTTCAAAGGACTTTTGACTTAACCTCATTCTTCTTGAGACTTTTGACTTTATTTCACCCATTCCTTGGGACTTTTGGCTCATCCTCAACCATGCTAAGGGACTTTTGGCATAACCAAACCCATTCAAGCCATATTGCACAGATAAACATCTTTCAAGAAACATAATGGTACTATACATGTAAACAATGGCTAGAAATATATTTCATAGTTTAAACATTTACACAAGTAGTCAAAGACAAGTAAACATCCAAGCTCTACACGTAAGAAAGGTTAAGGAGCTACCTTGAAGCAAGAACACACACCTTTCTCTTTGATTATTCTTCCCCACTCTCGGCCAAACACTTGCAACTAGGTGGAGCTTGACTCTTTTGGCCTAGATATATCAAATGAGACATAATTACATCATTGAAATAAGCTCTAGTATCACATACACTCTATGTAAGCTACTTTCTCATATGGCTTCATTATGTTTCCATACAAGGTATAATGAAGCAACTATTAGGATTCATGCTCTTAGCTCCCATTTCTCATTCAATCTGAGTCTCTTGGCTCCATTTAGACTTCTTGAAGTCATCACCAATTCATTTTAAGAAGCCTAGACATAAGTTACTTTTTATGTCTCATTATAGAGCCTACACCTCCATCTCACAAATCAAGGTTTCGAAATTTATTCCAAGACTTCCTTTGATGTACATCTTTCATATCTAGTCATTTTCTAACTTTAGAAAAATTTAAAACACTTCCTAGGTGCCTTATCTTACTTAGGCCGAGACTATGCATGCTTGGAACACCCATGGAGTTTGCTTCATTTTCTCTAGGGAGTTAGCACATGTGAGGCTTTCTAGGTGTCTTGAGAACTCATATACACTCTTAGACAACTTGAATTATCACTAAGAAGTTTCATATTTGCCTAAGTGCAACTAAATCCCTAACTTTTGCATATTAAAATATAATGCTTTTCTTTGAATTTCATTACATATTCTTATTTCCCACACTCTAAAACCTAAGTTTCTTGCTTGGTTTTGGTCAATACTTAATCCATTCTAGGTGGGCTCTCCTTGGCTGAACTCACTCAAGGAAGAACAAAGAAAAGAAAGCAAGAAAAGCCATAAAGTTTACCTTGTTTCTTAGCCTTTTCAAGAGCTCTTTCTTTTGCTATAAGCTTCTCTTTCAAATTCTAACTTCCTCCCTTTGAATCAGCCACAAACTAGTCCCAAAATGAACATTAAAACCATATGAAGAAAGAGGAGAAGGAGGAGAACAAGATTAATAAAGGAAATAGTATAAAATTCCAAGATTTTCTTACCTTTTTCCTAGGCTTTTTCCTTCTTCCTTAGCTCTCTCCTTGTGCGTGATTCTCTACTAGTCTCTCTTCTATTTTGGATAGAAGTTAGGTCGGTTAACATGAGGCGAAGAGTGGGACATGTTATATGGAGGCTATGCTTCTTAAAATCCTTTTTAAAAATTCCCTTTATGTCCCTTTTTCCTGGCTCTTACTATTTAGGTTTATTTTAACTCCTTTTTTAGAACTATCTTTTTCATCATAAAATTTAGGTCTTCTAACTAATAAAATGGCTTTAGTTTCACTCAAATTGGATTTAAAACCTTCCTGAACGAACTAATCAAAGTTCGGGTCAACTGATATTTTAAAACGTAAACCGAAGAGGTTTGAACCATTCTAGGGGTTCCCATGGTTTTCAGGGCCTCTGAGAATCTCAAAAAAACTCGAATTTTTCATTTAAAAGTCTCTCCTTTAAGTTTTCTAAAAAGTGCTCATATTTACGAAAATACCATTATATTTTTTGACAATTTTATTGAACTATTCTGACTCTGGTTTTCAAGCATCTTAAGGCTTGCATCCTCGTTTCTATTTTTTTTACTATTGTTATAATTTTATTTGGCCTCAAATCTTTCTATTTAAGGGAGTTTCTTTTATATCTGGTTCATTTCTGACATTTTTA
This sequence comes from Erythrophleum fordii, assembly GCA_032878935.1. Classification (NCBI taxonomy): domain Eukaryota; kingdom Viridiplantae; phylum Streptophyta; class Magnoliopsida; order Fabales; family Fabaceae; genus Erythrophleum; species Erythrophleum fordii. The sequence continues at coordinate 1,239,182 of JAVQMF010000023.1, read as the reverse complement.
CGAAAATCGAATGTTACAGAAGACACATAAGGATCTTGCAGTTAAGTTCAAAATCAGTGTATTTTTTGTCGAGAGCTTTTAGATCACCTATAATTTTGGCAACCATATTACACATTTCTTCAATATCTTTATCTTCTTTCATGAGGAATAGTTCATATTCATATACAAACACATTCAATTTTCTTTCTTTAACTTTGGAGGTTCTTTCATGTGTGATAATAAGCTTCTTTTACATTTCTTTCACTATTTTGCAACTTAATATTTTGTCATATTCTAGCTTGCTGACAACATAGATTAGGATGTTTCTTGCTTAATCATTGCAATGAACCAATTTTTAATTGTGACACCTCAATCTACTACCGCTACCTAGCCTCTCACTGGGCTCGGTTCCATATGATGTCCAAAGAATTACTACTCTTCCGTGGCATTTGTATGCTATGAACCGGGGTTTCATATACTCATCTTTTGCCCCGTGGGTCCTGTGAACCCATCTCAAGCATCCTCAACTCAAACTCCATACATACGACTCATACATAGCATAAAACAAACCATAAGCCACGGGTATAGAGCCAAAAACCAGAAAAATTACATTTCCTCACTTGGGCCCAAAAGTCATATTTTGGCTCTAACTTTGGAAAATCATAATTAATTGTAGAAAAATGGGAATCTAGTAAACTTTAGCTCTCTGGAAAGCTCTAAGTGTTAACTTTACACTAAAAATAATTCCCAATCACAAACACAGCTTTTGGACCATGTTTGACATCGAAAATGGGAAGGAGGTCCGGCTGTCACTGTTTCTGGTGCAGCTTGCTGTCATGACTTTCGAAAATGCATAACTAACTCCACAAAAATCCAATCTGGACACATTATACCAAGTCGGAAAGCTACAGATGTCTACTAGAGGAGAAAAATAAGTTCAGATCAGTTCAGTAGCTCTTACTCCCTGGAAACCGATGGAACAGTAACGGGGATCAGAAGAGCTCCCTGATGCTGATATAGAACTTCAGTCAGTTCAATCTCTCTCTATAGACCTCCGATTTAGGTGATTCCAGTTGGTATAGGTCACTTTGGTTTTCTAGTTTATGGGTATAAAATTTCATGACAGTTGGACTCCATTTGGTCTATGTTTGACATGGTTTTCATTTCTGAACTATATGAACAGTACATGACCAAACCATGGTTTTTTCCCAAATTCAACAATTCACCAAATATTCTCTCGTCCTTCGAATATTACCAACTTTAGCTTCTCAAGAAGCTTTCTACAAACTCTAGAGGCATGCCAATTTTCATGGCAAACAGAGCTCATCCGGTCATACTTTGACGGAGCTCTCAAAAACACCGATTTTGGCACCCCAAAGGTCCAAAACGGGTCCAAATCGCCTCTCACACACTCTAGCCACTCATGGATAAGTTTAAAAGCATAACACTAAGATATATATCAAGTCCATGTGGTCCAAATCATCATACATTCAAATCTCACTATGCTACGGCCAAATATACACTATCTCATTCATGCATCAAAAGGGGCAAAACCCTCATTTCCATTCATTTGGCTATAAACATAGTTCATACAATATCCTTTCATAGTTATACACATGTTACAACCTTTACAACTCAAAAATAGTGGATGCATATTCATTTGCCACCACTTTACATCAAAATACATCAAAATATCCCAAAAGAAAGTAATATCTAACTACGCATGCTCCTAGGCTCCTTGGTGTGTGCTCGGTTCTCCTTGAGCTTCACCTAGCATATTAGTTGGGAGGGGAAAGGGGTGAGATTCAGGGAATCTCAGTAGCTCATGCACTCAATCAAGTAAGCAATCAAGGCATATAACAAGTCAAAGCATGTGAATAAGCATTCAGCCATTCTCAATCAACCAACACACAATGTACATGCTATGGAAATCACAACAATGCCAAAAATGAGCTCCAGGGACTTTTGGTCTAGCCTCACCCAAGTTTAAGGGACTTTTGGATGGCCTCACCCGAGTTTAAGGACTTTTGACTTGGCCTCACTCGTTTGAGACTTTTGGCCTTGTCTCACCTATCTCAAGGGACTTTCGGCTTCACCTCACCCATCTCAAGGGACTTTCGGCACTACCTCACCCGAGCAATTCTCACAATTCAACACACAAGCATATTGGCATCAATGCATCAAAGCAATAGCATATGGCATATTCCATACAACAAGCATATACATAATCATACAATGACTATCATATCCAAGAATGCAACAAGAAAGAGTGGAAGAGAGAGCTACCTTTGGAGCCAAAGCCAACACTAGCTTTTCCTTTCAAGTCCTTTTCTCCCTTCTTAATTTCACACTCATACCTTGATGGAGGTGTTTCTCTTGAGCCTAGACACAATTAAAGAGCATGGAATTACTCTCTTAACATGGAATCATCAGAGCAAACTCTCCTACATACCAGAACCTAGAGTTCTCTCTCTCTCTAGAATGCCATCAACTCTTTCTCTCTCTCAAGCTCCCATGGTAGTGGAAAACCACATTTTCAAAGAAAACACAAAGATTAAGAGGTGTTTTCCACTTTCCCTCTTCTGACCCATGCCCAAAATCTATCCATTTTCACAAATAAAACTGCAGAAAGAGAGGGCAAAGGGAGGGGATCAGAGTTCTAAAGAGAAATGGGGGAAATTTCCTTACCTTTCCCTTGCTCTTCCTCCTTCTCTTGATCTCTCTCACTCTCCACGCCTCTTTCTCTCTTTGGGTCGAAGTCTAGGGCAGAAATGAGAGAAGAAATGAGTTTGGGCGTTTAATGAAGTCTAAATCTCGCTATTTACTCTCTTCCAGACTGACTCTCGCTACGGCGAAAACTAACCTTCGCTATAGCTAGCTCGTGTAATCTGGCTTCGCTATGGCGAGGTGTAACCTTCGCTACGGCGAGCTCGTGCCAGTTCCCTTCGCTATGGCGAGATTTACCATTCGCTATGGCGAAATCGCGTTAGTTCCAGACTTCACTCTCGCTATGGCGCACGCTACGGCGAGCAACTCCCTGGTTTTTGTATGGACTGCTGCCAGCACTCGCTATAGCTAGAATCGCCTTCACTGTTGCGAACTAGCTCTCTCGCTGTAGCGAGACCATTTCTCGCTATTGCGAGAGGACTTGGCAAAATTCCCAGATTTTGAATTTTTCTAACCTTCACTTTCTTTCTTTTCCTTTTCTTTTCTTTTTCCCGGTTGTTACATTTCTACCCCTCTTAAAAGAAATTTCGTCCTCGAAATTTAAAAAACTTACCTCAAGGGAATAATTCTGGATATTTTCGCCTCATTTCATCCGCCAATTCCCAAGTTGCTTCCTCAGATGTCAGACCTTTCCAGATCACTTTCACCAGAGGAATGCTCTTGCTTCTCAGCTGTTTCAGCTTAGCATCCACAATTCTCTCCGGTTTCACTACATAGGAAAGATCTTCCTGTAATTGCACATGCTCATATTCTATGACATGTGAGGAATCTGGTAAATACTTTTTCAACTGGGAGACATGAAAAACACTGTGTATTTGGGCTAGGTTAGGAAGTAAGGCTATTCGGTAAGCCACGGGTCCGATTTTCTCAAGGATTTCAAATGGACCAATATACCTAGGACTGAGCTTCCTTACCCTCATTGACCGACCTACTCCCGTCATTGGAGATATTCGAATGAACACATGGTCTCCAACCTCAAACTCTAACGGCCTCCTACGCTTATCAGCATAGCTTTTCTGTCTACTCTGGGCCGTGAGGAGCCTCTTTCTAATCAATTCTATCTGTCGGGTGGTCTGGTCCACAATCTCAGGTCCTATCATACTCCTCTCACCTAGCTCAACCCAACACAGAGGGATCTGCACTTTCTCCCATACAAAGCCTTATAAGGGGTCATCTGAATACTGGAATGGTAACTGTTGTTATATGCAAACTCTGCTAATGGTAAATACACATCCCAGTTCCCCTTCATTTCTAGCACACATGCCCTCAACATATCTTCTAATGTCTGGATGGTCCTTTTAGTTTGACCATCTGTCTGGGGGTGATATGCAGTACTAAACCGCAATCTAGTCCCTAAGGCATGCTGCAATGACCTCCAAAAGTTCGATGTGAACCTGGGGTCTCTATCCGAAACTATGCTATTGGGTATTCCATGAAGTCGCACTATCTCTCTGATATACAATTGGGCCAATCTATCCAGTGTATAAGTAGCCTTAATAGCTAAAAAGTGTGCAGACTTCGTCAGTCTATCCACAACTACCCAAATAGCATCGTGTCCAGAGGATGTCCTGGGTAACCCCATGACAAAATCTATGGCTATACTATCTCACTTCCACTCAGGGATATCTAGAGGTTGCAACAACCCAGCTGGTTTCTGGTGTTCTATCTTTACCCTCTGACATACTAGGCATCTAGCCACATAATCCGTCACATCACTTTTCATCCCTGGCCACCAGAAAATTCTTTTCACATCCTGATACATCTTGGTGGCACCTGGGTGGATAGTATACTTACTCTTATGCGCCTCTTCTAGAATGCTTTCTCTCAACGTATTCTGACTAGGCACACAGATTCTATCCCGATATACTATCATGCCATCCTCAAACAACTTAAAATCTGAGGTCTTACCTTGGGTGATCTCATTCCTGATCCGTTTTAGGAACTCATCCTCTCTTTGGGCATCTAAGATCTGGGTTCTCAAGGTATTTTTAATTCGGGTTTCACTCAGATATAATCTACCCGATACCACCTGACAAGAGAGGTTCAACTCTCTGAACTTCTCTAGGAGCTCCTGCTCTCTAATCATCATATGGGCTACATAGATGGATTTTCTACTCAGGGCGTCTGCCACCACATTGGCCTTGCCCGGATGGTATTTCAACACACAATCATAATCTTTCAAAAATTCCATCCATCTCCTCTGTCTCATATTGAGTTTTCTCTGGTCAAACAGGTATTTCAGACTCTTGTGGTCACTATAGATCTCTATGGTCGCACCATACAGATAGTGTCTCCAAATTTTAAGAGCAAACACTACGGTAGCTAACTCCAGGTCATGTGTGGGGTAATTCTCCTCATGAGGTCTCAACTGCCTCGAGGCATATGCCACTACTCGACCCTGCTGCATCAACACACATCTTAACCCTTTGCCCGAAGCATCACAATAAACCACAAATGGTTCACTAGGGTTAGGGATAATCAGCACAAGGGCAGTGGTCAAACAGAGTTTCAACTCCTAGAAACTCTTCTCACATCTCTCATCCCACATAAATGGTGTATCTTTCCTGGTTAGCCTCGTCAGTGGTAAGGCCATTCGAGAAAAGTCCTGTATAAACCGTCTATAATACCCTGCCAAACCTAGGAAACTCCTGACTTCGGTGATCGTTCTAGGTCTATCCCACTGTAACACAGCCTCAACTTTATGGGGATCTACCGCAACCCCATCTTGTGAGATCACATGACCTAAGAATCGCACCTCGATCAGCCAAAACTCACATTTACATAGTTTGGCATACAACCTTTTCTCTCTCAAGGTGTCTAGGACTAGTCTCAAATGCCTCTCGTGCTCCTCAAAAGATCGGGAGTACACTAAAATATCATCAATGAAGACCACCACAAACTGATCTAGATACGATCTGAATACCCTGTTCATATAATTCATGAACACTGCAGGCGCATTCGTCAATCCAAATGGCATCACAAGGAACTCATAGTGCCCATATCTCGTTTTGAAAGCCATCTTAGAGACGTTTTAGTTCTCACTCTCAACTGGTGGTAACCAAATCTAAGATCTATCTTAGAAAACACAGATGCCCCAGCCAACTGATCTAACAGATCATCAATTCTAGGGAGAGGATATTTATTCTTGATGGTAACCTTATTCAACTCTCTGTAATCAATACACAACCGCAAGCTACCATCTTTCTTTTTCACAAACAACACCGGAGCACCCCAAGGTGAAACACTAGGGCGGATGAACCCTTTCTCTAACAATTCCTCTACCTGCGCTTTTAACTCAACAAGCTCGGCGGGAGCCATCCTGTAGGGAGCTTTGGACACCGGTCCAGCCCCAGGCACTATGTCTATAGGGAACTTTAATTCTCTCTCAGGGGGTAGGCCACTGAAGTCAAACTCTCTAGGGAAAATCTCTTGGAATTCCCTGACAACTGGGATCTCCTCTATCCCTTCTTCTACCTCAGCCCGAATAGAGAAAAAGACTAGAAACCCTTGACATCCACACTCTAAATATCTCTCAGCCTGGGTAGTAGTCATAAAAGATAACTCAGCTCCTACCCTAGGTATGGTCCCACAAGCAGGTAAGGAGATGGTTCGGTGTTCACAATCAAGTATGGCATTATTCGCAGCCAACCAGTTCATACCAATAATCAAATCAATTTCATGAAAAGGCATACAAACCAAATCAATAGTGGTATGACAATGGTTAAATTGGACAATGACATTTAAGCAAGTATGGGAAGTAATCACGTGGCCTCCAGTGGGGGTAATGACAGACAAGTCAAATGGCAAGACACTAACGACCAGACCCAATTTCCTCACACAATCATAAGATATAAATGAGTGACTAGCACCCGAATCAAACATAGCAACTACAGGAAAGCCATTCACTATCAGCGTACCTCGGATCAAACTGGGGATACGCTGGCTTCCTGCTGAGTAAGGGCGAACACTCGGCCATGGGTCTGTGGTCTAGGAGGAAGCGCTGTCTCCATCTGATGACAGTGTCTAGCAATGTGCCCCGGCTTCCCACACTTAAAACATGTCACCGGAGACTGCTGGAAGGATGACTGACCCCGAGGAGATGGCACACCTCGCTGCGGCCTTCTACTCCATGGCCCCTTGCCTCTTTTCTTGGTACTAGGGGTCAAACTAGAACCCTCTTCTGGTTTCGGCCTTTTCAAATCCGGAACCCTTTTCTGACTAGCCGTAGTCGCAGCAGGCATGATAACTTGCAAGTTAGTCTCAATCACCCTGCTGGCCTTCACCAGAGTATTAAACTTCCTGATCCGCTGTGGAGTGACTCTATCGCTAATCAGGGGCCTCAAACCAGTCTCAAACTGCTTACATCTCCAGGGTTCATCATCATACCTCTAGAGGTAAGAGGAATACCGAGACAGCTCTATAAACTTGGCCACACACTGGTCCACAATCATCTCATCCGTCTGTCTCAAACTCATGAACTCCATCTCTTTCTTTTTCCTCACTGAACTTGGGACATACTTCTCATAAAACTCAACCAAGAAAGTCTCCCAATTTATCTGTATATTCTTGGTCTCCATAAGGGGTTTTGCACTATCCCACCATCTATCAGCTTCATTCTCTAGCATGAAGGTGGCTAGTTGGGCTTTCTGCTCAGTGGTACAATCCATCACTGAGAATATTTTCTTAAGCTGCATCACCCAAGCCTCCGCCTTATCCGCATCCAATTCCCCATCAAACGAGGGTGGATTGTTCTGCCTAAACTGCTTCAATACTTTTTGGATAGGCGTCTGGGTCTGTGGAGCAGCAGGCTCCTGGGGAGGTATAGGTGGAATGCTAGATATAGATGGCTGAGGTACAGGGGCATCTCTTCTGGCTTCTTCTTGCCTAGCCAGGGTATCTTGCAAATGCATGATCATATCATGCTGCTGCTGGGCAATGTATCTCTATTGCTCTAGCATCTCTTGGTGGTGGCCCATCATGGCTTCATACCGATCAAGTCTATCCATGATGGCCTGTAGAGGATCCCTAGTCTCAATAGGAACCTCTGGCTCATCTCTCTGAGCCCTAGGCGGTCTGCCTCTGCCTCTACCCCTGTCCCGTCTAGTCTCAACCATGTCTGAAAAGAAATAGCAATCCTCAGTTCACAATAATATCACAACACTTATGCAAGGATGCTATAACTTCCATGACCATTCACACCAAATACAAGCAATTCACATACTTCAAGAGCCTAAATGTGAGCAAAAGTGCTTAAACTATTGCTCTGATACCAAAAATGTGACACCTCAATCTACTACCGCTACCTAGCCTCTCACTGGGCTCGGTTCCATATGATTTCCAAAGAATTACTACTCTTCCGTGGCATTTGCATGCTATGAACCGGGGTTTCATATACTCATCTTTTGCCCCGTGGGTCCTGTGAACCATCTCAAGCATCCTCAACTCAAACTCCATACATACGACTCATACATAGCATAAAACAAACCATAAGCCACGGGTATAGAGCCAAAAACCAGAAAAATTACATTTCCTCACTTGGGCCCAAAAGTCATATTTTGGCTCTAACTTTGGAAAATCATAATTAATTGTAGAAAAATGGAAATCTAGTAAAATTTAGCTCTCTAGAAGGCTCTAAGTGTTAACTTTACACTAAAAATAATTTCCAACCACAAACACAGCGTTTGGACCATGTTTGACATCGAAAATGGGAAGGAGGTCCGGCTGTCACTGTTTCTGGTGTAGCTTGCTGTCATGACTTTCGAAAATGCATAACTAAATCCACAAAAATCCAATCTGGACACATTATACCAAGTCAGAAAGCTACGGATGTCTACTAGAGGAAAAAAATAAGTCCAGATCAGTTCAGTAGCTCCTACTCCCCGGAAACTGATGGAACAGTAACGGGGGTCAGAAGAGCTCCCTGATGCTGATACAGAACTTCAGTCAATTCAATCTCTCTCTACAGACCTCCGATTTAGGTGATTCTAGTTGGTATAGGTCACTTTGGTTTTCTAGTTTATGTGTATAAAATTTCATGACAGTTGGACTCCATTTGGTCTATGTTTGACATGGTTTTCATTTCTGAACTATATGAACAGTACATGACCAAACCATGGTTTTTTCCCAAATTCAACAATTCACCAAATATTCTCTCATCCTTCGAATATTACCAACTTTAGCTTTTCAAGAATCTTTCTACAAACTCTAGAGGCATGCCAATTTTCATGGCAAACGGAGCTCATCCGGTCATACTTTGACGGAGCTCTCAAAAACACCGATTTTGGCACCCCAAAGGTCCAAAACGGGTCCAAATCGCCTCTCACACACTCTAGCCACTCATGGATAAGTTTAAAAGCATAACACTAGGATATATATCAAGTCCATGTGGTCCAAATCATCATACATTCAAATCTCGCTATACTACGGCCAAATATACACGATCTCATTCATGCATCAAAAGGGGCAAAACCCTCATTTCCATTCATTTGACTATAAACATAGTTCATACAATATCCTTTCATAGTTATACACATGTTACAACCTTTACAACTCAAAAATAGTGGGCGCATATTCATTTGGCACCACTTTACATCAAAATACATCAAAATATCCCAAAAGAAAGTAATATCTAACTACGCATGCTCCTAGGCTCCTTGGTGTGTGCTCGGTTCTCCTTGAGCTCCACCTAGCATATTAGTTGGGAGGGGAAAGGGGTGAGATTCAGGGAATCTCAGTAGCTCATGCACTCAATCAAGTAAGCAATCAAGGCATATAACAAGTCAAAGCATGTGAATAAGCATTCAGCCATTCTCAATCAACCAACACACAATGTACATGATATGAAAATCACAACAATGCCAAAAATGAGCTCCAGGGACTTTTGGTCTAGCCTCACCCGAGTTTAAGGGATTTTTGGATGGCCTCACCCGAGTTTAAGGACTTTTGACTTGGCCTCACTCGTTTGAGACTTTTGGCCTTGTCTCACCTATCTCAAGGGACTTTCGTCTTCACCTCACCCATCTCAAGGGACTTTCGGCACTACCTCACCCGAGCAATTCTCACAATTCAACACATAAGCATATTGGCATCAATGCATCAAAGCAATAGCATATGGCATATTCCATACAACAAGCATATACATAATCATACAATGACTATCATATCCAAGAATGCAACAAGAAAGAGTGGAAGAGAGAGCTTCCTTTGGAGCCAAAGTCAACACTAGCTTTTCCTTTCAAGTCCTTTTCTCCCTTCTTAATTTCACATTTATACCTTGATGGAGGTGTTTCTCTTGAGCCTAGACACAATTAAAGAGCATGGAATTACTCTCTTAATATGGAATCATCAGAGCGAACTCTCCTACATACCAGAACCTAGAGTTCTCTCTCTCTCTAGAATGCCATCAACTCTTTCTCTCTTTCAAGCTCCCATGGTAGTGGAAAACCACATTTTCAAAGAAAACACAAAGATTAAGAGGTGTTTTCCACTTTCCCTCTTCTGACCCATGCCCAAAATCTATCCATTTTCACAAATAAAACTGCAGAAAGAGAGGGCAAAGGGAGGGAATCAGAGTTTTAAAGAGAAATGGGGGAAATTTCCTTACCTTTCCCTTGCTCTTCCTCCTTCTCTTGATCTCTCTCACTCTCCACGCCTCTTTCTCTCCTTGGGTCGAAGTCTAGGGTAGAAATGAGAGAAGAAATGAGTTTGGGCGTTTAATGAAGTCTAAATCTCGCTATTTACTCTCTTCCGGACTGACTCTCGCTACGGCAAAAACTAACCTTCGCTATAGCAAGCTCGTGTAATCTGGCTTCGCTATGGCGAGGTGTAACCTTCGCTACGGTGAGCTCGTGCCAGTTCCCTTCGCTATGGCGAGATTTACCATTCGCTATGGCGACTTCACTCTCGCTTTGGCACACGCTACGGCGAGCAACTCCCTGGTTTTTGTATGGACTGCTGTCAGCACTCGCTATAGCTAGAATCGCCTTCGCTGTTGCGAACTAGCTCTCTCGCTGTAGCGAGACCATTTCTCACTATTGCGAGAGGACTTGGCAAAATTCCCAGATTTCGAATTTTTCTAACCTTCACTTTCTTTCTTTTCCTTTTCTTTTCTTTTTCCCGGTTGTTACATTAATCATCTTCTATCCATTCATTTATAGGCTTGTTCATGATATCTCTAGTTATCAGATCTATCTTCTTAGGCATCTTAAGACCATATTCAAAACTTCCCACACTAGATAATCAATAGAACAAATATATTTTTTCATTCTATCTTTCCAATGTGAGAAATTTTTCCCTATGAAATATGGTAGTTTGAGAATAGAGAATCCTTTTAAAAGTAAACTCATTTAAGAATATGAGTATTCATTTTCTAGAATAACAAATAAAAGTTTTTCTCTTGGCTTTTAAGCATAAAAACAAGTGAGATCAGCTCTAATACCAATGTATAATCACACCAAAAAAAGAGTGAATAAGTGTGGTATGCAACTAATTAAATAATATAAAATTTTTGCAAATGTAAATGTGGAGAAGGCACAAAGTGGAGTGAGCTACTATAAGTCAGTGGAGTGAGCTACTATAGATAGATAAAGCAACCTACTATATGCTAAAATAGCAAGCTTAAGTATACAAGTGGAAGATCCTCTAAAAGTAGAGTTAATAGGATATGCAATAAGTAAAAAGAGAAAAAAAAAACACACATTACCAACTTTATCCTTGTTCAACCTCTCAAGCCTATGTCCAATTCCTTTAAGAACTTAAGAGATTTTCTTTTAATCAATCTAAAAATACAAGATGATAGTTTTATATGCTTACCACTAAGTTTTACAAGTTCACCTTAAACTTATATAGTGTTTTTTACATCTCACCCTCAACTTACTCTCACAACCAAATACATATTGTAATATAAAATAACAATTCACCCTTTAAAAAGGGATTCCATTAAGCTCAATAAATGCTTTTCAAAAGCTAATATACCATAAAATTGAAATATTTTCTAGAGAAATAAATTGTCTTTTTACACAATACATAAAAATGACCTTTCAATCGATGATTTGCATTTAAGTCTTCTATGTATTTATGTAACTTTAATAACTTATAGCTGTTAAAGATAGAATGATGATAGCAATAGCTTTTTGGCTAAAGCAGAGAAAGCATATCTTCAATGTTCACAAGCTTTCTCTTTAGTGGCAATTTTTAATATAGAGAGTTCTTCCCAGGCAACCCATTCTATTTAATTTGCATAAATGCTATTATATGCTTGCTTCATGGGTTTGAGAAGGATAATCATATTTTTCTTCGTAAATGAGGAAGTTGCAAAAGAAAAGGACAATTATAACATGTTTCATTTTGCTTGACCAAGAGAGATAAAGATTTTGTCATATATGCATTAATGTTTTTGTTTTCAAATAGGATAAAGAATTGAAAATGGGCCAAAACAAAATGGGCTTTTACATAAATAAATTTTGTTCTTTTTCATCATCAAAGTCATGGACTAAGAGAAATATGAAAGCTGACACAAGCTTAGGCCATCACCTCTAATTCATTTCTATTATTTTTCTTGACATAAATACTAACAATGAGCTTAATGGTAGTAGAATGTTAGTTGGTTCATGAATATATCTTTTCTTACTAAGTTTGCATAACACAAGTAGAAGGTCACAAGGATTTTTCTCTTTAAAATTAATGGAAGTTATTTTCTTTTAATACTACTTTTCAATTTCTGTCCTACTTTTCTAGAAACCATATATATGTGATTCAATCTAAGATAAGGGACATTGTGGAATCAAAAATAAATGTTTTTTATTAAGCATGTAAAACATACAAATGTTTTTTCAACCTTTTAGTTTAGTTTGGATTGATATTGCATCCAAACGTATTTTATTTTCTTATTTAACAATTTGTATGTGTAAGAAGAGGTAGTCTTAAGTTTTTAGTTGGATGTATTAATGGTAAAATTTGTAGAATCAAAGAAGTTCCTGATTGGTGTAAGAGAGAAAGAACACTCTTCACTAGATTCTCAAGTGTAAAGATAATAATATGTACTTTAGGTACCCTTGGTATTTTTTATATATATGAATTGTACTTACAAAGCCCATATCAAAGGAAGCTAATTAAAGTTAGTTCTTTAATTGAAGATGATGAACTAAACACTTAAAATATTAATAAATGATAGGGGAAAAGCACAAAAAAGTAGATAAAAAGTTGTGAGTTGGCTGAATAATGAACCTACTTTTTATTGAGAATTACTTGACAATTAATGTTCCTTTAAGTGTAGGAATGAAGAAAGCTATGAAAGGTATTAACCTTCAAGGTCTTCCACTTTCAAGCATAGAACTCACAAGATTGTGCATGTGTGCTTTACTATTATTATTTTATCTACCTATATTCTTGCATTCTAATCGTTCAATCAATTGGCCTTTTCATTGACAACTTTAGCCAATATGTTTATAAGTTTGGCTTAATCATATTTTAAATTAAAATATTAAATAAAGTTAATAAATGAATATAATATAAATTAAAATTTAAGAAATTAAATTTAAATAAATAAATAAATTTTCAAACTAAAATAATAGTTAAGTTAAAAGTTTGTTAGCAAAGTGACAGATGTGTTAATAATGTTTTGTTAGACAAGTTAGTGTTTTCATGAAGCTTTTTTTTTTCAATTACATAAAACAAGGCAACAAATAAGAAGTTGTGGTGATGAGGTGGTGGTAATGTGACTCTAACAAGACAAGTAATGGCAGGATGGGTACTAATGTTAATGATAACATTAGTGTCTAGAATTGATTACCAGATAAGGGTTAGCCTTTGAAGAGAAAAATATATGAAGTTTAGATATAAGCACTACTTGGTTTCAAAATTTATTTTTGGGTCCGAGCTGGGATGGAATAAAAAGTTTAAATCTAAACTTAGGATTAAGCATGAATAAATTGCAACCTTCTTATCTTGGTCCAAGTTTTTTTGAGTTGAAAAGATCTAAGTTCAATTAGGCCTAAATTGAAATATCCTATCCAAGCTCAAATCTAAGTTTAAAGTTTTCAAATTTCAAAAATTTGGGCTCAAGCTCACTTGACTCAAATTAAAAAAAAAAATAGGCTAGAGCTAAAGTCTAAGCTTATCTTATTTTCAAAATTTTTATTTAAGCCATAATAAAAAATTTTATTGGTCAACTCAAGTTGTTACCATCAATATAGGCTAACTTGACTCTAGCTCGTTTAAGCTATGAAATTGAAGTTTGGGCTAGGAAAGCCTTATTTAAATGTGAACTAAAGTTTTGCAACTCAGCCAAACCCTATCTTAGTAAGGTTTAGGGCCAATCCTATAAGTCTTAACTGAAAAGGCTAGTCTTATAGTTTGTCTTAATAACTAGAACTATCAATTAGGGTCACTATGCTCTTAATTGACCTTTTTTTCTCTTAAAGGTTAACCATCATAAACCTTCAAATTTTTGTTGTTTCATATAGTAAAATAATATATATATATATATATATATGATTGTGAGAAGTGAGAATAATCAAAGTAATTAAAACTGGACCAAGCCAGTCAATTCAACCAGTTAGACCAGCAATAGGACCTTAGTCGAGTCCGAAGAACTCTCTTAACTAGTACTTTTAAGAACCAATCAACCTCGATCAAAAACTGAGTTTGAACGGCCAATTTTATGCAAGAATCAGTGTAAATGGGCCAGCTTGGACCGGTTTGAACCAAGTACCTCATGCATCCAAAAAGCTCAATTGCCATCAGACTTGCAAAGCATATAAAAGTGGTCTCAAGCAACATTGAACCCGTGACCTTGAGAAAAGCCTTCAACACTTTAACCATTGCACTGCCTTACTCCCTTTGCTAAAATTGTACATAATATTATATATATACTTATAATATTTCCTTTGAAATTTTTAACATTTAACTTAGACATTTATCAACTTTTTTTTTTTTACATTATGTTTAAATCTTTTATAACCAATTAAATTTTATTATACAAATTTTTTTGAATTGTAATGGTAAAAAATTAATATATTGAATAGTTAATTTTATAATATCCTAATTTCAATACTTGTTTCAACAAATTAATATTTGATGATTATATTTATTAATAGATAAATTATTTTAGACTCATTTTAAAATTAAAAAACCAACTGAATTTAAATATTATGTTATATTTGATTTATTTTTATATATAGTAAGTAATAAAATGTTTCAAATTTTATTAATATTTGCTTATTATTTATTATGCTAAATTTTTAATATTAACATATATATATAATTATTAGCAATTCGACCATGATCAAATCAATGAACTATAAATCAGTATCTTTATCAATTCAATGACCAGTCTGATTTTAAAAACATTGAGAATAATCAATAATCTATCATTTAATGAAAAAGTAATGATCTTATGTATCTGAGATTATCATATTCTTTAATTATGATAAAATAATTATTAAATATTATTAAATATAAAATGATTTTTTCTATTTTAATATACTTATTACCATAATCATACTTATTGATTACATAAAAATTAAAGGGAAAACTAGAACGAAAGACCCAAACCAACAAAATATTATTACGAGGGACCATAAAAGTTGATGTTATTTTGCAGGACCAAATGAAAACCATTGGACAAAAATGCCCTTACTCTATTAACAAGTGAATCTTGCACAATTTGCTCTGACTATCGGTTCTTCTTCTTCAGCCACTTTTTTTCTTACCAGTTCTAATTTTCTCCATGATCTTCCTCCCCTTATTTCTTTAGCTTTCTTCCTTTACATGATTTAAAGTCAAAACCAACACTTAGACAAAAGTATGGCGTTAGTAAAAGCATGGATGAGGTTTAGGTTTGTTACTATCAAGTTGTACCTGTTAATATAAAGTTTAGGGATATTATTATACGAGTTTAAGAAATTTACTATTATGTTTAGGCTCTTTACAATGTACATAGTTTTAAGGACATTATTACAAAGTTTAAGAGTGTTATTAGTGGATTTAAAGAAATTTACTAAGGACTTATTATAGTACAGTTACTACTTGTTTTGGGACCGTTACTACAAAGTTTAAGGTTATTACTATGCAAGTTGAAGAAATTTACTATATGTTTAGGCTCCATGTATAGTAGATAGTTTTATAGCTAAATTCAGATAACAAAGATGACTAGTATCATTTCCAAGAACCAATCACTACATAAGTATAAGGAAGGAAAGAAATTAAAAACGAAGAATAGGACAATATTAATACAAAATTGACCTCTGACCACTTGCAAGTATTCTCAAAAGGATTAAAGAAGATCCAGAATAGATTTCCTATCAGGCATGCTAGGAATGGCTTCCTTCACTTGAATACAAAGAGAAGCTATTGTAACTGCTATGCAAGGAAAAAAAAAAGACTGGCCAAGAATGTTAAGGACATTTTTGCTGTTGAGCACATTACAGCTAAAATAGAGGGAATGCTTGCTACGATTCAGTGCTATATTAATTACTTATGAATTATTTTTTCCCTTGCCAGTGAGCATATATGGTATATTAAGTACAAATTGAAGTAAAAGGTATCATAATGTTGGACATTTCCACTTTATACAAAATATCAATATGCAAAAGATTTTATAGTTTGCATTACTTTGTTCAGAAATTTTTCTGGCTTGTCCTGCAACTTTATAAGCACATTTGGACAAGGCATACATATTACATACTTTCACTAATCCTCACTTGATATGAAGTACTAGAACTCTTATGCATACTTTCATCAATCTTCACTTGATGTGAAGCACTAGAACTCTATGAATACTTTCATTGATCTTCACTTGAAGTGATGCACTATAACTCTATTCTTGAGATAAGGCCATGGCCATCAATAAAGTGAGAGCGTCACCCATCCTACTTCTAGTATCATAGCAGAGAAAGGATCTGACATAGGCCTAATTATTGTATGTAGTTTAGTTGAGGTGTGCTATTTAACAATGACCCTTTACTTATCTAGGTGTCCTTTTGAAGTTAACTCATGTGCTTCTTTTTCAAATCTTGTGATACAGAAGATTGCAAAGAGGCTTCAAAAATGCCATGGTGCTTATTCATCTTTGGATGGTCAAGTTACTTTAATCCAAGCATCCTTGTCCAACATCCTTTTATGATAGCTTTCGTTATTTAGAATCATTGTAAGGATAATGAAGAGACAAAAAAGAATATGCGAGATTTTCAGTAGTTAAAGCTTAGGCAGAATAATAGAGGTCATTTGACTAGTTTGGAATTGTCCTATAAGACTAAAAAAGATAAGTGTTTGGCTCTTGGTATAATGATTATTAAGAGCATCGTTCTAGTTGCTGAGTAGACAAGTGGGTTTCCTTCATAAACTTATTCTCTTCAGTATAAGTTAATCAATAATAAATATGGTATTTAGTAGATATTGTCATTGGAATCTATGCTACTAATGCAAGTTGTGACGACCCTAACTTTTAATCATTGTAATTAAGGTTAATATATGTGATTAATAACCATAAATCAGGGTTACAAGATATTATGACTAATTACATTCGAAAAATGCTGGAAAATTTGAACCTTAATGTTATTAGGGCCATCAACCAAATAATTACAAGCATTCATGTACACAAGGGAAACAAACACTCATTTATAAGCCTTTGATTCTATTACCCATTAATTCCAACTCACAAGAATCTTCCACCAATGTTTCTAAGTCATCCCTTGAGGTTACTGACGATTGTGTCGCGCAATCTCAAATAAAACTAGGCGGCAAAATAAATTTGTAGATAATGGTGCAACCTAGGTCATTTTCCCAAGGAGTTTGTGCCTTAATTTGTTTATGGAAGATTATTCTAAGTATTACTAATTAGGACTTGTTTTGGGGGGTTTGAAATGCTAGAATTTAATTGAACTAAAGTTAATTGACAAGAATTAAAAACTTAAAACTAAGTTGAAGTGAATAGTCAAGCAAATGTGGTAACTAACTTTCAATTGGATTCCCTAGAGTTCAATTATCCTTGCTCTTTTTAGTTTACCAATTTTTAGATTAAGTTCTTGCTTTTTAGTACATTCCTTATAAGGCTCTTGAATAACCATCCAAGATTCAATTCATCAATTATTCAAGGAATTTTGCAACCACAAAGAACCTTGAACAACTAATTAATTGAATTAAAAATAAGAACACACTACACTAATTTTGATTGATTAATGAAATCTACTGCACAATCCACTCAAGATGCTAATTCACCAATTAGATTAATTAATCCCTTAAGCAATTAATTGCACCAAAATTCCAGCCAACTAATCCAATTACCATTGCATCAATTAGCCTAAAATCAAGAGGAAATTAGAGGTCAATTGTACAACATTAATTCTGGAATTTCTACAAGCATATAATGATCACAAATAAAATTCCAAAATTCAATTTAAGTTCAATCCAAGAATTAATTCAATCCAATAATTCCAGCAATTAAAATCCTAAACCAATAAGCTAAACCTAGTCAAATTAATAAAAGAAATAATGCTGAAATTAAAAGATTGAGCAAGAGAATTTTATCCAAATTGATGAGGAGATGTGGAGCTCAAATCTTCATCTAGGAGAATTCAATCTTCAGCTAGCCACTAAATGGAATTCAAGCTGCCATGGATGTTTTGATCGGAGAGAATTTGATCATCGAAGCTGTAGTCATCGAGAATTCAACGAAAACTTCTTCCTCGTCCAGCGCTGGAGCTTCTCGCTATTTTCACGTCCTCCTGGAACCCGATGTATTCCAGCGTTCTTCTCACATCCCAGTCACGTTCTGCCTGAGTCACTCCCTTCCAGCGTTTTTCTTTCCTTCTCCTTAATTCATCACGTGCCCCTTAGCTCCTCACTTTGCATACTGAAGTCACGCAATTCTTCTCATCTCCCAGCTCATTTTCCACGTCAGCCCGTAGCCTTCTCACATTTCCTTTGCTTAAGCTGCTTCTTCGTGTATCAATTCCCACGTGAGATCATTCAAACTTAGCTCCAGCTCACTTCATTAATCCACGTGTTCCTCAGCTCCATATTTCAGCTTTCTTAATTCCACGTGCTCAGCTCCACGTTTAAGTGCTACCTCCACATGGTTCTTCAACTTTCCCGTAGCTAAATCCAGCTTGTGCTTCATTACTCATGGCTTGCTTCCTTCATTTTGTCTTGCTCTCTTTCCATGTAGAATTCTTTCTCCATGCATGTGAGTTTCTTTGTGTTTCCTCCAGCCTTCTCCTTCAACGTAAACCCAAGCTCATTCATGTTACTTCATCATTCTCTGCTCAGCGTTGTTTCCTTCTTGTTGCTTTCCACATTAAAACCTTGCTTCTTTCTCTTGATTTTCTGCTGGTTGTGTTTTGTTTCTTCTCCATACCAGAACCAAGAACTCGAGCTTCTCTCTGTATTAGCTTCTCACTTCTTTCTCTTCTGCACAAAACTGTGGTTTGTTCTGTTGGTATTTCAGCTCCTTTTCTCACGCTTAAAACCCAGTTTATGCTTCTTTCTTAGCTCGCGTTGCTTCCATTAACTCGAGCTCATGGTTTTCCTTTGTTTCTGCTCAAAAGTTCCAGCCTTCGTGTTACCTCCATCCATGCTCTGTTTTCAGCTCATCTTCCACATAAATCTCACGTTGCTGTCCAGCCCTTCCATGCAAGTTTCCCACGTTGTGTTTCCTTCCTCTGTTTCAGCTTCTCTTCTTCATTTCAATTCCCTGTAGCGTTGTTCTTCTCTGTTTAGCTGCTTGTGTATGTTGCTGCCCCTCTTCAAACTAGAACCATGCCTTTCTTCCTTCATTTAAATCTCCACGTGCAGTTCTGCATTCGTTTTCTACTGCAGCGTTCTCCAACTCTGTTTCTAACTTATCTTCCACACTTCCATTCCACGTGTTTCTTCCATTAAACTCGAGCCAGCTTCTTCACCTTGTTACTTCAAAACCAAGCTCGTTCTGCATTTTCTTCCTGTTCACGTGGTTTGGCCTCTTCCACATCTTCTTCAATATGTGCATGATGTTAAGAGCTACTGTTGCATTATGGTGAACTCGTACCTTCCCCCTTCTTTTCAGCTCATGACCTTTGTGTGGTGGATGAGGGAGTGCTGATTATGGCATTGAGTTGGTGTAGCAACGCAAGCTTCCATTTGCTCTACACTTGATTCTCTCCAATATTTAAATTCAAATTGTTCAAATTCTGCACAAAAAGAGTAGAAACTATTAAGTAAAAATATTTTCAAAATTGATCTAAAAGAAATTTAAGCATTGAAAACCAATTAATTACAAATTAATTCCTAAAATGTGGAAAATGGCCAATTAAAATTAAATTCCATTCAATTACATCCATTAAGCCATAATTGATTATTAAAATGCCTAAGATAAGGGGAACAAAATGTATAAAAATCATGCTTATCAGTTACCATAGGAAAAACTAAGATTTCTATGTTTGAATAAGAGTTTAGGGTTGTTAGCCACGGCCAATTGCTCTTGGGTTCACTCCTTATCTTCATAGGTTTCGCTGCAGCTAACCTACATAATGCCACGGTGAGGAAACCTCCTGGAGCCTACCTTACTCACCTTTCGCTATTAGCCGCAACCAATTCCCCTTTAGCCGCAGTTAATTCCTCTCTGGAACGCCTGACACAATTTCATAAAAGTTCATCACGGCCAATTGCTATTTAGCCATGGTGAATTACCATCTGGACGACTCCGAGTTTGGCCTCTCACATTTGCCGCAGCTAATTCCACTTCTCGCCGCGGTGAATTGCTCTCTGGTACTCTCCCTGGCAACTTTGCCTCTATCGACCGCGGCTAATAATATTTTGGCGATGGCGAAATGCCTTTTGATCCTACAACTTCTAAAGTCTTATCTCATACTCTCCATTTTTCCTTCAATGACACCCTAGGGCTATTCTACCTTAATTTGTGGGGCTTCAATAGCTTTCACTAGCCTAATTTACCCAGCTTATCTATCATTACTAGTTTAAGACTTAAATATTAACTTCTACTCCTCCAACTACCCTATATCAACAAGTTCATAGAGTAATAATAGCAAGAATTCATGAACTATCAACAAGTAACATTCGATACACATTCCGTTAGAGATTTCATATATCAATAGTTCATATCAACATCTAATGTATCACATAATTACATTTCCTATAGTATACCATATCATAAATTCAACAAAGTACATACATCAGGTGTTATAAGTCCATACATCCAATACTAAGCTAAGATGAGGCCTAACTCCTTAATGGATACATCCTAAGTAATCAAAATATAAAAGCCTACACTTGGCAACATGATTACATGATGATGTTATGTAAACAAATAACAAAATTGCATCTATTCTATTCAAATCAGCCCAAGTGTAGCCTCCTCCATACATGACTAGAGCTCATGGATTTTCATCCACTTGCTTCCCCTTATCTTTACCTGAAGGGCCTTCACCTGAAAGTATGATCCTATGAAATGGGGTGAGATGCAAATCTTAATAACTAAGGCAAATTCCATTCATATATTCTAGTTTAATTAACATATATGCATGATTTCATAGAAGCATCAAAAAACATACCAGCCATATTAGTAAATGAAATAATTAGGCTATCTATGATTACTATCCCATACTCGCAATCATAATTCCATATGTTAAAGGCCAATAACACCTGGAGAAGCCCGTCCACGGCACTGACTCCTCATTGAACACAACCAGGGCTCAGTGCATCTGGGGTCTGATCATAACCTGGTGCTTGATCGAAGCATATGCACGGGTTGCAGCTATAACACCATAATTTCTTAACCTCAATTAATCTCCCTCTGGGCTCGATTCCATATAATTTCCAAAGAACAAGTACAAACTGTGGCATTTTCATAATATAAAATAGGGTTCAAACACTCATACTTTGCCCCGTGGGTCCCATGAACCCATCAATCACATTCTCTACTCACACTCCATTTATACAACTCATACATATCATAAAACAAGCCATAAACCATGGATATGAAGTCAAAAATCAAGAAAGTGCATTTTCTTAAATGGGCCCAAAAGTCAAATTTTTTGCTCTAATTTTGGAAAACCATAACTAATTATAGAAAAATGGGAATCTAGCAAACCATAGCTTTATGGAAATCCCTAAGTGTTAACTTTACACTAAAAATAATTTCCAACCACAATCTCTGTGTTTGGACCATGTTTGACATCGAAAAAGAGACAGAGATTCGGCTGTCCCTGACACTGGTGCAACTTGTTGTCATGAACTTCCAAAATTCATAACTAATTTCACAAAAATCCAATATGGACAAACTATACCAATTTGGAAATCTAAAAATGTTAACTAAAGGAAAAAAATAAGTCCAAATCAGTTCAGCAGCCCTTAGACCTCAAAAACTTATGGAATAGTAACGAAGGTCGGATGGCTTCCCTGATGCTGATACAGAACTTCAGAAAGTTAGTTCTCTCTCTATAGACCTCCGATTGAGGTGATTCTAGTTGGTATAGGTTATTATGATGTCTAATTTATGTCTATAAAATTTCATGATAATTGGATACCATTTGGTCTATGAATGACATAGATTCATTTTCGGACCTATGGTAATAGTGCCTTGACCAAGCCATTAAAATTCCCAAACTTCAACAATTCGCCAAATATTCCCTAGACCTCCAAATATTACCCACTTTAGCTTCCCAAGAATCTCTCTACAAACTCTAGGGACATGCTAAATTTCATATTAATAAGAGCTCATTTGGTCATACTTTGACGTAGCCCACAAATTTGGCGGTTTTAACACCCAAAACAGTTCAAAGTGGGTCCAAATGGCCTCCCACATATTCTCACACCTCATGGATAAGTTTTAAAGCATGAACATAGTATATATGAAATGTCCAAGTGGTCCAAATCATTATACATTTCAAACTCACTATACTACGGGCCAAAATACACTATCGTATACAATCCACAAAAAGGGCAAATCCCACATTTTCATTACTTTGACTCTCTACATAATTTATATATCATTTTTCCATACATTTATACTTGCTTCAACATTTACATCTCAAAAATAGTAGGTGCATATTTATTTTGGCACCTCTTTACATCAAAAGAACTAAAATAAACTAACAACTATCTAAACATGCTCAACTAGGCTCTTTGGTGTGCACTTGAATCTCCTTGAGCTCCACCTAACATGTTAAGATGGGAGAGGGAAGAGGGTGAGATTCATGGAATCTCAATAGCTCATGTACTCATTCAAGGAAGCAATCAAAGCATATAAACAAGTCATAGCATGCAAATAGGCATCTAACCATTCACAATCATACAATACATGATTTACATGCCATGAAAATCACATCAATGCCACAAGTAAACTCTAGGGACTTTTGATCTAGCCTCACTCGATTTTAGGGACTTTTGGATGGCCTCACCCTTAGTTTAGGGACTTTTGACTTGGCCTCACTCAGTTATGAGACTTTTGGCCTTATCTCACCCATCCTCAGGGACTTTCGGCTCTACCTCACCCATCTCAAGGGACTTTTGGTACTACCTCACCCGAGCAATTTTCATAATCCAACACATAAACATATTGATACCAATGTATCAAGACAATAACATATGGCATGTCTCACACAACAAGCATATACACAAGCATACAATGACTATTACATCCAAGAATGCAACAAGAAAGAGTGGAGAGCTACCTTATAAGCCAACACAAGCCTTCCCTTTCAATTTCTCTTCTCCCTTCTTGGTTTCACACTCACACCTTGATGGAGGTGCTTCTCTTGAGCCTAGACATAACAAAAGCATAGAATTACTCTCTCATAACTCAACAACTATTAGGGGTTCTTCAGAGCAAACCCTTCCAACATATAAGAATCTAGGGGTTCTCTCTCTCTCTAGAATTTCACTAACTCTTCTTCTCTCTCAAGCTCTCAAGTTAGTAGAACCAACATACTCAAGGAAAGCAAAGAAGTTCAAGAGTGGTTTTCCACTTTCCCTCTTCTGACCCAAACCCAACTAATTTAACAACCAAAACCATAAAAAGAGAGGGCAAAGAGAGAAGAACAAGATTGTAAGAAGAAAAGAGAGGAAAATCTCAAGCTTGCTTACCTTTTCTTTGTTCTTCCTTCCTTCTCTTGGTCTCTCTCTCTCTCCACGCCCCTTTTCTCTCCTTTGGTTGAAGCTTAGGTCAGTTAAAAGAGAAAGAATGAATTAGGATATTTTAAGAAGTCAAATTCTCCTTTTTTACGCTTTTCCGGACTAACCCTCACTATAGTGAAAATTAACCTTCACTACGGCGAGCACGTATCAGTCCCAGACCCCTGTTTTCGCTATGGCGCTCGCTACGGTGAGCAGCTCCCTGGTTTTTGTATGAGATGCCTACCCTCGCTATAGCTAGAAGCATTCTTGCTATAGCGAATAGGTACATTCGCTATAGCTAGGCCATTTCTCATTATAGCTAGCAGACTTAGAGAAATTTCAAGATTTTGAAAATTTTCAGCTTTCTTCTTTCTTTTTCTTTTCTTTTTCTGGTTGTTACAGCAGTCGCACTACAGCTCCACCATGGACTCACAAGGTCCAATCACATATAACAAATAGCCAACCAATTCATTTAGCATCAAAATTATAATCATGCAGCAAATACAAAATTAAAATAGACATATACATGAAATTAACATGAACCCCGGTTACCTCACTTATAGCTAATTCTCTAAAAGCCAATTGAATGTCACTTTAGCCTAAGGACACAAAACCAAGCCATTACTATCCCTAATTACAAGTTATATCAGCAAACTCATTACTCAAGGAGTTAAGTTATATAAAACTACTCAGAAACACTTACCCAATCACCAAGAGCCTTTAATTTCGGGTTTTGCCTTCTCTAAACTAGAAACATCAAAATAATACTCCAAACCATAGGAAAATTCACACAAAATTAAGGCCCACACTATAAGTCTACTATGGGGGTTTTAAACTAATAGGAAATGCATCAAAATGAAGAGTTTATACTTACCTAATAACACCCTTAGCCCTAACCTACGAAACTTCACCAAGAAAATTTTAAACAACCACATTTCAGATTTTAGGTATGGTGAAAATGCTCCAAATGAAAAACTAATCATGCCAAAACGAAGAGAAAGAAAAGGGGATTAAGTTGTACAACTATTACCTTGGCTGAATCTTGCTCTAGAAGTGGGAAATGGTGGAAATATCTCAAGAACCCTAGCCTCCCTTTTAGACCTCCAAATTTCCATTTTGTTTCTTGTATTTCTGCAGAATAGGGGTAGCTAAAATGGCTTTTTTTTTTAGGTTTTAAGTTGGGTTCTAAATGGGTTATGGGTCAACCTATCAACCTAAGTACCTATTGGGCTCCCACTAGTTGTTGGGCTGAAGTTGTAATTTGTTAGACCAACTTCAATAATTTAGACTTTTCATTGGGTTGGGTCAAGTTTTCAAGAGCCCACTTAGTTGAAGTCTACATAAGGGGTATTGGGCCAATTAAAAGGGCTTATATAAGTTAGGTCTTGGGCTTCTATCTCAGTAAATCAGATTGGGCCCTCCCTAGGTGCTCTCTCTTGGGTCAAGCCTCACATTAAAAGGTTGAGTCTGCACCTAAAATTATTGGGCCTCTATTAATTTCTAACTACGGCCTACTTAATTTGATTTGGGCCTAGATGAGGTATCTAACCCAATTAGATCTCAAACTCATATTAATAAATTATTTCTCTATAAATCCCATTTACATAACTTGCTTAATTATCCCATATTAATTATTTTTAATTAACCCAAATTTGTGATTAATACCTTAATTAATTTTAGGGTGTTACTCAAGCACATAAAAAATCAACTATTAAGTGTATCCTTCCTTTTACGCTCCTCTTAATTTTCATATTAAGAAATGTTCTCATTTCAGATTTAAAGGGAATCATTATGTAGGAAACTCTTCTCCTCTGGTTTTCATTTTTGTAAATCATTCTTCCTATTTCATGTTCATAATCTAATGGTATAGAGTTTGAGAACTATTACTATGAAATTTAGAGATGTTACTATTAGATTTAAGAAAATTTATGCCTACTTTAAGGGACCTTTCACAGTATAATTACTTATGTAGTTTAGGTTTATTACTATAAATTTTACAGATGCTATTAGTGGACTTCAGGGAACTTACTATCATGTTTAGGCTAACTAAGTTTAGGATTGTTAATGCTAAATTTAGTGACATGACTTATTAACATGACTTATTAGACCTTAAGAAAATAGATGACAGTAAAAACAAGAACTTTAAAGAATTTCATAATTTTATTATAATCATAACAATCAAATATTTACAACTATTCTGTTACAAGCCTCACAGTAGGATGTTCTTGTCTATAAATATAATATTACAAAATATGGGGGAAGAAATAATTAATGCATTACGTCTTTCTGGTTTGCTTCCCTTTGGTTGTTGCCATTGCAGAAGCCATTATTTCACCATGGCACTTGTTCAATGGATGGTTCACCAGGTCCTACATAAGTTAGACATGAAACGCATCTAACTCTTCCTAAAAATCACAACCATTATCCCAAATTCAAGTTTCAAAGAAATCAGTAATATCTAATACACAATAGCATTCACCTAAAGCTAGCAGGAATTTCATATTCACAAATCTAAATCTAAAGTCTCTCCATTGTGGTCTTTCACTGCCTAAATTTTTTTCGCTAGCAAAACCCATATATATTTTGATTTTGATGTAAAAGCATGCAAATACTAACATTTTAGAAGGAATGAAATTGTGAATCTTATGGCTTGTCAAATGAGAAGGAGACGTGCTACTTACTGTTGCTTCTCACAGATTTGTGAGCGAGAGAGAACTCGTCGAAGGCTAGCTCTAGCACACGAGGGTTGTCAAACCATTGAAGGATACTCATTCACTGAGAAATCATCTAACAATTTTTAGTAACCAATTGCGAGAGAAACCGTCTAAGGATTTTTAGTAACCTATTGTGCAACGAACAGCAAATTTCGTAAAACAACGAAATGAGTCGTATAAAAGCAAGTCCCCTGTAATGACTTAGATAATGTCCCAAAATATTTGGGGCCCAAGCTCCTAAGAATAATAATCCCAAGCTCAGATGAAAAGAAAAATGGAGCTAGGATGGTGAAACAAATTATGACGAAAACTGATGAAATATAATGATATTTTTGTAAATAAGTACAATTTCTGGAAAAACCCATAGGAGAGTTTTTTAAATAAAAATTTTGAGTTACCTTGGGTTCTCAGAGACCCTAAAAATCTTAGAAAGTCTTAGGACAGTTAAAGCCTCGCCGGTGTAGTTTTTTCAACAACAATAAGTCCAAACTTTGATGGATTCGTTCGAGAAGCTTTTAGCCCCAAATTGAGTGATTCCAAAGGAATTTTATTAAATTTGGAACCTAAATTTCATAATGGAAAAGATGGTTCTAAAAAAGGAGCTAAAACAAGGATAAAACAAAATTGCCATTACGAAAGGATGAAATTAAAATTTTTGAAAAAGTAAGTTTCTTGAATGTTCCATAAGCTTCTTGACTCTTCTTCCTCCTACATAGCTTGACCTTCTTCTGCTCAAAATACAGAAAAATAAGCTCTCTCTTAGGCGCACAAGAGGAGGAGAGAAAGGAGGAAAAAACTAAGGAAAATGTGAGAAATTTCATGGAATTTTATGCTTCTCCTTCTTCCAATTCCTCTCATTCTTAGCTCTCTTTCTATGGTTTTCTTGAATGGAATGGTTCTATTTTTGGTCCAAAAGAGAGGGAGGATAGTTCAAAAATTTAGGGAGAAGCATACCAAGGAGAAGAGCTCTTGAAAACAAGTTGAAACCAAGGTAATCTTTGCTTTTGTTGCTTCTTGCTTGTTGTTCTTCCTAATAGGTGTCACGCCTCAAAATAGAACCATAAGAGGGGAAGGAGTTCTGTCCAAAAACAAGAGAAAAACTATGGTTTTAGACCATGAAGAAGAGCTATATGGCAAGAAATTGTAAGAAAAACCAAGGGAAATTAAGATAGGAAAGTGTGGTATTCTTTAGGGTTTTATGAAATCTGATTTTTTGTGTATGTTTACTTGGCTATTTAGGTGTTCCATTGAGCTCCTAAGACTCTTAGAAACCTCCCCAAGTGGCTCTCTCATCAAGGAAAATTTTGAAACTCCAAAAACCCTTTCCATAGTGCTTGTCTTGGCCTAACTAGGTTCAATGGGTTTGAGAGTGTTTTAATTTGTTCTATCCTTGGTTTGGGACTTTATATAATATTAGAAGATGGGATGAACCATTGAAAAAAATTTAGGAGCCATAGATTGGAAGATGGGATAATGGTGTCCATAATGGTGCCTTTTGAAGCAACTTAGTTTTTAGCTTGTGTAAATGAATGTGTAAGAGCTCCAAATACCTTAAATGAAGTCAAGAGGCATAGAAATGAAAAGAGAATGGATCCTAGAGCTTAAAAGATAAGAGTTGCTTCAATGGGTCATTTATAGAACCATTAAACCACTTATAGAACCAAGTATGTATTTAAGAGTGAGTTAATACCTTGGCTTGCTTTAAGTGCATGAGTATGTTTTATTTGTGATGTTTAGGTCAAGAAAATCTCATCCCAACTAAATGCACTTGTGAGACCAAAAAGGGGAAGGAATAAACAAAGTAAAGCTTGTCTAAAATTCAAGGTAGCTTTCCACCTCATTCTCTTTGCATTCTTGGTTGTATATATGTCATTGTGTGCTTGTGTATGCTTTGGTGATTTGAGAACATGCCACATGATGTCCTAGTATTCCATTGGTGCCAATGTGTTATCTTGAATGGCATGGATGATGGAAATGGCTCATAAAGGGTGAGGTGATGCCAAAAGTTCCTTAATAAAGCTGAGGAGATGCCAAAAGTCTCATAGCATGGGTGGGACAAGACCAAAAGTCTCTTAAATAGGTGACGCCAAGTCAAAAGTCCCTAAGCCAAGAGTGAGGCAAATCCAAAAGTCCTAGAAATAGGGTGAGGCAAAACCAAAAGTCTCTAGAGCTCATTCTTGAAAATGATGTGAATTGGTGGCATGAAAATGTGACCTTGTATGCAAGTTGTGTTATATTCCATACTTGTGCCTTGATGTGTATATGCCATAAATGTGTGTATGAATGGGTGTGCGAGCTATTAAGATTCCATAAATCTCATTCCCCTTCCCTTCATTATCTTAAAATGTCTAGGTGGTGTTCAAGAAGCAAGGAATGCAAGTCAAAAACCTTAAGAGATTGTATTTTGCCTATTATGTAACCTTACTTGTAATGAATATCAAAGTGAGCTTGTACATGAAACTTTTGAAATATAAGACCATAAGCAAATGTAAATTGATGTATGAACATTGTATGGTGCCAAGACAATGGAAGTGTGAAATTTGAACCCTTACATGCATACTTGAATACATGTATTCTTGAGTGTGGAATGACCAAAATGAGATGCATGGTGTATAGGACCATATGGGTAGTTCCTACAAGTCATATTCATACTTTTAAACTTGCCCAAGAGGTTCCAAATCCAAAAAAAAGCCATTTGGACCAAAGTGATACCTTGTAAGAGGTAAAATTGATCATATTGTAATGCTATATCACTTTTTGGCCAAATGAGATCTTATTGGCCAGAAATTTAGCATGTATCTAGATCTTGTTGAGAGCTTTTTGGAAAATTAAAATGGGTAATATTTGGAAGTCTGTGGAATTTTTGGCAAATTTTTGAAATTGGCTGAATTTTTAGAATTTGCCGCTATCATTGTTCATTTGGTCTGAATTGTATCTTTGTCATTCATAGGGCAAATGAAGTCTAATTGCCATAAAATTGTACAAGAAGAAACTAGACTTTCCCAATAACTTATGCCAATTGGAAGAACCACAATTGGATATCTATATAGGGATATATGAATTTTTGAAGTTGTTATTCTATTCTAAGGACACCTTTAGACTTGTGTTACTGTTTGATTGATTTTTAGGGTCTAAATGCCCTTAGATTGGTCTAGAACTATTTTTTTTCTTCTAGTTAACATCTGTAGCTTTCCAAATTATTATATATTTCATGGATTGGATTTTTTTGGAATTAATTATGAATTTTCAAAGTTTATATTAGTAAGCTATATCAGGTTTCTAGATAGCTCGACCTCCCTACATTTTCTATTGTCAAACGTGGTCCACATGAGACTTTTATGGTTGAAAACTATTTTTATGTAAAGTTAACATCCAGAGCTTTCCAAAAAGCTATGGTTTGTATGATTTTTATTTTTCTACATTTAATTATAATTTTTCAAAGTTGCCCCTGAAATTTGTCACTGTACAGTTGTGAAGAATGAAGGGAATTTCAGGGTTTTTGACTTGAAAACTGTGGATTGCTTGATAATTTGAGTTGATTGTGATTTGTTTCAATGATAAATGACTAGAGAATGTTATTGAATAATTCACGAGGCTCATGTAACGCGAATTGAAAAATTTTACCCCAACATAACGCGATAAAGTGCATAAAAATATGACTTTTCTTAATAATTCCTTATGAACATGCACTTAATTATCTTGAATGGAAGGATATAATGAGAGGAAATATAAGGTATGATAGGTTGCAGGAGAAACTACCGAATGATAGGTAATGAAAGGTCGAGAAGGAAGAGAACAGTGTCTAAAGGGCAAAGTAGCTTTTAGATTTGTTTGAATTCGAACGGCTTGTTTAACAGAGAAAGACATTTTTGTCCATCAAATTTCATTTAGTCCGGCAGAATAATATTGATTTTTAAGGTTCTTTATAATAATTGTTTCTTGGCTAGGCCCTCTTTTCTAATTTTTCCAAAATTAAATTAATTTTTTTAAGAATTATTAATTATTAAATGAGTTAATATTTCAATTATTATTTGACAAAATGTTATTCAATATTTAATAATTAAATGTGTCATAATTAGAAAATATGATATTCTGGTGAACATAAGACTATTACTCTAAAAGAAAATTATATATAGTTATTTGTTAATTAAGAAAGTTAATAAATATACTAAGATTGCACAATAAAATATTTTATTTCTAGTGAATACTATATTTTGTTTGAATAGACTCCAAAAATAAATAATAACAATAAAATCCAATTAACAAAAAATATTAAAAAAGAAAAAAAAAGGAGAATTTAAAAGGTAATCAAAAGAAAAGAAAAAAGAAAAAAAAAAGGAGAATTCAAAAGAAAAAAGTAAGAGAAAAACGAAGGGAAAAAAGGAAAAACTCCAAAAACAAAAACAAAAAAGAGAAAGAATAAAAAAAAAAATACCTAAGATTGGATCTAAAGCCAAATGATGAAGAATTAACCTAAGTCCAAGTCACTTTAACTCATTCCTAAAAGTTCATATAATTTTAAAAACCCAAAGAACCTAAATCCAAATGGCCTAATAAAATAAGAATCAAACCCCAAAAAAAAAACACTTAAAAAAAAAAAAAAAGAAAAAGGGAATAAAATCAAATGGTTCTTTTTGGCCCAATTAACACAACCAAAAAAAAAAAAAAAGGAAACAAATCAAAACTCAGCTTACTCACCTTAGTTTTTTTAGCCTTTATTAACCCAACACCCAAAAAGCTAAAAAAAAAAAGAGCTTTCTAGCAAAAAGATCCCACCAATAGCAATTCTTTAAGCTCCTGTTAACCCAATACCCAAAAATAATAATAATAATAATAATAATAAAATAAAAAATATATAATAATAATAATAATAATAATAATAAACATATATAATAATAAAACAAAAAACCCAAAAAAAAGACAAAAATATATAATTAAATAAAAAATATATAAATAATGAAAAAAAAGAACTAAGCCAAAAAAAAACTAAAACTAAAACTTAGGATTCTTTGGGTTAAAAACCCATTTCTTTTTCCCTAATTTTCAAAAGTCCAAATACTAGCTAAACCAATATTCCAACAAAAGAGGTTTAGTATAAAAAGATTAAAAGCAAAACAAAAAACAAAACCAAAAAAATGGTAATAAAAACAAGAAAAATACCAAAAATAAAAAATGAAAAGTTAAAAGGAGATCAAAAATAAAACCCTACGGCACATGCACCACTGGCATGAAAAGCAGGATACGGCCCTTTTTCACGCTCTTACTACATAACCTTCAGAAAAGGAAAAGTGATGAGAGAAAGCAAGATAGTGGAGCAGGCATCTCTAAAGGCTTTTTCAGAGGCATTAAGCATGTATAGCAGTAGGAGACCCACAAAAAGCAACACCCATAAATATTTAAAGGAGGAGGGAGACTGAGGCCAAGAAAGGAGAAAAATGAGTGGGAGAGACAAATAAGCAAAAAGATTAAGGGAAAGACCAAGAGTGAGAACAAGAGGCAGAACCATTTTCGTGTGGCAGGACCTTTAGCCGTTCAAAATTGAGGAGGAGGAAAGAACCAAGGGATGAGTGGAGAATAAGAGAGAGTAAAACAAATGGGGAGGATTTCTTTTGGGATCTAACAAGAGGGAGAGAGGTGACAGGAGGAGACAGAAAAAGCCTTTAAGTGGGTTTCGAGTTGAGAGAAAAAAACAAGAGAGAGCAAGATAAATTAAAGGATTCCTTTTAAGGATGTTGGGTTGAGAGATTCAGTGAGACAAAAAGAAGCTAAAAGTGGAAATTATTCAATAAAAGATGGTGAACACGAAAATAAATTAGGAAACAATAGCTTGAGTCGCATGGATGCACATTGTTCTTAAAAACTATTTTGTCACACTATGAAATTAATTACAAAATTTCCCCAGGATTAAACAAGCTCTTCTGAAAAATCAAGTGACAAAATAACAGGTAATTCTGTGTAACTCAATAGTCAGAGCAAGAGAGAGATCGTAGTCAAAATAAAATGTATCCAGATGCATATAATTTTTACCATTTAAAATAATAACGTTGGAATATTTATGTTAAGGAGATAATGGGTGGATAATCTGAAAACGTGAGAATAATTTAAAATTCAAAAATTAAAAATGCTCAAATAATAGAGGAGCAATCTATTCGAAAAATAGGAACTGAATTTGAACAGTTCAAATATAGCCACAATTAATTGATTTAAATTAAATAATTATTTCTAAATAGGTAAAAATAATATTTTATAAAAAGCTGGCCCACATAGTTAACTCACACGCATAAAGGGGCAAATCCACAATTAGCACTGTGCTTAGACAATTTGTCCCAATCTTGTGTGTGTGAGCCCACCGCTCTCCCAAGCTCTTTACAAGCCCAATATAACTCCTCAATATATAAGTACTTACAACTCTCCATTCTAAGTAATGTGAGACTTCCTTTTGAAATACCCACATTTTGTAGTGTCCAATTTTCGTTAAATGACATAAATGGGCACATTTTCAAAGCAAGTCCCTCGAAATGAATTAGTTAAGGTCCCAAAAAATTTGAATGACATTCTAGACTTCTAAAAATGAGAATTCTAGGCTCAGAGGAAAAGAAAAATGAAGCTAGAATGAAGAAACAATTTCTTACAAAAAAGTTACGAAACGTAATGATATTTTTGTAATTTTGAACAAATTTTGGAATTCACATAGGAGGGCTTTTAAAATGAAATTTTTTAGTTCTCTGGGACTCTCAGAGGCCCTGAAAACCATGAGAAGGCCAGGGACAATTAAATCCCCTCTGGTGGATGTTTTCCAATGTCAGTGTGCCTGAACTTTGACAGATTCATTCAGGAAGTTTTAGCTCCGATTTGAGTAATTCCCAAGGCATTTTACTAAGGAACCTAAATCTTATAATGAAAAAGATGGTTCTCAAAAAAGAGCTAAAATGAAGTAGAAACAAAAATGCCAAGAATAAAGGATAAAATAAAAATTTTTGAAAAGTTTTTTTTCTCCCACCTATATATAAGTGGCACCCCACCTCCTTATTCGTAATGTCTGATTTTTGTTAAACAACGAAAATAGGCACGTTTTCAAAGCAAGTCTCCGGAAATGAATTAGTTAAGGTTCCAAAAAATTTAAGTAATATTCTAACCTCCTAAAAATGAGAATTCTAGCCTCAGACGGAAGGAAAAAGGGAGCTAAAATGAAGAAATAAATTTTGATGGAAAACCTACGAAACATAATGGTATCTTCATAATTTTGAGTAAATTTTGGAATTCACACAGGAGGGCTTTTTTATACAAAATTTTTGAGTTCTCCGGGGTTCTCAGAGGCCCTGAAAACTATGGGAAGCCCGGGGACAATTAAATCATCTCCGGTAGATGTTTTCCAACGTCGGTGTACTTGAACTTTGATGGATTCATTCAGGAAGGTTTTAACTCCAATTTGAGTGATTCCAAAGGTATTTTACTAAATTGGGAACCTAAATTTTATAATGAAAAAGATGGTTCTCAAAAAAGAGCTAAAACAAAGGAGAAACAAAAATGCTATTACGAAAGGGCAAAAATGAAATTAAAGTGTTAAAGGAAGCTTCCAAATTCTTCTTTATATGTCATGTTCTTTCTCTCCTTCATTAAATTGACTTGCTTCTGCCCATTTTCAGAGAAAAACTCCAGCTTCTTAGGTGCACAAGAGAAGGAGGATTTTGGAAGAAGAAAGCCAAGAAAAAAGGTAAGAATCTTTAAGAATTTCCATGTCCTTCCTTCTTGAAACTTGCTTTTCTTCTCTCAAGCTTTCTTTCTATAGTTATAATAGAGAGTTTGGTGCTATTTTAGGGGCAGAACAAAGAGAGAAATTTTGAAATTTGAGGGAGCAAGCCAACCAAGTGGAAGAACAAGCCAAAAGAACTAAGAAAGTAAGGTAAAATCTCACTCTTTGGTAGCTTCTTCCTCCCCTTTCCCTTGAAGGTATTTCATCCAGCAAAGAGCCTATCTTCTAGGGGTTATGTTCTGTCCAAATCATGGAGGGATTAGAAGTTTTAGAGGGCAAGGATTAAGAATGAACTAATAGAATCAAGAAAGGGGCTGATTTAACATGAAATCTGATTTAATATGAATGTTCTTAGGCTTAAATGAATGTTTAAATGTGCTCCTAAGATCCTTAGGAGGTCCCCCATATGCCTTTTCCTCCATGAAAACAAACAAAACCCCATGGAAGGCCAAATACTCCTATATCTCGGCCAAGAAGGGATAAGTTACCCTGGAAGAGTTTTAAATTTTTTCAAGCCCATTTTTAAGTCATATATGATGAATGAATGTGAGGGAAAGCCTTGGGAAAAATTTAGAAAGCTTAGAGAATGAGTTAGTGCCTTAGGTTCCATATTATGACCTAAAGAAGCAACATGATGCTAGGCCTTTTATTTTAATGGTGTGATGATTCCAAGAGACTTAAAAGGAGTTAAGAATCATATTTGAAAGGAAATGATGAGGCCTAGAAGTCATTTGAGGGGTGTTGCTTCATTAGGTGCCTTTATGGACCATAATGGAACCTATAGAGCAATTTAAGATTTAAGCAAATTATGTAACCTTAGAATGTGTTTCATAAACCTAATTGGCTCCCATAAATTGTATCTAGGCCAAGAGAAACCATCTCCACCAATTTGTGGGTGTGTGGCCGAAAGAGGAGGCTTGAATTTCAAGGAAAAAGTATGTGAGTGTACACAAAGTAGCTCTCTCCACCTTCTCTCATGCATGGATATGTGTTTAGCTTATTTTAGAATGTATGTATGTGTATTTTCAAGCTATGAAAGGTATGCTAGCATGCCTTTATATGCCATGAGTCTTGATGCCATGTTATGTTTTCTAAGGAGTACATGATGTTTGTATGAGTTTACTTAAGTGTGGAGAGGCCAAGAACTCTTCCCTTTAGTGAAGATAAGCCAAGAACCCTTGAGCTTGGTTGAGACAAAGTAAAGAGTCTCCCAAAAGTAAAGTGGGCTCCCAAGAGTATGGTTAAGTCTCAAGCTCTTAAAGAATGGGTGAAGCAAGTCCACAATCCATGAGGAGAAGTGTGAGGTCAATCCAAGCACTTGGTGAACTCTTAAATATCTTGTATGATTTATTCACATACCAAGTTTGCTTTGTAAATGTCTATGATTTCCATTTTTCCATGCATACATTGTAAAGCTTGCTTTGCACATATTTTGTATGATTGAATGGGAGATGAGCTATTGGGATTCTTTGAATCTCATCCCCTCCTCTTCAATACTCTAACATACTAGGTGGACCAAGTAGCTATGGTAAAGGGAGCCAACAACAATGAAAGAAGAAGATTGACAAGCATATGCCTAGTTTTAGCCATTTTGGAACCATAATTATGTTTCTTGATGTATATATTGTTGTAAATGTACCATGACCCTTGAGACATGTATAAATATGATATTATGTGATGTTTAACTGTATGGATATGATGCATGACCTCTAGCATATATTTTGAGTATGAAACGCCAAAGTATGTAATGTGAAAGCATGATGGAAATGTGCATAAGTATGGGTTGAATGGCCAAAATGAGATGCATGAGATTTGGGACCATTTAGGCAGCTCACACAAGTCTTAAATGTACTTTTAGACTTGCCTAAAAGATGCCAAAACCAAGAGAAAGCCATTTGGCAATTTTGGTACCCCATATGGAGCTAAAATTAACTATAATGGAACCTTATGTCACTTTTTGGCCAAATGAGTTAGTCTTGATCTAAAATTTGGCGTGCAATTAGGTCTCATTGAGAGCTTTTTGGGAAGTTAAAGATCATATTTTTAGAGGTCTACAAAATATTTTATAATTTCTTAAAGTTGGTAATTTTTATAGTTTCTGGTTTGCTGCACTATTCACTTTGTCCGAATCTACATTCTATCACACGAGGCTCAAATGATGTCCAATTGCCATGAAATTTTATATAAAGAAACTAGATAATCACAGTGACTCATGCCAACTAGAAGCACCTCATTTGGAGGTCTAGAAAGGGAGATATGAATTTTTGAAGTTTCTATCTAGTATCAATAAATTTGCCTAACCAGAAGTACTGTTCCATTGAATTTTAAGGTCTAGGCTTGATGAACTAATCTGGAGATATTTAATTAAAATTTTATAATTATATTTATATAATATTATGAATTATCCTAATTAAAAAAATGGTGGTACAATAATTAAAATGTTGATTCCTTTAGGTTATGGGTTAATGAAATTGAAAACAACCAATTAAAAATCTCTTTATATAAAAATTTGCACAGATACACCAAATGTGCCTTGTAGCTCAACTAGCGGAGGCGTGTTTTGTAAACCAGGTGCATGCAAGTTTGAATCTAGGGAAAGATACTCATTTTGGAAGCAACCCACTGATAAACCTATTTATATAAAAGTTTTCCTATACAACGTAGAAACGATTTGCAGGTCAAATGGCACTCTAATGTTTTGGAGGCAACAGGTCAGATGTTCGAATCTAAGTGGGAGCATGGATTGAAAAATTCTAAAGATAATCGATTCAATGTGATTCAAACGCACCGATTTCAACCTAAACTAGCCCATCAAACTCAATTCTTGACCAGAGTTGACCGATTCTTGAAGCCATCAATTTGAAGGAATTTTTAGACCAGACCATGGTCCAGTTCCTGGTCCAACCGGTCGAACCAGCCGTTCCAGTCCTATTATAACAACACTGTGGCAAATTATCTTCTTGGATAGCATTATATAATTGTGTATAATTACAAGTGGGATGGCCAAATTGAGATGCATGAGGTTTATGACCATTTGAGCAGTTCATGCAAATCCTAATTATACTTTTAGACTTGTCCAAAAGGCACCAAACTGCAAGAAAAGCTATTTGGACATTTTGGTATTTTGCATGGAGCTAAAATTGACCATATTAGAACCCTAAGTCACTTTTTGTTCAAATGAGCTCTTGTTGATCTGAGATTTCGCATGCAATTAGAGGTTGTTGAGAGATTTTTTGAAAGCTAAAGAACAAAATTTCCAAAGGTCCAGAGAATATTTGATGAATTTTCAAAGTTAACAAAAATTCTGGTCTTGGTCACGTCACTATTCACTCAGGTTTAAAAATTAAATCTATCACACAGGGCTCAAATGATGTCAAATTTTCATGAAATTTTATATGAAGAAACTAGACATTTCCAGTGACTTATATCTCATTTGGAAGTCTAGAAAAGGAGATATGAATTTTCAAAAATTTTGTCCAGTATCAGGCGCTCTAATTAATCTCAGGTATTATTTGATTGAGTTTTGAGGTCTGAACATGCCTGAACTGGTCTAGAGTTATTTTTTCCCTCTAGCCAACATCCACAGATTTCAAGATTGATATCATTGGTATGGATTAGATTTTTGTGAAATTAATGGGACATTTTTGAAATTTGATGCAGAATTCTATGACAGCACGAGTAGGCAGCCAGACCTCTAGACCATTTCAAATGTCAAACATCTTCTGTATTGTGTTTTATGGTCTAGACTATTTTTAACATAAATTAGACATGTGTAGCTTTCCAGAATGGCCAAGAATATATGATTTTGATTTTTCTTGAATTAGTTATGATTTCTCAAAATTAGTGACAGAAATGACAAAATTCTGGCCTAAAATATAAGTATGAGTTTTATGCTCCCCTTTGATTTCCACGAGTTGTAAGCCATTTTTGGTTATGTAAATAAGTTGTATTCATGTAATTAAATATAATAATGTGATCTATAAGCTCACATGATCCACGTGACACTAAATAAAATTTTTTATACACGATGTAACGCTAAATAATGCATTATTTTAATGCTATTTTTCCATTCTTTTTGTGCAATTCATGATGTGAGACTTAAAAATGATAGGAAGCAAGCTAAAAATTATGGTGTTACACATTTCATAATAATCTCCCATATATTTCAAAAGAATAAGTGAAAATAAAAGATTTTTTCCTAGGTTATACACATAAAGGTACATGTTTCAAATCTGGTGCCTTTTGGACTATAAACCAAACCTAGACAGATAAGACTTAACATACAGAGTTATTAGTGAAATTTATAACTTCTATAAACCAAGAACTCTTAAGTATGTTAGTGGTTTTACCCGTCACATTACACTCCCCATAATTTTTGCTCTTAATGCTATTTTGCACTAATAGGCCATGCGCACACCTGGTAGTTCATGAATGCTTTAGAAATTTTGCCATAATCTTATAGGAGCGGCCCCACTCCACACTCATATAAGTGATTTTATCAAGTGTATCTGCAATAAATACACCATCCATAAGGGATATGAAAATTATTAAGAGCATTTCGCTCATCTTCTCATTTAATGCATTCTAACACCTTCTTATGTCATAGGAAAGGATTAAAAATAATGGTGTTAGCAAAATTAACTAATAACTTGTTATTACTCATATGAACCTTCTTCATGGGATCTCCAATCACAAAGGTTAGGTTACCATCATTGTAAATTTTAAATTGGCTTAAGTCACATTCCCCTCAATGTTCCAAGGATTAATTTCCTTCCCAGAGATTTGGTCAAAGGATTTGTCAAATTCATTTCTGACTTTACATAATCGATTGATATAATTACATATTTTAGTAGCTACTTTACCACATTATATCTTAAACGTATGTGTTTACTTTTACCATTGAAAGTCTTATTCTTTACAATGGCTATTACTGCTAAACAATCACAGTGCATAGACACAAATAGTGTTGGTTCCATACCTAACAGAATATTTGCTAAGAAATTTCTCAACCACTTAACTCATTACCAACCAATACCAGAGCAATAAATTTTGATTCCATAATTGACCTAGCAATAATTGTTTATTTAGCTGATTTCCAAGTAACTACACCACCATTAAAGGTAAATACATAACCACTAGTAGATTTTGTCTCATCTAAATCAAAGATCCAGTTAGTATCATTGTATCCTTCTAATACAGCGAGAAATTCACTATACATGATACTATAATTCATGATACCTCTTAAATATTTCATTAGTCTAACCAATGCTGTCCAATAATCATGATTGAGATGATGTGTATATCTACTTAATCTACACACAACATATGCTATGTCAGGTCGGGTGAAATTTATTAAATGCAACAAATTCCTATTAATCTATATATACTCAGATTAAGCAATAAGCTCACCTCTATTTTTCTTTAGTTAAATGTTAGTATCATATGGAATATGCACTGGTTTGTCATCAAACTAACCAATCTTCTTGAAAAATTTCTCAATATAATATTCTTGTGATAATGATACACTATCACCATTCCTTATGATCTTAACACCCAAAATCACATTTGCTTCACCC
The DNA here is from genome assembly GCA_032878935.1 of Erythrophleum fordii. Taxonomy (NCBI): domain Eukaryota; kingdom Viridiplantae; phylum Streptophyta; class Magnoliopsida; order Fabales; family Fabaceae; genus Erythrophleum; species Erythrophleum fordii. The sequence goes on along the minus strand of JAVQMF010000023.1, from coordinate 1,199,325 downwards.
ATATCATTCATATCAAATTTAAATATAAGGAAATGTTTGGTTTTTGGCACAATGTCTAAACTAGTACTAAAAATAAACATGTTATCAACATACAAACAAATAATTACACATTCATATTTTCTAATTTTGTATACTTACATCTATCAATTTCAACAAAAGAAAAACCATCACCCATCAATATTTGATCCAATTTCTCATGCCATTGTTTTGGAGTTTGTTTCAAGTCATATAGAGATTTAAGGAGTTTACAAACTTTATTTTCTTGTCCAAAAATAACACAATCATTAGGTTACACCATATAAATTTCTTCTTCTAAATCACCATTTAAAAATGCTATTTTGACATCCATTTGGTGAATAAAGAGTTTATACACTAAAGCTAAAGCAATTAAAACTCAAATAGAAGAAATTCTAGCAACAAGAGTAAAGTGTCAAAATAATCAACATTTTATTTTTGAGTAAAACCTTTTGCTACTAATCTTACTTTATGTTTTTCAATTAATCCATCAGGGTTATATTTTTCTTTTAGAAATCCATTTGCTATCAATAGTTTTTGCTCCAGGGGATCAATCTACTAAAATCCACGTATTTTTTTATTAATGGAATCAATTTCAGTTTTAATTGCTTCTTTCTAAAAATATGCATTAAATGATGCAATAGTTTCAGAATAAGTTGAAAGTTCATCTTCCACAATAAAAGTATAAAAATCATCTCAAAAGAAAGTTTCCCTCCTTTGTCTTTTGCTTCTTCTCAAATACTCAGATAAATTTTTAAAATTATTTTGTGCAGGCACATGAGAAATATTTTTAGTTTTTATAGGAAAAATATATTGAAAGAATTCAGCATTTTTTGTTTCTATAATGGTGTTACAATTAAGCACATCACTTTTCAAGACAAGAAATCTATAAGCAATACTATATTCAGCATATCCAATAAACATACAATTAAAAGTTTTAGAGCTTATTTTCCTTTTCTTGGGTTCAAGTAATATAACCTTTGCTAGGCACTCCCACACTTTCAAATATTTTAAATTAGGTGCATGACTCTTCCATAATTCATATAGAGTTTTATTAATTTTCTTATAAGAAATCATATTTTGTAAATAACAAGCAGATAATAAGGCCTCACCTCAAAAGTTATTAAGTACAGAGGAGCTAACTAGTATAAAATTCATCATTTCTTTTAAGATCCTTTTTTTTTTCTACTACTCCATTAGAGTTAGGTGAATAAGGTGGAGTAATTTCATGAATTATTCCTTCTTTCTCACAAAATCCATTAAATAAGGTATGTTAACCTCCTTTGTCTGGCCTAACTCTTTTAATCTTTTTATTTAATTGATTTTTTACTTTAGCCTTATATAAAAGAAATGTGTCAAATGCCTTATCTTTATTTCTAAATAAATAAATATTAGCGTATCTAGAGAAATCATCAATAAATGTTATATAATATTTTTTACCACCCTTAGTCATTGTTTGCTTTAAATCTCCTAAATCAATATGAATTAAATTAAGTAGTTCGATTTCTATTTGTATAGTTTGACAAAGCTTCTTAGTTAATTTAGCTTCTGCACAATTTTTACATTTAGTCAAATATGTATTGTTCATTCCAGAAATTAGACCAAGGGTTTGCATTTTTTTAATTAAAAAATACTAATGTGCCCTAATCTAGCATGCCACATATCAATAGAATCAACCAAGTAAGCAAAAATAAATGTATTTCCATTTATTGATTCAGAAATATTAAGTACAAAAAGTCCTTAATTACAATAGCCTTTCCCCACGAAAGTATTATCTTTTATTATTACAATATTGTCAAATTCAAATGACACTTTAACTCTAATTTTTCCTAACAGTGCAACTAAAATTAAATTTGCTCTTATTTTAGGCACATAAAGTTTCAAAAGAACTTTTCCTTTGCCATGGACCTTAGCAATCCTAGAACCTCCAAGATATACATGTTCTTCTCCATCCCCTACGAAGGTGTATGAGGTAAACACATCTCTATTTACACATATATGCCTGGTAGCCTGAAAGTCTACCACTCATTCTTTCACATTGGTTACAATGAGAGTTTAAGAAATAACCACAATAATAATATCATCTCCTTGGACCAAATTTACATTTGATTTAGAAAGATTGTCACTTCTTACTCTCTTTCTATACTAAGCTGCATGATGACCTGGCTTACTATAAACAAAATAATTTCCCTTCCTTTTAAAGGTGGGGTTAGTAGCTTTAGGCTTGTAAATAGATTTTTGTTTATCATACCTCATTTTATGGGATTTCTCTTACACCAAGTTTGCCTTTAAGGTCATCTCTTTTGCTTTGGCAGCTTTAAGCTCCCTTCTATTGGTGTTCTCTATGATTATATGGGTAATTAGGTCCAATAGAGGTAGCTGCTTGTGTTTATATTTGAATTATTGCTTATAGTCCTTCCATGAGTCAGGCAATTTTTTAATGAGAATGCCTATGACAAATTCGTCGAGCAAGATGATGTTTTCAGCTCGTAAGTCCTCAAATAATTTGTAGTATTCATTGATCTGTACTTTTACATCCTTGTCATCAGTCATCTCCCATCTGTAGTAATTTCTAATGACAAATTTTTCTCTTTCCAGCATCTTCAGCAATGTATCTAGTAACCAATGACTCCTAAATCTTGTTGGCCTCTTTGTACGTGCAATAGACATTAAAAAGATCATTAGCCAAGGTGCTAATAATTATATGTCTACATACCTTATTTTCATATTTCTAAGCCTCCACTTGATCTGGATCAGCTGTTGGTGCAGGTCTCCAATCAATGAGAGCAGCAACAATTTGAAATTTTTTTTCTCTAAATATCTCAATTTTAGAGATATCTAGAAATGGTTTAGCATAAGAGACAGTAGGAACAACTAAAATAGTAGGCGTGGGTGGACCATGGATAGCAGCATTAACGACAATTGTAGTAGTGGTAGTGTCAGTGGAGTTGCTAACAACAGTGGCTACATTGGCAGCAGCGGTGATGGTGTTAGTCTAAGACTCCATGAATGTTCTTAAGATTGTTAGATAAAAGATGGTGAACAAGAAAATAAATTGGGAAATAGTAGCTTGAGTCGCATGGATGCACATTGTCCTTAAAAATTATTTCACCACACTGTGAAATTAATTGCACAAGTTCCTCAGGATTAAACAAGCTCTTCTGAAAAATTAGGTGACAAAACAATAGGTAATTCTGTGTAACGCAGTAGTCAAAGAAGAGAGAGATGGTAGTTAGAATAAAATGTATCTGAATGCATATAATCTTTGCCATTTAAAATAGTGACATTAGAATATTAATGTTAAGGAGATATTGGACTAGATAATGGGCAGATAATCAAAAAACATGAGAATGATTTAAAATTCAAAAATTGAAAATGCCCAGATAATGGAGAAGCCACCTATCCAAAAAATAGGAAATGAATTTAACCAATTCAAATGTAGCCACAATTAATTAATTTAAATTAAAATAATTATTTCTTGATAGGTAAAAATAATATTTTGTAAGAAGCTAGCCCACACGGTTAATTTGTACACATAGGAAGGGGCAGATCCACAATTTACATTACGCTTGGACAATTTGGCCCAATCTCATCCATGTAACACCCCGAAATTAATTAAGGTGTTAATTATGGATTAAGATTAATTAAGGATAATTAATAGAGCATAATTAGGCAAGTTAGTGCATAGGTATTCTAGAGAGATAAATTGTTAATATGGGTTGAGAATTTATTTAGGATGGAGATTTACATCTAGGCCCAAATTAATTAAATCATGATGAGAGGCTAATGGAGGCCCAATGAATTGGAGGTAAACCCAAACTAATTTAATGAGATAGAGGCCCAAGATTTATCTTGTATAGGCTCAATTAAGTGGCCCAATTACCCTTGTGCAGACCCAAGCCCTTGAACCCTTCAAATTAGGCCCAAAACCTATTAAACTTCAGCAACCCAATAAGTGAAAACTGGCCCAACAGAATCATGCAGCCCAACACTTAAAAACTGGCCCAATAAGCAAAATCTGAAACCCAATTGGGTTTGGACTTGGAGCAACCCATGACCCAGCCTTTTGACCCAACTTAAACCCATCTAAACCCTAATTGCTTCAGCCACACTTTCATTTTTCTGAAACTCAAGAGGCAAATTCGGAGGTTGAGAAGGAGGCTAGGGTTTGGGGCAAAGATTCTGCATTTCCACACACTTAGAGCAAGATTTGGCCAAGGTAATAGTTATAGAACTTAACCCCCTCATCTTTCTCTTTAATTTGGTCCGATTAGTTTTTCATTTGGAGAGATTTCATTGTACCCAAAATTTGAAAAGTGAGTGTTTGGAGGTTTTCTTGGTGAAATTCGTAGGTTGAGGTTGGGGTTAGTATTAGGAGACTTTAAACCCCCCATTTTGATGCTTTCTTTTATGGTTTGAGACCCCCATAGCTTATTTGTATTATGGGCATTAATTTTGTACGAATTTGCTTAGGATTTTGGGTGACACATTGAAAATTCTGGTGGGAGATACTTGAATCCGAATTTGGGATTTGTGGTGGCTGTTGCAATTGTCTGCAAGTGAGGTAACCGGGGTTTACATTAATTCCATGCATGTATCTGCTTTAATTTCATATTTGCTACATATGAATGATTTGAAATGTTGAATGAATTGGTTGGCTATCTGTTGTATCATGATTGGACCTTGTGAGTCCATGGTGGAGCTGTGGTGCGGCTGCCACCCGTGCATGTGCCACGATCGGGCACCGGGTATGATCAACCCCAGATGCACTGAGCCCTGGTTGTGCTCAATGGGGAGTAGGTGCCGTGGACGGGCCTCTCCCAGTGTTAATGGCCTTTAACATGTTAAATATATGATTGCTAGTATGGGATAGTAATCATGATAGCCTAATTGTTTCATTTGCTGAAATGACTGATATGATTCTGATATGGATTTTGATTTATGCATATATGTTGATTAAACTGGATTATATGATGGAATTGCTTTGGTTACTGAGATTCATATCTCACCCCGTGTTGTGGGATTAATATTTCAGGTGAAAGTTCCTCGGGTAAGGATAAGGGTAAGCAAGTGGATGAGAATCCATGAGTTCCCACCTATGGGGAGATGGCTACACTTGGGCTGACTAGCTAGTATAGATGCTAATTTTGTATTCCTTAATGTATAGCATCATCATGTATCTGTATTGCCAAGTGTAGGCTTGAACATTTGATTTATTGAGGATGTATGAACTGAGGGGTTAGACCTCATCTTAATTTGGTAGTTGTTGTATGGACTCATGATTTCTGTTGTAATTGGTGCTGACATGTAATATTGCTTATCAATGGAAATGTAACCCTTGAGACATTGATATGAGCCCCTAATATATGGAACCCCCATTTATTTTGTATTAAAGGATAGCTGCTGGTAGTTCATGTATATTTTGTTGTTGATACTTTATGAACTTGCTGATGGAAGGTAATTAGAGGAAAGAAACGGGCATATAGGTTTTGAGTTGGTAATGGAAGTATAACTAAGTAAATAAGGTAGATAAATGCCATTAGAGCCATATAAAATGAGGGGAAGTGACCTTAGAGTGTCCCTAAGAAGAGGAATGGAGTGTAGGGGGCGAAATAGAGGGAAAATAGCTACAGGAGGGAGTCACGCCGCGGCCTAGGGAGTGACAGTGGCGAGGGACGCCGCGGCTTGAGAAATCTCGCCGCTGCGCGGAGTGAAAATAATCGCCCAGGAGGTGACAAAACGTAACCTCGCCGCTGCGCAAGAAGTCCCGCCGCGGCGCGAGTCGAGGAAATTAATTAGGGAGGTTACAGTAGCAAAACTCGCCGCGGCGCAGGTCCAACTCGCCGCGGCGAAAGTCAAGAAAATTTCAGAAAGTAACTGGGCCGCGGCGCAAGTTTAAAAATGTGGTTTTTGAGCTCCAGAACCTAACTTAGCCGCGGCGGGAAAGTTCCAAGTCGCGGCGTAGGTCCCCAAACTCCTATATTCGACCTAGAAACCCTAATTTCAGTAAGGCTAATGTTAGGGAATGGTATGAGTACATTGGTGGGATGTTTTTGTGGGTTGAAATTGATCAATGGATGAATCATAAACCTTTAATGATGGTATAAACCTTTCTTATGCATGATCCCGTTATGGTTGTTAGTTGATGATCCTAGTAGTATCAAGGTTTAAATTTCCCCTATATTTTCATAATGTAATTAATTGCGATGACTCCAAACCTTGATCATTATCTATTAATTGTGTATTCAGCTATAATCACTGATATTAGAATCTAGGGTCGTCACAATCCACATGAGCCCACCTCTCTCCTAAGCTCTTTACAAGCCCAATATAACTCCTCAATATATAAGCACTTCTAACTCTCCATTTCAAGTAATATGAGACTTCCTTTTGAAATAACCACATTTTACAACAAAATTCTAGATTCGGTTGGAGGTTTTAGGAGAAAGAGGGACCGAGAAGGTTGGTGAAAACTGAAAGGAAGAAGAAAGTTTTTGTGATTTGGAATTTCTCAGTTGGAACCCAAACATGATAGCAGTAATAAGGGTATCAGGGAGGAGGTTATGACTTTGGAATTCTCATCTTGCAAAGGAGATTGATGGTACATTAAAGCTTCATCTTCAAGATGTGGTAGATGATTCAAAAGTATGTGACTCATTCTAAACTCAAGGAATACAATCGAGCAAGTAAGAATCTCAACCTATAAATTTAATGTAGTTTGATATGCGAATTTATCGTGTTAATGGAAGTGTGGTTCCTCACTTTAGTTCATTTGGTCCTTGAATTGTAGGATCCCCAATAGTATCCTATTAAATGGTATCATTCTCATTACTAATCAATTGGATGGTTGTTGTGGAATGATTTGTTTCTATTTGCCACTTAACCTCAATGTTATTTAGCTTACATGTAAATATCATTTTATGGCTCATGGTAATGTGATGTCTGATTTTAGGCCTTCGTGATAGTGTGATTCTCGATTGTGGCTCTATTTAGTTAATAGGTTTTTCTACATCACATTAATGTTACTAAGTTCATGGATTCCTTTTTATTATGGTGGTCCCCGAGTGATTAACATAAGGGAAACATGCCCCTGGTTAAGGTTTACTTTGCTTGAATTTTCTAGTTTTGGATAAAAGTTAAAGCCTATCTCTATAATCGTATGACTATCTTATGATTGCTTATTTTGTTATGACATTTATTCTCATCTTGTCATTACTTGGAGGAAATGAGTTTGCTGCGGGTTGATTTGGCCTGCATCTTAGAGTGGGCACTATTGAGTTCATTAGTATGTATAATGAGAAGGTTACATGGTCTTATTCATAAGAGAATGGGTTTGGCGCACTCATGATTAAGGGAAATACTATGAATGCTAGAATATTCAAGATCATTTAGGACACATAATGTGCTATATAGCTTCAATGTTAGACTAGAGGAAGTCCCTGCTTGCGTGACTAAACCTCAATCTAGTTTTCTCCTACCATGAAATATGATAAGGTCCTAATGCTTTACTTTAAAGTTTTGTGCGCATATCCCTTTACTTGATATGAGATTTGGATTTAAAGGTTGCTGTGGATGGTTTAGTTTTTTATTTTTGCTAGTATAGGAATATCTTTTCTGATCCTTTTTTTTATTAGTTTGCTTTGGTTCATGGGCTACTCAATTTTGTTTTGCCTTTGCATATTTTCTCTATTCTTGTTGAATTCCATTACTAATGGGTGAGTTGAGATAAGGAATGAGAATTTTGCAGTTTATACTTGTTTGGAATCTTATGCTCTGGTTTTTGGCCTTTTTGTTTAGATACCAGTTATGGGTCCTAGTTGTTGTAAGATTATGCGTATCTGTGTTTCCCTATTATTGCTCAAAGGTTCTTTCATCACCATCTAATAGGTAAAGGTTTTTATAGGCCTACTTGCTAGAAAATTCGTTTGAATATGGATCTGTTGTCTATGGACCTTAATAGCCTCTAATCACGTTCTTTCTATTTTATGATGTGGCAGAGAGTTTTTTATTATTCCTTGGGACTCAATGGGGTTTTATTCCTTACTCTTTATATCACAAAATTCTATTAAAACTCTTTTATAATGCTAGCTTATTTGTTGTGTAACATGTGGAGTAATATATGGAACATAACTAGCCTAGGGGAGTCACCCATCAATCCAATTGAAGGAATGAGCAAGTGGAGCCATACATGAAACCTAAGTGAATAGCATAGCAGTGTCAATCAGTTTGAGCCTGCTCTTCTATACTTAAAATGTATTGGAACATGATATTTAGCTAATTGTACATAAGCAAACACAATCAAAAAACACTGTAAGCTTGTAAATATTTTTGCTTCAAATTTTTTTTTTAATTCTTTTTAGAATGACTGTGTGGGATGTTTTATCTCTTCAAGCATACAGGAGTCATCCAGAACTGTATGTGACAATAAACATTTTCAGTCACCTGGTTAGGTCATAAAAGTTTTTTTTAATAAGTTTTGGGTCCCAATGGGCCATATTAAATTAATTTTATTTCTAAAAAAAATACGTTAAAAAATGTAGAAAAAGGCAAGAATTTTCAAAAAAAAAAAGTTTCAAAACAAAATAAATATTCTTTTAGAAAGTAAAGTGTACTTCTTTTCAAATAAAAAAGAGTGCTAAAAAATTAATTAAAAATATATATAATTTTTGGAAAATCAAATAAACTTTCCCTTCAAAAAAATGAAGAAAAATATTTTAAAAAAGTAAAGTAAAATGTATATTCCAAAAGTCAAAGAACAGCAAATTGTAAAGACTAAGTAATAATTATTTTTCAAGAATTAAATTGTGAAGACTAATAAAGATGAAAAATCCCTTTCAGCTAAAAGTTTTCAAAAATTAAGTTAGATCTTAAAGGTCTACCTTTTCTTAATAGCAATAAAATATAGGAAAATCAATCTATTTGAGAAGTAAATTGAGGTTCTTCTTTAAAAATCAAAAAATAGTATTTCAAAATTCAAAATTAGGTTTTGCTTTTGGGGTTTTCCTTTTTGAAAAAGAAAAAAGTTAAGAAAACAAAAAAAGGGATTTTGTCAAAAGAAAACAAAGGGGTTTGCTTGAAAAGTTTATCTGTAAAAATCAAAAATGAAAATAGCGTTAGCATCTTAAAATGAAAAACTAAATAGAATGTTAAAGTTGTAAACTTTTAAAGAGTTTAATTTCCAAAAAAAAACACAAAAATCAAAAATCAAAAACAAAAAAAATCAAGAACAAAAATAATAATAACCAAAAAATTAAGATGCAAAAAAAATTAAAAAATCAAAATACGAAAAATATCCAAATAAAAAAATCGTTAAAAAACCAACAAAATTTAAAAAAATAAAAACAAAAAGAGTAAAGAAACATAATTAATTCAATCTTTGCAAATTAAAACATACAAACTAATTTCAAAGCCATTTTGTTTGCAAAAATCTAAATGATTACTCTTTTCTTCCACTTTTCACAAAACCTGAAAGAAAAAAAAAAACTAATCAACTTGACACTGTTTTATTACCAGTGTAAACTATGTAGATTTTAATTCCTTCCATAGGAAACATAAATCCTAGATTCTCATTATAAATCAAATCCGCCCTTATAAATAAACATGTTCTTTTTCTTTTATTTTCCTAATATCTTTTCTTTTCTTTATTTCTACATATGACTATTAGAGGAATCAAAATAAGATTAAAGTCATATTAATTTTGTACAACTGACTGAAAATAACCACTCTTAGTAATGAATGTTATGCGATGCCTAAAACCTTTTCCACTCACAACCAACTTTTGATCTATTTATGATTCGTAAGCCACTTTTCTTTTAAAAAAATTTTGCAAAATTTTGCTTTTAAAAAATTTTAAATTTTTAATGGTGACCTTACTACTTTGATTTATGTTTTCATTGTTAAAAAAAGTTAAAACTTTTAAATTTTTCTTCTAGCATCATACAGTTGCATTTTGAGTATTACATTTCTTACTCAAGTTTTTTTCATTAACTTCAATAAAATTAATTTAAAAAATAATATTTGACATCTCTTGGCCCAATCCTATTAAGCCCTCGACCATGCCAAGTCATAAAAGCCCTGTTTAAAATAACATGTTATTTTACTAGTTCAATCTTATTTGTTTTTTAGGGGTAATGGACCAGTCCCAAGGGCTTAACCCATTCTAAAAGTTTTATCTCAAATCTATGTCACTTTCAAACTTTTATTTGAGTCTAAATAGATATCCTAGTTCATCGATTCAATTTTAAAATTCTTATTTGCGTCCAAGCAAAGAATACATGTGGGCAATAGAGTGAATCAAACCAAAATAGCAATAGTTTTCTTTTTAAAAAAAATTAATTAAAAAACCTTTTAAATCCAATGCAAAAGGAAATTCTTTTTGTCAAAAAGTATTTTTGTAAGAAAATTTAAAAACGAAGGATACGAAGCCTTAACAAAATTTGAACGTAATAGAAATTATTTTCTTAGCTTGCTCATATTTATTATGTAACTGTTTAAAATGGATTCTTAAATCTTAACTTCTTCGCTTTCAAGTTTCATTGGTGGAAGTGTTTTTATTACTAGGGGAAAAATGCATTACACATTTCAGGTGCAAAAATATTTGAATGGGAGTTAAAATACAAATACATGCCAATGACACTAACCTTAAATCTTGGACAAAAATATAGTTTAGAATTCTAAATTAAAAATATTTATATTGAAAAATTTTAAATTTTAAAATTATTTTAAAAAACTTTAAGACTAAAATTTTAAATTTTGCAAAAAAATTATAATTCAAGATCCAAAGTTAAAATTATTTTTTCTAAGATATTTTACAATAATTTTAAAAATTAAAATTTTTCAATATAAATATTTTCAACTTAAAATCTTGAACTGCATTTTTTCTTAAATTTTAAAAGTTTACATTTTATATGATATATTATTCATTTGTTTAAATTTTTCTCAAACACATACTTTCATCATATTACCACGTCAGGCAGTTAATATGGTTGTGAGGTAAGAAATTTATATTAGAATTTGTAAGTTGCTTGTACTCAAGTTGTATGTTAAATTATTTAACTCAGTTAAAGCTCGGAGTTAGTACGTATTAGAGAAAAAGAAAAAGAGATTAATTTAACTTAGCAAACATTACTATTCGACCTCAATTCATTTGCAATAATTTTATAATAAATACATGATTATTAAGTTTTCTTTTTATGTGATGACTGAATTATATATTTATATATTCTAAATTATTTTTTAATTAATTAAACAAACTTCAAACATTTCAAGTGGGCAGTGCTTCGGTGATCCAGCCAAGTGAAGTCATCCTGTATCAAATATCACCTTCTATAAGAGAAAACAAAGTAACCTCATTAAAACGTCAAAAAATGCAACCGCCATAATGCAAGGGTTACATTCATTATTTGTAGGTAGGGCGCTTCATAGGTTCGGTTCAGTTCAATTTTAGACTAAAATCAAATCGAACCGAAGTTGTTGAGTTTATATTTTTTTTTTAACCTTGTCGATTTTAATTTTTAATTGATTTGGTTCGATTTTTGTTCAATTTGATTCGATTTTGTCTAATTTGGTTCATGCTTTTTCTTTTCAGTAAAAGTGATTTGATTTTTTTAAAAAATTTTGTTTCTTATAATATATAAAATTTAACTTCTCATATAATACATCTTTTAATATTCTAATCAATAATAGCGTTGAAATAATAATTATTGTATATCTTTTTTTCTAAAAAAAATAAATATCCCTCATAATTATATTTAATTATTTTACAATTGTAATTGAATATCATATGTAAAAATAATAAAATAATAACATTTTTAAGATAGCTTATTTGATAAACTCATTTAAATGTAAGTAAAATAGGAAAAAAAATATCATTATTTTTTTTATTGATAAAAGATTTATGCATGATTTGAACTTAATTAATAGAAATAAAAAAAAATTGGTTCGTTTTAGTTCGGTTAAAATCGAATCAAACTTAATAGAATCGAGAACCGAACCAAAACAATCGATTTTATAATGTCCAAAACCAATTTTAGCTTTTTTTAAATCGGTTTTAATTGGTTTAGTTCAGTTCGGTTCGATTCAATTAGTTTGGATCGATTTTGAACACCCCTGTTTGTAGGTCATCCTGCAAACTTATAGTCAATAGGAGGACTGAAGGAAAATTTTTCAGATTCCCTTAATGAAATTTGGGGAAAAATACAATTTACTCCCTCTAACTAAGGCTTAGTTCCATCTTTATCACATCAACCTTAACATATAACACTCCTACTTTTTTGGGGGGGAAAAAACATAAAGCACTCTCAGTCTAATTTAAAATACATATACTAAAGTTGTAATTAGATCTTAGTTCAAGGGAGTAAAATTTATTTTTCCCATGAAATTTCTGATTTCTTTTTATAGGAAGGGTTACTGTACAAATCTGGTATGGTGAATATATATAGCCAGGTATATCCACAAGCACACGGAATCTATCATCAGTCATTTTCTACAGTACCAGAAGCCTACTTTTGATGAATTCTAATCATGAGTGAGTGTAATGAAAATGAAAACTCTTGCCTGTCACCTCCATTGAACTAGTATTACTCCTTATCTGCAAAACCCAACTTTGAAGAGTGCTCAATTTATTGTGATTCAAAGAAAGCTTTGCAAAATGTCAAAATTCGATTGACCACTTCTGAGAAACATTCTGCCGGTGTCTAAGTGCAAGTCCAGTCCTAATCCCTACATCAATTCAAAACCAATGTGATCATAAGTCAGAATACAAATATAGGCCAAGATTGATAATTGAATAGAACCGAAAAGAAATTCAACGAGAATACATTATCTTCTGCCAAAAAGAACACAGGGAAATAAAATGATGGCCCCTTTTCCCTGCTTTGACCTTCTATGGACGTGCCAGAGCTGGCCCATCATACTTTATCAAAGACCAATATAACTCAAAAGCTTAAGCTATCAGATAAAGGTCCATAAATAGTTTTATTATATTTTCAAACAACAGCCTCTCGCACAAAAGTTTTTTAGACTTGTAGTGTGGACAAAGCACCAATCCACTTACATTGTACTGGAGCTTTATTTAATTATAAAGAATGGGGATAACAAGGATCAAATCTTGACCACTTCATTATAAAGACTTTAATGTTATGTCAAAAACTAATTTAACTCAGAAGCTTAAACAATAATATAAGAGCCCATGAGTAGTTTTATTATAATCTTGACATAGTTATTTAAGAAAATGGAACAACAACAACAAACATTTTCCCACTAGATGGAATCAGTTACATGGATCAATCAACGTCATAAAATCTTATTGTAAATCATGTTTTTGGACAAACTATTTAAGTCTAAATCTTTCTTCATGGTTTTGCTTATAATTTTCCTTGGTTTCCTTCTATCTCTCACTATTGAACTACTCTTCATTTGATTTACCCTCCTAAGTGGACCTTCTGTAGGTCTTCTCTACACAAGTACAAATCATCCAAGGCACGATTCTACAATTTTTTTTACAATAAGTGCAACTTCCACTTTCTCTTTAATATATTCATTTCTAATTCTATCTTGTCTGGTATGTCGACTCAACCAATGCAACATTCTCTTTTCTACAATATTGAACTTATTCTTTTGTTGGCTTTTTATTGCCCAACATTTAATTCCATACAACATTACAGATCTTATAACTATGTAATAAAATTTTCCTTAAACTTAAATGATACTCTTTTATCGCAAATAACACCCAAAACACTCCTCTATTTCATTCACCCTGCTTGAATCTTATGTTTTACATCTTCCTCTATTTCTCCGTCATGTCGTACATGGGACCCAAAACACTTAAATCATGTGACTTGTGGTATATATTCTCCAATTTTCACTACATTAGAATTAGCGCATCTCTTACTAAACTTATATTCAATATATCTTGTTTTACTTCAACTTAATCAGAATCCATGTCCTTCTAAAACAAGTTTTCACATCTCTAACTTCTCATTTATTTCTTCTCTTGAATCTCCAACTAAAACTATATCATCTGCAAAAAGTATGTATTGTGGCACCACCTCTTAGATATGTTCAATTAGCACATCTAAAAGTAAAGTAAAAAGATAAAAGTTCAAAGTTCACCCCTGATGCCGACCAATGATTATTTAAGAAAGTGGTTATCAAACAAAATTAAAGGACAATGAAGGTTCAAATTCAGCCTTTTCTGGTCAAGTAATACTCAGATGCAAACTATTTACCAGTTGAGATCTGGAAATGGTCTCATGTGAAGTACAGAAAGTATATCTCTCATCAACCATCTGCTAAAAAATTTAGCATCATTTTGTGTTCTTTTGGATGATGAATAAATCGCAGAGAGTGGAGATTAACAGTTGTGTGTTAGCTAGTCTCAGATATTACTGACGACCAGCAACAAATAGCAACTCTCCCTATAGACTATTAGGGCAAACCCTGAGATCAACATTTGAAGGGAAATAGTCAATTATATTACACTGGGTAAATATATATGTAGAGACTTCTAAGAAGATCAGCCTTATTGGCATATAGAAGCCATGTGAACTATTATCATCAGTAACAGCACAAAAGGAAATCTATGCGGCAATTGTCACTGATTTAAATACACAATAATCATGAACCAAGAGAGTCACATATAACTTTGTTAACCGGCTACAATAGTAACAGTTAACTGGCTCAGCTAGTGTTCACCACGGAATGTTCTAGAAAACTGTCATTAGGTCATAATCAGATTACTTAATTAGCATTACCAACTAATTCAGGATAAAACTGGAATCCAAAAAAGGCCAAATCCTACAGGACTACAAGTGCAAATTCTATCTTGGTTTTAGACTCGGTGCCTTTGAAAGCTTAAAAGTAACATGGACAAGATAAAAGAATGGAGTCAAAGGACATGGCTTTATGATGGAAAACATAGCTCATTGCCATGCAATGAACAATATCATGAACCCAAGTTTCTCTATCTACAAATTTTATGGTATCGTAAGCACGGTGTACAAACTCACAAGTTAAAAACAATAACAAGAAAACAAATAAAAGTTAAAAAAAAAAGAGCATCCCAAGTTGAACTATAATCTAATATGTCCAAGACAAATCTTGCTATTATCATATTATTTTCTTTAGAAAACTTCAGGAGGGAAAAAATAGAAGGTATAAAATGTAATAAAAATATAAATATAAATGGCCAACATAAACAGTGATAGAGACATATCTTTTCTGACCGACCAAATGTAGATTTCCTACAAACAAGGCTAAGCCTTGTTTGCCTGCCTTTGGATTGAAGGATATGCTTGGTTGTGAAAAATCAAGAGTGACAACAAGAGAAAAGAAATGTTCATCTTTCACTAATTAATATTTTATAGAAAATATGGAAAAACTTATATAATTAAAATATGATCCACCTCCTTGAATGATAAGACATGACATAACTACTTATGAAAGTGTATTGTCGATGTATAATAATCATATTGATAGTTCTAATACATAAGTATGAGATAATCAAATTCTATAACTATTTTGTCTGAGCTCATAAAAGTTGCATCTCCATTGTGAAAATAGAGGGACTAACAGATTGGGTAAGAAAGACAACTATCCCAATTTTTAATTATTCTGTTTTGACCAACAGTCGCACCTAGTAATTCATAAGTCATAACTAATCCATTCTGCCAGATAATTTAAAAATTCTTCCTTCTAACAACAACAATACTCTATCTCAATGGCAGTAATAAAAAGTAGCTAACATCATATCTCAATAAACGTTTAGAGCTTTTCGTTGAAGACTCAAATATTCCTCCATCTACAACAATTTTCAAATATCACAATCCAAGTAATAATCTCGTCAAGATCTTCCATCTCAAGTTAATTGAGTTTCTTATTATGGTTGAACTTCTATTAAAAAAAAAATAAAGAAAAGACAACTGGCTTTCTCTCCTTGGACTGTAATTCATCTAATATATTCAAGTTTAAGCAGAAATATAATCCAGTACAATTAAAAGAACAATTATAAGCAAGGACTTACACCTTATGCATTATGTCGCTCACAATTTTGTTTCATGCAAACAGTCTTCAGTCATCACACTGCTTTACTTTGAAGATTTTTCCATTTTTCTGATATTTCCATTGTGCTTCTGTTGGTCAAATGCAAACTCAAGTTGTTTCTCCACAGACTTGACAACAGGTGTTCGCTTGGATCTTAACCGGTAGGGAGGAGATGCATTGAAAGCCTTATTATTGGGAGCATCATTGCCACGGCCATGGCTTGCTGGACTCTCAGAGAACCTCCCAACTTCAGAATCAGAATTTTTCTTGTTTCTCTGCTGACCATTAGAAGCATGAGATTCACCATCTACTTTCACAACTTTACTGGGACTGACTTGTGTCCGGACTCCAGTCTTTCTCTTCCTCAATATGGAAGGAGTATTTGGGTAAGTTTTAGCAGCCATTTTCAATATCGATTCAGGAGTCTGTGTGAAAAATTCACTACCCTTTACACAAGGTGGAGTGAAGAAGCCAACAGGTGATACCATTGGAGTAGAGCTGTAGTCATTTTGTAGGCAAAAGATATTTAAATAAAGAGAATCTAGAGGAACCAAACTCTCCATCTGCAGTGGCTCATAACACAAAGAACCACAGGTTGGATTTTCCTGTGAAAAAGATTTTGTGATTAACCTGCTTCTGCTCATTTCGCCATTATTTAGAAAATGCTCAATTATTAGATTGCCATTGAGCCCAGATTTCTCATATGTTGGCTCACTGTTTATTCCAAAATTGTTCGTTGACACTGGCTCTGAGTTGTTACAGCTGAAATCTAAATTGGACGGTTTGGGCTTGCATTCTACACAATCAGAATCAGCAGATTCATTCGCAATAACATTTGAAGAATCACCAACATCTCTTGCTCTTGCTAAGGACCTTAACCGATTCTTACCCCTGTCATCTAGCTTATTAATGTTTGTAGTTTCCGACGATGTTTCAGCAGCTGCATCTAATCTTTTATTTGAACTAACAAGAATTGTTTTAGTTGCAGAGCGTATAATTGTGTCTTTGACATCGGCTTGTGGACTGTTCTTCGGAATTGGTGGAAGTTTTCCTGTAGTTAAATAAAAATCCAACTTTTTCTTCAATGAACTATTCCAGTGGTTCTTTATTGCATTATCAGTCCTGCAGGAGAAAATTCATTTCGATATATATATTGATCACAAATAAACTTCAAATGACATATTATCCTCTCTTTTTTTCCCCCTGGTACATGCATATCATCCCCTTTTAAAGCAACATGTGTGAATGGAAGCAAATTACCGCTTGTAAATTATGACACCATTTGATAATTTGTAAGCTATGATCTTAATTTCTTTCTTGAAAATTACAAACTTAATAAAAGAAAACATGCCTTCCAGGGATGACCCGTGCTATTTCAGCCCAAAATCATACTAAGCAAGCAGCATAATCCCATAAAGACATCATTCCACGATTTGAGTTGTCACCTTTATTTTCTTCATGACAATCACAGACTAAATGAAAGAAAGCATACCTTCCAGGCAGGACCCTAGCTATTTCAGCCCATTTGTTCCCATGTATACAATGAGCATTCATAAGGGCTAATTCCTCCTCCGAAGTCCAGGCATCCTTCTTTATCTCAGGATTAAGATGGTTGTGCCACCTGTAAATATTTGAAACTTTATTTAATGATAATGGGCCCACATACTGACACCAAAATTATCTCTTCAATGTTTATGTAGAGCTCAACATTTGGAAGAGTATATAACAAGGGGGAAAATGAAAAGCAGAAAAACAAAAACCAGTATTCATTGAGTAAACGGCGAACCATACAAAAAGCCAGAAATGGTAATCAAATGTAATAGTAAGACATTCTGACCATCATTTGAAACATAGGAATATGCTGATAGAATGAAGATTTTAAAAGTTTGAAAGACAATATGCAAGAAAATAGGAATAACAAGTAATTTTAGTGAATATTGAACTTTGGCAATGATCAGTAAGAAAAAAAATGTGTGTGTGTGTGTGTGTGTGAGAGAGAGAGAGAGAGAGAACTTTCACATGAACGTCAATAAACCTACCGCTCTCGGCACTGTTTCCCTATACGACCAGGTAGAGACTTGGCTATTAATGACCATTTTGTAGGCCCATATTTTGATACTAGTTCAACAATTTTATCATCCTCCTGTAAGCCAAGCAAGAAAGGGAGGTTAATGCTTCAATAAAATTGTAGGAAAAGTGAAAACTAAACAGGAATATGTTTCAACCTCCTGAGTCCAAGGTCCTTTAACAAGTTCTGGATTAAGAACTTTTTGCCATCTGTGGAGACATTGCACTTCTGATCTATCAGGAAAATACTCAGCTGCATTTCAAAATTTAGATCTGTCAGGAAACTGAGTATAATTCTTTTACAGTAAACACTTGGTACTGAATATATTATGTACACTATAGGCAAATTACTGTGGTTTACACACATATAACACTTCTCCTTTACTGTAGATATTGTAATCAAACATTAAAGTGGAGAGACCCATATAATTAAGAGTATATACTATAGAGGTTTCTTTCTCACTTCTCTGTCTTCCAAAGCAGTGGCACCTTAGCTAAACATGATCTGCAAGCCAATGTATTATCAATTATATACTTCTCTTTTGTATAGCTAAAACTTTCATTGCATATTGTTTCATGTGTCTTAAAAGATAAGGCTTTTGTGGAATCTTCTGTTTCAAAGCAGATGATGGCATGGGGCCTGCTCTACACACCAAAAGTTCTGATATAAGGACCTAAGTTCTGATATAGGGACCTTTGCAAAATAATATTTACCTTGATTGTGATGAATTCTAGTCACAGATCAATGATTTTATCCCTTTCATTTTTTCAAGTATCTCAGGTATGTTCAAATACTCATTTATCTGAACCTATAACACATAGAAATTTCAATAAAGGAGTCATGTACGTGTCCCACACATATTGGTCACTCATATTAGACAAAATATAACACTAAGTGACACTTTAAATTACATATGCACACTTCAGATTTTATTATGTTGTCATGTCCGTGTCAATGTCATGTGTCGTGTCCGTGCTTCCTAGATCTGAACAGAGTCACTTTCCTAGAAGATATGCATGTCTACCATATCTGGTAAATCGCATACAAGGATCATCACCAAATTTTGAACCAAATATCTCCACAGCCAAAGCAACATAGCAACAACAAGTGATGTTAGTCAGAGGCCTTAAAAGCAAATATAGATACCTATTTTCTTCCAACTCTTTCCCTTGAAAGCTGCAACAGCATTCCTTAATGTCTCATCCTTCAGCAAGATCAGGAAAGCATTAAGAACAATTATAAATGACAATACAACAGCATATACGAATAGCAAAGACAGGATATAATATTAACATATCTAGCACTCAAGTTACCACAACATAAAACCACAAGAGTTTTGATGCTTTAGTAGATCTACTTGAATATTAATAGAAATCAAATCAACTAAGCTGAGTTCCCTTTTAAATTGGCTACATCTAACCCAAAAATGAGAGAAAAGGAACCACTGTCTCCAGAGACTAACCTCTTGTGCTGTCCAACCACCCTTCGCACGCCTTATGGGGCCAGTAGCTCTCCTGCGTGATCAAAATATTCACATGATAAAGAGCAATGCATCAAGACTATAGAGGTAATTGAAAATGTATGAGTTTTCCACCATAGGGAAAGATAACCAGTCACTATGGCAGAATGTGAAATTAAGCAAAAATAGACATGCATAAGATGAACAGTACAGCACACTGGACACAAAAATCAATCCCATATTGCATCAGACAATTCGGACTTTCCAGAGTGTTGCTGTAATGAAAAAGTATTGAACTTAAATGGGTGGTACCGATGAGAGGGTGATGTTGATGCTGGGCTACTTATTCCCGGGGACTTGCGTAAAGCACTGCCACTGCTTTCAGATATAGAAGAGCTAGAAGCAGCAATAGATTGCTTATTCTCCAGACAACACTCCTCTGATTTCACCCCAGCCATATGCTTCTATAATCATCTCCAAAACCCAAAATCCTAAATCAACAAACCGGCGGATAACGTAAAAGACTAAGAAACACCTCCAGAACCCATCACGCAAAAGTGTCTACACCTATCACCAAAAACGCCACTTAATTTCCAGAATTTCGAAACTTCAGCAGCCAAATAAAAAGATAAGCAGAACCCAGATCTTATAATCAGTTATCAGATCAAAAATTACAGACGAAAAAAGCAGAAGAAACTCTCATCACAAGGAACAAAGAATTTTCGGGTTTTCACCTCAAAAAATGACCGAAATCAGTTTGAGACAAATCAAAGTCTTTTATTGTTTAAAAAAAAAAAAAAAGACGCAAAGACTCGATCAAACCCAGAGAAAATAAAGCTGAATTCTGGAGAGCCAAAAAATAAAAAATAAAAGAAACAATATGTGAATTGTTCGATAGTGGTGTACCTCTGCTAACAGAGAAGTGGAGGGAATCAAAGTGGAGCTCATAGAAAAATCCAACGAATTCGAGCCTTAGACTACCTCTCTCAGAGAAGAGGAACAAGAACGAGCTATGGTTTCGAAAAATCCTCGCCCGTTGAAACGAAGGAGCAAAACGGAAATATAAATATAAATATAAATATAAAATAAAGCAAATTTATATATAACGAATATGTAAGCAGCGACGTCTCCGTTCATTGCCGTTACTGAAGCCCATCGTGGTTACTGAAAAACAGAACAAAGAAAACCTATTGGCTAACGGCAGTTAACGGGATCACTAAACGTTAGGAGACTAGAAGTTTGAACTCAAACGGCACTCAAGCCAAACAAGTCATAAATATCGAACAAGTTTGGGACATGGATGGCGGGGACGGAATCGCGGGAGATTTTGGACCGCTAGATAGGAGGGAGATTGCGGGAGGTTAATTGCAATGAGGTCAGAACGAAACGTTCTAACGGTTAAAGGGCGTGATTAAAATAGGATTGGAAGGTCAGATCAACGGTCAAGATTACGGTGATTTGGGGTTAGAATCTGATCAACTACACCTGGAAATAGGGACCCACCTTGAGATCTATCAGTTGACAATAAAGTCGACGGACCGTTTTCCTTTTGAAAGAATTATAAACAAAGACTTTGGTTTAAAAAAATTATTCTATGAGATTTGTTATTATTATTTAAAGATAAATTATCACTAATTTTAATTAAAATTAATAATACTTAATAATAATAGATTCTGTAAAATAATATTTTTTAACGCTAAATCTTTATTTATAATTTTTTTTTGAAATACAAAAAGAGACTAAATTAGTCTAAAAGCCGACGACCACAGTACAAAAATACACTAACACTACTGGTGACCTTTTCTTCAGTACATAATCCCAACAGGTTTGTTATGCGATTGGTTGGCTAGCCAGTCAACCAATCTATACGACTATACCATCTAATATATTCATTTTGTTATAATTTTTATTGAACTTTTATATCTGAAATTTTGATTATTGCGATTGGTTAAGGACTTCAATTTAAAATTTTAAATTATTAAGTCAAATATCAAAATATAGGTATTATGTAACATTTTATGCAACCAATCATATCTAATTGTATAACTAATTTTTTGTGGTAATATTAGAGCCTATTTAATGCATAGAATAAAAAGGAATAAAATAAATAAAATTAGTTTTAAAGATAAAAAATAACTCTTGAGTTTTATTTTTAAAAAAATAATTATTATTATTAAATAATAATTATAAGAGAGTACCAAATATTAAAAAAATAAAATTCCTAATGAATTACACTGATACATCTTCTTTTAGCAAACTGACATAATAAACTATCGATTTCTTATGAAAAATAAAATTTTCATTCAAATAAAAACTCAATGACACATACAACAATTATGAAAATGTTAAACCTAACCATAACAAATAAACACTTACAATTTTTCGTTCACATCTATTTACTTGATGTATTAGATGAGATAATTTTTATAATTGCTTAAATTTTCTAGAGTAAATAAAAGAAAAATTACAAAAAAAATTTATTTACCATTAGTTCCAACCCTAAAGGTGAACCCTGATAAATTTTGTTAATGAAACAATATTGTCTTATGTTATTTTTACAATGATGTATTTTGTGTCTCTTAATTTTATCTTAAATTTTGTTTTTATCTCTTAATTTTTTTAATTTTAATTTGATCTTTTAATTTTATTTTAGATTTTATTTTTACCCTTTAACTTCATTTTAGTTTTAATTTGATCTTTTAACCTTACTTTCAGTTTTATCTTTGTCCTTTACTTTCATTTCATTTTAATTTTATTCCTTAACTTTACTTTATATTTTACTTTTATCCCTTAATTTTATTTTATTCTAGTTTCACATTTAAATTTTAGAAACTACTCAAATATTTTTTTTCCACTTTCATTTTTTATTTTTTCATTTGTCTATTAATATGAGTAAACCTATAAAGCATAATAATTCCTATTTGGAGATTCAATTCTATGTTTTATTCATTTGTAAACTAAATTAATTGGTACTTAGTTTAGTGACCTTAATTCTTAATTATATGATGCCTAAATATTTAAAGTATAACATCCCAGTATATGAAATTAATTATAAATTATGGAGAGAGTGAGTTAAATTAAAATTTAGGGAATTTAAATTAAATATTTGAGAGTGAAATAATTGAATTAAAATATAAAATTGGGTATGATATAATTCTATACATTAAAAGATATGAATTAAGTAAGACGTTAGCACTTGATATAAAATTAAACACTTTCAAAATCGATGACCTTGGCTAATTAAATTAATAAATTCATTATCTATAACCATTCCTCTCTCTCTCTCTCTCTCTCTCTCTCTCTCTCTCTCTCTCTCTCTCTCTCATTTTGTCCAACTCTATTCTATGTAGCGAAAGAACTCTTGATCGAGAGAAAACATTTAGCCATGGAGTTGTGGGTTAAA
This sequence comes from Erythrophleum fordii, assembly GCA_032878935.1. Taxonomy (NCBI): domain Eukaryota; kingdom Viridiplantae; phylum Streptophyta; class Magnoliopsida; order Fabales; family Fabaceae; genus Erythrophleum; species Erythrophleum fordii. The sequence continues at coordinate 1,176,339 of JAVQMF010000023.1, read as the reverse complement.
GCTCATGCATGCATGGAGGAGGAATTGAAGGAATTTGTCAAGGTGAGTTTCACAAAAATTCATCTCCATCCTGTGCTCTTCCCTTGAACAATTCTACCTCCTGATTTGATGATAGTTTTAGCTAAATGAAGGTTAAGTGAAAGGTAGATATCTTCATTCAAATGAAAGGAATTGAAAGGAAGATGTTTTATAAGATAAGCGGTAGATAATTTGAGCTAAATTATAGGGTTTCCAAATCTGATTTTTGTTTTTGGTTGTTGCTAGAAATTTTGACCATAGTTTAAAAAAAAAAAAATAAGGTATTGCTTCATGGTTCAACTAGGGTTTGAAAGAAGGAGAAAAACTTGAATTTTTCATCAAAGTATAGCCTTCTAATTATGTATTTATAATGCTATATGAAAGGTGTTTTTGCTTCTATTACCGAGCTTTAGAAGATGTAAGGAGTGAGAACTTTGTATAATTATAGTCTAGTTTAGTTTACTAATTGTTCTCTAAGAATGTGTAGGTAATAAACTTTTATAGATCTAAACCGAAAGTAAGTTAAAGAGGTTTGGAGCTAACTTGTTATATGAGAATTTAAAGAATGGTGCATGGGTGTAGTGTTTGCTTAAAATATTCAATAGTTATGGTTAAATATGATAAATTGATGTTAATTGGGTGGCTATTCTATTTTGGCCATGGTTAAACAAGGGCAAATTGAAGAGAATTTTAATTGGCAGTGAAGGAATTAGAAATAGTTGGAGAAACTTATGCATAGGTAAAGAATATACATTTATAGCTTCTTATTTAGTAAATTAGTAATTTCAAACTTAGATTTTGATTTGGTTTTTTTTTTTCTGTGGTTATAATTATGTTAAGGTAGGCTTATTAATAGCAAAAATTAAAGTTTGCCTTACAAAAGAGTGGCTAGGGAATACTTGGACTGCTAATCAAGTAATTTCTTACCTTTATGAATATATTTCCAATGAACTATTATGTGAAATACTTATTTATAAGTTTTCTTGCTATTTAATTGCTTACGAGATATTTATGAGATGAAATCAATAAGAAGGTCATACCTCACTACACTGTTCTTACGGTGGAAAGTTATGTTCAAGGAAAAGGTTATTTCTCCCCATTTGATGATAATGTTTATGCTTAAATTTAATGAGAAGGTCATGCCTCACCATATCATTTATACAGTGGAAGGATTATATTATTAAGAAGACCATGCCTCACTATAGATATGAGAAACTTATGTTAAGCATGATTGAAATAAGTTTCATGATTATATGTGATGTATAATGTTATTATATGACCCTTGTATATAATCAAATATGCTATTTATATATGTTAAATATGTTTCCTTGCATGCCATAATAATTCTTTATACCTTGTTGTTTTGAAATATGCTTTGGAAAGGTAAAGTAATTACTGGGAGTGTATCTTACCCTTTTGGGGACTTTTTTTACATCATTTCAAGGGAAAGTTCAAATAGAAGATTTAAGAAACAACCTGAAGCCTAAGTAGGGTTGCAAGAGGGAAATGCAAGAGGTTGTATGTGGTCTTTTGATGTCTAAATATAAGTTTTGATGATATATATATGTTCCACATGTTCTATTGTTGAGCCATAATGGCTATTTTGAGATGTAAGCATGTATATAGAGGAATTATATATACATAATGTAATTTACCTTGCTTAGGCCCTTGTAATATATTTAGAATTTGAAAGTATGATAATCTTATTTTGTTGTTGGTTAATCTTATCTCAATGATTATATATAAAACAAAAAGCTAGTTTTGCCCTTCGGCATGTATAAGTTAAATGTGCACATTTAGGGACTTAGTAGTTGTTATGTGTCTTATAGGTGTCTTAGCATATATTTTTAGCTTTTGGAAGTATATTAGATCTACTTTAGTCCTTTGGCTTGTGTTTGAGATAGTTAGACAAAGTAAAACCTTGTAAAATGTAAGTTGATTCCTTTGCTACCATTAATTAGCTTTATATAAGATTAGTATAGCAAATTATTGATATAAGGGGAAAACTGTGATTTTTAGCTTTTAAGAAACTTTATTTTAGTTGGTAGTTAAGGTTTAAAATATCTTAGGAAGTGTAAGCAATGTTTAGACATACAAAATCTAAATATTAGACCATTTAGAAGTTAAAAAATGTCTAATGTGGGAGTAAAGATGTCAAAATTTGATTTAGGACATAAGTGTGTGACTTTTATATTTACACAACTTCCTTTAGGTGTTATAATCTTGCTCCAACTAATTTGGTGCCAATTGGAGATGTGGTTAAGTTTTTGGCATTTACACATAGAGTGTTAAGTGTCTTTTTTTTTTTTTGGCTTTTGTACTATCATAGAAGAAGGACCTTGGTTTAGTATTACTTTGGAGTATATCTTGAGAGTTTATGACTAATTAGGGTGCTTAAAGATGATGCAAAATAATTAGGGAAAGTTTTGGTGAGCGTGGTGTGAATTCAAGAGAATAAATGTTAGGAATTATAATTGCTTGGTGCATTTTTGCTATTGTCATATTTTAAGTGCATGATGCTTGTTGTCCTAGGCCTCTTGATCGATTTTCTTCACTTTCTTACATGTTATATGATAGAAATAGATGTTATATTATGTCTAAGGATACAAGGAAGTGGTCTTAGGAATTTTGGATGTCTATAAGTTGGGTTTAAGTGGTAGTTTGCTTTCTTTATGCAAAATGTGTTGTTAAAAAGTCTGCACTTGCCATTCTAGCATGGTGGTGGTTGTCTTAATTGTTTTTCCTTGATTATTGATGTTATAGATGTTGATTTAGGCATATTTTGGAATGTGGAAGAGTGATAGAAAGTTTTATAGTGTTTTAAGGGTAGTTAAATAAGGAAAAAGTGTGATTTTTGTAGGTTTTGCTATCCATTATTCTTATTTCTATCATGGACTAGTTTGACACTTGGTTCATGGGATTTATATGTATTTTAGGAATTTTTAGATACTTATAATAGCTTGTACTTAGCATATCTTGATGGTTGAGAGGTCGGAGAATTTAAAAATTCGTATTATAGTTTTGTTTAGGCATGCTCACTTAGATTTCTTAAGTGCTGTTATAAATTTCTTTTAGTCTTTTCGCTTATTTAAAGTTTGAAATATGACCTAGGATATTGTATATTGCTAGAAAACTTTGTTAATAAGATTTTAGACCTTGTAAACTGATATGATTGGTATTTGGTTATGCCTTAATGCTTTGATTTAAGACCTTATTGACAAGATCTAAACATTGTCGATAAAATCTTTGGGTAGTTTTAGGATTCTTTAATCGTATAACAAAAAATAAAAGTTTAAGTTTTGATTAGCCCATATCCCCCAAAAAATAAATTAAAATTAAAATTAAATTAGCACTTATTCATAGGAACTATGTTGCATTGCACATTAGTTAGGCAAAAATTCTCCAATATAGCTATAAAGAGAATAGTTTGACATAAAACATTTTAATTTGATAATATTAGAGAAAAAAATATTTGAGTTGTTTTTTAAATTAAAAGCCAAATTGAAATAAAATTAAATAAAACAAACAGACAAAAGTGAAATATAAGTTAAAGTTAAAAGATTAAATTAAAATTAAATGAAATTAAAGAATAAAATTGAAACTTAAGAAAATTTAAAGGATCAAATTATAACCAAACAAAATTGAAGGACGAAAATAAAATTTAAAGTAAAATTAAAGGATTAAATTAAAACTAAATAAAGAGAAAAGAGAAAAGTGAAATCCCAGGTAAGATTAAGAAATCAAAGATATATTTTTGTATTTAAAAAATGACTATATTTTGTATAATATTAAAAAGTAAGTCAAAGATATTAAAGTTGTTTATGAGGTTGAAGGATTCGTGTTTAAATCCTAATTAGAGTCAAATTAATCAAAAAAATTATATTTTATCCTATTAAACTAAAATTTAATTACAAAATTTATAAATAAATTTTAAAATATAAAAAAAATATTCTCTTTAAACTTTAAAATATAATAAAGACTTTTGAAATACTATTTGGTATTTGGTGCTCAAAGAATACTTTATTATATCTTAAAATTCATATACTAATTTTTAAATTAGATAATGAAAAAATATATAATTCTCTTAAAAAATTAAAACACCTACATATATATAAAAATCTTGTTTAAAAATAAAAGAAAAAAGGAAAAACATCTTCTATCTCTTATACTTCGAATTGGCAAGGGAGGAGCATTTTAATCAATGGCCAACCTCTTTCATTCTAAATGAACTTTTTGTAATAAAGTATCAATGTTCTTAGCATTATACCAAATTGACCAATTTAATTAGTTAAATTGAAAATTGGACCCTGATTTGGTTTGATAAGTTCAAAAAATCGATTAACTAAATGACCAGTTAAAAATCAATTAAATTAATCAAAATCATACTAGTAAAAAGTTAGTTGAATTGGTTATTAAAGTTTTTTTTTAAAGATTTTTTCTTAAAAAATAGAATCATTCATCTTAAATAGATATGAAAAACTAAAAATAAAATATACTAAAAGAAAAAGAGGGTTAAAATAGAGAGAAATTTAAAAAAAAAAAAAAGGTAAACAAAATATGTGTATTTGACCATTTTCAATGTTTGCTTTCCATTATATCCTATCTGTTAATCACATTTCTCTTAAATATTAAGATATTTGACCAAAATTGTCATTTGCATTTTATTTTTGTTTTTTAATGACAAGTGAAATCTTAATATATTTTAAAAATTTTTAAAGTTTAATATTAAATATTCTTAACTTTTAATCATGGATAGTTTTTGTTTTTTAAATAAAAAATAATTTATCAAAAACTTTAAAAAATATTTAATTAGTAACTAGATATTTAAAATTTATTAGTATTTATTTGTTACATTAGAATTTTAATATATAAAATTTTAAAAATATATTTAATTATTATCAATTCAACCAAAATTAGACTAATAAACTATAAATTATAGCTTCCATGAATTCAATTACCAGTTCAATTTTATAAATATTACAAAATACTATTTCAATGTACGTCAAAGTTTATTAAGAAGGAGAAAGGTGTTTATTTTTCAAAAAAACTACTTATTTTAGCTTTTTTAGATATTTGATCAAACTTTAAAAAATACTTATTAAATGGTAGTAAAACTAAAAGCAATTTTTCTACTATAAAAAGGGGGGAAAATGCTCCTTTAAGATAAAAATACAAACAAAAAGTAATTCTTTTTAAAGTAAAAATATCTTTACTCAAAATTATTAACTACCACCTAACTTGTTTAGTAATTTGATACTACAAAGTATTTTTGTGAACTAAAAAGTACTTTAAACACAATAACATCAATAAAAATACTTATTAAATAATCTTGTCAAATATAAAATATTACTTTTTTACATTATGAAACTCTATTAATTAAAAATATAATTTTACAATAAACAAAAATTCATAACAATCCCAAATGTGCTCTAAATAAATGTACTACATCTTATCAGAATTTGAAATTCCATTTAAATAGAAAATCTTTGCTTCCAAATAGAATTACATGCCATATAGACATAATTGATTAATTTTGTGTGACCATAAATTTTTAGGTTTTAGTTACAATCATTCTCATTGCACTATGTCCTTGTATCCATATACAAGAAATAAATTTTTAATGGAAAACAAGCAGAAGTTTGGTGTAGGATTAAAACTCAATGGAAGGAAGATATTATAGTGCATAATATTCGTTTGGATCTTGTTTCTTCAAAAAGCAGGTGCGACTAGACCATAAAGCAAGTAAGTTTTCCAAACATAATTCTATAATAGTTTATTTAAAATGTAAATAATTATAATATTTAATTTATATTTATATTATCTCTAATAACAAAAAAAATTAAATTTATTTTAAAAAATTTTTACAAGTCAAGGTCTCAAAACTTTAACTGTTTAATAAATATAACTATTTTTCACTCATATTATTTGGTCAATCTATCAATATTCCACAACTCTTATATTTTTCCCCTCCCTCATTTATTTTTCTAATAATATCCTCTATTCCCAACACCCTAACCATTACCTTTTTTTTTTTTTTTCTTTTAACTCTCCATAACCAAGTGCATTAAATTTTAACAATCAATTATTTTTCACAACTTTTATTTTTTCTCTCATTCTCAACACATTAATGTTCAAATATTTTACTACAAAATCATTTATTATCTTGTTCACTCTCATTCCGAAAAACACTCAAACTCTCCTTTATTGCATATCTCACCCATTTGAGCCAAAAGCAAAAGAAAGTTATTCCACTTTTTGTTAAGAAAAAATTAGCAATATCATTTCATTGAAGGGCTTCATTAATTGATCTCTTTTGCTATCGAGTTTCATATTTGGTTCCTATATATTGTTCTAACCTTTAACTACTTTTTTATTCTTTAATCTATATTTTTATACGCATATATTATTTTCTTGAAATTTTTTTAAAATTTAATGTATCAAATAGAAAATATTAATTTCGTTATTCAAAACTTAAAAAAAAAAAAAAAGAGGGGAACTGAAACTTTAATACAGTCTCAAAAAGGAGCTCTTGATGAATTTTTTACAAGCAATAAAATAAAAAATTAGAATGAGGGAGTGTTCTTTGAATGAACAAGTTAATGATGTAGTTGGGTTGGTATGATAACGAAATACAAGAAGAAGTTAGTGAAAAGTCTCAAATTGGTCCTCATAAAAATCAACTTGTAAATGATCAATTAAATGATTACATTTCTAAAAACATCTATAATCCAAGTCATGGACAAATATTGACACAAATTTGAAAGACTTGTTAGAGAAAAGGGGCCGGTTAGAATTACTTATATAGATTTTCCATATAACCAATTCTCAAGATGTTTTTTTTTTTACTACACAGTATATAAGAAAATTGGTAAACGGGGAGAAGAATGAGATATAATGGTTAATTCATTCTAAAGATTAAATGAATTAACTATATTATCAATTAAAAAGAAATGCTAGAAGAAATTGATTATAAAAATTTAATTCATAACTTTGCATCTTTGAAAGTTAGAAAAATAAATTTTTAATAAAATTTTTTATTAATTTTATTAAATAAATAAAGGTCTCATATTAAAATTTCGCTTTAAGTTACAAAAAATGTTGAGCCTTGTTAAAGAATATTAATTTTATTAAATAAATATGTTAAGGCATGTTAGACGTATTAGGAATGTAAGGGAAAATTCATCCAAACAAAAAAAAGAATGTAAGGGAAAATAGTTAAAAACAGAATGATTGTTAAGGGAGTGAGTTAACTAACTCACTCATTAAAAAACCATGTTACAGAATAGGAAGCAAGTTATGACAATTAGTGAAGTTTCAGTTCTCCTAATTCTCTCTATTCTGTACTCTTCTATTCACTTTTCTCCTAAGTCCTTGTAAAAAAGTGAAAGTAATAAGGCTTTTTCATAGTGCTTGACTCCGACAATGATCTTGCTTCAATCTGTTTCTTCAAACGCATGGCTGGTCTATTTAGGAAGAAGAATGCAAAGAAAGAATATGGTTATAGCTATTCCAATTCACTTTGTTACTTGGAAGATGTTGCAGGTCGATAGGGGCTCGAAAAGATGTATTGCTATTTATCACACTCAGGAGCTTGTTGCTGAGTTATCTTCACAAGGAAGGAGCTCCTGTTTATCTCCCGTTCTGTGTTCTGTGAGAGAGAGAAATTCTTTCTCTTTCTCTCTCCCACAAAGCAGGAGAAGGATAAGAGTAGATCCACATTAAAAGCAATTCTTATATACACTTATATATCATATCATTTATATATTCAACGATTAAAATTTACTTAATATGTGAATTTCATCTATTCTTCCAAGTTAATGCAAAAGAGCGTTGAAGAGGTCTAGCTCTACCAGGTTAAAGCTGTAAGTTATTGTTTTGACATGAATCTTTTTAATCTTGTGGGAGAGAGAGGGACACAGTGCAAAAAAGACGTGAGGGGGTTCAAGTTGTCATCGTTCAGGATATTTATAAGGTTGGAGAGTATTTTTATTTAGGGATGATATACTAAGCATGTGTAATACTGCTATGGGTATGATCCCTAAACGTGTGTCCCTACACTTAAATGAGTATATCCTAAAACTCGTAATATTTGTCTGTTATTTTTCAATTATATATATATATATATATATATAGGAGATATTGTCTAAAGATATCAAAAGAATGACATGAAAGATTTTGTTTTAATCTGTTGCTTGATGTTTAATGTGTAAGCATCTTATTTATAAAGTTGAGATTTTTTTTTTTTGGGTTAGAGTACAAAATTGAAATTACATTGAGAGGAGACTTCTAAAGTGAAAACTCTCTCTAAAATGATAAAGTATTTCATAATATTTTTTTTATTTTTTATTAAAAGATAAAAATTGATAAAATAAATAGAAAACTCTTACTTTACCACTTTAAAGGGGATCATCACTTTAAAAGATTTTCTCTCAATCACATTGGACAAGACACTTGGTAAATTTTTTTCCATTATTTATTTACAATATTTCAGCATAATAAGAGATAATATTAAGATTCAGATCAAATCCCAAGAACAGTGAAAAAATCTTTTAGCATTCTTTAATATATGGTTTAATTTAAGTAAAGATGTAATTTTGGTCCACTAATTTTGTAGTCATTTCATATTTTTAACTTTTATCTTTTTTTTTTCCCTATCATCATCCTTTAACTTATTAAACATCATCAATTTAGTCTTTCACCAAGGTTCCTCTAGGCGATAACCATTCAAATGAAAACACTTTGATCCCTTAAGATGGTTTTAAGAGGAGATTTAGGCCAAATAAAAATTCAAAGATATCCCTGAATTTAATAATAATAAAAAACTATTAACATTTGATTTGTGAACTTTATGCTATAGTTTAACGATTTATTTTGACTACTATAGTACTACGTAGGTACCAAATTGTCAATGTTTATAAGAAACAGATGATCAAAATCCCTAGTTTGCAAGGATGAGCCAATTTAAATTAAAAAGAAAAAAAAGGTTTCAAAGATTCAAACTTGAATAATTCAGGTCAAAAGACACCGTACGGACAACTCGAATCTTCGCTGCATTGTCAATTATTCTTTTGGATGTACCAAGTTTTAGTGATAAGTAATTTGCATTTCATAATAGAGATCTCTACTTTGTGATCGGTTGGTGAAAAATCTACAAGCACAATACACACACACACACACATAATGAGAGAAAGAAAGATGAAAAAAAGATAGCATCCAAGTTTGATGTGAACTGCCAGTATAGGCAATATTACAACAATTATCGTCTGTTTTTTTTCTTTGGTAATACTAAAATATTTAGGAGTTAGATAAATTGTTCTAACTCAAAAGTGAGATGCACTGTAATCAGTAGATATCTATCAACAAGAGATTCCTAGGAAAAATAAAACTGAAAACCTTTGAATCAAGGCAACTCAATTTTACCAATGCAGCAAACCCGTTGGCAATAGTTATACATCTTTAAGTAGCTAGATAAAATAATAATATCTTAAATATCTCTATGAACTTACATACGCAGAAAAATAGATATCTAGGAATCAAATGTTCGCATGAACACATAAAATCTGTGTTTTTTCATCCAATTTCAGTTCGCCATATTTTTCTTAGAAGCATGAGATACTAAAGATTTTAACTTGATTGATGCCTTCATATAAGTTTTGATAATAACAAACAATTTAAATTACGTTTTAAGAGTTTAATTCAAGTTTGGGCTCACCAAAAGTTTTAACACTGTATAGAAAATTGATCTTAAAATCTTTTGTAAAGGAATTGGAAGTATTTTTGAGCTATTAATTGAAAAAAGAAAAAGAACTTTAGTTGGAGCATAAGTGTTTTAAACTTGACTTGTTGGCTCTTTTGGGTAGATTTTTTGAGATTTTATCAAAGTCTCAAATTATAAATCAACCGGCAGCTTTTACATTTCAATTAAAAGATAGAAAGACTTTGTAATTCCTCACCATTGAACAAGTTGAATGGCAACTTCTCGAAGTTCATTACTAGGTTGAAAATAAGAATAATTGAATTACAAGTCAACTGACAACTTCGATAGCCAATTAGTAAGCTATTAGAAGTTTTAAAAACTCAACCCAAGAGCTACCAATCAATTGGCAAGACCTGCAAGTCAATTGGTACCCTCTATTTTTTCTAAAGTCTTCCCCTTCTCTTCAAAATTCAAAATCCCCCCCCCCCCCCTCCCAAAACAAAACAAAAACAAAAACAAAATCTACGCTACCAAGAGACTGTTAAGGGCTGCCAATCAACTTCTGTAGTATGAAAAAGTGTCCAAAAGGCAAATAATAGCTAATTTTGTACCATTTAACTTCTAACTTCTTTCTAACAACTATTCTGAGAAAAATGCTATGAGTATATATGAACCTAAAACTCTCAAAGAAATTGCTTCTAACCTCTTTATGATTACCTATGAACTCAATAAATTTTTCTTCTTCTTTTAAGTGCACTTTCGATTGCAAAGTCACTTTCTGAGAAAGTTTTTGCTATGTACCTTTATCCTTTCTTCTTTGTGAGATTGAAATATCAAAAATAGAAATTTCTTAAGTTGAAATCCGGACAAATCAATGATCCATGTTTGAGTAAGTCTTGTTAAGTTGGGATTGTAATCTATTAAACTTGTAGATATAGTGAAAAATCTCAAATCGAGGCTTGAAAATTAGATATAAACTTGTTTAAAGTTGAATCATGATAAATTAGCTGTGTTTGATATTTCTCTTTCCTTCTCCTTCTTGAATTGATTTTTCTCATCTCTCTACTTCATTTTAAGATATATTCATCACGTGCTCTGTTTTTGTTCTCTTTTGACTAGCATTAAAGTTTTATTTCCACTTGCTTTCATCTTTCGTCCAAAAATTTTGAAACTCAGGGTCCTTCATTAAAAAATAAATAATTAATTAATTTGTTTATGGAACCTAATTCACCTCTCTTGGGTGCTAAGTCATTTCTGATAGATGAAGAGTGTGTAATTTCTTTATTCAACTAAAATATACTAAGGCATCTAATTCAATAAAAGAAAGTTCTCTCTATCAATTTCTAAGACTTCCAATCATGTTTTTCCGTAATTAGATTCCACACACACTCATATAACCTCTAACTATCCTATTTCTCAAGAGTGTTTTCATATAATTATTTTTCCTTCGTAGTTCCCACCCAAAGCCATTCTCAAACGTAAAGTGTCATATTGGCAGCTCTTTGGTCAGAATCGTTTCGTTGCAGAGTAAAATTAGCGTGTTGGCTTTTGTTTTGCAATGAAGTTTCATTCAACAACACCGCCCCCCCCCCCCCCCCCCCCCAACCCCAAAAAAAAAGAACAGCCCCAATATTATAAAATGATATTGCTTAAATTCTTAAAATAAGAGAAGGGGTTTGATCTACTAGATCAATGTATCCAAGTACTTGCAGAGCTTTTAGAAAAGCAACAATTCAGGACTCTGTTTTGTTCCATGCCCAATTATAATGACAACAGCCTGCCACTTCCCTATCTTCGACAGCTATTTTGACACTAGGGGTATGTTTGGATTAGAGAGAATGGATCCGAAGAGTATAGGAAAGAAAAATTTTGATTTAGACCTTTTTCTTGATTTAGATTTATATCAGGCATTTCCTTCCCTTCTCTATAGTTCTCAATCCAAAGAGCCAGTCGAAGAGAGCTGCAGCTGTAACACAATGAAGGCTTAACAAAATATAGTTCATGGCAATACATTGTGTGTCGAGTGAAAAGTTCATTGGAACAAAACGTAGAAAGATCCTCCAAATATAGAAGAAATCATCACAGAAAAAGAAGTGAAATTATAACTATAGTAATTTCACTTTCTTTGAATTTTTTCTAACTAAAGGAATTTCACTTATCATCAACTATTTTTGGGTTAAAATAAGAAAAATGCTGGGTTTACAAAAAATCTATGACTGATACTGTACAAAGACACCTTAATCTGCCCCTTTGTTGAGTTCCGCAAATCTCAAGCCTAAATGAATTGAATGCCTCAAGAATTTTTCAGCACATCTACGAACACATGTTTCCTCTTTCTTGGTCAGGGATCGTCGATAGAATGTATCCACGCAGTCCGTGAAACATCTCTCTACTAGTGAATTATACATCCTTAGACTGTAATTTTGTTTCAGCAGAGCATATATCAATAACAATATCCAACATGTGCTAGAATGAAGACATAATTACCCCAGTTTTATTAAGAAAAAAAAAATAGAAGGTGCTTCTATATGGAAAAGCCATGGATCAAGTAGATAAATGCCAATTTTGGAACCCCCCCCCCCCCCCCAAAAAAAAAAAAAAGGCTAGATAAATGCCAATTTGTTTTAAAAGCTTGCAATCAAGTAAGATATTGGTGTTTTAAGTTCCAAACGCAAATGCAATTCTAAAGTATTCATTCACATTGTCCTATTAAAACCATCAATTAATATGTTAAAGCTAGAGTTTTGGCTAAAGCTATTGTAATAGAATATATTCATGGGAAAAATACAAGTGCAATTCTTCAACTTTATGTGATTTACAAACACTCCCTCAATTTTAAAATACCGAAAATTGCACATCTAAAATTACATCCTTCAGCATTTGAGAATTTGGGGATTCAGGTTAGGGGCATTTCATTCCCACGCAAGTCTTTTTTTAATATTTTAAGCACCATTTTTTTAAAAAAACTTTTAGACCAATGGAGGTGTGCCAAGAGGCAAGGAAAACAGAGTGAAGTAGTATCTCCGTTAACGGAAATGGACAAAAGGTTTTAAATGCTGAAGAGTGACAGTTCAGGGGACTAATTTTGTGTTTTTACAATTGACGAACTATTTGTAAATGACCTAAAGATGAAGTGTGTTTGCATTTTTGCCTATATTTATATAAATCCTCTACTTTGTTTCTCATTGTTATGCCCAACATTAATAAACTTGTTTCCCTTAGTATAAATTTCTGCACTGGAAAAAGATAACTGTTCTATTTGACATGGATCAATAACCATGAGCAAATTACAGAAAGAAAATCAAAGCATGAATTAGTCCATAACTTCAATGGCCACTAAAAAGATAGACTACACAAAGGGTTTTTATATTCAGTGGTCATTGCTTCATAAATTTGTCTCCCATTCTTCTCCTCGGCAATACTTGTGTCTTATATATTTCCATAAACTAAGCATCAATCTGTTCAACACAGCACTTATAAAATCCCATTACTTTAAAAACAAAACCCAATATTAATTGACACTAACACATTGATAGGCAAATAAGGTTCCATTCATGAACAACAATAATCAATACTCAATAGCGATAGAACATTAAGGTTTCAACCAAAATCATCATTTCTACTTCAGTTTATTCAATTAACTTGCGCAAAACAAGTTTTTACCAGAAAATGACTTTTCTTGAATTCATATGGGTTATTCTCATTACAAAATATAAGTAAAAACTAGAGAACAATAAGTAACCATAGATTAGAAACTGAGATTTCTGTATTATTGAGACAGAGAGAGAAGAGAACCTGTCACGGATTTGGAGTTGGTCGATCGTGGCAGACATTCTTTCCTTATCTTCTCCAGGAAGAGAATCCAAGTCTCCAAAGATGTTCTTGTCCATTACTGATTATTAAAAAAAACAACAAAAAAAAGGACAATTTTTCGAAGGTTAAGGTTTATGGGGTTTAAGGCCTTTGCCGAATAACGGCTCTGCTGTCCGAAACAGGAAAAAACGAAATAGCCTCTGCTTAAACCCTAAACGCTGCAACAGAACATAATGTCTCCCGTTAAACTCCGACTTTGTTTGCTTATAGCCCCTTAAACTACGAGTTATTTTCTACCAGTATTTGCAAAAGGGTCCCTAAACTTTCACAATTTCCCCTCTCTTAACTTCGATTTCAAGGTGTCTTCCTCTTCATCAACGCCCATGATCATTGAAAGTTGCTGTCAATTTGTCTTCAAGTTAACTGATTTATAAACCAAAAGAAAAAGCTAACACGTAATTAGTTATATTTTTTATTAAAATTTTAATTAAAATATAAAAAGTATATAATTTTTAATAATAATATAATAAATAATTTTTACGAATAAATATATATTGTTTAATTAAATTATATATTTGTTGTATTAGTATTAAAAAATTATATGTTTATTATATTTTAATTAAAAATTTTAATAATAAAAATATAAAATATTATATCAAAATTTAATCCTAAACCAAAGTAGTTGCAACACAAAATTCTTAAGAGGGACTGTATATGGGACCACACCTCTCAATTTATTTTTCTTTAATAAGAAAAATCTTGTACTAGCAAAAAAAGATCTAAATTAGTTGTATGTATTGTAATTGCAACTATATTGCAATGGAGTTTATACACTATTTCGCTTACAAGTCCAAGATATTTTTTAGATTAAACCTAAGTATAATTTTTTTTTTTTTTGGTTATTGGATTCTTTCATAAAATTATAACATTGAGTAAAACAATTTTTTAAAAATTTAATTATGTGATCTTGAGTTATAAAAATTATATATTTGTTATATTATTATTAAAAAATTATACATTTATTATGTTTTAATTAAAAAATTAAACAATCAAAATATAAAAAATTATACACGCGCGCACACAAAACTCTTAAAATTGAATTACTTAGCAGGTTGTGGAATTACAAATAACAATGAAGCACGGGTAGCTCGTTGGGCCCGTGACCAATTGCATATTAAAGACAATTTAAATGAAGGTATTTTCTACAATGCTACCAGTGATTCAAAACTTGTTCATCATAGAAACTTATGATTGGTTTGGTGTAAGAATAATCTAAACTTCTTCGTTTTTTCAAAAACAAAATTATAAAAATTAAAGAAAAAATGACACAAAAAATAAAAATACATATAAAATTTATTTTTTCTCTGTTTGTATATTCTTTTTTTAAATTTTACAATAATTTTATAATAATAAATTTTAGAGATTTGATACTCTTGATTAGAGATATTGAAACCCAAAAAATCATTTTGGACAATGCGTCCAATCGTGGATAAGCCATTTTTTTTCATGGGTCTCGGAGAAACATGTGGTGATGCTTTTAACTAGAGAAGTAGCTAGCAGCCAATTGGGCCACTCAAGCAGTTTTGGCTAAGAAGGATTCTTGGGACATGACATCACAAGCAACATGTAATTATCTATTAATTATTAAAAGTAAGAATACTAAAATTATTTTTTATTTATAAAATAATCTTATTTTTGACTTCAAGTTCCACAACATTCGTGAACTAATGAGAAAATTATTGAATATTATCACAGCATCGACTAGTTCATATTTTTACCAATCCTTTACAGATTCTTAAACTGAAAAAAGTTACTTTGTTATATACCAAACCAAACTATATAAAGATCAAGAATCAGATATATAGAGATAAGAGAAACACAAAAATGTTGGTTCAAACAGTTTAGTTCTATATGAACTGTCCCATACTTGTATAGTTCTTTATGAACGCTCTCATACTTTTATAATTCTTTAAGAACAAGTCCAAATTTTATATTTTTTCTATTTACGTATGAAGAGATTCTTCTTATATAATACTTTAGATATAAAGAAGATCTGTAATATTTGATCTATTCAAGACACTATAAAAAAAAAAAAGGAAGTAATATACCTTTAAATATACTAGTAGAGAAAATGTAATACCTACCTTCAAAAAATTCAATAATTCATATAATAATTAATTCTACTGACTTCAACAAGTTGCAGCTAAATTAAATTTTACTCACCCGACGATTTGATCGTTGTCGGGATGGCTTCAAGTAATGGATGCCACTTATTTGTACATTAAATGATTTTCTTCGCATTCAACTTAATTATTTAAAAATTCTGTAAATGAATATCGTTATCGATCACTTCATGTATCAACAATGCATCAAATGAAAATCAGTGTTAGAAGTTCTTCTTTCCCGCCGCCATCACAAACTTCTTATCATGTGAAAAGAAGAACTACCAACCCACCATAAAACAAGGCCATGATCATACAAAAGAAAGGTGACTCCTGCAGGTCCCATTCTTACTGGAATAGTTATCACTATTTTGTCACTGCTTTGGCTGTGAGTACTACAAGTTAAGTACACGCACTAACACGATCACGAGCACAAATTATCTGTTACCTGTACTGAAATAGAGAGGCGTAATGAAAGGAAAGGAAGAATTTCTGGAATTTCTTTCAAAGCTCTAATAATTCATAAAGCACTTGTACTGTCCTCTTTGCAATGTTGAAGTATTGATGATTAGCATGTTTGGATGAATTTTTAGAAAGAGCAAATTAAAGTTTGTAAAGAATAAATCACGTTTTATAAAAAATAATAAATAATTATTTTTTACACAAACATGATTTATAATCGAATTTTCAAACACATCAGAGAACGCGCGATACCGGTTATTTTATACTTACTTTTTTACCTAAATTGCTTACTCAGAGATAGCTGTTATGATATCTTAATTACGAGATCCCATAATGCAAAATGACTCACCACTATTACCCTTGACCATGGCTAATATTTTCATCAATTAAACAATATGTTAAAAGTAAACCCACGAGAGACTTGACCAAATCACTAATAAAAGTAATAGTTAATAACACATGACCTCTATAAGAAATGGATAAATTTACTTAAATCATTATTGGCCTAACTATTTTTTTAATAAAGGTTTTTTCCTTCTCTGGATGATTCTTTTTTGTTGGGAGACTGCTTTACTTGCTAGATAATATTCATATAATAATATTTTTAAATTAAAAATAAATCTTAACTTTTTTTTATTTTACTGATTTACTCATTCTCTCTTTATTGATGTGACTTAACTTAACATATCAATCATTCATATCTAAAACTATCTAAAACTAAATTGAGAGTAGAAGATAAGAAAAAGCAATCATGACATTCACATAAGAGGAATTGTCATAAATTGGACCTAATATAACGAAAACATGAAAAAGAAACTAAGATCGTACACGTTGTCTTATTTCAAATGTCAATAGAATTGATATGAAAAATTAGCACTTAATCTCAAATTAATAACACAATAAAAGTTAAGTTTTGTCAAAATCTTTTGAATATATAAAAAATTATGTAGGATGAAGATTATTTTTTCATACAAAAACAATTTGTATATTCCAATCTCTTTAAACCTTGTATATCTTACATAAAATCATTTGTTTTTGAAGAAGCAGCTGATAATGTTTTACAAATAATCATTGACATCTAGCTACATGGTTTATAAGAATCATATTTTACTTGGTATCAATTGAAACATTCTTTAACAAGTATAATAATTGACATTGACCTTATCAAACTTTTTTTCTATTATACTTGCCTCTTTTTTCAAGTTAGCTCTTAGTCTATTTTAAATGTTAGTCTGATCATTTCTTCTCATGAAAATACTTGTCTTTTTTGCTCCTGAATTCTTAAATTCTAACAATCTCCATCATATAGACATCTTCAAACAATTTAACTAAATACTCATTTTTAAGGTTTATATACCAAATAACATTATAAAAAATAATAACGTTTATTGTGAGTTAAATTTACTTTTATATATTCTTATCTTATAAAATAATATTTTACTACATCCTAAAATAAAAACTCCATAATTTGAACTCTTTTAACTGAAAAAAGAAAATAATTTACTCAATTATTATACAAGATGAATCCCATACGCAAAACGAAACTTCAAGTTGAACTTATTCGTAACATGGTATCGTTTTTCAATAACATAACAGAGAATCTCATCCCTAAAATGAATGGAAGGCAAATTATTCCTTCAACGTTCAAACTTGCTCAGAAAATTGCTGTCAAACTTGCCGAATTATTCCTTTTAAAATGGTTTAGAAAGTTATTGGCAATCCAGGATTCTCATGTAAAATCGAATACGCTGTTCCTTTGTATACGACAAGGAAAAGGACAGTAAAATCTCCAAAATACACCAAAAACATGAACTCGCTTCATCCGTTGCCGGTTAGAATCTTAGAATAAATAATTCTACGGAGAAGTTTTCACATCCCAGAAAATTAATATTAATTATTTTTTAAATTTAATTAATTCTTTACACATTATATTTTTAAAAAAGTAAATAAAATCAATATTTTATATTATAATTTAACATCATTTTATTTACAATTTTTTCTATTTTTTATTCTTATATCTTTAATATTTTAAATATATATTATGTATACAATTTCTAATATAATTCAGACTAATATAAAAAAAACTTAAATATAATTTTTTAAATCATTATTATTAAAATTTTTAATTAAAATATGATAAATATATAAATAACTACAAATTTTTTAATTAAATTATACATTTATATAATAATAGTAAAAAATTATATACTTATTATATTTTATTTACAAAACCTGATAACAAAATATAAATAACTACATATAATCTAATGAAAAATTATATCACTCTTCATGTGCCTTGGAGGATTGACACACAAGCCATCAATTTTTTCGATTTCTTTATCTCCCGTAAATCGCGTGTTTGCTCTTATTCATTTAGTGCTCTCAGAATCCTCGTTCTATTTTCCCTCCTTCCATCCCTTCAAATCACGTTTGTGGGAAGTTAGTCAAGTGAAATTTTTAATTTTTTAAGACATAGAAAAAATGTAATATAATTTAATCAATTTTTAAAACAATAAATTTAATAAAAAAATATTCAACATCCTCGAAATGTTTTACCTGCCCACCGTGAGTAAGGGGGTCCATGATAGTCACGTGGATAAGGTAAATAAAAATAATTCAACACCGCCCACGAAATGTGTCACTACTTGAATCGCAATTCACAAGTTAACTTTAGAATTCAGACAAATTCTGTCCACTATTGCCCTGTAAATCTGGGAATCCTCTCATACCAAAAAGGTATTTAAAGTTGAAAAGAAAGAAAAGATCAACGAGCACGCTCCTCAATCACTATAATATGATTCCATTAACGCGCAGAGATCGGAGGTTCAGATTGGCTAAACTTTATACAAAACAACAAACCACAAAACGAAGCAACCATGACCTGAAGAGACACACAGCAAATACTAGAAAACTAGAATTAGATAGAGGTAATTAAGCCATGACCCCTTTATTCTAATACACCAAAGGGTGCTAAACCAAAGCACCAGACGATATCAAAAACAAACTCATACAATACACTTAATCATCTATATTATAAATAAAGCTATTATTTCTGCTACTAAAGGGGTAATTAAGGGGCCATCTCTGCTTCTAGCTTCGTCTTCTTCCTCTCACTTGCAGTTGCAAGGGTTGCATGTGCAGTTGGGTCCACACTTGCAGCCATTCTCAGCGGCTTCGCTCACCTCGGCTCCCTCGAGTTGAGTCTTCACGGGTGCGACTCCCATAACCAGAGTCTCCGTCGCTGTTTCCTCGGCGTAGGTGAAATCTGGGTACATCTTGCAGCTGTGCCAAGATTAAATAAACGTCTCAGTGAAATTTTCTCGAACATATGGTGCGAAACTATGAAAATCTAAGAGGAAAAGGGTGGATTAAAAATACAAATAGCGAATAATTTGCTGGGATAATCCGCGAAGACCCAAAATGAAAAAACAAAAAATCTAAAACACGCGGTGGGCAACTGTGAAAAATCTAGGACAAGGATAAACCAAAAATGTTCAGGGGACCACAATTTTCTCGGGAAATCAAGTTCTTAAGGAATTTGTAGAAATCTACGTAAGAAGAAAAAGGGAATCATCGACTTTTTCTTTTTTCTAAACACCCAATAAGCCAATCACAATACCCGGAAAAATTTTCCAGGGACAAAAATCATTTTCAATAGAAACAAACAGATCGGCACAAAGTGATTGAAGACTTACCCGCCACAGCCACTGCCGCACTTGCAGCCGCTTCCACACCCACAGTTTCCGCCACAGCAAGACATTTTCAGATAAAAGGAAGGAAACTCGCAACAACCACTGAAACAACGAAAAACGCAGATAATACACAAATCAGAACGGGCTCTACGAGGCGGTGGTGACCCGAATTTATAATGGAGCCGAAGAGAGAGAATATGGAACATCCACCGTACACGTGTCATCATCAGAGAAAAGCTAAAACCTGCCTTTATCCATATGCCTACGTGTGCGTCATTTTCATCACTCGTCTTTTTATGGTGAGTACTACAAGCGGGTTTTCTGGTGTCTTTTACAGTGTACGTTTGAATAGAAATTATTCACCGTTCGATGATGTCAAAGAGTCGACCGATGAAATTTTAAGTGATGGACGGTTACAAACGTTAGAAAATTTGACACCTCTAAGATCTAACGGCATGGTTCGGAAGTTACATACCATTTGGCCCACATGCCGTAAAAACTCATATAGCGTGTCAATCATTCTTTGCTCGTGGTTTGCTTTTATCCTTCTGTGTTTTTGTCTATTTTTCCCTTTTGATAGGATCGAGGATGGGTAGTCCTTCTCATAATTTTTGTGGAATAAGTATTATATTTATTTTTTATTATTTTTAAAACAAAAATATGAGGATTATTTTTATTTTTAAAATTATTTTTTATTTTTTAAATATATTTTTAATTGTATGTATCAAACAAATTCTGAGTGTATATAAATAATTTGATTTATGGATAAGCACAAGTAGTTAAACTTACCAAAAGTTAAAGAAGGACATTGTTAATTGTTAATTGTTAATAAATTTCAATTTCTGGTAAGACTATTTTTTATACATGAAATTATTAAGAATAAAAATAAAAATAAAAAGATGATTTTATGAATAAGAAAGAATTTTTATATTATTAATTTTTTAAAAAATAAAATCGATATTATTACATAATAGTTATAAAAATATAACCGATATTGTATAAAATTTAAAAAACAAAAAACTGTTTCTCCTGAGGCTTCGAACCGCTCATAGAAGATATAAAATAATATTTTGAGATTTCCAATATCTTAACACTTTATCAATTCAATGTTGTCATTATTTTTTAATATTTCCATTCATTAGCTATTATTATTGAAAAAATTTATTGTCAAAAAATTTATTTACAGAAGTTCTTTTTTTAAAAAATTTTATATGCAATTTCTTATATTTTTATTATCAAATTTTTTAATTAAAATATAATAAACATAAAATTTTTTAATAATAATATAGTAGGTATATAATTTTCCCAATAATTAAATAACTCTTCAATTAAACAATATATTTATTATATTATTATTGAAAAATTATATATTTATTATATTTTAATTAAAAATATGACAATAAAATATAAAAATTTATATATAATTTTATTATTTTTCAATTATGAATAACTTTAAGTCAAATGAGCATATAACTAGCTTTAACCAATAGTTCAGAATTATTAATTTATTCATCATTTGGTGTATGGATCTTACGTTCGAGCATCTTTCTATCCATTCATTTTTTTACCTCAATTGGAATGGAATAAAATACAAGGCAAAGATAGGATTTCAATTTCTATAAGACAAATGTCAAGACTTGATATCTATTTGATAGAAGTTTAAATATTATCTTTATTTTACGTTTAGTTTTCTTAAAAAAAAAAAGAATAAAAAACATGAACATTGATGGAAAAAAAATAAACAGCTGTGAGCACCAAAAAAAAATCCTTATTCAATGGGTATTACTTAAAAAGGAAATTATCACATTAAAAGTAATAGAATGAAAATATTAACTAATACGAAGGGAGCGTTTACCATAAAAAATCATGTCCTATAAAATGCGGCTAGAGGCCTTTTTTATGTTAAAGGAAAATATGAATTAAATATGATTTTTGTCAAATTGGCATAATTCTTTCAATTAAAGTGTACTATTTAGAATAATTTATTATTGGTGCTGTTACAGTATTCAAAATAATTTATTATCTCTATTTATTTTATGTGATTTGATGAAATTTAAAGCTTTATGATTGGATTAGGATATTTTTAAATGTACGAGAATTTAAAGCTCGTAAGGCGCCTATACCATTATCAATAAGGAGAAATTAATCTGTAAAAATTATATTAAAGTCCATAATACTAAAATCTATTTGTTGTTAATTTGTTATTATCATAGTGTATATTCGTTCGTGACCCATAAATAGTATCAAGCATTAAAGTCGATGATGGAATGGTTCATAACGTCATGATGCATTTTGAGATCTTTATCTATCTAATAGTATTATTCATGTATAATTTATACCAGTATATATTTTTAAATAATTTAATGTTTTGACTCAAAATATAATTTTAATTTAAAAACAGTAGAAAAATATTATTTAAAAACTTTTAAACTTTTACTATATCATAAACTAATAATTTATATTGTTTATCTTCACTCTGTTAATTTAAGATCTATATTCTATACCGTTATAATTGAGAAGACAACTATTAGAGATCACTGTCGTTTTGGACTTTCGACCGTAAGTATGAATTTAAATTTTATGTAATTTTTCTATTTCATTTTATATGTCAAATTCGGATTCTGTTTTAGTGAATTTAAATAAGAAAAATGAATATATATATGTTTTGCAAGTAGCTTTCTATTGTATTAAAAATGGATTACTTATGTTGAAATTAATCAACTCATATAAAAATAAACATAAAAAATTAGCTAAATCAGTAGTTAAAATATTACAATCAATCACACGTTATATGCTAACTTATCGTTGTGACCACTAATTAAATTTTGAAACTGTTCTCTATATAATATATTCTCTATTCAGATTGGTTCATTTTCAAAATTAAAAAAAATATATTCTAAGTTTTTTAAATTAAATTTGTTATATATAAATAATTAAATAATGTAAAGGGAGAATTAGAATTAAAAACTCAAAGTCAAAAATATTTATTTTAAAAGATCTATTATTATTAGATTTAAAAAATTTTATTTAAAATTAATGATAATTTATCTTAAAATAATAATAATAAGTCATTTAAGATAAATATTTTTAAATTTAAATCTTGACTTTAATTCTTTTTAATATAAGTTAGTTTCTATTTTAGTTATTATTTATACCTCCTTAATTGTTTATTATATGTTACCATGCCCCCCACGGGGAGTTGGGCGCGAATGTGAGGTGTATTATTTTAAATCCATATCTACTTCTCTCTCTCTCTCTCACACACACACACACCCACGGGTTGTATTATTTTAAATCCATATCTACTTTTAAATTAAATTTGTTATATACAAATAATTAAATAATGTAAAGGGAGAATTAGAATTCAAAATTCAAAATTAAAAATACTTATTTTAAAAGATTTATTGTTATTAGATTTAAAAAATTTTATTTAAAATTAATGATGATTTATCTTAAAATAATAATAATAAGTCATTTAAAATAAATATTTTTAAATTTAAATCTTGACTTTAATTCTTTTTAATATAAGTTAGCTTCTATTTTAGTTATTATCCATACCTACTTAATTGTTTATTATATATTACCATGCCCCCCACTGGGAGTTAGGCGCGAATGTGAGGTGTATTATTTTAAATCCATATCTACTTCTCACACACACACACACGCTGTATTATTTTAAATCCATATCTACTTCTCTCTTTCTCTCTCTCTCTCTCTCTCAGGGCATATTACTAAATATATATATATATATATATTTGAGCAAGGATGGAAATTAAGTAAAAAGAAAGTTAGAAATGATTATGATATTTAATAATTTTAATGACAGTTTTTTATTTTTAAAAAATTATTTTTTATTTTCACTTTGACTTTCAATGAAAAGTTTTAATTTGTCACTTATTTTTCATAATAGAAAAAAGTACTTTTATTATAGTTCATAATCAACTTATTTTCGTTTCAAAAACTTAACCAAATATATTAAAAAATTTAAAATATGTATTTTTAAATAAATAATTTTTCAAAAAATGGACAAAAAAAACTATTAATTTATTATTATTATTATTATTATTATTATTATTATTATTATTATTATTATTATTATTATTAAAAGCTTACATATAATTTTTTAATATTCTTATTATCAGATTTTTAAATCAAAATATGATAAGGGTATGGTTCTTAAATTATAAACTTGATATATTTTTATTGAAGAATTATATTTATTATATTTTGATTAAAAATTTAATAAAAAAATATAAATAATTATGCTTAAATTTATTCTTAGTATTATTATTGCAAATGTTGGAACTTTGGACGCCCCACTTCAACATTAATTTATATATCTTTTTTTTATTTTTTTTAAAATAAATTCTCAGTATTGCCAGCGTATCATCATTAGCAAAAGTAAAAAGAGAAAAGAAGAAGGCATAAAATTATTCTCCAGTCATTGATGGATGGACATAAGAGACTGAAGGAAAGATAAACAATCTTATATTTTCTAAAGAATTGGACTCTTTGAGTACTTTGGAACAATAAAAAGAATGGTTCTAATTGCATTACCACACCTTCAATTCATATCCACAGTGACAATTTCTAGGTTCCTTTTTCACAATTTGTCCCGCTCCAGATCACAATCACATGGTCTGGGATTCTTTAGGGAAATAGGGACCTACGTTGATTTGATGTTTTCTTTTAAGTTCATAGTTTTTTTTTTAATAGGTCAGTTTATAATATCATTTTTATACACGTTTGTTTCAATATGTAAACTTCTTTTCTCATTTCTCGTTAATGAAGTTAATGAAAATATTGCTTTACAATTTTTTTAATCACAAAGCAGATTTTTATTGTTCACTTAATTATTTTTGGCTATGGTTTATGTAATTTCTTTGAATTTAAAGTCATATGCTAATCTTTTTTAAAAAAAAATTGATAATAAATCTTTTAAGTTTATGTAAATAATTCTATTGTTGTTGTTAGTATATTATTTTATTAATAGAGTATTATTTGCATGTCAAATGAATTATTTTTACTATAAAATAATAGATTAATTAATGATAAAAAATTATCTTATAAATTTAAAAATTTAAAAATATTTATTATTAAATTTTAAAAATAAAAATATTATTTATATATGATTTAAAATTTTAAAAAATTAATAAAATTTAACCATTATTTCTAAATCAATAATAATGTTATGTGAAATGACATTTTCATTGTTATTTTAAATGTTGAAAGATGAAACTTTGCTGAAGTAAAAATTAAATTTTTTAATAAAATAATAGACTAATTAATGATAAAAAAAATTATCTATATAAATTTAAAATTTTAAAGAGATTTATTATTAAATTTAAAAAATAAAAAGATTATTTATATATGATTTAAAATTTAATAAAATTTAACCATTCTTTTTAAATCAATAATAATGTGTTGCCACCAAGAGTGTGAAATGACATTTTCATTGACAAAGGAAGGACAAAATATTTTAAATGTTGAAAGATGAAATTTTGCTGAAGTAAAAATTAAATTTTTTATGATTAAAATTTTAACTAACATATATCTAAATTTCAGTTGTACAAAAATGTCCCTCAGCTTTTGTCACTGTCAAAAAAGATTTGAGAATTGTAGGATAGTTAAGGACTTCAATGAATATTGGGGCCCGCAAAGGTTGCAGATTACACTATCACATAGTGGTGGGCCCTAAGTAAAGTTGGACCTTCTGTTGAGGACATGGAATCCTTTGGACTGAGGCCCTGAAAGTCTTTGATTACCTTCCTACTCCATGCGTATCTTAGGTCATTTCTCCACCAATGTGGCCCTATCCATTATCACCCTAATAATTTATTGGAGAAAATATATTTCAATTTTATAATCTAAGATTTTTATTATAATATAATAAAATATCCTTAATTTTGAAAATTTTCAAATATTAAATTTTAATCTCATTTAACGTGAAGATATTTTGTATTTTTTACAAAGAAAGGGAGTGTGTTTAACATAATAGCATAACGCTGGTGCCAAAAATGAGGAAATCGATTCTCCAAGGATTAATGCCTGCAAGATTACAAGACCACTAAGGGTGTATTTGAAAAATCGGTGAAAAGTCTAAAATCACTTTTACTTAACTTATTTTTATCAAAAGTTACACTTACTTGTTTCTCCTGAAACGTGATTTGGAGGATGCCAACATTTTTTCAAAGATATACTAAGTTGGTGGATAAGATTGCAAACAAGCTACGTGTTGCTTATTGGCAAAAAGATGTATTTATTTCTTTTAATCAAGTCTAGATGTTGGCCATGGGGGGATCCTATTGCTGGGAATGTAGTAATGCTGTAATAGTGCTTTTAATTTTGTTTTGTTTGAGATTTGGGTTTAAGAAAAATATATAAAATAAAAATTGTTACGGCGAGATAACAATTTTAACTGGACAAAAAATTCATATTTTAAAAATTTTAACTATACTGTATTGTTAAAATTTTTAAGATATAATTTTATTTTATAGTTAAAATTTTTATCATTACAATTATGATTTTTATCTTAATTTTTTAAAAAAAATGTCAAAATTACTTATAGCGTGTAATCATCCTCGCTATTGGAAAGGATCTACGTTGGGTAATGGTGGTAATGAGGTAGATCGGGAGATCTTCCTAGTGTTCCTATTTCTCTTAATAATGCCCCGAGGAAGCCTTGGCCTATAAGAGGTAATTTTTTGTTTGGTCTTACCCAAAATAAAAATTGTAAATTAGTTTTTCCAGTTTATTTATGGGTAGCGTTGTCAAAATTGACATATTTACTTATTGAATGACCTGAACAATTGATAACATAAAATATTTTGGTAAAATTTATATGTAATTTTTTATATTTGTGTTATTAAATTTATCAATTAAAATATAATAAATAAAAAAATTTATAAATAAATATTTGAATTTTTATTAAAATTATATATGTATTATATTATTATTAAAAATTATAAAATTTTATAATTTAATTAAAAAATTAATAATAAAAATATTTAAAAATATATATATTTTAAGGTTACTCTTGCAAAAAATTATTTGCTAGTCAATCTTTTCTATATCCATATGGAAAAGTTACTTATTAAAATTTACTAAGCCTAAATTACTTAACATTTGGTATGCGTGGATTGTAGGAGAATTTCTAGATGAGAAATAATTCAACATCATATAAAGATTATTCCTCAGCATTTGTAGTCCACGTAAATCATTTTTGTAAGTTTTGGGATCGCGACAACAACAGAGAGATGAGATTAAAACATTGTTATTCCTGGCCCAAAAAAAAAACATTGTTATTCGGTGTAGAGAAATAATTTTTTTAAAGAATAAAATTAAAAA
The DNA here is from genome assembly GCA_032878935.1 of Erythrophleum fordii. Taxonomy (NCBI): domain Eukaryota; kingdom Viridiplantae; phylum Streptophyta; class Magnoliopsida; order Fabales; family Fabaceae; genus Erythrophleum; species Erythrophleum fordii. The sequence goes on along the minus strand of JAVQMF010000023.1, from coordinate 1,149,148 downwards.
TGACTTCTTTTATAAAAATTTAAAATAGAATTTTAGTGGTTTGTTTATACCGTGTATTGATTTGGGTTAGTTTAAATACATCTTTGATTAATTTAGTTTTAACCCAATGAAAAATAAGTTATCCATGTCAAAACTTCTAGATTAGAAAGAGCAACGTGGAATGAACCAAAGCACTTCCCGAGAGCGGATGAATAAGACCAATGCAATAAATACACGTAATCCTTTTGCTGTGTTGGAGAATAATATTAAATTTCATGTAGGGGATGCTGTAAATGCCCATGGATGCAACACGCCAGCGAGTGCTACAACAAAAGAAACAAATGCTTGGGCTCGTTTTTGCCAAGAGGCAGTGGAGCTTGTGAACAGAGAAGAGAAGGGGCTGAAGCCTCTTAGACCCAGTTGGCACAACTCAACTGCCTCATGCTTTCCAGAGGAGGAAGCACGCCGTGGGAACAGGATGGGAGTGGATTCTGCTGGTTCAATAGTCTTTCAATTTTCTTATATTTAATAATTCTAAAAGCTTAAGTTAGATAAAAGTTTACTCAAACAAATCTTTTGATTGATGCTTTTTATGCATCTTGCAGAAAAGCATATGAAACTTTTGAAAACTCTACTTTTACTTTGTCTCTTTGTTGAAAAGCTGAAAGCTATCTCTACTAGGACTATGTTTCTGCTTTGTTTCAAAGTCAACTCCTTCCTTTTATTTATTCATCAAAAGTATGCAAGACAACTTGTTTTATAAAGTCAAATCTGTCTACTCTTCCCTATGTTGATTAGGGAGCTTTGAAAAGGAACTATGAATTGACTTTCTATTATGAATCTTACATTTTTCTGGGAGGTTTTGTTAAAAACTATAGAGAAAATCTGCTTCATCTTCGTAATATTTTCTGTGCTTTTACTAAGTGCTGAGTATCTGGTCTATTTAAGAGTCTATCTGTGAGACTTGTGCTGATCTGTTGAACCTTGTAAAAATCTTGAATAGTATAGCAATTGTGAGAAATAAGAAGGCTGTGTATAAGCTATTGAGTTTGTAAAAGTTCTAGGTGAGTTTGGAAACCTAGTATCCTTGCTGTGTACTCTGATTTAACTTAGTGGAAATCCCTTATTGTATATCAAGGGGACTGAACGTAGGTCTTAAGAACCGAACCAGGATATATCAAGTGTCTTTCTTCCTTTACCTTGCTCTTTATTATTTTGGCCTCTACACTAAAACCTTGTCGACAAGGTCCTAGTTTGTTTTTTTGATCTTTACTTTTCAGTTACATTTTAGAAAATTCTATCGACAAGATCTTAATCTATCTACAAGGTTTTTGGTTTTACAATTTTGATTGAATTTGTTGGCTTTAATTGTGATAGCACCTATTCACTCCATCTAAGTGCATTCTTCAGATTCTTCCCGTTTTTAAATTTCATTTCTCTCCTTGGTTTGTCCATGAATTTCTTGGTCTGGAATTCGCGTGGAACAGGTTTGAAGTCTTTCCCTAGGTTGATTAGGGAGCTTAAGAGGAACTATGAATTGACCTTCTATTGTGAATCCCATATTGGGAAGGTTTCCTTAAAAAAGGGGCCTTATAAGGACTTGGTGTCACCTTCTTCAACAGCTAGCTTTTGAGATGTGGTTCTCCTAAGGACTTATGCACATAATAATTAGTGATCTCGTTGGTGCTTTCATTAAGAGTCCGATGGTCATAGAGAGGGCTACCCACGGATGGTTCTAACCAGTGAAAGGCTGAGTGAAGTGCTGTCGAGTGAAGTGCTATGGAGTGCAGCAGCCAAAAATGTTGGCTCTCGAATAGGGGTGCATTGTTATAAGTCCCACATCGAGGAGCCTCACAAGTGAAGTAGGGTTTATAAGTTCAAGAAGTTAGTTTTTTGGAATGGGCTCTCCTTTTGAACTTGTACGCATTACATTTTTACTGCTTTTCTAGAGACACGTCAAAAAGGTGAGCAAGCGGACAAGATCATTAGCAAGTTGGGTTTCCCAAATGCTGAGAAGAAGGATGCCATGGGCTATAAGGGAGGTCTATAATGTTTGTGGCAGGGAGAGAAGCTAGATTTAGAAGTTATGGAAAAGCATGAACAGTACCTTCATTTTAAAGTTAGTGAAGCTAGAGATTATTGGTTCCTTACTATTGTTTATGCCTGTCCTCATGTGAGCTGGTGCTCCTCCCTTTGGGAAAATCTTATGACCATTAGTAAAAATATGAATAAACCTTGGCTTCTGTTGGGGGATTTTAATACCACCCTAAGAGGAAACGAAAGGATGAGAGGAAGGAATATGTTTGGAGCTCCCGGTAAATAGTTTAGCAAGTGGTTTGATGATGCTGCTATTAATGACCTTGGTTACAATGGGTCTAAGTTTACGTGGAAGCGAGGGGATCTTCAAGGGAGGTTAGACCAAGTGGTAGCCAATAATGAATGGTGCGATAAATTCAAAGAAGCCTCAGTTACTCATCTTTTGTTTTATAAATCTGACTGTTGCCCTTTTTGGATCCGTCTCTTTCCAACTGTGAACACTAAGAAAAGTAATCGCCCTTTCCGATTCCTAGCCCTTTGGGTTAATCATGCTGGCTTTGGAAACTTGGTAAAAAGAAATTGGAAGCCAAAGGAGAGTTGGGACAATAATGTAAAAAATTTTACTATAGCTATTAAGGAGTGGAACAATGACACCTTTGGAAATATTCATAAGTAGAAAGCAAAGATAATAAGGAGACTGGATGGGATTCAATGAGCTTTGGAAAACAAGCAGTCTCTGAAGCTTGAATGTCTGTAGCAAGATTTATGGTATGATCTTGAGAAGATCCTTCCACAAGAAGAACTCCTTTGGCTTCAAAAATCAAGATGTAACTGGTCCAATTATGGAGACAAAAACACAAAATTTTTTCATGCTGCTACAATGTCAAGAAAAAGAAAAAACTGTATTGAAGCTCTCAAGAATGAGGAAGGGGAATGGATATATGACGTCAGGGAGATCAAGAGGATGGCGATTGATTTCTTTACTAACCTTTATAAAGATGATATGGGTGATTATATCCAATTGCACAGTAATACTACTTTCCCTCAAGGAAATTTCTAAGAGGTTTGAAAGGAAATTTCTCTTCAAACGAAATTAAGAAGGCTTTTTTTGACATGGGGCCTTTAAAGGCTCCTAGTCGTGATGTTTTGCATGCCTTATTTTTCTAAAATCAATGGGAGGCATTTCCTCTTCTTTGATCAAAATGGTGTAGTATGTTCAAGATAATTCCAATTGGATCAAAGTGATAAACCAAACCTTTCTAGTCCTCATCCCTAAAGTGGAGCATTTGGAATCCTTTAAAGAATTCAGGCCTATTAGTTTGTGTAATGTGGCTTACAAAGTGATCACTAAAATCTTAGCTAATTGGTTACACCATGCTCTTCCTGATTTCATAGCCCTTAATCAATGTAGCTTTATTCTCAGAAGACATAGTACAGATAATATCATTGTAACTCAAGAAGTCATCCACTCCATGAGATCTATGAAAGGAAAAAAAAAGCTTTATGGCTATTAAGATTGACTTCGAGAAAGTCTACGATAGACTAAAATGGGCCTTTAATGAAGATACAATCACAGTGGTAGGAATATATCAAAATATTATTAAGATTATTATGAGTTGCATTCTTATGGTGTCCGTGCAAGTGCTTTAGAATGGTAACCAATCTCATGCTTTTAGGATGTCTAGGGGTATATGGCAATGAGATCCTCTTTTCCCTTATTTATTTGTTCTTTGCATTGAACGTCTTGGTCATATTATTCAAGAGGAGATTTTATCTAAAAAGTGACATCCTATTAGACTCGCAGAAAAGGGTCCCCACTCTCCCATTTGTTCTTTGCTGATGACTTAGTAATTTTCTCATAAGCTTCCCTTGCCTAGGTGGGGATTATTAAAAGATGTCTTGAAGAGTTTTGACTGAGCTCTGGGTAGAAAATTAATGTTTCTAGAACCAAGATTTTCTTCTCCAAGAATGTGGGGCATGTTTGGACTAAAGAAATTAGTAAGGCCTTGAGATTCTCCTATACTGTGGATCTTGCTAAATACTTAGGGGTTCCTTTGATACACAAAAGAGTTAACCAAAACACGTATCAATATGTTATTGACAAGGTTTCTATGAGACTTTCAAATTGGAAGCTTTACTCTCTCTCACTAGCTGGAAGGCAAACTTCATTAACTTCAGTGGTTGCAGCCATCCCTAACTATACCATGCAAACTTCTCTTTTACCCAATTCTATTTGTAAGGGAATTAAGAAGAGGAGTAAGGCTTTCTTGTGGGGTAGCATGGAGGGTCATAAGAAGATTCATCTTCTCTCTTGCCCGAGTGTTTGTAAAGCTAAAGAGTTTGGAGGCCTAGGGCTGAGACATTTGAGGGAGCAAAACAATGCTTTTATGATGAAATTGGGATGGGGGCTAATCACAAAGAAAGATGCTCTATGGGTTCGGGTCTTACGTGCAAAATATGGGCATGGTGATGATTTAATCCCAACTATAAATACTAGAAAAAAATGTTTGCAAATTTGGAGAGGTATTGTGAAAACCTGAAACTTGGTTCAAAAAGGTTAAGTTGGAATGTCGGGAATGGTAACTCCATTCACTTTTGGCATGATAAATGGATCCTTAATATAGTAGAGTTAGAGAAGATTGCTACTCATTGTATTCCTGACAACCTTAGAGACTTGATAGTGGCAGACTTGTTGTACCCTTCAGGTAGTTAAGATTGGCCTAAGTTCAGTCATTTGTTGTCACTTGAAGTGATTCCTAAAATTGCAACTATTAAGCCTCATTCGCATTTGAGTAGAGGTGACACTGTTTGTTGGGAAAGGGAATCTAATAAGATGTTCACCATTAAATCAGCTTATGCGCTTCAGCTAGATAAAGGGAAACTAGTGGATTACCATTGGCTAAACATTTAGAAGCTCGATATTCCTTAAAGATTTAAAACTTCTTGTAGACAACCTCCCATGATAGGTTACTAACCAATAATGAAAGGAAGAGGAGACACTTTACAATGGATAGTAACTGCCCTTACTGTGGAAAGGAAGAGGAAATGAATATTCACATTCTTCATAATTGCACAATAGCTAGATATTGCTGGGAGAGATTGACTCATCTTAAGGAGAGTGGACTTTTCTTCTAACTAAATATTAAGGATTAGATCAAATTTAATATCTAGAGTAATTGATTCCGAGGAAAAGATGAAAGCTAGCATGTCTATTTTGCTGCCACGGCTTGGGTCTTATGGAAATGTCAGAACAACTGGGTGTTAAAGGGCATCACTGTTGATGAGGGAATGATTTGGAACCAAGCCTAGCCTTTAACTAAAGCTATCTCTGATGTCATGAGAAATGAGATGAAACCGAGGCTTACCACTATTAAAAAGTAGGAAACTTTAATCAACTGGGACCCTATTCATGTGGTTGGAAAACTTAATACAAATGGTTCAGTTATAGGTCTTGAGGAGTTGGCTAGTTGTGGTGGTATTGTAAGAGATGAGAACGGGAAGGAAGTCACGACTTTTTGTTTCAATATTGGCATATGTCTGATTCTCTAAGTTGAGCTTTGGGCTATCTTGATGGGTTTGAAAATAACCTAGGATCATGATTGCCATCGTCTCCAGGTTAAATCTAACTCTTTCTTAGCCATTCACCTTATCACAGGCCTTGAGTAATGGACTCACATGGAGGCTAACCTCTTAGGAGAAATCAGTGGTATGCTCTAATGCTCTTGGGATGTTAGTGTTAAACACATTCATAGAAAAGAAAATTGGGCGGCAGATCATCTTGTTCACCTTAGCCATGAGCTTCCTTTGTGGGTTCATGTGATGAGTAAGCTTCTTAAAAAGATTCTTAAGGTGATGGAGGATGATGCACGTGGAGTCAACTTACGTAAAATAGTAGTGGTTTAGTTTAGTTTTAGTTTTTGTTTTTCTATTCTCCCCTTTTGTACCCAAAAAAAAAAAGAAAGAAAGAAAGAGCAATTCATTGCAATCTGAAAAAAAAAGTTAAAAAAATCACATAGGAAACTAGCTATTAGAAAGAAGCGTGGCATCTCAATAACCTTATTTAATTTTATTACTGATTTTCTTAATTTGTATATACAAATGTAAAGCTTAGCATTATCAAATTTAGGCATTAGAAAATTTTCTCTTTAAAAACTAAATTGTTGTCATTTTATGGCTAGCAAGTTAGTAAGCAATTTTACAGTTATTAGTGCATTTTGTTTTTCAAAATGCAATAAAAATTTTAACAAAAATTTTAAAAAAAGCTGTACTATAATAAGAAATAGATCATATATTAACTATATTGAGTCAAAGCTTACACCATATTCATCTCCAGTTGAAACTATTAAAAATGTTTTACTAGATAGCATACTTCAGCTATATTATTTACAGTCTATGCACAACTATGAAGATGGTTTTTAAAGTTATTAAATTGATATGTGTTTCATGTTAAGAATATAATCATTCATACTCCTATCTATTAAAAATAAAAAATAAAAATACTATAAAGATGGTTTAACCTATGGACATTGTCCAAAAAAAATCTCTTGAAACTGTTAAAAGTCATTGTTCTAAAATTCCCAGGAGTTGATATAGCGGGGGAAATAATCTTGCAATTTGCAGATAGACCTATTGTTATATAGATGGATTCTTTGTTAAGTTGCTATAGTTGAAAAAAAAATTAATGCTTCAAAATCTTGTAAGTTTAAATGATAAGTTACGATTGTATTTTTAGAGGTTTAAAAAAAAATTAAAGTCTTAATTTTTTTTTTAAAGGGATGAACTCTATGCTGTTATATTTTCCGTACTGTGAAGAATTCACACCCAGCAAAATATATGTGCCCAAAAAATAAATAAATTTAATATTAGTAAAACTTCAAACTTCCACTGAATTTGAAGAAAAAATTGTCAAAATTTTTTATACATTTTTTAAGAACTCGGTGGTGTTGTAGTATTTGAATACAATGCTACTGAATTCTACAAAAGTATAACATATACAATATTTTTGATATTGTAGTATTTGACAACTTTTTTTGTAAAGCAAATTGCTCAAAGCCTGTTAAATGGATGATTCCCAACTTATTGGCAAGGGACAAAAAAAAAAGCATGAATCCTAAAATCCCAACTTTGTCAATTTCTTAAAACTGTTTAGCCCATCAATTAAGTGAACTAAGAGATTTTTTTTTCAAAAGCCTTGTTTAAAAATGGACTTAAACAAACCAACTTGTTTAGTTTGCGGACTAAACCAGTTTGGACAAATCAATCAATGTGTATAATGACACGGGCGTGCAATAAAAGAAGATTATACGAGTTGGGAGTATCTAAGTCCAGTTTGGACAAATCAATCAATGTGCATAATGACACGGGCGTACAATAAAAGAAGATTATACGAGTTGGGAGTATCTAAGTGCCACACGGTTGGTTGAAAAATTCAAGTCCGTGACAATATACATATGTTTTTAAAAAATTAATTTAAATTCTTTTTTATACCTTATTAAAAGAAACAAAATTGAGATTCAAATTAAAAATACCTTGTTGAAAACAAAACTTCCGCAATACAATTTAGATTTAGGTATAATATAGAAAAAATAGTCACGCAAATGTGTTTAACACAGTAATCATGATATGAACCACATTAGTTTAACGATTTTGTTAATGACATAATAGTCACGAATCACATTGGCCTTCTGACATAATTGGCATGCTGTTGTTCTAAACTGACACTTTTGCTTTCTTTTATATACTTGGTAAGATATAATAAATAAATAATTATTGAATGTTCTTTTGGACTAAAAAATTATTAAAATTTAGTTAAAAAATTAGCCGACAGACTAATTTTACGTTCTTAAACGTTAAAAATTAAAATAATTTGTTAAACAGGTTGGAGCCTGTCAATTGCCAAACCACTTCGATATTGTTGGTTGTAAGAAACCTTTTTATGAGCGGTCAAACTCGGCATGAATATCTTTAATCAAATTGAGAAAATAAATAAGTTGAGGTAGACATTGCAATAAAATCAAAGCAAAATTTACTTACACTCTTAATTTTATATTAAATTTTAATTTTATCTCTTAACTATTTTTCGTTTCAATTTTATCATATGTGAACAAAATATTTTTCCTTTACTCATTAGCATTACTAAAGATAAAGTCCTATTTGAACAAAATAAGGTCAAGTCTGCAATCCTATGAGACAAATAAGACCAAAACGCACCCATTCATGTGTACCTACAACAACTAGATGGTGGATTGGTAGCCAAATGAAAAAAATTGTGCAATATTTATTATTATTATTATTATTATTATTATTAGTTAATAGTGTTTATTTATTTTTATTATTTTTTAAATAGTCGCATTAATGTATTTTTATTTATTCCTTTATTTTTTAATTTTTATGTCTATTTCTATAATTATGTATATTAAACATCCTTAAAAACATTAGTTTCTCAACTAAAATCAATTGTGGAAAGAGATTGACTTGTCTATTACAATTGAGTTTGGCTTTTCTCAATTCATGCGGTCGAATTGAGAGTTGGTCTATTATAATTGGACTTGGCTTCTTACAGCGAAATTGAAAGAGTCACATCAGAACAAAATGACCTTTTTTTAGTATATTTTTAGGTTACAAAATGTAAATATAAAGATAAAAATCATAATTGTGGGATAAAAAATTTTAATTGAAAAAAATTATATTTTAAAAATTTTAACTGTATAATACAATTAAAATTTTTAACTTTATAATTATAATATTTATTTTTATACTTAAATTTTATAACCTAAAAGAAAAGTTATATTGGTTTAAATTGACTCTCTCAATTCAACGGAATGAATTGAGAGAAACCAAAACCATTAAAACATACGTATTAGTTGTTGCAAATTCTCCCCAACAAGATCATTTTGGTCCTTCTCATATAGGATTGCAAATTTGGCTGCACTATGTCCATATAGAACTCTGTTATTAATAATGCTATCTATGTTGGGTGAGAAGAATAAATTGAATCAGTTAGTGAAATGGATAATAAAATTTGAATAAAAAGGTTTGATAAAAAAAAATTGAATAAAAGGGAAGTAAACAACAAAATTAAAACTAGATGCAAAGTTGAAAGATAAAAAGTGAACTTTAACTTAAAATAATAAGTGTTTTAAATAATTATAAAATTTTTAATTAAATTATATATTTATTAAGATATTATTAAATCAAAATATAAAAAATTATATCTAAATTTATTCCCACAGTAAATCGTCGATCTTATAAATTGTTTTTGTTGTTGCTTTAGGGGTTTTTTTTTTTTTTTAGTTTGGAAATTTGGCAAAAAAAATCGTAGTTTGAATGAGAAACGGCAGCATATTCAGCGTTTTGCTGTTCTCCTGTAAAATTGAAGGGTAGCAACTCGCAACCAATCTCAGGTGACCGAAGCGTCTTTTCATTCATCGGCGATTAAAGAAGCCCAATCGGAAGGGAAAATCATTGAGGCTTGAAAAACGCAGAAATGATGAAGACTTCAGAGTCTCCAATAAAACCAAACAGCAATTTGCGAATCACGGAGAAGCCTCAGCAGAACCAGAAGCCTCCTTTCAGGCCAGCTAAGGACGACACTAAACCTGTGCTTCAGGACCCTGTAATCTCTCTCTATCTCTCAATATCACTCAATCTGATGTTTCTTTTATGCTTTGGAGATTGCTTAGCTTGGATTATTAAAGGGTTCTTTTTGTTGAAATAGATACTGAGGTCTGACCCAATTGAGACAGAGGAAGCTGTGCTGCGATTGCCTCCCTTCTCGATCACCAGATCAACTACTCCATCCGAAATGGCCTGAACATGTAATTTCTTTCTTTTTTTTTAAAATTATTTTTATGAATGCCCTTGTTGTATCCTCTTTCCTTCTCTCTCCTTTGAACATTGGATTTCTAATATTTTTCTGGTTTTGGCCCGTTAGGCGAGCTTCCCGGAAATCCCACCTCTTAAATATTGTAATTTCTTGTGCTATGCTGTTAGTAACCGAATTTCAGTTCTTGATGTGATAGTTTCCCATCAAATGTACTTTTCCTTTTACAAATTTACTGGGTTTGATTTGATTTATTTATGATTAGTCTTAAGAGTGTTACTCAATTTTCAATATAAAGTTAAAATCTCGATTATGTTGTGTCATCTTGGCATTTGGAATATATACGATTCATGCCAACTCACTTTAGCCAGTGGTATTACATGCTACACGTGACTGTGTGAGTGGATATCACTTCATTATCTATCTTTACCTTTTTTATTGGCATGAATCGTGCATTTTTAGAATAATATGGAAGATGGTTGTTTTGCAGACTTTAAAATCACATAAAGAGAAGTCTAATGACGGGACTAATTTTTTATTTTCATATACAAGGACCAAATAACAAACTTCAAAATTATAGGGACTATATTGAAGAGAGGTGAAACTACGAGAACAATGGAGTAATTCAACCATTATTTTTCCAATAACGTGAACGACTTCCAGTAATTGCTGCCGTAATAGTAAGACTTGGGTTGGTGCTTCAAGAAATGGAGAGAGTGGAAATAGGTAGCATTCATTATAATTAGCAGTTTATGGCATTCTCTCTGGGATATCTATTTTTTGTTTGAAGAAATGCAAAGATTACATGGTTTGCATTCTACCTAGATTTTTTTGGCCAATTTGCGTTCTACCTAGTTGGACTGCACCTGATAGAGCATATGACATGAAGTTTTCTATTCTAAAATTGTGGATGGTCTTAACTCTTAGTAGCGAATCCTTCTTTGACAGCCATTTTATTTGTGACTAGTTGCAAAACTGGTAAGTTAGATTTTGCTATTATGCATGTACATATGGTTACACTGATTGGTACTCCTCTGTGGTGGACAAGTTTACGGTTTAAATTGGCATGGTAACTCTTGCCTTCAATTTGATCATTTTCAAGCCATCAAAGATTTCTAATGCTCGCACATGTAGTTTTGTAGAATCTCCTAACATTCACTCTTTTGCCTGAAGGCTAAATGGTATCCCTCCATTTCTTCTCACAGAAACTATTTTGGACTTGCAATGTTGGCTTCTCTGTTAGGCAGTAGTGATGCAGAAATAAGAATTTTGGATTTGTAGCCAATTTAGTATTTGATACAAGTTACCAAGTATGGACACTAATATAGACAAAGGACAGGACAAGATTTGAAACATTCGTGTATGATTTAAAGTGTAGCATTGCGGACATGCATATGAATCTCTTTTTGAAGTGGCTTCATGGGCTTTTGTGTATGGAAGATATAGGATTTATACTACACATTATTGGTGTTCAATTTTAATGATTTACGACTACTACTAGTATGGAACTTGAAATTGCAGCAATGAATATAAGTTCAGTGATATATACTTTTTTCAATTGAGTTTCTTTTTCTGGTTGAGGATCCTTTTAGAATTTGCATTTCCTTGGTGTTTGAAAGGAGATTTCTGTATTGAGGAGAGTCCGTCCGAAGTTCCAAGTGAGATCATAGAACTGATAGCAATCAGGCAATGTGCTTTTCTTTGTGATGAAGGTACTTCTAGGAGACCTTTATGGATTATGCTGTACAAACTATTAATGGCCTCTTTGGTTAATGTTAAAAAAAAAAAATATAAAAAGTGAAAAAGTACGATAAAAAATGACTTTTATATTTTTATTTTAAAAAAATAATAAAAAGAAATCAGTATAGTTGAATAATAATTATAAAAATATAATAAACATTACAAGTAATTTGAAAATAGATTCTTTCGCCCTTATAAATAAACTAAGTAGGCCACTAAATCTTTCAACCTTTTATTTATTTAATCATCAAAGTTTGTGTTGGAGCCACTGCCCCTATGGTAACCACCATTAGTGCTTATGAGCTTACTAGGACCTTTATCATTAACAACGTTAATTTGCTAAGCTCACCTATCCATTAATACTAATTGTCTTCTTAAGGCATCCAAATTAAACCCAACATTCCAAGTTTTAATAAAAAAATTAGACAGTTGAAAAGAAGGAGATGAAGGAAGGCAACAGGAAGATGAAGAAAAATATTGAAAAACCTTTTGCGTTTTTGACCTAAACCAAAGCAATCATTGGATAAATATATATAGTGCTGAGGTACAAAATTTAGGGTGCAGCTGGCAAGGAAAGACTCAACAGGAAGATGAAGAAAAATATTGAAAAATCTTTTGCGGTTTTGACCTAAACCAAAGCAATCATTGGATAAATATATATAGTGCTGAGGTACAAAATTTAGGGTGCAGCTGGCAAGGAAAGACTAATCTTATCCTACTCATATTACACGTGTCATATAAGACAAGCTGCATTATCAGACTATATGGGAAAATAAGAACAGAGCAAGTATAATACATTGTTTAGTGTTTTGCTCTAACATCCCCCCATAAACAAGAGGGAGATTAACAAACCCCGAGTTTATTTCTCATGGACCAAAACCTTGAATGTGTAAGGGCCTTGGTAAGATAGTCTGCTAGTTGCTCTGAAGTGAGAACATTTTGAATAGCAACTTGTTTAGCTAGAACCCTGTCTCTTACATAATGGACATCAATTTCTATATGCTTGGTACGAGCATGATATACAGGATTTGAAGTTAGTACAGCTGCACTCATGTTGTCACATCAAATAATGGGCGTTTGTTTCATTGGAAACTTGATTTCTTCAAGCAACAATTGAATCCAAGCTAGTTTTGCAGCTAAGCCTACAAGAGATCTATATTTGGACTTCGTACTTGATCTTGCAATGACTCTTTACTTCTTAGAAGACCAAGCCACTAAGGAGTCACCAAGAAAAACACAATGCCCAGCAGTGGATCTTCGATTATCCAAGCAAGATGCCCAGTCTGCATCAGAAAAGCTTATGAGAGAAAGTATTTTTGAAGGTTTAATATGAAGACTAAGGTTCCCTTGAGATATCAAAGAACTCTTTTCACTACTTGCCAATGAATAATTGTAGGAGAGCTAAAAAAATGACTAAGTTTGTTCACAGCAAAACAAATGTCTGGTCTAGTGTTGGTTAAGTATTGAATAGCACCTATTGCACTTCTGTATATAGAGGGATTTTTCATGGGCTCACCATTCTTAGTAGATAGAGATCTTCCTGGAACCATTGGGGTAGGACAAGTGGATGAGTTTTGCATGTTAAATTTTTTCAACAAATCAACCATATACTTTCCTTGGCTTAAATACAGTACAGTACCATCATGAAAAGCTTCAATTCCCAAGAAATAATGAACTGAACTAAGATCCTTTAATGAAAACAAACTATTGAGCTTCTGAATGAATTCTCTAAGACTATAAGGATTGTTACCTATCATAAGAATGCCATCTACATAGATGAGAATGAAGATGATAAGTGACTTATCCTTAAGGAAGAAAAATGAGGTATCTGCTTTTGAGTTATAGAAACCCCAATCAAGTAAAGTGGTTCTAAGTCTCTCATACCAGGTTCTTGGTGCCTATTTCAAACCATAAAGAGCCTTAGTGAGTTTGCAAACATGATTGGGCTTAGACATATCTTTAAACCCTTCTGGTTGTAACATATATACTGTTTCTTGCAATAGACCATTCAAGAATGCATTGTTAATGTCAAGTTGTCTGATTTCCCAGTTAAAAGAGATTGCAATAGTAAGAATAATTCTAATTGTGGATACCTTTATGATAGGACTAAAAGTTTCTCCAAAATCTATTCCCAGATCTTGTTGGAAGCTTTTAGCAACCAACTTAGTTTTGTGTTTTTGGACAGACCCATTTGCATTATACTTCAATTTGAACACCCACTTGCAACCAACTAGGTTTTCTTTCCCTGTGTAAGGAACTAAGCACTATGTATTATTTTGCATTAAAGCATTATATTCACTTTGCATTGCTTTTCTCCATTCTGGAGCTTTAAGAGCTTGGACAACACTTATTGGTTCAGTTTTTGAATCTGGCTCAGTATCTGATGTAGCTAGACCTGTGAAAGGTAACTTGGGTTTAAAAATCTCACTTTTGCTTCTTGTGACCATTCTATGACCTTCAATGCTTTGTTGTGTGTTTTGTGGATGAGATTCAATTGAATCTGTGCTTGTAGATACAACAGATTATGACTTAGAAGGAGAAACATTTTGAGTAGCTTCGAGTCCTAAAGAATCAGAATTGGTTTCTTATGTTATGTCATAAGAAACAGCATCACCTGAAGACTTAGGAGATAAACTAGAATCATAGGTTTCAATAGGTACTAAATTAGACATTGCTTGATCTAAACATGCTTCTGACGGAGACAAACTTATTTTAATATCACATGAGATTGTTGGTATCCAAAAGAAAGCAACAGGTTGTATTTCTTCTTGTGGCATCTGCTTGGTATTGAGAAATCCTGAAGAAAAAGGAAACTCAAGATCATCAAAAACATGTCTTGATAAGTAGATCCTGCCTGGGACTTAGACAACGATATCCTTTATGAGAATTGTTGTAGCCAAGAAACACACACTTAGTGGTATGAAATTGTAATTTATGCTGGTTATATGGCCTTAAGCAAGGAAAACATACACATCCGAAAGTCTTAAGTGCCTTGTAATCTGGATGAGATCTAAATAGTTTGAAGTAAAGAGAAACTCCACCAAGAATATCTGTAGGTAGTCTATTAATGAGATATGCTACAGTGTGAAAAGACTCCCACCAGAATCTAAGAGGCATTTTTGCTTGAGCCAACAAAGTCAAGCCAAGCTCTACTATATTTCTATGTTTTCTCTTAGCCCTTTCATTCTGTGCAGATGTGTGAAGACAAGAGTGATGGAATATGATTCCAGAATCTTGGACTAGTGAGGTAAAGTTTCGAAATTCTCCGCCCCAATCACTTTAAAGAACTTTTATCTTTTAATTAAATTGATTTTCAACTTGCCTTTTAAATTGTGTAAACATAGCCAAAGCCTCACTTTTAGATTTTAAAGGATAAATCCATGTGTATCTACTGTAATAATTAAGAAATAGAATGTAAAATCTGAACCCATTAGTAGAAATTACAGGAGATGGTCCCCACAGATCAGTATGAATTAAATCTAAAGGTTGAAAAGCATGAGATTTTGAAACTGTAAAGGGTAAAGAATGAGATTTGCTATATTGACATGCATCACAAAAGGCTAACTCTTCATTTCCATTGATTTTCACATTACAATCCTTCAACACTTAATTTAAAACATGAGAGGAAGGATGGCCTAATATATGATGCCATTCCTCTTTTATTGACACAAACACACTAGGATCAACTTTACTGAGAAAAGCATTTGGAACTTGCAAAGAAGAACAATTAGGATGAATTGAACTGATCTTGCTTGAATCAACTTTGTAGAGTCCATTAGTTAATTTCCCTTACAGCAGCACTATCCCTATTCCCTTGTCCTTTATGTAGCAGCCATGCAAATCAAATTCAACAAAAATGTCATTATCAGAAGTAAGACTGGAAATGCTTAATAGATTTTTAGAAATTCTAGGAGCATGTAAAATATTCCTCATCAACAATGTTTGTTGTTTGCCACAATATAACTTAGAATTTCTAACATTCAAAACATCAATTTTCTCACCATTCCCTACAGTGATCTGCATTTTACCACTGCTACTGTTGTTGTGAATAATAGGGTGCTCAATTTGACTAGCATCACTAGTGATTTGATTGCTTGCCCCACTATCAAGATACCAAGCATCATTATTCATTGTGTTGGTTGAGGCAATATGAGCGAAATATCCAATATTTCTAAGGTGACTTGAATAATTTAACTTCTCAAAACATTTATAATTCTGATGATGCCTTAGTCGCTTAAGCACTCAATTAAATTAAAATTGATTTAATATAAGATAAGTCAACCCTAGGTCATTCTTTCCAATGAACAATTTAGGGGTTAGTTAGATTGATTTTAGGTGATTATTTGATGCTTAAAATATTATGCAAATTTTAGAAAACTATCTCTAAGATAAATGCAAAATTAATTGAACTATATGCTTGCAATTGGGGGGTTTGAATTAAGAAATTAAATTTCAACTAAAAGAGAAAAAACTAAACAAGTAATTAAACTAAACTGCTTTAAATTGAAATTAAAGTGATTGTGAAAATGCAAAGAACAAACAGGAGGCAACTAAAGCTTTGCAAGGGATTTCAGCTCTCAGCACTCACTAAAAATTAATTGAGACCAAGAGAAGTGATTAGATAGTAGATCAATGAATTTAATTAACTTAATTCAAGGATATTCAAGGATAGGAAACCCTAGGCTCAAATGCACATCACTTGACTTAACTAGGAAACCCTTAGTTAATTCAAGTAATTTTCAAGTAATTAAGTTAATTAAACTCATCAAATCCTTCAACAATTGGATTCAATTAATTCTCAAAAATTTGGTTTTAATCACCTAATTGAACAATTAAGCAATTATACTACCCAATTCAACAATCAAGTAGCGCAAGAGACCAAGATATGCAATTAAAATCATAATATTAATCAAATTAATGCAAGGGAATTCAAACATCAATCCAATCAACATTATAAGGTCTAGAAACCAAAATTTCAGTAATTAAAAAACATAATTCCAATCCCAAATAACACTAATTCCAATTACAATCCAAGATAAAATCATTGTCCAATCTAAAACTAGATCTCAACATTAAATCTACAAAGAAATTCCTAAAACTAGAAAATCCCTAAGTTCTTGAAATTGAAAGAGGAAAAGGTAGAAAGAAAGGAACTCTCCAATGGTGTTCAATCCACATAAATCAAGAGCTCAAGCCTTCCTCCTCTATGCTCCAAAAGCGTCCATGAAAAACTCCTTCAAGTAAGTTCTTGAAATTGAATGAGAGGAAAAGGTAAATGAAAGAAAAAAAGAAAATGAAAAAGCTCTCCAATGGTACGAAGGTGAAGAAGAATGAAGAAACAGCCAAATCCTCTCTCTCCCTTTGGTGCATCCCTCAGCGTCCAATCCAAAAAGCCAAGAAAAAGAATTAAGAAATCGTAATTCGTTCCTCCCTCTCCTCCGTTGAATGGTGTTCAATTCACCATTGATTCTTAATTCATTTCCAAAAATCTGCACAAAATTAATAAATATTTTAAAGATTGAAAATATTCAACTAATCAAAAAAATATGGAAAATAAAATATTAGCAATTTAAACCCAAAAATTCTTCTAATTAATTCAAAATTATATTATTTTTCAGAATTGACCAAAAATTCAAATATTGGATAATAAATCCATTTAAGCTCAAATTAATTATTAAAAATAATAATAAATGTAGGTAAAAATATATAAAAGTTAGCACTTATCAATTCCCCCACACTTATCTCTTTGCACTCCTGGGCAAAGCAAACCAAAATCAAGGAAAAGCAAGAGGAACAAAACAAAATTGCAAAAAGTGAGCGTTCTAATCACAAGCCAAAAGTACATCAAAATATTCAACATCTTTCTTATCCAAGTAATCATTACATGCATCAAGATTAAAGACACTATAGCAATTAACTTGACAAGGAAAAATCCAAGTTAGTAATCCCTTACTAAAGGTAATGTGTATATCACTCTCACTCAAAAGTGTTTAGGCTTATATGTACACTCAAAACTAACCTATCCAATTCTCTTTTCAAAAACTTGACAAAAATGTAAGATCTCCACCACTAACAAGCAAATGCAAACATAAATCAAAAGGACTTTATTAGGTTGTACTAGGCTAAGGTTAAGAAAAAAGAAGGGTCAAATGATAGGAAAAACCAAAATTGAATACCTTAGGAGAATGAAAAGCAATGTCAAATAAGATAATATGGAATGAAAGAAACAAAACAAACAAAACTTGGATAGGGCCTTTATTCTTTTTCCTTTTTTTATGTTATTTTTTTTTCACAATTATTTCTTCCTTTTTTATTTTTTTTCTTTGAATATATACATTTATTCTTTTTTTTGTTTTTTTTATAAATACTTGTTTTTTTTCAATTTTTTTCTCTTTCTTTTTTCTCTGTTTTTTTCTTTGTGACCCAAATTTCAACTATTTACATGTTCTTTCATCCAAATTCAACAAGGGTAGGAAAAATATTTATTTTTAATGGTTATGGGATAAAAGAAAGAAAGCAAAAAAAAAGCTTAAAGGGGGGAAAATAAGGGATAAAATGCATGAAAGGGTAGGTTTTTTTTTTTTTTCTTTCACAAGATAAAAACAAAATGAATGCCTTTATCATTTCTATGTATGCAAATGTACAAAATGTGGTCTCAAACAAGATTTAAGCTAAGCTCTAGAGTAAGAAATAGATAGGTGGTATACACACATAAAAAGAAATATGCAATAGGCTCAAAAATCTCACTAGGTCATGACTACTAGTTTAGATCTACCTAAGTCAGAACAATTGCCATTTAGCTTTATCTACTCAAAACATGATCAATTACTCTTCAAATCAAGAATGTATCATACTCAAGCCACTTGAAGCTTGCAATTGCCACATTCAAAACAAATTTTTTTATAAATTTCCAAAAAAAAATTTATATTTTTTTCTTTTCTTTTTTTTTTTCAAAAATTTGCTTTTGATAACACCAAAAACTGTACAAATAAAAAACTTAAGAAAACTATTTATAAGCAAAATTAAATCATCCCTCCCCAACACTTAAAAAATGCATTGTCCTCAATGCATTGCAAGCAGAGCAAATCATAGATAAATAACATCCAGCACAGCCTAGCTCAGTAATATGACAATGTAAAGTAAAAAGAGAAAAGGGAAGGAATATGACCAGGGCTACGTGGCATCCTGTAGTGCAGCAACCTCCATTGCTTGAGTGGGGTATCCTTCATGGAAAGGTTTCAAGCAGTGCCCATTGACCTTAAAGCATCCCCGGTTGGCTCCCTTTGGATCTCTACAACTCTATAAGGAAAAACATTAGTGACAATAAAAGGGCCCTCCCATCTAGAACGACACTTTCTAGGCATTAACTTCAATCTAGAAACATAAAGCAACACTTTTTGGCCCACTTGAAATTCTTTCCTCACTATAAACTTGTTATGGATAGTCTTGGTTCTCTCCTTGTAGATCCTAGAATTTTCATAGGCTTCTCTTCTTATCTCCTCAAGCTCTTGCAATTACAATTTCCTTTCAACACTAGCACTGGCAAGATCTAGGTTATACCTCTTAACTGCCCAATATGCGTTGTCCCCTACCTCTACCAGCAAATGACACACTTTCCCAAAGACTATCCGGTATGGAGACATTCCAAAAGAACTCTTATACGCTGTGCGATATGCCCAAAGTGCATCATCTAACCTCTTGCTTTAATCCTTTCGGTTGGGTTGCATAGTCTTCTCTAAAATGAGCTTGACTTCTCTATTGGAGATATCTGCTTGGCCATTTGTTTGAGGGTGATACGGAGTAGCCACCTTATGCATCACACCATACTTGCTAAGCAAGCTTTGCATACTCCGATTACAAAAATAAGTGCCTTAATCATTGATGATGGCTCTTGGAATCCCAAACCTACAAAAAATGTAAGACCTGATAAAAGAAACCACTATAGAAGAATCATCAGTACGAGTGGAGATTGCTTCAACCCACTTTGACACATAATCCACAGCCAACAAAATGTAAAGATAGCCAAATGAAATAGGGAAAGGCCCCATGAAATTTAAACCCTAAACATAAAAAATTTCACAGAACAAAAGGGGTTGTTGAGGCATCTCTTGCTTCCTAGAAAGATTACCTACAAATTGACATCTTAAACAATGTTTACAAAACACATGGACATCATGGAATAGGGTAGGCTAAAATAACCCGCTATCTAACACCTTCCTAGCGGTACGCTTAGCACTAAAATGTCCCCCACATGCAAGAGTGTGACAAAAATGCAATATGGACTCATGCTCATGCTCATGCTCATGCTCTGGAACACATCGCCTAATCACTTGATCACTACCTATATGCCACAAATTAGGATCATCCCAGATATAGTACCTAGCCTCTCTCTTAAATTTGTCTAACTGGTTTTTATTCAAATGAGCAGGCAAAACAGATGCAGCTAAATAATTGGCTATATCAGCATACCAAGGAACAGACATACCAACCACATAGAGCCTATCATCAAGAAAATCATCTAAGGGTAGAGAAGATGTTACCAAAGGTGTCTCAATCCTACTCAGGTGATCAGCTACCATATTTTTTACACCACTCTTGTCACGGATCTCCACATTAAACTCTTGTATCAATACTACCTATCTAATCAAGCGGGGTTTGGAGTCCGGCTTCTTGAACAAGTACTTGATAGCTAAGTGATCTGTAAAGACGATCACCTTCTTGTGGATGATATAGGATCGAAATTTCTCTAACCTAAAGACAATTGCAAATAACTTTTTCTCTGTGGTGGTGTAATTAGCTTGAGTAGCATTCAATGTTCTTGAGGCATAGGCTATGACATGATGTTGTTTCTCCACTCTTTAGGCAAGAACTGCACCTAGTGCATAATCTGAAGCATCACACAGGAGCTCAAATGGAAGGCTCCAATCAGGCAGCCGAATGATGGGAGGTGTAGTAAATCTCTTTTTCAGCTCATCCCACGCACACCTGCAAGCATCATAAAAAAAAAAAACCCTCATCTTTCTGCAGTAAACGAGACAATGGCAATGCTATCTTACTAAAATCCTTAATGAATCTCCTGTAAAATCCAACATGCCCAAGAAAAGAACGCACATCTTTTACACAAGAAGGATATGGAAGAGATGAAATGATATCAACTTTAGCTTTATCTACTTCAATGCCATCATAAGAAACAATATATCTTAAAACAATACCTTTTCTAACCATGAAATGACATTTCTCAAAATTCAGTACAAAATTATATTTAATGCATCTTTCCAAAACCTTATCCAAATTAGCTAAGCATGCATCAAAAGAATCACCATAGACAGTGAAATCGTCCATAAAAATTTCCATGCAATGCTTAAATAAATCAGAAAATATGGAAACCATGTAACGCTGAAAAGTGCCCGGTGCATTACACAGGCCAAATGACATGCGTCTATATGCAAAGGTTCCAAATGGACATGTAAATATGGTCTTATCCTGATCCTCAGGTGCAATACAAATATGAAAATATCCTGAAAAACTATCTAGAAAATAATAATGGGATCTATCAGCAAGTCTTTCTAACATCTGATCAATAAAAATGAGGGGGTAATGGTCCTTCCTAGTCATAGAATTCAATTTCCTATGGTCTATACATGCCCTCCAACTATTCTGGACCCTCGTAGGAACTAATTCACCCTCATCATTACGCATCATAATAATACCAGTTTTTTTCGGGACTACCTGAATTGGACTAACCTACTGACTGTCAGAAATAAGGTAGATTATACCTGCAGAAAGAAGTTTAGAAACCTCTTTCTTTACCACATCAAGAATCAGTGGATTAAGTCGTCTTTGTGGCTGTCGCACAGCTTTGGCACTATCCTCTAGCAAAATCCCATGCATGCATACATCAGGACTGATCCCAAGAATTTCAGCGAGAGTCCATCCAATAGCTTTTATCCTTCGCTTAAGCACCTCAAAGAGGCGGATTTCTTTTTCCATGGCTATGTCGCTGGCTACAATCACTGATAACTTCTCACCTTCTTCCAAATAGACATATTTCAGTAAGTTAGGAAGCGGCTTTAACTCCAAAGAAGGGGCTTGCTCAACTGAAGGTATAAGCGGCTTCAGATCAATGTCAACCAAACTAGAAACCTGCACTGAATACTCACAAACAGAAGAGGAGACTTTCCCAACTTGGGAATCATCAGTAGAAATAGTGATAGCAAAAAAAATCAGGAAATATATCATAATACACAGAATCATCAACAGAAGTAGTGCTGATAACCTCCTAATTTAGGATTCAAAAGGATTATATTTGACACTAAATTAAGGAGGTAAAATACATTTCTTTTGATTAATATGGTTAAAAGTGTACTTAATCAAACAAATCAAAGAAAGTATTGTAATTATAATATTTTTATCAGTTTAAGCCTCACTTTACGTTTGATTTCAATTTCAGGGAAAAGTAGCAAAATGTAGAAAGAGTTGAACATAAGAGAGGGAAGCTGAAAATGGCAAAAGCAGATTGAACAAGTCATCTCGCTACAGCGAGACCGCAGTTCGCTATAGCGAGATGGCACTTTCGCCGTAGCGAAGGGGATGCTTCGCAATAGCGAAGTCGTGTTGCATAGAAAATTTCATAGATAAACTTGTCATAGCGTGGAGGTAGCAAGCGCAGCGGAAACCTGAGAACTTATGAGACCTCGCTATAGCGAGAGTCGTTCCTCGCCATAGCGAGGTCGGACCTGAAATGCACAGTTTTAATTTTTAAGATAAAAAAAGACGGAGGAGGAGCTAGGGTTGATTCACTCTGCGGCAGAGAAGAGTTTGGATGTCCAGGGAGGCGATTTTGGGTGAACTTTGGAGGCTATTCAAGCTTGGAGGGGAGAAGGAAGAGGAAGAATCAAAGGGGAAACTCTACTTTCTGCATCTCTTCTAGTCCTTTGTTTACTTTCTTTATTTCTCTTCATCTTTTCCATGTATTTGACTGGATTCACTGTAAATTTACCTATGTGTAGCTAAATTCTTATTTACCTAGAGCACTATGAACCTGATGTGAACTAGATCGTTAATTATCTTGTTGATTGTGATAATTGGAGCCTTATGCATCCTTCTCTTGTTTAATGCTTTCTTAGAGATTGGCCACCTCTTGGAATTGATTTAGGTAATTGGAATTGACCTTGAAAAAGGGGTTCTCATTAGACTTAAGAGTGGGACAAATTAAGTTTAGAATTATCTAATTTGTAATTAGGATAGAAATATACCTAATTGCCTTAATTGGTTTGTAGAGGGTTATAGTTCCTAATGCGCTCTAATCTAAATCTAAGGACACTTAGATTTTAGGGGAGAGTAGGGTTATAATTACATCAACGGACGGTTATAGCTTTTGAATCCCTTAACCCACAAGGTGAAAATTAATTGCAATTAAACAAGAAATTAAGTTTAGTAAGCATCAAGGGAATAGTGACTCTAGGTAATTTTAAAACCTTGGATTTTACCAAACTTTTCTTTGCCAACTAAGTTTTCTTTCAATTTGCTTTATTTTAAAATTAGTTCTAAAGTCAAGAATCTCATAATTGGTTGTTTAACGTGGATAAAAGTAGGTTGTGCACTTCCTAATTGCATTCAAGTCATTCCTCGTGGGAACGATACTTTTACTTATCACTGAACTACTTGATCCGACCCGTGCACTTGCGGACACACATAAAATTTTTCGTGGTCAAGTTTTCTGGCGCCGTTGCCGGGGATTGGCTTAATTATTCAGTTAGAAGTGTGTAATCTTTAGTAGTCCTCGATTAAGCATTAGTTAGTTAATTAGTTAGAATTTCTTTTCATTTTGTTATTTGCTTTGATTCCTTTTTGTTTAAAGTAATACAGTTGGTTGAATTTTCCTCTACAGGTACCACAGTACATGCCGAAGCAATCCTCTACAAAGAAGAAGTGCACAACGAAGAAAATTAGTGATCTTGTGGTAAACTTGAACCTTGAAGAATCTCCTTCTAAAACTCCAAATTCGGTGAGTGAAGAAATGGCTCAGGAAGGGAATCCAAATCAGTCCATAAAAGACTTTATGGGTCGTACTATGAAGGGCACTCTATCTAGTATAGTAGTGCCAGACTTTCAAGCTGCTAACTTTGAGTTGAAGCCAGTGATGATCTCCATGTTGCAGCTCAACGGACAATTCACTGGTGAGAGGTCTGATGAAGATCCCAACCGTCATATTCTGTCATTCTTGGGAGTGTGCGATTCATTCAAGCAGAATGGGGTACCAAGAGATGTGCTGAGACTTCGACTATTCCCTCTCTCTCTACAAGGAAAGGCTAAGGAGTGGTTATTGACTCTGCCTGAGGGTTCAATAGATACTTGGGATAAGCTAGAAGTAAGGTTCAGAGCTCGCTTCATTCCAAATAATAGAATAGCAGATGCACGTCGTGAGCTCATCAACTTCAAGTAGGCTTCAGATGAGCATTTATATGCTGCATGGCAGAGGTACAAGCATTTGCTTCGCCAATGCCCAAGCCATGGGATGGATGACTGTGCTATTGTACAGAACTTCTGCACGCGTCTAACTCCACAAACCGATACAATGTTAGATGCTATTTTAAATGGGCGTTGGGATGAAATGCCTGTGGATGATGTTATTCAGGCATTGGACACATTATCTGAAAGTTATGTACAAAGAGGAGGTGATAGAAGGGTGAGTGCTAGTGTTGCCAATACTCAAGAAGACCCCTCTATTCCACTTGCTACTATTCTTTCCGCTTTGAACAAGAGATTTGATATGCTAGAATCTCAAGTGCAGCGAAATCAGCAAGTGAATGTCTGTTCTACTCAGGTGGCCCCAATTACTTGTGAAAACTGTGGGGATTTACATTCAGTGGATTATTGTCCTTTGGCACCTTCAGAATCAGTTAACTATGTGGGGAACTTTCCAAAGAATCAGAATTCGTACTCCAATAATTACAATCCTGGGTGGCGGAATCATCCAAACTTCTCTTGGAAGCATAGACCAGCACTGAATCAACCAGCATCTTCCTCAAGCATTAAGCTTACTCAACCACCAGGTTTTGCTCAACCTGTGAGGCAAAATGCACCTATTCAAGAACCTAAGACGAATTTGGAAGATGCATTGGCTAAGTTCATTAGCATTCAAAGTAAGCAAAATGAAGAGTAAGCTCACGTGAATGCTAGAGTAGACGCCTCTTTGAGAAATCTAGAATTGCAGATGGGTCAATTAGCCTCAACAATGAATTCATTAAGACAAGGGGGATTGCCAAGTGATACGGTGCCTAATCCTAGAAGAGAAGGCAAGGAAGAGTGTAAGGCCATAACTCTTCGAAGTGGAAAAGGGTTGCCAGATATTCAAACACCAAGGGTGGTTAGCCACACACCTACATCAAATGTTGTTGTGGATGATGATAAAGGTGAATTTGCTACAGAGGAGAAGAATGATGATAAAAGAATAGGAGAAGAACATGTGGATGCATCAGTTGAAAAAAGGAGAAAAGTAAGTAGTGAAGAAGTTAAGAAACATGCAGATGTTGATAAGGGTGAGAAACAAGGAGAGAAATTACAAACACTACCAAGGCCAATACCTCCTTTACCATTTCCACAAAGACTTCAAAAGAAGGTGGAAGATAAGCAGTATCAAAAATTTTTGGAAGTATTCAAGCAACTTCATATAAATATCCCATTCTCAGATGCATTGGAGTACATGCCGAAATATGTCAAGTTTTTAAAAGAGATGCTGAGCAAGAAGAGAAGATTTGGGGAATTTGAAACTGTGGCACTTACTGAAGAGTGCAGCAAAATAATCAACCCACAGATTCCAATGAAGTGCAAAGATCCGGGTAGCTTCTCTGTGCCTTGTAAAATAGGTACTCATTTTCAAGGTAAAGCTTTATGTGATCTTGGAGCCAGTGTGAATCTTATGCCACTATCTGTCTTTGAGAAATTACAACTTGGAGAGGCAAGACCTACTACAGTAACATTGCAATTAGCGGATCGGAGCTTAGCATATCCAAGGGATATAATTGAAGATGTTTTAGTGAAGGTTGGTGAGTTCATTTATCCAGCTGATTTCATTGTTGTAGACTGTGAAGAAGATAAGGATAATCCTCTGATTGTCGGTCGTCCATTCTTAGCTACAGCTAGAACTCTTATTGATGTAGAGAAAGGGCAAATAGTGATGAGACTGGGGGATGAGCAGGTGGTGTTTAACATGGACAAAGCATTGAAATATCCTAGAGATGCTGAAGATTGCTTCAGAGTTTCAGTGATTGATAATTTAGCTCAAGAACAATTCAATGCAATGATAGTCCAAGATCCTATTGAAGCATTTCTAATGGGAGTGAAGCATGAGAAAACTAAAGCTAGTCGAGAGGTAGCCCAAGTGCTTAATTTTTCAACCACTCGGGGTAAACAATATTGGCAAGTGGAATCTCTAGATTTAGCTTCCCGTTCAATACCATCTCTTACGCCTTCAATTGAGCAACCCCCAATTTTGGAGTTAAAACCTCTCCCTAAGCATATGAAATATGCATATTTAGGGGATTCAGAGACACTTCCTGTCATTATTTCTACATCATTGAATTCTCATCAAGAACAGAGATTGATTGAAGTGCTAAAGAGTCATAAAAAGGCTTTAGGATGGACACTTGCAGATATCAAAGGGATAAGCCCTTCCATTGTGATGCATAAAATTCTACTAGAGGATGATCACAAGCCATCTATAGAGAATCAGAGGAGGCTTAACCCGATGATCTGATTCAGGAAGTTGTCAAGAAGGAAATCATCAAGTGGCTGGATGCAGGAACCATCTATCTAATTTCAGATAGTGCGTGGGTTAGTCCAGTACAGTGCGTCCCTAAGAAAGGAGGGATGACAGTTGTGACAAATGAAAAGAAAGAATTGATTTCTACAAGAATTGTTACTGGTTGGAGAGTGTGCATGGACTATCGAAAATTAAACGCAACCACTAGAAAAGATCATTTTCCTCTTTCCTTCATTGACCAAATGCTTGATAGGCTAGCGGGGAAGGAATATTTTTGTTTTCTGGATGGTTATTCAGGATACAACCAAATTTCTATAGCGCCTGAAAACCAAGAGAAAACAACCTTCACCTGTCCCTATGGCACTTTTGCTTTCAGGAGAATGCCTTTCGGGGTATGTAATGCACCAGCAACCTTTCAAAGATGCATGACATCAATCTTTTCTGATTTCATCGAAGATATCATGGAGATTTTTATGGATGACTTTTCTGTCTTTGGTGATTCATTTGAAGTTTGTTTGAAGAATCTTTCTAAGGTACTTGAAAGGTGTGAGGAGACTGACTTAGTTTTGAACTGGGAAAAATGTCATTTCATGGTGCAGGAAGGAATAGTATTAGGACACAAGGTATCTAAAGAAAGTTTGGAAGTAGATCAGGCCAAGACATCATTGATTGAGAAGTTGCCACCTCCTACTAGTGTCAAGGGAGTCCGAAGTTTTCTTAGGCATGTAGGATTCTATAGAAGATTTATCAAGGATTTCTCAAAAATTTCAAAGCCCTTGACCAAGTTATTAGAAAAGGATGCTACGTTCCTTTTTTATGAGGACTGTTTGAAAAGCTTTGAAGAGTTGAAACAGAAGCTAATAACTGCACCGGTAATAGTTGCTCCAGACTGGTCATTGCCTTTTGAGATTATGTGTGATGCAAGTGACTATGCAGTAGGAGTTGTTCTGGGCCAGAGGCGAGACCGAGTTTTTCATCCTATCTATTATGCCAGCAGGACATTAGTGGATGCTCAGGTAAATTACTCTACCACTGAGAAAGAAATGTTAGCGATTGTTTTTGCTTTTGAGAAGTTTAGAGTTTATCTGTTAGGAGTCAAAGTAGTAGTACACACTGATCATGCTGCTATTAAATATTTGTTGAGAAAGAAAGAGTCCAAACCTAGATTGATTAGGTGGGTTTTATTACTTCAAGAGTTTGATTTGCATATAGTGGATAGGAAAAGAAGTGAAAACCTAGTAGCTGATCATCTTTCTAGGTTAGATTCTAAACATGTTAGTGATAATAGGCTTGTGAATGATATTTTCCCTGATGAATGTATTATGGCTGCTAATTTGCTACATGTACCTTGGTATGCTGATATAGCAAATTATATTATTTGTGAAGTTTTACCTCCTGATTTAAACTATTATCAAAAGAAGAAGTTCTTGAATGAGGTTAAGTTTTACATTTGAGATGAGCCTTATTTGTTCAAAAGATGTGTAGATGGCATTCTTAGAAAGTGTGTTCCTAAGATTGAACAATATGGTATTTTGTTTGCATGTCATCAATCACCATTTGGGGGACATTTTAGTGGTCAAAAAACTGCTTTTAAAGTATTGCAATTTGGTTTTTATTGGCCTACATTGTTTAAGGATTCTCATGTGTTTGTTTCTCACTGTGATGTTTGTCAAAGATCCAGTAATATTTCTAAAAGACATGAACTTCCTCAAACTGGTATCTTTGAAGTTGAGTTGTTTGATTTGTGGGGAATAGATTTTATGGGTCCCTTTATTTCTTCTAGAGGCCAACAATATATTTTAGTGGCAGTTGAATATGTGAGTAAGTGGGTTGAGGCAGTAGCTTGCCAATACAATGATGCTCAAACTGTGGTGCGATTTATAAAGAAGAACATTTTTTCTCGTTTTGGCACCCCTAGAGCTATCATTAGTGATGGTGGAACTCATTTTAATAATCGCTTATTTAAATCTTTGTTGGAAAAATATGGAGTTCACCACAAAATGGCTTTAACTTACCACCGTCAGACCAATGGCCTCTGTGAAGTATCTAATAGGGAGATCAAGAGAATTTTGAAAAAAACAGTGAGTGTAAATAGGAAAGATTGGTCTGAAAAGCTAGATGAAGCTTTATGGGCATATAGAATAGCTTACAAAACATCAATTGGTATGTCTCCATATCAATTAGTTTTTGGAAAAGTTTGTCATTTACCTTTGGAACTTGAGTACAAAGCTTTTTGGGCCATAAAGAAATTGAATTTGGATTATAAAGATGCTAGTGAGAAGAGGCTGTTGAACCTTAATGAACTCCATAATTCAGGTTACAAGCTTATGAGAGTTCTAGGCTATATAAGGAAAAGACAAAGATCTGGTATGATAAGAAGATTTTAAAAAGGGATTTGATACCTGGTGATTTAGTGCTATTGTATAACTCTCGTTTGAGGTTGTTTCCAGGAAAGCTTAAATCCAGGTGGTCTAGTCCTTTTAAGGTGGTGTCTACCACTACATTTGGTGCCATTAAAATTCAATATGAGAAAAGTAGGGAAACTTTTAAGGTAAATGGTCAACGCTTGAAGCATTACCTTGGTGGACCGGTGGACAGGATGAAGGCAAATGTGCAACTCCAAGACTGCTCATAGAAGCGTCAGGATAGTCTGGCTGAAGACTTTAAACTTAGCGCTCCTTGGGAGGCAACCCAAGTTTTCTTCTTGTTTTTATGTTTGAATCTAAAGTTCTTCTCATTTTTGGGTTTGATACTTTTCTCTTTTTATGTGTTTTGTAGGTTAAAATGTCGATATTAAGGAGCAAGGGATTGGTAGGAAGGAGCAGCACCAGACATGTTTACAGGGAGTATCTAACCATGCTTTGAATTGTAATTTATTATTATATCTGGCTGCATTTGAGGGAGTATAAAAAAAAAAAAAATTTATTCGCTATAGCGAGGCATCCCTCTCGTTATGGCGAGGCTGCTTGTCCCACTCCTGGTACACACACCAGAGAGTATCTTGCTATGGCCAGGCTGTGGCGAGCCACAGTCTGCAGCATTAAGTGTTCTTGTTACAGCGAGAAGATTACCTCGCCATAGCAAGCTTTCTGTGTTGCATTTTGGTACAAAGTCCAGAGAGATCTTCGCTGTAGCCTGGCTATGGCGAGTGAATTGTTGCATAAATTTACGAAGTTTTCTCACCATTGCGAGATAACTCATTCGCTACAGCGAATGCAGCATTTCCATGGCTGAGTACAACATCCAGAGAGATCCTTGTTATAGCCTCGCTATAGCAAGATTCTTCAGCCACCAGTAATTATCCAAGTCTTCTTGCCATGGCGAGAGGAAATGTTCGCTATTGCGAGGACAGCAACTTTGCTTTTGGTAATTACCCCAGAGAAGCCCTCGCTATTGCTTGGCAGTGGCGAGTCTCTTTATATATAAAAAAAAAAAGGAAATAAAATAACCTACAGTTTCTTCTCCATTCCGTCATTTCGTTCTCGCTACTGCGACGAAGTTCCTAGCCTCTTTCATTCTCTCTTTTGCTGAATCTCGCGTCTTTTAGGCTCGCATTTCCCTCATCCCTTGCATTCCTTGCATTAGGTAAATCGATTAAACCCTTTCTCCCCTGAATTGCTGGCTGTTTTCGCTAAATCTGGTCATTTTAGGGTTCAATTTGTTTTGCTTAGATTTGAGTATTTATGGGTTATTTGGTTAGTTTTTCTAGATGGATATTGCTGGTCGACTGTTTCTGTGCAGAATGATGGCTTCAATTTGGCTTTTACTCCGTTTAATTCTCGCTGTGCAAAATCAGTTCGAACTCGCTACAGCGAGTTCGAAGGTTTTTCCAAAAAATTGCATTTTCATGGCCCAGTTTGTCTAGTTTGCTTCTATATTCCTAGACCCCCAGTCCCTTGGATGCTTTTATTTGTGTCTTCCCTTAGTATAAACATGCTGCATTCATCTGATTTACTGATTCCATGACTTCCTTTGAATTCTGCTACTGATTTTTGGTTTTTCTTTCTTGTTTGAATTTCAGGGCTATGGCTCCTAAGAAGCAAACCAAAACTGCTGAAGCCTCATCCTCGAAACAAAAGAAGAAATCATATGACAAGGACCGGTTTGCATCTGCCTGGGTAGAATTTCGCTTTGAGCAGCTTTTTGCTGACAGGGGGTTGTTGAGGACCGTTACTATGCACCCCATGTTTTGGACTTAACCTTTCCAGATTTTGAATGGCACGGGTTGCAAGGATTCACTAAGAAACCGATGCATCGGATCCCTTTAATAATCCAAGAGTTGTACGCCAATTTTGAGGATACTGAGGAGGAGGAGGATGAATACTATTGTCGTTCGGTTTGGGTGCGCATTAATGAGAAAGTTTTCCAAGACTATTATGAGCTGCCTGATGTCCCAGACTGTGCCTTCCAGTCCTACATGGAGAACCCTCAATCCATTCCTTTGGAAGAAGTGGAGACGACAATTACTGAAGAAGGGAGAGCTCTGCTGGTTAACAAGGTCTACCCGGTGAACCAACTCAACAAACCCGCTCGTTTCTGGTTACAATTCATCACAAGCAACATACTGACAAGTTCGCATGGATCAAACATGACCCAAGGACGAGCTACTCTGACGTGGTGTTTTATGACTAGGCAGCGGGTAAACATTCCTCGTCTTATGTACTTAAATTTCAAGCAAGTGGCGAGGTCTGACAGGGTTAGCTTGGCATACCCTCATATGCTTACAGAATTATTTACCATGGGGGGTAGCTGCGTCTCTAAAAATGACGCACAATTTAAGCCAAAGAGGCCATTCAAATATGATAGTATGAAGGATACACCAGGACAGCCCCGTAGGCCGAGAGCACCTGCTCAGGCACAGCCTGAGGCATCTCCACCTCCTCCTCCACAGCAACGCCTAGGTACTCCAGAACCGATAGGACACGGTGCCCCATATCGCACAGAATTTGAGAGTTGGGCACGAGAGTCCATTGATAGGCTGGAAGGGCATGTCCTATCAATGAAAGATCAGTTACAGATGCTCATGGACTACCTGATGCCTACACCTCCACCACCACCTCCTGAGGCTTCTCAGACCCCGGTTATCATTCTCCCTCAGGAGCCTGCACCTCAGGATCGACCTGAGCCTTCTGATTCTTAGGACCCTTCTATCCAGCTGCCAGTTTTTGTTTTGCTTTTCCTCATTTTATATTTTGGATAACTGTATATGGATAACTGTATCTGATTATGCTCTCAACTCCTGAATTGGCTGTGCTCTTAATTGTCTACTTAATTCTAATGTCAACTTACTGTTTGCTGCGTATATTTTGTTTATTTTTGTCTCTTAGATGAAGGAGTTGTTCACACGCATCCCCTTGCTCTCTTATCTATTCCTATCAGGGGAGTCTCGTCTCTCCCTACCTCTTTACATCCCTTCCCTCTGCCTCCATCTGTTTCTATTATTCTACTTCTGATTTTTTCTATTTTATACATTGCGGACAATGTAACTTTTAAGTGTGGGGGAGTTAAGGTAAACATAGATAAATATAGGATAAGTGGATATAAGTTGACAATAACATCTTATCATTAATAATATTCAAGTGCCTATATTCCTTATGCTCATATGTTAAATCAGATTCATCCCTTCTCACTTTAGATGAATATTAATTAAGGAATGTAGAGGTTAAGCGAACTTGAAATGGATAAAATGAGTAATGTAGTTGTAGTATGCACCCACAATAGGAGCACTTTCCAATAAGATAATTTTTGAAGTAATTCAAGTTTTTCTTATAATGAGCTTTCAGTTGTTTTAGATTTCCCCAATTTATCTGTTCCTGATGGATACTTGACTGTCAGTTGAAAGGGATATCTTGTGCAAAAACAAAAAAACAAAAAAAACAAAAAAAACAAAAACAAAATGATTCTCTACTCCAATAGTTGAAATCACTTAGTAACCGGGGGTTTGCACCAAAAAGTGTGAACTTTCGCGTCAAACAGTGATAAAACTAAGAGTATGCTAGTAGCCCTCTGAGGATTTCTTTAATTTGAGTAACCGGGTGGCTTCATAACCAATGTTGTCATTCGTGTCAAAAGGATTAAGTAATTTGACGAGGAGAGAAAAAAAAAATTACTGGAAATAATTCTACATTAAACAATAGAAACCCCTTTCAATGAGCTTTGATGATTGAAGTTAGTACAGATGATTGGGTTAGGTCTTGAAATTACTGGGAAAACTTATTTAGGATTTCTTGATTATTTCTTAACATCTCTTGTTGAACACACACACACTTTAGAAATAAGGGTGTTACTATAAGTACATTGTTTTCTAATCCAATTTGAGTTTTGCTGAGCTTCTGCTTCTGAAATTGGATTCATTATAAGTGTGGGGGGATATGAATTTTTGATTGCTTGGGCGTAATTCTTTCTAAGATTTGCTTGAGGACAAGCAAAGATTTAAGTGTGGGGGAGTTTGATAACCTCCTAATTTAGGATTCAAAAGAATGATATTTGACACTAAATTAGAGAGGTAAAATACATTTCTCTTGATTAATATGGTTAAAAGTGTACTCAATCAAACAAGTCAAAGAAAGTATTGTAATTGTAATATTTTTATCAGTTTAAGCCTCACTTTACGTTTGATTTCAATTTCAGGGAAAAGTAGCAAAATGTAGAAAGAGTTGAACATAAGAGAGGGAAGCTGAAAATGGCAAAAGCAGATTGAACAAGTCATCTCGCTACAGCGAGACCGCAGTTCGCTATAGCGAGATGGCACTTTCGCTATAGCGAAGGGGACGCTTCGCAATAGCGAAGTCGTGTTGCTTAGAAAATTTCAGAGATAAACTCGCCATAGCGTGGAGGTAGCGAGCGCAGCGGAAACCTGAGAACTTATGAGACCTCGCTATAGCGAGAGTCGTTCCTCGCCATAGCGAGGTCGGACCTGAAATGCACAGTTTTAATTTTTAAGATAAAAAAAGACGGAGGAGGAGCTAGGGTTGATTCACTCTGCGGCAGAGAAGAGTTTGGGTGTCCAGGGAGGCGATTTTGGGTGAACTTTGGAGGCTATTCAAGCTTGGAGGGGAGAAGGAAGAGGAAGAATCAAAGGGGAAACTCTACTTTCTGCATCTCTTCTAGTCCTTTGTTTACTTTCTTTATTTCTCTTCATCTTTTCCATGTATTTGACTGGATTCACTGTAAATTTACCTATGTGTAGCTAAATTCTTATTTACCTAGAGCACTATGAACCTGATGTGAACTAGATCGTTAATTATCTTGTTGATTGTGATAATTGGAGCCTTATGCATCCTTCTCTTGCTTAATGCTTTCTTAGAGATTGGCCACCTCTTGGAATTGATTTAGGTAATTGGAATTGACCTTGAAAAAGGGGTTCTCATTAGACTTAAGAGTGGGACAAATTAAGTTTAGAATTATCTAATTTGTAATTAGGATAGAAATATACCTAATTACCTTAATTGGTTTGTAGAGGGTTATAGTTCCTAATGCGCTCTAATCTAAATCTAAGGACACTTAGATTTTAGGGGAGAGTAGGGTTATAATTACATCAACGGACGGTTATAGCTTTTGAATCCCTTAACCCACAAGGTGAAAATTAATTGCAATTAAACAAGAAATTAAGTTTAGTAAGCATCAAGGGAATAGTGACTCTAAGTAATTTAAAACCTTGGATTTTACCAAACTTTTCTTTGCCAACTAAGTTTTCTTTCAATTTGCTTTATTTTAAAATTAGTTCTAAAGTCAAGAATCTCATAATTGGTTGTTTAACGTGGATAAAAGTAGGTTGTGCACTTCCTAATTGCATTCAAGTCATTCCTCGTGGGAACGATACTTTTACTTATCATTGAACTACTTGATCCGACCCGTGCACTTGCGGACACACATAAAATTTTTCGTGGTCAAGTGCCATCAGTAGCACTCAAATCCAAAACAGAATTAGAAACAACCTCTACATCAAAAACATGATCAATACTAATTAACAACTCAGAATCAGGTAATGAACACATATCAATTTCATCTATAGCATCAATCATACTAAGTAACTGAAAAAATCTATCTGAATCAATGGGAGTGGTAGATAAATGATCACTAGTATTACCACTACAATGAATAGGCACAGAAACATCATTTCTAGCATATTTAGCACTCTTAATAAAATCAGTGAAAATATCAATATCAGCAAGATCTATACCAATGCAAGTATCACAACCATTAATTTCAGGACATGAATAAGAGATAGAATCATCTAAATAAACAATATCACATGATCTACTCAGCATACTATCTCTAAAGTCCATAGTAGTATCATCAACAAGTACATCAATAAGACTAACTCTTGTCTCAGCACAATTATCCAACGGGTGTCTCATAAAATCAAGTACATCAAATCTAATGATATTCCCAGCAAATTTCATAGTCAAAGTACCAGTATGTATATCTATCACAGCCCTAGCAGTTTTAAGGAAAGGCCTACCTAAAATCAAAGACGAATGTCCCTTTTGTTTAAACCAACTATCATCCATATTAAGAACATAGAAGTCTGCAGGGAATATGAAATCTTTTACCTTAACTAGGACATCCTCTAAGACTCATTCTGGGACTAGACAGCATCTATCAGCAAGGGAGGCAATCAGGCTAGTTGGCTTGAGATCTACCCCTTGAAGTTGAGAAAAGACTGATTTTGGCATAATATTGATTGTTGTTCCTAGATCTGCCAAAGCATTTGAAAACTTAATGTCACCAATGGTGCATGGTATGAGAAAACTACCAAGATCCTTAGACTTCACTAGCATTGGCATCTGATAAAGAGAAGAGACAACTGCTCCTAAATCAACTTTACCGTCATGCTTAAGCCTTCTTTTTATGGTGCACAACTCCTTCAAAAACTTTACATACTTAGGCACTTGTGCAATCAAGTCAACTAATGAAATATTGATCACCACCTTTTTGAAAATATCATAGACCTCTTTAAACATCTCTGCTTCCTTCTTCTTCCTTCTTCTTCCTCTCGGTCTTAGCTATCCTAGTAGGAAAAGGTAGAACCTGTCTGCTCAATTCCTCCTCTTTCTTCTCTTGCTCTTCTTATGGTGCCACTTGTGTTTTTCCTAAAGTGGACTTATCCTGTGATGTAGAGGTGGAAGCAAAATCATCAATGATAACGTCCTTGTCCTTGGAAGCATAAATGGCAACAGGATCTACAAAGGTGACTATCTTGCCACTTCTAAGAGAGATAGCATTAACTCCACCATGATTAGGATTCTGTTGGGTCCCAACATTAGGATTAACTACCACTTGGGATGGAAGCTTTCCTGAACCTTGACTCTGTATGTTACTAATTGCATTAGACAACTACCCAATCTGAGTCTGAAGAGTTTGAATCCCTTGCCTATGTTGTAAATCCTTTAGTTGATGTTCCTTCTCTATTTGGTCTAACCTATCCATCAAAAGCTTTATCATAGTATCCATATTGTTTTCTAACCTTGAACTTTCTTCTTGAATAGGCACAGTTTGCCTAACTGGTTGGAACACCTGACCATTAGAACTAGCACCCTGATTGAACCGTAGTTGCTGAGGTTGGCCATTACCATACCTAAGGTTTAGGTGATCACGCCATCCAGGATTATATGTATTAGAATATGGATCATATTTCTGGCCACCTTGATTCATAGGCTTAGAAGAATACACAACATTGCAAAGCTTAGCTTTATCATTCAAGAATGGGCAAGCATCAGTAACATGAGTAGCTAATAAGCAAATAAAACAAAGTGAGCCAATTAGAGTTGAAGAGTTCGGTTGCGGGTGAAAGAGGTAGAAAATCTCATAGAATTGGCCATGTTGAAAGGATTATGCAATTGTAGCATAACCATTTTCTCCATAACAGATGCAAGCTTATCTATCTTGTTCTCAAGATAAAACTCAGAGATTGAGGAATATGACCCAACTTCATTTAGCCTAGCTTGTTGTCTAGTACCAAATTGTTGAGTATTTTCAGCTTTCTTTTCAATCACTTCCCAAGCAACATTAACAGTTATGTGAAGAAGAGCACCTCCAGCAGCAGAATATAATAAATCTCTCTCAAGAGGCAAAAGACTTTCATGAAAATATTGTATCAATAAAGTATTTGGGATTTGGTGATGAGGGCAACTAGATAGCAATGTCTTAAACCGCTCCCAATACTCATGCAAGGACTCCCCAGACATTTGTCGGCAACCACATATGTCCTTCCTAATAGAGGAAGTGCGAGATGCTGGAAAATACTTCTCTAAAAACATCTTCTTAAGTTAGTCTTATGTAGTTATGAATCCAAGGGGTAGTCAAAGTAACCAGTGCTTAGCAGACCCCTCTAAAGAAAATGGGAAGGCACGCATCTTAATATGATCCTCAGACACACTGTTAGGTCTTATAGCAGTGCAAATCATATGAAAAGTTTTCAAATGATTGTATGGATCTTCACCTGCAAGTCCATTAAATTTAGGAAGTAAGTGTATAAATCTAGGTTTCAACTCAAGATCAGTATTAACATCAGGATAACTAATGCACCAATTTTGAAAATACAGATCAGGTGAAACTAACTCTTTAATGGTCCTAGCAGGAACATTATTATCAGCATTAACATTAGCATACTCTAAACATGCCTGATTATTTATATTTCCCTTATTATCTTCCATTTTAGTTTCAGAATCAAGAGAATCAACAGATGACTTAACAAAATAAGATTGAGAAGAACTACTACCTACAAGATTACTAACTTTAACTCTTCTTCGTTGATAAAATATCCTCTTAATTTCAGGATCAAATCAAACAACTTTTCAAAAGAGAATCGAGTCATACAACATCAACAAAGTATGATTAAAGTAGAAATAAAAAAATGCAAAATATTTAAACTACCAAAAAAATAAATTCAAAACAACCTAAAAGACTCAATACACACTAGGGAACTCAGAAAACACTTAGAAAATACAAGAAAAATCGCACAAAAATTCAAAAAGAAAATCTGGAAAAATTAGAAAATTCAAGAAAAATTTGCAAAAATCAAAGAAAATTCAGAAAAGTGGTCAAAACAATTAAATTTGCCCTAAAAACACCAGACCTAATACCTAAAGGTATTAGTCTTGCTCAGAACACCCGAAAATCTTGGAACATCAAAGATCAAAATTTTTTAGGCAATGACAAACAAAATTCCAGAACAGAACACTTAGGAAAATTCAACCGAAATGACAAAATTAAAATGAAAAAAACAGGGGAAAACACCTAAAAATTCAAACCTAAACCATTGCTCCCAGGCAATGGCACCAAAATTGATGATGCCTTAGTTGCTTAAGCACTTAATTAAACTAAGATTGATTTAATATAGTATAGGTCAACCTTAGGTCATTCTTCACAATGAGCAATTTAGGGGTTAGTTAGATTGATTTTAGGTGATTATTTGATGCTTAAAAACTATTATGCAAATTCTAGAAAACTATCTCTACGCTAAATGCAAAATTAATTGAACTAAATGCCTGCAATTGGGGGAGGGTTTGAATTAAGAAATTAAATTTCAACTAAAAGAGAAAAAACTAAACAAGTAATTAAACTAGACTGCTTTAAATTGAAATTAAAGTGATTGTGAAAATGCAAAGAACAAACAGGAGGCAACTAAAGCTTTGCAAGGGGATTTCGGCTCTCATCACTCACTAAAAATTAATTGAGACCAAGAGAAGTGATTAGATAGTAGATAAATGAATTTAATTAACTTAATTCAAGGATAAGAAACCCTAGGCTCAAATGCACATCACTAGACTTAACTAGGAAACTCTTACCTAATTCAAGTAATTTTCAAGTAATTAAGCCAATTAAACTTGTCAAATCCTTCAACAATTGGATTCAATTAATTCTCAAAAATTTGGTTTTAATCACCTAATTGAACAATTAAGCAATTATACTACTCAATTCAACAATAAAATAGCGCAAGAGACCAAGATATATAATTAAAATCATAATATTAATCAAATTAATGCAAGAGAACTCAAACATCAATCCAATCAACATTATAAGGTCTAGAAACCAAAATTCCAGCAACTAAAAAACATAATTCCAATCTCAAATAACACCAATTCCAAATAAAATCATTGTCCAACCTAAAACTAGGTCTCAACATTAAATCCACATAGAAATTCTTAAAACTAGAAAATCCCTAAGTTTTTGAAATTGAAAGAGGAAAAGGTAGAAAGAAAAGAACTCTCTAATGGTCTTCAATCCACGTAAATCAAGTGCTCAAGCCTTCCTCCTCTATGCTCCACCTTGGTGCACCCTTTTTTAAGCTTCCATGAATTTTGTTCTTTTAAACTCCTTCAAATTCTCTGCCATGAAGAGATGATGAAGGAAAATAAAGGGATGATGGTGGTTCTAATGGGAGGCAACGTGTTAATGAGGAAAGGAATGATGAGAAAAAGAAAATGGGGCCCGCGAGTGATGGAGAGAGGAGTGTAAATGATATTGGTCTTTTCGGCGTCTGTGAAGTCCAGAAAAGGAGAAATGAAGAAGCAGCAAATCGTCTCTCTCTCCAGGCGCCCTCCACGTGAAGTTCAAAGGTGAGGAAGAATGAAGAAATAGCCAAATCCTCTCTCTCCCTCCGGTGCGTCCCTCAGTGTCTAATCCGAAAAGCTAAGAAAAAGAATCAAGAAACTGCAATTCGTTCCTCCCTTCTGCGCCTCTCCTCCATTGACTCTCCACAAGAAAAACAAAAAAAAAATGAAAACCTAATACTCTATTTACAAAAATGCCATCACCAAGAAATTAATAAAAATAAAAGAATTCTGTTCTAATCTTGACCCTTAATTTCACTTTAAATCTTCAATTCATTTGTCCAAAATTGCCTTCACCATTGATTCTTAATTCATTTCCAAAAATCTACGCAAAATTAATAAATATTTTCAAGATTAGAAATATTCAACCCATCAAAGAAATATAGAAAATAAAATATTATCAATTTAAATCCAAAAATTCTCCTAATTAATTCAAAATTATATTATTTTTCAGAATTGACCAAAAATTCAAATATTGGATAATAAATCAATTTAAGCTCAAATTAATCATTAAAAATAATAATAAATATGGGTAAAAATATATAAAAGTTAGCACTTATCAAATTCTCTGAAGGTCCTGTGTAATTTCGATCAAATTTGAAGAAGCAATTTGGAACAATATGACCAGGTTTGTTACACACTTGGCACACTAGTTTGTTAGACCTTGGGCTTCTTCCTCGTCCTCTAGACTCTTGAAAAACTCTCTGATTGGTACCTCTCCATTGACCATGCATTGAATCAGAATTGTTGAAGCGAGCATCTGAGCGAGTTATGTTGGCAAAAGAGTTTCCCAAGCTAAGATTGGAGAAGTTGTTAAGCTACTCTAAGAGACTCTTAAATGTGAGGAGACTTGCTTACAAATCAAGCCACGTGAGATTCTTCTTATCAAAAAGCTGTACAACAATGGGATTGTAGTCAAAATCAAGCTCAGCCAGAGTTTGTGTAATTAAGTCGTTTAAGGATATTGAGCTTCCAGCTAAAGCAAGGCTATCAGAGATATTTTTTTATCAAGTATTCTTCCATTTTCATGCTCCCTTTTCGAATTCTTGGAACTCATTCTTGAGAAGTGTGATTCTAGAGCGACTAGTGACTCTAAAAAGATATTTAGCTGCTGTCTAGAGCTCATGAGTAGATTTGCAGTGTATCATCTGAGCTGTTACATCC
Organism: Erythrophleum fordii; assembly: GCA_032878935.1. Lineage (NCBI taxonomy): Eukaryota > Viridiplantae > Streptophyta > Magnoliopsida > Fabales > Fabaceae > Erythrophleum > Erythrophleum fordii. The sequence goes on along the minus strand of JAVQMF010000023.1, from coordinate 1,109,085 downwards.
ACCGTCATTGTGTTTAGCAACCATCCAAGGATAAGTTGATCTGTCACAACCCAATCTTCATAATCTAGGTTGGGTTTGGTCTCTGAACCTTCAGTGATAAATTCTGAAGGACACGCCTTAGAACTGAGGATGAAATCATCAAGCTTATGGCCTCGTAGAACTAGAAATACCATTGATATCCATAACAGAAAGTTGGTTTTGTCCAACTTGACAGGAACAATTTGGTTAAGAGAGCTAATTAAGGTGTTGCTTTTGTTGGTGTTGTTTGTGACATCAGAGGAAGTGGCAGAAGATGGAGCTCTAGTAATAGAGTTATCGGAAGCAATAGGGGAGGATTGTGAAGCCATGGCTTGAGCCTAAAGGCTTTAATACCAAGTTGAAAAGAAGGAGATGAAGGAAGGCAACAGGAAGATGAAGAAAAATATTGAAAAACCTTTTACGACTTTGACTTAAACCAGAGCAATAATTGGGTAAATATATGTAGTGTTGAGCTACAAAATTTAGGGTACAGCTGGCAAGGGAAGACTAATCTTATCCTACTCATTTTACCCATGTCATATAAGACAAGCTGCATTATCCGACTTTACGAGAAAATAAGAACAGAGTAAATATAATAAATTGTTTAGTGTTTTGCTCTAACATAGACCAAAGTAAGCTACCCACAAATCTCTCCTTGGGAACTATGCCACCTATCCAGCATTTCTTAAATGTCTCATTTCTCTAGCGTTCGTGATTGCAAATTAGCTCGTGAAATTGGGATATTGACCTGCTTTTGTTTTGCTTGCTTGCTCTCTCCTTGTCCTTTAGTATAGTTGGATCTTTCTCATCTTGAACTACGGCATTTACTTTGCATTAATAGTTTATCGTGTGGAAGAGAAGTGCATCACAGATATCTTACATTCTTTTGGCTGTAATGTGAAGCAATGTAGCTAAAAATCACTCACACTAATCCAATCATGAAAAATACCTATAAGTATTTTAAAGATGGACTCCATTAAAGAATATAGTTGACGTGCTTACATGTATTTTTATTGTTTGATCCATCTTTTTTTTTTTATTATTGAAGAATGACGCAACATAAAGTTAGAAATTGTATTTGAAATATAGTTATTGTTTTAAATATAGATATGCATAGTTACACGTAAATATAGATATAGGATATATAGCAAGTTGTTGCGATATATGCGCACGTAAATGACGCTATGATAACATATATATATTCTATGCGAGAATGAATGAATTGTTGAGTTTTTCTCTCCACCAAATTCTTCATGGTATTAGAGCGTACACGATTCTGAACCTGTGATTATGACAATTCTCGATAAGCAATGACAGAGAAAGCCACAGTAGAGTCATCAGCCATAAACCACGATATCAATTCTCCTTTTTTTCTTCCATGCATCTGACATTCCTAGTTAGGTGTATGTTAGTGAATTATTGAATGAGAAGAACTACGTGGAGTGGCTAAATGGCATGACAAATGCCCTTCTTGCAAAGAATAAGATGGGTTTTGTAGACAGAACAATTGAGAAACCTGATGCAAACTTGATGAACTTGTGATATTGGATGCGCGGTGATGCCATGGTAAAGGGTTGGCTCAAAAGCACGATGGACAAGTAGGTACGATGAGTGTGCATTACGCAAGGACAACTAGAGAGATCTGGGTTAATCTTGAAGAACATTTTGGAAAGGGAAGTGCACCAAGGCTATATGAGTTAAGGTGTGAAATAGCGAATCTTAAGCAAGAAAAGCAAATGGTGCCGACGTATTACACCAAGCTGAGAGTGCTTTAGGATGAAATTTAGTCCATTGCACCTATGCCGAGGTGCAAATGTGGAGGCTATAGCTATAACATTCAGAGAGAGCTTTTAGAGATGAAAGACAGGGAACGTTTGTACGAATTCCTAATGGGACTTAATGAGGAGTTCGGACCAATCAAGACACACATCTTCAGCATGACACCATTGATGAGCTTGGGAGTAGCCTATCACCTCATTGCCGAGGATGAAAAACGAAGACAAGTGTTCGGAGCAATAAGGTCAATGACAGATAAAATGGCCTTTCAGGTGCAAGGATGACGCAAGAAGGAGAAGGTCAAATGCACTCACTGTTAAAAGATTGGGCACACTGAAGATCGTTGCTATAAGATCATTGGGTACCCACCTGATTGGAAGAAAGGAATGCGCAAAGAAAGAATAGGAACATGAAATGAAAGGAAACTCGATCCTAAGGCAACCCAAGTAGGTCCGAACAAAAGCCAGTGCCAAGTCTTGTTATGAATCAATATGAGTGTCTCATTCAAACAATTGGAAACTTGGGTTAGCAGGTAGATTTAGGTCTCACTTCAAATCAACCAATTGTGAATATGGCTGGTAAGTTTACATTCAGAAAACTATGGGTGATAGATTTAGGGCCCATTGACCATATATGCTGTGATTGGGAGTTTTCACTCAATGAAAAGAAATATAATCATCTGCTTGTTAAAATACCAAATGGATAGGATATACCTATGAGTGGACTTGGAAAGATAAAGTTACCGAATGGAATGTTAATAAAGGATGTTTTAAGGATACCTACTTTTAAATGCAATCTCATATCAGTTAGAAAGCTGGCATACGATCTTGATTATCTTGTGATATTTGGCAAGAACTTTTGTGTGATCCAGGATCCAAGAACGACGAAGGTGATTGGGACGGGGATGCTCTGTAATGGGTTATACTTGTTAGAGCCTACGGAGGAAGGAATAAAGAAGGCTATGGCAATACAAAGTCATGGAGACCCAGAGGCGTGGCATTGGAGGCTTGAGCATGCTTCAATAGAGAAGATGAAAAGAATAAGTTCATGCTTGAACAAATTTTCTAAACTTATGACTCATGTAATAAAGTCAAATTGACAAGGCTTCCATTTATTGACAGCTCACTAAAAAGCTTAGCATGTTTTGATCTAATTCACTGTGATGTTTGGGGACCGTATAAAGCATTATTATTAACGGGTGACCGATATTTCCTTACAGTAGTTGATGATTACAGTAAAGTAACGTGGGTCTTTTTAATGAAATACAAATTCGAGGTTAGTGGTTTGTTGATTAAATTTTTAAACCAAGTTGAGACGTAATATGACAAGAAAGTAAGGGTGATAAGAATTGATAATGGGGTTGTGTTCAAATCGCGAGAAATCATGAATTATCTTGGGGATAAAGGAATATTGATGCAAACTTCCTATACATACACGCCACAGGAAAATGGCATAATAGAGAGAAAGCATAGAAGCATCGTCCAAATGGCTCAAATGCTAAGAATTCATGTAGGCCTGCCAATGAAGTTCTGGAGTGAATGTGTTTTGTCCGCTGCACACATACTAAATAGATTGCCCACACAATCCTTGGCAAATCGTGTACAATACGAGGTCCTGACTAGAAAGAAGGCAAGCGATACACATCTAAGAGCATTGGGATGCCTAGCTTATGCACACAACACTGCCAACAGAGATAAGTTCAAAGTAAGGGGGAGAAAGTGTGTGTTTACTGGGTATCTAGTTGGCTAGAAAAGGTACAGATTGTATAACACTGAGAAGGAGGAATTGTTTACGTCAAGGGATGTTGTGTTTTTTGAAAAGAATTATCCATTTAAAGAAGATAGGCTAGAAACAAATGCGAGCTTAAATAATATATTGAAGGTAATGGAAGAAGAGGAATGTGGGCCTAAGATCACAGGAACAACTAATGAGGAGAGACAAAACATTAATGGGTTAGCTAAAATGGAAGTGAACACAGCACCTACGAATGATCCACCTGATGAATTTGAACAAGTAGATCAAGAAAATGAAATGTAGAACCAACAAAACCAAGCAAGAAGAAGTCAACGTCCATGCATGGCACCCAGACGACTTAATGAATATGAAATTGAGTTACCACCTTCTCTGATAAATACACAACGAATAGTAGGTCTAAACAACGGAGTAACACATCCATTGGCAAATTACGTCATAAATGTCAGATTCTCAGCGTCTCATGTAGCGTTCTTAGCGTCAATAGATCAAACAAATGAGCCCAAGAGTTTTAAGGAAGCAGTGGTACATGAGCATTGGCAAGAAGCAATGAGAAAAGAGATAGTAGCACTAGAACAGAATGAAACATGGACTTTGGAGAAACATCCATCAAATAAAAACATCATCGATTCAAAATGGGTGTATAAGGTGAAATATAATCCTAATAGAGAGATAGAAAGATATAAGGCGCAACTAGTTGCGAGAGGATTCACTCAGGAAGAGGGAATCGACTACCACGAGACCTTCGCACCCATTGCAAACCTGACCACCCTTAAAACACTACTCGTAGTAGCTACAAACCGAGGATGATTAGTTTATCAACTAGAGGTGAATAATGCTTTCTTGCATGGAGAACTACACGAGGAGGTATACATGTGTATTCCAGATGGTTTTACATGGGAAGGAGACAATAAAGTTTTTAAACTTAGGAAGTCAATATACGGGCTAAGGCAAGCTTCAAGGAATTGGCACGTGAGACTTACAAAAGCTTTCACTGATGTTGGATTCAAGAGGTCAAGAGCTTATCATTCATTGTTCATTTGCAGAAGAGGCAAAACATTTGTAGCAGTGTTGGTTTATGTGGATGATGTGTTATTAGTTGGGAACAACGTGAACGTAAAGAAATACTTGGATGAAAGTTTTAGCATCAAGAATCTTGGACCCTTGAAGTACTTCATCGAGATTGAAGTGGCAAGGTCATCGAAGGGCATCGTACTTAATTAAAGAAAGTATGCAATTGATATATTGAAGCAAGCTAGCATAGAGAATTGTAGGCCAGGTTTGACTCCCATTGAACAAAATCATAGATTTGATAATGTTAAAGAAAGCGAAGAAGTTGATACAACAAAGTATAGGAAGATAATAGGGAAGTTCTTGTATTTAACAATTACCAGATCGAATATCACATACTCAGTCAACATACTGAGTCAATTTGTTATAGCACCAAAGAAGACCCACATGGACGGCGTAGAGAGAATTCTAAGGTATGTAAAAAGCACATCAAGACAAGGGATACTGTTGAGCAATGAAGGGAGACTCGAGATGGAGGCATTTTGTGATGCAGACTAGGGAGGATGCCCACTCACACGATGGTCTTGAACGGGATATATCATCAAGTTAGGAGACTCACCCGTATCGTGAAGAACCAAGAAACAATTGGTGGTTTTGAGGTCTTCGGCAGAAGCAAAGTATAAGGCGATGGCTACTACAGTAAGCGAAATAATTTGGTTAAGATATTTACTTAAGGAGCTAGGAGCTACGCAGAAAAGTGGAATGTTGCTGCATTGTGACAACCAAGCTGCTTTACATATTACAAAGAATCCGCTTACCATGAGCATACAAAGCACGTGGAAATGGACTATTATTTCGTGCGAGAAAGGGTGAAGTCACAAGAAATAGTGCCATGCAAGGTCTGGATGCGGAATCAAGTGGCAGACATATTTACGAAGGGCCTCGGCAAGGACAGGTTCAGATATCTTAAGGGCAAGTTGGGCATCATGGATTTACACATGCCAACTTGAGGGGGAGTAAAGAATGACACAACATGAAGTTAGAAATTGTATTTGAAATATAGTTATTGTTTTAAATATAGATATTGGTAGTTACACGTAAATATAGATATAGGATATATAGAAAGTTGTTGCGATATATGCGCATGTAAATGACGCTACGATAACATGTATATATTCCATGTGAGAATGAATGAATTGTTGAGTTTTTCTCTCCACCAAATTCTTCATTTATATACGAAGAAAAGTGAATTACAACCCGATTGCCAAAATGCCAAGACTCTTCAGATTTGCAATATGCAGTGAAAGACAATAAAGCACGATAATTGAATCCTCCTTGACTCCTCTTGGCTGCTGCATTGAGTACTTTGGACCGGTACTACGATTTGTATACAGAATGGTTGCATTTGCTTGGAAAAGCAGCACTGCGTTATCTTGATAGTTTGGATCATTTTTTCTTAGTTTTGATTTATTTTTATTTTAAATGTTATGGAAGATAAAATGAGAAAAGTCTTTTAACTATGAATTTTTAAAAAATAATGATTGAAATTAAAAAATTAAAAAAAATGACATCTGGTGGTCTTGACGATCACAATAGCACAACACTGTTTTTCTTGCAATGCAAAGAATCTGTTTAATAGTTTTCAATGAAATTAGAATGAGAATACAACTAACAATAACAACAACCAAGCTTTTTTTTTTTTAGGTGGAGTTAGTTATATAAATTAATTGGCGTCATAAAATTTAATCATAAATTATGTTTTTAGACAAATTATCTAAATTTAAAATTTTTAAATAGTTTCTTCTATAATTTTTATTGGTTTCTTTATTTTTGACTATTGAATTACTCTACATCTAATTTGCTCTCTTAATTGGAGGTTTTTTTTATACATGTTTAAACCATCTAAAAAATGATTATACAATATTTTTTGCCTTACAATATGTTTGATTACATGAGAATGAGAATATAAACATAATAAAATTTTATACCTTATAATATGCTTGATAGCATGCCATAGAAGATGATGAAAAGGAAATTCTTTTCTACATCTTATGTGGTGTTCAAATATAGAGAAGGAAAAATTACAATTAAAAATTCAGATGTTATCAAATTTGTAATAAATAATTTTAAAAATTGAAATTACATTTCAGGATTACAATTATTATTAGATTTTGATTTAGAGAATTTATTATTAGGTATAAAAAAGTATTAAATTTTTTTATATCCAATAACAAATTTTATAAAATCAATGGTAAATTTTTTAAAACCTAATAGTAACTATAATTCTTGAAAATAATTTTAATATTTAATATTTTTTAGTGTAAATTTTACCAGGTTTGAGTTGTTAGATGTAATTTTTTTATATAAAATTTATTTTTGCACAAATTAAAAATAATTATTATACTTAATGTATATAAAGTTTATTATATTTTTATTATTATTACTTTTCTGTTTAAAATGAAGATATAAATGTTATTTTTTCATAATTTTTTATTTTAATATTATTTTTATTCAATCAAACATATAAATACAAATATATATTTTTTATATTATACTAAATGTAATTATTTTATTTTATTAACATCCTTATTCTTTTTCCAAATGTATCAAACAAAGTGTAATATAATTCGAATGATATAAAAAATTTAAAATATTATTTTATTTATATATTTGGTATTATAAAAGTAATATAAAAATAGAAAAAATGTTGAAAAAATGTCAAAGAATCTATTTAAAAAAATAATAACGATTTATTTTTTGGTTTTGTAAAGAAAATTTACACGCAGCAGATAGCCGAGCTCCCTGTTCCCCCTTTCATTCTCCTTCGTGGTCGATCCTCAGGTTTCCCAATCTGAATATCATCGTCCATCCGCTTGTGGTCGATCATATTTTCTCCAGTTGTAGTGTTCCTTCTCCCTTTCTCTTTCATTACCCGGTTTTTCCCCGCTACCAAACGGACTGTGAGAGTGCGACTTAAAAACAGAGATAAGGAGGAAGCAGGCTGAGGCAATCGACCAAGGCACTAACGGCGAACCTTGATTCTGCGAACCTTCATCCTCATTTATAGGTAAGAATGAGATTTTCCCTTTTGTTCTCTGGCCTTCTGGCTCTGGGTCTGATTGACTGATTCATTCTCAAATCTCTGTGTATATGTGAAACTGTGAAAGTAGGTTTTTTTACTTTCTACCATGTTTGACTATAAATTCAGCGAATGTAGGTTGTAGTTAAGATATAGATTTCATGAGTGATGGGTAGGACTCGATGGAGCAACTTGCAAGACTCTGAAACCACAACTTTCTCAACTTTTTTTTTTGGTTTCTGTTTTAGCTTGGGGTTGGCCTCTTTCCTCGTCAAGACTACTAATCGTCACTGCTTCTTTTGTTTTTATGATTATTCGGTGCCCCTCCTTTTTAACAAATTACTACAGTTGATTTTTACTTCTTCTGCATTGCAAATTCACTCTTTTATACTTCTTATTTTTATCTTTATCCACCTATAAACTGGTATTGTGTTTCATGAACGGCTAAATTGATTATTTGTTATAGTCTTGGAGAGCATTGCTTCAGCTAATTAAGAATGAATGTGTAGTGGCTTAATCATGCAAAACACTAATTCATTCCAACTGTATTAATTAGAATTAAGGTATACAACTCTCCTATTATTGACCTCTCTGTTCAGTTGCAATTAGAAGTATAACATTATAATTGTAGGTATGCCAAAGAGGCGATATGCAATATTGAGCTATTTTCGTACAATTTTGAAGTATAAACTAAAAGTAAATTAGTAAGTATGCGTGTGTTTTTTCTATACAATTGTAAAGTATGTAATTTATTTGACTTTAATATTGATTGAAGTTAGACTTCTATATGATTTTAACATCTATACATTTACCTTTATATGACAAGAGTTGTTGCCATTTATTTCTAGCTTTTTATTTTTAATTATATTGCCTCCAGTAGCCTGGGACCTGGCTCTGCCACTGCCAACAGACCTACAGCAGCGGCTTCTCTTTGCAGCCTCTTCCACTGCAACTGGACCACTGGTAAGAGCCATGATGCTGTAATTTCTGTGTTTGCCAATATTGAATGCTGCATGTGATTTAAGAACCTTACCAGTTTCTTTAATCCCTTGCCATTTGCTGCTATTGATTTGGATTGTGGTTGCTGGTGTCATTTCTTGTTGTTATTGGATTTTGGTTACTGGGCTTAATTTCCTTTTCTCTATTATTATTATTATTATTATTATTATTATCATTGTAATTCTGTGGGTCAAAGGCGAGCATCATGAGACCATTGTCACTGACCAATCTTTCTGATAATTTTGATTTCAGTATATATTTTGGTTTAGTCTGAAAGATATATAAGGAGGGCCAATGAACTTCTGATGTAGGACCTCTAGTAACTAAGGGGAATAAAGGAGGGAGAGTGAAGAATGGAGGGAGAAATCTGAAGATACTTTATTATTCAATCAATGGCGAGGTGCATAATCCTAAATCCCATGGGGTATATATAGAGCTCAAGAGATAACTAATAATAACAAATCTTAATCTTAAATCTTAATCCTTAGGATACTTAAATCAATAACTAATGTTTAAATCAAAATAAAACAAACATAATGATAAGCCTAAATAAGATAATGATAAGCCTAAAACAAGATAAAATAAACCTAATGATAAGTAGATAAAACAAACTTAATGATAAGGCTAAAACAAGATAATCATAACAAATTATTTTAAGATTTTCCTACACCTAAAATAAGTTTTAATAACTGGATCTCCGTCAATTTTGTCATTAAATCTTGTTTCATGGATAAGTAGCATGGATCAGAAGCATATCCTTTGGAAGGAATCAATGGGCAATGTGTTGGGGTTTGAAAGTAGCGCACTTAACCTCTTCAAATGTGGTGGGTCGACCGATTTAAAGCTTATGTTAATGATAACTGTCTTTTGGCATTCACTATATATTTAAAACAAAAAAGTTGAAAAAAGGTGAAGTTGAATGTTATAAATGACAATTTTGAATGGTGGTTTGAGTTCTTTAAATATTTTTAATAGGTTTAAAACTGAGATTATTTCCAAGGATGTAACTTCCATTTTTTTGGATCTTTGCTGCTATTTGGAGACAAGTAAATCCTTTTAACATGTTTCTTAGTTTTCTTAGTTGCCAGTAAGAGATTTAGGAATTGTAGAAACACTAAATTTTTGCTTTATTTTTAGCTATATAATTTATTTTATGCTTTTTCTCTGGGGTTAAAGATTTGGAAAGCTAACTGCTGTCGCTACTTATTCAAGTTTATGTTATGTTTAAGATTCCTCTGCCTGTTTAAGTAAACAATTATGTAACATTGATCAGAGTTGGACATTTTTTATTCATAATCTCATACATTGACGTTGGACCATAAGAATTAATATGGTATCAAGTTACAAAAATTCTAATTGCTATAGATGTCAATAGAAAATTTTACTATTTTTATTTAGGTAAACATTAGAAATGCTGAAAAAAATTGCCTGGCCTGCGGGCTGACCTCTTTAGCCATCTAGCTTATTGGGCTGCTTATGGACTTATTAAATGCAGCCCATTTAATTAGCAGGCTGGACCAGCCTGTTTTCATAGTGCTTCTAGTGAGTGGCCTAATGATAAAGGTAATTTTGAAAATGAATTAATTTAGCTAATTTTTATTAATTATTATATTTAATATATTTGGGTAAAAAAAATCCGAGTACCAAGTTGCCACTTATTGTTGGTGTGGCCAACATCTTGCCTTGTCAAGGCACATGGCACTTGGGTTGGTGTGGTTAAGTAGAAAAAGTTGTACCATGACTAACAATTATAGCTTTTGGCTTAGTAGTAAATGTACGATCCAACAATTGGTTTTAGAGCCATGGTCATGGGTTTGATTCCCTACGAAGGCACTTTGCACAAGGCATGTGTTGGGTTTTTTCTTTATTTTTTTTTTTTGGGGGGGGGGGGGGGGGGAGAGGAATTGTTGGTGTGGCCAGCGTCTTGCCTTGGCAAGGCCTGGTAAAGGGTCAGAGTCAGGTTGAAACATGGTAGTTGGGTTAGTGCAGTTAAGTAGAAAGAGTTACTCCTTGACTAACAATTATAGCTTTTGGCCTAATGGCAAGTGCTCGATCCAACACTTACCGCCTTTTTCCTTTGACACCACTTCTCTAGTTGTTATCAGGGTCTTATGCTCTCAATGCCACATGCTCCGTTAGTTGAATTAAGCCCCAAAATGCTGCCTTTTTGCATGCTGTCCTCCTTGCAAGAGACAAAAATGTTGCATTGCGCAGCATCATAAGATCTTATTTTCTTCATTTTGTTCTTCGAAAGTAGCTTTGAATAAGCTGTATTATGTGAGATGCCCAATTAGTGAAAAGCTCTTGAATCTGTGACACCTTAGGTTTTTGTCTAGCTAGCTATTGGATAAAAAGTTTCTTCTGTTTTGGTATTCAGTTCAAATTTTATGTAATACCCATTTTTTTTTTTCCTGTATGCGTGATAGTTTCATGAAGCTTTTTCATGTCAATTTAAAGTTGTCATGATTAATTTTATGCTTGACATAGAGGTGTTAAATGTCCCTTTCCTGTCTTGAATACTCTGACTACTTAAGGTAGCTCTGAAATTTTTGGAATTTTAATCATAATATACCCTTGGCTGCGATGAAGTCATTGAGATGTGAGAAAAACCACAAAGGGCTGGTCAGTTTGATTTATGGTTTTTCTTGTTAGCATTATTGACACAACGCTCTTCATTATGATGCTGATGCCCATTTATCAATGGCGTGATCTGCTGGGTTAGTTTCTGGTGTAGTCTTTATACCATATGCTTATTGGCCCTTATTTGACACATTTAATTTTTTGTTAGTATGGAATGTTGACTTACTTGGTGAATGGTGAAATTTTTGCATGTTTAGATCATATCAAGTTTCGGATAATACCATGATAATTAATGTTGACAATCGTAGGGACAGAAATTTGTATGTTACTATGTTGTACTTTTTGAATTATACTATCATGTTTTTTCTTCTGGAATATCAAGTTCTATATCTATGTCTTGGTGGATACATACTGTTGTGCTTATGTTAGAGCAGCTATGTGACATGAGCATCCATTCTTCAATGTTGAATCATTGTTCTTGCTTCTTGGTGCAAGTAAAATAGGTCATACCTCAATTCATTGTATTATACAATGATATTAGTTTCATAGGTCATAGTTGTTGATGGCATGTGGCACCGTGCCACAGCTAGTTGGGCGGCTGTTTCAATGTAAATGTCATTTGGCAATATGTGGTGCTCACCATATTTACATGGCGTGCACCACTTGGGCAATTTGAAAGGGGCCTATTTTGAGGGGTTTTTTCAAAAACCTCTTTTTGCACACTCCAGCCCCTCAACAGTTCACTCTCTCCATTGATCCTCTCTCTTGCAGCTTTCATTCATGAGGTTTGGTTCTTCTCCTTTTATGAAGTGCAGCATTATATGCTGTTGGCTGTGATTTATCATGTTGCTTATGATATCATGCTATTATTGTCTCAAGAATTTTTTGCTTTGTTGTGATGTATTGTCATTGCTACACCTAATCCACTAATTATACTATTTCAGGGTTTAAGGGTTCAGATACTCCGAGCCAATGAAGTCAGAATTTTGAACTTGAATTTGCTTCATACTCATGCTTACTTCCTGAACGTACTGTTCAATGAGATTGATATCTTCCATCGATTTTTCATTACTCCATCTGCACAAGCTTTGCAATTTCTTACAGTTTAATTATCTATGCTCAAAACAAATTTCCAAGACTGATTCAAGCAACCACTTTTCCCGGAAATTCTCATTGACGTCCATTTTTGCTGAGAATGTTTCATCAGCAACTCATTCAGATGGAAGTTCATGTTGTAAGGAATCCCCAGTTACTGAGTCCACTAAGTCCACTATGGCCAATCCAGTTATATCGAAAAGTCATCTCTTAGACACCCTTCTAAGCTACAAGAGTGAACCTAAACTGGCTTTGAAGTTCTTCGAACAAGAAAGAGGTTGTGCAAAATCTGTTGATGCTTTCTGTTTGTTGCTTCATATTCTAACGCTCAGCTGTCAGACTTGTCAAGCTGCTAGGAATTTACTCATTAATTATTTTTTGGGAAATTCATGTGCTTCTCCGAGGGTGCTCATGGAACACTTACTAGAGTTGGAAGGAACATATCATCTTAGATCAGATCCGCGAGTTTACAGTTATTTATTGAATAGCTGTGTTAGGGCTAATAAAATAAGAAGTGCCATTGATTGTTTTGGAATGATGTTAGAGCATAATGTGTATCCTTGGGTTCCATATATAAATATCCTTCTGACGGCTATGCTTAGGAGAAACATGATTGATGAAATACATGACTTGCATGATGAAATGGTTAAAAGAAAAATCTACGGTGATTGCTATACACTGCATGTAGTAATGCGTGCATGTTTGAAAGCAGGGAAGCCTGAGGAGGCAGAGAAGTATTTTGAGCAGGCATTGGATAGAGGAGTGAAAATTGATGCAGCAGCATATAGCATTGTTATTCAGGCTGCTTGTCGGAGGCTGTGCTCAGATTTGGCATATAAGCTATTGAAGGTGATGAAAGATTTGGGTTGGCTGCCATCTGTGGGTACATATACATCTGTGATTGGTGCTTGTGTGAAGCAGAGAAATGTTGCAGCGGCATTGAGCCTAAAGGATGAGATGATGAACAGTGGTATACCAATGAACATAATTGTTGCAACAAGTTTGATGAAAGGGTATTGTGAGAAAGGGGATGTGTCTAGTGCATTACATTTGTTTTATGAGATTGTTGAGGCTGGTCTCACTCCAAACAAGGTTACTTTCTCTGTCTTGATTGGATGGTGCTCAAAGATTGGGAATGTGGAAAAGGCATATGAACTTTACTGCCAAATGAAACTCATGGGCATCCAGCCTACTGCCTATATTATTGGTGACCTGTTACGGGGATTCTTGAAAGTGCATTTGGTAGATGATGCATATAAATTGTTTGATGAGGCTGTTGAGAATGGTATCGCTAATGTAATTATGTATAATGTCCTCTTATCCTGGCACTGTGAAGAGGGTAACGTTGATGAGGCTAGTAATTTATGGGATAAGATGATGAATAAGGGTATTGTACCGTCACTAGTTTCTTACAACATCATGATACTTGGCTACTGCAGAAAGGGTTGCATGGATGATGCACTTAATGTTATGAATGGGATTCTTAAAAGGGGTTTAAGACCAAATGCCATTACTAGCACTCTTTTGATAGATGGTTTCTTCAAAAAGGGTGATTTTAAACATGCCTTATATGTGTTTGGCCAAATGGAGGCTGCAAATATTGCACCAACAGACTTCACATTTAACACCATTATAAATGGCATGTGCAAAGTTGGCCGAATGTCCGAGATGAGGGATATGCTGAACAAGTTTGTTGAGAAGGGTTTTTTTCCTACTTCTATGACTTATAACAGCATCATAAATGGATATGTCAAGAAAGGTGCAATAAATTCAGCATTGTCTACCTACAAGGAGATGTGTGAACATGGAATTTCACCAAATGCTATCACTTATACCAGTTTAATTAATGGATATTGCAAAAGCAATAACATTGATCTTGCTTTGAAAATGCATAATGAGATGAAAAACAAGGGGTTTGAATCGGATATTATTGCATACAGCGCTCTCATTGATGGTTTCTGCAAAAGGCAAGACATGGAAAATGCTGGCAAATTTTTCTCTGAACTTTTGGAAGTTGGTTTGTCTCCAAACAGATTTGTTTATAACAGCATGATTAGTGGCTTCAAAAATTTGAAAAATATGAATGCAGCACTTGACTTGCAAAAGAAAATGATAAGTGAGAATATTCCATGTGATTTGCCAACATATACTACTCTGATTGATGGATTTCTTAAAGTGGGTAAATTGAGTTTTGCTTTAGATCTTTACTCAGAGATGCTTTCCCAGGGTGTTGTGCCTGATATCATCTTGTATACTGTTTTGATAAATGGACTCTGTAATGAAGGGCAACTAGAGAATGCATCCAAGATGCTAAAGGAAATGGATGGAAATAATATAGCTCCTACAGTACTTGTTTATAACACTTTAATTGCTGGACATTTTAGGAAGGGGAATCTGCAAGAGGCTTTTAGACTGCATGATGAGATGCTCGATAGGGGTCTTGTGCCTGATGATTCTACCTATGACATTCTCGTATGTGGAAAGTTCAAGGGATCATATACTCATCATGGATCGTAAGTCTTAAAGACCCATAAGCAGGTCCAGTATTCTCTTAGTTTTTACCTTGATTTCTTTCAAAAATGAAAGTTGTAATTCTTTAGTTTTGATACTGGGTTTCTTCCTCTAATGACCATAGCTGATTTTGTCTTGCATGTCTTTGTTGGGACCCAATTGCAAGGTAAGGGTGATAAGCCTTTAATAACTTATCAGAGGAAGAAGACACGTCAGCACAACAAGTAGTAGCATATTTGGATTTTATTAGCCTTTATTTTATCAATAGAATTTATTTTTCTGGTTTGTTTTATGAGTGGCTACAAAATAGGAGCTATTAGAGTCTGTTATGTTACTGGTCTACAGTTGTTTCCCATTTTTAGAGTCTGTTAGCTAGTTTTAAGGGAGTCAAGGGCTATTCTTGGTTTATAAATATCCCACGGTCAGTTAGTAATCATCATCTGAAAATTAATTCAAGTATTTTATTCCTGGAGATTCTCTATTGGCTATTAGCTTTCTAGAAGTGAGATTCTTACTCTAAAATTTTTGTAGGGTATTTTCTTCCTTATTCATTATCTTTTTGTTAGCCTTCTATCAATTTGGTATTAAAGCCTGGTTAAAAGATGGTGAACACTCGCTCTTCTTCTGTACCCTTTGCACAACTAAACCCAGCTCTAGAACTGCTGAAACTCTCATGCAACAAATCTCAGAAATGGCTGCTCAGCTGAGCAACCTCAACATTGACATACTTGCTCTCAAAGATTCAGCCAGCAGTAATCCTCAACCTGAAGCTAATCACAGTCATCAAGACAGAGGAAAAGCTCCTGTAAGGAGTTCAGATGATGAAGGTGACTATGAAACTCCTTGGTGGTTGAAGGCTCCATCCAAATGGCCCCACACAAAGATCGAATTTTCGAAGTTTGAGGGAGGAGATCTGAGGAGATGGATCTTGAAGGCCAAAAAATATTTTCGGTACTACCAAATCCCAGATGAGATGAAAGTTGATATTGCTACTATGTATCTAGAGGGTGATGCACTCAACCTTTTGCTTGGATCAACATGGAAAGGATGCTGCTCTATTGGGAAGAACTCACCTGAGCTCTGCACGAACATTATGGCCCAGCGGAGTTTCAGAATTCGAACGAACACTTATGTGGCATCAAGCAAACTGGAATATTGCAAGGGTATTGACAAGAATTCACAAAGAGATTTGCAAGGGTCAAGAATTGGCTAAAGCATTGTCTTCTAGGAGTATTCTTGAACGGCTTGAAGGATGAATTGAAAGCAGATGTGCGAATTTAGAAGCCTCAGATGATTTACAAAGCAAGCAATGAGTCTGGTGATCGAGTATGAGGCTAAGACCTAACTGTCGAAGGGTTCAAAATCAAGTCAAGCTAACCTAACTTAACCCGCAACTAATTCTCCTTGGGCTGCATGTGACCCATGTTACACTAGCTCTCATTTGGTACAAATTTTGAATGCACCAGTAAACATGACTTTAGGGGTGAATTCTTTAGCACAAAATTTGGTCGCTAGCTCTTGGGATCCCGAGAAGCAAAAGAGGAGAGATAAAGGGCTCTACTTTTGGTGCAATGAGAAATTCATGCCTAGCCATCGGTGCAAAATAGGGACGCTGAAGATCATGGAAGTCATGGATGAGGTTGAACTTGAGGCAGTGCTTGAAATAGGTATGGAAGAAGACGCCAAACCTGAGGTGCAAACTGAGATTTCCTTTAATGCAGTCTTGGGTAAGACATCTGGAACAACTATAAAGCTCCGTGGCACATAACTTTGTGGCAGAATCACTTGTCTTTGAATTGAATTTGCCCATTCAAGATATCTTGCCATTTGGAGTGCAGATTGGGGACGGGACTCTGATCCGATGCTACAGGATTGTTGTAGCCACTACCTATTCCAGAGAGGATTTGGGAAGATATATCAATGGATTTTGTGGTTGGCTTGCCCAAATCTCATGGAGACGACACTATACTAGTAGTAGTTGATCACTTGAGTAAGTATAGTCATTTCTTGCCACTCTCTCATCCATTCACTGCAAAAATAGTGGTTGGAGTTTTCTGCAAGGAAGTGGTTTGTCTTCATGGTATGCCCCGTTCCATCGTCTCCCATCGAGACTCAATCTTCCTAAGCTCTTTTTAGCAAGAATTGTTCCGTCTTAGCCAAACACGGCTGTGGATAAGTACTTCTTATCATCCTCAAACCGACGGACAAACGGAGGTTGTTAACCGATGCTTGGAAGCTTATCTCTGGTGCTTTGCTCATGAACAACCAAAGAAGTGGAGTTCCTTCCTCTGTTGGGCAGAATATTCATGCAACACTGGCTTTCATGTGTCAATTAACACCACACCCTTCAAGATTGTCAATGGTAGGGATCCTCCACCCTTACATCTTTTTGTGAAAGGTGAGACTTCTAATGCTGAACTAGAAGACCAGCTGCTGTTTTGGGATGCTATGTCGAAGCTTTTGACGGAAAATCTCGCTAAAGTGCAGTCTCGCATGAAGGCTCGACAAGACAAACATAGAAGAGAACTTTCCTTTGATATTGGAGATTATGTTTGGCTGCGCATCCAACATTTCAGGCAGAAATCTCTATCCAAACCACGTTTTGAGAAGCTCTCCCCTAGATTCTTTGGGCCCTACAAGGTTCTAAAGAAAATAGGTGCTGTGGCATATGAGTTGGAGTTACCATCAGATGCAAAAACCCATTCCATATTCCATGTTTCGTTGTTATGACCAGCTCATTGGATTTCACCTCCAACTTCTCCTGCTCCTCTCCCAATTTCAGATGACTGGGAGCTTCTCTTGCGGCCTGATCATGTTCTTCAGCACCGTTGGACTACTAGACAGATATTGGAGCTTCTCATTGCATGGAAAGGGCTTCCACTTGAAGAATCCACTTGGGAAGAATATGACCTTATTGCAGCCCAATTTCCTCAATTTCACCTTGAGGACAAGGTGTATTTCAAAGGGAGAAGATGTGATAAGCCTTTAATAACTTATCAGAGGAAGAAGACACGTCAGCACAACAAGTAGTAGCATATTTGGATTTTATTAGCCTTTATTTTTATTAGTAGAATTTATTTTTCTGGTTTATTTCACGGGTGGCTAGAAAATAGGAGCTTTTAGAGTCTGTTATGTTACTGGTCTACAGTTGTTTCCCAATTTCAGAGTCTGTTAGCTAATTTTTAGGGAGTCAGGGACTATTCTTGGTTTATAAATATCCCACAGTCAGTTAGTAATCATCATCTGAAAATTAATTCAATTATTTTATTCCTGGAGATTCTCTATTGGCTGTTAGCTTTCTAAAAGTGAGATTCTTACTCTAGAATTTTAGTAGAGTATTTTCTTCCTTATTCATAATCTTTTCGCTAGCCTCCTATCAAAGGGACATGAGTCTCGCATTGGAAATATGAGATTTTGATGTGGGGTCTACAGAGACTTTGTGCTTCTCAACCTCATGAGCTAGTTTTTGGGGCATGATTCTTCCAAAGGCCAAAGGTTCCTATCAATTGGTATTAGAGCCTTCCATTATGTCCCATTTGCAACTATGCAGCACAAGTGGTGACATCGGTATTGTAGTGTTAGCTAAGGGCTAGAAAGGTAGTGCAAAGTAGCATGGACAAATGTTAGGACCCAATTGCAAGTTATGATATTGGAGTCTCACATCTAAAATATGAAAATTTGATATGGAGTTTATGGACACTTGGGATTTTCCAATCTCGAGTTAGCTTTTAGATGTAGTCATGCCAAAAGTTCCTATTAACCCATGAATCTTAAAATACAATTGTGAATACAGGACTAAGCACATATTTAAGGAAAGAAAGTTTCTGGATATGGATTCATATTAAAGAATTGTATATAAGGGGATATTCACAGTAAACACTTTTTTCAACAGACACATTGATAAGATGATTTGACATAAATGGATTATAGGGAGATACTTCTGTGTCACACAATTGCTTGCAACATGCAAGCATTATCATTCATAAAATATAAAAATAACAGTTGCATTTTGGCATACATACCTCTTCTAAATTCAAGCTTCCTTGCCAATAACTTGATTTGAAGGTTTTTGAACCCCATTTTGTTTTGTGTTTGGGCAGTGCTATTTTATCTTTCAATCTATTTAGAATTCCATAGAGAGGAGGGGTGAACATAATGGTTGGGCCAAAAAATTTTTTTTATGGGCTGAGTGGGCATCGGGTCGGCCTGTTGGCTAGTTTGGCTAGACTTGGCTCGTTCTTATTATTAAAAATATATATATATATATATTATAAATATTTATATAAAATTTTTATTTTTTTTTTAAGAGAAAAATGTAGTTTTACAGGAATTCATATGAAAAATTTATTTTTTCAGAGGTTATTTTATTAATTTTATCAAAAAATTTTAAAAAAAGGCCTGTCCAGTCTGGCCTGGCTTGGTGTTTGTTCACCCTAATAGAGAGGCTTTCAAGAAAACCCAGAATTCATTTTGTTTAGGGGTTAAAAAAAAAAGGCAAAGTTAATATCAAATTCAGAGAAGGTAGTATAACAAAATAATTTACATTGCCAACTTTCTAGTCTTATAAACTTAATGTTTTGCTGTGGCTCTGCTTAAACAGAACAGGGTGTTTTGAGGTAGAGGACAAACTTATGGATTAATTTCTTGTTCATAATTACTCATAATCCTTTTTAAAGTGATCTTTGTGATAACAAAATTTGCAAATATCTTATTCAAAATATACGGCACTTAAAGCAAAGGGACAGCTTCTTAATGCAAGCAGTTGGAATTTCTAGTCCAAAAGTAACATTAATTGATGATATTGATCTTTCTGGAAATAAAATGATAATAAATTTGCTTGTGTGTGTGTAAACTCTCACCACCTTTTCTGATTTGACATTATTTATCGTTTCACAAGAAATGGAAGTACTAAGATAATTGAGGTTAGAAACTTAGAAATGTAGTGTAGGTGAAGAAGGTGAAAGGTTTTTAGAAACTAGTTCAGTAACAAGTTTTAAGTACAAATTATTTCCTACAGTAGATCCCAAGAAAAGAAAATTTTTCAGCTCTAGCCCCATATAGATAATATCGAACTAGCTTCTTATATCTTTACTAGGTTCTCCTATTAAAATATGATAAATGTGTGATTTTTTTAATAATAACATGACAAGTGTATGATTTAATTGGAAAGCCATATATTTGTTTGTAAAAGTCATATACTTGTCATATTATTATTGAATAATTATATATTTATCATATTTTAATTGGGAAATCTAATAGCAAAGATATAAGGAATTACATATAAATTTTTTCGTATTACATTTTGCTGGATCTTTCTTTCCAACACATCTGTTGTTTGTTTAGACTAATTGGATTTCAAGCTTAGGTATTGGTTCTTATTATTCCATTTGGATGAATGTTGGGAAAGGGAAATGAGGGATTTCATAGTTCAAATGTTTGCTCGGAATCCACAAATCAGGTCCTGTATTTTTTTAATTTACTTTATGATTTCTTTCAAAAAAGAAACTTGTAATTCTGTTGATGGAGAATAGGAAAAGAATGTTAGGGGAAATGATGGGAAATTATGGAAAACTTATTGTAGGTGAAAGAAACTCTAGTTTAGAGATATTTTAATTTTATATATTTTTTGACTTTATTTGTATTGTCTGACTTTTATTTGTATTTCCTAACTTTTTATTTATTTTCTTTTTATATTTTGGACTTACTATAAATAGTCCTATAGTAATGTGTGGTTCTTTATATTTTTACTATTAGATTCCTTAATTAAAATAATTAGGGTTGGGAATTCTCATCCATTCGAAGTTTGCTTCTTTAATAATCAGTTTGTACTTCTTTGGGTAGCATATTGATTGTTGCTCACTAATAAACTTTATATCAAGTTGATGTATGTCTGTCTACATTTTACAGTGTCTTTTGCTTCCTTTTAATGCCCTATATTACCTACTTTCCTGCTAAATAAACCTTCTAAGAAATCCTATAACTTTCCAAGTTCAAATTTTAGTCGTAAGAGATTTCAACCATGAAAGGAGGGAAAGCAAGTTACTGAATTGATGATATCTCTAATTTATTTTATCTCTTCAGGTTTAAAGTATTTCTCAGACCGTTTATGGTGACTTCTGTTGCATTTATCTATTCCGGTGTTCAGTGTTACTTGGTTTAATTAATTGCATTGTTCCGTCACTAGCCCAAAAAGAAGAGAAGGGGGGGGGGGACTATTTCATTGCTTTCCTCTACAAAGGTTTTGGTTTGTGCTTGTATGTGGCCATGTCAGTCAATTCTGATGTAACCTGTCTCTGTATGTTAGTTTTTCTAACTCATCTTGGAATGAAAAGAGGAGAGGAGGATTTTTATATATAAATTGAAGGGAGGGAGAGGAAGGTGGGAGGTTAATCAACAATGTCTGAGATTTTTAAGTTAAAAGATTTTTATTGATGCTTTTGGTGCGTAATTTTGTATCTCTATAAATTGTTTCTTCTCAGTTATTTATTTATTATTTTTATGTTCACGCTTTCTTTTGTGTGCTTGACTAGGAAGATTGTTGTTGTATATTAAATTGGGCAATGTTTATAAGGACATATGTTCTTCATTAATACTTTTGTGGTTGAATGATGGCTATGTCTTGTGAGTTCAGTTGATAGGTGTGGTTTATGTTATTTGAGTGTTGTGTGTTTTTTTTTTTTCATAGAAGTCCATTAAAATATATTTGGCCGAGTTCCTTTAGTCCATGAGAGATTGGTTCATCTTTGTTATTGTGCATTTACAGTTACAGCTAAAACCCCTGGAATGACAAATGAGAAAGATCTTCAAAGTTTCTGAAATGATCCAGTAATTACCAAAAGTACTGAAGAGTCAATACCACAAACTTCTAGCATACAGTATTTGTAAATTACTTGTCTCTCAGAGGTCAGATTTAATTTACAACCCCTATACTTCTGTTCTGCCTGAGATGCAAAGCTACTCATTTCACTAGGCTCCAATTATAAAAAAAAAATTACCTACTTGGAGTTAAATTTTGTATGGTTTAGTTTTGATTGACATTTGAGATGGAGTACACATGAAATTAATTGATGTTGCCTCTCTGCTTCTCTTGCTTGATGACTGTTTCTCTGAATGCAGTGACACTGGCACTTTGCCACTTCTGTCATTCATGAGATAATAACTGACTTTGGAATATATTATTTCACGTAAATTATCAGTAGTAGATTGGCGTGCTTTTTGCAAAATTTGGCTATTGTTTCTCCCTTGACTTTGTCTGTACTTAATCATCTCTTTTGTACATATAGAATATCATTATTTTTATGTTATTATATGTGAATTAGTTGGCTTTTTGCAGTTAAAGTGTTATTCATATTTCTAGCCATTGTTAATGGACAACTGTTTTCGACACTTGCTTTTGGCAGTAGGAATTTCTAGTCTATAAGAGATTATAAAGAACAGGTATGCTGTCTCTGAATATGGTTACTGTTAATAATTTTGTCAATACATATATACTAATCTTTTAGTTAATTTGAAGCTTTTTATTTTATATTGCAATTTTTAGTGTATTGGGATAACATTACAATGACTGAGTCTATGCTTGTTTTTAACTGTTATCTGCAGCAGCCGGTTATGGACTTTAAGTGAATTTGATTTCTCTTTTGGCCTCTTGTAGCAGCAAACCCACTTCAATGATTTTCTTCCTCCCCTTAATTGGCAATTACTTTTTCTTTAGTCCAGCATTATGTGCAAGGGAGGACTTACTTTCGTTTTTACTGCTTTTTTGTTATGCAAGAATCAGAACATGCCTCTAGACACTGTCAATCTTTCCTACAGGAACCCCACATATATTCGGGAGGATAACTGCATATGAAATGAGGAGATATGTGTCCCTTATATTTGGGTTGATTAATGTATTGATGAAGTAGTCACGTTTTCCTATAACTAAAACATATTAAGATTCCTCTCCTCACCCTCTCAATCTCTGCAAATATTTTGTTTGGTTGTAAAATGACCTTATTGTTTTGTTACTCTTGTAGTTCCACTGATATTAGTAGAAAATGACTTTGTCACTGTTTAGTTTTGTAATCTACCACTGGAATTATTAACATTTTTAATTTTTTTTTAACTATTGACCAGGTCCTTGAAGTTACATCTGGAATTGACTATAAATTTACAACTGTGCCATTTACCGGAGAGGTAAAAATGTATACTCTATCTTGTTCAAATGTGCATAGAATAAAGATGTGCTTCAATGCAGATTATATTGTGAGATTTTCCATTAAAATGTCTTCTCTGTTAACTTACTTTCACTTAGAAACATTGAAACGCCAATTCTGCAGGGCCTATATAATGTGTTTACTGATAGCTTGGGCGTTATACTCGATTGTAGAAAATTTTAGCTCATAGAGTTGGGCCAACCAATGGCTTGTCTACAAATATATGTGTCTTTCAAATTATAATCTGAAAAAAAAAAGGAGAAATCTTACTATAATTATCTCATAAGCATATCATAACCGTAGGAAAAAAAAGAAGTGCAGATTGGTTCTTGTCAGTATCGATATAAATTGCATTTGCTTATCATTTAATATAAATAATTGAGAATTTTATATTGTGCTGTCATTGCTGCTTGATATATTTAAAGGAGACTTCAATTATATGATATAACATGGCAAACCTATCTATCAAAAATAAAAAGAAAAAAATTCAGGCAAAACAAAGCCAGTCCTATTTCTAACTTGATGCAGTAGTGTTTTCTTGGAATGAGAATGGAAGGTGGATTGAGAGTAGAAAGGAGTCTTGTGTTTTGTAAACATGTCTTGTATGACATAGGAAGGAATAAAAATGAGATAGAAGTGGAATGAAAGAAGGATTAAAAGGCCAAAATACCTTTAAATAATAAAATAATGAAATAATCATTTTTGGAACCAATGGTCGTCCCGTGTCTCGAAATATAAGTTGGAGAAATCATAGCCAAATACCACAGCATATGATACGTATTTCATCTATGCCTTTCTCAAATCAAATGCTACTCACATAAGAACCTAAAAAATGGCAACTTGATACCACCACACCAAAATACCATAACAAACAAGTAGATTTTTATTTTCCTTCGATACCCAATACCATCGCACCAAAATGTTACAATAAGCTCTCTTCACATATGAACCCAAAA
Organism: Erythrophleum fordii; assembly: GCA_032878935.1. Classification (NCBI taxonomy): domain Eukaryota; kingdom Viridiplantae; phylum Streptophyta; class Magnoliopsida; order Fabales; family Fabaceae; genus Erythrophleum; species Erythrophleum fordii. The sequence continues at coordinate 1,085,113 of JAVQMF010000023.1, read as the reverse complement.
AATGGCTACCCAATCATAGAGACGTACAATGCACAACGTGACCAATGTCCTTTGATGGCTAAGACCTTCATCACCTCTCTTGTATGGGATCTGGTGGACGGTGGTTGGAGGTCGAGAGAATGATGATAGATAGTCGATGAATCAACCTCTTGAGGTGGTGGAAGTAGATCTCCTTCTTTGACAAGCAGATTTGGATTTTTCTTGCAGGTGCAAGATGGTTTAAAAAGCTCTCTCCCGTGACGCTAAGCTCTCTTCCTTGATAAGATGATGGATAGGAGATTCCCATATTTAAGGGAGAGAGGTTGCCTAAGTTTGCGACGCTCCCATGTACCACATGTATTTTCAACATTTCCACTTCCTCTTCCGTTCCATGATTTGGCTATTCTGCGTACTAAATGGCTCCAAGGTCTTTTTTTCATGAGATGGGTTTTCTTGTATCATCAAGTGAGGAATTGAAAATGTTTACTTCCTTCGAAGTTGTTTTATTTTCAATTTCCCTTATTTCTACTATTTTGTTCTAGGAGATTCTGTATTGAATTAGAGCTCCGCACAACCATGTATTGTTTTGTACTTAAAATTTTTTAGCTAAGCAACGCTATAGACAAACAATTTGTTAACCTATTATTAAAGTTTTGTAACATTGACAATTTTTATTTCAATAGATATATGAATTGTCCTCCTTTAATAATTATATTAAATATATAATTTGGAAATTTAGCACTGTTTGGTTGATAATTTTAAAAGCGGTTTATAATAAAGTTTTCAATCAATAAGATTATATGAAAAAAAGTTGCCAAATTTTTTATAAAATTCATTTCAGTGGCGGTTTGAACTGTCATTGTTTGCAGGAATTTTGAATTCACCTTTTAAATCTTCAAACTAGTAGTCGATGGTCATAAAACTATAAAAAAACTACCATTAATTGTTAGTAGCGATTATCCTAGTAGTTAAGAAAAGATTGTCGCTAAATGCCTGTTAATGCTTGCAATAGCTATGATTTTTTAACCACCATAGATATATTTAGTGGTCATTTTAACTGTGGCTAAATGTTAAAATGCCAAAAAATGTCTTTTTGCCATGAAAAAGAGTTTGGTGCCTTTTGAATTGTTTAAAAAATTTTAACGTTGATGTTGAAAGTTAATTAGAAAAGAATATAAAAGTTAGGAAGTCTGATTGAAGTAGTAAATATTATAAAAAAATAAAACAAAACTGGTTGTGATGTGGGCTCATTTGCTAGATTTCTTTAAGAGAATGGTATTGTAGCACAATAAATAATACTTTGTACCCCTTAGTAGAATGGTGTAATTGAGAGACATACTTGTACCTTATTAGATGTGACAAATTATATGATACATAATTCTACTATAACTTTGTTTTTATGGGAAAGGGAAATTAAAATGACAATATATATTTAAAATTCTGTTTCTATGAAAGTTGTCCCAAAATATCCTTATGAGTTCTGGGTAGATGAGAAATCAGGTTTAACTCATCTTTGCATTTAGGGTTGTCTAGTTGAAGCAAAACTCCATATAATCCCTCTGAAAAGAAATTGGATCTTAAGAAAATAAGTTGTTATTTTACTTGTTATCCTTAAATGTCTAAAAGATATAAGTTTTGTTGTCATAATCATTACACAAAAATTGTTGAAACAAGTACAAAAAGGTTTCTTGAAATTGGAATAGATAGTGAGAGTCATGAGTTAAGAAAAGTAGTGTTATCTCCAATTAAGGAATCAACTAGTTTTGGCTTATCCATGAAAAACTCTACTGAATAAGAAAATCAAACTAGTAAGGAGGTACCACTTCCAAAGGAAAAATAATGACCCCATTATAGATTATGTAAAGAAAGTGCACATGATCAAGGGAGTATGGCCTATTTGAAATCACTAAGGCGATCTCAACAAACAAAAAAATTAGCTATTCCATTTGACTATATTGTGTACTTAAAGGAACAAAACTTCAACATTAAGAATTACTATCCAATGACATTTTCACAGGTCATAAGAAGTGAAGAATTTGATTAGTGGTTGGATGCCATGAAAGACAAGATAGTATCAATGAAGAAAAATCAAGTTTGGGAATTAGTTGATTTGCCTAATGAAGTTATTCCAATTCAACATAAATAGGTTTTTAAAACAAAAAAAGACTCTAAAGGCAATATTGATCGATGTAATGTTGGATTTTTTGGTAAATGATTTACTCAAAGAAAAGAAATTGATTATAATAAAACTTTTTGTCTAGTCTCAAAGAAAAATGACTTTGGAATTCTTATAGCATTAGTAGTTTATTTTGGTCTAGAGCTGCATTAATTGTATGTGAGAACAATCTTCTTAAATGGGAATCTAGTGGAGGAAATTTATATCAAGCAATTTGAGGGTTTTAAAGACAAGGGAAATGCATTTAGTCCATAAATTAAAAAAAAATTGATATATGAATTTGAATAGGCTTCTCCTCAATAGTATTTAAAATTTCATAATACCATTACAAACTTTGGATTTAAAGCCAATGAGCTTGATGATTGTATATATTTAAAGGCCAATGAAAGCAGTTTTGCCTTTTTAATTTTTATATATGGATGACATACTAATTGCTAGTAAGGATTAATGGTTTATTACATGAAATTAAAGCTTTTCTTTCTAATAATTTTGATGTTAAAGATAAGGGAAATGCCTATTATCTTTTTAGCATTGAAATTTACCATAATAGGTCTAAAAGATTACTTGGTTTATCTCAAAATACCCACATTAACAAAATTCTTGAAAGGTTTAATATGCAAAATTGTTCACCAAGTTTGACTCCTATTAGAAAATATTTAAGTGGAAGTTTAGGACCCATTAATGAATTTAAGCAAAAGAAAATGGAATCCATTACATATGCCTCTACAGTTAAAAGTTTAATGTATACTCAAACATGTACTCATCCTAATTTTAGTGATATAGTTGGAATACTTAGAAGATATCAAAATAATCTTAGAATGGATCATTAGAAAACAGTAAAGAAGGTGATCCATTACCTTTTAGGCATGAAGAATTATATGCTCACTTATGAATATTATGATTTGCTTAAGGTAGTTTGGCTACTATGATTCATATTTTATAGTTTGAAGTTGGAAGCTTAATGTATACTCAAATGTGTACTCATCTTAATTTTAGTGATATAGTTGGAATGCTTAAAAGATATTAAAGTAATCTTAGAATGGATTATTGGCAAGCAATAAAGAAGGTGATGCATTTCCTTTTAAGTATGAAGAATTATATGCTCACCTATTAATATTATGATTTGCTTAAGGTAGTTGGCTATTGTGATTAAGATTTTATGAGTTGTGTTGATGCATTGAAATCCAGATTTGGGTATGTTTTCTTATTAGCAAAAAGAGTCATTTTAAGGAAGAGTGTTAAGCCAACTCTAATTGCTTCTTCTACCATAGAAGCAGAATTTACGACATATTATGAAGCCACTTTTCAAGCATTTGGTTGAAAAACTTTATGGCTAGACTTAAAATTGAAAATTTAATTTCAAGGTCCATTGTAATATTTTGTGACAATTCTACTATTATTTTCTTTTCTAACAATTTTCATGTAAATCGAAACACATTGAGTTAGAATATCTTGTTGTTCGTTAAATGGTACAAAATAAGGAAGTGTCCATTGAACACATTATTACCAAAATGATGGTGGTAGATCCCAAGACTAAAGCATTGGCACCTAAGGTCCATAAAAGTCATGTATTATCTATGAGTTTGACTGATAGTGTGTAATTTATATAATTTGCACATTTTGTTTTCTTGTCTCCCTATATAGACATGTACATTATGCTAATTTAAAGTTCAAGGATGATTATTGTGCTTTGATATTATAGGGGACCATTTATATAAACATTACATATTAGTTCATGATAAATAGAACTTGTTCTTATCTTTTCTCATTTAAGATTTTGCTAAAAGAGTGCTTGTATTGTAATACATATATAGGGTTATATCTACACATGAAACTACTATGATCAATATAATTATCAAACCTAGAAAAATATAGTTGATCATTAAAGTTTTATAGTGGCCATAATTTTCAAGAAAACATTATGGTTTACTTATTTCATGTGATCATTTGGCCAAGCGAGAGAATGTTAGATTTTCATAGATGTAATATGGCCTTCATCACCACATGGAAAGATATAGTCTGATAATATTGGATTTCATGATAGATTGAATGTGACTCTTAGAACTACATGAAAAGACATAGTCTCTATGAAAGGTTCCAAGATAAGATATCTGTTGTCACCAATAATTGAAGATAGTTATTTGGCCAAAACATATTTTTATATTAAATTGGGATATACATTACCAATAATAGTTACTTGGCCAAAGCCATGTCTCTATATTACATTTGGGATGTACATTAACCAAAGTTAATATATCTTTTGAAATTATTAGTATAAGTAATTAGCTATGACTGTTTGATGGATCAAGTCATAAAGGTTATATATAAGGCTTTTGGTCCTTTTCGTCACACATCACTTAAGTTCATGTGACTTTTGTCATCTTGCAAACATATAAAAACTTGAGTGAAAAGAGAGAAAACTAAAATGGTATCTTCTTAACCTCTTTATTTCTATTTGTCAAAGAGATCAAGCTCAATTTCTTGGCTTAAGATATAATTTTATGTTTGTTTTGTATGTGATATTAAAGTATTCTTATTCTTTTTGCAATGGTGTTGTTTAACTAATCTTAGGTTGTATATGAATTTGATTATACCCAAATATCTATATATAAAATATTCTTCCAAATACAACATTTAACCTTATGAGACAACTCCTTATTAGTTTGATTTGTTCAATGTTCTTTTATAAGTAAGTAGATAAAAAATTGTCATAATTTTTATTTGGTTGGATGGATTTGTATTCAAATAATCATAATATAAATTTTAAAGGGAAATAAAAAGGAAATATTATTGAAAAATGGTAAGGAAATTAAGGGTATTGGCCTCTGATCAATTATTGAATTGCCTCATAATAGGATAAATTTTAGAGATATGGCTCATTATTGTTAAAATACATTAATTATGGCATGGTCTTGTAATTATTTAATGGGAAACTAAATTCATCATTGTGCCATATAGCTGTTGTATTTTCCAACATAATTATTGTCTAACCAACAGAATTTTGAGATTATTTCCATTATCAAATAAGAATTTATTATGAATCCATCTATTATAGTAGATGTCCTTTTACTTTCTTAACCCCCAAATTCATTAAAAGATATGTTATAAGTCCATTCGTTATGTGGTTCTTTATGTGAATAATCATCTCTTTCAAGAATTATAACTCTTTAGCTTCAAGAATTGTAACTCTTATTCTTATATTCTTTTAAGAATGTGTAACTTTTTGGATATTCATTTCCTACCTTTATATCCTACTTTACAATATATTATTTCTCATTTAGGATGTGACCTTTTTGAGTTATAAATTTATGCCTATAAATATGTATCCCATTTGCATTGAGAGTGATGAATAAAAATTTAAGAAGCATTTCTCTTATGCTATATTTTCTTTGAATCTTTTTTTCTTTATCTCTTGAGTTGTTTTATAACACATTATCAGCATGAATTGGCTCTTGATCATTTGAGTAAGAAAGGTAAGATTTTTCTATCTTACTCATTAATTTTTCTATTAATTTTATTCTATTTGAATTATCATGTCAAATCTTACAAAATTTGCATTTGTGGCCTTTAATCTTTTGGGCAAGAATTATTTGTTTTGGATTTTAGATGTTGAAATTCACCTTGATCAATGGGTCTTGGAAATACCATCGAAGAAGGAAATAATAAGTCAATGCAAAATTATGCTAAAGCGATGAATTTCCTTTGTCTTTATCTCTATGAGGGATTGAAATTTAAATATCTTACGATGAAAGATTCACGTGTGCTCTAGAATAGTTTGAAAGAGATGTATGACAACTAAAAAACTGTTATTCTTCCAAAGGCTTGTTATGATTGGATGCATCTATGATTGTAAGATTTTAAATTAGTCAATGAGTATAACTCCATAATGTTTTGTATTAGTTCTTAATTAAAATTATGTGGAGAAGTAATTGCTAAAAATGATAGTTAGAGAAAACTTTTTTTACTTTTTATGCTTCTAATATGCTGTTACAACAATAATATAGAAAAAAAGAGTTTAAAAAATACTCATAATTAATTTCATGCCTTTTTGTGGCTGAACAAAATAACGAGCTACTAATGACAAATTATGAAACCTGTGTAACTGGTTCTACTACATTGCCCAAAGTGAATGTGACTATGATTAATAATAATGGATGAGGCCGTGGTCGTGGTCGAGGCCATAGATGTGACCGAGAAAGAAATAATGCTCTTTATCATAAAAATGTTGCTTACCACCAGAAGTAGAACAAAATAGAAGAAACACAACGAAACACAAGTGGACAAAAGAAATATGTGAAGAATTCAGAAAATTCATACTATCATTGTCATATGAATGGACATTAATCACGTACCTATCGTATAACAAAACACCTTGTTGATCTCTATCAAGTATCAATAAAGGAAAAGGAAAAAAGTATTAAAACTAATTTTACCAATTTATATAATGATTTTGCTAATGATCATAAATACTACACACTTAGATGTATTAGATTTCTTTGTCAACCCATAAGAAAATATTGATACTTAAAAGAAGTTTATGTGTTTGTAATTGTTTTCATAATTATAAGTTTATATAAAATTTTAAGCATGAGTTTCTATAATGTTTCTTATACTTTTGTTTTGTTTAATTTTAGAAAAAATGAATGAAGATATATATCTTGCAGATAGTGCAAGCACCCATACGATCTTAAAAGATAAAAAATATTTTTTTCAAATAAATATGAGTAAACCTTATATTACTACAATTTCTGATAGTACAAAATTAATTGAAGGATCTGAAATAGCTATTATCATATTACCGGAAGGAGCAAGATTTATCATGAATAATGCTCTATTTTTTTCTAAGTCTCAAAGAAATTTTGTTAAGTTTTAAAGATATTTGCCATAATGGATATCATATAAAGATTATATGTGAAGGAAATAATAAATACCTTTATATCATGAGCATTGTTTCTGGTAAAAAAAAGATATTAGAAAAATTACTAACTTTCTCTTCTGGTTTGTACTATATAAAAATTAGTATTGAGATACATACAACTATAAACAAGAAGTTTATAGATTCAAAAATATTTATCATTTGACATAAACAGTTAAGGCATCCTGAAAAAATAATAATGTAAAAAATTATTGAGAATTCACATGGGCACCAATTGAAAGACCTAAAGATTTTTTAATCTAAGGAATTCTCATACGTTGCTTATTAGAGACTGTGTGTGAAGGAAATAATGAATACTTTTATATCACAAGCATTGTTTCTAGTAAGAAAAAGATACTAAAAAAATTACTTTCTCTTCCAGTTTGTACTATACAAAAGTTAGTACAATTGAGATACATGTAACTATAAATAAGAAGTTTATAGATTCAAAAACATTTACCATTTGGCATAAATGGTTGGGGCATCCTGAAACAATAATGATGTAAAAAATCATTAAAAATTCACATAGGCACCAATTGAAAAGCCTAAAGATTTTTCAATCTAAGGAATTCTCATGCGTTGCTTGTTCTTAAGGTAAATTAATTATTAAGCTATCACTAACTAAAGTTGGAACTAAATCTTTAGCTTTTCTAGAACATATACATGGTGACATTTGTGAGCTTATTTATCCACCATATGGACCATTTAGATATTTTATAGTATTAATAGACACATCCAGTAGATGGTCTTATGTATGCTTGTTATCAACTCACAACTTGGCGTTTGCAAGATTACTTACTTAAATTATTCGATTAAGAGTACAATTTCCATATTATACCATTAAGTTTATTTGACTTGATAATGCTGGAGAATTTTTTTCACAAACTTTTGATGACTATTGCATGTCAATTGAAATAAATGTTGAACATTATATTGCTCATGTTTATAGACAAAATAGTTTAGCTGAATCGTTTATTAAACGATTTCAATTAATTGCTAAGCTTTTACTAATGAGAACGAATCTCCCTAATTCTGTTTAGGGACATACAATTTTGTATGCAACAACACTTATATGTATAAGACTAATAAATTATCATAAATACTCCCCCTTTACAATTGGCTTATGGTCAGGAACCAAATATTTTTCATCTTAGAATTTTTGGATGTGCAGTATATATTCCAATGGTTCCACCACAATGTACTAAGATGGGACCTCAAAGAAGGTTGGGAATATATGTGGGGTATGATTCCACTTCTATTATAAGATATCTTGAGCCAATGATAGGAAATGTATTTATTATAGCATATTTTGCCGATTGTTATTTTGACGAGTAGTTTTCCTAACATTAAGGGGAGAAAAAGATAAGCAGCTGGTTAAAGAAATTACATCGAATACTTTGACACATCTTGATCCTCATATAAAACAATGTGAACTTGAAGTTGAAAAGATAATTCACTTACAAAGTATAACAAATCAACTGTCAGATACATTTACTAACTTAAAAAAAGTGATAAAGTTTACATATACTAGCTGCAAATGCTCCTGTAAGAATTGAAGTCCTTGAAAGACAATTGTTAAATAAAATAGCTAATGAGTCCAAAGTACACAAGAAGCGTGGTAGACCAATTGGTTTAAAAAATAAAAATCCTCGTAAAAGGAAAAGAACAATTATTACTAATGAGCCCATCAAAGAAATAGATACTCATAAAAAGTCTAGAGACATAATAAGTAACATAACTCCAAAAGAAGTTCAGGTACCTAAAACTGATCAAAATAAAGAGATCTCAATAAGTTATGTTTATACAGGAAACGATTTAATTGTAAGGAAATAGTTATTGACAACATTTTTGCATACTCCGTAGCACTTAATGTTAGATGTGATTGGCCAAAATGGAAAGATAAAATTCAAGTAGAATTGAACTCACTTGAAAAATGTAAGGTTTTTGGGCCTATAATCAGCACACCTGAAGGTGTAATACCTGTTGGGTACAAATGGGTATTTGTATGTAAACGAAATGAAAAATATGAAGTTATGAGATATAAAGCATGACTTGTTGCACAAGGATTTTCACAAAGACCTAGAATCGATTATGAATTCACTTATTCTCCTATGGTGAATGCAATCACATTTCGTTATCTTATTAATTTGGCAGTGCACTTATTCTCCTATGGTGGATGTTGTTATAGCATATTTATATGGTTTACTTGATCCTGACATTTATATGAAAATCTCAAAAGAATTTAAGATGTTTGAAGCATATAATTCAAGGTCTCCAGAAACTTCATTCAATTAAACTACAAGGATCTTTGTATGGACTAAAATAATATGGACGAATATGGTACAATTGTCTTAGTAAATATTTGTTAAAGGAAGAATATAAAAATGACTATATATGTCCATGTGTTTTTATAAAAAGATCAAATTCAAGATTTGCAACCATCATTGTATATGTTAATGATTTGAATATTATTAGAACTCTTGAAAAAATTTCAAAGGCAATAGATTGTTTGAAAAAGGAATTTGAAATAAAAGATCTTGGAAAGACGAAATTTTGTCTCGGCCTATAGATTGAGCATTTGAAAGATAAAATTTTTATACATCAATCAAATTACACACAAAAGGTCCTTAAAAGATTTTACATGGATAAAGCACATTTATTGAGTACCCCAATGGTTGTTTGATCACTTGATATGAAAAAGAATATTTTTCGACCTCATGATAATAATGAAAAATTTCTTATTCTTGAAATACCATATCTTAGTGCAATTGATGCATTAATGTATCTTGCTGACAATACAAGACCTAATATAACTTTTGCTGTAAACTTGTTAGCCAGGTTTAGTTCAGTTCCAACACAGAGACATTGGATTGGAGTTAAACATGTTTTTCAATATCTTCGAGGTACTATTGATATGAGATTGTTATATATAAATGGATATAGATCAGAATTCTTAGGATATGCAAATGCTGAATACTTATTTGATCTACACAAAGCTAAATTTCAAATAGACTATATATTTATAAGTGGAAATATAGCTGTTTCATAACATTCCACTAAATAAACACTTACAGCCACTTCCTTGAATCATACAGAAATTATATCTATTCATGAAGCAAGTTGAGAATGTATTTAGTTGAGATCTACGACTTAACATATTTGAGAAGCATGTGGGTTATCTTCTTGTAAAAAAACTTCTACTGTACTGTATGAAGACAATGCGGCATGTATAGTTCAGTTGAAAGAAGGTTATATCAAAGGAGATAAAACAAAGCATATTTCACCAAAATTCTTTTTCACTTATGATCTTTAAAAGAATGATGATATTGATGTTCAACAAATTCATTCAAGTGATAATCTAGTCGACTTATTCACCAAGGCACTACCAACCTTAACATTTAAAAGATTAGTATATAAAATTGGGATACGTCGACTCAAAGATATATAATGATATTATGAATAGGGAGAGCGTATAAGGAACAGTGTATTCTTTTTCCTTCACTAGGGTTTTTTTCTATTGAGTTTTTCTCTAATAAGATTTTAATAAGGCATATTCCTTGTATAATGGACATTCAAGGGGGAGTGTTATGAATCCATCAATTATAGTAAATGTCTCTTTAGTTTCTTAACCCCAAATTCATTGAAAGATATATTATAATTACATTCTTTATGTGGTTCTTTATGTGGATGATTATCTTCTTTAAGAATTGTAACCCTTTAGCTTCAAGAATGATAACTCTTTTTCTCATATTCTTTTAAGAATGTGTAACTTTTTTTATATTCATTTTTCACTTTTATATCATACTTTATGGTATATTATTTTATATTTATAATATGACATTTTGGAGTTAGAAATTTGTATATATATAAATATGCATTCTATTTGCATTGAGAATAATGAATAGAAATTTGAAAAGCATTTTGTTTATTATACATTTTCTATAAATCCTCTTTTCTCTATCTCTTAAGTTGTTTTATAATGGAATTAAACTTTTCAAGTTTTACGGATAATAGATACTTAGAAATGAAGGCATGACATGTGATAAAAATAAAATTTTATCTGAAATCAACCAAGTGTTATTTTTATTTTGTCACGGGTAACATTTTTATCTATTAAATAATTTTACCCATAAAGCTTTAAAAGAATAACAACATCACCATCAAATAAACTCAAAGGCTTTTGTTCAGTAGTTCAACTAACGATGAGTATACAAAATTCTAATAAGGTTTGGTAAGAAGTGTTAATGCTGACATTAACATTATAACAAGATAAAATATATTGTGTTTAAATATAAATTGAAGCGTTTTGTTATATTTAATATGAGTGTTAAGCATAATAACTCTACTTTGGGAAATAAATAGTAAAAGAGAAATTCGAAAATAAACGAAAAAAAGGGGAAAAAAAAAACCTTGAGGATGAGGTGGGGTTGGAACCATACCTCATCAATTAAATAGGTTTCGAAGCCTACCCCTTTTAAAATCCAGTATGCTCGTCGTGAGTTGAATTGTTGAACAAAAGGCAGGTGGTTTTCTCTTGTTCTCGGGCCACACTCCATGTACAGTCAATGTATTGAAAATTTTTTACCTATACCATACAATATTTAATAAAAGAGTCAAATTACATAATTGAGTTTTACATAACATTCCATTGTGTGATAATATTGTAATGGAGAATAAAATATAGGCTCTGCGTAATATTTTATTATGTGATGATATTATAATGAGTAATAAAATATGAGACTTAATTATGCAATTTGATTTGATTTGATTTTATAGTGTATAAATGACATAGTACATCATATTGCATTTAGAAAAATAATAAGTAGTAAATAATGGATAGGTTTAGTATATTGTTATATCATGTTTTATGATATTTTATATAAAAAATTATCATAAAAATATTACAAATAATATTTTATAAAAGGTAAGCTGCATCTCATGGGGGGCCACCATAGCCGCTGCTGTTTAGCCTAGCTTTTGTGAGGGCGGAAGTTGTTTATTTTTTCACTAAAAAAAATCTCATTTTGTAGAAATGAAGTGTTTGGTAAAATTTTAACAAAAACTAAATTGCTTTTGAATGATAACAGTAACAATTTTTCTACTGTGAAAATGAAGTAGAAAATTAGAGTCTCTTTTCAGAAGTAGAAGTAAAGGCAAAGAATTAATTTTTTTTATGATAAAAGCATCCCCACTAAAAATCATTAATCATTATAATGACCTCTTCTATTTTTTTTTCATCTATCCTCTTAAATACATTTCTTCTAAGTAATTTGATTATAAAAAGTATTTCTTTTAAAATATTTGCCAAACACAATAATATTAATAAGTGGCAAACTTTTCCAGAGGGGTAGCAAAAGGACTTGATCATTATAGCGTTATCTTACCTATTAATCTACAGCTAACATGAGCCATTTTAGGATCTTTCATAGAATGATTTAAAAACCAATATTCTGATCCACGATACAGACATCTTTTCTCTAAGAAGAAAATTGAAGTTGCAACCTTAGAATAGTGTTTAGAAGTATGATCATTAGAGAACATTAATTAATGGCATAGTCAGTTGTACTAAGGTGATGTCAAACTAAAATAATCATTATGCCATGCAGCTGTTATTATCCCTTATATATTTTTATATGGTTTCACTAACAAAACTTAATTTGTGAATATTCCATCATATATCAAGTAAGGGTCAATCTCAGAGTTTTGTTGGTAACAATTTTTCACGACACATTTTCATTTGCTAGGGATGGCTATGGATTCAGCTTTTCGGTATTTGGTGGTATCTGGATTTGATGTTCATGGGATCTCGAATATTGGATAAGATGTGAATGATAGAGATTGATCTATGATCAACTAATGAGCAGATTTGAATTTAGTCTTTGGATACTTGATATCCATCCCATACCGATGAACATGTATTTCAGATTCAGAGATTTATAATTTGAGCGGATACTCACTCATTGACATTTCAGAATGCAACATAAACATTCCCATCAAATAAACCAAGATCTAACAACATTTAAAAATTCTTAAGTAGACTTAGTCTATGTAAAACAAGTAAACCAAACTAATTTTAAAGAGACACAAACATGTTAGCATACTACTTTTGCATAAAATTCATCATCTCTGGTATGTTTACATCTCTTTTGATAATTAGCAGGGATGGCAATTTTTTAAAAACGGGTCCTCTCAATTACTCAATTGAGTAATTTGAACTATTTAGTTTGATTTAGATGATCAATTTTTATATATTTTTTAATTTATTTTGACAATTTTTTTAAAAATACAATATAGAATGAAAATATTTTTTTAACTATAAATTTAAAAAAAATTGATATTAAAAAATATTTAAAAAATTTAAAACTGTTTAAATCAAATCTAAACGGTCTGTATTATCCACTTAAACAATTGAGGGATCAAAGAGGACCTGAATTATTATTTTTCTTGTTCTTGACCCTACAAAAATTGCTTCGCATGGTGAGGACCTCTCTCCTTGTGGCTCCGTCATTCACTCCTTTCGCACAAATTTACCACCAACTATCATTTTGGAATGACCTATGTCCTTAAGATATGCTTGAGAGTTGAAAGGAGAAAGGACAAAAATGAACTTAAAAAATAAAATAAAATAAAAAGAAGAGATAAAAGAGGAAATGATAGCTAAATAATAGTTTTCATCTCCTTGGTGAAGAATCCTTCTCCTGTAAAACACTCAAAATTAAGAGAACTTGATATAAAAAAAGAATACTTCAAAAGATTTTGAAAAATTAGCTGCAAATATTTCATTATCTTATCTTTCTTATTAATAACTTCTTAATAAAATAAATATTTCAATCGAACCTATCTTCACTCTTTCCATTATCTTCCATAAAAGAATATTCTTATGTTAGAACAATGAGGAATGGTGACAGGGGACACAAGGAAGGAGTAAGTAACTAGTCAAATAACCACCTATCGATCATGTCTCTTACTCTGCGAAGAAATTTTTCATTATCTTCCTCAACTAACTTTAGCATGCTTTCCATTAACTATAAGCTTGTTGTCCTGTATCTCAAGCTTGGGAACATAAACTTCTTCATGTACAGACCTTTCCATTATCAAATCGATATCAGTAATAGCCACTATTGAAAATGGTTTGTCCAACTTGAGGCAAGTGAACTTTCTCAGGAAATGAAGATAGAGCGGAAATTTTTTTAAAAGATATTTGGTCAAAATAAATTTAGTTATAATTTATCTTTTGATTTTAAAATATCTGAATGAATTGTGCAATTAAGTCATTTAAGGGAACAGTAGTTTAGCTTATGGATTGTGCAACTTCCGCCTCAAATTTTAAATGTTGATTATAAAGCTCTCAAATTTAGTTTTATATAACATATTCTCTTTGTGAATTCTTTGCCCAAAACTTTAATAATATTTGCCTGTTTAAGAACAGTATAACAAAAAATATATTTAATTTGTCATTGCAAATTACAAATGAGGGTTTTTTTTTGTATAAAAAAGAAAGACAAAAAAGCTATTATTTGCCACTTAGGATGATTAATAAGATATATCCTTTTATTGAATTGGCTTCTTTTAACCTATATGAATAAATAATGATAAGATTTTAGACGGAAATGTTAACAAATGAATTATGTGATATAAAATTAAAAATTTATGGCCAACTTTTAAAGTTAAAGGGAGTACATTATATAAGGATTGATCTTAAATACAATTCTTAGTTCTTTATATACGAATTGCTAGGTTTCTTAATATCTTTGATTAAAAGATAACGTGTATAATTTTTTTAAAAAATATGACAAATATATAATTTAATAAAAAATTCAAAAAAAAAAAATCCTTCGACACCTTCCCGGCGTACAATTCTCAATTCCCAAAAGCTCAGAGCTTGGACACTCTGCGTCGCCACCGTCTTCAGCCTCTGGTTTTTTGCTTGAAAACTCATCTTTCTTCGCCATGAATACCTATTACAGATACGTCCTTCACCACCGCCTTTTTAGACTACCCTCTCTTCTCCCAAAAATCACCACCGTCACTTCCTTCTCCACCACCACCGTCGCCGCCGCCGACTACCTCGATTCCGCTCTTCTCAAATCCTACACCGTGTCACCGCCAATCAAACCCTGGCCTCAACGCCTCTACCCTAAGCGTCTCGTATTAATGATCACCCGCCAACAAAATCTCGACCTCGCCCTCCAAATTTTCGAATACGCAGGCAAATACCATCCTGGGTTTTCCCACAATTATGCTACCTATCACGCCATCATTCAAAGACTCTCCCGGGCACGTGAATTCGATCAAGTCGAAGAACTTCTCTCTCAGTTGCGCAGTTCTGGAATCAAATGCGGCGAGGAATTGTTCATAAATGTGATTCGGAGTTATGGACTTGCGAGTAAACCTAAATTGGCCGTCAGAACCTTCTTGCGGATAGAATCATTCGGGGTTAATCGATCGGTGAGGTCGCTGAACACTTTGCTTAACGCTTTGGTCCAGAATAAACGGTACGATTTGGTTCACTTGGTGTTTAGAAATTGTAAAACAAAGTTTGGTGTTATACCTAATGTGTTTACCTGTAACATTTTGATAAAAGCGCTTTGCAAGAAAAATGACGTTGAGGGTGCGGTTAAGGTTTTGGATGAGATGCCTGTAATGGGTATGGTCCCAAATGTGGTGACTTATACTACAATTTTAGGTGGGTATGTTTCTAGAGGTGACATGAATGGTGCTAAGAGGGTTTTTGGTGAAATTTTTGATAGAGGGTGGTTACCTGATGCTACTACTTATACAGTTTTGATGGATGGATTTTGTAAGCAAGGGAGTTTGATTGATGCAATTAAGTTAATGGATGATATGGAAGAGAATGGGGTTGAACCGAATGATGTCACTTATGGGGTTATGATTGAGGCTTATTGTAAAGACAAGAAATCTGGGGAAGCTTTTAACTTGCTTGATGATATGCTTGAGAAGAAATATATACCAAGCTCATCACTGTGTTGTAAGGTTATTGATTTGTTGTGCCAGGAAGGAAATGTTGAAAAAGCTGTTGAGCTGTGGAGGAGGCTTTTGAAGAAGAATTGTACTCCTGACAATGCTGTATCTAGTACGCTTATACATTGGCTTTGTAAGAAGGGAAATATATGGGAAGCAAAGACAATGTTTGATGAATTCGAGAGAGGTTCTATTCCAAGTCTCTTGACATATAACACACTAATTGCTGGAATGTGTGAGACAGGGGAACTTTGTGAGGCAGCAAGGTTATGGGATGACATGGTGGAAAAGGGGTGTGTTCCTAATGCTTTCACATATAACATGTTAATTAAAGGATTTTGTAAAGTTGGTAATGCAAAGGAGGGTATCAAAATTCTGGAGGAGATGTTGGAAAAAGGATGTTCACCTAACAAATCAACTTACTCGATGTTGGTTGAGGGGCTTTCTGTTTCAGGAATGAAGGACGAAATCAACAAGGTAGTTGCAATGGCTATGTCCAATGGAGTTGATAGCGAGACACGGGATCTTTTCTTAAGTAAGGTCACGCAGACTGTGTGAGCTCTTAATCTGTGGAAGTTGAGAAGCAGGTAACAATCAAGGTATTTTATATAATGTGGTGGTGTGCTCAGATCTTCTGTCATAAAAAATGTGACTAAATAAACTCCAGTTTGAACTCAAAAGCATTGAGCAGCTGCAGAAAACCAACTGTTACCGGGTTTTCACCATTAAATGGTCCAATTACAGCAGCAGACCATTTAGCAACATGTCACGACTCAATCTGCTAGATTGAAGCTCTGGTTTGTACGATAAGGTGACCTGAACTTTTATTTGCCAATTCAAGTATCTTGTCCCACAGCTTAAGGTAGGTTGATTATGCAAATATGGGGACGTGAGTAAATAGCCACTCTGTCTGGGCTACCACTGTCTCTATTGCTAAAACAGAACTTGAAAGCCTATAAGCTCTGAAATAGTAGTTTGAGTTGTAGGTTTCTGTTGTTCTCTGATGATGGCGAGGTATGACTTCTAACAACAAAGAGAAATGGTGAACTTTTAGTATTGCTTAACTTGTTGCTAACTGCTACACTTGGATGGCTTTGACAGGTAACTCAAATCAATTTTTCAAGAATTGTTAAAGTAAGGGTGCTTTTGGCACTAGTAGTAGCAAATCATGCAGTCAAAGTTGTACGGACTACCGAGAGAACACAGGACTCAACCTAAGGATTGTTTTCCCTGTTCTTGGAATCTTTGAAACCCTTTGGACTTAGGAATTTAGTTGAATTGAAATCTATTTTGTCAAACGATCTTGTTTGAAATAATCTGAATACTGGAATTTAATATTAAATTTTATATATTTTGAACTCCATGCAAACTTGAATTCCTGCAATAGCTAGTACGACTTGGGGATGGGAGTTTATCCGGGTTAAAAGCATTAGTATGTAGAGAGCTTTTTTCCTTTTCTTGCTTGCCCATGGTTCTTGTTTCTTCCATTGTACTCTCTCCCCCATTTTCCATCTCCGTTGTTCAATCCCTTTCTCTTCGATTGTAAATGTGGTTGATGACGATTTCTCTTCCTTGTCAAAATAATTGACAAAATAATTAATAACTTCTTGTACCTTGTCACTCTTGGTATTAAAAGAGAAAAACACAAGAGTGGCAAGAAGGATGTGCTTAAAGTAGCTCTATGTTTCTTCAAACTCTTTCCCTTTATAATTATTGCTGTACTCAAACTCTGTTTGTGCAGGTTCATCATGAAAAGCTATTTTGGATTTAATTTCTGTTGGATTATACACCCTTCATGGGTTGGGTTTAAAGTATAAAACCCAGCCCATTTTATTTTATTCATTAAAAAAAATTCAAAAATGTTGATGGTTATCAGAAACGCAAGAATAGTTTTCTCTTCTGATATATATAAAATCCACAAAATAAAAATGAAAGGTTTTTTTTTTTCTTGCCCTTCTCCCATCCAAGATAAACAGATTCTCTCTCACTTCTTCAGTGTATTCTACTGTGAAATAGAAGATTGGATTTAAGTTTGTAATCCAATTTTTCCGTGTGTGGCTTAGAATCAAACACTATATCAGGTATGTTATCAAATTTAATCTTTTGTATTATACAATTTCCTGTATCTATACAAGTATATTAGTAAATGAACTAATTAATACCTGTATTTTTTCTTTTACCTGTGTCTATAACTTTTTATTTTTTGAAAAACTGCATAGATAGCAATGATAATTGGTCCATTGTGATTCTAAATATTGTGAAGGGTGAAAGGAATCTGAAAAGGTACCATAAATATAAACCTGTAGATCAAGATATCAATCCCAATGTCTTTTTCCTTACACCTGAATCTATAGTTTCAATGAAAAAACTGCATGGATATCCAGTGGTTGCAAATATTGTGAAGGGAAAAATTATGTAAATTTCTATGAAGACGATTTACGTTGTAATTTGTGGGTTATTGGCACTTAGAATTGCTTACCTAGAATTTTGTTTGGAATTAGGAAAGAAAGATTCAAGTCTGGAGTCCAAATGCATGGAAATAGGAGAAGAAATATTCCGCATTCATGCAAATAGAAAAGTAAGACATATCTCTGGCTCCCCAAGCATGTGCTGCAACTTCGCTTACTTTCTTTATCTAGTTTTCTAGTGTAAAGAATAAAAGGGAGGATGCTATGGGTTGTTTTAATAATGGGAAAGGGAGACTTGTGTTATTTATATTTATCCTGGTCAGGAACTAGCTATTATTCCTGTGCATTTGACATTCAAAACCAACAAGAAAAAAGAAAGAAAGAAAGAAAGAAAGAAAGAAAAAAGAAAACTAGCCTTCTGAGTAAGTTACCTGGTTCTAAGTAATAGTACTCAGAACCATGAGCTTTCCTGAAAACCCACTGACCCAATTCAAGAAAGAGCGATTTTAGTCTATTGTTAGAAAATCTACTCCTCTCCATCATTTTATGCGACGTGGGAGTTCAATATATAACTACATAGCCTGCTCCTGTTTGAGAAATGAACTTAGAGGGAGGTAAATAGGTGTTATTACAAAAAATTAATTAACAATTAAAATAGAATTGTAAAATCAAAAACTTTGGAGATAAAATAAGATCTTATTGACAAGATTTTCTAAAAACTAACTAAATAGCAAGAGATCAAAAGTTAAATTAGAACATTGTTGACAAAGTTTCTGTCCAGATGTTAAGATAAAAATAAAGGTGAAGAAAAGAAAAAACTACACCTAATATATCTTAATTTAATTCATGAGATTTATGCCCAATTCTCCTGCAACTTATCAAGAGATTTTTACTATGTAAAATTAGAGTATACAATCAAGAAGTTAGGTTTTCACATTTATCTAGAATTTTTACAAACTTTGCAACTTACACATAACTATATTCTTTTATTTTACACAATTATTATTAGATTTAAGAACTCTTACAGGCACAAAAGGATTAAAACTCACAAATTAGACTCTCAATAGTCAGATGAATCAGACATTTGGCAACAAATTGTAATGAGAACAAGGAACACTATAAAGCTAGAATTTTTTCTTTCTGATTTCTTGATGATATTTTGTTCAAACACTACTCCTTCCTATATACCATCAAAAAAATTAGTCATTAAAAAACTTCTTCTAAGATTCAACTATTGAAAAACTAGCTTATCATAGGATTTGTATAGTCAGGAAGCAACTAAATCTTTCAGATGTTCTTTAGGATGCTTGACAGACCATACTTCATAGGTTTTTTTTGTATTTTCTGCTTCCAGCCAACACGTCCAAAGAAAAGGGTAACATGCAAAGTATTTTAGTTGTCTTGTCTTAATTAATATTTATTAATGCTTAGTACAAAAGAAAGTTAACTTTATGAAGAGTCAAAAACAAATATGCAGCAAAGTGAAAAGCAAAGCCTGCTTTTAGCTTTTTAGCAAGAAAAAAAATAGTGTAAAGAGATAAAAAAATTTTCATACTTTTTGCAAGTCATATAAAAAATCACAACAAAATAAATTACAAAGTGGATTTTTATCTAACGTGTACTTTTTGAATCATCAAATATAAAAGCGGTTGAGAGACCATTAGACCAACATTGTTGAATAACTCTGCTACTGGGATCGAGCCTCTTGCTAGAGCACCATCTAAGGTTGCATGTTCCAAGATTTCTTCCACAGCTGGTGTCAGTTATATTTCCTCCACTTATTCGAAGAAAAGAATGCTAATCCTTGGTCTTGACCAGGAAAACAAGAAAGTAAGGCCATGTTTGGTTTGTAGAGGGAATGGGAGAAGGTGAGGGAGAGTTTTGTAAAATAGTTATTATGTCTTTGTTATAATCACTTAATAATGTTTTTTTTTAAGTCGAGGTTCAAGTGTTATTTCTCATCCATTTCATCTACTTTTTTATTTTATTTTCATTAAATTCACTTCTGATCTACTGCACTAAATAGGGTATAAGAGTTGTTATTATTCCCTCTAAAATATATTTATACTTCCATTGATAAATGGTAATAGAACCATGATGTTTTGCTTCTCGAAAATTTGTTATTATTTATTATATTAAAATTTTAATATATATATATATATATATCATTGGTTTGACCAAAATTATGAATTAGCACCTTCACCTATTGAGTTTTAAAAATATTGATATTTTTAATAAAATGAAGCTTCGAAGGTTCTTTAATTTGAGATACAACCAATGTAGGATTTTAATAGATTTCTATTGTATAATAAAATATGGAAGATGTACTGGTACAATATATTATAACGAAGAAGACATAGCTTTTTAAATCATGGGCAGAGGATGATGAACTCTTGCATTACAACCCATTAGGAAAAGACAAAAAAAGTGAGTTCACATTTTGACAAAGAAAATAAATAATGGAACTTCCGAATTGTTATGACTATAATATATTGGCTAAAATGTAAAGAATCTTCTCAATTTAAGGGATTGTGCAACGGAAAAAATTTATATGTAATTTTTATATTTTTATTATCAAATTTTTTAATTAAAATATGACAAGTATATAATTTTACAATTAAAACATGACAAGTGTAAGATTTTTGCAAATAACTATATAATTTTTTAATTAAACCATATACATGTTATTTTTTTATTAACAAACTATGCAATTATCATATTTTAATTGGGGAATAAGCATATAAGAAATTGTATTTAAGTTTAGTCCATTACCTTATTAATTGTTAAATTTTTACTCAATTTTAAATTTATAATTAAAATTTTAAAATTATTCCTATTTTCTTGTCATTATATTCTTAGATATTAGCATAATTAATCATATGTGATCTTAACATTGTAAGTAAAATTAAACTTTTAGTCCTTTAATTTTATTTGATATCTTAATTTTATTTCTTAACTTTATTTGGTTTCAATTTAATTATTTAATTTATTCTAAATTTTATTTCCATTTCTTTATTTCATTTTATTTTAATTTTGTCATTTAACTTTAAAAAAATTATTCTAATATTTCTTTCTCTCAAATATCATCAAGTTAAAATGGCTAATAGAAAAGTCCTATATGGCTTCTTGGTGACTTAATTGTAATAACTTTTCCATTAAACAATTTGATAGTTTTGAAAAATAAAGAAAAATTTGAGAAATTTTTGTAAGTAAAAAACATAAAATAGAATAAAATAAAATTAAGAGATAAAAATAACATTTAAAGTAAAGTTAAGGAACGATATGAGAACAAAGTAAAATTAAGGGATACAAAAAAAATTTAAGATTAATTTAAGGGATAAAATTGAAATAAAGTAAAATTAAAAGACAAAAGTAGAACCTAAAATAAAATTAAAGGATATGGTTAGTGAAGCCAAGAAGAGCAATGGTTGTTCTATTTCTTTAGTTATTTCTCTTGCCAATAGTTGACATATTAACAATATCATCTTGCAGTGTAATCTTCTCTTGGAACTTTGTTGTGTAAGGAAGTATAGAAATAGACTTGACACTCTATCTTAATCCAAAAATTTTAAAGCACTAGGTTTATAAGTTATTTTCACTTATGTATTCCTCACATAGTCTATTTCCTTATAATGTGGTACTTTTCACTCCCACTCACATTTGAACCTAAAAGCTACCTATCAAATGACTACATTTGTTCATTATTTGTGGATAAACCATTTTCTAGCTATTAGGATGATTGTGTGTTTAGTGGATAAACCATTTTCCACGTTTTAGCTATTAGGATTTGGGGAGAGATCGCTCAGAAGACATTTTCAAGATTACCAAGGTCTATATGAATAATTAGATGACTCAAACATGAAGCCTTGGTGGGATCCATTATACGAGAGCATGGATTCAAATGACTCACAAAGGAAACGTTGGTGGCATCCGTTATTCGAGAGCATGTACTCAAATGACTTAAAGAATTTCAACCTCTCTCCAGTCACTTGATTTGACAAAAGTGGATTTCGTCTTCAACCTTAATAAAACAGCTTTAGTTGTGTATTAGCCTCAAAAGTGTATCTTTTATGGTGTGTGGCTTTTCATCTTCAATACGAGGTCTGCCAAAATGCTTTGTAAAAGTTTCATCGTAATATGAGCCGTCAGATGTAGGGTTTATTAAAAGTAGCTTCGTAAAAGTAAAGAAAAAGAGGAGGGGGGGGGGGGGTGTTCATTTTTATCATGTCATATTTGTCACACAGGCATTAGCTTCTTCTAGCCCACAACTTAAATGAATAACATTTCCTTCTCTAAAAATATGTCCTTCTACACCTCTTCCTCTTCTTAAAAGCCTAAGTTCTTAAGCATATATTATAGAAGCTCCCTAAAGATATAAGTATATTCTGCACTTGTGTTGGCATGAGGATCCTATGCAAGTATTAGTTCAATGATCCATGACTATAGTGAGGTATTATAGAAGATCTAGCATTTGTTAGGTACTTAGCTTTGAGATTTGGTGTGCCTATGGATAATCTCGGTCGTGAAACAATGATCTTCTATATAATAAAGGCTCCTGACCTTGCTTTACTGAGGAGAAACGAGAACTTCTCTGACTGGCTTGAGATTAATTGCAAAAAAGTTTACAGTGAAGTTCTACAAATTCCAAGGAATATTGGGTTTCATATACTCCTGTTGGACTATTGGGCAATTTAGAAAGCAATAGGTCTTCAATAACGTCCAGTTTTACATGAAAAATGCCATTAACTTTTGCAACTGGGCGTGCAGCAGAATAATCTTTTCTTGGGTTTATAAGTTTGCAGAAAGATTTGGTTGAGTCATAGCCTTTCGGTCGAATTATGGCAATGGTCAGTGGGGTGAAGTTGGTAAAGCTGGAAATTGAAATAGTCCTAGGTTACAAGCTTATATTAAATTCTTGCATATCCGAAACAAGTATCTTCTTTGCTCTATTTGAACGATGCAGGTGCAGCTTAGCTAAATTTGAAGAATGGGTATTGAAGCGTATATACAAGGAAGCAAATATGTGAGCATATGGGGACCCAAATGGCAGGTGAAATTTTGTTTTTCGACGCCACCCGTTATTTTGTATAGCATGGCTTTTGTTGACTCTAGAAGATGTATAGCTGTTGGATGGATTGGAATATGAGCCCTTTATCCGATTAGTTTTGGTTGAATCCCATTTTATTTACCCAAAAAAAAAATGAATGAAATACTATATTACTTGGATTCTTTTGTTATCAAAATAAGAGGAATGAGACTGATGTTACTTAATTTAACATGATCATGGATCGAACTCCAAGGTTTTTGTTCTTTTTGAAAAAAGAATTCAAATTTTGACATATATTTAAGAAAGATAAGCCAGAAAAATTTTTGCATAAACAAAATCTGACATTCATGGTCTATACTCTGACCTCATATTGTATAGGTAGTCGTTTGCCTTCAATCAAGGATGAATATACTTGGTGACGTGCTCCCAAAAAGGAAAAAAAAAAAAAAAAGTCCGTTTACACCTCTCATTACCACATTCTATGTACAGAAGATCCAATCAATGGACAATTGGTTGCACTTTCATACAGAAAGAAGAGGAAAGGGAAAGAAATCAAGCATAACTCTAAGAAATTAGACACAGGTGTCCAGCATAATTACATAGATGGAAGGCTGAAAACAGAAAATGCCATTGGAGACTAGATCAGTCATTCCTGTTTAACAAGTTTCACATGATTAAAGGAGAACTTGAAATGATCAAGTCAATAAAAACAAACTAGTTTTTCAATCTAATAAAATGCCTGTAAGCATATGAAAATTTTTGGTTTTCTGGTGAATTAAGTTACCATATGAACCTTTGGATTCCAGGTTCGTGATCCCAACTGAATGGCCTAAACAAAAACATCATCATTGTGAAAACATTTACACCTATATATAGCATCCCTGTGAGATGCCAACTTCCACTTTCCTCATTATTACAGTGGAGAACCAAGAAGTAGAACGGTATGGTGTAGTATCTGAACTCTATCAGCGGAGCTGGCACAAGAACAGTAGCAGTAGCCACAAAGTATGCCAATACCCAGATTTTATTTCGAAATTTTCCTGTTTGGCAAAAGATAATAGTTATAACCTTACAAGTAAATGAAATACACAAGAATGCTTGCTAAGGATTTGTGCTAACCCAACGCAAGGATAATGGAAAGCCATGACCATATATAAAGTGGGACCAGAAGGTATTTAATTGACCAGTGAGCCATGATGACCTTCCTCCAGAGATAAAAAGGGTAATGCCGATTGTCAGCGAGAAGGTATGGATGAGCAACACTGCATTAATCAACTGACAGTGATTGTAAAACATTGAGAGTAAAACAATCAAAGAATACATCAGAAATAATAGAAGCAGAGTTGAGCTTCACATAAGTGTTGCTACAGATACACAGACGAAAGAAGAAAAATATAAACTAAACTAACCATTGGTCTTTACATAATTAGGTGTACTTAGCTTTAGTCATTGAAAATTAGTGAAGACATGCGTTAGTCCCCAAATTTAATAAATTCATTGCCTGTTAGTCATTCCAACATCCTTAAGTCACTGACAAAAGGATGATGTGCAGCAAGTTTATTACTTTCAGGAAGTAACTCATATATTAACTAGTTTTCAATGATTAAAGCTAAATGGGCATAACAATTCAAACAACAAATTATGAGTTTTATTAAAAATGCATCAAGTGCTATATCTCCAATAAGGTATAGACTAAAAAGAGAAAATGATTACTTGGTGTGATGTGAATTTAAATAGATCATATTGACCAACACTAAATAGGTCATATTGACCAACACTCAATATTATAAGATAATAAGTAATGGAAGATAACAATAAAAAGTACTCGGGAAGGGGAGCATTAGTTTTAATAGCACCTCCACCCTATTTATTGACAGGAGCAAAATCAGTTTATAATTTCACCAGAACATGCATTTGGTCGTCAATAATCAAAACACGTATTCAACTTTATATTCTAAATGTCTAATTAATTATCTGACCTAACCTGAAAAAGTGTACAGAGACAGAGGCAGCAGTAAGGGCCATGAACCCCTGAAAGAAACCAAGGGTCATATTTTTCCGAAAGTACTGGAACAGCTCCACGGCCTGGGTGACCGTGAAATGCATAGGAGCCAGAGCCATTACAGAAACCAAACTGAAATAAAGTATCTGAGCAAAATGTGGGGTAACTGCATGAGCTTCTTTTGCACCTGCAGTGTCAGTAGGATAAGTACAATACAGTGATTTAGTGGCCCAAAATATCACATGGGATAATAATAAGAAAACGAGTCTTACCCAGAACAACACTCCCATTCCAAAGGACAAACAAAACAAAGGCAACCAATACGATCAAAAAGGGACTAAATGAGATCAGAAGCTCCCACTTCATGTGCCATAACGTTAAAAGGATTACCCAAATATCATCAAGCAAGCCTACAAGATGAAATCACATATATAAGTATCCTAAATATTGCATATTAAAAAAAAAAAAAAAGAGAGAGATTGAGAGGAAAAACTTTTCTTCAGCCACCAAGTTACTTGCTATTGAGCATAAAAAAGGTAAGTTGGTTTTAATAAACACGTAAATAGTAAACCTGAAGAGGAATGAGAAGATGCATGTGCATTGGGCAAAGAACTTTTGACAGTGTCCACAGCTTTAACAACCTTTCGCTTTCTAAGATTTAAACCCACTGTGCTAGTACTGTTATCATATGCCAAACCAGGTTTATTGATAGACACTGACTCAGCTGTTACTGCATTTTTCTTCCCATGGGTCATGGCAATGTCTATGATCTGGGTACAGGCAACAAAAAGCACCCATATAATATTTGTTTGTCGAATAACAACTGAAAAGGCTCCAATCTGCGTAAATACAATTGGATTAGTTACTACCACTCTAAAATTACCATTTACATATAAACCAAATGAGTATAACGCACCAACTAAAATTGTCCATCCATCTTCCATATGAAATATCCATAAATCTAATCATCAACATACGTAGATAAAAGTAAGAAATGCATTTTCTCAAAAGAACTCTCCAATCCTTCTATAGATTGTCCAGAATTGTTACTTTAAGCTTTCATGGTAGATTCTACATTAAAATCACATGGGCATCAAGAGTTGTATACAACAGTGTCAAGTAGCCAAGTAAAATAACCAAGACTTAAAAGTTCATGATCGACAAGCAGGCATGCGAGAACAAAGATAACAGAGAGATCCATTTGAACCGAGCTCAGACATGAAAATAACGATAGATCTTTGAATTCACATATTATCAGCTAATCTATAAAATTAAGTTTATTGAACTCAGTTCCAGACTAAGGAATGGATTACCGTCTTGAACTTTGCAAGAATGTAAGAAAGAAGTTAACGTAGAGATTTATTTAAACAATGAAATGGATATAATTTTTCCTAGTTGTTAGTAAGAACCAAGGAGACAACATTGAGAAACACCTACAGTCTTCATAGTATATGTTCATCAACTGTGCTAGAGTTTTAATTGGAGGGATCTGTATTCCCATTTTTTAAAAAAAATTAAGTAGAAACCCTTTTATGGAGAAAAATAAATAAATTAGACTTGGGGGAGAATAAGATATCCCTCAAAATAAGATATGCAATAAAAGAGGAAAAGGTAATAAATTAAAAAATGCAATAAAGCTGACCAATTTCTGCATATCAAAAAATTGAATCTCCCTTTAAACAAACATGCAGAGTACCAAAGGGAAGCCATAAATAAACACTACTCTATCCTATGCCATAGAAGATGTAGGGACAAAGCAATGCTCATGAAGATGCAGGCATTCTTCTCCAACTGTACAAACCAGAGAGTTTCATAAACCATATGTTGGCACAAAATTTTGCTCTCCTTCCTCGTACCAGAACTTTTAAAATAAATCTGAAAAAATACCCCAAAGTGCTAGGATAAACCCAGTGTTTACCAAGAATTCTGAAGGAAAGTTGCTGCTTGACAATGTAGAAACAAATGGGACAATATTCCTGAATCTACAAATTGCCAAGAATTCTAAATGACGGGCATCTGTGTTGAAAATCACTATGTTAAAAGTGCATGTTCAAGGAATGACATAGAATACTAGAAAAGAGGAACTTTGGGATGAAAATATTATATCCACCAAAACAAATCAAACAAATTTCATTATGGACAGATAGTTTACAACATAAACTCCTAAAAATACCTTACCAATGCACTAAACCAGTAATTCTTCTTCAAACATGCAAGATACATAGCCAGCACTGCAGTTACAGATGCAACATCTGTATAATAGAGAAAGGTGAAGAACCAGTGAAGGGGATACAAAGATAGAACCACTGCATGAAGCATTGCCTTTCTATTATCGAGTGTTGGCTTCAAGTGAGTAATTATGTCATATACGATTATGCTGCATATGACTGCTAAGACACCATTGAATGATCGAAGAATTGCAGTGGAGCACAAATCAGCAAATGATGAAGCAGCTTGCACAAAGTAAAAGCCTGGAAACAAAGAAGCAACATGGGCAAGTGAAAGACAGTACCTGCAAAGTTTTAATATTGCAAAGATCAACCTTGGTATTTGATATTATCCTCTTTTGATAATTTGTTCTTAGTTATTAAGAATATTTGTCTACATGGAACTATTTAAGTTCCTCAGTCCCCTGTTCCTCAGATATGAGAAGCACTAAAAATATTCCAAGTATCCATCACCATGATTATCAAAATCTATTTGAAAAAATCAGAAGGAAGCAAAGAGATCAATAAACTAAAACTTAGTCAAATTTATAGCTCAACTTATTCCGTGTACTGATGTACTCATATATTTTTAAAAGCAACATCATTGCACAAACATAATGTCATCAATTACCATCATTTTCATGTCTGAATGACTTAAAACATATTACAGTCTACACATAAAGAGAAAAAAATCCCTAATTATAGATTGCAGTAATTTTAGCAATGCTGTCCCTCCAGATTACTCATCCAATGCAACCTAGTCCCTTGAGTTTCAATTAGAGCAATGTTATCTCTCTAATTATCAAATTTAAGCAATAGACTACGATAGTCAGAGGGACTGAGGGATAATAGCTAACCTCCTTTAAGTCAGAAAGAGCTTAAAATTATCTTTGAATACCTTTTTGGGACTTAATTGCACTTTTAATCCCTTTAATTTTAAAGATTTCACATTTTGGTCTTCCTAGTTTCAATCAAACAACGCTGCCCTTTTCAATTAGAATGTGGCATTTGCCAATTCATCTCCATGTCAGCAAAGAGAGTTGCATCAACAAAGGTAGTTCCACATCAGAAAGAATGGCATTGTCATGTCAGCAAATACAGCACCATGTCAACAGCACATTGACTGAGTGACTTGACAACTAAGAGAGCAACAGAGGTCATATAAAAAGTAGGGAGACAAAAATGTAACTTTTTGGAAACCATAAGGACTGTATGAAAGTGCATTTAAGCCTTTTTCTTTTCAAATAAATAGACAAAAAAGATAGCCCTTATTGAAACTAGAGGTGACTAAATTGTTCTGACAAGAAAACTAGTGAAATAAGATTGCTCTAATAATAACTATAGAAATTATATTGCTCTATTAAGAAAACTAGAAGAATCAGAAGAGCATTTTAAGCCAAAATTTTTAAAATATATATATATTCTCTAGAAAATATCATAATTCAAGATAACATAATGGACCTGGTTATTAATCTTATACAGTAACTGTACATCTGCTTCTGAGTCCAGTGCACATGATATGCACAGTACCACAACCACCATATGGGTTTTGCTTGAACCACAAATTGGTATCATACAACAATCTATAAATTATTTTGGGCTTTCTCCCCACTGAGTCAGTAGTTAGTACATTCTAATTTGTTGTCTTTTTATATTCACCTATCATTTCATTCAGTCAATCAGATAAATCAGCCATAGTATTTACTATTTATTCAAAGGCAGAGGACAACAAGCATCGAGTTTTGAGAACATACAGGCCAGGAGGAGTAGTAATCATAGGATCCCAACTTCCAAAATCTCCCCTGCAGTACTTCTGAGCCTGGGGTATGTGAAATATCTCATCCTGCAAATCAAGGGTATCAATCATATTGAAAGACAGGCAAATTTCTTCAAATCAATCACAGATGTCCACTGTTCATCCCTCCTAGTTTCAAAAACTTTTGCTTACCATATATGGCTCAGGAACAATGTGATTGACAAGCATGGTGACAGGAATAACCCACAAGCTCACAATCACTGCAAGAGCGATTTTTCCCATTTCTTCCTCTATCTTCAGTAACAGCAAGATGAAATTGTGGTCCTAGAGTCTTGAGGACCAAAAGGTTATATTGACGTCCTAAGTGCAACTACTAAGATAACTTCTTTTCTTTTTGGGGGCCAGGGTTTTCCTTCAGGATAACATCACAAAAAGGCCCAGTCAAGCTGAATATTCACATTGAAGCCACTCTAGGAAACTCCGAAGCGTATAACATCCAAGAGAAATGGATATATAGCTACCGGGAACACCTTTTTCGGACTATGAAATTGCATAACCTAAACCAGGAAAACAGCAAAGTCATTCACATATCTAATTATCAGATGGCAATAGTGATTATATAGGGTTTTCATTTAAAAATAAAAGTAAAAGAAAGTTCCTAGGCAACTTGCTAAGTAATGGGCAGTGAAACCTAAGGACTCAATTCCAAGCTAGAAAGTAATGGTGGATCTAATATTTTTAATTGATATTTGATCAACAACCTATTGTAATTTGCTATATGTTTCCAATTCAGTTACAGCAACAAGAAGAAAAATATTAGAGAAAAAAATAATGTCAGGCAAAAGCCCACATGATTCTAAAGTATGTCTAATTTTCATTTCAAAGTTCAAAAATGTGTTTGCCTTCATTTCTTCGTAATCAGCTAAAACCTGATAGAATACTCCTAAATGACATGGTCTGTAAGTTATTCAAATGCGAGTTTGCAATAATACAAAATCTAATATTCTGAAAAAATATGTATAAATTGGAAGCCTGATGCCCTTATATAGTGCCACATGTACAACACAAGAAGAAGAAGAAGAAGAAGAAGCCTTTTTTCCATCAGGTGAGATCGAGTATATGGATCAAATGATGCCATAAAGTTTTACTGTGAATTATATTTCTAGACAAACCATTTAAATTTAAATTCTTTTTAATAATTTTGCCTATAATTTTTCTTGATCTCCCCTTACGTGTAACTATTAGACTATTTTTCATCTAATCTATTCTCTGTACTAGAACTTCTATAAGTTTTCTTTACATATACCTAAATTATCTAAGGCATGATTCTACCATCTTTTTCATGATAAAAAAAGATTGGAACTTGCAAGCTCTCCCTAGTTACCTAAACTTCTCACCGCTAAACCACATCAAATTGTCCACATGTCATATCAGATCTAAGATTTTCTAAAAAAATCATTTAATCCTCAGAAAAAAAGACAAGCCTTAGTTTTCTCCTTGTTTTTCAATGAATTCTTCTAACTCAAAAAAATAGTTCCTGACCATTATTGGGTTATTAAGCAATGCCACAATTGTTGATGATGATCATATTCAACTTTTGATAAATTATCATCTCAATTCGTTCATTATTTGGTATTTCTCTTTCAATTACAACAACTGTTGAGTTAAGAATGAAAGGAAAAATTAGTTCTTATAAATCGGTGCAAAAGCAATCATTAGTTTCTCAACCTACTGTCGCGTTCATTGAGTTCCCTAGTAATTTTTTTACTTTCAAAAAACATTTATAATAGAGGGCTATAAAATTTTATGTTGAGCACCTTCCTTGCTTCCTCAAATCTAAGCTCTCAGTCCATCCCTACCCTGTTCAATTTCCAATTTCTAACAAACAATCTCTATTCCTCCCTATAGTATCCTCATCTTCTCAATTGATTATGCTCACACAATAATCCCGCCTTCCCAGCATAGGTTCCTTTTTTGGTTTATTCTCCAATAATTTATCAAACGATTCCAATTTTTAACTGCATTCGCACTCCAAGATCTCGAGTATTCACTGCCCTCTAAAGCCAGAACCTTTTAAACTCACTTCTTCAATTTTCTGGCTTAAATCAAATACAATCCTAAAATGTATAAATATCTAGAAATTTAGGACATGCACAAAGACATAGAGAGCGAACCTGAGGGAAGATGAAGATGTAGACCCACACGACACTGTCGTGATCTAAGATGGTAGCAGCAGCGGAAGAGATGTGGGAATCGTGAGTGGGTTGGGTGGATGAGGCAAGAAACTCAGAGGGAAGCTTGAATTTGAGAATGGAGGAGACTTGGTCGATAACTCCAGCTGTGCGAGATTACCAGTTAGCACTGAGCCTTGGCAAATAACGAAAGCTTACATACATATACCCACAAGCGCCCACATATATTAAATTAAATTAAATTAAATTATTTTTAATATTTTAAAAATAATAAAAAGGGCCATATTATCTAATTTCTCACTCTTTCCTATGAATTTTACTTCCTTTTTAATATTATAATTTGTATTTTATTTTATGTGATAATGAGGCAAAGCCCAAAAGCTACACATTGACAAGCTTTGGGAGACAAAATATATCTTACAATATCAAAATAATAAAAAAAATTTCTTTGAAATATCAATGATCACCAAATGAAATTTTAGTCAATATGGAAATTTGAAGACGTGGGGAATTTAGTAAACTCATAATTGGTTTTAGTAATTTTTTTAAAAAAATGGATGTAACTATTATTTAATAAATTTGTATGTCCTATTTTTGAAATTTTAAATACTTAAAAATGTCTAAAAAATGAGAAAATTTTAATAGATAAAATCGTTAAATTAAAACAAAGTTTAGGCACAATTTATTGATTAAATTTTAAATTATAAATAATTCAATAAAGAAAGTATAAAAATTTTTGAAAGATATTAAACAACGAAAATTTTAAATCAACTTTATTGATTTTAAGTGCGTGATCTTTACAGTTATATTTTCTCATATCTTTGACCTCTGTCACCCATATGAAAAAGTTTGCGTTTACCCATTGAGCTATTAAAAAATTAAACAACTTTAATAATTTAAACGTGAGGCCTCATATGTTAGATTACACGTGTTGAAATAATAGGATTATATTTATATAATTTCTTTATATCTTTATTATCAAATTTTATAATCAAAATATGATAATTGTAAAATTCTTCAATAATAACATAACATGTATATCATTTAATTAAAAACTATATAATTATTTGTAAAAGCTATATATCTGTTATATTATTATTAAAAAACTATGCACTTTTATGTTTTGATTAAAGAACAATAAAAATATAAATAATTATATGTAAGTTTTTGCAACGTAATATCAACAGTTATCCAAATCTATCCTAATTCATCCTCTAACACCTTGTTCTGCCTTGATTCTTCGCCTCCGTGTTCGTTCAGCGTATATTTTTTTCCTTGTTCTTTCATGACTCTTTCACTTGAACGAAGATGAGATTCAGACAGGCAAAACGAAGTCATACAGTTTGAACATGAAACAATAAGCCACGAAATATCATCGGTAAAGGGCAAAATAATTCTTTAGGCCCTAAAATTGCAAATCTTCTTCATATTGGAGAAGCAACTCTAAAAAAAGCCTTTGGAGATCTCAAACAATGGAAGAAACAAAGAAGCATGTGAAAGTGAAACTATGTAGGAACTTTCAGGTGGGTTCATGTAGATATTGGGCAATTTACTATTAAAAAAAAAAAGGGTTATTAATGCTAAAGTATAAAAAATTTTGAGTTCATATGCTGTATTTCCCCTGAATTTGATGGCACTGCCACCAAGATTAAAGCAAAAATCTTCAAATTCGAGTTTGAGCAAAGTATAATATATGCGTGCATAATGTTTTGCACTGTAGCATGTGGCCCATTAGTTTTTGGTACTGTAGCATCTTCATTCTAGAACTGAGTTCATGTCTGTGAAGGGGTAACAGTTAGCCAAAAATGGCCTCCTTACAACCCATGAAACTTTCAATAGGAACTTTCAGATGGATTCATATTCATGGATTGAGATTGGTGTTTGTTTCCGTTCCTGCTATTAGGTCTATACCTTGGCATGGTACTAGAAGGCCTTTGTCTTGATCAAGTGTTCTTGTTTTAAGGTGTTGGCTCTTCTTAGCTAATTAATAAAATACTTGTTATCTCCAGACTCACAATAGCCTTCCAACCTTCATGAAACAAGTAGAATCCTTCTAGTCTTTTCTATCTTTTGATTTCTTCATATCCCACGATCAACTTTTTTTTTTTTCAGTTTATAGTTTTATTTGAGTCGATTGTGTCCTTAGGTCCTATTATTTAGGCCTATCCCTATTTTACTTTCTAAGGAGTTTTTCTCCATTCTTCATCACCAATGAAGCTTTCTATCTTCTAACCAAATAGGAAAAAAACACTAATATCATCGGTTGAATATATTATAATAAAACATCTATAAATATACAGGAATATATTTTGAACTGAGCTCAACTACTAAGTATCCATTCTTCTTTTTCGTGCCTTGTTTGGTGTGTGGTATAATGAGACATGGGATAATACAAGTTTTCGCAATCCATTTTTATACGTTGTTTGATGAGACGGTGTATTGTATATCACTATCCAATCAAACTATTTTTATATATTGACCACGGATTAGAAGATCCTTTTTCGACATGAGTATGAATTTCCTACAACTTGTTGTGGTAAATTTTTTATAAAATTAGAGAAGGATAAAGGGGAAAAAAAAAGTGAGTGAGACTTACTAGTAGGTCATATACACTTTTTTTTTTCCTTCTCTCTGTAATTTCATAGAGAATTTATCATAAAAAAAAATTTAAGAAATTTTTTTCCGACTAAGGAACACAACTAATAGGGAGATACCGAATAAGGAACCAATTTTTTTTTTTTAAAAAAAAAGATCACTCCACCCAAATAAGAACACCTTTGTATCATTCTTTATTGGATCCTTCACTTTCACCGAGCCTTTGCAGCTCTGTAAACAATGCCTGTCACCATCATACTTCCTTAACTAGAAAAATTTAGACAGATCTTCTATCTTGATGCCTTCATATTCATTTTTAGAGGAAGAGAATGAAACGCTAGATATATCTGTCACGATGCCATTGATGTTGATGGTAGTTTTTGCCATGGATATTCATGAAAATTTTCTGCCATTGATGTTCCTAGAAGATTTTGCAAGTAAAGTCAATGTCATTAAAATTTCTTTTATATCCAAATATAGGATTACACTACTACTAGAAAATAAAACAAAATAAAACCATTAAAGTATAACCTTATAGTTATGCTGCAAAATCACCTGCGCCTCTTGCACACATTGCCTAGTTAGATCCTCCCTCAGTCTAGCACAAAGATTTGTTATGACACAAACTTTGATGTCAGAATGTGGAAGTCCCTCCCAAAAATCTACAATTCATTTATTTCATAATTTTTCATCAATAATTTGTGATACAGATCAAATAAAACTAAAAATATATGAGGTTTAATCTTGTCCAACCATATTGGGTCGGGTTAGATTATACCCCAAAAAAAATTACAAGGTTGAGTTGGATACTAAATTAACTATGTTGATTAGTATGGTTTAACTTATCCTAACGTCTTAATTTAAAAATATATATATTATTATTGAGAATTTATACCAATTTTTTTTAAAAAAATGATTTTACAAGAACTTATATAAAAATATTTTTTTAATTATTTTATAACTCTAACAAAAAGATTTTTAAAAAAAGACCTAGCCAACTTAGGTATTAGGCTTTAAATTTAAAACTCAGTGTAAAATTGGATTAGAACACCAAGCCCTAAATAAAAGCTATAAAATTTATAGAAGAAGAGGTAAGGTTAGGTTTCCAATCTTGTTAAAGTAAAAATTGGATGTCTTTCCGTGCCATAGCTAAAAACGATGTCAATAAAGATTATATATAAATTTCTAAGTGTGTTCATGGATTAGATCAAATTTGATAGAGTTTTGTCCTAGCCTAATTTTAAATGAATTTTAAAAGTAAAGTTCATTATCCAAACCCCACAAAGCTCGACCTCGCCCTATTTAATATCGAGTAAGATAGGGTTAATATTAGATGACCAAATATTTTTTAATTTATTGTTAAAATTATAACATATCAAAAAATTTTTTATATAAATCCTTATAAAAATTAAAATTTTAATACAAATCTTTATAATTTTTTTTAAAATTTTTTTTGGTTGTGACATGACCAATATATCCATTAGGACAAACTCAAATTTATTATTAAAATTATAAAATAACTTTTACAAAAATTTTATATAAAAATTATTTTAAAAAAATTATTTTTATTTTTTAAGTTAGATTGAGCCAATATAGCCTTTAAGTTGGTTTGATGCCCTGTTCGGCTTAAGTTTCATTTTAATTTTTTTTACGCTCACTCTAATTGGACAGGACAGGGCGGGCCTACCAGGAAGCCTCGATGAACACCCCTATGAATTTCATAAGGTTTAGATTTTCTGGATAAAAATATATTAGAACCGTAGAAAGAAAGCTGGAAACTGTTCGACGGCCATGAAAAAATCTGGTGATTTTCAATGTCAAAATTCAAACGATGGGAAGGAAAGCATGAGGAGTTTTTATAAAAATGGGCATGAGTTCTTGTGCGCAGAATCAAGTACATACGAAATGGCAGCAAGTCTTTTCGTTAGGTGAGCACATGCTCTCAATTCCAGAGGTATGCGCACAGGTATCGAAATTTGAATCACCAAAGCTAAATTTAATAAACGCACGATTTGATTATATTATACAATTCAAAATGTTATATGATGACGTGACAAACATTTGATAGTATAAAAGCTTATCACGAGAATAATTTATCTTAGCTTATTTCTTCACTTCTATTTGATTCAGTCTTATTCTATAGGATGCACCAAACGAGCTTTATTTTTTATATCTCTTAATGAGTATGTTTGGTAGAGTTAAATAATAAAAGTAAAAGTTGATATATATTTTATCAATTACTGTCAAAAGAAATTAGGCTTAGTTAGTGCCCCTTAGTTACTTTTATTTCTTATTTTTATTTTAATTTCATCGTTTAACTTTTAAACCTTGTCACATCTAACCTAAATATCATTAATTCCATCAAATTAGTTAACAAATTTAACTGACTGAGGTTACATGACATTCACGTCTCCATTAATTTCCTGTATGGCCCAAATATAGTCTTTATCTCAGAAGAAATTCTTGGATATATTCTGAGATATATTTGATGAGTTACTTTATTTATGCTTTATCTAATAATAAGAGGCCAAGTGACATAAAATGAAACCTACATGAAAATTTTCCCTCTTCATCAAAACACAAATTTCTCCCTTGGCTTCCCTCTTCTTTCTCTATCAAAACACTCTATTTATTGCT
Organism: Erythrophleum fordii; assembly: GCA_032878935.1. Taxonomy (NCBI): domain Eukaryota; kingdom Viridiplantae; phylum Streptophyta; class Magnoliopsida; order Fabales; family Fabaceae; genus Erythrophleum; species Erythrophleum fordii. Next base: position 1,048,217 of record JAVQMF010000023.1, on the reverse strand, counting down.
GGGTCTCACATGCCTCTTGAAAGAGAGAGAAATATGCCATGAGAGTCCTATTATATGATATTTAATCTTTTTTTTTATTAAGCAGAATATAAGTGAAGTGCTATACTAATTGCATCTAAAAATTTCTCTCATGTCGATTGAAACAAACAAGCACTAAGTTAGTGCCACATATGTAGTATGTTTATGAATATTTAATATTTCATATGCAAAAAAAAAAATTATTTATAAATATCTGAGTATAACATGTATAAAAAAATTTTAAATTATACTATATGTGCCTAAATACAGAAATAATACAGATTGAGAATTGAGATCTCATAAAATATTTTATTCAATAAAATTAGAGAAAGATAGAAAGGCGGACCTTACCCCTTTGTGTCTATCTTTTTTAATTTTACTAAATAAAAAATTGAAGTCATCTCATTTCCAAATAATACATTCACCAAAAATTTTTGCATGTAATCTAACGTCTAAACTCTGTTCTATACATATAGAATTCATTACATGAAATATATCTTAGTAGTCAGATGTACGTATATCACTTGCAGAATTTTTCTACATCCAAGGTCCCAACCAACTCCCGGGGAAATGCCCCGAAATAATAACCACAAGAGAACAACAGATATAATTGTGGGTTGTGGTTGACTTCACTCAACAATCTATTGAGTTGCAAAATGGAGGGTTGGGATCACAAGGAATGTTGACAGAGCCAGAGATAAAGACAAGTCCCTACACAGAACCCAAAACAGACAACGCATTGGACCCTCTGAAGCATGCATTTATGGACTCTGTAACTGTTCGTGGCTGCTTGCATTTTCAGGCTTGTCAGCTCTCAGTAGGACGCATTCTCAGAGACACGGACCCCACCTACCTGTCACTGTAAATGACTTGCCATCTTGCCAAGCCCCTCCCATGGTACGCTAGTTCTTATCATTATCCGATAACAATTCAGCTGTATGCTGACGTATTACTAAAGGGCTCAACAAATCTTGATGCTCACACTTTTGTTGTTAGCGTAGGGGCAGAATGTAGATGAACTGTTTGATAATTTGTGTAACTGGTAATTTGGATGTGGCTATGGTTTCAATTCAAGTCCCGTTATGAAAATTTTACTACTTTTTATTGTGAAATCCCAAGAAAGAAAATTTATCACTTGTGACTAGTTATGACCTTTTTATGTGTCTAGAGTTTTTCTTAGTTCCTAGAGGCTCACTGTAGGAGCAAATATTATCTTCTATCATCATATTTGTGAGCATGATCTAAAATTAAACTATTTGAGAATACAAATTAGAAAAGTTAATACATTCATGTATATAAAAAATTTTAGGACCACCACTGCCACTTTGTCTCCACTTGCTGGCTTTTTTATTCTTTACGGTTGTAGCTTTTAAAGCTCTTGAAAAGTTTTTTTTGACATTTATTACTCGAAAATAATTTTCTTTTAATAATTTTTATTATATTTTTTGTCTTATCTTGAGTCATGTTTAATCCTGAGTTTATAACTCACACCTATACTTAGTTATTGATCAATAGATCTATCCCTAGAATAAGTGTTGATCTGTTCCCATAAGTGATAAGCATAAACCCATAATGTGTTTTATTTTGCCAAAATGGGGGGATTGGAGAAAAAAAAAAAAACATGGAGAGCCACTTGTCTTTACAATAAAAAGTTAGAAGATTTTCAACAATGGGGCAAGCACCCTCTGTCCTGATGCATCCGTCAATGCTTGATGTCATAATTTCATGTTAATGATAAATTTTTTTAGGACAATTCTCAAGCATCCTGTCTTTTGAGTGGGTCTTTATACATCTCTTATAGAATTCCCCTCTACGATGATCTTTACACTAAAACATTAGGTATAGGTGTTTAGAAATTATAAAAATAAGTCTGGGGCTAAAAAAATTTCTAAACATGTTTTAAACATGTTTTTAGCGTCTTTACATATAGTATAAAAATATTATTTTTATTACTAATTTTAGATGCAAGATACATTATCACTAATAGCCAGTTAAGGAATTTGACATATTTGACGTCTTTTGCAGTTGCTAGAGCATCACTGTGGGAGCAAATAGTGTCTTCTGCCATAGCCAATGACAGGTACCTGTCACGTGCCTCAGGAGACAGCAAGGGTTTGTTGACCAAATTAGCAGGGATACATGTTTCTGAGCTAAGTATCTTATTCATTCTTGAGAAGTTAATAATAATAAGGTCATGATGACACATGCACCACCCACAATCGTTATTTTCCCTTCAATGACTTATATCAGATTCTCCCTGTGTCTCTCTGTGCAAGGACTGGAACCTCACTTGAATGCTCCTCCAAAACGAACATGCGCATGAGACTGGTACTTTTCAGCAATCTTATTCACCACTGCCTTTTCTGCCTGCTTAATCTCTTTCCCTTTTGTCTATTCCTTGAAGTTAATAAATACTTGGAATTACAGGTCATAATTCATATATAAAAATTCGAGTAAATTGTATAAATCTCTTATAAGTTTCGCTAAAATTATAGAGGCTTTCTTTCTATTTTCAAAATCAAACATATATCTTTTCAATTTTGTTAAAATTATATAGATTTCTATTAAATTTTACTAAAATTATACAGACTTCTTATTTATTTTTAAAACTTCCACTAAAATAAAGAGTAAATTATACAAGTTTTCTTAAGTTTGCTAAAATTACACAAACATCCTTTTTGCTTTTAGGAGAGACTTGTGTAATTTTAGTAAAGTGGAGGTTTGTTGTAACACCTTAGTATACTAACTCTATCTAATCTCTCTCTGGGCTCGGTTCCCTATGATTTCTAAAGAACTAATATCAATCCGTATCATTTTCATGCTATGAAATAGGATTTCATACACTCAACTTTTACCCTGTGGGTCCTATGAATCCACCATTCCTATTCTCTACTCACACTCCATTTATACAACTCATACATAGCATAAAACCAGCCATAAGCCACGGTTATAGAGCCAAAAACCAGAAAAAATAAATTTCTCACTTGTGCCCAAAAGTCAGATTTTGGCTCTAATTTTGAAAAATCATAACTAATTATAGAAAAATGGGAATCTAGTAAACTATAGCTCTCTGGAAAGCTCTAAGTGTTATATTTACACTAAAAATAATTTTCAACCATAATCTCAGCTTTCAGACGATGTTTGACATCAAAAATCAGACAAAGGTCCGGCTGTCCCTGTTTCTGGCGCAGTTTACTGTCATGAACTTCGAAAATCCATAATTAAATCCAAAAAAATCCAATCTGGGCAAACTATACCAATTTGAAAAGTTACAGATGTCTACTAGAGGAAAAAAATAAGTTCAGATCATTTCAGTAGCCCTTAGACCCCGAAAACTAATGGAATAGTAACGGGGGTCGGATGGCTCCTCTGATGCTAATACCGAACTTCAGAAGGTTCATTCTCTCTCTACAGACCTCCGATTTAGGTGATTCTAGTTGGTACAGGTCACTGTGGTTTTCTAGTTTATGTGTATAAAAGTTCATGATAGTTGGCCACCGTTTGGTCTATATATGACATGGATTTCATTTCTGACCTATGGGAACAGTACCATGGCCAAACCACCAAAATCTCCCAATTTCAACAATTCACCAAATATTCTCTAGACCTTCAAATATTACCCACTTTAGCTTCTTGGGAAGCTTTCTACAAACTCTAGAGGCATGCCAAATTTCATAACAAGAGGAGCTCATCTGGTCATACTTTGACGGAGCTTACAAATTTGGCGGTTTTAACACTCAAAAAGTCCAAAATGGGTCCAAATGGCCTTTCACATGTTCTAGCCACTCATTGACAAGTTTAAAAGCATAAAAATAGTCTATACAACATGTCCATGTGGTCCAAATCATCATACATCTTAAATTCACTATGCTATGGGCCAAAAATACACTATCACATACATTCAACAAAAGGGGTAAAACCCTCATTTCCATTAATTTGGCTCTCTACATAGTTTGTATATCATATATCTATGCATTTACACTTGCTACAACATTTACATCTCAAAAATAGTGGGTGCATATTCATTTGGCACCACTTTACAACAAAATAACCAAAATAAAGCTAAATTCTAGCTAAGCATGCTTCTAGGCTCCTTGGTGTGTACTTGCTTCTCCTTGAGCTCCACCTAGCATGTTAAGTTAGGAGGGGAAGGGGTGAGATTTATGGAATCTCAGTAGCTCATGCACTCATTCAAATAAACAATCAAGGCATATAACAAGTCAAAGCATGTGAATAAGCATTTAGCCATTCTCAAACATCCAACACACGTTGTACATGCTATGGAAATCACAACAAAAATGGGCTCTAGGGACTTTCGGTCTAGCCTCACTCGAGTTTAGGGACTTTTGGATGGCCTCACCCGAGTTTAGGGACTTTTGACTTGGCCTCACTCGGTTATGAGACTTTTGGCCTTGTCTCATCCATCTTAAGGGACTTTCGGCTTCACCTCACCCATCTCAAAGGACTTTCGGCACTACCTCACATGAGCAATTCTTACAATCCAACACACAAGCATATTGGCATCAATGAATCAAAGCAATAGCATATGGCATATTCCACACAATAAGCATATACATAAACATACAATGACTATTATATCCAAGAATGCAACAAGAAAGAGTAGAAAGAGAGCTACCTTATGAGCCAACACTAGCTTTTCCTTTCAATTCCTCTTCTCCCTTCTTGGTTTCACACTCACACCTTGATGGAGGTGCTTCACTTGAGCCTAGACACAATCAAGAGCATGGAATTACTCTCTTAGAATGTAATCTTTAGAACAAACTCTCCTAACATACCAGAACCTAGAGTTCTCTCTCTCTCTCTAGAATGCCATCAATTCTTCCTCTCTCTCAAGTTCCCATGGTAGGAAACCACATTTCCAAGGAAAACAAAGAGTTCAAGGGTGTTTTCCACTTTTCCTCTTCTGACCCATGCTCAAAACCTCACTAATCTCACAAACAAAACCGTAGAAAGAGAGGGCAAAGAGAGGAGATTAAGATTCTAAGTAGAGATGAGAGGAACTTGCTTACCTTTCCTTTGCTCTTCCTCCTTCTCTTGGTTTTTCTCACTTTCCACGCCTCTTTTCTCTCTTTGGGTCGAAGGCTAGGGCAAATATGAGAGAAAGAATGAGTTGGGTTGTTTAAGAAGTCAATTTCCTCGCTCTTTACTCTTTTTCGCACTGACTTTTGCTATGGCGAAAATTAACCTTCGCTACGGCGAGCTCGTGTTAATCACCTTCGCTATGGCGAGGTTTAACTTTTGCTACGGCGAGCACGTATCAGTTCCCTTCGCTATGGCGAGTTTTAACCTTCGCTATGGCGAAATCGTGTTAGTTCCAGACTCCCACTTTCGCTATGGCGTACGTTATAGCGAGCAGCCCCCTGGTTTTTGTATGGAATGCCCGCACTCGCTATAGCTAGAATCACCTTCGCTATTGTGAACAGGCACTCTCGCTGTAGCGAGACCATTTCTCGCTATTGCGAGAAGACTTGGGAAAATTTCTAGATTTCGAAAATTTTCAACTTTCTACTTTCTTTTCCTTTTCCCTTTTCTTGGTTGTTACATTTGTGTTGAAAATAGATAGAAAGTTTATATAATTTCAACAAATTTTTTTAAAAATCTGTGTAATTTCAATAAAAACTGATAAAAGGTTTATGTTAGTTTTAAAAATAAAAGAAATATTTATGTAATTTCAACAAAACTAAAATAAGATTGATATTGGTTTTGAAAATATAAGGAAAGTCTGTGTAATTTTAACAAAATTCATAAGAGGTCTATATAATTTATTTTAAAAATTTTATGATATAAGAATACACGTTAAAATAATAAGACGCGTATGGAGAAGAGTTTTTACTCTCCTTTTCTGTAAATGTTCAGTTTCAAATTTTATAGACAATCACATTTATAAGGCCTGTCTATTAACCAGCACTTCACTAATGGTATATGTATAAGTACAAATGAGTCTTAAAAAAAAGATTCACAGGCTTTTATGTGAGTCCAACCAATAACAGTACAGTTAATTGAATATTCATATTAATTCAAATTTTAATTTATATGTTACTTTGCATTTATGAATTTACAAAAAGTTCAATATTCCTATCTACTTTACCGCATCTTTCTCTCGTGTCCCTCTATATATACATCCCTTCCATTTCCATACCCTTATTCTCTCAAGAACTGAACCCACAATCTAAAGGGAAAGAATGTCAAGAGCAGGTTCATCAAGATGGAGCCCAACCCCAGAGCAGCTGATGATACTGGAGGGACTGTACAGGAGCGGGATTAGAACTCCAAGTGCTTCCCAAATCCAACAAATAACAACTCACCTTTGTTTCTATGGTAGGATTGAAGGAAAGAATGTGTTCTATTGGTTTCAGAATCACAAGGCTAGGGATAGGCAGAAGCTCAGGAGGAAACTTACCAAGCAACTCCACCACCAACAGCAACAAATGCAAGCCCATCATTGCCAACTGATTAATCAGGATAGGAGTCATTGCTGTTTCTTTGGTGGCTTTGATTCCTCTCATGGTTTTTCTACCCAACAAGTTTCTTTCTATAACCCAGCTCTCTTGCTTTCTCTGGTAATCTTCATTTTATTGTTGGTTATTATTATCGGGCCCCATTTTACTGATAGTTATATTGTCACTGTTAGTTATTATTTTCTTTCTCTTGTATATATTGTAATAAGCATAACACAAAAGACCTACGAAATACCGATACTTTAAAATAGAGTATAACACTGATATTAGATATAATATGACGCTTCAAATTACACTTACCTATTACATATATTGTTGTATCATGGTGCTACTAATTTTCTTTTCGTGTTCTATATCCATATCATGCTATTTAGCAAGAGACGCAACAAAGAAAGAAATGAGAAGACAAAATCTAAAATGTGTAGCGTATTTAACGTATGGTATGAGTTCTTGATACTTGTGGATACAACTCCTTTTTTCTTTTTACTGTATGAGTGCTTCATAAAGTGGTTAGATTGATAGGATTTTGTTTAGTGAATATTCTCGTTTAAAACAAGCTGTGGAAGGCACAAAAGGTCCCCCTTGGGCTTCTGCCTTAAGGGTGGGCTAAGAAATACGAATACAGTCTTAATTACGACACAAACATCCTAATACAATAAAATATGTGGTCTCGAAGTATAATTTAAGTTATTTTGTTATGTTTGATAGGACACAGTACAATTCTGATTTTGAAGTATCAGGCAAAGAAAAAGGTGGGGTTGAGGGTTGAAGCCTTGTATTGAAAGTCACAGTTTCCAGCTTGAGCTATGTAGTCTCAGAAAATTCTTCTAGCTTCTTTTTTGACTTATTTCTTCATTTGATATGTTTAGGGAGAAGCTGGAGACACATCAGAGACATGGCAAACTGTGCATAACCCACAAAGCGAGGTGGATAAAGCAGGGACGTCGTCACTTTACGACTATGGTTGGAGTCACGTCGTGGATGTTAATGATGCTAGTCGAGCATCCTCATGTTGCACATCTCGACCTCTTGAGACTCTTGACCTCTTTCCAACCACATCTACCAAACTCAAAGAAGACCACTGACTGCACCACATCCACCAAGCAGCTTTATCATTCCATGTTCACCAACTAAAATCCAAAATGCTTATAACAATCTTTTAAAGTTTTTTATTATAAAGTTTTTTTAGTATTCAGAGAGATAATGATATGAAAAAGAGAAGTGTGTAAAGAGTTTCTTTCTTCCCTTTGTACACATTTTCTCTTTTCTTTCTTCTCTCTCTAAACTCTTCAAAAATTTTACAATAAAAAACTTTAAAAACTCTAACAAGCATTTGATGTTTTCATTTATCTGTAAAGCTTAAGGAAACTAGTGGTCTCTCTAGCGGTTCTTAGGAATCTACGATGTACTAAGAGCCCTTAGTCTTTTACCTAGGGCCTTTTGCTATTTCAAAATATGATAAAGGTGTTGACCTTTGAGAGTCTCTAGTAAAAATATAGACATTTTCATTGATTAATGTTCGCTGCACATGATTTCAAGGTTTATTATGAAGCATTAATATATGATACAACATAAATACATTTTAAACATTACGAAATACATAGAAAGAAAAAATGTTAACTTATTTTGTTAATTCTAAAAATTCCACTTAATGTTTAATTTAATAATTGTCTTTAAACTCATTAATGTGCTATTAAATTTTAATGACGGGGCCAACTATATGCTTTTCTTAACATTTTAAATATACATAAGTTATATTATAAATAAGTAAAGGTTAATGTTAGAGTGAAATTTACTCATATTTGCGACATGAAATGCCACACTATTATTTTCATAAAAATATAACTAAATAAATAGATGAAGAATGGGACTTTAAAGTGCCTCACGATTTGTTCTTGATGGGACCAGCATGAGGGACTTTCAATCGATGTTAAACTATGTCATCTAAATTATTCATGCATAACAAAAACAGGAGAAAAGAACAAAAATTCAAATTTTATAAGTACGTGTTCATGCTTTATATAGGATTTGAATCATATAAAATTTTTATTTTTTTTATTATTAGGTGAATTTCATCTTGTAAATTTATATTTGTGTGTAATCATACGCAATTGTTGATAACATTTTCTTAGCATGCTAATAACGTTTTTTCAAAATGTTGAAAACGTCTTCTCAATATGTTGATATATACCAGCTCTTGAGTGTTGGATTGCATCAATAACATCTTCTCAGCATGTAACAATGTTTCTTCAAGACAATCAACTACTAATTTCTTGACCTGCGTGCTAATAATCCTCTATCTTGTTGCCAATATCAATCTTGGAAGGAAGTCACAAACACCTTAATATGTTGGCAATGTGAAACCTACTTGTTATAAACATGTTTATAAGACATTACTAGCATGCATAAAAGACAGTGTCAACAATTATACTAGTACACATAAAACATAAATTTGCACTAGAAAACTTACCTTATCATTAACTATCACCTATTCACTAGTAAAATCTTAAAATAGGGTAATTCGTTGAAAGAATCTGCAAATATTGGGTTACTTGATATTAAACCTCCGGAGTTTTTCAAAATATTTGCCTCACTATAAGTTAATTTTCCTCAGTTCTATTAATTATTAGATTAATGAAATTAGTCAAATCAGCAATTAATATATATTAGCAGTTTATTTGGTTAAAAAATATAAAGGTGAAAGTAATATAAAAAGTAAAAAAATAAAAATAAAAATAAAAAAGATGAAAACTGATTTTTTCATCTTTACTTTTTAAAAAATAATTTAATAGTTAAAATAATAATTTAATGAATCTAGTAATAATTATATAGATATAATAGCTATTATGTAAATTATGTAAAAAAAAATACGTTTACATCTCAAAAAAAGCCTTAATTATTTATTTTATATGGTTTTATAATATTAATCTAATCAAGCCTAATCCTATTTTTTTAAAATATGATTAAGTTATATATTGATATATAAATTCTTATAATATATTATTTATATTAAATAAATGATAAGTTTACAGGTTATATTATCTTACCTTATAAAATGTATTAAACAGGTCCTTAACATCCATTTAATTAACGTGTGCTGCTTTTTGCTTTGTTCATCAATCTCGCGCTGCTCTGGTAGTCCCTATATTAAAGCTTCATGACGCAAACAACTGGACTGTACAGACATGGAGGATCAGCTTTAAGGGAGCCGACATGGACCATTTCGATTGAATGCAACGGCAGTTACTGTTACCAAAACGATCTTAAAAGTAACTTTGTCAAGTTGATGCCACTGGTCATTGTCAATGCGGCGTGGCCGATAAATCTCTTTGCTGCTGAGCTCGACAAAAGAATATATGGCATTCATGTGGGAATCCGTCATGTTTAGTCAAATAAAAAGATAAAAATAAAAAGTAAATAAATAGCTAAAACACTTCTTGTACCAAAAACATATTAAGAAAATTAATTTTTATTAATTAACATAAAACATGCAATAAAATATCACGGCATTTAATCCCCCTATGCAGAGCATTGCTTCGTCCTTTTTCCCCTTTCATCTTCATTGTCCCTCCACTTTGACCAAGTGCAAGAGTTTTTTGATCCACGGCGCCAGCAATGCAGAAGGACTAAATTGCTGTTTGAAACCAAGCACTAGCAAAGCAGAGAGAATGATGAACAAAAATCAAATAATATATACTTGTATCAGTGACACCAACAACAATGGACGATCTACTTCGACTTCTGCCAACAGTACGACGTTGTGATGAGATTTTATTGGATGCTGCTTATGTTGGTTGAGCTGAAGGGAACGCTATGCGAGTCGTGTGAAAGGGGACGCTGCTTAGGGCATAAAGACAACTTTTTCTTTTCTTTAGTTATTTGGGGCAAAATAGTTTTTTGTGTTATCTTTTTGTCTTGAATAGTATCTTTTCATCCATAATTTGGATTTAAATTCTTTGCACAGTTTAAAGATGTGCATGTGCATAATTTTATTTAGATGGTCTAAGTTTTATATTTTTATATTTTATTTGTTATTAAATAATTAGTTTTATTAAAATTTATTGTTAAAAAATTATTTTTATTTTATATTTTATATTCTGTAAAATAAAAATATCTAAACAAAAAAGGATTTGAACTGTCAAATTTGATTTCAACAGTTGAAATCAAATGTGCACACAGAAATGTACAAATAAAAGGTGCAGGGAATTGGGATTCTCCATTAGGACTTTGATAAAAAGCATGGTAGCTTGGTGCATAAAGAGCTACTTTTGTCTAAAAAGGCTTTTCAAGTATACCCACCAGGATTTTTAGATTTTCCTTCTCCCTTGTAATATCTTTTCCAACGATTTCATAGATATCAAACATGACATAATTTGTTAACTGAAATAATTTATGTGGCCTCTTTTACTAGACTATCATTTAGTGGTTTAGATTTTTTTTAAGTATTTAAAAATTTATTGGTAAAAAAATTAAATATATATATATATATATATTTTTGTCGAAGTGAGAGACCCACTACTGGGGGAGGGGGAAACGGGGGGTTCGAGCCCCGAACTCCTACGAACGCAAGAAGGGAGATGCCATTGTGGCAGACGGCCACCGGCCAAATAAATTAAATATTACATGTCTGAAAGAAATTTAAGATTTAAAGCTTGAAGAATAGTACTTTTCAGGGTATCATTTAATTTCCAAAATTAGAGGAAATATTTACAAACTACTCAAATCTTTTTCTTTTGTTAGTACAGTATTTAGCACCCAAGAAATTTACATTGGATGAAGGTTAAAACTTAAAAAAAATTGTAAAATTAAAGTGAAAACAAAGCCGTTGCTTGCTTGTTTAAAACATAAGTCAAAAACAAGTTTTGAAATTCTTAAAAATTAAATATGTGCTTGCTCATCTGAAACATGGTACACTTGTTTTTAAAAAACATAAGTTTTACTCAAAACAACTTTTGCACAATATCAAATAGGCAAATTATAACCGAAAATTGTTGAAAGATAAAGAGTTATGATAGCAGAAAAATAATGCCATATCACAATACATAAAGATTCAAATTCAAGGATAGGTCATTGTACAAAGACAAGAACCGTACAAGGAGATGCTAAAGCTTTTAAGAACCCAACCCATTGAAAGTCTCTATCAGCTTTTACAAACCTAACCCACCAGTGTTTTTTTCTTTTCACCAAAAACCTAACAAAACTATCTGGAGTTTAAATTCTCTTTATTTTTTATTTTTTGTCAATTTAAAAAAAGGATAAACATAGAATATATAAGATTTACTTAAATGATATATTATATTTGAATATGTGAGACTTATATTTTTTGTGTTTATCTTTCTCTAAAATTAACAAAAAATTAAAAAAAATGGAGAGGATTTGAGCTTAACTATCACAGTAAACAAAATATACCATCCTACACACACCTTACATCAAAAAAAGTCACACGAGCTTTTATAAAACCTACAATCAATAAAATTTTTCTTCCAAAAACCAACAAAACTTTGACCACCAAGATTTCCAATAATAATTCAGTAAGAACATCGAGAAGGGAATGTAATGCTCCCCAGAGCTTATCACAACAAACTCCTTTGGTATAAGTATCCCAAATAGCACAAAGATCATCACGAGTAGAAGAAAATGGTTTAGACTCTTTAATACTCTTCTTCTTCTACACCAATGCTTCCATGGAGGTTGGCAGTACACCTGAAATTCCAGCCGTTCAAGGGCATTTAATTTTAGCCCACGTCACTGATATCATTGAATTTCTCAATTAAGTTGCTTATAAATAAGCCTCTAATTAATTATTATTTTACTCTATTATTATTAAATTGAATTTGAGTTTGAGTTTGTTTTGAGAATGTTGTGATTTTTCCATGTCCTCATCCAATTATCAGTGTTAACTACAAAACTTCACAGTAACTACACACTACAGACATAAAAATCTAATCAACCTCACTTTGGTTACTTTTCTTTCAAAGGAAAAAAGAAACCCTCTTTTAGTAGGAATCTATTATTCTATGTACACAAGTATTCTTTTAGAAGGGAAAGCAGAGTGACTAATTAAAGACATTTCATTATGAGTCTGGATACTCTGTAATCTGCATATAACGGAGTTAGAGAGAGATAGAGAGAAAATAGAAAATAAGTGTAAAGAGAAAAAATAAAGCTTGTATACACTCTCTCATCTTTTTATGTCTCTCTTTCTCTTTGATTGCATGACTCTATGACTGCAAATAATCCAATTTCGTTCATGATTGACACTATGCATTGCAACTCTAGAAGTTGTTTATTGCAGCTCTAGAAGTTCTCCTTGTGAAAGGTAAAACGGGTGGTTGAGTTTATGCTGAACTCTTGGCAAAGGGTCTTCAATGTTTGGGTGAGAGTAGGACTACCACAGTAGAATACACCTACATCAACAGTATCAACAAATAGTCAAAAACGAGAAAACATCCATTCTCAAATATGAATGTCCTTTAGAATTCCATAAATAAGGAATCAGAATTTTTGTATACCTATTCGAGAATTCTCGTGTGTGCTTGCTAATTCAGAGAAGACTTTTTTCCAGTTGGGTCTTGCAAAATGAGTTCGTATCTAGGCATATCGTAACATCAGAAAAACGTAAAGGTCAATAGAGCTGTATAAATTTCTATGTGGCAAAAGGTTCACCCTTAATTAGTACTAAACCAGTACCCTGCTTTCTGAAACTACATCAACTCCATTTTTAGCATGCTGCAGTTTCTGCACCATGGCAATAAGCGCTGACCGAGCATCGCCCTCTTCGTGGACACTAGTCAAGTAGTTGTGCATTTCTATAATATGCTGTAACATTCAAAGATGCCCAAAAAATTATTATACAATGAAATATTATGTCATGGAGGCAACTCAACTCAAAATAAATGTATGTGTTTGTTTAGCTTTCAATCTCACATTGTGGTCATATTCTGTAACATCATCCATGACACCTTTGAACCATTCAAACGAAGCCTGCTCTCTTGTCACCCAATAAAAATATGCTCTTTCAGGATATTTTTGATCTTCTTGTGAACTGTTATGAGAGTAGTCCTGCAGATAGAGAACATATACTTTTTCATGTCATGCTTTTAGCAAACATGTAAAAACTGCGTTGGGGTTTTCTCCTAAAATGGATTATATATTTTTGTTGACTGCAATACTCACAGTCTCAAGGTTTTCTGGCTTGATGTGGTTCAAGAGATCTTTGAGAATACTGATCATTGGCGTGGCCCCAATTCCCAGACCTATGAGCAAGAGCACATCATACTTCTTGTAGTTTTGGGCTGGGGCTCCATAGGGTCCTTTAATGCGGATCTTTGGATATCTAACGCATTAAAGGGAGCAAAAATAAGATCAATAAATCATTTAGTAAGTTAAGAACTAAAAGGTTCTATCTACCTTACTGTTGACTGATCATAGCTTAAGTTTGCTCTAGTTTCCATCCTCGTAAGGCTTCCCTTTCTTATATTCTGGCGCTCACAAACCTGCATTTCTTGGTCTTTAGCACAACTAGATGTTTAACAAAACTAGTACGATTCTATTTGTTATTTAAAAACTAATTGAACATATAGCTGTTGATTCACACTTCAGTCATAAATAAATTAGAATGAATTGTATTTTGGTCCTTAAAAGATATGTTTTGTTTCAATTTGGTCCGCCAAATTTTGAAGACCACATTTTAGTCTTCAAAAGAGTATTTTATCTTCAATATCGTTTTTATGCTAAGTTTGTTAACAAACTGTTAACAAAGATGGGTGATATAACCTAACGTGAAGTTAATGTAGCCATAAAGTATCCAGCAGTCATTAAAACATGCCATTGCAAAGCACCATATCTCTTGAATTAGTAATAGCACCATATAATTTTGGTGCTCTTTCATGGCATGTTTCAAATTTAGTTTTCTAATTACTCAAATAAATAATGGTAAACATCACCTCTGCAAATCTGTTTCTAAGCTCCTTAGTCCAATCTCCCAAGGTTCGTATATGGACACTCAAGTAGTCATCTCCAGGTGCAGAGGTGATGGAGAAAGGATGCCTGAAACAAGAGAAAATTGGAGTATCTTAAAATGATATTACAGCAAAGTCAGTTTCCTGACCAATACCAGCAAAATACCGTTGTTAATTACCATTCATAACTTGATATATCTGGACACTGGACAAAAAGGTACATGCCACTTTTATACTTGAATGCTTGAGGTTTGGTCATGTACAGTGCTAGCACATTTCCTGAATATATTATTGCCTAACATTTTCAGGTGGTAAGGTTGCTTTCCTGCATTTGAAAAAAAATAGTAGGGAGAAGCAGTTGTTGGAACAGACCTTAATGACTTTTACGCGGTGATCTTTACCCCTTGAAAATGGATGTGTTCTCTCAAAAGCATAGAGTACTACTGGGATTACGAGGTACATCCAAGTCTGCATAGAGAAAGATGGTGAAATTGATTAATTTATAAACGTTTTCAGATTGTTGCCTGTCAGAATGCCATAATACAGACATGTTATCAGCAACAAATACAAATTCAAATCAGTTTGCATGTGGAAAGTTGTGATATTTGCATTTAGAACAGACTTCTGAAAAATTGAAATCTATGTCTGGATGTTGCAGATTCATTTTGTGAAAATCAGTAGTCAGTGGCAAGACACATGGAGAAAATTGTGAACATGAGGATGTTTCAGGTGGCCAATATCATCCTGGGTCGGTTCATGCTCATCTTTAGAACAAAATAAACTCAGGTACAGCTGTTCAGATGCTGTTCAGATGTTTGCTATTAGGTTCTTCATTAACAGCATAACACATAGATTTTTCTTAAGACTCAGCATTACGCTAGCTGTTTCAAAAGAGTTTCCCCATGTGTCACATCTTTATTTCAAAATCTGACAACACCTAAGGAACAGTACTTAAGTATTGTAATAAAATCTAGCCATAGTGCAAATTAAGATACACTAAAAAGAAATGGCCGATATATATACATACACGCATGCATTGGGGCGTAGTTTGTTGGAACTTAAAATGACAAAATTGTTAGAGCCACACTTACCGTCTTCTGATGCCAATCCTTGGAGAGATATAGAAAGTAGCCATGTAAGACCAGTAGTACGTAAACCAGAATCAACAAATGATGTGCGTACCAGAATGCATTGAATCCAGCCAAATAATGCAAAGGGGAGGGCAATTTGACAACACTTCTTCTGAAATTATGTGTTGCCAGTGTGAAGGTAAAGGCCATAATTAAGACCATCAAAATTCCAGTTACCCCCGGAATACTTTTAACCAAGTCCAGGTAGGTAGGCTGCACAAAGCCAAATGCTGGCCCGAGTATATTCATGAACTTTGAATGCGGGCACAGGACAATTCTTGGGAAATCACAAGTTATATGCATCAATACATGAATAAGGGTCCCCACAACTACACCTAGTGCAATCAACTTGTGAAAGTTTATGTTGTCATCGAAAGGGATGACGCTGCTAAGAAATGATTCTCTGAGGTTTGTGAGAGTTTTTCTGCACATGGTAAGGACAATGAGAGCCATATTGAACTTGAGAGTCTCAGCAGCACCCTTTGCAAAGCAGAGACAATAACCCATAACTTCAAATGCTCCTCTATTTTTGTATTGAAGGAACTTCCAAATGTAAAGCACAAAGTTTATGGCTAACCAAAGTGTGATGACCCATATCTTCTTCCAGTTCTCATGTACAAACTCTATGGCGTTAGAGAAAAACTTGCTTACAGGAGTTCGGTATTTACTTGGTATCATAGCTCTGGTCAAACTCTGGGTTCTCTTGCCAATAGCTTTGGGATTCTCTTCAGGACTCACCATTTCCCTAAGTAGAGTTTCAAGCTGCCACATCTGTTTCAACATAGTGTTAATAAGGAGGAGGACTCCCAGAAGAAGATGCCATTTGGTTTGATGAGAAACATGGAAGTTAAGATGTTTTAACCTCTATATATCCATTATGATCTGGGTCAAGCTTTTCCATGATTAAAGATGCATATACTGAAGCTTGCTGTTTGAGATTTCCTAGCTTATTTGCTGAGGCGCTCAACACTATAACCTTTCACAAAATGACAATTAAATTTATGATTTATATAATAATGGAAGGGGAAGGGGTAAAAGAAATAAGAATTTACATGGTCTTTGTCCTCACCTGCTTAACCTCTTCTTCTGATAGCCTCCCATCCCCATTCTTGTCACACCTGAACAAACCCCATTAAATGATTATTATTAGATTATTTAATAAAAGCATAACATGTAGACATTTTTATAACTCAAACATTACACCATTCACTCCTTCGAGAGATTTTAGGTACATAAATGTACCAATTGGCTGTGCAATAAGCCAATAAAACTTACTAAAACGGGTGTTGTAAATAGTAGGATTTATAAAAACACTCATCATATAATATATAAGAGATAAATAGATAAGAATTTGGATCCTACTTAAACAATAGATTCTACAATATGTGTAGGCTCTACACATTTTATATTTATATATATATATTTTTTTTTGCGAAGTTGACACTGTCAATTTGAAAGAAAAATTAAGAGAATTCATTTTTTGGATTGATAAATAGATAGTGAAAGAGTGATCTTACATGTCAAAGAACACCTGAAGTCTGGATTCAAGATCTTTATTCGTCATGTCCTCCCAGAATACTTTGAGTTCGTCCTGAGTGATCCCATTTTCAGCATGTATATTCCTTCGTCTTGCCAAAGCATCAAACAGTTCTCCTGCAAAATCCTTTGATTCTGCCCCCATCCCTGTGAAACAGAATTATAGAAACCTCATAGTTCATACTTTGTTTTCAATGAAAATTAACAGATCCCCGTTAAATATCAGAAACAGATAAACATATATACCAATGCAGGTTCCAAATTTGTCTCTTGAGAGCTTCCCATCAACTGCATGTTGAGAAAATCGCTTCTCAACGGCATTCCATGCATCATGTTCCTTCCCTGTGACTGTTCTATCAAGAAATCGTAAACCCATAAGCCCTCTTGCTGCTCCCGATTGCATCCTCCCCATCTTTGCATTATTTCCTTGAGCCACATTCCTATTCCTTAGACCGCTATTGTTATTGTTAATCGTCTGTGTCTCCAACACAACCTCATTGTCACATTCTGACGCCGTTGCGCTTTGAGACTGTATGTTTACAGACAAATCCGCCATCCGATCAATCTGAATGCTTTCGAGAGCCCATTTTGATGAATCATCACACAGGCCTTCTTTTTCTGATGACATTGATTAAAAGTTAAAACTACGTATAGTTAAATGGGTAAATCAAAGTTTCAAAATCACGGTGAGGGGAATCAAAGGTAAGAGAAATCTCATCTGAAAGATGAAATGGTCGAAATTGGGATAGAAGGAGAGATCAAAATATGAATGTTTCGTTTGTTAGCTAATAATAGAGAAATTTCTGGACACCCAACTGTTCACGGAACCCATTTCCATATGCA
The DNA here is from genome assembly GCA_032878935.1 of Erythrophleum fordii. Lineage (NCBI taxonomy): Eukaryota > Viridiplantae > Streptophyta > Magnoliopsida > Fabales > Fabaceae > Erythrophleum > Erythrophleum fordii. The sequence goes on along the minus strand of JAVQMF010000023.1, from coordinate 1,030,250 downwards.
TGCATTTCCGTGAACAATTGATCTCAGGGAAACATGTTAATCCCAATAACATCCTTTTGTTCTGGATTATTTTTCTGGCAATACAAAATTCTAGCCTTATAGGATATTTCTGCATCATGTTTCATGTGGAGGGGTGATGAGTTTTCTCTGTCATTCTTTTACCCGGAAACCAAAGAAATCGAAACATCATTGTTTTCAAGACGAAACTTTATTGACAAGTGGAAACCAATTGGGAAGAAGGTTGTGGTGGGTGGGATTTGCTTTTTTGTTTTTCCTTCCTCTTTCTTTTGTTCTTCAAACAATTTGCAGCCTGTTATTATGAAACAGCTGATAATTCCAAAAGAAGTCATTTCCATTAAAGCATAGAAAAAGAATAAACAGACAGGATGTCTCTGCAGAATTAGAATAAGCATGCAGCATGTGGGAGAAAAACTAATATTTTTTTTATTAGACAAATATTATGACCATAAATTCCACTTAATTTAAAGTTTAATATAAGAAAAACTAATCACAAAAATTTTTTTTTAAAAAGAGGAATTTCTTTGAATAGTGTCTTATTTTGTTGTATTTTTAAGTTGTTTTATTTCGTCTCATTAGTTAAATAATTTATCAATTACATATATATATATATATATATCTCTTCTTAAACAGTCAAGTTATTTGAGGTCAACTGCGTTTCAAAATTTTTTCTTTAATTATTTATTGATAATTATATTATATTCTTAAAAATTAAGAATAAAACCAACGTTCACTCTCTTAAAATTTGACCCAGTGTACTCCTTTGTCAATCTCATTAATGTGGCTGTCGCAATAATTGACATGGATAGAATGTAATTTTCAAGTAGTATATATCATATATATAAATACACATTAGTGAAACGAAAGATGAAAAGTCTTTATCAGATAATTGACTAAGGAGTTCTTAATTATTGTACTAAATTATACATCTTTTTTTTTTTATTAAAATTATATATATCTTTTATCTATTTTAAAAATAAATATAGACCTCCACTAAAATAAAGAGTACATTCCATATATCTCATATTTCCCTGAAAATAAAAAAAAATCTATATAATTTTAACAAAATTCAAGAGAAATTGAGATTTGTATAATTTGCTTTTTATTTTTAAAAAAATTTGTATATTTTTTGAAAATAAAAGAAAAATTTACATAATTTCAATAAAATTTTAAAAAAGTATGTATAATTTTTTTATTTGAAAAGAAATTTGCCTATATTTTAAAAATATAAAAATAAATTCATATAATTTTAGTAAACTTTTTAAAAATATATTTATTACTAGCATATTTTTTTAGATTTAAATATTAAAAGAATTTAATATATTTAGTGAAGTGAAAAGTGGGAAGTCTTTATCAAATAATTAACTAAAGAGCTCTTAATTATCACTGGCATCATCATTTTTCCATTTGAAAAGTCGAAATCCAATAATTCATGAGTAACATAAACAAAATAGACCAAACCAATTAATAATGTTTTGCCTTAACTCATCTCTGGCCGATCTGTTAGGTAACCAGCACCATCACCAAGTGGGATCATATCTAACAACCCTTTTAATTATTCCATGTCTTTTTTTGCAGAACCTCTTCTCAATTTCAACACCAAATTAGCAAGAGATAAAGGTATGAAATGTCAGATCTAAAGGCATCACAAACACAAAATTTTAACTAAAAAATTCATAATTATTTGGTATGATCTAATTGAAAATATGAATAATTAATAAAAATTTTGATTTTAATTATCAACTCAGTCATCTACTCAAAACAAAAAAAGCTAAACATTGTGCTTCTGAGAAAGAGGAAAGATTATATAGATTTTTTTAAATTAAGATTTAATTACAAGATTAATATATAAACTTTAAAATAAAAATAATTTTTGAAATTTTGGAATAAAATGAAAACATTATAGTTAATCTTTGGACATAAAAAGGAAATTTTTGGAATTTTGTAGGTTTAACATTAAGCTGTAATCAATCATTGTCATCACAGTTAAAATTACTTAATTTTTTGTTGTTAATTTTAATTAAAATTTAAAGTTTAAAGTAGTGTTTTGTTTATATTTTAAAGTTTAAGAGGCTATTGTTTATCAAAAATAGTTTAAGAGGATTTTTTTCAATTTTGTAATTAGATCTAAAAGACAACATGTATAGCTTAAAAAAAATTAAACAAAAACTGAATTATGAAGATAATTAACTCGAAGTAAATTTGAACCATTTCAATCATATTAAATTTGAACAGTTTAAATTTTATTTTTTTATATAAAATAAAAATAATCTTTTAATTTTTATTCGACAAAGTCTATTTAATGAAAATTATAAGATTATTTTTATCTTATATTTTATTTTCTTTAAAATAATAAATTATAGAATATAAAATTTAACCCACCCAAATAAAACTCAAGCGATCAAAATTGCTTGAAGAGAGCAGCACAACCAGGATGTGAAGATAAAGGGGAGTGAACTCTCGAATATTCCGACCCAATCAACCCTGTTGATTACTTCTGCTAAATGCCATAAATTTTCTAATGATTTATTTTGACTTATGCAACTTTTTATTGGTGGACAGCTGGCTTCAACATAGGATAATTTAATTTAACCTGTAATTAATATATATATATATATACACTTGTAAAAAAATTATAATTTTTTATAATTTATTATTGTTTATAAGATTCATGCAATTTGTCTTTTTTTTTTTTTTCCTCATAAAACCTACAATAATTTTGTTATGAGACACACCTATTTCTTAAAACTGCCTATGTATATATGAATAGGGTAGTATTTTAGTGCATGGGCAAGCTTCTAGTGCATGGTTATTTTAACAATAACACTATTCAAAAACTTTCAAATTGTGCTTCATTTTTATTTAATAAAATGCTTAGATATGAAATATACACAATTTTTTACATACCATCAATGCATGTCTTATAAAAGTAAAGTAAATTCTTATATAAAAAATTAAAATACTAGCTTAAAAAGTTTCATCTGATAAATGTACAGATTCTAGAATTCTATAAAATATTATTTGTATAATTTATAGTAACTTTAAATTGTTATACAAATAATGTGAATCATAACAACCAACAATTAGCATGTTCCATGCGATGATAACTTTTAAAAGTTACTATAATAATTGAATAAGATTTACGAATCAATGTAGGGTTTAGTGTTGGGTCGATAAATTTAATCAATCAGCACAGAAATTTTTTATTTCTTTTAGTTATTAAATCAATTAATTTATTAAAATAACCATGAAAATGACAGTGATATCATCTAGCTGAAAAAACAATGATCTTAATGCCCAGCGCACAGAAAATTATGACCAAACAAATGTCGTTGGTGTGGTGTATAATTTTTTATTTACAACAAGGCACCCCTGAATATTAAACTAATTAACATGAGAATATTGTAGCAAAGTACAGTGATAAGACAAGATAATTAATCTTTTTGACTTTTTTGCTTATCGATCTGGTCATGGTACTGCACATATTAATAAATAAATAGCTTTATTCGCTTAAAAGGTAAACTATTATTTTAGTCTTTACAATTTAATTCTTGAAAAATAATTATTACTAAATTAATCTTTTATTTTGGGCAAAATATCAAAACATATCTTTGGTCTGTAGTGAGTTTTGTTATACTAGTGATAGATTAATCTTTTTTTAATTGGATCTTTAAAGGAAAACTTATATAAACTCATTTTAACTTAAAATTTTAAGATATTAAATTTATAAGTTAATTTCTTTATATATCTCTTTTAAAATCTAATTTTGTTTTAATGTAAAACTTTTCACCCATACTTCTACCCAACATAATGTTTGTTGTATAGAACTTTTTGTTGCTATTTTTCAAAGGAGCAATTAGAAGTAAAGCCGTCGACGATGACTTTTAAAGTCATAACTAAAAGTAAAAATTCTTTGAAAAAAAGTAAAGTAAATAGTAACTGCTTATGATGATCCTCAAAACACCACCACTTTCTGTTTTTTGCTCGTAAATATTTAGAAGGATAGCTAATTATTAATATATCAAATATTTCAAGTTTGGTCCGCTTGGAAAATTATATTAATACGAGATTAGCAGATTTTATGATAGGATCATGTTAATGTATTTGTTAAAAAAGTTCAAACTAATTTAATGATAATTATTTCTTAAAATTAAACTAATAGAACAAATATCCTTTAAATAACTAAAACGTAGTTTACTTTATGCTTAAAATAGTGAGTTGAGACTTGAGATAATCGCATGAGTGTCTGTAAGCGAAATGTACTGAAATGTCCACCTAACTATTTTTTCTTGGTTTAATTTATTTATTCAAGTAAGCTTGATTATTTGTCAAAAAATTCTTGTAATAATTATACCTAGTGTACTTCTGATTGAATAAATTAATGAAGAACATCAATATAATGTGGGGCGCATCACTGGAAAATTACTGACATGTGCACACAGATAATCTTCACAGATCTAGGATCTCAAACATGCTTTGGTTTTTCATATAACAGCACTAGAAGGATGAGTGAGAATCAAACATTATCGAAGATGAAACTCATAAATAAAACTGTGAAATGCTCTAAACCAGAAGAAGCATATGTCAGAATGAAATACTTCACTAACCTGCTGGCGTTTCAGTGATGAAGTCGTCCGGAGATGGAAGAGTTGATGGTGGTGTCGCCGGAGAAGAAGCGGCGGCACCGGCAGCTGGCGGTGAGGCCAACATGACTCGTATATATGTGGATTACCTCGGCCTCAGTGACAGAGGAGGAGGAGATGTACAGAACAATGTAGGAGACGCTCTATTTATAGTACAGGCTAGACAGAGAAGGTATTGCACGGTCCCACACAGCCTAGCAGAACATGAATGAATTTTCTGCTGCATAATCTCATTTTGCACAACATGAGAATCACACAAAAAGAAAAATTAAAAAAATGGGATAATTTTTTGTTTGGGAGACAAGATTGCTCAATAGGAAATTCGAACGCAGCCATACACAACGCTTAAAAGTTTATAATTGAATTTATATAATTAAAAATATTTAATTCTTGTTATTAAATCTTTTTCAATATATTTGTTAGATTTTATGGACACACATAGTTAATCATTTGATATATTAAAACTTTGAATATATATGAGTCGTGCTAATTCACCTTCGGCAGATTTTCTTTTCTTTTTAATTTTTAAAAAGATTTATTTTAATTTTTAATTTTTAAATCATTCAATTAGAATTATATAATTATTTTTTTAGTTTTTCTTTAAAAGACATTTAATTTACACTATATAAACATATATTTTACTTCTATTTGTAATCAGATTAATTTTAATGATTTTTAAATTTGAGAGTGATTTTTTTTAAAGCTTTTCAAAAGATTAACAGATTTATCAAGGTTTGATTAAATTTGTGATATCTTCCAACACTTTCAAAGTTGTTTGTTCAATGTGCTCAAAGTTTCAAGTGGATCACTAGACTTTATTGAGTAAATAGTATTACATGTCATATGCCTAAATTAATTTATATATCTTTTGTTGGTATAAATATTATATATATCCGAAGTACTTATAAGAAAAAAAAAACATAATTAGCTTCCTCAGTATATATTATGACATATAGAGATTTAATTACTGCAGTGACTGATTAAAAAATTTTTAAATTATATGCGAATGAATAATTAACTTAATTATTTAATTAATTACATGTGCGCGAAGTTTGTTAACCCCTATAGTGCTACTGCTATCATTATATGTTAGTGGATTATGGGATGAGTTGTAATCATGTACGTCTTTCGTCTAATTGGTGAAACCAGAACAACTTGACGATTTGTTTTACTATTTCCTAGGATATTACTATTTTTTTTGCCAGAATTTCCTACAATATCACTAAGGTTGTTGCAAGTGTGAAAAAATTAAATGGAGCCACATGGTCATTGATAAGGATATCCACTAAATGTCCGAAGAGCGCACGTTTTTATTGGAAAGAACGAACAGTTCAATTTTCTTTCGCTTTCCCCGTAAAAAGATCAAGAAATAATATTTTATTAAAAGTATTTCTTGCAACTTTGAATATATATATATATATATTATCATAAATTTTTTACTTACTCTTTCAATATTTGTTGAATCGTATGTATGATAAATTCTACCAAATATATAATTCAACAAATTCAACACTTAATTAAAAAATAATTAATGGTAAAATTGATTGTAATCTGACTCACTTTTAAAACTGTTTAATTGGATGAATATAGGTATACAAAATAAATATATATATATATATATATATATATTTATTATTATTATTAAATAATAATTATAAAAATATTATAAAATATTACGTCACAAACATGGGTGAATTAACTACGTAAGCATTAATGGCCTGCTTGGTAAGAAAAATAAGATGGGAGAAAAAAAGATTTTTAAATAAATTTTAATTTTATTCTTATAATTATTATTTAATAATTATTTAATATTATCTAATAATAATTATTTAATTATTAAAAATAAAAATATTATAAATATTTTTTATTTATAAAAATATCTTTTTTATGTACCAAACAAATCTTAGAATTGGTTAAATAAAATATTTAAATATAGAATATTACATTAAAAATCAGGTCAAATGATTAGTGTGTTTGTTACATAAACAACTCTCATATATATATATATATATATATATATATATGTGTGTGTGTGTGTGTGTGTGTGTGTGTGTGTGTGTCTAGGTCGTCTTAATTTGAATTATGGGATGCCTCTCCGGATTTTCTTAAATTTGTGGCGGTGGAAGCTTTACGTACGTACAAGGCAGCCAAGTTTGACTCTTGTAGTAAGAAAAAAAAAAAAAGCTCCTTGCCAATTAATCGAACCCGCTCTGGTGGCTTGATCCATGTGGTTACAGTCAAAAGATCTGTAACAGCGAATTATCTGTTTAATATCTGTTTTCACTGTTTCCACATCGAGTGCTTTTGAATATGGAGCTTCTGTATGATAAAAATTTCAGTAAAAAATTTTAAATTGATAAAATAATAATTAAAGATTTTTATAATTTTTTATAATTTAATTTTTGAAAAACTATAACTAAATCTTTCTAAAATTATTACCAAATCTTAATAAGGTATGTTTCCTGCCAATGAACAGAAAGTGAAGGTTCTGGTTCAATGGCTCATTGATAAGGTCTGGGAGATCCATGTGATGAAGTTACCTAGTCGCTTTCATAACGGCAAGTCTTTTCACCAGCGTAGTAGAAAGATCCCACCATATATAGCGTGTCAACTAAAGACTGACTGAAGAACACTTGCCAATAATTTCTTTATGAAATTAGAATTAACCGAATAAATTGCCCATTTTTATGCATACAAACCTTAGGAAGGTTGTAAGATAAAGGTGATAATTACGTCCAGGGGGTTAGCCATATGATGATTTTTGTATTTAAGTAAATTATATAGTTTTTTTAATTTTTTAAATATATATTGACTTCTTTTAAAATAAAAAATTATCATACACTCTAATTAAATTTTATGTTTTTTTATCAAAATATATTTTATTTTTTAAAACTTTTAAATAAAATATATTTTAATTAAAATATTTAAAATTAAACTAAAGTATAGAGTATTTTTTATTTTAAAAGAAGGATATGTATATTTTGAAAATGAGAGGAGATTCTTATAATTTCTACAAAATTAAAAACAAAATTATGCAACTTACTCTTATATTTAAGTACAAAATGACCGTAGTTAAATTCTAAATTAATCAGATTAACTATCTAGGACAGTAAGATAATTATTCAACCAGTGACAAAATTCGGTGTACAACACTTAGATTACTTAGTAAGATAATTATTCAACCAGTGACAAAATTCGGTGTACAGCCCTTAGATTACTTAGTAACTATTAATTCGACTTGACTTAAGTAGCAAATGTAATGAATAATGCAAAGGTATCATGTGTGAGAAACTATAGGCATATCTTGATCTTTACGAGAAATTAATATCTTAATCTAAAATTTTAAAGCATTATATTTATGAGTCCTTTTTATTTATATATCTTTCACATGATCTACTTGCTTTAGATAAAATTTTATACTCTCACTCACATTTAAACCTAACAAAATTTATCTTTATTTGGTCAATAAGACCTACATCTAATTATTCCTTTTATAAAGTAAGATATTTTCACTACCAATAAAGTCACTCACCAGCAATGGTTATGAAAAGGCTTTCAACACACACTTTAAACAAATTGCAAAGTTTTTACTCACTAACCCACGTCAACCTCTTCTTTAATTTCCTCAAAACTAGTAAATTAATATAAAAAAAGTATAAGATGGAGAACCATTTTTGTCTCAAGGATAACAATACTGCTCACTATTAAACACTCTCAGAGTGTATATGGTTCGGACACTAAGCACGACATTATTTCTAATGAATAATTAAGCAAGGTAAAACACAAGACAACAGATAGAAGATGGCCACTTGATGCTTGTTGCAGCTCATGTTGAAATTCTGGCCTTTATAACATTGACTGAAGTTCAACTACTTCGGGTACACAGCCAAAAATGTGCTCTTTCCATTAATTCTGAAAGCATACCCTTGGTCTACTGTTCTTTTGGACTGATTTTGACTAGTTGATCTCAGCATTTCACAACTTGTTTGAATTTGTTTAATTAAGAGTTAATGAATTGAACGTTGCCATGAATTGTCCCTTGATATTGACTTGATTTATTTTCACATAAAAGGTATGTATGGTTAGTCAAAGGAAAAAGAAATGTTATATTATTGTTATTTTTCGTTAAATATCTATCCTTTTTATTACTTTCTTTTAATGGGGTACAAGGGATATCATTTCTATTCACATTAATGTATCATCATTTCCTTTTTTTCATTTTTTATATTTAACAATTCCATGTATCATACCTTAACAATTCACATCGTCAAATGAAGTCTACTACAATTTAATTAGCTTTGATTTGGCTCTTTTAATTCATATGGTAGTTTGAGACTTTTTCTTCTAGAGAGTTTGACTTAATCACTTAAGGAAAATTTTAATTCTATTTAAACAAGATAAACCAACCAAGAATCAGGTTTCATAATAATATAATTAACTCTATATTCAATGCTTTTAAATTATTCAATTAAATTCCAAGTCAAAAATTTTGTTATCATCAAAATTAAAAGATAAGAAAACTTTGTGAGAAACCTTGGGGTTGACAAAAGGATGAAGGGAGATAGGTTTAAAAGCATAGAGCAAAAGAAAGGAAGGCATAACAGAACAAGGAGGAGAGAGCGGAGACCAAAGAGTTTAGGGTAAAAATAATAGGATTGAGACTAAATACAACTTATCATTTTTCTTTTCACAAAAAATAGCAGAATTGAAGTGGAGAAATCTGCAGGTGTACGAGGTCTGCTGTAGTGAAACAAGTGCTTCCCTTGTGACGTATGATGTAGGATTTATGGTCCTCCATCAATATCCATTATTCGATTTGGCAGTTTTTCATATTTATTAAGTGGTTACAATTTGCCAATTTATGAGAGACAGGACATTCAATTCCACTCATGGTAGATTAAACTCTTTGTTTGACAAGTTTTTAAATAGGTTTTTGTATAAGAGTGATTATACATTCCTATATGTACCTATCACACAAAGCTTCTCATTAGTCAGAAAACACTCTTAATTTGTTTGCAGACTCATTCTATTTTGGACTTTCAGCTTGTCATTATTGCTATAACTGGAGGTAATAGATTTATGCATCTGCTATTCCTTCGTACAATCTCAGTATATATCTATTGAACATGAGTTATATTATTTTTGAATATTAAAGTGGTTGTTTTATAGACAGTTGCATGTATTTAGTATTTTTGCTATCATGTAGTTCACTTTTGTCACTAGAACAGCCAAGCAACCAGGTTATTGTTAATTGTCCCAAAAATTTAAGAGAATACTAAGTAAAAGCTTGAATTTGAATCTTCTTAATTCTTTCAAAAATCAACCGTCCTAATTTAAAAAAAAAACTGTGTGTTTGAAATCTATATAAGTAGCAAATTCCACAATATAGGTCAATTTCAAATATATGGTGCCTTAATACTATTGAAATTCATATATAAAGTCACAGCTTACATCACAATATATATACACAAAGCCAGAAATAAAAAATAAAAAAAGAAGTGTATATCCACTATATCTCGTAACAATGGGTTTAATATTTCTTTTGTTTTCGCAGGTATTGAAGTGCGCCAATCCATAATTTTCATGGATTTGAATTTCTTTGTATGCCCTTTTCACGTATTTTGGCACAATCCCAATGCCCCTTTCATATCAAGACTTCACAATTCATTGCTTTTCATATAAAGGCGAAGCAAAGAAATGGCTTCACTGCTGTTTCTGTCACTTTTTTAGTGTCTTCATCTCTTTATTGCACGAATATTTTTCACCTCCTCATTTATAGTTTATAGGAAATAAATCTTCTTTTACGTAGCACGCATGTTATGTAATAGATAATGTTTAAGAAATAAAAGGAAAAAGACATCTCTGCCCCCTGTTGGGGGGGACAACACAGCACCATTAATTCATTATGCAAGGGACAAAGCAGTAGATGTGAGCCCCAGTTTACAGCATTCTTTGTGGTAGAGAAAATTTTGTTTTTTTTTACTTTTGTTTATTTCTTACTAGAAAAAATTACATATGGGTATAACTATCTTAAATTATAGCCTAATTATAATTTTGATATACAAACTTTAAAACATAGCACTTTGTTTTTCAAAATTATCACCAAAAAAAATATCACATATCAATTAAAATTCACATATAAAAGTCATATAATTGTCTTATGTAATAAAGCAAATTGAAAAAAAAATAATGGAGATACATTAGGTATTATAAGACAATTACATGACTTTAAATAATTTTAACTAACATTTAATATTTTTACTTTTTGTGATATTTAATCTCTCTCCAGAGCTGCTAGTGAGGAACAAAAGAGAGCCACGAATTGGGACAAAAAGAGGTCACAATAGATGAAAAGCTTCATAGTGACAGAGTGATATCCTTGTGGAAGCTTGGGCTGGCCTAAGTGTTTATCAAAGAATGTTTGGTTCTAAATAAAATAATGGGACCTAGTAGTCTGTTTGGTAGCCATGTTTGTTTTTACCTGTTTTAAGTAGATTGTTTTACTTTTTTGTTTGGCATAGGGGTGTATATGGGTAAAGTTGGATCGGACATTTAATTGGCCTGAACCTAAGCTCGATTAAAAAATCGAGTTTATTTTTGTACTTGTAACTCGATCCAATTTGAAGAAGCCTGATGTTATATTGAGTTAGGGTAGGTTCGACTAACCCTAATAAGTTTAAAAATATTTTTTATAGCAACCAACAAATCAATTATTCAATAATAAAAAATTAATTTCAAATAAAAATAAAGGCATTCAAAATAAAAGCTAATACTCCTAAATATATATTCAACAAAGGCATTCATCATTCATCAACCATTTAATTCTGAACTAAAATCCAAAAAATAAATTACTAAAAATATTATAAAGACTCAAAACAATAACATTCCTTAAAATAAAAATAATCCTCGTACTGTTGCTTTGCCAAAGTTACCATCTCTACCCATGTGTATATTTTTTATATGCAGCAAATCAACCATTAGAAAATCTAAAATATTAAAGCTAAAACAATAAGAACTTAAAAAATAAAAAAGAATAAAAACATTAATTTTTTTTTGGGTATACATCTTGTGTTAAAAATAAGAGCAAGTTCATAAATTTGAATGTATTGATAAATTTCTTTTAATAAAACAATTGTTTATCGAGTTTTTATTAACTTCCTTGCATTTGTTTTAAATCAAACAAATAAAATTTAAAAACTTTTCCTATGACCATACATGAATACAATGATAAGATTTTGATATATGAGAAGTCCAATTATAAGCATCGAACAGAGAAAATGATGAAAGTGGTGGGTCATGTGTTGAAGCTGTGCTGGACTTGAAGGCATGTGTGATTTGTAAGCTACGTCGGGGGCTTAGCTGGAAGAAAAGCTACGTTGGTGGGTCATGTGATGTTTCTAGTTCATAAAATTAAAATTGATTTCCAATTCTACTCTTTCTCCTTAATGTTTCAATTTATCATCTCTTCAATATTTTCATTCTTTGCCTGTATTTAATGGCTTGAGTTGAATTGTAATAAATTCAACATGTACAAAATATAACTCACAAAAAAACTAAAACATGCACAAATATTAGAAAAAAAAGGTTGCATATTAGCGGAGATTACTTATTGTATATACTATCATCTTTATCTTATCATTTCACATATAATAATATCTTATATATATACTAACTCAGATGATAATATAAGGCATTATATAAAAGACAATAATTCTCCCTATAAGAATTCATACTATCAACTCTCTCATGTCATGTACAAACTAAACTATAAGGAGCCCACGTGCATTTCTAATTTCAAGTCTATAATATCCATATGAAGGGTTAAATAGCCACAATTATATTGACTAATTTTTTCAATCCCCAGATGTAACAATTTTTTACTAAAAAATGAACTTTAATGCAATTTTCTCCACAACCATCTAATATGGAAAGCAAGTATCAAGTAGGTTATTTTAGTTTTGTTTGGCATAGGAGTGTATATGGATAGAGTTAGATCGAGCATTTAATTGGTTTGAAACTAGACCAAATTAAAGAATCGAATTTGTTTTTGTACCCGTGGCTTGATCCAAAGAAATCCGATGTTATGTTGGGTTAGAACGAGTTAGGACAAATTCAACTAATCTTAATAAACCTGAAAATATTTTTTTTAGCAACCAACAAATCAATTATTCAACAATAAAAAACCAATTCCAAATAAAAATAAAGACATTCAAAACAAAAGTAAATACTCCTAAATATATATTCAACAAAGGTACTCATCATTCATCAACCATTTAATTCTAAACTAAAATCCAAAATACAAATTACTAAAAATATTACAAAAACTCAAAACAATTACATTCCTCAAAACAAAAATAATCCTCCATTGTTGCTTTGCCAAAATTACCATCTCTACCAAAGTGTATATTTCTTATATATGCAGCAAATCAATTATTAGAGAATCTAAAGTATTAAAGCTACAACAATAAGAACTTAAAAAATAAAAACATTAATTTTTTTTGGGTATACATCTTGTGTTAAAAATAAGGGCAAGTTCATAAAATTGAATGTATTGATAAATTTCTTTTAATAAAACAAATGTTTATCGAGTTTTTATTAACCTCTTTGCATTTGTTTTAAATCAAACAAATAAAATTTAAAAAATTTTCCTGTGACCATACATGAATACAATGATAAGATTTTGGATATATGAGAAGTCCAATTATAAGCATCGAACAGAGAAAATGATGAAAGTGGTGGGTCATGTGTTGAAGTTGTGCTGGACTTGACGGCATGTGTGATTTGTAAGCTACGTTGGGGGCTTAGCTGGAAGAAAAGCTACGTTGGTGGGTCATGTGATGTTTCCGGTTCATAAAATTAAAATTGATTTCTAATTCTACTCTTTCTCTTTAATGTTTGAATTTATCATCTCTTCAATATTTTCATTCTTTGCCTTTATTTAATGGCTTGAGTTGAATTGTAATAAATTCAACATATACAAAATATAACTCACAAAAAAATAAAACATGCACAAATATTAAAAAAAAAAAAAGATTGCATATTAGCGGATATTACGTATTGTACATACGATCATCTTTATCTTATCATTTCACATATAATAATATCTTATATATATACTAACTCAGATGATAATATAAGGCATTATATAAAAGATAATAATTCTCCCTATAGGAATTCATACTATCAACTCTCTCATATCATGTACAGACTAAACTATAAGGAGCCCATGTGCATTTCTAATTTCAAGTCTATAATATCCATATGAAGAGTTAAATAGCCACATTTATATTGACTAATTTTCTTAATCCCCAAATGTAACAATTTTTTACTAAAAAATGAACTCCAATGCAATTTTCTCTGCTAACCATCTAATATGGAAAGCAAGTATCATAAAGTTGTTAATTACTCAAGAAAGTTGATAACACTGACTTAGCTTATATTAGCCTAGTGAGAACAGATCAAGCTTATATTAGACTAACAAGAACAGATCAGAATGTATCCAATCCACAAGACCACAACAACAGATCAACAAGAGAATCAATGGTGAAGGACAGATTAGCATGGAACCACAAGATCAAAAAAAATACCGTACGTATTTGACTATTCGCGACGGTGGTTGCGTGCAGTGGCTATTGGCTACGTTGATGGTAGGAGCAAAACGTCCGTGATGTGTGAAGGCGTGGTCTGTGCACAGTGTGCTGTGTGTGGTAGTCTCGAATCAAAGAAGCAGAATGCCATGGAGATGTGGATATCGTGGCTTGGTCTTGGTGGCAGCAGTTCATGGATGAAGAGAAGAGTTGAAGATGAAGATGAGCTCAATAGTGGTTGCAAATGGCTACCTCCTGCTGGCTGAGCTCCATGCACGGATGTAGAAAAGTTAGAAAGGCTGAAAAGTGAAAACTTGAGGGCAGCTGTTTGTTAAGTGGGCTGGGCCACTGGCAGTGGAGAGTGGGGAATGGACTACACCATAGCTCATAGAAACAAAGACAAGTGTTTTTTTAAAATGTATATATATATATATATCTAGTCGGGTTAGACCGAACTGAAAAATCATTATTTAAAGACTCTGTTTGGTTTATCAAAATAATTTTTTTAATAAATTTTGCTCATTTTGTATTTCACCCGGCCCCATTATGTCAAATTATATTGAGCTTCTTGGGCTCATCGGGCCAATATACATCCTTAGTTTGACAAAAATCTTATATTGAACCTTTTATATTGTTCTCCTGTGGTAGCAGAACGTAATGAGAAAATAGCTACATATGGAGTAAATACTCTCCACTTGAAGAGAGAGTCCTTCCTTTTCTTCTATTGCTTGTGTATTCTGTGTTCAAGGGTATCACATTGGTGCTTTTATTGCCTCCATGGCAGAAGGCACAAGGCTTCATCGTTTGGATGACACTTGCAGAGAGTTAGAGACAAGAATGACAACCATTGAGTCTTCACTGCAGAAAGCTAATGAGATAGTGCAGCAAACTCATGAAATGCCCCGCAAGCTGCTCGATCAACGATCTCCTCCATCGCCATCGCCATCTGCAGCCACCAACTGCGTCACGTGACCATTGCTTCTCTTAACAGGAAGATTGTGACTTAAATTAAATTAAACAATAATATATAACAATGACTTATAAGAGATGTCTTCAAAAGTAATCGTAATTGTAATAAATTTAACTTATTTAAGAAGACCATTCTATTTTGTTTAAGTTTCAAATATATTTTTATCGCAAGTGTACTACTCAATTTATATTATGGTGTGTTTTATGGTACATATTAAGGAATTAAGTATACTGATGTAATTAATAACAATTTCAATTGTATTGGTAAAGGCTATTGGAATATGCTAGTAATATTTAGCTAATGTGTTGGTAATTAATACCTTGTATAGTTATCAGTACTCTGAGAAATCAGTTTCTAATGCAATGAAAAGGCCATTACTAATCACATCTTTAAGGTGCTGGTAATTATATATTATTATTATCATTATTAGTTAGTTATCATTAACGAGATGTTATTAGTATATTTCAAAGTCATTTCAAACATGATAACAAGTTATTATTGATTATATTGTTGTACTTAATTCCAAAATAATGTGCACCATAAAATCCATCTTATATTGTTGCTATTTTATACTTTTGTTCGTTTTTCCACCAAGACACAAAACAATGAGGAGTTATGCTAATTGCACCGCTATAGTTAATTCTACAATGTACACCATAGAATCCATCTTATATTGTTACTATCTTATATTTTCATTCCTTTCTCCACCAACACAAATTGCCGCTCACGTAGTTCTTCAATTTATATTATGAAAATATGTCATTCCAATTTAATTTTTCTTCGCAATTTTATATATGCTAACTTGATGTGGGTTCTTAACTTTCATCTCTATGTTATTAATCTCAATTAGTTTAGATAATTTTAATAACTTGGTATAAAGCTCTTTGAATTTTTATTTAAAATAAATTCTAGCTTCTTATTGTTAGTTCAATTTTCGAAAATTGTTATCAAACAGTGTATTAATCAATTTGGCTTTTAAAAGCAGCTTTATAAGAATTTTACCAAACATTACTTTTACCTTATCTAAGTAGCAACTTTTTCACAGTACCTAAAACATAATAACTTCTGGAAAGTCATAATATTTCCTCTTAGTACATTTTTTTTTCTCCTAAAAAAATTCTCACAGTGGTGCAGATTTTTCCCCTTAATTTGTTGGATATTAGTGTAGGCAATTGAAATCAAGCTAATTAAAATTTGCTACTTTTTATAAATTTTAAATTATTAATAAAAGTCCATTTGGCAAGATTATTACGATTTACTAAAATATTTAATAACCCGTAAAAAATTGTATTATTAAAAGGGTTCATAAAATGATAACCAATTAATTAATTATATATATATATATAAAGTCACACATCATAACCAATTAAATTTAAATATAAATAAATAATATGTCCTTTATCAAATAAAATGATGTTACATGTAAAATTTCATCATTATAATCAATCAAAATTTATGATAGAATTATCTTTTAATAAAAAAATAAAATAGTGATAATTATTTTATGTGAAAGTTATCAATTTCCATATCTAGTACTTTGATTAAAATAAACTACAAAAAAATAAGTTTTTGCCTTAACTACGATTTAATAAATCATAGTTAAGACACTTCATAACTATAGTTATAAAAACAGCTTTGTTCGAATTACGATTTCCCCTTAACTATGGTTAGAAAGGCCCAATCGATGTTAGGACCGTAATCAGGATTTTATTGGGTCTAACCGCCGTTAGGCCCAATAAAGGCCGGCCCGACACCTCCTTCTTCCTTCGTCCTGTCACTCGCATTCACCCCCCATTGTAGCAGCGGCTAGCTCCTCCATCGTAAGTTTGCAGCAGCGGCGAAGCTCCTTCCCCGCCGTCGCCTCCTGTACGACCCAGCACCGTCCTTCTCCACCATTCTTGGGCCCGGTAAGTAAACTGTAAACCCGTGTGGTTTGATTATTAGGCGAATATAGATTTGTATGGAAACTGGTTTGGTTCATCAGGCACTATGGATTTGAATTGATTGTTTCTCTTTACCTTCATTTTGGGATAATTCTAAGCCTTGTACTTTAAGTTCCAAGTTGTCTTTTGATCCGCAAGATGATGGTTGAATCGCAGCTTCTTGTTTGTGATATCGAGTATATTAGTAATTGAATTTCTTTGAAAAAATCTGTGTCTTCCTTTGTGTTGGTATAATAATGTTAAACCAATTACTTTGTTGATCTGATCACTTTGGGGCTCTGATCTTTTTTAATTTATATAATTTGATTTGATTTGTTTTTGCTTGACACTCAATAAATAAGTCAACGCACAACTGCACTAGGGCTTCAAGTGGTAATGGTTGCATTTGTGGTTATCTTCCCCCAAAATGATTAATCTTCAATGTCTTCATCTTAGCTTTATGCCAAAATCAATGGATCATTTCTTAATAAATTAGCAATAGGTAATGCTTTTGTGACTAACTTCAAGAGAAATTAAACCATTCTCATATTGACAATTTAAATTTCCATAATATTTTGCATGCTAGGAAAATACAATTCATGTTGCTCTCTGGATGTTCCCTTAATAATTTAAAACCATCCCTCACAATATACTCTCTTTCTGTTACCCGTCCAAATGTTGATCATGTTATCTAGTTAATCTCTTTTTGTTTAGTGTGTTATTTTTATGTTTTTTTCTTTTTTGGCACAGTAAAAAGGAAAATAAGAAATAAAACTAGTAACTGGTTTGGTAGACATAATAAAAAAGAATGCAATGAAGAATGAAATTAAAAAATAATAATAATTTTGAAAATGAAAGTTATCTCTTATATATTTAATTTTAAAAAAATAAAAAAAAAATTACAAAAAGTTTAAAGTAGGGGATCCAAGATGACCAAACAAGCCCAAATCTCCCCAATCAACCCTCTTTTCTTTATTTAGTACGTTATTTATATATTGTTTATCCTCTTTGGCTTTGGACTTAACACTTTACCCTCTAATGCTTTTTCATACTAGTAATAAAATTTATATATTTGGATTAATAAAATCTATGATTATGTCCACAATTAATTTTAAAATCTTTAATGAAGATTCATGTATATTATATGCAGTTAGGGTGTTATTAAGTTAAGGAAATAAATTAATTCAAATTCACTCAAAATAATCTATATCAACTCTTTTACTTAAAAAAAAAAAAACTAAATATAAGGGTGTTTAGGTCATACATATGCCATTAATATCAAGATTGCCATAAATGCGTAATGATGTCTTCAAGATTTTTACATTAATCTCAACTATTGATTTGCTACAGTGATTATTTTCTTCTTTCTTATCTCACATAAGATCACTTTGATTAGCTCCCCACAATTATATAAAATAATATTTATAATAAAAATTTATAATATTTATTTAATTTGACAAACTAATAAACTTTATGTATTGATATTATATATCTTTATTATTAAAATATTCTTATTTATACAACTTGTATTACGTGCATAGCCATCGCTTATTCTAAATTAAATTCTTAAACTGTCATTATGTAAACTTTATAATTACTTCAATTGTATAACAATCAACGACGTCGTACCCGAACCCTTGAGAACTGAAGAACATATAGTGTGTTTGGAAACCCGGTTGGCAAACCACGTCCTTTATGAGCACTGCCTCCGATGCCGCTACTCGGTTTGGTCAGGTTCGTAAGCTCTTTAGCGTCTCAGGCTTCCTTGGCCGAACCGAGTCCCAAAACCCTGCGTCTTCTCATGCTATTCTCCTTCTATGACACACAAACGCAGCATCGTAAGATCCCATCCCCTTTTTTCTCCATTTCCTTTTCTGAAAGTAGCTTTGTTAGTTTCGTTTTGTGGCATGCCCCTGGAGTGAAAGTAGCTCATATATCATATTAGCTCTGAATTTTTTATCCTTGAGGGTTTTATATTTAGCTTATTGGACAAAAGATTTCTTCTTTTTTGGTGTTATGTTCAAGTTTTAGGTGACACCCGTTGTTTCTCCTGTATCTATGATTGTCTGATGTAACTTCTCATGTCAATTGAAAGTTTTCGTGTTTAGTTTTAGCTTTACCTATACATGTTCAATGTTCCATATGTGTCTTGATTAGCTTTACCGTTGGAATTTCTCTGATTTTTTTTTTTTGGGGTGTTTTTTTTGGGGGGGGGGGGGGGGTAAAGAACTCTGAATGTTATACTATGTAATAATGATCCTTTTGACTGCTAGTACGCTACATAAGTCATGAAGGGTATAGTCAGTTTTATGGTTGTTTGTTTTTAGCATTATTGACACAAAGCTCTGCATTGTGCTGTTGCTCATTTTTTAACTGAATGATATTACATCATTTGATTTTCTCAGCTGGGTTAGCATGGTCTTGATAATACATTCTCAATGACCCTTATTTGACACATCTATTTATTTGTTAGTATTATAGAATCTTGATGTGCTTGGTGATTAGGGGAATTTTAGCATCTCTATTTATTTATTTATTTTTATTTTGGAGCATATTGAGTTTTGGAGAACTATGATAATTAATGTTAACAATCTCAGAAACAGAAATTTGTATTTTGTACTTTTTGATCTGAGTATATTATGCTATCATTTCTTTTTTCTTCGGGAATATCATGTTCTTTATCTCTGTCTTGGTGGTGAAATGCCATCATTCTGATTAAAGCAGCTGTGGCATGAGAATTCATTTTTCAAAGTTGATTAATTGGTCTTGGGGTAATAATACTAGGTCAATTCATATATTATTCAATGATGCTAGGTATTATGCTATCGTTTCTTTTTTCTTCGGGAATATCATGTTCTTTATCGCTGTCTTGGTGGTGAAATGCCGTCATTCTGATTAAAGCCGCTGTGGCATGAGAATTCATTTTTCAAAGTTGATTAATTGGTCTTGGGGTAATAATACTAGGTCAACTCATATATTATTCAATGATGTTAGTTTCATAGTTTGTAGAGCATAACATGACATGCTATTTGCCGTGATTTTTTTTAGTTGCTTATGACATCATGGCACTTTTCTGTTCTTGTATAAAGAATGTTTTGCTCAGCTTGTAATAGTGTTAGCAGAATCCAAAGCAATTTTTATCTTGGGCAATGTATCGAAACTCCTTAGAAGTTCTTCTGTATCCTTTTTGTCTATCTCTCTCGTGCCAAAATTTGGCTGCTTTTGTTTTCTTGTTGTTTTTGAGCCCTGATTTAAATAATTTATTAACTTTACATCACTTGCAATGTCTTTTTTTGTCTAAAACTATGCTGCCCTGTCCAACATGTGTAATAAACACTGTTTAAATGTTGGATGGATCTTTCTGGAAATTGGGTAACCTAGTGTGATAAACAGAGGCATTAGATAGATATTTGGATATTACCTGAGTTTTATCTGTTACTGAGGTACTCAGGACGGCATAAATAACTGAGGCCATCTCTGGTGTGGGAATAGGTGAGGTGACCTCCAATTGTGACAGGGAACAAGCATTTGACGTATTAAATAAGTTTTAGTGCTTAGTGCGTTAGTCATATGTTGGTTTAACTATCTCCTTTCTATCGGTTACAGGGTATGTGAGCTGAATACTGTTTCTTTTTATTTTTGATGATCGCATGTGATGAATCAGGAGCTTTTTTAACTCAAGTTTATGGTTTTTAATAGCTTCATAGCATGTTGTGTCTGCATGTTAGTTATTAAATTTGATTGAGCACTTCCTTAATTTTTTATGTATGATTTTTATGTTTGCTAGTTTGAAGGATAAACATAAGGAACTAAACATGTTGTTTAAATCTCTTTCACTCTAGGGTATATGTATGAAGGCTGAAGGGCATAAAAATGAAGACAATCTCTGGAAAGCCTATTTCAACAAAACCAATCTCTCTTTCAAAAGCTGCAAAAATCCTTTCAAAATTTGTCTCTGCTGAGAATGGCGCTTCGCAGGTCATCAGTGCATATCTCCATCGGGCCTCCAGTTCGTTCAATGAGCTGAACCAACTTCACAAAGAGCTCAAATCACCACATTCTGATCGGAAGCACAAAAGGAATATATCAAAGTCTTATGATGATGGAGAGAAAATCGAGGAAAACTTCGTTCAGAGTGTTGAGATTAATCAGGAGCTGAATCTGGGGGCTGCGCATTCTATGAACCAGTTGAGAAAGCATCAGATTGGCAGTGAGAATACTGGTGAGGATGAAGAAAAAGCATCTCAAACAATTGTCAAATTCAGTCAAGAACTGAATGAAGCCACTGAATATCATGCAGGAAATGAGGGTGGAAGTGAGAGGCATAAGAAGAAGAAAAAGAAGCACGGCATTGAAATTGGAGAGAGGGAAGGTGAGCACAAGCCACTAATTGAGGCTGTTAATGAGAACGAAGAAAAGCCAACTCATAGTGTTGTTGATTTTAGTCAAGAACCAATTGAGAGGGGGAAGCATAAGAAGAAAAAGAAACGTGAAGATGAGTCCAAGATGCATGTGGCTGATGGAGTTGAATTTGAAGAGGGTTCAAATGAGGGAAAAGCAACAAAGGCTCAAGAGAGTCTCACTCCAAGTGTTGAGTCACGTCGAGAACTGGGCTATGCAGGTGATGACAACAAGGAAATAGAGGAGGGAAAGAAACATAAAAGGGAGAAGAAGAAAAAGAAAGACAAGGATGGTATGAATAACTTTTCTCGCAATAAGGGTGAGGTTATCAAACCAGAAGATGAGAGTGCAATGAGAACAGAGGACCAAAAAGAAATACTAAGCAATGGTTTGGAGGGCAAGTATGAAGGCTTAGTTGATCACCAGGAATTACAAAGCAAAAGCAAAAAGAGATACAAGGCAGGAAGTGGGGATAAAATAAATACCGATGAGGTAAAGAGGGTGCAGAAAAAGAGGAAGAACGAAGATGTGGAAGGGAGAGTCGAAGATAGATCTGGGGAATCAACTAAGAAAATTAAGAGGAAACATGGGGGAGATGATTAGCTATAGGAGTTTCAGCATTTCACTTGGATGTTGTATGTTCAATCTTACTGAAAATCGATGGGGAATTTGTGTTAGTAGCATAGCTTACATTGTGACATTACTTCTAGACTGTCATGTAGCATCACATGAATTTTCCTTTTGATTTCTATTTTTCTTAAAATAGTTGGCCATATACTTCTTTTTTAATGTTCTCGTGTTGCCGCGTCTGACCTATGCTTTTGTCAAACGTGTGCAACACACGCACACACAAAAACACATATGCACGCACACTCTGCAAGATAATTTGCAAATGAATTTAGGTTCACAATTATGATGGCCAGGCATAAGCACAACTGTCATTTTCTTGAGTTCCTTGTCATTTGCCGGGTATTTCTCCCAGAAATGAAGTATGAATCTATTTCTTTGGGAATGTAGAGGGTTATCTTCAAATTGTTCCCTCTCAATTTTAGTCATGTATGCAAATCAAGCAATTTCATTTACGGGTAACGTGTACGTAGAGGAGTGACAGAAATGGTTTTTTGGTTAATTAGGTGATTCAAAGACTTCTGGTTTGAAGAGATGCTTCAGATGTACGGCTATGTGAGCTTCTTATCTTTTGTATTGTAATCATATCACTTCTGAAAAACACTTTAAATTGCTGTGAACACAATCAGTTTCCATTGACCTTCACGTTTGAGAGGTTCAAGATTCAGACCAGCCATGTTAATCTTACAGAGCCCATTTATTAGATGCATTGGCCCTTTTAAGGCAAGCAAAAAAGACATATGAAATTATAAATTATTTTTTGGATCATTCTCCCATGCACCAACCAAAAGCACGCGGACTTCTTGGCACAGCAATCCAGGCCTTCCAGTGATTTTTTTTTTTTTTTTGTGGGCAATCTCAGCTGTTTTTTTTTATTTTGATTTTTTTTAATTTGAGAAAAAAATATGTAGAATGAACATCGTTTTTCAATTTTCACCAAAAACTGTCACCAAAAGCAGAAAGATTGATTTTATTTTACGTTTTACTTCCTTTCAAATAACAAAAATAAAATAATAATAAATAATTGAAATAAAAAAATTGAGAGTTAAAGATTGCTACAACTTGCTTGTCAAAAAAAAAAAAAATTCCAACCCAAAATGCAATGGCAACTATGCCCCTTTTAGCAAAACAATAAGAGCCACTTAGTTGGTTGTAAAATAGATGTAATACATTTATATAATTTATATAATGTTTATTATATTTTTATAATAATTATTATATTAATCAAATTATTATTTTGATTATCAAATTATTTTATAAAAAGTAAATATATAAAAATTATTTTTATATTACTTATTCACGTTTTACATTTTTTTTAATCATTCCATGAAACTGGCCCCAGTGCCCTGATATGTGCTATTTGTGAGCTCCACTATTTTATTATACGTGGAAAGGGACATATATAGAACCGACAGAGTTTCGATTTTGACTTGGCTCTTGGATTGAGCTTTTCACACTATTGGAACTACAGTTTTCAATCATCAAAATAACCATTCTTAAATTTTAAGGAATTAGTATAGTGCTTAAGAAGGCGTATTTCATATTTTGACCAATTGAATTTAAATCATAAGGCAAACATCTGAGGTGCATCTTAAAATTATTAAAAAAGAAACCTGATTTCGAATAACATGTAAATTTGGCTCGAAAATATTCTTATCACAAAAATATATATATATATATATATTTCTATAATGTGTGACAACTGACAAGCACAGTAATTTTTACAGTAATAATAACATTATTAAAAATATAAATTATATTTAAGACTATATCACTAAATCCTTCGTGACACTTTGTTGGCAGCCCTATCATTACCAATTTATTATTCACTTATATAACCTGTCAAATACTTAAAAAGGGAAAAATTACAATTTAAGATTTTAAATTAAAAATATTTATATTTAAAGATCTTAAATTTTGAAATTATTTTGAAGCATATTATGACAAAAAATTTAAATTACACAAAAAGATTATAATTTAGGATTTCAAGTTAAAATATTTTGTTTTAAGATTTCTTAAAATAATTTTAAAATTTTAAATTATCTAATATAAATATGATCATAAACTGTAATTCTTTCAAAAAAGTAGACCCCGCTAATTGATTACAATTTGTTTTATTCCTCCACAGACAAAATGGTCTTCTTCACCCTCATTTTTACATAATAATCTTAAAGTGGAAAGAGATTGAGAAGGGTAGAAAATTGATGAAACAATGAAGAGAAAAAGAATGGCAGTTTACTCTAACTAAATAGTGATTTACAATTTGCCCTTGATGGTAATCGATTGTGATGGAGAGAAGGAGTTGTGGTATGATTTGGCTTCAAGCAGATGGGAGAGAGAGGAGAGAGAAAGAAAAAAAGGTGAGAGTTGATTAAGAAAGAGAAAGATAAAGAGGGGGAAAAAAAGGAGAAATATAGCAAAGACAAAAGGAAATAAAAATGTAGAAAAAAGTTTATTTAAGGATTTAAATTTTGTAAAGTTTATTTAAAAAAAGCCTTAAAAATTAAAAATACTTCTAAGAACCAAAATTATTATTATTTACTACTAAAATTTAAAAAAATTACTACTACATTTTTAAAAAATTATTACTAAAGTTACTTAAACTATAACTTTTCTGATACTTGGTAATAACTTTCCTAAACTCTAATGATAAGTTTTTAAAACATAGTAGTAACTTTGCATAAGGAATAATTTCAATTTTTAAGTTCTTTTAATATAAATTTTGCAAAACTTGAATATTTGAATGTAATTTTTTCATAAATGTAGAGCTAGTGAGTTTTAAGAAAATATGAAGAAAAATGAGATAAAACTGTGTTATTAAAAAAAAAAAAAAAAGTAAATGTCAGAATATCACAAATTTTGAGGATAGTTGGGTGTTAAAAGTAGACTTTTCATATTTTTTTAAAAGAAATCTTTCCTATTTCACTAGTGATATTTTTTTAACCAAAAGATATTTGGGTAAGCATTTTTTTATTAAATTATATAGACTTTCCTTAAATTTTGTTTAAAAAATTATGTATACATCCATTTATTTTTAAAATGCATACCAACCTTTTTTGAAATAAACAATTATTTTACATTTTAGTTAAATTTAAAAAAAATTTTAACTAAAATACTCTCTATTAAAGTTAAATACATATTTTCTAATTAAAAAAAATTAAATAAAGGATATTTTTGCAAAAAAATAAAATTGAACTAAATTATATTATAACCTTTTGTTTTAAAAGGAAATTGTGTATATTTTAAAAATAAAAGAAAGATTTATATAATTTTAATAAAATTTTTAATAATATATAATTTACTTTAAAATTTTAAATCTCAGGCACGTTAATGGTAATGTACCCTTATTAAAAATGACATCATTGGTAAAAGTGTAGTGGTTGGGAGTGTGAAAGATACATTATTGACTGAAGCTACAAACATTGTTCTATTGGGTCCTTGGCATGTTTGATTATGCTGACAAGGACTTGTACCAAGGCCTACTGTGAAGAAAAAGCATTTATCAACTTTTTGGGGAACATTAGTTAGAAACTGAGCATTTGCCAGGCTTTAAAGTTTGTTGGTGAAATTTGTTGCAAAAGTAATGTCATTAAGGGCAAGGAGGATTGGTTTGAAGAGTGGAAGTTTTTTCAAGTGAAGAGAATTTGATGGGGCTTCATATTCCAAGATCCTAGCAACAATCAAGTTATCAAAAGTGCCAAGGCTCATCGCATATGGTTTGGCAGTCATAAAGAATATGGCTTTAGGGTAGTGAGATTTGGTTTTAAGAAGAATATTTGTGGTTTGTCCTGGGGCAATGAGAATGGTATCAGTCTAAAAATGTTTAACATATCTTGCATCTGCTTCAACAACTGTGAGAATGTGATTTGCAATACTGAAGAAGAGTTCATCATTGAGGGCTACGTTGATCAAACAAAGAAGGTATGTTTTACTATGCTTCACCTTCAGCTTGAATGTATACGCCAAAAGCAATCTCTTATATAGAATCAAGTCATATGGCTTCAATGCATAAGCATCTTATCCCTTGTATGAGTGTGATTGTTAATATAAGGTATAAATTTCTGCTTAAAGTAATAATGAGTACTCATTAAAACTTAGTAAAAGCTATTATGTTTGTTTTACTTTGATTGTTGGAATAAAGTATTATAAGGAATTACAATATTCAAAATACACTCTTATTATTTTGCATCATCTTTGGAATTTAGCCACTAGTAATGTTGGGTATCCTATAAAAATACATCCATATGGCACTTGATACCTTTAGCAAAGTAGTTATAAAGTGGCCTTGGAAGTCTGTTGATTATGTAAGCATCAGAGACATTTGGTCCTCCACTTGTTTAGAGGGCTTGGATTATTACTGTCTCAGGATCTACATTCCACCATTCTCCTAGAAAAATTTAATATGTTTCAGATTAGCTAGGTTCGTACATGGATGTTATCAAACAATGAAACCACATTAGTGTACACAAATATCTCATTACCAAAGATGATGGGAACTTCCTTGTAGGGTTTGGTGACAGGATATGGAGCCCCATGCCTGGGAAGAGTAATGAAAGGACCATAAATAGTTAATCTTAACCATGATATATGGGCATGCCAAAAGAGAGTCCCTCTCTGGCCAACAATGGTGTAATTGTAGAGATAACTTTGGCCTGTTTGGATGGAGCACTGTGTCACATATGCAAGTCCATCAGCCCATCCTGTTCAAAGCTATCGAATGCAATGCCTATTCAAAAGATAACCAAGATTTTGACACATAGAGTTTTGCAATTTTTTTCTTCTTTTTTCAACATGAATTTGAAAGATTCTTAAGTGGATTTGATATGTAAAATAATAAGTGAATCGTACCAATCATAAAATGATATTTAAGCATATCAAACATGAGTCCCGCAAAAATTGTGTCTATTTGTTATTTTGGGATTGACTTGGTTTACTTCTCCTTTATAGACTAAGTCCACTTTAGAATTTTTCCATGAGGATCTTACAGCAAAATTTTCCTTACCAATGGATGGAGATGATGTTTTGTACATGGTTAACCACTTTGATAACAAGACAATCACCCTCCTTTGCTACAATCTAAGGTCCTAGAAATTGACCATTGACAGTGATCATGCTCTTTGTGTGGCATAGTTATGTTACAATTTGGTACTTGATCTACATGAAAAAGTGAAGCCATTAGATAAAGAGCAAATAGGGAATGGGAACTTGAAATGCTAAAGGTATATTTATGAAACATAGGTTAGCTATAAGATAAAGGTATCAAGTCCTTATGATATGCACATCAAAATGGTAGTGCCTAGTAAGGCCCCCTTTGTGCAAGCTGAGCGATGATAATCAATGTGAAAAGAAAGAGTGTTGGAAATGCAAGTGGTGGAAGAGGTACACCCATTTTTTCCTTATTCGTAGAGAAGCTAAATGATGGCTTTGGGAGAGTGGTAGAGAGTAAGTGATATTTTTTGTTTGAATTGGGGATGCAAAAGAGATCATGGGTTGGCAATATATATAGAGGAATGAGACAACATTGTTGTTTAATTAGGTGATGCAAAATCATATGTTTCACATGGAAGCTGAGATTTAGAAGAGCTTCGATTGCTGCATTCTGCATTCTAACAGGATGAGTTGTTAGAACAACTTTAGAATGGTGTCCAAGACAATCAATATCCTTTGCACTCCTTCCTCTTGAAGTCAAATCCTTGAAAGATTTACTCTTATGAGAAAACCCATGTTAATAGTTAATTTGGACACTTTTTAGTGCATGCAAAATAACATTTTTGAAATGTAACCAAAGAAAGTTGTCAATTCATTGTAGCAACAGAAGTGAGAATGTAAAGTTTAGACTCAGCTATAAAAAATTAGTAGATAAAATCAATTATAAATAAGCAATTAAACATGTTAAAAATGAGTTTTACACTGTATTAATATACTTATATATTTATTAATGATTAATTTGGTCTAGCATATTTTTAGACTGAATCCATTTAAAAATTTCTTCGAAGTGAAATTATTGTTGTGGTGTCCAAACTCATTGGACTTAAAATTTCAATCAGATTCTGAGGTGAAGCTTGAGAAGGCATTGCCCATTGGTTAAATGTAACTGTCTCAATAGATGTTCTTGGTTCCAAAGCAATATTGGAGGACATGGAATAGGGGTTTCTCTCATCTCTATCAAGCAGTCCCTTTAGAGGTAGATGTCTACTAAACTTTTTATATTATCATTAACAACACGACAGACAGCATGCAATAATAGCAAGGAAACCGCAAGCAAACGACGTAGTAAAGCACCCAAAGAAAAATTAAACAAATGCCATTTAATTTCAAGGAAAATGATAGTGCCCAATTTATTTTTGACCTTGTGGTTGCATTAACTTTCGTCCTTGTTATGCAATCTCGCTTTGAAGCATGCATAGATAATGAAATTCAAAATTTAAAATCTTAAAATATCATAAGTTTGGCCCCCAATGATGGCTGGCTGGTAAAATGAAGGCACGCTTCATTAAACAAGTAAAGAAAGGGAAAAGAGTAGAAACTAATAATATTCCTCTTACAATTAATTTAAAATCCAATGGCAATGGCCATAATCTAACATAGAATTATAATTTCTTCAATATTTACTAATCTTTTTTATTGGATCAAAGGCTTGAATGGATTTTTTGAATTACGTCAATAATTTAATTAAAAAAATTTAAAAAAAGATTTAAGCTAAAATGTATTTCAAGTATTTCAACATGCTATTTTGGAAAATCAGAATTATTTTTATGGGCCACAATGTCCATAAAACTTAATATCTCATTTGAGCTGACAAATGATTCCTCTGTAAGCTAAAACTAGATGTGGATCTCATGCAATAGAATGAAGGCTCATATCAATTACATTGATCCACATCTAGTTCAAATTTAAAAAAAAAAAAAAAAAGAGAAAATTTGGAGGGAAAAAAATGAGATCCATGAATATGCTACTACAGTAATGTACAGTGATAAACAGTAATAATGGATTAAGCTTTTATATATAAATATGTGTGTGTGTGTGTGTATTAATGCAAAGTTGGGATACTTGAAAAATGCTTTCAATATTGAATAAAATTTATTGCTTCAGCACAAATATGGTTTTAACACACATACATTTATATAGACCCATGTTCTTCAAAGAGGAAAAGTATTCAATATACCGTGCCTATTTTTTAAAATATTTTTAAAGATTTGTTTGGTATACAAAATGCAAAGGAATTAAATTAAAAATAGAATAAAATAAGTGATTTTAAAAATAAAAAATAATATTTATATCTCTACAATAAAAAATAATAAAAATAAAAATTATTACACAATAATTATAAAAACATAATAAACATTATACAATTTTTTTTAAAAAAAAATTCTCTTTCTTGCAACATACCAGTTGTTAGTTTGCTTTGGGGCCATTGCTAGTTGAAAATTTGAAATAAAAGATACGAGGCTTGGGCTTAAATGATTACAACATCAAAATTTGGTATATGGGCCCATGCTGTTCGGAGATGCCAAAAACAACCTCCTATAATCTCTTCGGCCAGAAAATTTTCACGCAATGGGCAAATAGTAAATACCAAACATGTCAACAAGGCAAAAAGTAGATGTGGTTCAAACCTGATACATCCCTCTATGGAACTTTGATTCTCACTAGAGAGACTCGCGTGCGAGAGAAAAGGATTTCACTGAATTCAACTTTTTTTCTCTTTCTCTTCTCAACAGATCTTCTTTATTGTGGGAGTGGAGCTACTGGCCCCTCTATCCCATGCCTTAATGCTTAGCCCCGGATCCTCTTCAATTTTGGCATGAACGAGAGGTCCTGTGTAATGAATCCAGTTTTTCACGCCATCCATCCACTGTCGTTCAACCATGTCACCCCTTTCAGCCTCGTTTGAATCTCTATAAATCTCGTTGTGTTAATTTTTCTTATCCCTAAACATTTACTTCTTGATTTAGTGTGTTTTTGTAAAATAAGAACTTGACAAAACTTCGTTTTATTTATTAAGATTATTAGTTCATTTGATTTCATAAGTGAAAATTGTTTTTCTGAAACATGTATTTTCAAAGAAGGTTTGCCATTGGAAAATAGAAACCTATGATCCTTATTTAAGGAAAATTTTAAAAGATAAGTCTGTATTTAAAAAATCTAATTCAACTGATGTTTTTGGACTAACAATTTTAATAAAAAAAAATCCACATTTTAAGAGTGATTTAAGATTTAAAAGGCTAAGAAAAGTCATCAAATTGAGGTTGTTGAAAGAGGGGATACGTGCAAAATTGTGAGAATCAACTGTTGTATGCAATGGGTCTTTAATTAGTAACTCTTTATATGTATTGTTCAAAAAAATTTAAAATACGAGATTTTAAAATTGAAAGAGAAGACCATATTAATATGAGAGTGGAAAAAGAACGGGAATAAATGATAATATTATTTTCAACTCGTCACTAAAATATATAATGCTTTTGTTATATCATCTTATATTTTATAAGCTAGTGTTATAAACATGTGATATTATAAGGTTTTTCACAGTATAATACCATTCATTGAAGAGAAGAGAGATAAATTGTAAAAAGAAATTTTATATAACTTTGAAAAACCAAAATTATTTTTATTTTAATTTACAATTATATTAATTATGTTATTATCATTGTCAACATCTTGCAACCACCAAACAATTGTTGATATTGTTGGCACTATCTTAAATGCCGTTATTACTATCATAATTATCTTGATGTTATTGTCATTATTATAATTATTATCATAGTTGTCACATTTTGCTATTATCATTATTGATGATATCATTATTATTTTTATTATTATCACAATTATTATTATTATTTATTACTATTGTTATTATGGTGATCATTGTTATTATTGTTATCATTGTTATTATTGTTGTTAGTGATACTTTTATTGCCATCATTATCTTTAGCTGGTCGCCATTATTATTACTATTATTATCATATTACAAATTGTTAGAGATTGTGTCATAAGCCAATCATTTGTAAATATTGTGCTTCATTAAGAATAAAAGTTTTTTTTATTACAATTATTATATTTGCATGTTTCTATAATAATTATATTCTTGGATAAATTATATTAGTTATCCTAAATATCCTTAGTCGATCATCATTGTGGGAACGATAATGAATTAAGACGAATATGATTTTGATTGATGGTTATGTGTTAATTATGTATGGAGATATAAATCAAAATCATAGGCGCCTGTTGAGAACAGGGTGTTGGATCGACCCGTCATGAGGTAGCATCATGGATTAGGTTATAAGCGTACCTCATATATAACCGTGTCCTTAATCCCTCATACTTGAGATTATCATAGATTCCAATATAAAGGACACTGTGCTTTGGCATTATCAAAAGTCACATCTGACTAGGTGATCATAAAGGCTATGGTCGGGCATAGTGGACTCCATGTAGAAGATGATGAGTGGTTAAGATGGAATTTGTCCCTCTGGTTAACGAAGAGATATCTCTAGGCCCCTCGATTAGTGAGACTGAGAAATGCATGGTCATGCTTGGATGGAAGGGTTTTTCCATTCATTCTGTCGGTCTACACGTAAATCGAGAAACTAATGATCGAGTAAGATAAGGATGACATTTCCATGCCTCATGCTCAATTAAGATATCGTGTGATAAAAAGGATGTGATAGGGTTATACGATAGGCTGTATTGGATCACCAAACCTTATGTGATTTGGGTAGTCACTATGTCTTGCTAGAAGCCACTGGTGACTTGTGGGTACAATAACGTTGTTGGCACACTGCCAATATTATATAGGCTTACAGGGTCGCACACAAAAATGAATCAACTTGAACAAAAATGTCCAAATTCATTGAACCTAAAATTGTGTTTAGATTTAATGAATGTTACGCTTAATTAGGGTGAGATAATTATATATGTATATATATGATATACATATATATATATATATATATGTAATTAATTCGAAATATAAGTTTATATATATTATTTGATATATATATATATATATATATTTCATATATATATATATATAGAAATTCGTGATATATATATTTATATTTGATATGAATATATATATATATTTATTTATAAATGAATTAGTTAAAATTGAATTTATGAGATAAATTCAAATTTCAACTAATTTGTTTAAGATTAATTTGGATTAATTTAAATAATGTATTTAAATTAACTAATTTAATGTGAATATACCTCTATAAAAAGAGAGGTAGGCTAGGGTTTAGATATACAACACTAAAGAGTCAACTTTCTAAAACCCTAAGCCGTTAGCCTAAAGAGAGAGAACACGATCGTACACTTAGAAAGAGAAAGTGTACGAACGCCTAGAGAGAGAAAATCGTATTCTCATCAATTCGCGTATAGACGTGGTGAACGAAAGTGCTAACAAACCTTTCAAGTTGCCAGATCGTTTGTGTGGATACCGGTAGAGGGGGCTGTGCATAGACGTAAGTTCATGAGATCCGAAAGGACAAAGCGCGCTGCAAAGGTAATATTTTATCTCATACTCGATTTAATCAAGTCAATGAATCTATGAGAGGAAACGAATTAAAATTTTTACTGCACGTACAGTACGTTTCTAACACAAATATTATTATTCAAATTTTTAAAGTATTATTTTCATCCCATAGTTATATATTAATGTAACAAATATAATAATAAGGTGACCATTATTTTTACTATCATCGGTGATAATTTCATTGCCATCATCATCTTTAGCTTGTCATTATTATTATCACTATTATTATCATATTACAAATATTATTATTCAAATTTTTAAAGTATAATTTTCATCCCATAATTATATATTAATGTAACAAATATAATAATAAGGTGACCATTATTATTATTGTCATCAGTGATACTTTCATTGCCATCATCATCTTTAACTCGTCACTACTATTATCATTATTACTATTATATTATAATATCTTTTATTGTCATTCAAAATTTTAAAGTACTATTTTCATCCTATAGTTATATATTAATGTAACAAATATACTAATAAAGTGATCATTATTATTATTGTCATCAATGATACTTTCATTGCTATTATCATCTTTATTTCGTGACTACTATTATCATTGCTATTTTCATATTGCAATATGATTATATTGTTATTGAAAATTTTAAAGTACTATTTTCATCCCATAGTTATATATTAATGTAACAAATATACTAATAAGGTGCACCAAATGGGTAATATTCACTATTGATATAAAAAGCATGAAATGATACTTAATTTTTAAAGGAAAGAGTTTTGTTTTCATTTAGGTGCCCTATATATATATATATATATATATATATATATATATATCCTAATACAGTATTTTAATATAAGATTCACTATTATCCTTGGTGTTAAAAAAATACGATAACGATCATTCATAAACAAAATTAAAAAAAAACCCATAAAATATTATTACAAACTATGATACCTTTGAATTTTCATAAATTAAAATGACATTAACTTAATAAGTTTCCTACTAAAAAAAAAGCTTAGCAATAAGTTGTTACTATTATTTAAACGAGGTCAAAATTTGTAAGACCAGCAACTTGGGTGTATGCGATGTAATGAAAAGGAAAAAAGAATTGTTGGAATCTTAGCTTTAACGATCAATATGACAATGGATATATGAGATTAGTATAAGATACTTTGCCTTAATAAAGGAAAGGCTAGTTCTGGTAAAGCAAGGAAGCATAAGTAAAAGTAAAGGAACCTCTTTCTGCAAGTATATCACAAAAACATAAAAACCCTATTATTATTTTTTTAGCCCCAAAAAAACCCTATTATTTATTTAAAGTATTATGAAGAATATATACTTTATGAGCGAGTCAAGTTAAGAATGAATGAACGATCAGAATTCGTCTCTATAAATTTCGCAACAGAGCATGTGAGTGCTGCGAGTGGTTTAGATCTTCGTGTTTGAGGAAAAGGAGAAAATGGGCCTTCTGACGAAGAGTTATAGAGGGCCCTGCTTTATATGTTTCACTGTGCTTTTGCTTGCCCTTGCTGTCCAAGCTGAGCAGAACCTTGCATCTGAAAACAAGGTAATTATGTAATATTATTTGCATTTTTTTCACAGTTTTCACAAAAAATATATGAAGCTGTTTTCTTTTTTTTAGTTTAAATAGTCACGAGGAAAATAAAAGAGTTTAAGTGGGACTATATATTGAACATAGTTATAGTACTTAAACTAGAAATATTTTTAGGTACAAATTTAGTGTTTTAAGATAGGTAGGCTAAGTTAATAAAAAATTAAAGGTCAACTTACTTTTTTAGTATATAAAATTTCACTTAATTTTTAATTTAAATTTTATAATTTATAAATATATGAATAACAATTCTTTATATAGTTTCAAAATATTTTACTTTGGTCCCCCATCATTATCAATTTTTTTATTAAATTTCACTTATATGATTAATCATTGTTATCTTCAAACTAAGTATATTCATGGTTTATGTCAACTCGTTCGACTCACTTAAATTACATGGCATATATCGCATGCCACACGTGAGTAAATTTTATTTTATTATTTATGTTTACTTTTTTTGTTAGTATGAATCATATATATATATATATATATACACACAAAATATTAAAATGATATATAATTAATTATCTCAACAAAATTTAACAACACATGGGGATAATATTGACCAAATTAAAAATTGAATAAAATTTTAGAGACCAATAAAATATTTAGCCAAAATAAAACTATAAAGGTCCCGTAATCGAGAAGTCGTTGCTTCTTATTTATTAAGTATAATATCACGAAGTAAATTATATGTCCCAAAAAATTTGATCTCAAGTGTATAATATATTTTTAGCGGTGAGAGCTTTTCTTAGGCAAATTTTTTTTTTATCAATAACATTTTAGAGTTACAATAATGATTAATTAGTGGAACTGAAAATAAAGAAGAAAATGGATTTTATTTATTAATTTGTATCGATACAAAGGCAAGGGCTTACTTCTACTCATTGCGTATTTCCCTCTAATCACAACAGAAAAATTGCACCTACGTCATCACCGTAGAAACAACATGCGCAGTTGGAGCTGAAACCTCGAACCATGTAAGCCTAAGATTTGGAGACACTAACTCGAATGACGTAGTGGTTCGGCACCTCAACTCCAAGCACCTTAGAAAAGTTGACCCATTGGAGCCTGAGGTCCTTGACGACGTTCCCAGAAAGCCCTTTCAGGCTTGCATGGTGGACCAGTTTCTGGTCACAGCTCCATGCGTCGACTCACCCATTTGCTACCTATACTTCAAGATGATCGGCTCCGACGACTGGCGGCCTGGTTTCGCGCAAGTCCGGGTGCTTGAGGGGTCTCATTTCAGCTCAGATTTCTTCTATTTCCGGCGATATATGCCGAGACATGTGTGGCATGGCTCGGATGTTTGTGACAGAGAGGTTACTCCTTTTGGTCCCAGGAATAAGAGAAAGGTCTATGGGAAAACTCCTTAGGCTGTTAAAGATTGCATCTTCTTTTTATTGAATGAGTATGAAAGCAAAAGTACTAATGTTTTTCCTATATATATATATGTAATATTATTGAATAGTATCTAAGAAGTTAAAAGATAATTGTATATATAGCATTGGATGGTATATGTATAAAACGGACTGTACCTAAATACAACTGCTTATATTTTTGTCATTGAATTTTTTAATTAAAATATAATAAATATATAATTTTTTATAATAATACGATAAGTGTATGATTTAAATATAAAAAAATATAATAATAATAATATGCAAATATATGATTTTTTTAATATTTAAAACATACACTTATCATATTATTATTAAAAAATTATATAATTATTATATTTTAATTAAAAATTTAATAACAAATGTATAAAAAACAACATATAAAATTTTTTATATAAAAATTAATGATTGTGAAGAACTCGGATCAACACTAACTTGATTGGGAATTTTAAAGGGCTCAACATCTTTGAAAATTGACGGTTCAATTTTGAATACATATATATATATATATATATATATATATGGGAATTATGTATATATTGTGTCTGGATATGAATTTTGCTATCTGCACTCTATTCAATATCCCATATCTGATAAATATAAAATATTTTTTCCAAACAAATACCATCAAATATCCAAAATATCCAAAATTATTGTCGTCCTTAATTGTTCGGTCAAGCAAGCTTTCATATCTAATTTTAGTAGATATTGTTTACTTTTAAAAGATGCACGTATAGCTTCTAAATGAAATGTTGTTATAAAATAGAACGATTCTTTCCTTGACATATAGATGTTTATAATCTTTGCTAACGTTGAAAGGAGATTTTTTTTGGGGGGTTAAATTCAATTTTTATGTTTCTTAGAATTCATTGCCATATATGTATTAAATATTTTTAAGAGAAAGTAATTTGTATTAAATTAATTATTTTTAAGTGTCAAAATAATCATATCAATAATAAAAAAACCATTTAAGTCCTAAAGATATTTATTACATTAATTCATATTTAAAAAAATTCTGCAAAGTTTTTTAACAACATAACAATATAAAGGTATATTGAGAGGTTTTACCAACCAATAAGTATGCTTAGTCTAATTTCTAAATTTAAATTTGCACTTAACTCCCTATATTCCATGCAGTATTGTATCGTGTGTAATAAAAATAATAATAATATAAAAGAGTGGAAATATATATAAATTTGCTTCTTTTCTTTTCACCCCCATTTATTCCCTTTTTTTTCCATCTTTTTTAAATTACACATCTTATATTTATTTACTAAGTGTAAAGAATTTGAACCAAATAAAAACTTAAGATTTAATTTATATACTTTATTTGTTGTCATTTTTACTTTTTTTTTATGTATCATTTTTTATTTTTCATTTTATAAATTTAATTTTTTTTAAATATAAATGCCACTACTTATGAAAAGTGATATAAAATTAGCTATAAATTGATTTTTCAATTAAATTTTAGATAAAACTGCTATTTATTTGTAAAGATTATCAAATTCTTTCGAAGCTGTTCATTTTCAAATAAACAAAAGTATAATTATATGTAAATAAACGCAGACAAAATCAAGGCTTGGAGCACTACTTGGCCGTTAATGATGGGCCTGAATTAAGACACATAGGTCTAGCCGAAAGTCCAAGCCCAACACCAAAAAGCCTATTAAGTTTAAACTCTCAAGTGTGGCCTTAAATACGTGTAGCCAGTGAATCCTATTCTTTATCGCTCTCTTTGCTTTTCTTTTTTTATTTAAATTTTCCTCTCCTTTTATTGGTTTCCGTGTAACTGCATGGGGGCCACCTAGTTTTAAAAAACAATTTTGGAATCAATAGTTACCTTTCTAAAAACTAAATTGATAAAAATCATCATTATAAAAATCAAACCAAACTATTTGATCAAATAAAAAAATTAATAAGTTGGCCATAAAACTGATTTATTTAATTTCAAAATTATTCAAGAAAAAATTAGCTTAAAATTAACCAAATCAGTGACATCATTTGATTTGACACTAAATCAATATAAAAATAATTTTTTATTTTTTGTTTAAAAATAGAGTTTTAATATTATATGATAGATATTTATAATGTTTTATAGATGCTATTTAATTCATTTTATATAAATTTATTATCATATATAAAATACTTTTAATTATTTTTCATATTTTTAAATATTTATATCTATTTTAAATATGATTTTATAAAATATATATTTAATTTAATTATAAAATATTATATATATATATATATATATATATATATATATATATATATATATATATATATATATATATATATATATATATATTTTTTATATATATTTAAAAAACAATTTGACTTAATAACGATCAAATTACTAAATTATAAATTATTTTTATTTCAATTTAATATCAAATCTAGATTATAAAACATGGATAAGGACATGTATCTATAAGATATTTCTTCTATGGTACTTTTGATATGTAAATACTAGTTTACTGTAAGGCCTTGAGAGGGGGTTTTGCTATAATTTAGGATGGGGATCCTTTATATTGAAAATCTCATAAATTGCTCTTGCAATAAAGTTTGTGAGGAGAGGCAGAATTTAAAAATAAATAAATAAATAAACAAAAAAAGTTTATTGAAAGATACTATAAAGGCAATTTATGGAATCTCATTTACAATCCATTATGGCATTCATCGATGAACTTCCCTAGCTCTCATGGAGTCTAGGTCTCATAGAGCTTTGCCTGTTAGCCTAACCCAATCATTTGATTATAGTGTTAAAAAAATTGTAATTCCAATATCTTTTATAGTAAAATACTCTGTATTTGAAGAGATAATTTAATTACATAATTTTTTATTATAAAGGTATACATAATCTTTTTATAAAAAATCAAAAAATAAATTATAACTAAATTCATTTGATAGAGAACATTGGTATATCTACATTATTTATATAACTGGGTATTTACTTAATGATTTTTGTATCAGAAAAACAATAATGATATATGATTTAAAAGAAGGGGAAAATATTATGGAATAACAGATATTGGAACTCTTATTCAGGGAGGATGATCCAGAAACTCCAACAGCTTGAAACTCCAGAAACTTCTTTTTATAGCAAAGGGACATTTGAATCAATTAGTGGAAAGATAATTTTTTTATTAATTATTTACAATGTATATTATATTTTTATAATCATTATTCAATAATTTATTTTTATTTTTATTTATTATTTTTTAAGTAGAGACACAAGAAATACTTTTTATTCTCAAAATTATTTTTTTATTTCATTTTCTATTAAATTCCTTTGTATTCTATGTATCAAATAGGCCAAGTAGTCTGTTATACAGCAAAAGACTCTTTT
Organism: Erythrophleum fordii; assembly: GCA_032878935.1. Classification (NCBI taxonomy): domain Eukaryota; kingdom Viridiplantae; phylum Streptophyta; class Magnoliopsida; order Fabales; family Fabaceae; genus Erythrophleum; species Erythrophleum fordii. The sequence continues at coordinate 991,219 of JAVQMF010000023.1, read as the reverse complement.
GCACGTAACTAAAATTATAATTCAACTTGCAGACAATGTCTTGAAAATGGGCTGGCCTTACTTGTTTCTGGGTCATTTTGCAAGTTGCAGACTCTCTTCATTCGTAAAAAATAATTAGAGACGAATATTTTGATTAAAATAAATTTATTTGTAATACACTTTTGATTTTTAAAGAAAATTCGTAAGAGGGAAGAGTCATATAATTAACTATCTTTTAGGGAAGGGGAAGAATACTTTACCCTGCCAATTCTTCAATTCAAACTCATTACCGTTAGTTTACTTTTGTAATTGCAGTGATCCTCGTTCAAAAAATAACTAGTTAAATTAAGCACTCTTATAAATAAATTAAGAGTTATTTATCATATTAGTCATAGAAGCTTTTATTGACATTAATTTAGTCTTTAAAATTTTGTTATCATCAATTTAGTTTTAATATTTAAAAAAATAATTATTAATTTTAGTCTTTGACTCTATCTTTTACAAGAGCTTTACAAGTTTAATATTCTCATAAATTCAAAATGGTTCAATTTACATTGTCAAGGTCTACATCACCAGGACAATCTCCCTGAAACCCTAAAAAATCTAACAATAGTTTGCTTAGATCCCTAGCTATAGAAAGAAAATGATGCTTAATTTAATGAGAACTCTTATGTAGCATTTATTATCTACAGAATTGATTATCTAACCAAATTCGTCATTGTACACTAACCATTATAGATTGCTTCTCTTTTCACCTCAACTATAAGAGGAAAGAATTTATAACCCATAAGCACTTCAAGCTAAACATTCTCATCTTCCTACACTTATCTTCCTCATTTCCTTTTTGCTATATTCTCAACACCAACACTTACTAAATTAATAATAGTACTAAACTTTTAAAGATTAAATTGGTGGTGATGATAATGTTTTTATGAAACAATATGGTGATTTATTCAATAGATTAACTACTACTCACAAATAACTAACAGCAAACTCTACTCCAACTGGAGTTCTAATATCTCTAATTCTTGAATATTATACTAAATCAAAAAGTCACACACAAATAGTTTGGTTTTCCCAAACATTTTCTCTATGTAATAACAAAATATAATAATAATTGTTATTATTATTAATTAATATTTTTAATATTAATGGAGACGCTAAAACCAGATTAAGGAGGAAAAAGCTTCCACATACATGACCTTTTTTTTAATTACAGTAAAATAATTTGAAGTTAATCAAGAATTTCTATAAATTATTCAAATTTGCCATCCTCGATACACACAAGCAAATTAAATATTTTTATTCTTCTAGTATTGAAAATTTAAATATTCTTGTCATTCATATTTTAACAAATTAATCAAAAATTGTTGTTTAAAATTTAGGACTTAACTTAAATATGATTTATCAACAAAAAAATTAATTATGATTTAAAATTAGATTAATATAGTTCTGATAATAAATAAATAAAATTACGTAATAATTTATAAATGAGAAAAGCACATATTGCTCAATATTAAAAATCACCAAAAATGAACTCCTTTGAGATGCTTACTGGGATTTAGTACGTGATTTTTTTTTAATATACCCCAGCTCAGTTATTAGAGTTGACCAAAACGGATCCTAAATTATGATAAACCCTTAATAATAATATCTTGTAACTTTTAGAAGATGAAGATCTCATCAGAAAGGGAATAATAAAAATCATGACAAAGTAAGCTACAACCTTAAAGAGAAAGAGAAGAAACATATCAAAGAGAAAAAGAAAAGGAAAGAGCAGAAGTTGCATTATGAGAAGAATGTGAGCTGTTTCTGTTCTTCTGACCTCAAGAAGCCAATAACAAGCGACACAAGATAGTGGAAATCATGAACTCTGTGTGCACCAGAAGATCAAGTCAGAATCTTATGCAAACACATTCACTGCATGCGGTGGATGTAGATGAAGCTTTGATTGATCACCATAATATTCTTTGTGCAATCCTATACCTTAATTTATCTCCGTTTCCTTTATATTATTTGCAAGTCAACCGATGAATAAAAGTAAGAAAAAAATATAATTACTCATCTTAATCTTTGTTATTAATTATAGTATTTTTCGTAATTTATAAAAATTCTTTTGATATTTTACCCTCGTTATAATAACTCCCAATCATCTAAATCAGATGTGAAATTCAATTGAGTTGAAATAAAGAGGACGATTGTTCACAGGTAATTGTAGCTTCCTTTTTAATTTACTTTCGTTTGCAAATAGTCAAATTAATATAAGTAGTAAATAATTGATTTATTTTTATTCAAGTACGAGCTTCATGTTGTTGACTTACTATTGGTTGTTATGGTTTTGGACTTTATACGAATTATTCTCACTTGCGATTTTAAAGGAACACTTCTCTACGTTAATTGGCTAGTGAATTTAGATTTTCAACCTTGGAATATATTTTTTTTGAAAGCAGTAAATCAAAATATAAAAAAAATGATACTATTTCTTTTTACCGACTAAACTAACGTTTTCAATACAAGCTTCATAAGTTTTGGTAAGTCAAGTTGTCAAATTCATGAATTTAAATAAATTTATAAATTAAAAGTAAACTTATAATATAGACTCGTATCATAAATTTGTAAAAATTTATATTTGTTAATAATTATATATAAAATACAATATACAACAAGAAATTTATTAAAATACAATTTAAATTATATTAATCGGTAAAAAAGAAATTATTTATATTTCATAATTTATTTTTCTCAATATAAATATTTTAATTAAGTTCATATATAAATATTATTTTTTGTATAAGTCTTTACTTGAATGTACTGAATTTAAAATTTTTTATTTTTTTAAAATTTAATTTGACTCAATTATATGGTAATTCGTCAAATTCTATTGAAAAAACATTAAATTAATCAAGTTTATTTGAGTTAAAAATGAATTAAATTGAGTTTCTATTGACTTTGAGTTTATGAGCGAGTTGACACAATTTTTTTAAATAAAAAATTAAATTCGCTAAAATTGTAAAATCAGCTCGTGAGTTTAACAACAAAGTTGATAAATAGTAAAGTTAGTTGCATAATTTTTTTTTTCTTACGATCAGATCACAATTTAAATTGTGATTGTATTTAAATTTAGGCGACATCACTTGAAAATCTCTTTAATTAGGTCTAATTAAAAAATTTATGAGGTTAATGAAATAAACGAGTACTGTTGTGAGAATTTTTTTTTTAAATTATATAATAACATCTCTTTTGGTATCAATAGTTAGAAAAAAAAAGGAGCTACAAGTTACTAGTGATTCAAAACTCTATGATTCTTCTATATAGTAAGTTTGTTTTAGGAGCTTAAAGGGATAACGAGAGAAACTAATAATATTGACTATAACCATATATAGCTGACATAAATTTGATTAATTGAAACGTTTTAATTCGAATACAAGTTTTATTTAGTGTTTTGTCTCTATTACTACGTATACTTATTTAATTTCGAAAAAGTTACACACACACACACACACACACAATATCCAATTGTAGTTGCCAACCAAATTTATGTTAGGCTAAATATGTAGTTTATCTTATTGCGGCTTGACTTAAAATGAATTTGTTTTCCACGGTTTGAAGTATCATATTCAATATTTTAGTAATTTGTCCAATTATTTTTATTGTATTTTACATCTACATTTTAATAAAATAATCGTATAAATATTAAAATGACAATCCATTTTATTATTAAATGCGCTTGTTTCATATATATCTTTAATATTTTTAAAGTAAATATAAATTAATGCTGGAATTTAAATGAATCCTTTCAATTTTAAAATATTGACTTAATTTCAATATTTGAATATAATTGAACAATATTATCTACGTGAAATTATTATTATATATTTTTTAAATTTTATATTGTTAATTATTAAGAATATTATAGGATAATTAAGTGATAATAAAATAAATAAAAAACTAAAATGATACACTTTAAATTTGAAAACAAAATAAATTAATCTTAAGATAACTCACGTAAAATAATCTATAATTTACCCTTTTTAACAATAATCATGGTAGATACTCCAATGCATATCCAAAATAGATAAAGAATGAAAGTGATTTGTGAGACATGAAAACATGATGGATATGATAATGGGGGCAAAATGATCAAAAGCCACAACCATGAATTGCAATGATGACCAATGAGAGTGAAGGTCTCTCAGTTCCTTACACAATAATTATTTGGCTAAAACTAAGCTGCTGCATGCTGCGTCCTTGTTAGTATAATTATATTATTGCCAACAATTGTAACACCACCATTATTATTCACTAAGTCCCAAAATTTGAATTATTACCTTGTTTAATGAATATATATATTCGCACGCATGCCTTAACTTTATTTTTGGTTTTTGCTACAGGGAATTAATTTACATCTTCCACAGCAAAATATAAATTTGTGGATTTTAAATTACAATTAATGTGATAAAAATTTGAATATTACTTCCTGCGATCTCATGTATAAGAGATTTTTTTAGTGTTTGATTTAATTTAAAATATGAAAAATAAACTATTGATATCTAGTATATTAATTATAATATTTCGATTATACTTTCTATTAAATGAATCTTTTAAATTATAATTAATAGTTGTCATTATTTAAAAAAATATATATACATTAAATAGGAGTATTTTTGTAAAATAATTTTTATTTGAGATAAAATTAAGAGAATTAATTTTTTTAATTAATTTTTTAAATTTTTATGAATTAATTATTTATTCTTTATATATGAGGTTAGAGAAAATAATTTGTATATATTAAACAAAAAGTCAAGCTTTATTTGTGGGTGAAAAGTATGCACTTTGCTTTCAGCAGGTTCATGCATCTTTGTACTAAATAAAATAAACTTATAATTTTCATTTTCTCCCCGATTTATCCTCGCGCCAAACAGTTTATATTTGTCCGTATAGGATATACCCACGCTAGGCATAGACAGTGTGACAGAGATCACATGTTTTAAGAATTACGTGGATTATTAAATTGAGATTAAAAAATTCATAATAATTTAATTGTGCTTGAACTAAGATTTTTTAATATATATATATATATACACACAATTAAATTAATGGATATATTTTAAAATAATATTTAAAATAAATATAAATATTTCAAAACATAAAAATTAGTTAAAGCATTTTATATATAATAATAAATTTATATAAAATGAATTAAGTAGAATCTAATAAATATTATAAATTTTTTATTGTAAAATGCTAACATTTTGATTTGAGAAAAATAAAAAATATTTTATGACTGGTTTAATATCAAATTACTTTATTTTTATTGATTTTTATAAAAATTTTATTGATTTGGCAAATTTTTTATTTATTTTTAACCCAACTAATTTTTAAAGTCAAACCACACCAAAACCTTTATTAATTTTTTAATGTAGTTAATCGATTTGATCTACTTTTTTAAGCTATAACATAAGTATACATATACACATTAAGGCCCGTTTGATAGTAGAAAGATTTTTTTTTTATTTTTTTGTAATATTTATTATATCTTGTTATAATATTTTTTTTATTTTTTTTTTAAATTAAGGATACAAAAATAATCTTTTATTTATTTTATTTCTTTTTTTATACTTAATATTTTATATATTGAACAGTCCCTTTCAGACCTTTTAGTATGGACGTTGGACAATATTGGGGTATTTCATGGAAATGTAGTATGAAAATGAATACTATCATTTATTATATATTTTTTAACATCACCGTCAACTATAAATATCATTAAATTTTTCAATGCATATGATGTTGATAGTTGATAACGTCAGGGGACAGGTACCAGCTTTGGAGGCTCAACCAAATCTGAAATTGCCTCTATTTTCAGTGAAGGAATCCTATGACTTCTTTTTACTTTTTCATCCGTTGCTCCAGAAGAGGACCCAGTACAGTCTAACGTTCACCTCACCATATTTTCACATATAAATTAATAGAGTTAGCATAACTGATAAAAAAATATAACATTTTGTTAATAATAATTCGCCTTTAATTTTTTTAGGGAACATTTCGAGAATAAATCCTTTAAAACACCATGAAAATGTAGAGAAATATGCAAGCCCTTAAAATTAAAAAAAAATGCTTTACTCAAACAAAATTTAAAAATATCCCTGATCATAACAATTTAAAAAAAAAAAAACTAACTTCCAAGTAAAAAAATGCAAACTATGGCCAGTTTGGAATGCAAGGATTTGCAAAGGAAAATGGAGTGGAAAAGAAAATTTTGTTGTAATATATATTTTGCTCTTATAATCATTAATCAATTATTATTTAATATTATTTACAAAGCATTACTTAATTATAAAAAGTAAAGATAATAAACTCATTTTTTATCTTTAAAATTATACATTTCTTTTTTTTATTTCTATATTTAATTTTTTGCATAAATTTTTTCATTTCTAACGTTTTTTCCCTCTTAAAGCTTGTAAATTTAGGGAAGCAAACTGAAAGACTTATATGAACTTAGATTTTTTTTTTTTTTTTTGGTTGGGGGGGAGTGTGGTTGATTTTTAGCCAAGAAAAGGGGAAAAGAGACAAAGAAAGGGGAGTATCATTAGGGCAAGAATATTAAGGAGACTCCATTTATTTATCTGTTAGGTAATTCTTTTTTTTTTGGGGGGGGTCAAAATTTGTTAGGTAATATCTTAGATGTTGAACTTCTGTGATATGATGTGAACTTTCCTTGGATCCTTTCAGATTTGTTTAACTAATAACAAGAAATCCCCATTTTCAATCTTATTTATAAATTGTTACAATTTTTTAAAGTTAAACATCGTTGATTATAAATATATTTCCCAAATAAAACTAGTAATATACACTATAAACTAAATCAATAAAACAAAATCCAAATCAAGCAATAATTAAAAATTTTACAGGCATCATTAAACTTTGACTGAGTGATATTAGAGTTATCTTTAGATCTAACCATTATGAGTTTAACCTTGAGACGAACTCAAATTAATGAGAAAAAGACAAAATCCACGGGCCCTTGGTCATTTTCTTGAACAGATTAATTATTTGGACAACTACAGTTCATTAGTAATCAAATGCCTATATAGTTAACTTAATTAATTATACAACAGATCAATAAGAATTAACTCAATTTCCAATCTTTTAACTACAAGAAGTTTAATAGTACAACAGAAGCATTGATTCTTAGATGGTGGAAGAATTAATAATTTGTCCCCTCTATGGCTAAATTAAGAAGAGTTACAGGTTGAATCCTAAGCATTATAGATTAGCATAAAAATGCAAATAAACATAAAATTAAAAGGATATGGAAAAGTGACGAAATCAAAGTGTCCCAAGTGGAATGATATTGATTTTGAATATCTTATTATTAAAAGTTAAAACCAACACTTGGAAGAATTACACAAATGAATATATTTGATGTAGACCTTGTAATAAAGTCAAATTTTTGGTATCTTTAAGCGCCATCTATTGCTTGCAAGAAAAATAAAGCATTCAGGCAAGTGACATCATGATAGATGTGTACCAAATAGGAAGAGGTGAAATAATATTGGAAATTTACATTTAACGAGTCGAAGATAAAGATAATTATATTGAAAGATATTAAATTTTAAAATTATTTTAAAATATTATAGGATTAAAAATTTAAACTATATAAAAAATTATAATTAAGGATTTCAATTTTAAATTTTTTATCATACAATTTTTTGAAATAAGTTTTAAATTTAAAATTATTTAATATAAATATTTTTAATTTGAAATGTTAAACTATAATTTTTTTTTTCAATAATAATATTGTTGTGTGTAAATGGTCCCCAATAAGCAAATCACGTGCATAGGTACATCAAAGTTCTTAGAAGTCAGAAAAAGCAAAGCACTGTTCTAAAACAGAAGAATATGTTATTGCTACTTGGAAGCAAACTCTAAGAAAAAAGAGACGCAAGTTAGTGAGAAGGTGAAGCTTTCAAATACCCTCTTGGGCGAAGGATCCAATGCCCCCTTAAAAACACTCGCTCATGTCTCAACGCCCTCTCTTTATTAACCATTGACATGACACAAATATGTATAGCTTGAGAAACACATGACCCAAAAGTTTCAGGGAAATTTTCTTTTTACTTATATATATATATATATATATGAGTTCAACACTATATTTTGATTCAAAATTTTATAATATTGTTTTTACACATCATTTGATTTATATAATTAATCTGATAACACTTTTTAGAATTAAGAAACTTGAAATATTGTAGGGACCAACTATATGAATAAGTTCATCACCATTCAAAATCTTAAGTCTCTAATTATATAATTTTTACTTGGATCATCCATGAGACTTTCAATCAGATTTAAATTCCCAATAAAAAGTACAGGCAAAGAACCTAGCTAAGTGAAAACATTAAAGAAAGATGAAAAAGTGTGTGATTTGATTATTACATACGATCTTTTTGTATCTCTATAACTAACCTCTCTAACTGCTCCCTTCTCATTTCTCTCTTGTTTTTTCTCTAGCAGAGAGAGTCTGCTTCGTGTACTCAGAAACCGATCATATTTTCTTCTCAACTATGTCAAATTCAGATAAGCCTTTTGTTGTTAGGGAGGACCAAGAAGATACAGGCAATTTCGAGGTTCCAGAAAGACCCATCTTCAAGTTTCAAAGCGAGTGCGATCATGAGAGTGTTTCAAACAGTTCAGAGACTCATGCCAGAGCCCATAAAGAGAAGAAAAAAGAAGAAGAAGAAGAAGGAAGCTGTAAGAATAGGGTAGAGTCAAAGGAAGAGAAGCTCAAAGTGGAAAAAGAAGAAGACGAAGAAGATGGGTTCAGAACTCCAACATCATTGGACCACAGAATCCCAGTTGCCAAACAATGCCCATCTGCACCCAAAAAACCCAAACCATCTCTTAAAAGAAAAGCTGATTCCCACTGCTTGTTCAGATCATGTAGAAGAAACCCACTTGATCTCTCAAGAGAGGTTGAATTATTATTGTTCCCAACCCAACATTACCCACTTTCTGGTTCTCACCAAAACAAGAAGAAATCTCGAAGACAGGACTGCAAGTGATGTAATTATTGGCACAAGTGCCACTTCAAATTTTGGTTAGCATGCGTCGCGGATGCAGTTACGTTACATTACTGTACACTTTCTCTCCTGAGTTTGCTTCCAAGAGTCCCCGCCAACGCTCCAGCTCCACAATCTCCGGCCATAACTTGTTAGAAGATCTTCTTTTCATTGAATTTTAGGGAGGACTTGTATTCGTGAGACACTATATCTTGATCTTAAATCTTAAATTATTAGATTTATGGGTCAATTTGGTATCTTGATTCAGTGTATAACTTTTCTACTCGCACTTGAATTTCCAACACATTGCAGGTGCAGCCGTAACCGCAATATTACGGCAGCATTAGATGAAGCGTTACGCAATTTCAAAACCTTAGATCTACTCTTTTTCTTTTTGTTCTGAGCATTTTGTTTTCTCTTGTTGAGGTCTCAACTGATATATTCTAAAGTGCTTGTGATGGTGTAAAGTGAAAAAGATCAATTAATGTGAATTAAGTATGAACAGAGAGAGACGAATTTGTGTGACTGTTGCTGTAGAATTTTTAACTTTACTCCTCCGACCAGCTTCTTTTGTTCTTACCTTCTTATTAAGGTCATGTATCCGCTTTATGTAGCTAAAGGAAGAGAACTTATTCTGGTAGATAATATATATATATATAAGAAATGAAGATCCATCTCTTAATTAAAGCGTTAGATTTGGGTTTAGTTTTCTTTCTGAATTCCGAAAGATTCTCCCTTCTGTTTTACGCTTGGAGAAGTTGTCTTCGGATTCCTAATTAAAGAGAAATTAAGAGGAAGAAGCAGAAGCGGTTGGTAATGGCTGGAATGATTATATTCTTGCACCCGGCTTTTTTTGTTTTTTTGTTTGGTTATGCTTGTATAGAATAGTAAGAGTTTTTTTTCTGTACGTATTTTTTTTTTCTTTCTTTTTGAGGTATTGACAATTTTTCTGTATTAATCCAAAATTCCAATTTACCGAGAAGGTCAAATCCCAAGCATATACTTGTTTATAGAAATTTATATAAATCTTTATTCCCGACGATAATGGTTTTCAGAGGTTGGCAAATATGCTTTGATGAATACTCTATTACTTATTCATGTGCCTGGTTGACATGGATTGGTATGGTCTAAAAGAAAGAGAGGGGAAATGACACATTTCACGAATTATAAAAAATTACAGGATTAAGGTCTCTATGAGACCTTCCTTAATATGATTATTATATTTAAAGGAGAAGAGATAAGATAAACAATATGTTTTTTAATTTAAAAGTAAAAATCTTAAATTTGAGATAGTGAAGAATTTTTTTAATAGTAGTTTGCATAACATTCATCTCAAAAAAATACCTAAAATCAAATAAAAAAAATCATTCCAATCAAATTACCAAACTTTAATTTATTATATATTGAAATTTTACCTTCTATGCCGATGTGTTCTTATTTCTTTCAGTAGATCTACCTTTTTTTTATTTCTATTATACAAATTTTGCAAAGACATATTTCAATAAATGATTATATATCTAAAATGATTAAGTGACATTTAAAATTCTAAAGTTCTTCGAAAAGAACATTGTTCTACCCAGTTTAGCTCAACTAGCCAGACTGGACCATACCCCAAGGTACGCTAGGTCTCAAGTCAAAATAATAATAATAATAATAATAATAATAATAATAAACAAGCCCAATTTAAACCGAGTTGGCTTTTAACTCCAAGTGAAACCTAGCTTAGTTAAATTTGAGTAAACATTTATTACTCGTTTAGAAGGAACTTCAAATACAAAACTAGTTTTTATTAATGTTTTTAAAATTAGACTATTATTAAACTAGTCGAGGCAGTAGTTTAAAGTTTATTAATTTGATCATAAATGAACTATAGTTAAACTAGTAATAATTAAGTATATATTTTTAAAATTTTATATATTAAAATTATGATATAACAAATAAATATTAATGAATTTTAAATATCACTAATTATTAATTTTAAATATTAATAAAGGCTAAGGGGCAATTTGGCCAAGCATCATAATATTTGAGAGAGATATATTAGGAAATAGAGCATGATGAATAATAAACATTGAAAATGGCTAAATGTGTTTTTTTATTTTTCTTATATTTTATTTTTTTTAATTTGTCTTTGTGTCAACTGTTTGTTTCTTATATTGTCTGTTGTTTTTAGTTTTTTAAATTTGTCCAAGATAAAATAAAAAATATTAAAAAAAATTTAAAACTAGTTAGAACATTGAACTAGTCTAATTTTAACCAATTTAACCAATTTAGTCTGTTCTTTTTTTTTGGCAAGGTGATTTTATGAATTAACTAAACTAATTTTGTGACCAATTCATTAATTTTTTATTAGTTAAATTGATTTCAATATGATTTTCTTATCATTGGTTTTTATTGAAGTGGCAATCTTTTATAATGGAATCATGGTTGCACATAAATTTATTTATTTATATCTAGGAGGTAATTTTATGTCATATTCATAGTATTTTTTTGAAAAGTTGTGTTCACCTACATTAATCTTTGCCCCTAATTATATTATGTCTCTAAATTTAAAAAAATTACAATCAATCCCCTCAATTACTCCTATTATAAGAAGTCCCCTATCATTTAAAGTAAAAATTAGCTATGTAAACTCAATAAAATATCTTTTCTATTATTTTATATACTCCCCCCCCCCCCCCCCCCCCCCCCCCCCCAAAAAAAACAACAAAAAAGGTCCATGAAAGACTCAAACGCAAGAATCATTCTTGCACAGTAAAAAATTTTCTAAATTCCTCTTCCTGTCGTTCGAAGTCACCACCATTCAAAGAAACAAAAACCTCAAAATCTTAATGGTTACTATTAAGAGGAACTGAATAAGAGCTGCAGCACAACTACATCAAATGTTGTCGTGGACCATGACCTGGGATTCATAATCCCTCAATTTCAAATCCCTTGTTTTTCATTTCTCTTTATTGTTGTTCTCGTTGTTGTTGGTATTATTATAATATCTTTTGTCTCCTCCATAAATAGATTGGTTGAGGAAAAAAAAAAAAAAAGATAGAAGGGGTATTATACAATAAGAAGGGCATTTTAGTAATTTTCAGCTTCAGAAGAGAGGAGTTTATCGTAATAGAAATAATAGTTTAAGGGGTTGCACTACAAAAAAAATGTTAATTTTCGACAAATAATATATATCGCAAATGGTAAGAAAATCATATTTTTTTATAAATATTTCTATTGTTATAATTTGCCATTATTTTTGTTGTAAAAAATTTTTCTACAAATATTTTTGTCACTAGTCTCATTATTCTCTTTCCTATGCTACACTTACCTTTTCTGTCATGTCATATTAAATAAATATCAATTTCATTGAACATGAAAATTTTATTTAATATAAATATAATATTAATAAAAATGTGAATAATAAAAAAGAATTAAGAAATAATGTAAATAACAATTAATAACAATTATATTAATTAATTTAATTATTTGATTATTCATAAATTTATTTATAAATATTTCTCTATAAATAATGTTGATAAAAATATATTTATAAATTTTTAAAAATATAATAAAAAATATAAAAGTCGATTTTGACAGCACAATGGTTAGACATGTGTCCAACAATTACACTATCGAAAATAGTTTCCAGAAGACTATTTTATCGAAAACCATTTCTAATAGCTTAAGAAAATTTTTAAAAAATTAATAAATTAAAAATAATTTTAATTTATGGCAAAGTACATTTTATTAATAAATAATTTTTTTTATTTTATCTTGTTAAAAAATTTTATTTTATATATATTATAATAAATAATAATTTATTAAATATTTTATACACATTTTATTTTATAATATGATTGTTTAGAATTGAAGATAATTTATGGTATATTTAATTATTTGGATAGTTTTTTGGATTTTTTTGGTTTCTTTTCTACATTTTATTGAGTTTGATATGTTTTTTGAATTTCAATTAATCTTCTCTTTCAAATTTTCAAATTTTTAGACTCTTTCATTATCATCCTTTCACCAAATTTTCTGAACAAACAAAAAATCAAAGAAATGAAATTAAACAAATGAATTAAATCAAAACTAAAAATAAAAAAGAAATCAGATCCAAATACCAAAATTTTCAAAATACAACTAGAGAAAATTTTACTTAATAATTGTTTCAAATAATCATCTATAATAGAAAAAGCAAATCAAGTGGACAAGGAAAAATGAACAAGTTAAAGATTTAGTAAAACACAAATAATTCACAATACAACAAAAGTCAAAATAGATAGAAAACACCTGGACAACATAGCCAAAAACAACTCATAAGTAATATTAAAATAAATCCAATAAATAAGAGAAGATGAAAAAATGTAACAAAGAAAAGATATAAAGTTGAGAGTTAAATAGCTACAGCAATGGATGATAAATGAACAAAAATAATTATAAATAGATTTTAATTAATAATTAAATCAATAAAATAATAAAAGAAAATTAATTACTATTATTATTATTATTATTCATTAAAAATTATTATTAAAATTAATAAAAATTAATATATTATTATATTGAAAATAGTATTAACAAAATATAAAATTTAGTTGGCCATAATTAAATTAATAAAACAATAATACAAAATAAATAATTACTTTCATAATTGTATCAAAAAAATGTTAATAAAAATAATTAAAAATTAATATATTATTATATTAATTAATTTTTAATAGTTAAATAAGTGTTGAAAACTAAAAAATTTTACTTTTTATTGTATTATTTCTATTTATTTATTTATTATTCAATGTAATAATTAATTTATCTAATAAATATTTGATTTTTAATAATAAAAATTCAGAAAAAAATTATAATCTAAATTAAATTAATATTTAGAATATATTATTTCTAATTTATTATATATTCATTATTTAGTAATGAATCTAAATTTAGATTTTCTATAATTTACATTATATTTTTTAAATTATGCCTATTATTATATGTGTACATAATAATACTATATTATTACAATTATTATATATATTTAGTTGGGGATCCAACCATTTGTCTTGAAAATAATTTTTCTGTCGCTATTTAATATTGTATTTTCAAAACATTTGGTTTCTCACTTGAAAAATAGTATTTAATCCAATGATTTTATTCAATACAACATTCAATCTAGCAGCTTTTTTCCTAACATTTTTTTTTTATCGTCTAGCTAGTTTTTATCATGTTCATTTAAATTAAGATTTCAGTATAAAATTTTTTTATGTTTTGTAAGTCAAAAATAAGTTTTTCAAATTTTCTTTTGAGAAGCATATATATATATATATATATAAAAGAAAATAAAAGTGAAAAATTCCCAAACCATCCATATTTCTAATAAAAATTTTGTTTTTTATTATATCATTTTATATTTATTAAATAATATATTAATTAATTTATTAATAAATATAAATAGTATTTATTATCATATAATTATAATCTAAAATAAATAAATACTTAGAATATAGTTTATTTAATTTATTATATATTCATTATGTATTAATTAATTTAAATTTAGATTTTCTCCAACTTATATTAAAATTTTTAAATCATAGATATTATTATATATAATTATATATTATTAATTACCACTCTTGCAAATATAAAAGTGGTTGGTTTATAATAATAATAATAATAAAAAAATATTATTATTATATAATATATTGTTATAAATCCTTGAACTAAATACTTTTTTTTCGACAAAAATGTGGTCAGTTTTCTTACTATGTTGTAATTTTTGTCAATCTTTCTTATGTAATACTATTTTTTATAGATAGATTTGATTTTTAACTAAAGTTTATTTAGAGAGTATAAAAAAAAATCTATCAAATTTTTGTTGGATACATTTATCGTAAAATCTTTACATTGTTGTAGTGTTAATTGTGATTTTTTTTTATTTAGATTTGGTGAACAATATAATTAATTAAAAGTGAAGATCAAGGTTAGAAAGTGCAATTTCTCCCCTATTTTCTTTAATAGTAATCATACCTATAGTTAAACCATAAACATAATTAATTAGAAGTTACATTTCATGAATTGAACTAAATTGTAATTTCATCTTTAGTACATCAATTTTGGAATTAAACAAAACATTTTCTAGAACTAATACTTAATTATAATTTTGGTACATCAATTTCAAAATATAACAAAATACTCCTTTAACCTAAGTCTAACAAAACACTCTATACTTTGAAAAAAAAAATAGGGGTGTACATGGGTTTGGCATGCTTCTCACATGTTTTTGGCCTTGCCACTTAGAGGAGGCCCGTGCCCAATTTAATTTTAATACTGAGCGGGATTGGGCTAAATGTAGAAAAGGGACCTTTGATTGACATTTTTTTTTCATTTATTATAAAAATTATAAAATATTCTCAAAAAAAGAAAAATTTTATATAAATCTTTATAAAATTACATTTTATCTTTAAAAAATTAAAATTTTGATATAAATCTTTATAAAAAATATTTTTTTTATTTTTTTAGACTTAATTAGAGTAATATATCTTTTATGACTAACCTAAATTTATTATTAAAATTATAAAATAATACTTAAAAAAAAATTTTATATAAATTTTTATAAAATTATATTTTATCTTTAAAAAATATTAAAGTTTTGATATAAATCTTTATAAACAAATATCTTTTTTAAAAAAATAAAATTATTTTTCGGGTCGGGTTAGGCTAACGTAGCCCTAAAGGTTAGGCCCGAAAATGATGCTTTACTTTGTTTTACTCGGCCCAATAAATGCCGATTTTATAAGCCCGTTGAAAAGTCACCTTTTACATAGCCCTAAATTTTTTTTAAAAATTTTTTCATGCCCTGCCCGAAACCTTTTCAAAAACATATTCTAATTTGGCCGGGTAGGGTCGGGCCAATCAAGTCCCTTACAAGCCCTTTCAAATACCCGGTGGACACCCCTAAAAAAATGTTAAATCTTAGTCTTTTTGAATGATAGAAGATTGATTTTTTTGAAATTACAAAAATCTCTCTTATTTCCTTGAGTTGGCTTATAAAAAAGAATCAAATATCTAATTATATTAAAATGGTGGCAAAAACAAGGGAAAAAATAGCTAGCTTTTAAGACGAATAGAGGTTTGACCACATTAGTAACACATGCTTCTCACATGATGTCTTGATGTCAAATTGATAATCACACTTAGAGGAGGTAAATAAGTGTGATGTGCCAAATATGTAATTTTAATACTTTTTTGAATGTGGAGAACCAATGGTCTTCTATCTTAGTATGTAGAAAAGTAGAGGACCTTTGTATTGAATAATTTGTAATAAATAAAAAAATTATATTAATGTCAATGTGAAAGTGATATAGTAAAATAGTTTTTGTAAATGCAATTAATGATACAAACAAAATCAAAGTAAAGTATACCAAAAGTGAAGGATCAGAGGAAAGCACAACTGAGAGTTTGCCCGTAGAGATTTATCTTGGTTCGGTCTACCTTAACCTACGTCTAATTTCCTTATAACACTTAAGGGATTTTTTTTTCACTCTTCAGAAAATAATATTACAGCAGTGATGGTTTTGGTGTGTTCACCACCAACACAGGGTTTTTTAACTCACTCCAAACTAATACAATACTTGGGTTTCATACCAGCTCATCCAAAACTTATTCCTTTCAAGGGTTTTCTACTGAGTTCACCTTAAACTTAATTTATAAAATAATATGAGAATAATTTGGAATCCTTATTGGAAAAGAGATTACAATAAGCACACTCTTTCTTTAAAATTTTTCAAGTTAGATGATACCAGAAATTCAGTTCTGATAAGATGAAAAGATTAAAAGAGAATTATAATGTAATTTTTCTTTACATTTTATGCTTCCTTTGTTGTTGACTCTTCTATTCATCTTCTTCCATTTATATAAAAGCTTCAAAAATATATTCGTTAAAGTTTAACTTCACTAAAAATAGCCGTTGTGGAAGAAAGAGAAATTTATAAAATATCTATTATTTTTTTGTATCTTGTTTATCATAAAATATTGATGAGTACGAAAATAGTTTTTAATTTGTATGGACCTTGCTTTTTTCTTTCTTTATACTGTTCCAGTAGTTGCAGAGAAAAAAGAAATAATGCTTTACTTTGTTTTACCTTTTTTTTTTAAATAAAAACACAATAAATGCTCTGAACAAGATAGTTGAAAAGTCACTTTTCACATAATATAATATAATATAATATTTTTTGTATTTGGAAATGATATTATGTGCAGAACTTTAATATATATTTAAAAACTTTTGACTTTTCAAAAACATATTCTAATACTTATTGAAATAAGAGAATAAAGGTGTAGTAGCATATTTGAATACATTTTTCAATAAAGTCACGTTTTTATAAGGAAATGATATATATAAATATATATATTGCTTTCAAAACTTATTAATATATCTATACACTTGACTTTTGTATCAAAATATATTATATTCATTTTGTTACTTCTTTTTAGCTTTTCACATTTTTATTTAAATACATTTTATAATTTTTTCTTTTATATTAAAGTATAGATTAACAAGGCCAAATGAAACTCAATAATTTTAAATATTATGATCCAAGCAAATTATAAGTACAATTAGATTAAAAAGCCCAATAAGATAAAATAAATAAAATGGAGTTTAATCAATTGATTTAAATAAAATACACAATACTCTATTTTGATTTATTTTATTTTTCTTTCAATCATTATTATTGTCTATCAAAAATAAATTAAATGACTTTTAATGTAATAAAATAATAAATAATAAATTTAGGAGTTTTGTTATTATCAAAATAATTCAAGATTATATCAAAACCTTAGGGCTAACACAAATATGAATACAAATTGATGATTTTAGCTTCTTTTTTAAAAGGAATGTGATTTTTATTACATTTTAAAATTGATGGACTAAAATTATAAGCCTTAGTCTTGCATGGAGATGTCCTATTATAAAGGTAAAACGTAAAATTTTTTTTATATAACTAATTAGGCGCAATATTTCTACCAACAAAATAGGCACAATATCATTATACGTTTGTAAGTTTAAAAATTTAGCAAGTACAATGTTTATGGTAAAATATTTTAATGGAAGAGCTAGTTTTTTAAGAAACTTGTATCTTATAAAATTATATTATGTAATAAAAGTTGATACGTGTACAAAATTGTGACGAATGGATAGCCTGTGACAGTGGTGAAACCATGTTGTAGTGAGATGTCTTACTTTAAATACATACATGTAGTTTTTTTGAATAGTATTAAATTTGTATGTATATAATATTGAATTTGGATACTATATCCTTACATTTCTTAAAATTTTAAATCTAATAAACTCTTGGAATTTATTAAATTCACACATGTAGTTTTTTATTATTTGAAATTTTAAATTAAAGTCACAAAATTTACACACACACACACATATTATTTCATTTCATTTTATTCTCATTTTCTTATTTTTTTTTCCCTTATCTTTCTTTCTCATTTTCCATTTCCCTCTCACTTTTTTTTTTTTAAATTATCCTTAGCTTATTAGACTTTACACAGCTATTTTTCTACCTTTCTCTATTGTCTCTTACTTGATTTTTTTTTCTATTTTTAATTATATTTAATCAATGTATGTTTTTGATATATTTTGTAATTAGTAATTTTGCAATAATTGATAATAACATAACCAAGTTCAATGTCAATATATTATTTTTATTTGGACCAATGATCATAATTTAAAATAATGCAAAACTTTTTGGAAATATTTTTGAATAAAATAGTTTTAATTGTACTCTAATATATATATTTACAAATTAATAGTAATAATTTTTTCTACTTTAATAGACCTTTTTTTCCCCCTCCAAAGTGCTATCCTGAAATGTTCATGGAATCAATATGATATTGTTAGTAATAATGTATTTTTCTTAGTATATTCTTATTATGTGTTACATAAATACTGAGTAGATATAGAATTATGTATATATATATAGGTAGTAAAATTGTTAATATTAATATGAAAAGTAATTTTTGATGCATTATTCATTTAAATTCAAATTTGTTTTTAGATTTGGGATTAAAAAAGTTAGGATATTATTAATGAGTTAATCTTATTTAACATAATTAAAAAATTTAAAGGAAAACATTTTATTTAAACAAAATATTGTGAAAGTATAATTTTTTTTTTTAAATAGAATATCAATAAATTTCTATATAAATATTTTTTCTTTCTTTTCACCTACAGCCTAACAGCGTGTTCAGTAGGCACGAAAAGCAAATGGAAAGTAAGGAAGAAAAGGAAAGTTTGAGAAAATTTTATTTTTATCATTATAATTATTATTTAATAATTATTCAATCATTAAAAATAAAAATATTATGAGTATTTTTTATCTATAAAATTATTTTTTTTCTATTTTTATTTCCATCTTTATCTTTCTGTATACTAAACGAGCCCTACAATTTTGGCCACTGGAATGGAAACTCTCCATTTTAATTAAGATTTCGCATAACGAGTCATGAGAATAGGCACTACATAAATATTCATGTTAATATCTATATAATATTATACTATAAAAAATGAATAAACTTAAATATAATTTTTTATATTTTTGTTATCAAATTTTTTACTAAAATTATAATATATTAAAAAACATTAAAAAAAATTTAATCATATGATACTGAGTTATAAAAACCAAACACTTATATACAAAAATTATATATTTATTATCTTATTATTAAAAATCATATACTTATCATATTCTAATTAAAAAATTAGATAATAATGATATAAAAAAATTATCTATAAAATTTTTTATTAAAAAATTATCTTACATATAAAATTTTAACAAAGAGATAAATAAAAAAACCATTCAATCTATTTACATAATTGTAAAGATTACTTAATATATAAAAAATTAAAGAGATAATCATGTGAATATTATATACTTATATATATATATATCAATATATTGATATATACAAAAATAAAGAGATATATCAATATATTATAAATTATTTAATTGTTAATAATAAAATTTAATGTATTTTCAATAATCATATTATTTTTATTTTATTTAAGGTCACTAAAGATTATTGTTAGTAAGAAAATAAGTGTTAATTTAATTTAATTTAAACCTTAAATATATATTTTTAATCTACAAACTCTTTATATATATATATATATATATATATATATATTAAAGATCTGAGGCATTATAATTGTGATGCCCTATTGTAAAGTTTCTTCGTGGCTCCTGGCAATCTATTGTCACTGGCTAGGTCTTTCTTTCTAAATATATGGATTTTAATATTTTCCCTTCTTTTCTTCGCTTAGTTATATATATGAGGTTTTTTTTAAACCGCTATTAATGACCATTTATTGTTAATATTTTCAATTTATTGTCAATGTTATAAATTGATTTAATTAATAATATTCTTATTCATAGTTATACCAAAAAATAATAACAACAAATGAAATGAAAAGGGAGCAATAAAAAAAAAAGATAAGAGTAAGAGAAGGTAAATGAAAAAAATATTGAGTAATGTTTGTCAATTTCATTTAATTTGAAATTAACTATGTTTTAATTATCAAAATTTTTTTACTTACTTGTACATATATTTTATTTATTTTAGTTATATTTGTAATTTTTTAATCTTTATAATTATTTTATATAATCTTTTTTTGGAAAATATTACTACTATTTAATAAATAGTAAAAAAAAATTAATTTTAAAAATTGATAATATATATATATTTACTTATTTATTTGATTTATGAAAATTTTAATATTGTTTCGTACTACGCAAGAGTTGTGTTATTAATTATTGCGAGATTAATTTTGATTCATACTGGTGTCAATATAGGTTATATTTAAGTATATATATATATATATATATATATATATATATATATATATGAAGATTTTTAAATTGAACTAATTATACTGAGAAGAACAGCATGGGCATATATAAATAATATTTTCCCAAGCATGAAAATTGAGGAAGATATTATTTAATAGAGTATATTATCCTTATAAGAGATGCTTAAATTATATAATTTTTTATTATTATAAAAAAATACACTAATTTTCTTCAAAATTAAAAGATAACTAAAATATTTTAAAATATAATATTAGTTTCTTTATTAAAAATATAACTTATAAAAACTGCATTTCATAAAACTATACTTTAAAATTAGTTTTTGCGTTAAAAACAAACAATTTAATTTATTGTAATTTTTAAAAATGTCTTTTTTATATTTGTCAAATCGATATTAAATATTTGATATATTATATAATTAATAAATTTAAAGGTTATTGTATTCAAAATAAATGTAATTCTAATTCATTATTTGTTGTAAGAAAAGTCATTATAGCATACCTTTTGATTTTAAAGGAGAAGAACGTAATTTTTCAAAATAAAAAAAAATACTATAATTCGAATGTCTCTAAAAAAAAAATCCTATTTAATATTTTTCAGTAAAAACAATTCTTGCAAAAACATTTTCATAAAGATAACATATCATTAAAATTTGACAGTGGATATTGGCCAAATATATAAATAAATAAATAAATAAATAAACTTATTATAGCTAGAGGTGAGAAATAAGTTTATATTTTTATTATTAAGTTCTTTAATTAAAATATAATAAATATATTATTTTTTAAAATAATATGATAAATGTATTAATTTTTTATAAAATTTTTAATTAACCTATATGCTTATTATATTTTAATTAAAAATTATATATTTATTATATTTTAATTAAAATAATTTTATAACAAACATATAAAAAAATTTTAAATGTAATTTTTGTTGGTAATTAATAATTATTCATGTCGTCGGTATGAAGATTTTTCCTTAATCTAATGACATCATCCCTGAAAATAGGTCCAAGCTATGACAAACATATGCAGCAACGTGTCTATTTGTAATATAAAAAAAAATACTTTGGCTTTAACCTTCTCACAACATCAATATGCATGCCAATGACATCCATCGAAACTGCCCGATTGTTCCTACTTACTGTATTTTAAATCCGAAAAGAAGAAGGTAAATTTACCGAGTTCCTTTTTTTTTTTTTCCCTTGCCAAAAATAAAGTTTGTGACTATTTAATTAACTTTTGAACTTAAACTCGGTTATCTTAGACTAGAAAAAGAAGTTTTGTAAAATCATGATACATTTGAACTAGGTCAGCAGAGGATCTTTAAAAGAAAGAAAGAGAAATATAAGATATAGATGTTTGGATTCTTTACCAACAACTTTTCTACCCAAATACGCTTATTTTATTTGAATTGTCTAGATTAATTTTTTTTAGTGAATTCTAGAATAAAGAGTTTATATGGACGAACGTTATTGAGACATCTCCCATATCTCTTTTTCTTTCTAATAAATTCTTTTTTCGACAAGAAAGAATTCATATGTGAGACATTTATCAAAAAAAGAAAAAAGAAATTATAATATTTTATATTATTTTATAATAAATTTGTAAGATTTATCCCTTAATTTCTAGTGTGTGACTGAACTTGAGAGTAATTCAGTAAAACCAAAACTATTATTCTAAAATCAAAATATAATTCAAAGAAAGGCATGGTCAAAGGGGCTTTCATTCTATTGAAAGGAATGGTACATGTAGAAAATAAGAGTGCGTAAAACAAAGTAAATGAGACACCACAAGTAAGTTGACCAATCATTTTAAGTACAAATAAAAAAGGTCAAAATAAAACATGTCAAGTAGTGATAGGCACGTCGCTAGCATGACGTGGCAATAGCACTAGTCTTCTTCTCGTTATGCACGACAAGAAGCAAAGTCACAAAGATGTAAATAAAAATAAATAGCAAAAACCGTTGACCGTTTCTTTGCCTCCAAAACATCCATAACGGTAACCAACCTCTCCTTCCCTTCATTTTCTCTCCAATCTCACAACTCAAACACACAAATTCCAGAAAATTAAAATACGTCAAAACATTTTCCCTTTCGCTTCTTCACGGATCCTTTGACCAGAAGTTCCGCCTTCCGCCGCCGGTGGCCTCCATGGAGCGCCGGAAATCGCTCGCATTGAACTGGGACGGTCTTGGGGACGACGAAGACGACGACCACTTCTTCGAGACACGGGAACGTATCTCCTCCGCTGTTCCATTTGATCTAGAAGCTTCTTCCTCCGACGAAGATGACGGCTTCGAAGACAGCCGCATGTCGTTTACTTCCACCGCCAACATCTCCCCCAACCAATCCGAGAGATTCAAAACTTTCCCGGTCGCCTTCGCCGCCATGGGTTCCGAATACGACATATGGATCGCGTCCCCCGGATCAATCACGGAGCGCAGAAAACGATTACTTCTCGGCATGGGCCTGGACGAGAACAAAGAGCTCTTAAGAGTCACAAGCATGGCACTGGATCGCGCTATTTCGAAAAAATTCGAAAATGGGCACACCAATTTTTCACCTTCACCATCAACAAGTACAAGTAAATCTTCTCCTCCTCATTTATGTTCTTCCACTGCTAATGCAGAATCAGAGGTACAACAACATAAAAAATCAAGAAAGGCTTCCATTATCCCGTTCGTTCTGGGTCGATCACGATCCGAAGGCGACATCGATTCGTTCTCGATGCCAAAATACAGAAAAGAGAAATTCATAGGTAAAATCTCGAAGCAACGCCTCACGAGAACCTCTTCGGACATAGCTTTTCCTCGCGGCGGTGCTCGTCCGTACCAAGACGAATCCCGAGTTGCAGCTAAAGATTCCGATGGGCCGGGCCGGTGGACACGGCGGCATGGCTCGAAGATGACGTCGGTTAAGTCGAATTGGGGATTAGGGGCTTTTTTCTTGATCAAGAATTTGGACACGGGAAAGGAGTTTATCGTCAATGAGTATAACGAAGATGGGATGTGGAATAGGCTAAGCGATTTGCAAACGGGGAAGAAATTAACAATGGAGGAATTCGAACGAACCGTTGGGCATTCCCCTGTGGTGAAAGAGCTAATGAGTCGTGAAAATGTCGTCAGAAGTAGTAGCGACGGTTGTGGATATGAGAGAAAACTTAGTACGCAGCATTCTTATTTTTCGAGGAGTTTAAGGAAGAGCAAAAGAACAGGGGCCGCTTTGTTGAAGAATATCAAGGGAGTGGCGTCTGGGTTCATTGGTGAGAGAGAAAGGGAGGAATCACAAAAGTCGTCAACACAATTGGCGACTTCTGACCAGAAACCCTCGAAGAATGAACAGTGGGTGAGAGTTAGACACAGCGGGAAATCCATGAAGGAGCTCTCTGCTCTGCATCTGAGTCAGGAATTTCAAGCTCACGAAGGGTGTGTTTGGACGATCAGGTTCAGTTTGGAGGGGCATTATATGGCTAGTGCGGGGGAGGATAAGGTGATTCATGTGTGGGAAGTGCAGGAGTTTGAGGTTATGTCGATGAGGCCAGACGATGGGAGTCTTACTCCGATTCACCCATCATTGCTTGGATCGCCAGAACGTAATGGAAAAGAAGATGGGTATGAGAAGAAGAAGAAGGTGAAACATGGAAGCAAAAGAGGAAGGAGCAATGGGATTCCTGATTATGTTCATGTGCCTGAAACTGTGTTTTCTTTCTCTGAGAAACCATATTGCTCTTTCCATGGCCACTCCGATGACGTTTTGGATTTGTCTTGGTCTAGATCTCAGGTCAGCTTCATCACCAAGTCGACTAACTAATTTTGAACTCGTTAACTTCCCCTGTTTTGTTTTTTTTTTAAATGTTAAATTTATCATATGATTTAAGGTTGGTCATTTTATTTTTATATGAACAATATTAGTAACATGTTTTGCTAATAGTTTCAATTATTTTACAGTTTTTTCTAAAATTATTATTGAGATTAAGCCTAAATTTAAAAATTAAAATTGCCAACTTAATTCTAATACTAACCTCAAAATTGTTGAAAATATAAATGAAGAACAAAATTTAAGTATAATTTTTAAGTGTTTTGCTAGTATATTTTTTTAATAAAAATAAATCAAATAAATATTTTTATAACTGATCACCACAGATTCAACTTTTCAAAAAATTCTTTTAAGTGTTATATTATTTTAGTGAATCTAATAAAAACCATTTAAAGAGTTTTATCAGAGTCTTGTCCATAAATAAAATAAATTTTTAACAATAAAATTCTTCATTATTTCAATATTGATGTAATTGTTTTTTTTTATGATATTTAAATATAAAATATTACAAAATGATTAAATGACAATTAATAAACCATATAAGAATAGAAATGAAGTATAAACAAAAAGGAATAATCTAGGATCAAACCAAATACGGGTTCATAAACTATAATTCACTTTTCCTTTTTTTTTTTCCCTAACATTTTGCCAGAATTATAATTCTTAAAGTTGTGATTTTTTATCAATTTGTACTTGCAGTTACTCCTCTCTTCTTCAATGGATAAAACAGTGAGATTATGGGACTTGGAAACCAAGGCGTGCTTGCAGGTGTTTACCCATAATGACTATGGTGAGAGGTTTTGATTTTGGCACTACCATTATAGTGTCCTTCACTGTTCAAGTTGAGATTTTCTATTGCAGAGTGTTCGTGCACGCTGAATAATAATAATAAAGAAACAATCTATTTGGAAAGCGTGGATCTGCGCAACAGAGAATTCAGATCCCTGTTGTTATTTATTCTTCTTCTCACGCAATTGCTACTTATGAATTTTACCTAATTGGCTTTTTTTTTTTTCTTGCTTTCTTCTTTTTCTCCATTTGCTTCCTCTTTGGATATGGCAGTAACCTGCATACAGTTCAACCCTATAGATGAAGATTATTTTATAAGTGGCTCCCTCGATGCTAAGGTCAGAATATGGAACATCCCAGAACGATTTGTCGTTGATTGGATCGATACCCATGAAATGGTCACTGCAATTTCTTACACCCCTGATGCTCAAGTATGGTTTTTTTTTCTTCTCCTAGCCATTTCTTATTTGTAGCCATTTCCTCCAGCCATTACTCAGTTTAAATCTGCTGATTCAAGTCAGTATGGATTAACAAACAATTAGATATTGTCAATAGAGGCACTCTTTTTCTCAATTTTTTTAATGATTGTGTGAATTGACAATTTGGTTCTTGAAAATTATATATTCTCTTAGTTTGATCCCTAAAATTTAAACATTTTATTTTAAGTTCATCGAATAGTATTTCGTGTTCAATAGAATATCATCTTCATGTGACCCTGTTAATAGATAATGAACATAGGTAAATAATGTAACATAACATCAAGCTGATGTAGCTACTAAATATCCAATTATCATTGAAATATGTAATGATAGAGCACCCTAGCGGTATAATGTTATAGTTACTTTGAATGATATAATGCTCTTTCATTACATGTTTGAATGATAGTTGGCACTTAATGACCCCATTAGTTTCACGTTAAGCTAGTCATTCATTTGGCTAATTATATGTTATACAGGCATAAAATGAAGATGATACTAAAAACAAAGTACTCTTTGAAGGTCCGAAAATAAGATTAATTCACACCCAAAATATGTAGGGATATTAGTAAAAAAATGACAAAATAAAATCTTTGAAAGTGAGATAACTTTACAAGACCATATTTAAAAGGAATATAACTTTGAAGAACCAAAATATGAATTTACTTTTTCATTTAATGTTTATACTATTTAAATTTTTTTTCTAATTTAATCCTTTTGTCCGCACAAATTACATTTTCTCAGACAAATTACTAATATTGTATTTTTTTAACATACCAATTAATAGGCACATATACATTTTTAGGCAAAAGTCTATTTTTAATTTTTAATTTTCACTCAAGTTTTGATTTGATTCCAAATGTTTATTTGGATTTAATGTAGTAGTCAAAGTCTCAAAAAAATTCACTCTTATCATTTTTTTAATACTATTTACTCTAATAATAGATTATCTGGCATGGCTTACTTGTGGTCCATGTATTTTTTTAATGTCTACTATACAAGTTAAACTGGTTTCATTATACTTCTTTTACAATTATTTCATTTGAGTCCCTATAGTTGTTTTAATTGTTCTAATGTGACTGCATGTTTGTGTTCTATGTTCTGAAGCATGTCATTGCCTAAAATCAAATAGGTTTAGGTTCTGTGTCTATGTTTTATTTAGATGACTAGGACATACTTGCAGGGGATTCAGAAAAAGTTCGATGGATCCCCTAAAAAGGAAAAAAAAATGCAGGTTTCACATAAAGCAGGAAAAAAAAAAAGAAAAAAACAATATATTAACAATACTTTTGATGTGATACTATTAAACAGTGTACAAGTCACAGGTTTTATATATGACATATATGATAGACAACTCATTGTGTTTTATTCTATGTTTTGCTACTTCTGTGTTCTATGCTTCATTTTTTACTTGCTGACACAATGAAGCACAAAACATAAAACCAACATACAGTGAGTTGATATATTATCTAAATGAAACAGAACCAAAAACACTATGAGTTGACATATTATATATCCAAATGAAGCACAAAATATAGAACACAACTTACATTCAATTATTCTAAGGCAATGGCATGCTTCGGATCAAATGCAATTACACTGGCACAACAGAAACAATTATGAAGAGTAAAATGAAACAATTGTAAAGCCTAAAATGAAATAACTGAAATGACTATAGAGATTATGGCGAAACCAATTCAACTTATATAGTACATATAAAAAAATTGTATAAAATTAGACATTTGGTTACATTTTATTCATCTACGTCATTAATTTGGCCAAAAAAACATATTTTGAATTGTCGTGGAAACTATAAACATATAAATAATTTATGAATAGAATATTAAATCAAGAAATTCTACAAACGAAGCATCAAACTGAAAAAACTTTTATCTTTATAGACCAAAACATAAAACATAAACTCAAACAATTATCATCTATTTCTGACTCTTGGTGTTATATGTTTTTATTAATGTAGGCTGTTTTTGTTGGCACTCATAAAGGGAGTTGTCGCATGTATAGCACAGAAGGTACTATCTCAGCCTCCAACTGGTTCAAAACGGAATGTAAAAGTCAAACCACATCCATAAAAATTAATAAAAAATGATTGATTTTTTATTTTAATTAGTTTATATTTTTTACTTTTTTGGTGGTTTGATTCTGTTATCGATTTAATGTTACAATAAACCAAATCAAACCGCAATATATATATATATATATATATATATATATATATATAAAATACTACTTGTAGTATTCTTTTGATTGGATCATTTAGACTTAATTTGTAAAGCGAAGAAAAAAATAATTGTTACAATGATCCTATTATTAATGAGCTTTTTATACATTTATTTATTGTATTTAGGCTTAAATTGTGAACAATATTTGAAAGTAAATAAATTAGACCAAGATAAAAATAGTTCCAAAAATTAAGCCCTAGTCGTCTAAACTAGATTGCCCAGAACCGATTACTTTTGGTTTGATTTTATGCTATTAAACCAAATTAATTGGTTTATTCTTATACTATACCCATACCTATAATCCTCAAAATTTATTCAGAATATTTAAATATATAAAATATTTATAGAATTTATTATTCTTTGCATTATATTATTAATTTCATTCTATATGGTGACACAGATTGCAAAATAAGTCAAATAGGCTCAATTGAGCTTAGACGAAAGAAGAAATCTCATTTAAGAAAGGTGACTGGTTTTCAGGTAATTCTTAGTCCTTTTTCCATGTTACTTAACAACTATCTTCTGTTTTGCTGCTGCCATTAGAATGTATTCTCAGTCATTCAGTAATTGGCTTTGTATCATTACAGTTTGCCCCAAGTAATCCATCAGAAGTGCTTGTTACTTCAGCTGATTCCAGGATAAGAATCGTAGAAGATTCAAAAGTTGTTCATAAGTTTGTAGGTGCTACCTCTGATAATCCAAAACTCTTTTTTTACTTTTTTAATCAGTTTGTCCTATTGTGATTTAAATTGTGTCATTCAATTTTTTTACACGTAATTTGTTCAGTCATCACTAAATCATCCTGCAATATTTTTCCCCCACTTATAAACAAAAATAAACATGTCAATATTAAAACAATAACAACTTTATTTTTTAAAATTACGTTTCACTTATACCTTGAACAATTATATTATTCTGAGACTATTGCTATGAATAAGATGACCTTCAAAAAATGAAGTTATCATCTTAATCCTAGTGATAAATGTCAAAATACAAACTATTCAATAACAAGTGAAAGAAATTTTAGCATTGAATTAAATTGTTTTAACATTCACTTAATTGTTTCTTTTAAAATTTAGATGAAAAATATGATTGAGAGATAACATATAAAAATACTACAAAGAAATTAGATGACACACTTTCAATCACAATAATTGCAATAGGAATTTTCTGCTATGTATTGTTTCTCTTAAAGCAATTTAGACCATCCAGATTGAATTTGTATGATCTAACTTTCTTTATTTTTTAATTTAAATTTATTTTTTTTATTTCGATAATTTTTTTATTTTGAAAGAAGAAAAATATAAGATAAAAATAGTCTTTCAATTTGTGAAACAGTTTTTTAATTTTCATCAAACAAATTTCATTCTATGTTTTGCATTTTTTAAAATAAAAAAAATATCAAAATAAAAATAAAAACAAACATAAAATTTGGACTGCTCACGGCAAATTTAAACGGTCTAGATTCCATGAGAAAAGTAGCAGAGAATTCATTTTGCAATAATTGAAGCCAAAACAAAGAGATAAACTGTGTTGGATGTTGTTGGATAACAGGTTTTCGTAATGCAAACAGCCAAATTGCAGCTTCATTTAGTCCAGATGGAAGATATGTGATAAGCGCAAGTGAAGATTCTCATGTATATGTTTGGAAGAACGAAGGGCATGCAAAAGGCAGAAATCTGCTTGTGACTCAATCCCACGAACAATTCCAGTGTAGAGATGTCTCAATAGCAATACCATGGCCTCGCACCATCAAGGGTGAACCCCCATTAGGGCCAGCTCTCCATTCAAAAAGACACTCAAAACGCTCTTCAGCCACTCCTTCTTCATGTGGATCTCCAACTATTTTTGGTAATAATAAGAGAGCTTTGCCACCTCTTCCCAAGAAGAGAAATAACTATACTTCAGATACTGCCTCTCCTTTCCCAGAAGACGATCCCTCGGCGATTTCACGTACAGCATCTGGGATTGGGGCCATTTCGTTTGCTCATAGCAGTAGTAAGGGGAAGCGATCGCCATTTTTTAAGAAGAATGGCCACCATGTCTTGGAAGAAGAAGACCCCGCAGCGATCTCACGCACGGATTCTGGAATTGGGGATTCATTTTCTTCTTCTGATTATGCTTCCATTAGGTATGGTGACTCGTCGCCATCTATATCTGCTTCTGCTAGATCATCTTCTGCGTCTTGGTCACTGCATTTTGATAATGGCCATGCCAACCTAAATGCTCATACTTCAGCTTGGGGGTTGGTGATTGTAACGGCTGGTTTTGGAGGTGAAATCAGGTGCTATCAAAATTTTGGGTTACCTCGTAAGGTATGAAGCATTGATACTTTAAAATTAGAGTCATATCAGAAATGATAGACACTTTGAATTGCACGAAAATACTACATGTTTTGTCGTATAGCAATGCTTCTTATCCGTGTTCAGTCTATGCTTCTTAGACAAGGATATATGGAGCGGACAAGGTAATATGTTTGTAGGCAAAAGGTAACATTTTTTGTCACGTTAATCCTAGGCAGCAGAATTTAACATATTTCTCTGCTCATGACAAAGCTTCTGTCCCGTGACAATGGCAGTTTCGTCAGACAGACAGAATAGAAGTTGAATCTCTCGGTGCTGTGAAAAAATTGAAATTATTGCAGGAATCATACAAAGATAATGTCAAGTCTTTTTCTCATGACAGTGGCAATTTTTGTGGAAAATATTAGTATTGTAGGCCTTTGAAGGTCAAGAAGATCTTGACACTTTCTGTAGAGTATATAAAGCCAGTGAGCAGCAATAGATAATAAGTACATGAAATTCAGACCTCATTGTAACTTGGTAAACAATGGAGGTTAGACGGTATACATTTCTTCTTTTATTTGGAGACTTTGCTGCAACTTGCACATTAAAATTTGAAACCAGAGCTTTATTCTCAGCCATTACCAAATATTTAAAAATAATAATAAATTAAAGAAGGAATGTAGGTAGAAAAGCCTCAACAACACTCAAAATAGAGAAGAAAATATGTAACTCCAGGTGTTTAGTCTGATTGACAAGGAGTGACATCTCTTCCTATTAATTTAGTTCAATTCCTTCACAACAAATGCATTGGCAGTAAAATGAACCATAAATGCACCAAATCAATGTATGAGAAAGCGTCTCGTATGATTAGCTGAGAAAGAGACTTAATTCGGTAAAAACAAAAAACATTAGAGGAACCGCTTACCATAATGGCATAATCCTCACAAGTTTTGAATTCATGTATTTAAGTTTAAAATTATATTATCCTGAATTTACAAAATTTCATTTAATTTTTATGAAGTTTTGCATAATTTTATTAAGATTTTACATATGAGGATCTTTACGAGTCTTCCATACCTTCCCGCGAATGGGGACAAGAAAGTTTGTCCCTCGCAATAAAAAATGATCATGGGATAGGAAAGGGTTCTCCACTTTCGTCCTATGGCATTTCCATCCCTACCTGTTAACCAGAAATCACCAAATAGAATTGAATCTAAGAGCTTTTTGTGTGGACCTAACTCAATTCTACCAAATGAACTAATTTTTGTTATCGTTTTTGGAACAGTTGGCTGAGAAGAGGAGGAGGATATGTTGCTGTATAAAGGTCACAAGGATGGTTTTTAAGTCGTATATATAGCAGTAATTTGCAAGACCAAACTTGTGGAAAAAAATTAAACGGTATGGTTGTTGGGTCTGGTTTCAAAAATATTTAGAAGGAGGAAGTTTTGTGGAGAGCAAAAGCTAAGGAAAGATCACAGGGTCAGTATTAATTTATTCATCTTTTCCTTGGTGTTTGAGGGGAACCTTTATTAACCATTTCAGGACGACACACATAACAAGAGTTGAATTAATTTTTGGCCAGAGCATTATGGCTTTTACAATTTGTTAATTGAATATTTTCTATCGCGTACATTTAGTTCATATAGCACAAACCTCCACATCTTAACAGAATTTAGATGGCAGCAGTGTCCGCATTAAATATTGAAGTAGCTCATTTTTCTTTCTTATTTTGATCTTCCTGTTTGAGTACTATACTCACCTTTTTTTTTTGGGATAAATTTTTTCCATGTCCCGTGTAATAGCAAAACAATAATTTAAAAACAATGTAAATTATTTTTGCCTTTCTTAAAAGAAGCTTAAATTATACAACCATAATTTCTATTATGAAAATATACATTAACTCTCTTAAAACCATATATATAGCATTATGACTTTTACCTTTCCCATGCACAAGAGGTCAATGTAATATCTTTTGATTTAAGGAGAAACGAATTTAAATTTATAAACTAGAAGAGAGAGTTGTGTGATTTGAACATTTTTCATTGAAGGAGAGTGTAATATATTCATGATAAGCAATCCAAAAATATGTATAATTAGACATCTATTATATTTTTACTAAGACATCAATTAATTTACTTTTGATTTGAACTAATTGAATGGCTAATAATGACTAATTCTAGTGAAAAATGAATAAGTGAAAAATAGTAAATTGAAACTAAAAATAGAAATAGAGAACCAAATTGGAAAATGATAAGATTAAAATATTAATTTAGTCCAATATTCTATGATTTACATCGAAAGGCGAGAATATTTAAATTATATATACATATATAACTTTATAGATGAATTTAGATCTTTTCATTCAGTAAAATAAAAAGTTATGGTGGAAAGATTGAAATTGCAACAACAATACAAAATGATGTCAGGTATTCTCATGATATTGGCAATTTTTTAGTTTGCTTTGACTACAAGTTTGAATTTTTGTGGGAGTTAAAAGTGACCCAAAAAAAAAAACTAGATTTTTAAATTTTTAAAAATTATCATAAATGTAACTATTGCATTTGAACTTTAGATTAATTGTAGAGGTATATTCTTAGTGTGTTTGTATATGCGTGTGTGTCTGTGTATGTCAATGAAGTGTCTCTTTATTTTAGGCAGTCAACTACCAGCCAACCATTCAAAGTTCAAAGACAAATTGCAATATAAAGACAACAGTTCATGCAAATATGAGGTAAAAAATAAATTAGGTCCTATCATTTTCCTTGAAATTCCTTGACATTTGTTAAATTTTTCTTTGGTTACTTCTCTAATACTACCTTGTTTACTTGAGATTTCCTTACTCTTCATCCATGTTATGTGTCGTGTTGTTCATGATAATATAAAAAATATGGTAGATGTTTACCCCTAAAGGAACTTCTTGATAGCGATGACAGGAACCCCCTTCCATGTCTTTCAATATTACTTTGGCACCAAGAACATGGGTTGAGACAGTTGCATCTGACCAATGAGCTATGGCTTTTCAAGCTTCACTTCTAATATTGAAATTTCATGTCTTGTGGGTTTAAACACCAGATTACAAGTTTCACTCAATATAAATTTTTAGGTAAGCTTAGTTTATAGAAACATGGTGTATTAAACTAATTATTAATAGACATATAGGCAAATTAATTAATTATGGATAAATATGCTAACATATTTATCCATAATTAATTTATATTTATCCATAATTAATTTGGTCTACTAATTTCTTGTAAACTAATTTTACCTTGCATTCTCACTTTTGCTCATGCTGTAAATTAACAAGTTCTTCTTCAGCTGGACATTGGGTTACATTTAAAAAAATGTCATTTTACATGCACTAAAAAGTGTAAAAAATCATCTATTAACATAGGTTCTCCAAGAACAGTGTCTCAGAAGAGCAATCTTGCAAGGATTTGACTTGAACATGAAGGAGGTCAAAGGAAATTGATTGTCTTGGACACCACTTTAAAGTTGTTCAAACAACTCATCTCGTTAAAATACAACAATTGAAGCTCTTCTAGAGCTTAGCTTTTCTTTGAAATATATGTTATTGCATCATCTAATCAAATAACTGCATTGTCTCACTCTTTTATTTATTGCCCACTTATGATCTCTTTTGCATCCACAATTCAGACACACAGGAACACTTGCATTCTCCCACTTTTTGAAAGCAGACATTAGCTTCTCTAAGAACAGAGAAAAAATGGGTGTTCTTCCTCTTCCATCACTTGCATTTCTAGCACTTTTTCTTTTCTCATTGATTGTCATCCCTCTACTAGTGCAAGGGGCATTACAAGGCACTACAATTTTGAAGTCCTTCTTATAAGGACTTGATACCCTTATCTTAAAGCTAACTTTTGTTTCATAAATGAACTTTTAGTAGTTCACACTCTTACTCCTCTATGTGCCCCTATCTAATGGCTTGGCTTTGTGATATAGATCAAGTACCAAAATGTAACACGACTATGCCACATAAAGAGTAGCCATACAAAGAGCATGATCATTGTCAATGGTCAATTTCTAGCCTCGAATTGTAGCAAGGGAAGGTGATTGTCTTGTTATCAAAGTAGTTAACCGTGTACAAAACAATATCTCCATCCATTGGTAAGGAACATTTTGTCTGATAAACTTCATGGAAAAACTCTTTGGTTAACCTAGTCTACAAAAAAAAAAAAAAAGGATCAGGCCCATCATAAAATAACAAGTAAGCTTAATTTTCAATAAAACTCACCTCTAAAATACTTAAATATCTTTTTATAATTAGTTCAATCTATTTGTCTTTTGTAGACTAGATTTACATAAGAATTTCGCTTTTGTGATATAGAAAAGAAATTAATTCCATATGTCAAAAATATGGTTATCTTTTAAATAGGCATGGCATTCGACAACTTCAAACAAGGTGGGTTGATGGACCTACACACGTGACACATTGCCCCATCCAAATAGGCCAAAGTTATGTCTACAATTACACTATTATTGGCCAGAGAAGCACTATCTTTTGGCATGCCCATATCTCATGGTTAAGATCAACTATCTATGGTCCTTTCATCATTCTTCCTAAGCGCGGTGTTCCATATTCTTTCACCACACCCTACAGGGAAGTTCCTGTCATCTTTGGTAATGAGATATTGGTGTATACTACTGACTATTGTGGTTTCATTGTTTGATAACATTCATGTACTAATAATCTAATTTGATATATATTAATTTTTTTAAGATAATGGTGGAAAGCAAATCCTGATGCAGCCATAACCTAAGCCCTACAAACAGGTGGAGGACCAAATATGTCTGATGCCTACACTATCAATGGACTTCCAGGGCCATTATATAACTACTCTACCAAAGGCATCAACTTTAAGTACTAACATGTTTTTGTATCATGGCCAATATCACTAGTGGCCAAATTCCAAAGATGATGTAAAATTATAAGATTGCAGTTGAAATGTTTTGATTCTACATTAGCCATTAGTTTTGGCAAACATATTCAAACTAGGAAAATGTACTTTCTGCATCTAATCAATGCTACACTAAATGATCTTCTTCAACATTGCAAATCACACTCTTATTGTTGTTGAAGTAGATGCAGGATATGTTAAACCTTTTGAGACTAACACCATTCTCATTGCCCCTGGACAAACCACAAATGTTCTTCTTAAAACCAAATCCCACTATCCCAAACCACATTCTTTATGACTGCCAAACCATATGTGACTAGCCTTGGAACTTTTGATAACTCAATTATTGCCAATATCCTGGAATATGAATCCCCATCAAATTCTCTTCACTTGAAAAAGCTTCCATTCTTCAAACCAATCCTCCCTGCCCTTAATGACACTTCCTTTGTAACAAACTTCACTAACAAACTCTGTAGTCTTGCAACTACTTAGTTTTCTGCCAATGTTCCCCAAAAAGGTTGATAGGCACTTTTTCTTCACAGTAGGCCTTGGTACAAGTCCCTCTTAGCACAATCAAACATGTGAGAGACTTAATGGAACAATAGTTGTAGCTTCAGTTAATAATGTATCTTTTACACTTTCAGCCACTGCACTCCTTCAAGCCCACTTCTTTAGGCAGTTCAATGGAGTTTACTCCTCTAACTTTCCAAGCAACCCCTTAGTTCCATTCAACTACACTTGCACCCCACCAAACAACACCATGGTGAGCAATGGGACAAAGTTGGTGGTTCTTCCCTTCAATGCTAGTGTGGAGCTTATGATGCATGACACTAGTATACTAGGCACTGAAAGTCATCCTCTCCACTTGCACGGTTTTAACATTTTTGTTATTGGCCAAGGTTTTGGTAACTTCAATCATAATAAGGGCCCTGCAAACTTCAATCTTGTTGATCCTATTGAAAGGAACACAGTGGCTATCTGCTCCAATGGATGGATTGCTATTAGTTCCTTACCAAATAACCCAGGTTAGTAAGATTTATGTTTCCTGTTGCTTCATAAGATTATGCCAACTGAGCAAGCTAATCTTTATAACCACTATGGTAAATTCACATTTCAGTTATAGTAAGACAAGTTATTATACACAAGTTAATAAGGGTTGTTAATTCTCATCATCATTGTCCATTTTTTGGCTTCAATTTGTTTTGACAAATTAACAAACAGCTAGAGTGCATGTATTGTTTTAGACACTTGAAAGTATATATTCAAATTGGAATAAGACAAGAAGTATAAAAAATCAAAAAGCTCAAAATTTACTTCCATTGTTGATTTGGTGCTAATTAAAAAATTTGCATAGGGGTATGGTTCATGCATTATCACCTAGAAATTCACATAAGCTGGGGTCTGAAAATGGCATGGATTACGAAAGCTTCTAAATCAAAAAGTGCTTCCACCTCCACTGGATCTTCCCATGTGTTAATTTTCGCTTGAAATTGTGCTCTTCAATATTTTGAATCGGCTTTGTAAGCCTCTTATGGCATTCTTTGGGCAAGTGATTGTTAGATGCCTTTACATTTTACAACTTCAAGTGTTTCTACGAAATTGTAATATTCTCTTATTTAAATGGGTGTTCTTTCTTTCCTTTACCATAAATTTGATATTCATAAGTACACAGATTTGTTTTTTGTATTTTAAAAAATGGTGTCTTTATTTTAACCAACTAGCCATTCAAAGTTCATAGAGAGATTGCATAATAAGAGCGACAGTTAATGCAAATATAAGGTCAATAAATTGGGCACTATACCATTTTGATTTTTCTTGAAATTCTATGATATTTGCTTAATTTTTCTTTGGATAATTTTCTATAATAATTTATTTGCCTCAAATTTCCCTACCATCTTTAATGGAATCAAAATGGATTCCTAATGTTATCTTGTTCAAAAAAAAAAAAAAGACTATACAATTTTAATATTAGAAGCTTATTGATCTCACACCATCAATCTATCTTTCTCCAACAACAAGTTGTCTTTCCAGTTGGATAGAATCCAAATTGGGTTTGCTTGATAGAGATGGGAGAAACACACCCATCCATGTCCTCCACTATATTGTTATGGCATCAAGAGCATCTATTGAGGCAGTTACACCTTATCAATGGGCTATGGCTTCTCAAGCTTCACTTTTGATATTGAAATTTCATGTCCATTGGGTTTAGGCACCAGATTACAAGCTTCATTTGAGATAAATTTTTAAGTACTTCCAATTAATTAAAAAACCAAATTAATCGTTAAAAAAAAATAAGCATACTAATATATAGTTGGACCAAAGTTAAGTTAAAGTTCTATTTGTTACTAAATTCTTTCATAAATACATAACAAGTGAAAACAAAATTAAAATACCCAAGCATGGAGTGTTAAATTTAAAAAATATTCATTTGTTATATTTTTATTGAAAAATTTAATAATTAATTTTTAAAAAATTGTAAAAGCCCAAAAAAAAAGAAACAATATTAAGGGGGGTTATTTATTTTATTTTATTTTCTTTTCCTTTTAGTTTTTTTTCCTTCTTTCCTTTTTCGTTCAATTCTTTTTCTGACTTCAGCTTTTCTCTTTCTCGTCGGACAGCCTCATCCTTGCTTTCTTCCTGTAGCAGTTTTCTTCATCTCCATTGCATAACCCTCTTCCCCTGCTGGAATCGCGAGTTTCTTCGCCGATAAAGCTGCTGCGTTTTTCTCCTCACCTGCGAAGTGATTTCCGGCGCTACACAGAGCTTCTCGAGCTCCCTCCCCCGTCGCTGATCCCTCCTTCTCCCAGACGCGTGCGAAGCTCCCCCTCCGAGCTGCCAGCACTTTCCCTCCATCGAAGGGTCCTCGCCGGCATCGCAGAAGCTCCTTCCAGCTTCCTCGCAGCTACTGCAAGTCTGGCGACGTGAGACAGCAAGCCAGAAACGCCATCAGTCTAGGTGAGCGTCTTCTGCCTCTCTCACGCCCAATTTTCGTTTTTGGTGCTGTGTTCTCCCTTAATCCCGTAGATTCCGGCCATTTCCTCCATCTTCGGCCTTTCCTACTCTAAGGAATGAGAAGGATGGAGAGATTCTTCTTTTTTTTGCTTGTCTGGCCGAAGTAAGGGCAAGGAAAGAGGGTTTCAATTTTTGGGTCCTCTTTTCTGTACGGGATATGTAGAACTTGTTAATTTGTTGCTTCTTTAGAATAAAACAGGAATTTAAAATAATGGAATAGGATTTATATGGAAGGATTTAAGTTATAGGTTGTTGTTAGAGTATGAGTATGATTCAAAAAAAAAAGAAGAAGAAGAAAGTTATTTGATAGCCAATACGGAGTTAACTGAATGTAAGAGTAATCATCGTGGACCTATGTGATGATTTGGTGCGTCTGTGTTGCCAGGAAGCTCCATGAGCATTGGCAGTGAAGGAAACCAACCTTTCAAGGAGAAACAAGTAGCGTGCTACCGTTAGGCACTGTCTGTGAGTAAATAATAGATTTCAAGCGCTTACCATTACCCGAAATTATGATATTATTACTTTTTGTTTTAAATCATTCTATGCGAGATAAAATGTAGTTATATATATATACATATACTATGTTGCTATGGCATAAATTGGTCACGAGGGAGGAATTGCTTGGAGAAGTAACTTTTATTGACTTTCCTTTTACTGGTTTTGTTTAGTTGCCTATTATGAATTTGTGAAATTTGTGTTTTTATTTATTGATTTAATTAATTGATATTTGAACTAACTTTTGTCCCCTATAATCCAAATTCCTTGAAAATAAAATAATAATGACAATATGTGACTAATGATATATAACAATATATATATATATATATATCTATAAATAGGAACTTAGAATTATGAATTAACGTGCGGCTCATCTATAAGTGCGTGCTATAGTCTTTAATGGAACCAGGTAGTATGTTGTGAAAGAACCTAGGTGGAGAAGGAGCTGCCCGTTAGGCGGAGCCACCCGAATGAGGCGGGTAAGGGCTGCTAACGAGGTGTAGCCGCCCCCAGAACTGATGAATTATGACATACAGATAAGAAAGGTAGATAAAGGGGCTGCCTGTTAGGCGTAGCCACCCGAGTGAAACGGGGAAAGGAGCTGCCAACACGGCGTAGCCGCTACCTTATCTGAACTAGTGATAAACTATCAGCAAGTAACCACACCGAGAAAATCAGGTTTAAATGGGTACTCTTCTACCTGACGGGTTGTGGGATTGTTAATTTGTATAAATGTGATAGTCTAGGTATATATATATATATATATATATATTAGTTTATTGGTTATGATCCCTGAATAAGGTTTGAATGTCTATTATCTGCTCACTGAGTTTTGCCTCACTCTTTTAAATTTTCATTTTTTTTCAGATAGCGCTACTGGATCTGATCCGCCTCCCTCATCTTAGGTGCTGAGGCGTTGAGGTGGTGAGCCACCCTTTTTGGAATTGGGGGCTTCATTAATTATTTTTTTTTTGTTTTTTGGGTTTTGTCAATGGTTGTAATGATTTGATACTCGATTGTAATTTATTTTAGGCGTAGGATCAAGGGAATGGAGGTTTTGTTTTCCCCTTCCTTATTTTTGGGTTATTGATGTTTTGTTGACTGGATTAAAGAGAGCGAAGCTCTCTGTTGTTGTTTTTACTGGATTCTGGCTGTTTGTAGAAATTTGGGATGTCCTATTTATAGGGGACACTCTGCCGAAATTTCTATAAAAAGCTAGTATCTAAAAGAAAGTACATTTTATATCCAAGCTGGCTGGGGTACATCTAATGTACATATATTCGGTGTAGGGCCACCCAAAGATTATGTATTGTATAGTGAAGTAGATAAATCTATAGCTAATAATTCTGTATAGGTTTCCAAGTCGATTTCCCCCCTTCTCTTGGAGAAATGGGGCGTGACAAAAATGTTCCTAAACTATGTGCTATTTATTTCAATTATTATATCCATTTTTGACAAATTTAGGTATACTTACCTAATGGTATCATTACACTTTTCGTTAAAACCCATTAATGATATTCTTACATGTCACAAATTAGTTTGGTTCATCAAATTTTGGTAACTTCCACCTTACATTCTCACTTTTGCTGATGTATTAAATTAACAAATAACTTTTTTTTCGCTTGCTTGCCAAATTACATTTCAAAATGTGATTTTGCATGCACTAAAAAGTGTAATAAATCAACAGTTAGCTATGTGCAGCCAAGTTAAAATGGTTGTCATAACTATGAACTCAGTCAGCATGCTGTGCTAAGCTCCTATACATAGACCTGATTATGAAGTAATGCAAGCATGAGATTCATTTGAAACTCTCTTCCTCTCTTTCTGCTCTACTGTGAGTTTTACAATCCCTAATGTTATCAATCTATTAATAAAAGAGTAATTATTTTATTAAGATTTCATTTATAATATAATAACCACACTTAATAT
This sequence comes from Erythrophleum fordii, assembly GCA_032878935.1. NCBI lineage: Eukaryota > Viridiplantae > Streptophyta > Magnoliopsida > Fabales > Fabaceae > Erythrophleum > Erythrophleum fordii. The sequence continues at coordinate 950,360 of JAVQMF010000023.1, read as the reverse complement.
TAATATTCATAATAGAATAATCAATATTAATAATAAGAAGCAATGAATAATTATGATTTAACAAGATAACAAAAGTCAAATAAAGCAGAGAAAAAAATAACAATGATAGTTGAAAGATTGAATAGAATTTAAAAGTGTCAATTTCAAATAGTCATAGGCATAATATCGTAGAGCCCACCACTCAACTAAGATACATTATTGTGTTTCCTTGTCAGATTCTTAAAAAATTGAAAGGATCCAAATCATGCCTTTAGTATATGGTTGTGATCATGGAGATGATGATGGTGGTGTCCGTTGAGGAGGAGCTCGGAGCTTTGGTTGAACTGCAGGATTGCGTGTGGGGCCTGGTGGTGGGTTCAACGGCCTATTGTTGCTTCTGGACACTATTCTTCTACTTGTAAGGGTATTCTAAGGGTGCCTCAAGAGCTGCTTCAAAAGATAGTAGAAGTGCATGTACAAGGATGAGAACAACCAAGAATGTCTTTGCGACCATTTTGAGCTTGGGCATGTGTTTATTGGTAGAAAAAACAACGGAGTTAGATAGATTGTTCTAATTTTAATACACATCGCGTCGCAAATTGTGAATGTTCACCAACAAGGAATAACCTGTAAAATTTGAACTTAAGAACTTTTGGTGTTGAGGCAACCCGAATTTGTCAGCTTAGTCAACTGCAAGAGTTCTCGGAAGAGTTAGCTTAGAAGAAGAGAAGGATATGTTATTATAAAGAGATCACAAGGATGATTTTTAGGTCGTGAGTGTGCGTGCGTGTGTGTGTGTGTGTGTGTGTGTGTATAGTTAGGTGTGGAAGTCATAAATGTTTTAGCTAGACGAAGCATATCAATCAATTAGGACCAAAGGGTGAGTATGAGTTTTCTGAATTAGGACCTTTTCAATCAATTAGGACCAAAGGGTGAGTATGACCTTTTGAATGCTAAGGACATTTTGGTATTTGATGGAAACTTTTTTAACCATTGCAGGGAGACTTTTTGAAATTAATATAATATATATTTATTACTTGTTCTTTATTTGAAATATAATATATATTATAATATATCTTGTAAGTATAATTGACCAAAGATTTATCTTCGGTTAAAAGAAATTTTTTATTAAAGTAAAATATATTAATTTTAAATATAATTAAAGTATTTAATAAACTATAATAATTTATTAATATTTCTAAAAAATTTCAATATCTTTTAATTACATTATATGTGTTAACTTAATTACAAAATATTTAAAAATAAAAATAATTCAACTACGATTTAACCAAAATTGAAGCATTAAACCTTAAACCGTTATTTATTGCAGCCAATCTGATTTTTAAGAAGATTGGTTATGACTATGAACTCAGTCAGATATGTATACTAAGCTCCTATATCTAGACCTGATGGTGAAGTAATACAAGTAAGAGACGCGTTTGTTTCTGAAACTCTCTTCCTTTCTTTGTGCCTCTACTCTTGAGTTTTACAGTGCCCAACACTATCAATCTATTAATAAAAGAGTAATTATATATTAAAATTTAATTTATAATATAATAATTACATATAAAATTAATACTCATAGTAGAATAATCACTATTAATAATAAGAAACAATGAATAATTATGATCTAACAACATAACAAAAGAAGAGACCTCAAAAAAAAAAGAGAATTAGAATAAAGGATCAAAAAATGAAAAAATTTATTTTTAAGGACCTGTTACCACTTGTTTTAAGATGATTATCATTAAATTTAACAACAATAAGTTAAATTTAATAGTAAAGGTCTTTAAAAATAAATTTTTTCACTTCTTAATCCTTAAATGTAATTTTTTCCAAAAAAAAAACCAATAGTGGTAGAAAAACTAAATAGAATTTGAGAATATCAATTTCCAGAAAACAAAAAAATACAACGTCTTAGAGTTTACCATTCAATTAGGAATTACCACTATTTCAGTAACTTTGACATACATGTTTCTCTATCTTTAAAATTGACATTGTAAATTTCTTACAAATTTGAGAGGATCTAAATCATGTAATTATTATCATATACTTGTGATCATGGAGATGGTGGTGGTGATGGTGGTGGTGGTGGTGGGGGTGGTGGTGGTCGTGGCAGGGGTGGACGAGGAACTGGGGGCTTTGGTTGAACAGGAGGATTGAGTAAGGGGGGCGGTGGTGGGCTCAACCGCCTATTGTGTCTTCTGGATACTACCTTCAACTTGTAAGGGTCTTCTAAGGATGCCTCAGGAACTGCTCCAGCAGATAGGAGTGCGGTTACAAGGATGAAAGCAACCAAGAGTGTCTTTGCAACCATTGTGAGCTCGTACATCTGTTTTCTGGTAGAAAAAAACAAAGCAGTTAGACAAATTCTTCGAGTTTCAGTACAATTTGTGGATGTCTACCAACAAGAGATGATCAATAAAATTTGAACCCAAAAGCTTGTAGTGTTGATACAACTGGAATTTGTCAACCGATCCAACTCTCAACTACTAGAGCTTTTGGAAGAGTTAGCTTAGAAAAAGGGAAGGATATGTAATCATATATATATATATATATATATATATGGAGGTTGCAAAGATGACCTAACTTGTGGAAAAAATTAAATAGTGCGGTTGAGTGGGGAAGTCATAAATGTTTAGGTAGAGGGAACTTTCGTGGAAAGAGTCAAAAATAGAGAAAGATCCCCATGTGGGTATGAGTTTTTTGAATGAGGACCATTTTTATTAATTTATTCTTCTTTTTATAAGACATTTTAGTGTTTGACGGAGACTTTCTTAGCCATTGCAGGGAGACCCACTCGGCAAGAGTGGAATTATGTTCAACAATTTATTACCATCCACATAGAATTTCACTTTGGATTCTTTTCTATGTGGTGGCTGTACTATACGAGGAATTTAAAGTAGTTAAATAAATAATAATAATTCTTTTTTAATTTTAAAAAGACATTTGTCTTCCTATTTGGGGCACAACATCCTTTAGGCATCTGGATGCATAGAGTTCATGTGGCACAAGATGAGGATTACCAAATTGAGAGAATAAATTTCACTTGATCTCAATCGTCTAACATATTCATCATATAAATTATGCCACATCATTGTTTCTTAACTAGAATCTTTTGCATTTAGTATCTAAATAGACTAGATAAATTTAGAGAAAAAGAAAGTAGGTGAGATTCACCGAATTGCTGTGTGTCCAATTTCTGGCCTTTAGTCTAGAAGGTATTAATTTTTGTTCTCCAAACATAATTTCTGTAAGTAAAAAATATATGGTTATGTGAATGGGAAGTAATAATGATTTTTACATGGAGAGGGAAGAATTACAAAAAATAATGGATTCTTATTACTGTCTATCAGTGGCCAGCAGTAATGTCTCCATTGATTATGGCCAAGATGTAGGGAGTATGGATTTGAAAAAATGAACGTTCTCAACTGTTTTTCTAAACCAAATTACAAAAGGATGATTAAATTTCAAATCCTTTCAAGAAAGACCCCAAATGGGCCAGCAATATAATTTAAAAGGCTTAATTATTAACATTAGTTTAATTAAAACAAATATTGCATATTGGAGCAGCTAAAAAACAGAAGAACTGTTTTCAGCTTTTGGAAGAAACTACCCTTTCACTTCAAATATATCGATTGAGTTTGTTTCTGGGTAATTTCGATTATGTGCTGAACTTCTGCTGACAATGGTGTTTCACTGTATCCATTTTTGTCTTTTTTTTAATTGATATTAATTTATTAGATGAACCGATCAAGATAGATTTACATTTGAGTGTGTTAGATTGCTTCACTGATTCTGCACTTTCCTCCATTTATTCTGTGAACCCATGCTTTGAAGTTGGCACAATTAGCAGGATAAATATGGTACAATTTTCCAGAAGAGAAAACAGAGTCGAAAAATGTAATACTTGGCTAATATGCTTTACTCCATTTATTTTGCACCTTCCTCAAAAACAATAATTGAAAATGGAATTTGGATCTCCTAATTTTCTAACATCAACATGATACTATTATGTTGGAAAGAGATAAATTGAAGGATATAAGTTCCATACATATACATTCTCAACCTCTCTCTTTCAACGTTGGATCCCATATCTTGTGTCTATCTCTCTTTAATATGATATCATTATATTAGCGCCAAAAAATAAAAGGATCCATTCTCTTAGAAATGGCACTCTAATAATTTTCCTTACTGTTTACACATAAAATTGAATCTGAATCTCTTCATTTACTGTTTAAATATCGGAAATAAATTTAAGAAAAAACAAAAAACAAAAGAACAAAGAGAATGGTTAGAGCCCACTTAATCTGTGGGGCTTTATACATTTCACACTTTTTTCTCTCTCTATCTTTCACTAAATTTATCTTCCACATTTAAGGGTAAATACAAAAAAAATCCGTAGGACATAAAAAACGCATGGTGCTATATTGTTGTTTTCTGTTTTAATTAATGAAATTATGTGCGGTATTTACTATTTGTTGTTAGTTGTGTAAAGGGTATACTCTGTACTAATACTCAACACTTGATATCCAGCGTGTAATATCTACTATTCTATTCATTCGGGTATTGTGGATATATATTTTAGGATACAAATGTTTGAATTGATTTTTTTTTTTTCCGGTGATAGTAAACGTTTTCTTTTGATAGAGATTCGGATTATGCAAAAACGTAAAAGATATCTGCCAATTGCCATCCCTATACAGGTTATATATACATACCTTCAATAGTATCCCCAAATTATATTCATTTAGCCGCAACATTGATATATAGCTCACCAAGCTAAATGAATATTTAGAATTATCAATGGGTGAAATAATGGAGATGGCGTGGTTACAAAACAGGGTAAGTTCAAAGATAAAAGATGGAAATAGATCTTTTGCATTGAGGATCCCTCTATAGTATTTCTGCAATAAATTTTGTGAAGACAAGGAATAGCGTGTTTTTAAAAAAAAAAAAATGTTGAGAGATACGACTAATGAATGAGATCTCATTACAAAGGATCCAATTAGAGACAGAGTAGGTTTCAAAACAACCAAAACAAATTATGTTGGTCTTCATGGCCACCAAGCCTCTTTTAGAACGACTAAAGGAAGAGGGAGGAGAAGCTATTCAAGATGAGATGCATCTTCCTTGGCTAGTAGGAGAATTAATTGCAGCTATTTTGGATTATCCCTCATATATGTTTCACCAGGCAAACAATAGTTGATTATGCCACAGCATACAAGCACTTTTCTCTAGTTCCACAATTTCCATTCATTCTATTAATCAAAGAGATTTAAATTTTGTAATTAAAATGCTGAAATATGTTAGAATACATAGTGGGTGTAAACAAAAGGAGCACTTTTGTCATAGCTTCCAAAAATTGAAAATATACAGTATAATAAAAAAGATATATTTTAACTCAATGTCAGACAAATAGAATACAAAGCTTAAAAAACCTATGGAAGAGAGAAGTAGTATATGCAAAGGTATATAAAAAGGAAGAATAAATTTCGAATTCAAAATCTGAAACCAAATAGAATCATTCAAACTTAATTATAATTTAAAAAAAATTATACAAATCAAATGAAATATAACAAAAATAAAGTCAATCAAATATTATTGTTATTAATTTATATTAATTAAAATAGAAAATGTACACTTATAAAAATTTTGGGGAAATGAATTTTGGATTTGAAATTTTTTTTTGGGAAAAATAAGAATTATTTGTTTCATGAGATTTTTAGAAACAATTTTATTCTAATAAAAATAGAGTTAACACTGATTGATAAAATTTTAATTATTAATTGAATCAATTATGGCATAATTTAATTAGCATCAATCTACATTAGGAATAATGCTTTTTTAATAATGTAAAACAATTTTATTGAAACATAATTGTAATTAAAGGAATCTTAAACAAGAGATCAATCCTTATAAATAAATGAATTAACATCAAGTAAAATCTAGTAAGCATATGCTAAAATAAATAAAACACAAAAAATTTTTTAAAAAAAAACTAAGCAATGCAATCGAACAATTCCAAGGTGGAGGAAAATGACATTCTTTCTTGAAATAGGATGAAGGTTAGGAAAGCAAAGATAGGATTTATAGGAGAATGCTTGATGGCACCTCAAGAAGAAGCATGGATGGTAGGGGAGGATAGTGAAATCAAAGCTAATCTGGAGTGAAAACTTTCATATAGAGACCTACTTCTTAATGGGGATCATAATCAGCAAAAGGATTTGTTAGAAGATACCTGAGTCTGAAGAAAGTGAGGAAGAGGATACGTCCAATTTGTTTGGGATAAAAGACCCAGAGAAAGAGATTGAGATTAAAGTAATAGAAAATAAAGGGCTAGACTTCTACCTTTTGTGGGAGGAGTAAAGAAGGTTAAAGAGGCCATGGAGGAAAATATTGATTTTGAAACTATTAGGACATATGATCGGGTATAATTACCTATCAAAGAAAGCTCAAAAATTCTGGGGAAAGATGGGAGAATTGAACTTGTGGATATTGGGAATGTTTTTTTTTCCTTGTCAAATTCCAAACTATTTTGGATCGTAATTTCCCTTTGACAGGAGGTCCCTCAATGATTTTAGACTATTATTTAGCCATTTAGCAATAAAGAGATGATTTTGATCCTAAGAATAAGGCAATTAATAGAATCACTACATGAGGGCATCTACCAGGATTACCAATGGAGTATTATAGCAAAAAATTCCTTTTTGATTTGGGAAATCAAATTGACAAAACTACTTTGAATCACTCGAGGGGATATACACGTGTTTGTGTCGAACTGGATCTAATGGTCCCTTTTTCACCTAGTTATATGATCAAAGGGAAAGAATAGTAAATTGAGCATGAGGGAATTCATCTAATTTGGTATAAGCATGATCTAGAACACCGTAGCAATAGAAGGGAGAAGACAACACATGGGAAACAAATTGCTTGAACATGAAAAATAAAGTCCAAATAGTGGATTAGGTTGCCACCATCAGCGAAAAACGTACAGTATGGACCATGGATGGTGATCTAGAGACAGAAAGTAGACAAGTTCAAGGAATAGAGATGAGGTTGAAAAACAAAACAACTCTTTGAGATTTTCGATCATAGATGAAGTTACAACATCAAAGGAAGATAATCGAATTCTAGTGTTAAATGATATTTCAAATATTGGAAATGGAGATGCAAGGCCAATGTCTATTAGCAAGAAAAAAGAAATGGGCTCTTTTCCAAAAGAAGCCAAAATGAGATCTTAGGTGAGCTATAATAAGGCAAATAAATAGGGGGTCAAAAAAGCCTACTTGTAGGATAGTATACTAATGGGCCAAGTAAAATGTGTGTGCAAAGTGAGGCCACAAGTTGGAGAGTCAAATCCAAAGGTGGGACCCAAAGAACACTGTCTACGTAAAAATCTTATACCCTATTTGATCTGATATAAAGATATGACATAAAAGGGAATATAATTAGAGGATGTAATGATAAAGGGAGTATAAAATATGAATTGATAGAGATAAGTAAGATAAAAAATAATTATTTTATTTTTATTTTTAAAAATATAATTTGATTGATAAAATAATAAATATAAAAATATAATAAACATTATACAAATTATGTAAAAAAAATATCTTTCGTGATACACCCAATCAAATGGAGCCTTAGTATAATTGCTATGCAAAAAACACCTTGTTAATATAGAAATAGGAAATACTCGAGAAGCCTTATCATCTTATCATCTATGACTAAGTCTGAAACCAAGATGGGAAAACCTCTTAATATATGGACTTAGAGCTGCGGAGTCATTTTGGAGAGCGTGAATATCTATAAAATGGAGATTTATGAAGATTATAGAAATAAAGGGGATAAACCCAATGATTTGATAATGAATTAAGTGATCTATGTCTTGAGTTTTTTCTTAGTCTGTTGAACTATTGATCTTCTTCTTTCACCTTTAGCTGCTATGTTTATCATATGGAATTGTTGTGGCGGCAATGCTTTAAAAGAATTTTGAAGATTGAAAAATCAAACTTTGTTGTTTTCCCTAGAACTCACATAAGTAAGACTAATGCGGAAAGAGTGATTAAGAAGATGATGTTTACTTACTATGAGATTGTGGAAGCCATAGGCCTGATGGTGGTATTTGGCTTTTATGGAATAATAGATCTTTCGAGTTTATGGCTCTTTGCAAACATAGCCATTCATTTGTTTCTTAAACTCTCTTCCTCTCTTTTTGCCCCAACTCTTAGTTTTACAATCCCCAATACTATCAATCTATTAATAAAAGAGTAATTATTTATTAAAATTTTAATTTATAATATAATAATTACATTTAAAATTTATACTCATAATAGAATAATCACTATTAATAATAAGAAGCAATGAATCATGATCTAACAATATAACAAAAGTCAAGTAGAGATGAAAAAACATTAAAGAAAAAAACAACGATAGTAGAAAAACTAAATAGAATTTGAAAATATCAATTTTTTTTAAAAAAATACAACATCCTAGAGTTTACCATTCAATTAGGATTTACCAGTATTCCAGTAACTTTGACATACATATTTCTCTATCTTTAAAATTGACATTGCCAATTTCTTACAAAACTGAGAGGATCTAAATCATGTGATTTTTATTGTATACTTGTGATCATGGAGATGGTGGTGGTGGTGGTGGTGGTGGTGTCGGTGTCCGTGCACGAGGAGCTGGGAACCTCCATTGAAAAGGATGATTGTGTGAGGGGGGCGGTGGTGGGTTCAACAGCCTATTGCTTCTTCTGGATGCTATCTTCAACTTGTAAGGGTCTTCTAAGGATGCCTTAGTAACTGCTTCGGAAGATAGAAGTGCAAGTACAAGGATGAAAGCAACCAAGAGCGTCTTTGCAACCATTTTGAGCTTGAACATCTGTTTTTCGGTAGAAATAACAAAGTAGTTAGACAGATTTTTCTAGTTTCAATACAATTTGTGGATGTCTACCAATAAAATTTGAACCCAAAAGCTTGTAGTGTTGATACAACTGGAATTTGTCAACTGAGTCAACTAGCTTTTGGAAGAGTAAGCTTAGAAAAAGAGAAGGATATGTAATGATATATATAGAGGTCACAAGGATGACCTAACCTGTGGAAAAAATTAAATGGTATCGTCGTGGGGTGTGGAAGTCCTAAATGTTTAGGTAGAGTAAAGAGTGAAAGCTAGACGAAGACCCCAAGGTGAGTATGAGTTTTTTGAATGAGGACCTTTTCTATCAATTTATTCTTCTTTTTATAAGACTTTTTGGTGTTTGACGAAGACTTTCTTAGCCATTGCAGGGAGACCCACTTCAGCAAGAGTGGAATTAAGTTCAACAATTTATTACCATGGGCATAGAATTTCACTATCGATTCTTTACTATGTGGTGGCTGTACTATACAAGGAATTTAAAGTATTTAAATAAAAAAATTAATTTTTTTTCAAAAAGACATTTATCTCCCTATTTCGGGCATAACATCCTGTGTGCATCTGGATGCATAGAGTTCATGTAGCACAAGATGAGGATCACGAAATTGAAAGAATAAATTTCACTTCATCTCAAAACGTATTTATCATATAAATTATGCCACATCATTGTTTATACCAAGTGCACCAAAGCGTTAACTTGATTCTTTTGTATTTAGCCTCTAAATAGACTAGATAAATATAGAGAAAAAGAAGGTAGATGAGATTCACTGAATTGCTCGAAGTGATTTTCCTTTGCGTTGGTTGTAGTTACTTTGTGTCCAATTTCTGGCCTTTAGTTTAGAAGGTCTTCATTTTTGTTCTCAAAGCATAATTTTTGTAAGTAAAAAAATATATGGTTGTGTCAGTGAGAAGTAGAAATGATTTTTATATGGAGAAAGAAGAATTACAAAAAATAATAATTTTTTTAATTGCTGTCTATCAGTGGGCAGCAATAATGTCTCTATTGATTATGGCCAAGATGTAGGGACTATGTATTAAAAAAAAATGAACGTTTTCAACTGTTTTTTCTAAACCAAATTATAAAGGATGATTAAGTTTCAATTCTTTTCAAGAAAGATCCCAAGTGGGCCAGCAATATAATTTAAAAGGCTTAATTAACATTGGTTTAATTAAAACAAATATTGCACATTGGACCAGTTTTTTTTTTAAAAAAACTGTTTTCCAGCGTTTGGAAGAAGCTACCCTTTCACTTCAAATTTATCGATTGAGTTTATTTCTGAGTAATTTCGATTAGGTGCTGAACTTCTGCCGACAATGGTGTTTCACTGTATCTATTTTTGCCTTTTTTTTATTTGGTATTAATTTATTACATGAACCGATCAAGATAGATTATATTTGAGTGTGTAAGGTTGCTTCACTAATTCTGCACTTTCCTCCATTTATTCTATGAGCCTTGAAGTTGGCATAATTAGCAGGATAACTATGCTTTACATCAGAAGAGAAAACAGAATGGAACAATATATTACTTGGCTAATATGCTTTACATTATTTATTTTGCACCTTCCTCAAAAACAATAATTGAAAATAGAATTCAAATCTTCTAATTTTCTGATGTCAATAATTAAATGTATTGCTTGCAAGACATATTATGCTTGTATTTACTAGAAGTATATTGGTATTTTGCACCATGTATATCTTATCAATCCTCTCACCCGTTGGAAAAGCTTATAATGTCACCAGTTTTTTTTTTTTTTTTTGGGTAGTCTAGTTTAAAGGAAGAGCAAAATTGTTGTCCTCATTGACAAGATGAATAGCGTATTGTTTTCATTAGTCACTGAGCGTATTGGTTTCGTCATCAATGATTTTCATAGGAAAAGTTAATTTAGAGGATTGAAAATAAATTTAATTATATAGATTTTTTAATTCATATTAATTTAACATTTCATTTCACTCAAATTTTAAGGTGTATGTGAATTGTTATACTTACCATTTTAGAAATTATTATATTATTATATTAAAATAATAATAAAAACCTATATATAATAAATATTTATATAAAATTATAATTTTTTATTTTTAAAAATAAAATAAGAAAAAAAGGTGAATTGGAACCAAAAGAAAAATTTACATATCCATATATTTGAATATAATGTAATATTATGTTGTAAAAGTTCTATTCAATTTAAAAGGAATGAACATGTAAAAATAATTTTTGTATGGAGTTTTTTTTAATACATTTTTACGTATCTTTTTTGTAACATTATGGAGGGTAGTTTACAAACTTGTAATTATAAACATCTCTTATACATGGTCATTGTTTAATGCTTATTACTAATGCTTTTTTGTTTTGATCAAAGCCATGGTTTGCCAATGGAGTAAAGGAAAGGAAAGGGAAGACCTAGTTGTTGGGGCTTATGGAGAGCCGAATAGTAATAGATATTGGATCAAGTTCAAGAGCCAGAGCCACAGTATCCATTAGTTTTTTTTTTTTTTTAAGTTTAAATTACTCATTTATTTCATTAAAAAAACTAAATGATTTTGGACTTTGATCTTTCAAATGTAACATTTTCTATTTAGTTCTTCAATAATTTTTTCCCAGTCATTCTCATTCTTTTGGATAACCAAATTAAAAAAACTAGCCCATATTTCTTCAAACACAGAGACAAAAATGACTGGCAATAATTATTAGGAGACAACATTGAATATAATAACATATATAGACACTCATTATAGCATGGTGAGAACAATTATCGGAACAAATAATGAAGTTAAGATGCTTTCTATGCATATTTTAATAAGTTTTACCTTTGATAAAATTATAAAATACAATAAATATAATATGTTATTATTACAAAAATTAATATGTAAAAATTAAAATTATGAAATACTATTATTAACTTATATGAAAAATAATTTTAAAATATTCATTGCAAGGAAAGAATTTGGCCTGACATATTTGCTTTGGGTTATGATTTAGCAGTTCAACTACTATATCAAAATAATTCAATCTACTTCAATTGCAAAAATAGTCTAATAATAACCTAAAAATTTGAACTAATCTAGTCCGTTCAACCGGTAAATTAGCGACCCAACCATCAAGTTGATCCAACTCAAATATTATATTTTACTTAGGTAATTCTTGTTATTTCAAATCTTCAAGAAAATAATAAATAAATATTGAAATATTGGAAAATAATTTTTTTGAAAGTACCATATTTAGGATCCTAAAAAAATGAAGAATGTGAAAATATTAAAAATATAATTTCTAGTTTTGTCAATTTGTGTACATAAACTTTATATAAGACATAAAAATACTAATAACTTGTTCTAAGTTTGGACTATGATGTTATGGACTAGTCCATAGTTCATTTGTTTTATGTGTAATTCACTTTTTTTTAAGAAAAAGAAAAAAAAATAAAATAAAATAAAAGTCAAAATTTTATGTATAATTAATGTTTTATGTATAATTCCTAGGGCAACACTCGCTTGGGACATACAAAAAGCAGAGCAAAAATTCAAACGGAACAGAGGAAAGAGGAAATCTTCTTTGTCTTCTTTTTCATGACATGGTCCATTTCTGATTTTAGCAACGTTTTAGTTAAGAAAGATATAACTATCTATATTTGTATTACTTATTTGTTTAATTTAATTTTTTAATTATCAATTTAAAAGGATACAAAAATAAAAAATTTAGATGATCAAGAGTGGTGTTGGAAGTTATCTTTTCCCATTCTATTGTATTTTCAAAATATATTCTCAGACAACGGCTCAACTTACTTTTATCATTTCATTTTATCTTTTGGTTATCTATCCAAATCAATCCTAAATAAATAAATAATTTATTTTCCGTAATTATTTGAACAAGATTACTAGAGTGGTTTTTACTGTGACTGTGACTTTTGCATCCTGCAAATTTTATAACTAAACCCCCCAAATGTTTTTTTTTTTTTTGGCAATCTATTAATATGACTGTCAAAATCCTAAGTTGATATTACAATTTAATATAAGATTATAATTTTATTTGAAATATGACAGTTAAATAGTTTTAATTTTAAAAAATATATACTGTACAAAAGTTTAATTTTTTTAACAAAGATATAAATTAAATAATAGATTTCTATGATATATATCAAATCTCAAAAAAAAAAAATCATGTAAACTTTTTAAAACAAAATATGTATATTAAATATAATTTAGCCAAACTTTAAAAAATTAATATAATTTACTTTTATTTAAATGATGCATTGAACATTATAGACTCTTGCCTCATCTACATTGTCACCTATTATTAATTATAATCGATCTAACTTGAGCATGAAGTCTATAAAAAAAGCCACCATTTACCATGACGGTGGTCATCTTGACTTGAAGCTCAAAGAAGTTGATCATCAAATATCAAAGACTGCTCGAACAACTCAGGATCCACATTAACAAATAAAGCATAGCCAAAGAGCTTGGAGACTCTGCTTCTTGTACATCTCTATTCCTCACTCAACCTAAGCAATACGAGTAGCAATTTAAACCTTCCATCTCTATTATTATTATTATTTCTATTTCAATTATCTAATTTTTTAAAATATTGATATTATTTTTTATTTTAAAAAATAAAACATAGATAAAAAATCTTTCAACTTCTATTAGACAAACAATTTTATTTAATAAAAAGTAAAAGATTATTTTTATCTTACATTTTATTTCTTTAAAAATTAAAAAAATGAATAGTTGTAATTAATATATATATATATATATATATGGGTTACAAAATTTTTAAAAAATCAAAATTACTAATCAAATTAATCAACACAGCTGAATAGCATAATGTGCTGCGCAACTTAAGAACTCATTTGGTGTGCGAAGAGTTTAGTAAAGAAATGAAAATGTAACAAAAAAGTGATTTTGAAGATGAAAAATGACTTTAATATCTTTATTTCTAAGAATTAAATAATAATTAGTATATAATGGTAAGTAATGATTAAATTATTATTATAAAAACAAAATAGATTTTATACAAAAATTTTGCTTTCCTTTTCATTTTTTCTTGAGATACCAGAAAATTCCAAATCGTAGCCAAAAAAGGGAAAAGCCCCGTAGCCACGACAATGGATATGAACCAAAAGAGTATATTATGCACTGTCTTGAAATATAATGTCATTTTCATCAAGTCAGCCTTTTAATTACAGATAATTGTTATATTAATCATGTATGTCAAAATTTTTAATTTAAACAATTTAAATAAAAAAGCATGTAATTAAATAATAGGCATTTTTTTTTCAAAAGTACATTGCATGGTAATAATGAGATATTAATAACTTATAAAATAATTAAGTACTAACTATCTACTTCTAATTAATTCTTGTTGGTAAATATTTTATGAATACATAATTTGGTAAATTTGTCATTGCTTTTGAAAATAATATAAATAACGATATGAATTATTAATTATGTTTTGTTTAAGTTTAAATTATTATGGACTTTTATTATAAATATTTATTACTTTTCATTTTAGTAGTCTTGCTTAGTGGTCAACTCTCTTTATTTTTAGATGAATTTTTTAGTATTCAAAGACAAGTTAAGTAGCCTCTAATGTTCTAAAAATTGAACTAATTATTAAATAAAAAAACTAATTTATGGTTTAATTGTCAAATTATAATTGAATTAGTTGAACTAATTTATTTTAAATATATTAAATAAAAATTTTCATAGAATTTAAATTAATAAATGTTAAAAATATAGTTATAAATAATATAATATATACATATATAATAGTTTAGAAAAAATATATAATCTCATTTAGAACTTTTTTTTATATATAATAATTTGTACTATTACAATAATCAAACAACATTGGTGAAACCGCATTGGTTCAACTCAATTTTTGATCAATTTTAAGACATACTGATTTGCAAGCTCTTTCAGATTGGACAAGAGTCCAATTCATCTATTTTCCAATTAAATCGTTGATCCTGTGTAATTTTGAATTCATCTAAAATTCTAAGTATGTCATTAACACTTTAAAATTTTGGAATATCTTAAGTAACTGCTATTTTTATAAAAAATAAAAATAAAACAATATTACATGCCTAATGTGAAAGTGAGTGAAACGTATTTTACCATATAAAAATTAAACGGTCTTTAATTTTGTCTCTGGATTATTTTGAGACATAATTTGAAAAGAAAAATTATTTGGCTCAAATTCTTTCATTTTAAATGGTTTCAAATTAATATATATATATATATATATATATATATTTGACACGGATATTTTGTATTTCTAAAGTAATTTCTGTATAAATATATTATAAATAAATAACATATATTTAAATGGTAAAGAACTTTTAATGAGGATTTCACTTTACTAGTGATGTGTACTTTAAAGTTTCCACTCAGATATTATGCCTTGCTGATCTTGGTTATGCAGTCAGAGGGGATGCACCGACAGTAGTACTTTCCAATAGGAATTAAAAAAAAATGTGGGAAATCAGAATTATATAAAGATTTTATATTACTATAGTATACACATAAATTTTAAGATAATCTAATGATAAAGAAATTCAACCTCAAAAGAGATTGAAAGTACTTAAATAACTTGAAAAAAAGATAAAAAAAAATTTATTATTTGGTTTAAACATGGCAAAAGTAAAAAAAAAAAAAAATTTAATTGAATATATTTATATTAAACAGATTTTTAAAAATTATTTTAAAAAATTTAATGACAAAAAATTTAAATTGTGTAAAAGAATTATAAATTAAGATTTTAAATGAACAAAATTGTTTTTAAATTCTTTAAAATATTTTTTAAATTTAAAATTTCTTAGTTTAAATATTTTTTTTAGAATTTTAATTATAATTTTTCCTTTAAAAACAAAAAGAAATAAGAATAGTTTGTGATGGTTGAACGCAATTACGAGGGACTGATCAATGCTTGTGGGCCAAAAAGCAAAAGTCAATCGCACCTTCATATGCACCAAACACAACCAACTTCTCTTTTCGTTTTCATACCTTGAAATCTGCACCTGTAAACCTTTTTTTTTTTTCATAAAATTCAATTTCATCTGTCAAGGAAATAACAATAATAATAATAAAGAAGCTAATTTTTTTAAAGATTTGATTAAATTATATTTATTTTTTATTATAAAACTATCACATGATTCTTTTAACATTTGGCAGATATTAATTTTATATCATTTACTTTTTTAATAAAATTAATTTTTTTATAGAACATTAGATTATAATTCTATTTTTAAGTTTTAATTTGAGATTATGATTTATTATTTATATAAAAATAAAATATCTAAGTAAATTAAAAAAAGAAATCTCAATCAAATATTGAAGGGATGAAATAATATTTTTAAAATAACCAAAAACATAGCAGATACAATTTAGTCAAATAAATTAGAAATTTATTCTTCTTCTAATAATAATAATAATAATAATAATAATAATGTGTTAGTTTTGGAATTGTAAAATTAAGAAGAGTTAAAGTAAAATTTCTAACATCAATGCACTTCAAGATTTGTAACTAGTTATAGTTAAGTGACACCTAGCAAAGTGTGAGGAAGTGTTCCCTCTTTTGAAAGTGTGATGACCCACAATTTATAAGGATTTAAGGCTCCCTCGCAACTTGACTCATGTTCTTTCTTTACAATAATGACAATTGGTACCTTTCTTTAAAGACATAAAGAATGGAAAAAATTTCAGTATGTTAAAGATATTTTTATATTAAATGATTTTAAATTTTAAAATTACTTCAAAGGATCCTAATATCATAATTTTAAACTGCATGCATAAATTACTATTTAAGACTTTAAATTAAAATTTTTGATTCTAGGATTTTTTTTCAAAAAATAATTTTAAATTTTAAGATATATTAGTATAAATATTTTTAATTTAGATTCCTTCGCTGTAATTTTTTCAAAAAATTAAAAAAAAAATAGAAAAGTTACTCCTTCCGTGCCATGACGGTTGGAACATAAATTCATTCTTTAAAGTCGTAAGTTGTGGACTTGTACGCTGTAGTTATTCCTCTTTTAAATACTTATAACTCCTTTCTAACAATCTGTGAATTATAGGAGAAAAAATATATCTTATTTTTTTAACCTAAAATTTAATTATCGTTTTAAGATATTAATTTTAAAATGTAACAGTTAAAACACTTTGTGTTAAAAAAATACAAAAGCCTCTATTAAATGGGACTAAAAATATTAACGTTTTATATTTTTTTTAAATAATGAGGTATTTGTTGTAATTTAAAATTAATGTACTAAGATTATAATCAGGTCTTAATTTAAAAAGATAAATGTATTTTCCTCTATGTTAAAATTTCGTAAAATATTATTGCTTACTTGGTATGTTAATTTTAATATTGTGTAGGCTATTATACTAAAACACTAATTTCTTAATATCTTTCCAACATTATTTTAAAAAAATGAGTAACGGTCGATTACTTGATTAGATGATAATTTGAAATAGTATTTTAAAAAAATGAAATGAAATAATAAGTATCAGAGTTATTAAATTATAAAACTTTCTTTTATCTACCTTAATTATTTTAAACAGGATAATTTTAAAAAAAATTGTATTTTATCTGGGTCGGAAACCCAATTGGAGTCAAATTATTCCCCAAAAAAATTAAAAATAATAAAAATAAAATGAAAAAATAATTGAATTGATATGAACGAAGTAATTAATGCCTTTCCATCAATGCACTAGTTGTTACAATCACTTTACCTAAATATAATTAATATATAAGGTTTGCTTCACCTTTACTCTTCCAAGTTTAAAAAATATAAAGTAAACTAATAATTTTGTTTAAGCAAAATTAATCTCCTCCTCATTTCGTCCTGTAAAGATAATTTTTTAAAATTTAATTTCTTAAAACGTTTTTTTCCCCCACTGGTTTTTCCTTTGGACAAAACCACTATTACTTGAATTAAAGTTCCCTGCATTTAATTTATGATACATTTAGAAAAAAGAAAAAGAGGGCCTTTTTTCTATAGGGTTCAAGAGTTATTTTTTTAATTATTTTTTATTTTAATATTTTTTATTTAACAAATATATAAATAAAATAATATTTGTATTTCGTATATTATATCAAATATAATTAATTTATTCTATTTATAATTTTATTTTTATTAATTTTTATACTTAACAAGTTCTAGCTCCAAACAAAGTGTACGGACTTTCAAAACACTGTCATTTTGTCTGACTTTAGAAATCTTGAAACCACAGTGACATCATTTTTAAAATTATGTTAGCTGATTTTATGAAATTAAACAAAACAACATTTGGGAGATTTAAAACTTTTAGACAGGTATATATCATTGATTATGATTATGTAAATTTTCATTTATATCATATATTAACTAATTTATCTGGTAATTATGGCTTTATTATCATTATGTTTAAGGAACTAAGTTGGCAAGTTTGGTCTATAAATAATCAGATTAAAAAAATAAATTCCAAAACTTATAAGCGATTTACTTTACTCGAAAATATATTTAGAAGTGGATCTTTTAATATCCAAAAATAAATAAATAAAGAAAATGAAAGTTGTCTGGTGCCATGGTCTCAATCTCTGAACCTCTGTTCTGTATTGCGCCTCTTTATGAGAGTCTCGTTGCACAATTATTCCCTCACTTCCTCTGCTTCCACCTTCTGCTCTCTGTCTCCAAACCACAGAAAAAACTGGTAACAAGTCACTCTCATCATCTTCTCTCTCTCTCTCTCTCTCTCATATTTGATTTTTGTCTTTCAGAGGCAATGCAGTTCGTTCATTAGCTTATGCTGAACCAAATATCTCTCTCTTGTCTCTGCATTTTCTCTGCTGTCTTTTCAAGTTTATAACCTTTACTGTTCAATATTCATTTAGTCCTTCACTTCTTCATGGTCAATGTGGAAATGACTCAGCTTTTTTTTTTTTTTTTGCTTATTGGTTCTCTGTGAAGTGACTTCTCAGGACTCTTCCTAGTATTTCATTTCAGTACCATTCACATCCATTTCTTCAAATTCATCTTCAAACAAACAGAGTCATGGCTCATCAGGTACCATTTTCCCCTCTTTCTCTCTTTCAAGTAGATTGCCATAAATCTAGTATCAATTGGTTTCTTCTTAAAGAAAATAGTTGGGTAATCCCATTTTTCTTACTTCTGAAACGAAGAAATTGAAACAAAATATTAATTTTCAGAGTAACACAGTGATAAAATTTTTCTCTGTTATTGATTTTTCGCTTGTGGGTTTGGGGGTTGATGTGAAGCAGGAAGAAGGGTGGCCATTGGGGCTGAGGTTATTGAATGCAAGAATAGGGTTAGTGAGAAATGGTGATTTCTCTGGGTCTGTCTCCTTCAGCACTATGCTCACTGATTCCCCAGCCTCTTCAATGGATTCTTCCTCAGATCTTGATACCCAGGTTTGTAAATTTTCTCTGAAGACGACATACTTTTTAAGATAAAAACGAAAAAGCACTCCAGGTTTTGATACCAAATTAATAACTTTCTTTTTCTTTTCTCTATCTTCTTTTTCCTTGCTCTCTTGACTACAATGATGCCACCATTTTAATTTTTTCCGAGTAGTATTTTTCAAAGAGATCATAGAAATTAGGATTGTTCAAAAGTTCCGTTTGATTAAATTTAAAATTAAAATCAAATCGAACCAACTTAATTAATTTAATATTTTGTTAAATTTTATTGATTTTAAATTCTAATTTATTTGTTTTGATTTTTATTTGAGTTAATTTGATTTGATCTGGTTTGATTTATATTTTTTCTGTTCAAAAATAATTTTTTTAAAAAATTTTATTTTCTGTAATATGTAAAATTTAACTTTTAATATCTTACATTTCTTAAAATTTTGACCAATAATAATTTTAAAATAATTTATTATTTTTATCTTTTTTTTTTGTTTTAAAAAATTTCATATATTTAAATAAGTTTTTAAAATGAGAAAAAAAAATAAGAATAACATCTTATAATAAAATAGTGTAGACAATTTGTATAATTTTTTAAACTATATAAAGAATGTAATTTTGATTCAAGTTTAATTGATAAAAGATCTTATTACTTTTTAAAAAAATATTAAATTTTAATTAGGTGCAAGTTTAATGGTTCGGTTAACTGAACCGAAAAAAATTAACAACTAATCCGATTTAATCGATTTTAGAATCACAAAAATCAAACTAAATCAAACTAATTTTTAATCAATTTTTATCGATTTGATTTGGTTTAATTGGTTTGATATAATTTTTGTTCACCTTAGTAAAAATAAAGTATCTCAATTATTTTGTACATATTGTGATTTGGTTTTTCTATATTACAAAATTTATTTTGCGTCTGGCCAGTAAAATAATAAACTAAAAAAAATAAAATAAAACATTAGAAGCACAAAGCTCGCATGTCTCTCCCTCACGAAACATAGGCATTTGATAAGTGAGGTTTTTGTGGACATTTGCAATAATCAGTGTTTTGTCTGCAGTGCTATGCATCCATTCATATGACTATGACTTTGGGACATAGCCACTACTTTGATCACCCAAAATAAATAATATATTATTATATCCACCCTTTTGTTTGTTTCTTGGGTTTCTTTTTCAGATTTCAATAATTGTGTAATCTTGTTTTCTATTCCATGATATTCTTATTTTTCTGATATATGCAGCCTTTGTCATAATACAAGCAATTGCAGGTTAAATATTCATTTTCTTGTAGCTTTATTTCACCCATGCTAATGAATTAATTTGAATCTAATTAAAGATGAAAGAGGCATCCAAAGTGAGATTAATTAGATGACAATTTATTTGATTGAGATTTAATTATTATTTAAAAAAAAAAGTTCATTACTAAATGGACTAGGTTTGAAGTTAAATTGGTTTTAAAAAAACTTTGAATTTGGTTTTTTTATTTGTATTTTTAAAAAATAAGTTATTTTTTTTTTAGATTCATATTCTTTTTTCTTTTTTTTTTTTTCAAATAGAGCCTATCATATTAAACAGACTTTCTCGCCTATAATCAAGTCTACTTCTGAATAGCCACTCAAAGTATGCTTGTATCAGTAGATTCACATACACTCCATTTTTTGTTATTGATGGCCACTCTAAAACCCTAGAGCACTTGGCAGTACATAGATATATGCAGAAACTTCTCAATATACTTAAATTAATTATAAAGAAATATGTCAACGTATTAAATGTGCATCTAATTAAAAAGTAAGTTTAGCATATATATATATATATATATATATATAGGAAAAATTACATTTTTATTCATTAAACTAAGGTTTGATTACAATTTTATTATATTAACTTTAAAATTGTAATGAAACATCCTCTACTTTGAAAAACATTAAAAATATCAATTCTTAATCTCAATTAACATCAAAAGACAACATGTTACCAAGTGTAACTTTTCAAATGCAAATCTTCTACACTTACTACATTATCCTTGTAAAATTATATTTTTTAAAATTTATATAAATTTCTGTAAAATAAATTTTTTAAATATATAGGACTGGGTTTAATTAAGCCAGTTTAATTATTTTTTTTATTCAGCCCAGCCCAAAATGAACAAGCAAAACCAGGTTAGCCGAGTCCCTTATACATTCCTACCATATGAAAAATTTGTTGTTTTTACCCACTTTCGCTATTTTGATTGAGTCCACTGTTGCCTAGAGAAGATTGAAGCCTATAGGAAGTGGGAATTTATGCTATGTTTGGTCTGAAGCAATTTTTCACTCTGGCTAAAGAATGGGAATGGGATTCCCCCTTAAACCATGTTTGGTTGGAGATTATTTTTGCATTTTCATTCCCTATTCAATCCAACTCCTTCAAATTAGTCAGATTCCAATAAAAATTTGATGGAATCTCAGCCTCTCATGGAATTTTATTCCCATTATAATTTTGCTTTATATTGATTCACTGAATTAGATCAAGTGCTACTACCAACTTGCTTCACACCATCTGTGAGTCTGAGAAGACATCATATGTTGCACATATAAATAACTATCTTGCAGAACATGAGTTCAAAAAAATAAAAATAAAAAATTAATATTTTATTACTTTTTTATTAGGTGTAGTTGATAATATTTTTCACAAATCACAAAAAAATGAATATTTTAAATTTTTTTTACACTAAGGTATTATTATAGTTATTTGCTTAGTTTTTTGACATTATTTTTATCTAATTAAACATAAAAATATAATAATATTTTTATTCATTTTTATATCATATTAAATATAATTATAACCTATAAGTTTTCTTTTTATCAATGTTCGTTTTTATTCTCATTTTCATTTTTATCTTTATTTCCATAAATGTTATTTTGATGTACCTAACGTAGTATTAGGAAAGTAAGAATTACGCTCTTCTATTCTAAGTTAGCTTGGGAGAACAACGGAGAAATTACATAAATATTGATGGATAGTAACACTTTTAGTATTTTTTTTTTTCCTTTTTTTTCAAAGAACAAGGTGTCATGTTATATTTTTAAATTAATGGGCTAAAATCATAATAAAGTCTTAGAGTAGTAAAATATATTTTCCTTATTCATTTACAATTAACTTAAACTCTACCAAACAATTTTTTTATACATACATAAATTCTAAAGGTTTTTTTTGTTTTAATTAATTAAACAAAAAACTGAAGATTGATACCTATCTCAAAGTTAGAATATTATACTGTTTCTAATTGGCTTTGAGCAAGACACGGATCCTTTGCAATCACCAGTGTGATTGGAAGGATGCAATCAAGTAAATGCTCGACATGTGTCTTTTCTTTTTTTGGTAGAAAGACAAAATTTTAAATAGTTTAAAAGAAAATTTTAACTATAAAGAACAAAATTTAAACTGAAGAAAAATTATACTTCAAAAATTTTAACTATAAGGACAAAAGTTTTTATCTGTTAGATTTTTAAAATAAATTTAAACTTTAAGATTTTTTATAATAAATATTTTTAACTTATAATTACAAAGTGTAATTTTTTAGAAAAATTTTAATTGTGAAAAGTTATTTCTTGACCAATAATAAAAAGGATTGGGAGAAAAAAATTGATAAATAGTACAAGGACGTATGAGTTATATAATATGAATTATAGTTTTTTCACAATTAAAATTTTATTTTTATAATTAAAATTTTTGGTTTCTCTGAAAAAAAAAAAATGGATGTCAAGCATTTGCTTGGTTGTATCCCCTGCTGTCATCCTTGCAATTGTAAAGGATCCAAGGTACTTGGGGCATGGCTTTTGACTATGTACTTTTGACTTTTTGTTAATTTCCCTCAATGAAGACGAAGCTTTTTAACTTTTGAATCAGTCCAAATGAGAACTGAACAGGAAAAGGAAAGCACGAGTAATGAACAAACCCCATAAAATAAAGCTTGGATCTTTCTTCCACTTGCTCTCCTTTGGTTCTTTCAGTTTCTTTTGTTTCAATAATGATAATTGCTTGGCTCCCATGGGGTCCAGAGCATGTCATTGCACATCATGTTTTGACATACAGTTATTTTAACTTCTAGATTATCATTTTTAAAATAGAGAAATTGAATTAAACTAATCTCTCATTGAAAGTTAAATGAATATATAGAGTCTATTATTTAATGGGTTTAAAATATGTTCTTAATATGTAGAAAAACCATTTAATTCCAAAGGACTGTATAATGTTGCATGCGAACATGTAATATGTAATATGTAGTTAAGACCTTCATAATATAAGGAATATTATGATAGAATTATGTTTAATTAAGATTTTTTTAACGTTCATTTTTGTTCAAATTACTAGAATTTTAAGATAGACTCTGCATGTTATTGCAATTTCTCCATATGTAAGAATCTTTTTAAATTCTTTATTCTAAAATTTTGTAAAGTTCAAAGAGAAAGTGACATAAAGTATATAGATGTGTATGAGATTTATTTTTTCTATTTTTTCTCCCTCTATCTTTTTTTTCCTTATCTGTTTGAATTATATAAAAAACTTTATAATAAAGAATTATGTCAGACCTTTTTTTTTCCATGGCTCATTTTGCCTAACTTATTTTACATGGCTTATGATAGTCCACTGGATCATTCTTCCATGACAAGAGCATTACACTCGGGAGCCTCATTGGTATTTCCAGCATCTTAGAACTCTCTAGGAGATCAACAAGGGGAAGAATGGTGGAACCCTTCAGGGACAACAAGAAGAATCACAAGCTGAAGCCATGGTTGTTCTCACTTTGTCCAAAGCTAACGACTGATGCTGTCACCATGAACAATGACAATGCTCCATCTCTTGGTCACTACCTTGAAGAAGAAAGAAGAGCTGCAACTGCAAGCACTTGCAGAAGGAGCAAAATCTCGTCCCCTTATGGGATTAATGATTTTTCTCCCGTTCGAGACTCAAACTCGCTGTTTCTTGGAGACCAAGTTGCTGCTCCTCAGTATGCTGCAATGGAGGAAGAAAGTGGAAGAGAGCCAAGCAGAGCATTGTTGGAACAAAGCAACGGATATGGAGGACTAATAGTTTTCCCTTGTTTGTGTGGCTAACTCAAATGAGTGATGACTTATTGTAGCTCATCTCTTTCAAGTATCTTTCATTCAGAGGTCTGGAGTTCTTCACTTTTTTCAGAGGAATCTTTAATTTTTCTCCTGTTTCTTGGTCACAATATACATCAAAAGTGACGGACAAGCGTCTATTTTACTAGAGTGTTGGTATGAAAAGCTTGAGTTTTTGAGAGATTGTGTTTTCTACCTTTAGTTTTTTATTTTTGTTTAAAGAGTTTCATCTTGTAGATAAAATAACACAAATATCAAGAAATATGAAAATTTAAAGGTGAAAAATTCAACGTTCTTAGCAACTCCTCTTTCCCGTTGGCATCTGCATTACCTAAACAACTAGACAATAACCCTTTTTAGTCTGGCCACAAATACCAAGGGCTTCAGTTGCTCAAACAAGATTTAAATAAATTTCCTTTTTCACCACTAGATTTTCAATCCATCTATCGCAGAACTTAGTAAATATTTAATATCCTTAAGTTTTTTCCCCGTTGGACAAAGCATCAGACTTCGCCCTTTTTAATTGGAAGCTCACTCACTGTTCAAATCAAACAAAATGAAGCAGTACACCTTAAAGATATGAACATTAACGTTTTAATGAAGATAAAACCTTTCCTGCCCTCCCAAAGGTGATAAATAAATAAAACCTGTGTGTGTGTGTGTATTCATATAATCATATCCAAGCGTCAGAGGGAAGTACCTTTATCTCATGAAATACTATATTTGATATTTGGTAACAAACACAAAGGTCCTGATGCTCCAAATCCAACCGAGAAGCAGATTACAAAACTCAAACAGGGAGTTTAAGAATTTAAGCCACCTATTGTCTCTCATGATCTTCCGATCCTCCAGTTTCTTACCAAAAATGAACTGAAATAATATATCGATATAGGCAGCTATCCCAAAGAAAGGTAAAACCACCATTTATATCAGTTTCCTTACTGGCTTGGAAGAAAAAAACCACAGCAAGGCTCATCAACCGCCTCATTACTTTTCAGCACTCTTTCCTGAATTGCGGCCCCCAATCCTCCCAAATGATCCCATCGCTGACAAGCCCTTAAAGCTGCTGCTTCCTTCACTGAAGTTTGATTTTCTTGATCTCCTGGGCTTTGTCGTGGGACTGGATTCAACTTCCATATCACTGCTGGTCTTGATCTTGGCAACAATCAATTGAAGAATAGCACCTCGGCAAAATGGGCAAGCTGGTCCAGTAGGGCAACCAGCTCCAGGATCAGGCTTCTTGTGACAGCATAATGCTAGGGTGCAATGAGCACACATTTGATGACCACATGGTCTGACCTCAATTGTGCACGCTTGGTCAAAGCATATACAACACAGTTCCATGCTGCTGCTGGCCTATATGAGCAGAAATAACAAGCAATTAAGAAATTTGTTATTTTTTACCCAAAAAATAAAGTAATTTATTATGTTTTGCAGATGGAGAAAGTTCAGGTCCTTGTACTGCGAGAAAACACTAGATCAAGCATGTGCATTTACACCTAATTGAGTAAGAAGGGTATTGCAAACTGAGTGCATCTGCATTAAGCACGCAAAAGCGAAGGGAATGTTTTCTCTTATTATAAAGGAACCAATGATACCCATTGAAGTCCTTGAAAGAGGTAGAAGCAAGATAAATATGCAAAAAATAACCAAGTGGGACACATTAAATCTGTTTGACTACTTACAGGCAATCACAATATCAATGTTCGAGAAGAACATTTTTTACCACCTATACCAAAGCACAAACTTTTAAGCAAATCAAGTACATTCAATTGAAAGGTCTTAAGCAGTCAGAAAATGATGTTATACCTCAGAGTCAATATCATCATCTTCACCATCAGAATGCAATGGAGACGGGGGCATGTCTCCCTCCTTTAGCAGGGTCTTTTCCCTCTCCCTGTTGGCTTCCATCAAGGCCTTTTCCAGTAAGGATTTCGCTTCCTGATTGAGCTCACTGATGAACTTTATCAGGGATGGCCAAACAAGTGGTGCTGCTGAGGAAGGGTCCAGCAGGACAGCACATGCCTTATGCTTGTGCTTCAGGGCAACTGTGAATGGTATTCTCCTGCAGAGGTTCATTTGTAATAAGATTTTAAACTAAATCTTAATAGATTTGTGTTTGGTGATTAAGAAATCCATTAAGAGTGAGAACTGTGGCAGGGACAGGAAAGGAATGAAAAAGAAAGTCAGCCCTTATTTAACATAAAAAAAGCAAAATATGAAAAGACCTTTACTAGCTCGTAGTGCCACTCGCTACAGATACATTAATATTCAACTATGCTGAAGTTACACTATTACATGAATAGTAAAATACAAATGTAACTGAAATATGCCTATTATTACTATAATATATTGACCAGCGAAGAAAATTGCATATTGTGTGGAACAAATAGCAAGGTCACTTAAATAAAAAGTTGAGTTTCTCAGTTCATTTTATTCACTTCTTATGAAAAAAACTGCAATTAATAAATGATTTAGAAATTATATACACTTCCTGGCAATTTGATGTCAATATACTGATAATTAATCACTGAACCTATTTTGTTTTCCTTATTTATAAAGGTACTTTAAACTTACAGCAATATTTTTGAAGATGTTATATAAATAACCACCATAGTTTCTGAACTTGTTAAACTTGACCTTTACTTACCCAGAAGAATCTAATTGAAGCCTATCTGCTCCCCGAGTAAGCAAGATTCGGACACAATCCAAAGAACCACCACGAGCAGCCAAATGAAGTGGTGTGCTCCCTGCATAACTGCAGATGATGCTTTGATCAATCTGAATGAAACATCATTGATATCTATCTATGACTAACTGATGTAACTTCTGAGGCAAATACCCATATCCACCAGTTGATGCACAAACAAGAGCCCCATTGTCTAGAAGAGTACGGAGACATTCGTGCCGTCTTTGCCGGGCTGCAAGATGCAGTGAGGTTGCACCAGTTCTATCTCTTATGTTCACAAATCTTGCAAACCCCCTGACAACGCAATTGAACAAGCGGTTATTACAATTAATAATTGTCTGTGTTTGCATATATATTTTTGTCTGTGCGTGAGAGGGAAAAGAAGAGTGAAATACACAAAACTCTCTCTATTATGACAATATACACAATCCTTCCTTATATTTTAAAAATTCAGTCCTTTTTGTAGGCATGCTTAGCATAATTATTAATTAAGATATTAAAAGTCAATCAGAAGGTTAAATTTGACTGTCAAATGCCTAAAGCACCCTCAATTAACAATATTTGACACTCCAACAAGTTGATTTCAAATATAGCAAATATGAACGGCTTCACTCTGAGCTTCTTCTAACAAACAATTAAAGCCATTACATACAATAAATCAAGGGGTTTTAGGTAATTGTCCAATGAATCTAGCCTTTCACCGGTCTATGTCTCAGTTAATACTTATACTAAGTATAATTCAGAAAAAGGATTTAGGGTATGTGTATTTAGCGCTAAATCCAGGATGCTCAAAGCATTTTACTTGAGAAACAAAAAGAATCTAACCAAGAATTTGCAACGGGTGACGAATGGGCAGCTGAAAGAATAGCCATAAGACAATCTGTGTGGCCATAATAAGCCGCATGGTGCAGGCAGGTTCGTCCACGTAAAGAATCAAACATCAATATCTGAAACAAGAAAAGCCATTCCATAAATCCGTAAGATTTAAAACAATTATCATAAATCCATAACATTTAATTTTAAAAACAATAAAAGTATAACATACATTTGCTCCGGCTTGAATAAGCTTTTCCACACAACCAGTCTTTCCATGCATCACAGCCAAAATTAACGGGGTCTATACCAAAAAACAAAGGTAAGCAATTGAAGACAAATAGAGGAAGAACGAAGTAGGATATAAACTACACAGTGGAAAGTACTGAAGGTTTCAGCCAGAAAAACAGTATTTTCAGTTCAATTGAAAAAATCAGAAATAAGAGAGGCACCTGTTTATGGCGATTTAGGATGTCCACATTCACAGACCGGTCCAATAACATGGAAAGTACCTGGCCAAGATCAAAACACCCACCATGATCAAAACCAAAGAAGTAGCAAAATATGTGCTGTACAAGTGCAATTTGAAGTGTCGCATCGCACAGGTATCGGACACTATTCGACTCCATTCCTTAATATAGTGCTTCATGGATCAAAACCCAGAAAAGATAATCAAAGACCAAGAGAGCCATTAAAATCTATGAAATATTAAGGGGTAAGAGAGAGAAACGACCTCGATCCGACCATTGGCGGCTGCTACATGCAGAGGGGAGAGCTTAGCATGGCCGGAAGTCTCTTCAAGAACTGTAGGGTCTTCCTCTATCATAGCCTCAACTACCTCCAAATCCCCGTTTGCAACAGCAGTGAACAGAGCATTTTCGTGGCGTTGCCTGCAACTTAGCCTCTGACCCATAATTAGTCACCTTCCCACCGTCCTTTCTTATCGCTCAGCACATGGAGTTACAGATGACCAGCTACTGCCTCACGCGCAACCTTCCACGGCGGTGGTCGCGGTGGTCGCGGTAGTGGCAATCGAGGAGCTTTAGGTCCTTGAAGGCGAGAGACGAGCCAATTGTCTAAGTAGTGGAGCCGCCTCGGAGTTTGGACCTACCCGCCGAGATTTCGGGCAGCCTGACCAAGTGTGTATTCGTACTAGATATTGTCTAAGGTGAATTATTTAATTTTTTTGGGGCAAAAGTTAGATATTTGGGGGAAAATAATACTTTATTAGCATCTTTGGTTAGCGTATAATATCTAAGCATATTTATTTAATAATTTATCCAGTGATGTAGGGACCCTTTTAGGCCAATTCAAAGAATTTTCAAAAACAGCTTTGTGTGCATTTCTGAACGCGTTTTCGAAAATAGACAGAGAATCCTCTCGCGTCATAGCAGTCAATCGTTTTGTAGTTTTTTGTTTTTTAATTTTAGATTTCAAATTATAAATTTTAAAATGTATTTCTTCCGATATATGACTTTCAACTATTTTATATAATTTAATAAAATTATTTAATTATCTTAAATTTTTTAAATTTATCACTTTTTTTTTATTCTTATGTAAGAGAGAGAGAAAAAAAAAGTTAAACCATTTTTTTTTAAAAGAAGAGAGACATTTTTAAAAAATCAACACAAAATATTATATTGTACCTTATATTTTGGACCAAATAAACCTTCTAAAAAGTACCTTATATACTAGATTGGAAGAAATATTTTTTTACAATTATAATTTTAAACCTCCCAAATATTATTCTTATTTTTAAATGTATAATGTAAAATCTAAAACTAGAACAAAATTTAAAATATATTTTTTTATTGATTAAATTTCTCCAATCATTTATAATTATAAATTTTTAAAATATAATTCTTTTATAATTATAATTATAATTTTAAACCTTTCAATTATTATTTTTATTTTTAAAATAGATTCTATCAATAGATGATTGAATTTTCTCCGATCATCTATTGATAGAATCTATTTTGTAAAGTATTCAAAATTTTAAAGTATAACTCATTTGGCATTGCCACTTTAGATTAATGACATAAAAATTAGATTAGATTGGCCGATTTGACTAATTGGATAGGGAATCAGCCCCCAATCTGGTCCAAAAAGCTCCTAAATTTGGACCAGTAGAGAACTGGTAAAAAATCGGTAGAACTGGTCAAGAATTGAATAAAATCAGTGAAACTGATGGGTTTAACGAGTTAAAAAGTTTGAAATTTTTTTTTTTTACTCTACTAATCCAAAACGACGTTGTTTTAGTTCTTTTCTTTTCTTTTCTTTTCTTTTTTTTTAAATTTGCAAAAGTTATCAAAACGTGCATTTTACACTTTATCATTTAGGGTTTCAAGTTTCAGCCATTTCATTCGTAACTCGTCCCCAAATTCCCAATTTCAAATTTCCTCTATTCACAATCGCATCTCGCACGTTCTGAATCATTTTATCGTTACCTTCCATCCTTGCATCGTCTTCCTCTTGTCGTCAATGCATCATCTTCTTCCCATCATGAAACTCCATTACTGCATTATCTTCCTCCCATCATGAAGCTTCATCGCGAATCGGCAAAGCTTCATATGTCGCATCACAGGTTTACGTTCTATTGTTTAAAGTTGTGTTTGCATCAATGTTTCTTCATTCTTTGTTTTTGAAATTTGAATTTTATTTTGATATAGACGATGATGCTGGTGGTGGCGTAGTGCTGTAGTTGAAGGCTTGAAGCTTTGGTTGCAGAAGCAATTTACTATTTATAATATATAATTAAGAAACTCGAGAGGTAGAAATCAATTTTTTCTGTAGGATTTTCCATGGATAGTTTCCGAG
Source organism: Erythrophleum fordii (assembly GCA_032878935.1). NCBI lineage: Eukaryota > Viridiplantae > Streptophyta > Magnoliopsida > Fabales > Fabaceae > Erythrophleum > Erythrophleum fordii. The sequence continues at coordinate 919,627 of JAVQMF010000023.1, read as the reverse complement.
TTAGGTTCTATGTTTGCCATTCTAGGGACCTAAATTCAATTGGTGATTGTTTCTATTTCTAGTTCAAAATGCTCTGGTTCAGAAGCCTCTGTTTCTCCCTTTCTCTGTATCTTTAATTTTGTACACTAAAAATTGTATAGTTGGAAGTTGGAAGTATAATATTGGTTATTTACATGGCTTGTGGAATTTCTCTGATAGCTACATATGTATACAGACAAACCATGAGGGAGGAGAATGAAATTTAATAATTAATTATTTCTTAACATAATTGAATGTGGTGGAGATTAGCTTAGGTATCTTTATGCTAGAATTATATAAACGATTAAGATCAATAAATAACCACAGAGATGGATTTATAAAGGATATCTTCTCTTGAACCTCTGGTCCTAAAGCCTCTTAATAGAAGACAAATATAATGATTAATTTAAGGCAAACAAACAAAAATGCGAGACTTATATTTGTAAAAGAGAATCAAATCAGTAGATGATTAGATCATAAAGTGGTGAAACCTGGTATATTCTAGAATATATATGGTGGTCATGGGAGTGGTTTAAGGGGAAAACTAGTGATAAGCTGAGACTAAAAAGACTGAAATAGAGAATATTTTGAATAACAATTTTTTTGTTGCAAATATTGAAGCCAAGGCAAAAAAAATTCACTGAAATTTTGGAAGAGCAATATTGTCCGTAGTTGGTTTATGAACCATGTTGTTATCTTTTAGTTGTTGCAATTGCAAAAATACTTTAATATATATTATTTTTAATTAAATTTATATCCTTTTTGTCATATTAACTTGCTTCTTTTCTAGCTTACTACATATTGAAAGCATGGATGCTCTAAATGTTTCAAATGCTAATGCTGACAACCCTAATACAATTGGTAGTAGTAATGCACAATTATCAAATAAACAATCCATAGCTACCTCTTTTATGTTGCTCTGTGCAAAGACTAATCTTACATGGGAGCATTTTGCTTTTAAGAAAAAGGGAAAAACCAATGTGTATATTTGCCTTCATTGTTCATCAGTATATAGAGGAGGAGGCATAAACATAATGAAGTAACATCTTGCGGGCGTACCAAGTCAAATAAGCTCTTACAAAAAAGTTTCACATGATATTCGCCATAGAATGATAGAATTCTTGAAACAAGTGCAACAAAGAAAGCAAACTGAGAATCTCAATGAATCATATGAAATTGAAGGTGGATCAAAAGTTGAAGAAGTTCAACCACCTCTATCCAAAAGGCAATTACTTGCTTTAGGCAAAAGGAAAAAAATGTTGGGGTTGATAATTATTTTGTTCTAAAGATAACTCTTGGATCTCAACCAAGTCTCAAAAGTATATTATCTAGTAAAGAAGCACAATATAGAGATAAGTTATCAATTGTTAGATAGCTTTATGATTATTGCATTCCATTTAATGCATTAAACTCTCTTTACTTTCAACTTGCTGTGAATGTAATTACTACTATGGGACCTAGATTTAGAGGCATTTCTTTTCATGAAGCAAGGGTAAATTTGTTATAAGATTGTAAAAAAGAGTGTCAACTACTTGTTAAAGGTCATTGAACTAAATGGTCAAAAACTGGATGTACAATTATGGTTGATGATTGGACTGACCAAAGACAAAGAACATTGATAAACTTCTTAGTTTATTCTCCTGCAGGTATAATATTTATTAAAGGGTGATTGCTAAAAGTTTTAATTTATTTTTCTTACATTTGATTTAATGTATTACTTTATTTTCTTGTATGTATAGTATTTGTGAAATCTATTGATATTTCAGATATGGTGAAAGATGTAAAGTCATTGTTTAAAATGTTTTTTGAAATTATTAAGTGGGTTGGACCTACTAATATTATTCATGTAGTGACTGATAATGTAACCAATTATATAACAGTTGGCAAGTTGATACATGAAAAATATAAGTACATTTACTGGTCACCCTGTGCTACTCACTGTTTGAATCTTCTTTTGAAAGATATTGGTAGCTTGCCTAATATGACAAACCTTACAGCAAAAGCTTTAAAGATAATAATCTTTGTGTACAATTATATAATTTTTTATCGTGGCTAAGGAAAAGAGATCATTGGAAAGAGATTGTATGTCTAAGAGTAACTTAGTTTGCCACTACTTTTATCACATTAGAAGTTTGTATGAGTATAAGTATGATTTGCAAACTTTAGTTATAGATAAGCACTTTGCTAGCCATAAATTAGCCAAGACTACAACAGGAAAGACTATTACTGTTATCATACTAGATAATAAGTTTAGGAGTGATTATTGTTCTATGTAAGACTTGTGGCTCCCATTATCAAATTATTAAGAATAGATGCAAATGAAAAACTTTTTTTGGGTTATGTTTATGAAAACATGCAAAGGGCAAAAAATGTAATAAAGGAGATGTTGAGAAATAGAAAATAATTATACAAGCCTTACATAGATATTATTAAGGCTCGATGGGATAGGCACTTAAAGCTTAATCTTCATGCAATAGCTTATTTCTTGAATTCTGTTTTCTTTTATGATGAAAAATTTTATGAGAAGAATAAGGTCGTTTTTTATTTGTTTGATATAAAAAACTTATGTGGTAACATTACAAAGGGTATTGAAGAAGTGCAAATGTATCGTGACCGTAAAGGAAGTTTTGGTTAAGACCAAGCTTATAGTATAGCAAAGACAATACAACTTTGTAAGTATCAATTTATGAATATTTTCTTGTTTTAATATTTTAAAGGATTAACTATGATTGGTTACATAACAAAATATATTTTATGTAGATATGTGATGGATATATTATAGTGATAGTGCTCCAACCTTGAAAAATATAGCAATTGTATTCTTGACCAAACATCTTCTTCTTCAGGATATGAGCGAAATTGGAGTTTTTTTGAATGCATCCATACAAAGAAAAGAAATAGAGTAGAACATCAAAGGCTAAGTGATTTTATTTATGTTAATTATAACTTGCGTTTGAAGAATAGGTATATAATTATACTCAATAGATAATTGTCATTTACTTCTTTTTTTTTTTTTGCATAATTGAAACTCTATTTAATATTTTTATACTTTATTTTAGGTTACAATACAAGAAGAGAAATTATGATCCTATTGATTATGAATCCATTGATAATGTTAAATTTTGGATAGCTGAAGAAGAAGCAGCTTCTGAGTTTGATAATATTGATCTTGACGATGAGAATTTTATTTATAAAGACAATGCAATTCCAATAGTTGGTGAATCATCAAGAGAATAAGGTTTGTAAAATTTTCTTTCATTACTTGGATGTTATATAAGTATTATTCTTGTGTATAATTTCATTTTTAATTTATTATATAATTAGGTGTTGAAGAAGTAGATATTGCTTACCAACCAATTTTAGAATCACTTGATGATTATGGAGTTAGACATAATGATGAGGATTGTAATGATTTTGGCATATGATGGATTTAACCTTAATAAATATTATGATAATTGATTGTTAGTTGTATACTTTAAGTTTAATTTATGTTGTAGATATTATAATGGATATTGATTTGTTTAGGTTTGAATATTAAATATGTTGAACTTTAAAAATTTTAGTTGTATTGACTTCTAGTTATTTATTATATGAGATTTTTAATATATAAAATTAAAAAATATACTTAATTATTACAAGTTCGACCATGGTTCGATCACAATCAGACCAATAAACCGTAACCTAATACATTTGTCGTTTCAATGACCAGTTCAGTTATAAGAACTATGTTTTAGACCCAATTCATTTTCAAGTATGGTAAAAAAAAAAATTGTTAAATTATTCCCTTTGTCTCTATAATTTTATATATTTTTAATTTAATTTTTTAATTAAAAAATTTATAATTTGATTTTATAGTTTTAAAAATTTTAAATTTAGTCCCTTTTATTAAACTTTTAACTTTATTCTATTAAATTTTAATGACGTAATTATCATCTCTTATTTTCATATCTTGAATATACATGATTCAGATTTAAAAAAATAGTAAAAATAGATAATAAAGTATAATTAACTCATATATATGATATATGATGTAAATTTACTTGGGTGTTTTCTAGATTATGTATATTTAGAATAAATAATAAATGATTAACCACATTAATAAAATTTAACAAAATATTGATGAAAACTTAAAGGTAGGTACTAAACTAATTTTTTTTAAAATTATATATTTTTAAACAACAATGACTAAATTAAAAATTGAATGAAAATTTGGAACCAAAAGAGTAATTTTTCCCAAAAAAAATTGTTCCAAGTTAAATGAAGCTTATCACATTATTAAATAAGCTTCCCCTTGTATTAATTTGATTCTTAAAATTTGACTGTTTTATTTTAATCCTATTTTATCTTTAATATTTTTTAATTAAATCTATTAATAAATAATTAATAAATATAAGTGATGTAATCTAACTTAAAGCATATGGGTGCCTATCACTTGAAAGGAGCTTAGAGTATAATAAGGTATTAATACTATGCTATAGCATGTTTCAATTATAACTAAACAATTAATCATTATATCAACTTCACGTTGAGACATATTACACAGTTATATTAATTATTTGTTAATAGGCTTAACAATAAGATAATGTTAAAAAAATTCTTTAAATTAGTGAAATGAAACGTTCAAAATTTGAAGAAACAAAATTTATCTTTCAAAAACTAAAATATTAATTCAATCATAAGAAATAAACCAAACCAATTTTGTTATCTTCAGATGGAAGATCATATGTATGTGTATAAAAGTAGTTTGATATAGGAATGTTATATTCTTGAAATTTTAATTTTATTAATTTTATAAAAGGTTAAAATATATAAAAATTTCATAAATTTTAAGTCATAACTCCTTATTTTTAAAACTTGGCAATAAACTTTTTCAAATTAGAGATTATATGTAAGTAATCCTTCTACCATTAGACATTAGTTAGTTTATTGTTTCACTAATAGAAACAAGACATATGAAAGAGATTATTTCTATATAATTCAAAGTTTATAAAAGTTATTTATACATAATCTAAAATTTAATAAGATTATCTGCACAAAAATAATGTTTAAAGTATTTATTTAATCTAATGTGTCATCCTTTTATTAATAAGTTAATAGATTTACAAATAGTAGGGGTTGTTTGCATAAATTTGAAAATATATGAAGATCCATTATCAAATTTTGAATGTTATAAAAAATTATTTATGTCACGCCCCATTCTCCAAGAGAAGGGGGTGACCAACACGGGGAGTCTATATGAAATTAACTTCCTCTTGTGCACTAGCTTTTTACAGAAATTTCGGCAGAGTGTCCCCTATAAATAGGACATCCCAAAATTTCTACAAACAACCAGAACTTGGCAAAACAACAACGGAGAGCTCCGCTCTCTCCAACCAATCATCCAATACATCAAGGATCCAAAATGGGGAAGGGGGAAACAATACCCATAACCACTAATCCTACCTCTAAAATACTTTACAATATAAATCTCAATTCATTACAATAAATATCAAAACCAAAAGAAAAGTTAATTGAGCCCCTAGTTCCAAAAGGAGGGCTCACCGCCACACACCTCAGCACCTAAGATGAGGGAGGCGGATCAGGTCCAAAGGCGCTATCTAAAAAAAAATTAAAAACTTGAAAGGGTGAGTCAAACTCCATGAGCAAATAATAGATTTCCACATTTATAACAAGAATCATAACAATGAATTAAGGGAGTAAAAATTAACTATCACACATTACAAGTTGGAAAATCCCCACCTGTTGTACGCACAAATAGCCAATTAGACCTGGGTCTCTCAACGTGATTACTCAGTGGAGGTTTATTACTAAGTTAGATAAGGTAGCGGCTACGCCTCGTTGGCCGCTCCTTACCCCATTTCACTTAGGTGGCTGCGCCTAACGGGCAGCTCCTTCTCTACCCATTTTACTATATGTCCTAATTCACACCTTTTGGGGGCGGCTACATCTCGTTGGCAGCTCCTTACCCATTTTATTCGGGTGGTTACGCCTAACGGATAGCTCATTCTCCACCCAAATTCCTTACCACACCTGACTTGGTCCCATTAAGGACTATAGCATGCACTGGTAGTTAAGACACACACACCAATCCATAATCCCTAAATTCATATACATATATATATATACATATGTACCCTTAGCCAATTTTTATTTTATTATTACTATTATTTATCAGTATACATATATTTGCCTTGTACAAGAAGTTTGGAATTTACAGGGGGTAAGAATTAACCTAATATTAAATAATTAAATCAATCAATATAAATGCATAATCTTGTAAATATATATATACAAGCAACTAATTAGGACTAGTAAATAAATAAATGCAAAAATGAAAATAACTAACATTACTTCTCCAACTAGCTCTCTCTCAAGTTCAACTTATTTCCACAAGGCAGGTATACATACATATATATATATATACCAATTCATCTCACTTAAAATGATTTTCATCCAGAAAGTAACGAATTCAAGATTTATAAAATAGAAAATGCTTCGAAAATCTATTATTTACTCACTGACAGTGCCCTATATTAGCCCGATCCTTGTTCCTCCTTGAAAGGTCAGGTTCCTTTTCTGTCAAAGCTTCGAGAATTTCCTAATAACACCCAACTTACCAAATCATTATACAGACCCAAAACGATTCTTAAATATGTAATGCATTCAATTACAATCATCTAAATAACTTCTCTGATCATACATACAAATGCCCCTTATCTTAACCATTTTCTTTGAATTCTAATTCATCATTTGGGTTCTCAGATCGCTTTAAGGAAGTAAGAATTGAAGGTTTACGTAAGATTTGCATAACTAGGAAGCCTAATTAAAGATTCCCCCTTTTTAGTCCTTCATTTCGCCCAAGCCACAATCTGAATATATATCAACCCTATTAATACCCATTGAACTTGGGATAGGGCGAAGAATGGAAAGTAAAGGAGGGAATTTAATGGGTTCAGCATTAAAGAGTAATGAAAGCATAAATGATCCCGAACCAAAATGCTCACCGAAACCCTTGAAATGCTACGGCTCGTTCGCAGACTAGCAGGCTCGAGGCAGCAATGGAAGAAGGCTAAGGGAGTCTGCACCACGCTGGAGGAAGCTTCGTGGAGGAATCGAAGGAGGCAACAACTCCAATCGAAGAGAAAATCAGATAACTCGAAGGAAATGGAAGCCGGCAAAAATGGAAGAAGAACTGGACAGCACTAGCGCCGGAATAGTAAGGGAGGTTACCTAAGACTTCCAACGACGCCGGGGAGGTGATTAATCAACGGAAAAAAATGATTGGGGAAAGCGGCTCACAGGGCTGGACGAAAGAGACCGAAAGCAGCAAAAATGGAAAAGAAAGTGACAGGACCAGCGAAGAGCAACGGGAAGGAGAAAGAAAAAAAGAAAAGAATATTATAAAAATAATATTTATATAATATTTATATATATTTGTCAGATCCCTCCCTTCACTCTCTCTCTTCGTGTTTCTTTCCGGTTCTTACAGTCTTCCCCCCTTTAGAAAATTCGGTCCCCGAATTTCATAAAGAAAATGAAGTTCTTACCTCATGATCCAAACAAGTGGGGATATTTGGTACGTATTTCTCCTTCTACCTCCCATGTAGCTTCCTCCTGTGAGTGGTTACGCCATAGCACCTTAACCATTGTCACTTCTCTTGAGCGAAGCTTCCTTACCTGCCTATCTACAATTGAGACAGGTTCTTCTTTATATGTCAACCCTTTATCCAGCACGATATCTTGAGATTTGATTATGTGAGAAGGGTCAGACAAGTACTTCCTCAACATAGATACATGGAACACTGGATGGACTCCTGCTAACTCCTGGGGTAAATCTAAACGATAAGCCACATTGCTGACCCTATCCAGCACTTCATATGGTCCCACATATCTTGGACTCAACTTTCCCTTCCTGCCAAATCTCATCACGCCTTTCATAGGTGACACCTTCAAGAACACCAAATCACCCACGGTGAATTTCAAGTCTCGACGTCTATGGTCCGCATATGACTTTTGTCGACTCTGGGCCGTCAACAGTCTTTCTCTTATCACCCGTACTTTGTCCTGTGCATCTTGTACTAAGTCGGGATCTAACAATTTGACTTCACCAACTTCAAACCATCCTATTGGAGACCTGCACCACCTTCCATATAATGCTTCGAATGGTGCCATTTGAATGCTAGCTTGATAACTATTATTATATGCAAATTCTGCCAAAGGCAGATGACTCTCCCAACTACCACCAAAGTCCAAGATACATGCTCTCAACATATCCTCCAGAATCTGTATCGTTCTCTCAGACTGCCCATCAGTTTGAGGATGAAAGGCAGTACTGAGGTCTACTCTCGTACCCAAGGCCTCTTGAAAAGCCTTCCAGAAATGAGAGGTAAACTGAGGACCTCTATCAGAAATTATGGATACGGGTACTCCATGCAATCTCACTATTTAGCTTAGGTAGAGTTGCGCATACTTAGCCACACCATAAGTAGTCTTGACAGGAAGGAAATGTGCTGCCTTAGTTAATCTATCAACAATTACCCAAATAGAATTATACCCCCTCAGGGTACGGGGTAAACCAGTTACGAAATCCATCGTAATTCTCTCCCACTTCCACTTAAGTATTTCTAGTCGTTGATGTAACCCTGCTGGTTTTTGATGTTCAGCCTTCACTTGTTGGCACACTAGGCAACGGGAAATAAAGTCGGCTATATCTCCCTTCATACCATCCCACCAATAGGATTGCTTCAAATCCTGGTACATTTTTGTTGATCCTGGATGAATGGTATATGCTGAATGATGAGCCTTCTCTAAAATCTCTCTCTTTATATCCCCCGCGCTAGGCACACACAACCAGTCTCCAACTCTAAGTACTCCTTCTAAGTCAACAATGAATCCATTATCTTTCCCATTTCTTACTCCTTCAATCCTCTGGTTCAACTGGGAATCTAGTTTCTGAGCCGCCTTTACCCTTTCAATGAGGGTTGAACCAGCTTGCATGTGAGCTAAGAATGCTCCAGATTTAGCAATTTCAAACTTCATTCCTTCTCTCTCCAAGTTATGAATTTCTTCCACTAACAGCCTTCTATCTTTCGCAATATGAGCCAAACTGCCCATTGACTTCCTACTTAAGGCGTCTGCTACTACATTGGCCTTCCTAGGATGATAGAGGATATTACAATCATAGTCCTTGAGTAACTCCATCCACCTGCGTTGTCTAAGGTTAAGATTTTTTTGCTAAAAGATATATTTAAGACTTTTATGATCGGTATAGATCTCGTAGATCTCGCCGTAAAGGTAATGCCGCCAAAGTTTAAGGGCAAATACCACAGTTACCATTTCTAGATCATGAGTAGGGTAATTCTGCTCATGTCTTTTAAGTTGTCTAGAGGCATAGGCTATCACACGTCCATGCTGCAGAAGAACACATCACAACCCTACTCTTGAGGCATCACAATATACTACGTAACCTCCTATCCCAGATGGTAATGTTAGGACAGGGGCTGAAGTCAAACACTTTTTCAGCTTCTGGAAGCTTTCTTCACAAGCATCCAACCACTGAAATTTAACCTTCTTTTGCGTCAATCTGGTCAAAGGGGCAGCCATTTTTGAAAAATCCTTTATGAAGCGGCGATAATACCCAGCCAAGCCCAAAAAGCTACGAATCTCCGTGACTGTAGTAGGTTTAGGCCACCTTTGGATGGCATCCACCGTGCTTGGATCCACTTGGATACCATCCTTCGAAACAACATGGCCCAAGAATGCCACCTGATCTAGCCAAAATTCACACTTAGAGAACTTTGCATATAATTGCTTTTCTCTTAATCGCTGCAACACTAAGCGTAAATGCTGTTCATGCTCCGCCCGGCTTTTTGAATAAATTAGAATGTCATCAATGAATATTATGATGAATCTATCCAAAAATGGTCTAAATATCCGATTCATCAAATCTATGAATGCTGCCGGCACATTAGTTAACCCGAAGGACATTACTAAGAACTCATAATGACCATAGCGAGTTCTAAAAGCCGTCTTGGGGATATCTTCCTTCCTTATCTTCAATTGATGGTACCCGGAACGCAAATCTATCTTGGAAAAACACTGCGCACCTTGTAACTGATAAAAAAGATCGTCAATACGAGGTAATGGATATTTATTGCGTATTGTTACTTTATTGAGTTGCCTGTAATTAATACACAATCGAAAAGACCCATCTTTTTTCTTCACAAAAAGTACTGGAGCACCCCAAGGAGAGACACTCAGGCGGATAAAACCCTTATCCAACAAGTCCTGCAGCTGCACCTTCAACTCCTTCAACTCCAACGGTGCCATACGATAAGGGGGTATAAAAATTGGTTGCGTGCCCGCAACTACCTCAATATGAAATTCAATCTCTCTATCCGGTGGCAATCCAGGTAATTCTTCTGGGAACACATCCTCAAACTCCTTAACTAGAGGGACTTGTTGCAGGTCTATCGTTCGTGCATCAACATCTCTAATGACAGCCAAATACCCTTGGCACCCTCTTCTTAGTAACCTCTGTGCTCTCAGTGACGAGATGAGATTGGTTGGTACCTCACTATGATCACCCTGTATCAAAAAGGGCGACTCACCTGGGATACGAAATCTTATCACCTTTGAATAACAGTCTAACGTGGCGTGGCAAGAAGCTAACCAATCCATACCCAAAATCACATCAAAATCAGTCATATCTAGTATCGCCAAGTCTGCTAAGGTTTCCCTACCCTCAGTAAGAACCTCACAAGACCGGCATATATAGTCCACTAACAATGATTCACCGATCGGAGTCACAACCATAAAAGGATCATCTAATCTGATTAGATCTTTACCAATCCGCTTAGCAAAGTGAGGAGATACATACGAATGAGTGGAACCAGGATCAAATAATACACGAGCATCGTAAGAACAAACTTGGAGAGTACCTGTCACTACTGCATTGGAGGCCTGCGCATCCTGTCTCGTTAAGGAAAATACCCGAGCCTGTCCTCTCCCTGCAGAGGCTGATCCCCTGCTTCCTGCACCTCTCCCAACACCACTCCTGGTCGGTTGGGTGGGAATCGATTGGATCGGTGTAACTGCTATAGGAGCCATCTGATGAGATGATGAAACCGATCCATGACTAGACCCATGTCGCTGGAGCGAGCAATTCTTCTTTAAATGTCCCATTTGCCCACAGAGATAACATGCACCTGTTGCCTTATAACATGGCCCAGAGTGAAGTTTCCCACAAGTAAGACAACGGTTGCTATTACGCTCAATTTGGACTGGACCATGCTAGGCCTGACGTCCAACAGCACTCTGATCTGTTTGCTGACTAACTGCAATACCAGAAGACTGCGCAGGTTTATTCAAAATTAGAGACAATATCTGGCCGTGATCTTAGAGTCTTGACCCACCCGTCAAGTACCCCACACCCTGGTGCTTACTCTTAAACCTCTTCCTCTTCCTTGAAAAGAGGGCATTATCTTCCATCCCCTACAACTCAATCTTTCTTACACAATCAACTGCCACAGCATAGGAGGAAAACTGCTCAACCTGAGCCGCTACTGCATTAAACAGCGGGCGTAACAATCCGTCCACAAATCTCTCAATCCGATCTCTCTCTGTAGAGGCCAAATGAGGTGCATAACGTGAGAGCTGTGTATACTGGATGTCATATTCAGAGACACTTATGCCTGGAACCTGCCTCAAGACCTCAAACTCTCGGCGTCTTGCGCCTCTGGAGCTCTTGGGTAAAAATCTGGCCATAAAAGCTTCCTTAAATTCCTCCCAAGTCATCTGAGGTAATCCTGCAGGTCTTCCTTGGAACAGGATCTCACACCAAGTATAAGCCACATCTTACATCTGATAGGTGGCTAGTTCTATCTTTTCTTCACCCGAGCATTTAAGGGCTCGGCACGCCTTCTCAACACCATCCATGAAGAGTTCGGGATCTTCTCGGCTATCAGAACCGGAAAATGTTGGCGGTTTCAACTTCAAGAATCTTGATATCAAATCATCAGCATTCCTCCATTCACTCTATACTTGGTTGCGTCACTGGAGTAGGCTGAACCTGTGCTTGAGATTGTGGAGTTACAACACTTACTAATTGCTCAGTTCTAACTCCCTATGCTTGCACTACATTTGCTAGTGCCTCTACAGTCTCTTGTAACCTATCCACCAAGGCATACAATGATCCTGATTGCGGCTAGGGAGGTATAAGTCCTTCTCCTGTTACATCTCCTACCGGGGGCAGGGCGGCCCTGCCTTGCCCACTACGCCCTCCGCGTCTACCTCAACCTCTACTGGCTCCTCTACTGCCTCCTCTACCACGACCCCTAGGGGCTGGGGCCATCAGTGGGGTAGGAGCCTCAACAGAAGGCTCATCTACATTCTCTTCTGCAACTGTCCCTACAGTTGCGCTAGATCCAGCCGGCATCTTTGTATGGATGCATTCATCTCACTTAAAATGATTTTCATCTTGAAAGTAACGAATTCAAGATTTATAAAATGGAAAATGCTTCGAAAATCTATTATTTACTCACTGACAGTGCCCTATACTAGCCCGGTCCTTGTTCCTCCTTGAAAGGTCAGGTTCCTTTTCTGTCAAAGCTCCGAGAATTTTTTGATAACACCCAACTTACCAAATCATTATACAGACCCAAAACGATTCTTAAATAGGTACTACATTCAATTACAATCATCTAAATAACTTCTCTGATCATACATACAAATGCCCCTTATCTTAACCATTTTCTTTGAATTCTAATTCATCATTTGGGTTCTCAGATCGCTTTAAGGAAGTAAGAATTGAAGGTTTACGCAAGATTTGCATAACTAGGAAGCCTAATTAAAGATTCCCCCTTTTTAGTCCTTCATTTCGGCCAAGCCACAATCTGAATATATATCAACCCTATTAACACCCATTGAACTTGGGATAGGCCGAAGAATGGAAAGTAAAGGAGGGAATTTAATAGGTTCAGCATTAAAGAGGAATGAAAGCATAAATGATCCCGAACCAAAATGCTCACCGGAACCCTTGAAATGCTACGGCTCGTTCGCAGACTAGCAGGCTCGAGGCAGCAATGGAAGAAGGCTAAGGGAGTCTGCACCACACTGGAGGAAGCTTCGTGGAGGAATCGAAGGAGGCAGCAACTCCAATCGAAGAGAAAATCAGATAACTCGAAGGAAATGGAAGCCGGCAAAAATGGAAGAAGAACTGGACAGCACTAGCGCCGGAATAGTAAGGGAGGTTACCTAAGACTTCCAACGACGCCGGGGAGGTGATTAATCAACGGAAAAAAATGACTGGGGAAAGCGGCTCACAGGGCTGGACAAAAGAGACTGAAAGCAGCAAAAATGGAGAAGAAAGTGACAGGACCAGCGAAGAGCAACGGGAAGGAGAAAGAAAAAAAGAAAAGAATATTATAAAAATAATATTTATATATATTTGTCAGATCCCTCCCTTCACTCTCTCTCTTCGTGTTTCTTTCCGGTTCTTACAATTTATATATGACTCAGGCAATTTAGTTTTTATAATATTAAATATACCTTTTTTTTCTTTGACAATCTTCAAATATTTATACTTAATAAATATAATATTAAATAAAATTTTAAATACTTTATGATATTTTATATATCAGCATACCTAAAATATGATTGAGTTTAAATGGGAAGGAGCAGAAAGGATGATTTGTTGTCTAGCATAAGAAAAAAGAGAAAGGATTAATCGTCAACATTGTCTTGTTACCTTTAAATTTCATGTTGCTGAAGACGTTCTTCCTTCAAACATGTATGTCTTCTTTTGGCCATTTCTTTAAACATATTTGTCTGTCAAGCATGCGAATTCAACTTTTCAGTTTTCCCTGTTTGGTCAATAAATGGCGGCTATGGGGACCAGATGGGCAAACCATACGGCCATCCCAAAGCCAAAGATTAAGGACATCATTCAAAAAAATTAAGTTAAATAAATTGAGGATAGATTGCAAAGTCTTGAAATGCAGCTCAATATATTTTTTTTATTTCTTTACTTTTCAAACAGTTTCAATTTCATCTTAAAAGACAAAAAGTATAAAGATGACATAAAGAAAAAGCATTAATGTGAGGCTGCCATGGTGGACTCTTAGGTCATTTTTTATAATTTTTTAATTAAATTATTGCCGTAATTTTAATTCAAGTGAAATTTTAAGAATCACAATAGTAATTTTAATTTAGTTTTTATTATTCAAAAAATTCAATTTAAATTATTATAATTTGAAATTTTTAATTTAATTTTTTTATTAAATTTTATTCGCTAATATTTCATTACATGGAGAAGCTGTCAATCCATGTTATTGAAAACTCTATTATTGCAACTCTTTCGTAAGAAACAACTATGTTAACAACACTCCCAACCACGTCGATGAGGTTACTCTTAGAGAGAAGAAGCACCAAAGACGCTATGATAATGATGACGACGACTATTATTATTATTACTATTTTTTGTGAGCATAGAAAATCATAAGTTATCAATAATAGTTAGAGATTAAGTTAGTCAATATAAATTAGTCGACAAATCTTAACCAAAAGAATTTTTGTCAACATTAACATTAACTGAAACCCATAATCAACGGAGGACTAATGCTTCACACAACAAAAATATCAAATAAAAGAGAAAAAAGAAGAGAGAAACTATGGATCCAACAAGTTAGCAACTTTAAAAGGCAATTAGGCTGTATGATTTTTAGTATCAGGCCACCACACATAAATGAATTCAATAAATAGGGACATGGCTTAATGGAGAACATGTAAAACTATCAAGAAAAGTTATAAATAGAAGTAAATAGTACTATACAACACACATAGAAATTTTTTAAAAAAACCTGCATTATAATTTTTTTTTAATTTTTTTAGTCATATACGAGTTTTATTTACAATTTTTTTTATTGCTTTCAACCCAAATTTCCATTCAAATTGTAGTCAGTTTCTTTCATAATATTTCTATTATCAATTCTTTTATTTCAAAGTCATATAGTTCAATGTGATGGTTGTGCTAAGTAACATTAAATAAATTAGATTGAATAAAAATTTATAGTTATTGATACATCCTAAATCATTTCCTTTAAAGTTGGATTCTAATGGCTTATAAAGAGTTCTTTAGGTATGAAAGTTAAGTGAAAACACAAGAATAAGAGATAATTGAAAAGGTTTAATTACTAATTTTTAATTGAATTAAAATAAATAACAAGAATTGAAAACTATAATTAAAATAATGAAATCAACTAAAAATGTAAAGTAGCTAACCTTAAACTTATTTCTTTAACTTTAATTATCATTGCTCTACTTAGATAGATTTAAGACTTAGAGTTAATTCCTTTATTTGGCTCATTCATTAAAGAATTTTTCAATTAACCAATTGAGATATAAGTGCCTAACCATTTAAAAGCTTATAACCACAGTAACTATCAATTGATTAGTATTTGTATGTAAAAGTTAGAACATACTTAAATATAAATTTAAATATTCATTTTAAGTTGTTGGGCCTTTCATTTAAAAGTCTAAATCACCACTTAAATTTTTAAAAATTTTAATTATACCAATTAAGAATAAATTCTAACATCAATTACACAACAATCATTACACAATTAAGCTGAAATTTGCAAGTAAAGTAGGTAGAAATGCATAACCATTCAACAACAATTTATTAAACACTTGAAATGCAATAATACATCTATAATTCTTAAACAAAATTCAAAAGATTAAACCAATCCAAAACAGTCATTACAATCAAGTTTCCATCAACTAAACTTAAACTTAATCAATAGAACATTAAATGAAATAACATCAAAAATAGAAGAGGAGATGAGAGAATTAATCTAGTCTTGGTTGAAGTTAAGAGCTCAAATTTTCATAAAAAAGTTAGCATCCAAGATCAACTACAAAGATGAATTTAAGGTTCCATGGATTGCAAATGATGGAGGAAATCGGAGGTGTAGAACCACGGTCTTAGAGCTTCTAACACGAGAAGGGAATATATGGAATGGAAGAATGATATTCTGCTTCTCGAAACTCCGACTAGACATGAATCATGTTCTACCCCCTTCCAATCTAAAACTCGAGCCTCCCTTCGTCCATTTCCATGTCAAACCCATGCCTAGACATGTGTTGAGGGACCTCTTTCATCCAGCTATGATTTCCCTTCTCACTTGTGTCCTCCATGTGTGTTTCTTCATGCATTCCATTCCTCACGTGTCTTGTAGCTGCTGTGTGTGTAATTGTGAGTCTGGTGCGTGCTTCTCCATATGAGGGAGTGGGCTGTGTATTTATAAGATGGTCGTGTATTGTATTCATGTGATAATAGGCTGTGAATGAATGAATACCAAGTGTATGTCCTACTCCTTCTCATGCCCAAAATCTAATCCTTCGCCTCTCATTTTTTCATTTTTATTTTCTAAAAATGCATAAGAAAATTTTGGCAATTATTCTTGCACGCATGAAATTTCCATCTTAACATCTTGGCCCTTGATTCAATCTTCAATTCTCCTACAAAATTAATCTCCATTATTTAATTTCTATTTGCCTATTAAAAATCTACACAATTAATAGAAAATATTAAATAAGAAAAATTCACAAAATTATTTAAAAGGGTTTTATGCATTAAAAACCAAGAATTTTACAAATTAATTCCTAGACTACAAAAATGGTCAATAAAATTAAATCTCATCTATAATACAATTCATTAAGCCATAATTCATCATTAAAATGTCCAAGTAAAAATAAATAAAATATATAAAATTGATGTTTATCACAATGTCATTAAATTTAGCAAAGATTCCAATTACAAATATTTGGTTCTGTGAAACATGCACACCTAATATTCTAATCAGGGGCATAACTACGTTTAGAACCTCAATGATCCTTTTTTAAGGAGAATTATATCCTATTTCCTTTGCCGACCTAAAAATAAGATCTGAAAGTTAGTTTTCGAAGCACCATTTCACAGTTGAGTCACATCGATTGCCGATCCCTAATTAGAAGAAATCACTAACACTTCCATATGAATGTTTTTGCCGAAATTCAAACCAAAATACTACTTGTGTTTAAAGGCAACAAAACAAACCAATAGAGAGTTGAATGACAAATACACTTTAAACGATGTGGCAAATTAATTTTGGCTTAAAACATATTACTACTAATATATGATTTTTTCTATGTAACTCATATTTTATGTTAATAAAAATATTTTTAAATAAGATTTTAAGATTTATAAAAAAGCAATGAAAAGTTGTACATTTTTAACAACTTTTATTATTGTTGTTGCCAACTAGAAGAATTCAAATTGGCCTAATTGGATCCAACCAAATGGTAAAAGACTTGATTCTATCATTTATTAAGTTTCCTTCAAGGAACACAGTAAGTTATCCAAGTTGCTTTGGACAAAATGGTTTCATCACAATAAGCTAACTAATCAAATAACTTTTACGGCTCCACTAAGTAATTTGGCCTAATCGTCACCATCAGCTCACAACCTTTGAAACTTATAAATAAATACATTTACAACCACATTAGTTGAATAAGGTCATCACAATTAAATTTGCACTCTACAAGCAATCAACTTAAATTTCACTTAGATTATAACTTATAGTCTTTACTTTTTCTAACTATTGTATCTTTAGAACCTTTAATACAAATTATTGTCTCTTTATTATCTCTTTCACTCTTTTTACCATCTTGTTTAGTCCATCATCTCAATTTGACCCAAAAACAACTATCAACCTATCTTTTCTTTAATAATTAAAATTATGCAATACAAAATATTAGATAACATGCACCTTTTCATTCCAAAAAAAATTTTAAATATCATTTTGTTTGGATTAGACTTAAATAAATTTTTTACATGTTTGTTTTTAATATTTCTAATAAAAATTATGACATATGAAAAATGGTTTTTAAAATACCCAATCTATATATTGTTGAGTTACAAAAACATCCATCTATTATGTTTTCATTAAATAACTGGATAATAAAAAGGTAAGAGTAAGTTACACCAGCCTTTATTGAAGTTTGACTAAATTACACTCGATACCATTGTTATTTCAAAAATTATACCCAGCACCTCTAGAATTTATATCTTGTCTATGAAGTTGACTTTCTGTACGTTTCTTTCAAATATAAAATTCCTTAACTATGTTTATTGTGATATTAAAATTAAAATCACCTTATTGTGTTGTGTAAAAAGTTAAGTTTGAGAAAAATTAAATAAGAGGTGAACTTTCTATAATACATATATAAAATGCCAAAAGAAACAAGTGTAAATTTTAAAATAAAAGAGTATCAAACATAATCTAATCAAATGGTTAAAAAAAAGGTTAGTATAATTGATTCAAAAGATAAAAATTGCTTCCTCCAATTTGAGAACACCCATATTAAACAGTGAAAAAAAATTAGTTCAAATAATTTTATTTAGTATTAAATTTAAGTATAATTTCTTATATATTTGCTATTAAAATTTTTAATTAAAATATAGCTAGTATATAATTATTTAGTAATAACATTACAACTATATAGTTTTAATGAGATAATTATTATATTTTAATTAAATATTTAATAATAAAGCTATAATCAAACTATAAATAAATATTTTTTATTTATAATTATCTTTAGTTTAACATACTTTGCCTCTATCGATAGATTCCAAGTTCAAAATGTTATAATACCAACAACTAATGAGCCAAATACTAGGATAAAAAAATTTATGCACTTATGTAGTGTACTTTGCTCATCACTATCAATTTGAGACAAAAATCTACAAAACAAAAACAAAAGGAAAAATTAGAAAGAAAAATCCAAACTCTAGAAAAATTATAGTAAAAGATCAAAAGTTTAAATTATGTTTAAGGCCCTGAGGATCTAAATTTATAACTAGAAAGACTAAAATACCCTTGTGAATCAAAACACTGCCTTGCTTTTCTTTATTGACGTTTCTTTTCTTCTCCTCAACCCTTCGTTGTCCAATATTGTTGCTCCCTATCGATGGTTACCTCTCCTTTGACGATTTCTCGCTTACTCGTAAGACTTCTACTTCGACGATTTCTCCTTTATTCTCAAGACCTCTCTTATTTGATGGTGTCTCTTTCACTTGTAAAACTTTTCATTTGACAATTTCTCTTCACTCACAAGACCTCTCTTTCTCTTTTTTCTTGATGTGCTTTGCAAATTTGCTTGAGTTTAAATTCAATGTCCACCACGATGATGGTTGAGGCAACTTATTATAGCATCATTTTCGACTATGATAATCAACAATGAACAAAATCACTCATTCATAAGGTTCGTAATTTCCTTCCCACTAAAGTATCAGGGATTTACATACTTTCACTTTATATTCCAAATATATATGGCTTTTGTTAGTCTAGGGAATTTAAGCAGTCAAAGACCATAATCAAATGTATAAACTATAGAAACTCTAGATTTAGAATTTTAGATATCAAATTTAGGTAATTACTATTGTGTTTTAAATTTTTCTTGATTTATTTAAAACCTTCATACTCATATTGAATTTGGGATAAATAAATTTCTTTTAATACCATAGCAACACACTTAAACTTGGTAGTAATGGAATTAAAGCTCACTAGTAAAGCACAATTCCTAAAATGTAAATAGTAAATTTTTTTAAATTTAATAGTAAAATGTATTTAAACCTGGTAGTAACAATTCTAAAATTCAATAATAAGTATGCTATGAAAAGTCCTTAAATATGATAGTAAATTTTCTTAAATAAAGTAGTAACATACTTAAACTTAGAAATAATAGGCTTAGAATTCAATGGTAAGACACAGTCTCTAAAGGTTTGACCTTTGTTTCTTTTTTATGTAAACTTAATTTATTTTTTATGTAAACTCAATAATAAAACTTGATTTTTAGCACGTCCCTAAACTTGATTTCTTTTATAAATGTAATATTTCTTTTTTATGATGATAATCTCTAGTTTTTTTTATTTGACCTTAATGACTACCATACTTCTTTGATGTCATCTCTTATACATGCATTTGCATTTTACTACTTGTAAAAGTAATATTTTATTTTTATGATAATAACCTCTGATGAGATGAGGTTTGAGGGTTTTATAATCGAGTCAATAGCTATAGATAAAAAAAAAAATCTCTTTTCTAGGGAAAAAAACTTATGAGTTATTTATTCTAGTTTATTATTTAACTTCTTTTAAAATGAAATACTTTTGTGAATTTTATTCAAATTTAAAAAGATTGATATGAAATCTCATCTTAAAATAAATTCAAAATAACTAGCTAGTATTTGTAAAGTTTAATTTTCAAATAGAGCAATTTTGCAAGTTTTTCATTGCCTTGGATCATCATTATTAAATATTAAGAATCATATATATCAAATCTTTAATTATTATATTTAGATATTATCTTATAAGCATATATATATATATATATATATATATATATATATATATATATATATATAAATAATGCTAGTGGAGTGATATAACAAATAATAATCAATCCTTCACATCAAATGTTTGACTTGGTAAAAAAGATAATTATTATTTTTTGTCTTCAATTTTATATAATTAAGCAGTATTCACTTGCATTTATTTATTTATTTTTAAATTTAACTATCTAGCTTCTTAACTTTTATAGATCACATGCCAAGCAAAATATTTTTATTTAATTTTCTTTGAGTGTAAACCCAACAAACCTAAATTGAAAAAGCATGTGATTAGACACTTTAAAGTAAGCATATAAGATAAGAATTTAGTTATTCACTTTATTAGTGATTAAATGAATGTATTTGATGGCAATTGTATATGAAATTATTAAGATTGTTATAATTTAAAAGACACATTTCAAAATAGAGAAGGGTGAATTCTAGTAAATTATAATAGTCGGTCATTGGTCTTACATGAGAAATTTAGTATTTGGTTATCCAATATGAGTATAACCAAACATAATTTGAACTAATATTTTTTAGTGCCTAAATTACGTGTAAATGTTCTGGTTCTATAATATGTTAAATTCTAGGGTGTTATGCTAATAGGAAACAAATAATCTTAGGAATTTCTTTTATTACATATTCATCAATCAATGTAGTTGAATAATAGAGGTGTCATTATACTTACCTATATTATGGTATGAGATTCTTATATAATTATCTATTACTCTTTAATGTTTTTAATTTATATGTAAATGGTTGCGATTTTTAAGAATAATTGGATGAGTTTATTGTCCAACTTATATGAGACTTCGTTAATCATCTACTTAACAGTTATTGTCTTGATGCAATAACCTCTGCATTGGCAACAAACCAAAGTAAGTAAAAAAGAACGTAGTAATTAATTCATTATTCCATCCATTTGATTTTGTATCATTATGGTTATTAACAAATGATCCATAAGTGAACATTGTAAAAAAATTGTTTGAAATATTATATGGTTATAATAATAATAATAATAATAATAATAATAATAATATGTTATTTAAAGTTTCTTAAAGTTCTTTTTTGTGCTAACAAATTTAGTATTTGTTTATTAACATGGTACCTAACCTTCTAATAATGATTTTTTTCATGTAAGTAATGATCACTATCATTTTGCATAATAATTTTTCTCTAAAAATGGTTAATAATGGTCAACACACATAATAGTAAATTTTCTTATAATCTAATAAGTAATGTCATTAAACTTGATAGTTACAATTTTAAAACTCAATTACTCTATGAAGACCCTAAATATGATAATAAATTTTTTAAAGCCTAATAGTAATATTTTTAAACTTAATAGTAACAGTTCTAAATTTTAATAATAACTATATTGTTCAAAATCCCTAAATATAGTAATAAATTTATTTAAATTCAGTAGTAATACTTTTAAACTTGGTAGTAACAATCATAGAATTCAATAATAAATATATTTTGCAAAGTTCTTAAATATAGTGATAAATTTTTTTAAATCCATTAGTAATAAGCCTAAATTTAATAGGATTGTGTTTAAAACTCAATAGTAAAATATAATCCCTAAAACTTAGTAAATTTTTTCAAATCCAATCGTAACATCCCTAAATCTAGTAGTAAAGCTTAATAATAAATACACTTTACAAGGTTTTTAAATATAATAATAAATTTTTTTAAATTTAATAGTAATAAACTTAAATTTGGTAGTAATGCACCTAATAAAGCATGATTTTTAAAATTTAATAGTAAATTTCTTTAAATTTAGTTGTAACATCTATAAATCTAATAATAATAATTCTAAAACTTAATAATAAGTATACTTTACGCGGTTTCTAAACATAGCAATAAATTTTTTAAAATCTTATAGTAATAAAGTTAAACTTGATAGCAATGTACATAAAATTTAATAGTAAATTATGATCCTTAAAATATAATAATAAATTTTTTCAAATTTAATAATAATATTCATAAACTTGATAAAAATAATTCTAAAACTTATTGGTAACTATGCTTCACGTCATTCATCCTTAATACCATACTTTGCTTTGCCAGTACTAGTTTTAACTTTAAATCAGTTTCTTGCTACATTGCTACATGCTCTTACCAAGGTCTGCTTATGCTCTGTCTCTTCTCCAACATGTGAAAGCTTAGCACAAAGTACTGTGAAGAGGCAGAAATGATGAGATTGGAGGACCAATTGAGGGGATAAGAAGATGAAGAAATGGAAGGGGACTAAGGATAGGGAGAAAGGCAATAATGAAAGGAACGAAATGGCCAGGGAAGCAGATGCAAAACAAGAAAAGAGAAGACCATGAGAAAGAAATGGCGTGGGGAGAATCGAGGATGGTTTGCATATAAAAAAAATATAGAAGGCATTTTCATCCATGGATGGTGAAAATTTGATCCTTTGCACTATAAAAATAATTTTAATTTTTAAAATTTTTTATTACATTTTTTACCAATGTTAAGAAAACCGGACCAGACCGGCCGGTTCGACCGGGAACCGGTCCCTGGTCCGGTTCGGTTGAGTTAGAAAACCGGTCAAGCAAAAAACCGGTCAAGAACCGGTCAAACCGGTCAAAACCGGTAAAAAACCGGTCAAAAAATCGGACAGAAAACCGGTCAAACCGGTTTGAAGCAAATTTTCGTTTTTTTTTTAATTTTTTCTATATAACAAAATAATTCATTTTAAATAATTTTAACAAATTAAAAATAGAAAGTAATAAAAAAGATGAGAGGTTGAAATATGATTTTTTTTTTAAAGAGAATATAAGAGAAATAAAATGTGTATAATTAATTATTTTTTATATTTACTTTTTATCATATTCAATTTCCTAATAATATTGCTCTCAAATATCAAGATACTTAGCTAAAATTATTATTTATTATTTTATTTTTTAATAATAAGTAGAATCTTAATATAATTTAGAAATTTTAAAAATTTAATATTAAATATTCTTAATTTTTAATCATAAATAATTTTTTATTTTAAACTAAACATTAATTTTTGTAATATCTTAAGAAATGTTAAATTAGTAATCAAATATTTAAAATTTACTAATATTTATTTGTTATATTAAAATTTTATACATAAATTTTTTTTAAATAATATATTTAATTATCACCGGTTCGACCACGGTTCGACCAATAACCGTGAACCAGTACCTCCACCGGTTCAATAACCGGTCCGGTTTTAATAACATTGTTTTTTACAAATGCTGAATCCTTTTTTATAATTTTTTTAAAACAAAAACAAAAACAAAATCAAATTGGCTCCGAGTTATGGGAATATGGCACGTGAATGCAAAAATTTTTACAGGTCATTTGACACCTTTTTTTTTTAATAGTAAATTGCTGAAATTTTGTCTGTCGACTAGGGGTGAACAAAATCGAACCAAATCAATTAAACCAAACCAAACCGAACCAAACCGCCAAAAATCGAATAAAACCGATTAATAATTGGTTTGTTTGATTTTTGTGATTGTAAAACCGATTAAATCGGTTCGGTTGTCGGTTTTCTCCATATTTAGTTCGGTTAACCGAACAAAACCGAACCATTAAAATTGTAATTAATTAAAATTTAATATTTTATTTTTTTTTAGATTAGTGAGATCTTTTGTCAATTAAATTTGTATCAAAATTACATTCTTTATGTGATTTAAGAAATATACAAATTATTTATATTATTTATTATAAGATATTACTCTTTTTTTTTTTTTTACTTTTTAAAACTTATTTGTGAATGTATGAAATTTGTTTTAGAAATATATATATATATATAAATAGTAAATTATTTTAAAATTATTATTAGTCAAAATTTTAAAATATATAAGATATTAAAAGTTAAATTCTACATATTATAAGGAACAATTTTTTTTTAAAAAATTATTTTTAGACAAAAAAAACATAAATTAAACCAAATTAAATCGAACAAAAATTGAATCAAACTAATTAAAATTTAAAATCGATAAAATCCAACAAAATACTAAACCGATTAAATTGGTTCGATTTGATTTTTGCTCAAAACCGAACCAAAACCCCTACTGTCGGCGACTTTATTTAACCGTAACGATGAACCAATGCTACTTGACGCCTCTGCTCGAAGAATCGCGGGCGATGGAGGGCAGGATTCCGGAAGAGACTGTCTTCGCTTCCTCGACAGAAGCTTTAGAAAAGGCCAGGCACTTCCTCGAGTTTGGTGGTAGCCATGGAAGCCAGGTTTACATGGCGCGCATTTCTTGTAGCAAATTTCTCTTTTTATTGTTAGAAATTTTGGGTTTAATCTATCTTTCTAAAAGTGTGATCATTGTGTAGTCAATTTAAGGATCAGAAGTTTTCGCTAATGTTATTTTTTCTATACCAATTAACCTGGAGTCTTGTTTCACTTAATAACAGATTTAAGATTTTTCTGGTAGCCTATATCTCATCAATTCTCTTATTATCGTCCTAGCTTAGTTGAAGAGTTCTTCTAATTTCGGATTAAAACTGATTTATAGTTTTGCATTTCCTCTGCTAGCAAATCGAGGCCCCAGTCCCTATAAATTCAGAAGGTCCTTTGTTTGATAGGCCTTATATGCTATGTTGTGATTCTTTGACTAGAACCTTTTAGCGATTACATGGAAAGGACGTGTTTTTTTCATGGTGTTAATATTTTTCCAGTGGAAATTCTATATGTAATGAGAAAGGGAATGGAGCTTTTCTGTTTGCTTCACCTGATCTATCATTTTCTGATTCTTACCTCCCAAAATTTTTTCCTCATCATATAGCAGAGGGGTGTCTTTAAATGAGCTTTATACTCATTATCGGGACATTTTGTATGTGCAGGGAGAAAGGATATCTAGTGTAGTGTTTCACATCCTATGGGACTACATGAAGCAGTTTGATTTTCAATGCATATGCTCTGGTGTTGATTGGCGAAGAATATATTTTCTATTTTATGTGGGTATGTTCAAATTTATATATCATTTATGATGCTAATGAGAATTTTATCAATATTTTTACTTGGATTAAATTTAATTGTTCATACAGATTCCATGTGATTTAGTTTTAACTGTCCAAGGAATCTTAATTCAAAAATTAGTATGCATACTTTTTATTTTTTCGTAAATTGATAGTTAAATTTGAGGACATTAGTCACAAGACTTACAGATAGTGTGAGCAAATGTATAATTTACTTCTCATAAAATAAAAAATTGATTTTGACAAAGGCAAATCTCCCAGCAGCAGTAATTTCCATGGCCAAGCCCAAATTTAATTCGACAGTGCTTAATCTTAAATTTGTTGCTCTATCTCTAGTAGAAGGATTGATGAATTCGCATAGTCAATTTAGGCTGTTGAAATAGCAGTTAGATCTTGTGTTTCCAAAATCTCAGTTTTGTTTAAGAGTGAATCAGAAGTTTTTGCATAATATCTACATTATTTGTTAGTTACAACTAGTTTTATTTTGCAGGCCCAGATGCTTAGTCTTCATAACTTTTGAACTATATTTGTTTATTTGTGTAAGTTGTCAGAGACTGAAGAGTTACTGCTGCAGAGCATCTTTTTAAATTCTAGAGGCATAGAACCTCCAACTCAGGAAATGCCTTCTGTTTTGAATTTTTATGAATTATATACATTCTCTTGCTTGCATAGTTAAGTCCTTGAATGATGAGCCTTACTGTGGACTGTACAAACCATTGGCATCTATCAACTAGAGTGTACAAAACCGATCAACTGAAATCAAACTAATTACAATTGACAGCATACCAATAGAAAATGATCTCAAATCTGCTTGTCATTCTGAATTTTAGGAAAATTTGGCAGTTATAAATTTTTATGACAACCAAATGACTGTTCATGTAGAAATAATTCCTTGTAATATATATTACATGGCGTATTGGATAAAGAAAATGGAGCTTTCAAAACTTGTTATCTTACTTTTTTGGTCCTTATCCTCACTCTCTCGCCTCTCATTTCATTTTGACTTTTTTTTTTTTTGTCTCTGACTTTCTCTCCTGCTATTGTCCACCAAAATCTCAGTAGATGCAGCTACCTTCTATGAAGATGGATGGCATTTGCTTGTAAATTTTACTGTATATGTACTAAATATCAGATCCTTGAGTGGATGGCAAATCAGGCTTTGATGAATGCAAAACCTTCAGCCAACTTTCTCAGATTTGTGGTCAGTTTTAGACTCCAATTTTCTCAGAAGTAGCAATGTGGGGGCACCAGTACCTAAAAAAATTGGTGTTCACCGTCCGAGTTTTAGTTCAAGAATTTCTTGTTTTCCCAAATCTGGTTACGCCACTTGTTTCCAAATATCTGAAGTGATATGTCCTTGCCTTCTAGGCTAATTCTCACTTGTTTACTCTTTCTAACGTATAGTAAGAACTTGGAGCAAGAATGGCTGATTGCTGTGTCAGCTGCTGCAACCAAGCTATAAAACCAACCTTTCTTGGTATAATTTATGTATACAACTTTTTCTTTTGAAAATCAATTTGGTATAATCTATTTATAATTGCTGCTGATAGTAATGTACCTTGTACATCTCTAAAATACCATCTATTGTATATTAACTTTCAATATCCTAAACATTTTGTGACCACATCTATCCCTTGTGATAGCAGATATTCAAGAGAGCAAACTATGTATGGATTTGATGATCTTTCTGTTAATTTTGAACAAGCTATAAAAAAAATTTTGGTGGCAGAGTTGATATTTCTGAAGAAGTAGCAGGTGAATATTCACATATAACTCCTCTAAAAGGAAATGTCTGAGAGCTCCACTTTCTGTTCACTACCCATGATCTAATGTTTTGAAAATTTTGTTAAGTAGATCATATACATTCATGATCTTAAGAAAAAAGTTTCATCATTTCTTTCTCTATATATCATGTAGAGTTACTAAAAGTGTGAGAAAGTTTGGTCTACCTTAGTCTTCACTTCAAGTTAGTTTATTGATTTGTCATTTCTCTGTTGCTACCTCTTCTTCTTTCTTCTCCCACATTGAGATCTTATAATTCTTCTGCCATTTTAATCATAAGCCTGCAATTGTGAATGCCCAGACATGTTTTGCTATCTAATATCTCTATGTGATGGAAGTTCCTGTAGTCATTATCAGTGGGAAGGTATTTACTTGAAAGTATTTTCTTTCTTTGCATTTTGTTTAATCCCTTGTATTGTTCATGTCTTTAATTATGGTAAAACTCAGGAGTTTTAATGACTTACTTTTATATCATAACTTCTAGGTATGTTTAAAAAAATTCAATGATACTCCTGTATTGGCACCTTCCTGAGTATTTGTTTGTCATATAGTTTACAACTCTTGCTTTGACATTTCCCTGCATGTTAGCTTAAGAGACATTTTTATTTATTTATTTATTTTTTAATTTTATGTTCTAATGCATGAACCTGACCCCGATGTGTGTACAACGTAATTTGAGAATGATGTTTTGTAAGATACCATATGACTGCAATTAGGGTAGTGGAGGACATACCTGTTAGAAAAATTCAATGTGAAGGAGGTTTCACGTGAACTGCAAATACATTTGATCAAGGATTCATGTATGTTGAGATTTTTTAATGAAATAAGCAGAAGGAAAAAAATGTTCATGTATCTTTCAGGGCCAATCGGTCATTAATGTTGCGTTGCATAGTTTTTTTTTTTTTTGAACATAGTTTTTTGTTTTTTTTGAAAACCTGCTGCTAACAAAATAGTTAGCGAATTTATTTGGCTAATATTATTAAATGCTATAGCATTTGATATATATTTTAATTGGTAGTACGATTGTGTGATACAAATAGCAAGTAACAGTTATAGACAGTACATGTCATATATAAATATTAGTTTAGCTTGTAGACCTGTCTAAATATAGACCCAATCATTCCTTAAGTAACATAGTACTATCTAAAACCAATTTTCTATATTTTTATGTGATCTTTTATTTAATTAAATAAAAAGAACTATTTGTCTCTTGAATATTAACTTTCTTTAATAAAATAAATATTCTTAGCAGGCCATAAGAACTGCTTACTAGTTGTCTTAAAAGTCTTCCAGAAAACTGCTATTTAATTTCTTCCCCCTGACTCCCTTCTTTAGTGTCTGCTTTAAAGATTTAATTATCTTTACTAGTGTGGAGCATCAGAAATGAGAAGAATCATTAATAAACACTGGATTTACAAATTTTAATCAGAAAAACAAAAACGACCGTTTTAGTTTTTTTTTTTTTTGGCTTCTTTTAATATCTTACAGTCATTGATCTCTGGCTCTAGGATCATATGATCTGTTTTGTTTCCTTGAAGACTCTGTAAGTTTTGGTTAATGGGAGTGACCCTTGTAACCTTCCAATGTCCGGTCATGTGCTAACTAATGTAATATTTTTGTATTGTAAAATTGTTGTTGTGGAAATTACAAGAAAAAGGTGGCAAAGAGATACAAAACAAGCAAGTAAAATTGGTTTTCATATTCCTTAAGAGTCTATGGCCAAAAGTAAATGAAAGATAATGAATTTAACTGAGCTATTAATTTTCTGGCTGATCTTGGCAAATCATGAATATCCCTTTTGAACCAGCAACACAATGTAACATGAGCTACCATTCTGCAAAATTCTAAGCTTTTCTTTGTAGCTAAATTCTTTGTTCCGTTTATAGTAAACATCTATTACTGACTTTGCAAATCCATAATATTAAACTCCAAAATGAGACTAAACCAAGTAGGATTTCTGAGAAATAGACGTGATTAACAGATGCAAAGCCACAACATATAAATGAGTCATCTACGGCTAAAATTCAGAAAATTGCTATCGTAGCAAAAGAAGACCTTGGAAAGAGGTTTAGCCTTATGTAGGTAAAGAATTGATGTTATAATGAGTGATCTGTTGTTTCTAATTTCAATTTACTTAATGTGGAACAAATATTTCTTCTAATTTAATTACAAAGATTGGGGTTGGCAATAATCAAACTTCTAGCCACTTGGTCGAAGAGATTATGTTACAATTTAAGAGCCACTACATCTCATAAACTTAAGTTGTTAAGAGCAGGTTTAGGAATAGTTTTGTTGGCTTTTCAGATTTTAATTTTGCTGTTTGACATCCTTAGCATCGTTTAAGAACCATGCTTTTTTGTTGGGTTCTCAACCCGTCTTTCCTTAAATGTCCTAATGGTATTTTGTTGTTATACTCGCCCTATATCCCTATATCTTGTTGCAGGTGAAATCCATCTTCTTGCCATGCACTATGATAAAAAATTGTCATTGATTGCAGAAGCTAGTGCTTTACCCCTCACTTCCATTGATTCTTCTAGCTCCTAGAGTTGGCTTGGTTTCCCCTATTCTGGAGTTACATGGACTCTAGTCTTCCGAGGACTCTGTTCTTTCTCTTGAGAATTCATCCTGGAACCAGCATCTTCCGGGATTGATTCAACCTTAGTTTTATAAGGTTGGTTGCACTCCTCCTTCATTTACTGGTTTGTTTAATTTTTCTTCAATCTTCTCAGGTTGTGAAGACCACCATAATGACGCCTCATTGAACACACCACATTACAAGATGTATGACAACCTGTGGTTGGATCACAACATTTCCAACCATTTCATGGAATATGACAGTCAGTGAAAAGGCTGGAAGTGTTGTGATCCAACCACTGGTCACTCTCTCATAAGTGTGACACTTCTTTAAGCGCGAGTTAGGTATCGTAGTGTAAAACTATGTGAGATTTTGAGTGAGCTTGTACAACTAGTCTGTATAACTGTTCAAGCAATAAAGAGAAGCCTTGTCACGTGTGTTGAGCTATATCCAACTCAACAAGGCTGTTTTAGGACTCCTTCATTTGCTGGAAAATATTGGGATGAAAGCTTGGGAAAATACAATAGCTTAATATAGTATAGCATTGTTAAGATTAGAATGTTTATTGAGGTGAAAGGGAATTTCCTTTTTACCCTGGAAATTTATTTAGTTGCATCACTCATGCTGGAAAGCCAACAAGCGGTGTTATAAAGAAGGCTGTTTAACTCACTGTTAAAAGAAGTATTCTTTAAAAAAGGTAGGTATAATTTTTTGGTATTTGCTGCAAGGTTCTTAATTAAAAACATCATAAGTAAATATTTTATATAGTTATTGTTTTTGTTTTAGAAAAAGTTTTTTTTACATGTTTTTACAAAGAAAACCTAATAGTAAACACT
Source organism: Erythrophleum fordii (assembly GCA_032878935.1). Lineage (NCBI taxonomy): Eukaryota > Viridiplantae > Streptophyta > Magnoliopsida > Fabales > Fabaceae > Erythrophleum > Erythrophleum fordii. The sequence continues at coordinate 889,009 of JAVQMF010000023.1, read as the reverse complement.
CAAGAAACTTACCTATATTTTTTTCTCCATTGTAAGTTTTGGATTGAGGAGAATAAAAGAAAAGAGAAGAGATGAGAATTCTTTTCTTTACATATTTTTAGTTTTACATTTAAATAAGTAATTTTTTTTTTCAATCCATTTTCTTCTCCTTCGATCTTTTCAATCTAAATATACCTAAAAGAATAGATATTTCTGCAGACTTTTCAACTCAAAATTCTGATGACATGAATGTTCCTGTCCTTTGGTGGTAAGTCTTATTCGTAAATTTTGGACCAAATGATTGCAATTTTTGGTTTTCTCTTCTTTCTTATTTTTCAGTTCTTGAGGATTGGAATACTTTTTGATGAAAGGTCAACTGAGGGAACAGACAGACCTCGAGGTCCCATTCAACAAAGAAAAGAAGAATGAATTGTGGGTTGGGATAGATAATATGGTTATTACGTGATTCATATTTTTGGGATAGGATACCTGTACTGTATCACATTGTCTTCCTTTATTTTATTTTGCTTTATTATTTTGTGGCTAGTGACATTATTCTTACATGAGAAAGACCACAATCTTGAAATTAAGAAAAAGCAGATCTTGTGTAACATCAGCTTATAACTTTTCAAAGTGCGGAGCTTGGGACCACGAAGGATACTGCAATGCTATATCATGGTAAGGATACCAAACACGGGAAATCATGAAGACCAGAAAAAAGATGGAAAATAGGAAGGTTGACATTGCTTGAAATTCTTAAATACATCCTTTGCGGTAAGTTATTGTACATGGAATAAATAAAAATTTATTAAAATAAGTATGTCGGTAAATTTTATCACTTGAAATACTTATTGTGAAGATTGTTTACATAATGAAGTTCTGTGATGTTTGCAGTTGTTAGAACGAATTGATAATTTTAATCTTTAAAAAGTAAATCTTGTTTCTATTTAGTTTTCTCGATGTTTAAACATTTTAATTCAGTTTATAAGGAAAAAATATTTGGTTTCTGATATTGTTCTTCCATTAAATTTATTAACAAATAGTTAACAAAAATGACCAATGAGCTCCTATCTCTCCAATATCAACTACTTGATTTTCTTTACTTTATACTTTCAAGATCGTGCGTTTATTTTGTAATTTAAATAATTAGTGATATGACTTAATCTAAAGTTGATACTTGATATAATTGTTAAATAATCAATTGTTATTCAAATATGTGATAATAAAACATTAAAATAGTATTTTGCTGTGACTATTACCATTAGTATGATGTTTTCACAGAACAAATTTTTAATGATAACTGAATATTTGGCTGCTATATATCAGTATTATATTATGTCATACATATCAACTACTTTTATTAGCTATTTGTTAACGAAATCAACACTCAACTGTGATGTATATGCAGCGTGTGGAAATTAAGAGATAAATTGGCACCACACAGAGTGGGGAATCAGTAAGACAGTAACTCAAAGGAAACGTCTTTGACAATGGCATGATAAGACAGGTAGCTTGATTGCAGAAAAAATAAAAATAGGTCGGTGTGGCTGCTTTCTTATTGTGACTTCATTTTCCAACTTTATGTATGTACTAGCTACTTTAGGCAGAGCAAATGATTCTGTTGAAATGCATGCATGCTGATGTTCCATTAGGATTAGGTCCCAGTTCACATGCGTGGGAATGGGATGGATAATAATAATAATTGACTACGTCATCTCATCAATTCTGGATCATTACCAGTCCCTGATTCTATCACTGTGGATAGATTGCGTGGTTCTAATTTGGCCTAACAAGAATTTTCTGTTTGACAGGAACTTCCTTTTAGGTATGAACCCCTAAAATCCATTTTCTCCATTTCCCTCTCTTTCGTCTCTTTTCTCCTCCCAAATAGCTACCAAGTGGAGAAGGTGAACAAGCCGATGTGAGGTGTTGTTAAAGTGTATGGTACAACATCAAATTTTAAGTTAACTTTTTTTCTTTTTTAATAAAGGTTGAGTCCCAATAAATTTTTGGAGACGGCTATAATTATTCATTTTAATTTTTGCTTTCAATTGTAATATTTGTGTTTTAAAATTCATCTATTAGTCTTATGGCAATATCTTTTTAGCATCTAAATTAGACATCAAATTTAAAGTTAAATTGTACAAAATCTCCTATGAACTTTGTGTTATATGTAGCTAACTCTCTAAATTTTAAAATCTTATAATAAACCCGTACAAAATTTTCAAGTTATGCAAACAATTCTCCTACCTTTACTTAGTCTATTATTTTACTAATAAAACGTGAAATATCAATATCAATGAATCTTGCTAAATTTTATTTTTTGTATAAATAACTTTTTTAAATTATAAGTTATGTGCAAATAAATCCCATGATATATTATATTCCGTTAGTGAAATAATAAATTAACTAATAACAATAGAGTTAATTGTACAAGTTTAAAAATTTTAAAAAAATCATCGTTAAGTTTTCAAGATTAGAGGATTATTTTTACATAATCCAAAATTTAAAACAAATTATATACAATTTAGCCTAAATTTAATTGACTTGAATACAAATTTATTATACATGCCTCTTCCTTTACCAAAACATTAACTTTTTCGTCACTAGTTCATCCATTTTTATTTTTATTCACTCTCTTAAACCAACTAAGCAGAAAGATAGATACCTAATAGGATGAGGAAGGACAAAAGAGATTTTTCACATGATAAGGTAAAGAGAGAGGTATGTGCAACATAGATAGGTTCAAGTCAAATTTACCATTTGATTTAGACAATAAGACATGATTGTAATAGGGCTAATAAATCAGGGATTAATGGCAACTTTTATAGATTGAGGAGATATTATAATTAAAGACAAAGATTATGATAGATAAATATATTCTTTCCTAAAAGTTGTTGTAAATTTTTGGTCTTTGATAAATAACATGTCATTATTAGGAAGATGAATCTGTTGAGTTGCAATGAAATTAATGCGGACACAACTGATCTCAAATTTTTTTTGAAAAAAAAGTGAGGCCATGAGAAGGTCTTCCACGAGGAAAAAAACTCAATTTTCTTTTTTAAAGTTAGACTCTCTGTAACATTGTTCAATATTTTGTCGGATTAAGATCTGAGACATGCTTATTAGTTGTCTAAGTTGGCTCTGTTTTTGTTTCTTCATGGCCCCAATACAAGGCCCGAAAAGACTCCGACTTGGCCCAATTTTTACTGTGTTTTTTTATATATAATTTATTTAATGTTGATGTGAAACTCTCATAAAATTCTATAAAATGTTTCTTACTTAAAAGTTTATATATTTTTCAAAAGCAATTTGTTTTGATCCAAACTTAAAATTGAAAATTAGAAGCGGATAGGGCATCCAGATAATTTGCACTATTTTCTTTTTTTAAAAGTTGAAATGACTGACTCAACTGTGACAAAGTCGGTCTATGGGATGAAATCTAACCTAATTAATGATTTAAGTAAAAACTAAAGTATAGGAAAATTTTGAATCCGCTCTTGTATTTTTAAATTTAAACTATATGTAAAATTTAGTTAAACAAGGATTAATATATAAAAGTTCTGAAATTACCAAATACATTATAGATTTTCAAAATCAACTTTACCTACTTACAATTCAAGCTACTTGCAATTCAAGTCTTATTCAAAATTAAAAAAATTACGAACATTATTCTAAATACTAATAACATTATTAGAAGTATTTGTGCAATAATTTGATCCAATACTAAAAGTACTTTTTAATTACAGTACTTATTTAAAAAAATTCAACAAAAAACAAAACTTTGCAAAATAGCCAAACCTTAATTTTGAGAGACTGTCTTATTGCTTGGTAGATATTCTCCACAACCATTGCATTTCCATACTTTATGTGTCCCTCTTGTCTTTTTAGGGTTTATTATTTAATCACAATTGAAATAACTTTGAGTGCTGGATAAATAATGATGCTTCATTAATCCCATTTTATATCAATAAATTTTGACTCAGTAGTAATTGAGATCCAAATTCAAATCGTACTGCCAAAACTAACCAAAAATAGATTATCCAAATTTGAATGTTAGTACCAAAATTAACCAGAAATATCTATTATTATACTATTTACAAAATGAAAAATTTATTGTGATTTCTGACGTAAGCATATATTTTTTATATTTTTAAAATTAAATCGGTCATTAAATCAATAAAAATATTAATTTATGATTTATTAATTTAATTATAGTTATATTGATAATAATTAAATATATTTTTTAATTTTATATACTCAACATTGATGTATTGGAACAAATATTAGGGATAATATTTTATAAGAAATAACTATTCAATATATTAATTTATTATTATTATTTTTACCAAAAAACAATTTATCAAAACGAATCGCTTGAACCCATATGAAGTGAGAATCTATGCAAATTTGAATTTTAAATTTAGTCAAACAGTAAAAGAATGATGATTTATATTTACATGGTTACTCATAACAGAGTACTGTGGTTCTATTGATAAGACGTTGTTACATTTTGTAGATGCTGTGGGTTCGACATTATAAGAGTCCAACACACTACAAGTCTTAATTAGGAAAGTAAATCCTTGCATTTCTTGAGAATGCAACATTGTGTTATTGATTAAACTATTTAAATTTAATTTAGAGAATTAAATTTTTTTTAAAGAATTTCTTTTAAATATAATAGAATATAGAATGAAAATAATCTTCTAACTATAAATTAAAAAAATTATGATTAAGATTAAAATATTTTAAAAAAAATCTGAATGGTCTGGATCATTAAAATAAAATAGTATTATTTTTCTAGGGATCTACTTTCCTTAATTAGATGATATATACCAGAATTTAAAATTGCATCCTGCCATTATAATTATTATCATTTCACAATTATGTTAAGCTTGTGATTATTATTTGTAGCGACTGTTTTTTTTTTTAATAAAAACATTTTGTTGCATTTCTTTTTACAATGACACAGTTACAATGCAAGGACAATATTGGCAATTTAAGGTCAAATAATTAAAATACAATAGAGTTGACAGTTTCATAACAAAAGCAATTTATGCTTCTTCTTTATTATATTGAAAGGGACAAAAATCTTTGATATATAAATGCATATATTTGTTTTCATAGGGAACACGACAGAGAACTTTGCAAAAGGTAGAGTTGCCCATTTGCATGCAAATTGCTATCTCATATTATATGATTATGACCTTATTTAACTTCTTCGTTTAAAGGTTGTTTAAAATAGTAAAAAAATTTAGACAGGTTTTATCTATAAAATAATTAATTAAATTAATTATAAAATACATATAAACATATTAAGTAGATATATTTTTTAAAATCCAAGTTTACTATACTAATGATTAATTTGAATTGGTGGATGCTGTTATGAATATATATAGTTAGTCATAGTTATATATATCATAATAGGCCTATTTTGGAAGATATTTATCATATTAACAGAGGTTTTTTCTTTATTTGTTATTACATGCATTCTCAAATCTATTAACAAGATAACTGATTAGCTTGCCAAGTTTTTAACTAAAAGGATATGTCCTGGTTGAGAAATTTCTCTCCTATCTCCTCTTTTATGTATTCTTTCTATTGATGCTGTGCATTGTACGGAACATATTGGTTGATGCTGTTGACTTTTGCTTTTCTCTTGTATAGTCCTTATGCTATGTCTCTTGTACTGGTTTTTTCTTTTATAAATTTCAGAATTTATTGGCAAAAAAAAATAATTTGATATATATACTGTTTTTGAATGATATCTACAAAGAATCTCCGTAATCACAGTCAACAAATTTGAACCCACTACGCAACAATTTGATTTGAAGAAATGTATTCAATGTCCCCTCAATTAGCTTGTCTTTACCCACCTTGATTTGACTTAGGGCTGTAATCAAATATATATATATATATATATAAAGTTCTTTTTTTTCTAACCCTTTTTGTTTGTATTTGATTACAGCCTCTTCTTTATCTCTAGCTTTTCTCATTCTTCATTTTGTGATACAACCTACCTATATATCACAAATTAATTACAGTGACCAACCATTTGACCCTTCAAGTGGGTGAAGTCTGAATCAGTGTCTCTTCATTTTGTGTTCTTCTCAATCTTTTGTAGTTTTAAGTCTGAATCAGTTAATTCCAAATAACTTTTTCATTTTTTGAAAAATATAGGAACTTTTTTAGAATTTAAAATTGTAAAATTAAATTGGATTTCAATCACATGCTTATAATTATGCTGGGAATAAACAGCTTTGTTCCAAATTCTTATTAAATCAGTGACATTCTCACTCTTTCTGCATTCATACACGTGCATGTGTATCTAATTAGCAGTTAAATAACATATTATTAATTATTAGTATCGTTGTTGTTGTTGACGGTATTATTAATTATTAGTATCATTTTTGTCGTTGATGGAGTTGTCATGTAACCTAATAATTATTCTTGTTTTGAAGAATCCATTGTTCATTAATAATTGGAGAATATCTCTATGCATGTGTAGCTTGCGCCCTTTATTTTTCTTTTCATTTTGAAGAATGGGTAGTTGAAATAAGGGGCTCATGCTTCATAGGATGCCATATGCTCACATAAAAAGCGAAATTGACAAAGAATCTCTTTTGGTCAACAATTTCTCCCCTTTTTTGCTGTACGTATATAAGTTTCTCTATCTACAAACTAATTAACACAAAGGTTGTATCCAGTTCCATGCAATGCTATACTGTTTTTCAATTAATGTTGTTGCATTTAAGTAGTATTACTTATCTTAAAGTTTCATGTTTTTTATACTTCAAAACTTGATCAAAAGAGAAAATAAGCAACGCCATAGAGGATCGAATTCAAATATTGAATTTGAATATAAATTAAAGTTAGTGCTAGTGTGTGTGTGTGTGTGTAATTAACTCTCATTTTCAAAATTAAACTTCGGCGTAATTAGAAGTTTTACCTTTTTCATGTTACCAAAGCCGAAAAGGCATCCTCATCAAACATATAAAGGCTTTTATTTTTCCCTTCTTCTTTTTCTTTAGTAGAACAAAACCTGAGAAATTAAAAGAGAGAAAGGAGAAATAGAAATTAAAACAAACATTAAACTCGAATCTCAATTTTAAAACATTAAAATAGTGTGAAATCAACTACTATAGAAATCTCTTCTTTTTGTAATATTACAAGTTGAGCATTGTTATAATGTATATTTTAACAAATAAACAATTATTCTTCAAATTAGATATATTACATGACACTATATATAATGATAATAATACTTGACGTTTAATACTTCAAAAGCATTGAAAATGAGTTCGAACTATTATAGTCTCACTTATATATGACTTAATTGTAATAGACTAATCATTGATCACCAGAAAAACTAATTAAGTTGTATTGGACTAAATTGTATCGAAGAGGATCCCTTTTAAGATGATAAGTTCTAATTCTCTTAATTGAGTTTATCATATTAGGAGTGAATAGAGAAATAGAGAGCGATATGGATAAAAAGAGAGAGAATTAGCCGCACATATATTTTTATTCATTTTATGTCACTCCCTTATTTATTGTACATTACTAAAGAAGATCTTTTATATAAGATGACCCTGAGATCATTTCCTTATCTTAAGTATATACCTTTCTCTTCTTTTATTTGCGTTTTTGGAGAATTCCAATCCTCTCTTGAGAAAAATTCTTATGATTATCAAAGTGAGATCAATCACTTCAAGTATATCTATATTTGTGTCTCTTCACACGTATAATATTATTGTATAAACTACTTTGATATGAGGATCCAAATCGCTTTTCTCTTTTGCGTTGAGGTTATAGTAAGGAAGCAGTAAGGAGTTGGAGAGGGGACCTCATGCTTCATCAATTAAGGAAAGGGGCTATATAGGAGGTATAGGCATATGTTAGATGGATGCACTCATAGTGGGGCCATCTTCTCATTGGTATATTTTTCTTTATTTTAGGAAATGAATGATGAATTTATATATATAACAATAAGTGAAGGGGAATCAAAATGCAGGTACATGTACATGCATGATTGAGAACATGTGGAACAACGTGAGGACTTAAAAAAATAACAGCTTGGAATTTCGGTCTCTTTCCCTTCTTAATCTCTATATCTCTACGTCAAGATCGTCACTCATCATCCACTCAAGTAGAGAGAGAAAGCACACTAATTTAATATTTTTAGTTTTTTAAAACATATTATTTTATTTTAATCTAATCATTTAAAAATTTAATGTTTATATTAGTCTCTTGTAAAGTTTTTAAAAAAATTTGCCTACCTCACATTGAGCCTCATCCAGATAAAAAATAATGAACAGAAATAAGTTACATGACTTAGTGTAAAATTGATGTAATCTTTAAGTGCCAAATATTTATCCCATAAAAATCGTGACATTAAATGGTTGCGAAGTTACAAAATGCACCATATCAAGTTACTGTCTTATGTTTGCTATATGTTTGAATACTTAATGATCACATCAATTTTATGTTATACTAAGTCATCCATCTCTATTTATGGGTAAGCATCAATCAAGTTAGATCGAGTGATTCACCTAATCAACTATACATCATTCAAGTGAACAATGCCCACACGATCGATCAAATTTATCTATCAACTTGAACTTTTCAGGCTTATTCAGCTTGGGTTTAAGCGGATGGTGTCACAAAACATGCATGCTTATTTTGACATACCCAACTGCAAGTATCTTAAAACTTCCGACCCAATTTAACCAACCAAACTCAATTTTTCCATAAAATTTCACGTGCACAAACTAATTACATTGGACTTAACTGAAATCATCTTTTCTTTTTCTTTTCATTTGGTCAGATTGAAACAGATTTGACAAATTATATGCCTCCTTATCTCTATCAGTATAATATCAGATAGTCGAATCAAAAAATAGATAAATGAGTCAACCATTTCATTTAACCTTCAAAATAGATCAAAAGAAAAATCAGTCAAGAGTTAGCTAAACCGATCAAAACACAATAAAACAATAAAAACTGGCCAATTTGACACTAAACCGATCAATAACCAATTTTTGTTTTTTGTTTTTGTATTTCTTGTTTAAGATAGAGTTTTGGCATTAAAGATTTATGATGTTTTATGAGCTTTACTCAACCTATTTCACATGGGTTTGTATTTCTGACTTTTTTTTATATATATTTTTAAATATTTATATATTTTTAAATATTATTTGATAATATATGTATTAATTTAATTGTACAATATTGTATATATTTAAACTTCTATAATAGATATTTTTAAAAAATACTTCAACTATAATTCAACTAGAGTCAAATTATTAAACCATGAACTGCTTATTTATCTCAATTTAATATTTAATTTAATTTTTAAAATATTGATAATGAGACTTAGCATGAGAATAAAATTAAAAGAAATAATTTTTAAAAAAAATGTTAAAATCTTATAACTCAAAATCTTATAACTTTAAAATAAAATTAAAACTAACTATATTTTTATGAAAAAATTATAGATAAAGGTTTTAAGTTGAAAATATTTATATTAAAAAATTTAAGGATAAAAAGTATAAGCTATGAAAAAAAATTATATTCAAAATTTGAAATTAAAATTTTTTATTCTTGATTCTTTCATAATAATTTTAAAATTTTAAAAATTTTTAATATAAATATCTTTAATTTAACATCATTTCGTAATTTTTTCTATTTTCATTAGAATAAATATCTATTCATTCTGTATATCTTATGACAAGGACATTGTAAAAGTGAAAGCTGCGGTACGTAGAAGATAAAGAAAAAGAAGCATCATTCTAGATCAGTCTGATCAGATTTTTATACGAAGTATCAACAACTTGAGTGAAAAATTGAACACATAAACATACATATACGTAGAGAGAGAGAGAGAGAGAGAGAGAGAGGGGATGGAGCAATCATAGATATTTTATTTTTTGGCTTGGAATTCCGAGCCCTTGAGAATTTCTTCAAATGTTCCTTTGGTACAAGTTTTTCTTGGCCATTGGTCCAAAGAATTCAGTACAAGAATATGTAAAGAGTATGAGAACCCAAATTTCAAAATCCACAATTTCGGGATCACTAGAACCCCTTCTCCATCTTCTAATCGCATTGACTGGTCAATTAAGAGTACCTCACATGCTTAACAGAATTCTATATACATTATTAAGATAATTTTACAAAAAATTCGATCCTAATTCTCAAATGCATTTCAATATTTAAAATTAAGAGTGAAATACTTCAAACTTTTCTGTATTTAAAGTTAAATACATAAACATTTTATTTATTTTAACAATATACATGTTAGTCTACAATCTTAAATCTGTAATTAAGAATATTGTTGAAAATATACTTTTGGATTAATTGATATTTAATAAGCATTATTTTTAATAGTTTTATTAATATTTAACGTTGGAAAAATTAAATCTAGAGTGTTATTAAAATATAAGGGATATTTGCATATATTTTTAAATTAAAAGATATATATATTTATATTTATTTAACCACAAATATACAACATATCAAAGTGTTTTTCTTCAATAATCCAAATAAAATTTAGCGTGGGCCTTAAAATGGAATGATGAAAGATTTTATCTTTTAAAAAAAATGAAACTCATAATAAAATTAGTTAGAGCATCAATATGAGGCCATTGGTTATACTAACACTGCAATAAAAGCAATAGCTAGTGACTCACGGACCGACCAACCTTGAGAGTGAGATATTTTTTTAATCTCTTTGTGGGATTTGAATGAGCTTTATTCCATATCTAGGTTAGACCTTCTCGGTTCTAGCAAAAGCGAATCCAAACACCCCAAACCAAGATTCCTTTCTTTCAACATGACGAATCCCATTTTCAAATTGTATCTCATCATCGAAAAGTGATTTTGATATACATATCTTCTCTTTCTTTAGAACCACATGTAATATATGTGGGGATGGATGAATCACGCTAGGAAGTTCGTAATTCTAACAGATTGAGCAGAATTTTGCAGGCACCATTTCAGATTTTGTTCATGTAGTTATATAATTAGGTTTATTTCAAATCATATATATAATACAAATTAATCTTACACAATATGGTAATATCTTATGTATCACTAGGAATATTTGAATATCAATATACCCAACATAAATAATTTAAACATTATAATAAAATTAACGATATATCAAACAAATATTAAAAAGCAACAGCGTGCTTTAAATTAAATTTTGTTATATGGCAAAATATGTGTGTTATACACTTTAAATTTTGTCAAATAACATACGCGTGCATTTGCATGTGTACAACCATATATTTACATCATTTTGTACAAAATATTTATAGTTTGGCGCTTCATAGGATATATAATTTTTGAGAGTTTGTACTTTTTGGCTCCTAAAATACACGTCTCAATTATTGGATTATTAAATCTTACATTTACACGATTCAGCTTTTGAGAATTCTTTATCACCATTTGTTAGTCCATTGTCAATAAAAAATAGTACAAATTTACATGCCCAGAAGAACTAATAAATAGTAAGTAAAAAATTATTATGAATTAAATTATATAAGAATAAAGTTTAAAGATCAAATAATTAAAAAAATATCTTTCAAAGATGAAAAATATTAGAGGAAGATATAGTGTTTTGCGCCACTCTAGAACACAGTAACTTTCTAAACAGCAAAATTTCATTTTAACACACTCAAAATATAGTATATAATTATTTTTTTAATGAATTGATATTTTGGTTCTAAAAAAATATACTGTTTTCATTTGGTTCCCTAAAATTTAAACATTCATTTCAGTCCTCTACAAAATAATTTGTATATTCAATGGTATCCCCATATTATGTCTGTTTACAGATTAACACAAATAGGGAAGAGGTAATTGACATGAAGTATCCATTTATCATTGAAACATACCGCTACATATGAAGTATTAATAGGGTATTATATTATGGTTAAAAAACTAAATATTTAGGGACTACGTCAGTTTTACATTACATTATATATGTCACTTATATATTTCTATTAATCATATGTTAATAAGCATAATATAGGAATAATATGAAAGACAAAATATTCTTCAAAAAATTAAAATGAGATAAAGCCTATCTTTTAAATACCAAATTTCAGTTCAATCTATTTTATATTAAAACTGAAAGATATTAGCTAGAATGGCAAATTTTAAAAGAGCAAAGAAAAGAAAAAAGCAGGAGGATGTGCAGAAGAATGAAGATCCTTCATGTTCATGTTGGACCAAGAACCGTTAGAACTTAGAAAACAAGAAAAGGAGCAGTCTCATACGCCCATGCGAATCAAAAGCACAGATACATACATGCTTACAGATATTAGAATGTTCAAACTTCAAAGCTGCAAGTTTCCAAGCAACCTTGCTTCGAAGCGCGTGCAACTATCATCCAATCTCGTGGACCGAAGTCCAACATACTGACAAAGCACTCCCTTGTCTTCTTTCTTTGAGGGTTTGTTAGTCCTGAACCCCACGCGTTCACGCGCGTGAATGTCTGCGAAATGGTCAGACTCTCAGACCTTCTATGGCAGCTTCTGTCCCTGATTTTGTGGTATTAACACTGTAACCAACAGGTAGATTGGTTGCTAAATTCTATGTTCTTTGACTCTTTCATCTGTCACACACATTCTTTTACAACGTTAGATAATACCTAACCCTTTTTTTTTCTTTACATTTCTTAAAAATAATGCTTCCATTTTAAGAATAGATAGATTCCTTTTAGAATTTTTTAAAAGAGTTAGATTGGCCTCTCTTTGAATTTTTAAAATTTACATTCACCTTCCATATAATACAGTATAAATTTTCATAAAAATCTAGTTGATATTTTAATCTCTCTTTGGAATAGATGATAAAATAGAAGTTACAACTCGTTTGGTAAGTAAAAAAAAAAGTAGAAAAATAAAAATCAAAAATAAAAAATAATTATATATATATATATATATATATATAAATTTTTTATTTTTAATAATTAAATAATTATTATTAAAAAATATTAAATAATAATAAATGATAAAATTAAAATTGAAATTTTACCTAACTTTGCTTCTTCTCTTTTTTTTTTTTTAAATTCTCTCAATCAAACGAGGCCTTAGTATACTATAAGAAATTTATGATAAAATAAGAGTGCATTATAAGACTCCAAGATAAGAGAAACGAGTGGATTGAAATTAGAAAAGATACGTAAATATAAGTTTTTAAAAATTTAAAGGGTTTAATATGGTTTTATTTTTAAAAATTGCTTATGTGATTAAGTAAACTTATAAATGCATAAATCATATAGTACAGTATGAATTACTATACTCTTCTTTATTGGGTTTAGTAGTTGAGTTGAAAACTCGCACACACCAAAAGAACATCCATGACCATCATGAAAATAATGATGATGCTTATCTCGAAAATTAATAAATATATGATCTTGAGGTTTCTATGTTCTATTGATTTTGGGTGACCATTTTGTCGTCTTTTTATGCTCTTTCTCTGACTCTGTCATCATTAAAACCACGAAGTTAGGCAATGTCTACTCTCTCTCTCTAAGACGAAGAACATTCTCATATTATTACAAAATGATTCTCTCCCCCCCCCCCCCCTCTCTCTCTCTCACATGCGGAAACACTCTAGTTTCTTCAACGATTTTGACAACTAATTAACATATTCTCTATAAAGAGTTGGAAGTGATCACTTAGCTCAAGGTGGATATGTTAGTTAAAAGAGTTATACCCCCAAATTTATAAATAGAGTAGGAAGGTAGCTGAGATTTGCATCCCCATTGGGAATATATATATATATATATATATATTTAATCATGCATGGAATATGTATATACATATAAGAACCGGGATTTCTTGAAGTACTACATTTTGATCAGTGAAGTTAGCTAACCGGCTAGGTTTGGCTGCGCAAGATGAAACATCATAATCATTTTTGACAAAAACAACATCATCATAATCTTGGTGATATGAACTTCTCTAATTTTTTTTTAAATTGACATCGATTATACATTCAAACTTGAATCTTTTAAGTTTAAAGAAAATTCTAATATTATTGAGTAAAAACTTAATAATAATTGCTTTAAAACATTTGAGACATAAGAATTAACTCAAGTTACATAATTTTATTAATCAATATTTGTTACACATAATTAAAAAAGTATTACCATATAAAAGATAATTTTTTATAATTGGCTTTAACTCAAGAGTGTGTTAGACTAGCCTTTTAGAAAATAAAATTTTCAAATTTTTTACTCTTTAATGAGGTAAATAAAATATGGAAGCATTCAAATCTGAGTTACATTTGCAAACAATATATGACAAGAACAACCTTTTGAGGTGGTAGTTAGAGTTTGTCATTAACTATATGGGGGGTCTCTCTCTATCTGTCACCGTTTGTTCAAATAATTGCCTGAGCTTAATTGACTCCGAAGTAATCAATATTCTAAGCAACACCTAATTGAAACTGCCTTGTTGGTTGTTGAATTAAAGAAGACAATAGCTAGGTTTATCATTCAAACACAGCCAATATTAATATTTAATCCTTCGTTAACTTTTCCAGTTCAAGAGAATATTGAATTTGCATTAGTCAATAAAGTGTTACTTAGGTTGGTTTGCTTTAGCAAGAAAACATAGTTAATTAGCTGCGTGGAATCACATTTTAAAATGACAGGTTATTACCCAAATTAAAGGGGTTAATTCATTTAGCAAGAGAAGATAGTATGTTTTAAAAGCAATTTGAATTCAATACTTCTAAAAATAACCCTTGTGGGAGTTAAGATTATAGTATCCATGATAACTTGTAAAACTGAAAAAATATACTAATAATGAATATTGCCCTTTGTTGGAAACACGTTCCATAATCTCTTTGATAGATGTAGTTTTGGTTTCACAATAACGAAAATTATGAATAAATAATTAATCACTAATTAACTTGGAAGCTAAATCTTTTAGAGCTGGTTATGTAAGTCTTGATGATAGCATCACGAAGAAAAGGTCCTATGGACTATGGTCATTAGATTAACTTTCTAAAAGGGAGAAATAACAGCAAATTTAATTTTTAATGGAAGAAGATCATAACTTTCCGCTCTATATACTTCTGTATGAGGAATATGGGTAGTAAATTAAAAAGACAACCTTGGTTTATTAATTAAGCTTTCTTTGACCACCGTATTAACTTTACTCTCTATTTACACCTGAAACACTGAAATCAAAGAACGTTTAAAGCTCAATTCGATCATGTGATCACAGTCTTCATAAGAAAATAATTTATGAATTGATCATGATCACCCGCAAAATTAACTTGATTAATAAAATGAACAATAAATCAGTTTAATATATTCATGATCTATGATCTAGGGTGCGAGGGTGATCTGCAGTGCAACGCATTATACTCCAAATCAATGCAAGAAACCTTTCACCATAATTAATTTGATTACACCAACAAATTTTGGCTTAGTAATACTAAAAAACCTCCAAAATTGAAGGATTCAAGTCCGAATCTTGGTTACTGATATTAGCAGATGTCACTGATCTTAGCTACTGAAATTAATTTTCATTCTGTTGAACTCATAAATTCACTTTAGTAAACATCTCATACAAGCAATCTAAACATATTAGAAGGAAAGAGAAGAAGAAAAGCATTTAAAGATCAAAAGTAAAAGAACTATAACATTTCTAGGGTTCTCATTTGGTCTTAAATAAGAAACAAAGTACTCATCCGTCATCCCCAGAATTGCTCATCATGCTGGGCAAATTAGATGGATTTAGATGAAACTTTTTTTGGAAGTTAATAAAGTGGAAGCCACACTAACAAAAACAAGAAGCTTCACAAAGAGCTGAAATTTCTACGGTGGGTTGCTAGTAGTAGTGGAAGAAGAGCTAAATCCAGAAAAATCAGTCCAGGCAGGAGTAGTACTACCAGTACCCCAATACTGCTCACTTCCGAAGAACTGCCTTGACAAATTCAGCTCCTGATTGTCTTCCATTTTCACCGAAGCCAGCTTAGTTATCAGCCCAGAAGTCGACACCTTCGGCCGGAGACTCGCACCGCCATATCCCGGTCCCTCGGCAGCACCACCTTCAAATGGGTACAATCCAGGTGAAGCTTCCAGTCCAGCCAAGAAAGGAAATTGCTGTGTTTGTGGCACCCGCCATTGCTCCAAATCCGCAGCAAATAAGATAGACCCACTGCTGCTTCCGGCAGCAGCGCTGCCACCACTTCCTCCGCCGCCTAAAGCACTTCCTATTTGGAAATTTAAGTCGCCTACTCCTCCCATTGGTGCTGAAATTGCGTTATAATTTAGGCCATAGTTGAAACCCATCTCTCCAGCAGCAGAAAAATCAGCAAGTAACGGAGACATAAATCTCAGTGGTGGCGCGTGAGGGGCAAGGCCTATTATGTCACCGGCAGAACTACTGTTAGAAGAAACCGAGTTCGTGGAACTAGTGCTCCCTCCTTGACGATCTGAACTCACCGGTGACTTTGAGCTGCTTCCTTTGCTTCTTTTGTTCCTCCGGCATCCCCCTCCAACCGGCACATTCCTCAGTGCACCGCCTCGGGTCCAGTACCTCCGACACGTCTTGCAGAAGTGGCGGGGCTGAGAGAGGCTGTAGTTGTTGAAGTAGCAAAATTTGGTGTTCGTGGATTCGCATCTGGGGCATTTCAGCGCAGCCTCCGGCATCGGTATGTTGGCCATCCGGGCTCGATCAGCCATGGAACCTGGCCTGATCGAGCCCGCGCCCCCTCCTCCATGAGGTTGCGTGGGCGGAGGTGGAGGTGGTGGCTGTGGCGGCGAAAGAAGCTGTTGCTGCTGCTGAAAGCTCGCACCGCCGGCAATATTGCCTGTGTGATGATTGGGTTGCTGCAGGAGTAATAAAAAGGAGGAAACAAACTGAGAGAAAAAGATGACGGAGGCAAAGAGATCAAATATCTGGTATATTCAAGAAGGGGTATAAACAAAAGTAACAAGAATATTTATCTTTTGAAAATTTTTTTGCTTTTGGCCAAAGGAGAAAAAAACCATATAAGAGGAACAAAAATTGAAGAAAAACCTTATACCTGTTGCTGCCAGTTGGCTGGATCAAGATAAGCAGGGATGGAGGTAAAAACCATGGCTATTGATTCCTCTCTAAGGGTTCTCTTTTGTAAAGGTTGGTGGGTTTTTCGGGAGATAGTAGCTAGTGGAGAAAATCACAGAGTGATTTTGTGTGTGAGAGTTGCAGATAGAGAGAAGAGAAAGAGAAAGAAAGAAAGCAAGAAAGAAACAAGGGGAGGAGGGTTATAAATAAAGGAGGAGCCTTTTTAAGTATTTATAATATTATAATTTTTTGTTTATTGTTCATTATTACTCTCTCCCTGTAACACTCTTTTTGTTTTATTGCTTTTTTAGGGCTTTGAAAACTGAGAAGTGATGTTCCTTAACTAATAAGCTTCTTTTGATGCTCTGTGAAAGTACTGTGCTTAGAACGAGAGAGATTAGCTCCTCTGGCATTTTCAATTTCGTATAGTATGCATGTTTATGAATGATATATTAAACATAAATTCATATAATTTTGAACAAATTGAATTATTTAATGGTCTCATAAATTTAGAAGACTTGACAAATTTATTTATTTAACATTATTTAATGAATCTGTGTTTAAAAATAAATGTTAAGTAGGGGCGTAATTGCTCTAATGCCTCTGCCCCTACTACATGAAAAAAAATGAAGTGTCTAAAATTATACATATTAATTTTGGAATGGCCAGCACAAACTATAATTATATGACCATATTATTATTTGTTGTGTTAATTGATGTTAATGTGTAATTAATTTTTTATACAAGATGTGTGCTTCTTTAAAAGTAAAATTATATAGTTATTCTTACTGCCATACAAAGAATATCAATAGTGGTGTATCTGGACTTGTCAATTAATTACTGCAAGAAGAGGGTTGTTAAAGATTTTTGAAATAGAAACAAACAAAAATATATTATGGCCTAATCTTTGTGAACTTTGATACCACTTTCCCTCTTCTTCACATTTTATTACAGCAGGAAGATAGTTGTTTTAAAGATATCTGAAACATAAGCAAACAAAAATATCGTAGCTTATTTTATGGCCTTTTGAACTTTGGTCCTATTTTCACTTTATTTTTCAAGTGAGAATGTGCTTTTATTTTTAATATAGCAGTAAAGATAATTAATTAATTTTGATTTTTAAAAAACATTATTTGTGTAAAAAGTTAATTGCATTAATACTGGAGGAAATTTTATAATATAATTTTAAATATCAGAGGGAAATTGATATTTTTAAAATTAACAAGGAGATTATTAGGTATAATTTATCTTCATGCCGAAACAAATTAGTTTAATTTACTTTTGAATAGAAGATAGAATGATAAACTAATTAAGGTGAAGAATTAATATTAATGTGTGATTTTGATGTTAGTATTTTATATAGAAATTTTTTTATTAAACAAAGAAGGTATATATTAGTGCTTTAGTGATGTAAGATATGGTTGAAGTGTGTCCCGACCGAATGAACCTTTTCTAGGTCCGGTCTGTTCCCTTGCCCACTCTTCTTTGTTTTTGCATGGGAATATCTATATCATCATTCTTTGCTATTCCTCTCACGCGCCCACTTGAGAACCCTAGTCAAACTCATACGATGCATTTGCAGCTGTTGATTACATTCAGCAACTAGAATGAGGGACCCCAATTAGGAACTCTGCTTTTATTCCAAGTGTCTCTCTTACATAGATAGACAGTAAATCAATGATTGCCTTAAAATCTTGTTCACTTGCCAGATTCAAACAAAGAAGAACATGATAAATTGGTGTTTCAATGATTTAGAAAATTGGCCAGTTATAGAATATAACTAGTGCGAGTATAATTCAAAGACTCTCGCTTTGTTTGTAATAAAAATGGCTTTAAAGGTCACACTCTTTAAGGCACATTTGTGAGAATTCCATGACCTTGGTACAGTGAGAGTGCGTATATACTCCCCTCAAATTTTATAAATTTTTATATATTTAATATTGAATTGTAATATTATGCTATTATATCTATTAAAATTTTAAATTTATTAGACTGAAGTTTTGGCCATGCCACGGTCGATGAGCTTATTCTTATCTCTTCAAATCATGAACCTGGAATAGTAAACAGGGATGGAACAAATGAGACCTAAATGGTTCTTAAAACTTTTGATGATTGCCATAAACTTTTGTTCACCCAATGGTAGATTCAAACAAAGTGAACAAAATAACAAATTAGGATCTCAAGGATTTAGAAAATTGGTAATTTATAGGATATACCTAAAGTGTGTATAATTCAAAGACTCTTTCATTTTTGTTTGTAATAAAAATGGCTTTAGAAGGTCACTCTTTGAGGCACATTCCTGCAAATTCTATGACCTCATTTATCTCTTCAAATCGTACCCAGAATATAGCAAATAGAGGTGAAACGATGAGACTAATGATTATTAAACTTTGTAAGTTTTTAATTTTGATATTCTTACATTATAGGTGACAATCAAATCTTAAGATGGTACTTAAGCCTTGAGGTATGTGCTTTTATCCAACAAATTAGTTTTTTGAAATGGATTCTCGATCAGGTCACCGTCAAAATATATAGTTATTACAAGTTAATGTTTGCCTAGCTTCACATTTTGTTATTTAATTGAGATTCAACCAAAAAAGAGAAAAAAAAAAAGACAATAAGCATAGATTGACAGATTATAAAATATAGTGGAGTGTAGTTCACAGCCTCGTCTTCAAAAGGAAGTGGCAAAGTAACATCTGCCAAATTAAAAATGATCAGGGTCTGTGGGTAGACAATTCGGAAGACATTGAAAATATCATTAATTCCTTTCATACATGAGGATGTTTATAATGCTGACCAAAGTAACTTCTCTGATCTTTCCTTGGACAACACAAATCTTTCTCACCTCAAATCTGATCACATTAAGTTCCTAAATAATGTTTTTACCTGGAAAGAAATGGAACATGCATGTTTTTTAGTTGAGAGCCCAGATGGTTTCAATGCCAGATTCTTCCAGCAGTTTTTGGATGTTTTGGGAAATGATCTGGTTAATATGGTCCAGTCTTTCCTGCAAAATGGGTTTATGTTGAAAAGCTTAGACAGAACTTTTATTACCTTAATGCCCAAGTGCAACCATCTCAGTTTGTTAAAGACTATTGTCCTACTAACCTTTGCAATGTGGCATACAAAATTATTTCTAAAGTTTTGTATGATAGGCTTAAGGAGAATCTAGATGAATATATTGCCCCCAATTAAAGTGCTTTCATGAAAGGAAGACACATTTCAAATAATATTCCTTTAGCGGCTAAAGTTACATAGGGAATCCAAAATGTTAAGGGCTTAAGAAAATGACTTTGTGCTTACAAAATTGATTTGACAAAAGCCTATGATAGAATTTATTGGCATTTTCTAAAAGGCATCCTAAGAAAATGAATTTTCCACATAATTGGATCTAACTTATTATGCAATGCATGACTACTATTAGTTACCTAATTCTCATCAATAGAAATCCTTTTAAAGTTTTGATTCTTGGAAGGAGTCTTAGACAAAGAAATCCTTTGTTGCAGTATCTTTTCATTTTATGACACTCTCTTGTATGATTCTTTATATAGAGTATAATCGTCTTTGGAAAGGGATATGGCTAAGTAGGCTCTCTAAACTAATTACACATTTAATGTGTACAAATGTTACTATCCTCTTTTTTAAGGCCTTAATGGATTTGTGCAATTTGGTTCACAATTTTGCTGACTAAGTTAATGTTGGCTATGGTAAGCACCACATTTCTCAAAGCCTAGTTGATGAAGTGAATTCCAAATTACAAGGTTGGGAATCAATTTTCCCTCTCAAAATGCCAAAATGACACTCATTAAGTAAGTTCTTAACTCTTGTTATGTCTACCAATTATCTTGTATGGAGTTCTAAAAAATATTGTTCTTAGATTAATGCTAGAATTGCTAATTTCTTTTGGGGTTTCAAACAAGATAAACCTAAAATTCATATGCTTAGCTAAGGAAACTTTATTTTAAAAAATACAAGTAGGCTTAGGCTTTAGCCCCACACACCTGTTCAATAAGGCCTTGTTAACTAAGCTAATATGGAAAATGGTTGATCTAAATCAAAACTTTTTTTTACATGAGAATTTTGTGGCTCAAATATTAGGATCTTAATTCCTTGGGTATTCTTAAGAAACACTCTAGCTCATCTTAAATGTAGAAAGGCTTCCTTAAGTCTAAGGAACTCATCTTGGATTAAGCTCAATGGTAAATCAATTTACATGGCCATATTCCTACTTTTCACCACCTTTGGTTTCCCATACAAGCAAGTAAGAACCCTTTCCATTTAAGAGTTTATAACCTTATCCCACATAATCAACAAAAATGGAATGATCATCTAATTGATCAATCTTATACTTTAGAAATAACATAATAGATCATGTTTATGCCTTTTTCTCTCATGAGTTAAAGAGATAAACTTACCTAGATTGGAAATTGTGTAGGTCATTAATTACATAGTTAAGGATGGTGTTAAAATTTTAAATCAAGATTTGAACATGTTGATTTCAAGCTTCTTTTTTGCTTGGAAAGCTAATTGCCCTTAAGAATTTTTTATTTTTTATAATTTGAAATTGGTTATTAGTGCTCTTCCTATTGTTGATTTCTTCAAGGCACACCACTTATAGGTTGCCTCTTTTTTCCTTTTTTGTTATGAAGATTAGTAATCTATTAATCACATTTTCCTAAAGTGCCACTTTATTGAGACAATTTGGCTTACATCTATAGCGATTAGCTATAGTGGATCTTTTTGTAGAACAAGGCATTAGAGATTAGTTGCAAATTTAGTTCTCTTAACTAATAGACCAATTGAATTAGGTAAAAGATTTTTCTTATCTTTGCTCACCAAGAATAAATGCATTCATGAGGGAATAAACCCTTATCCTATCATTGCTCTTAATCAAATTGACTCCATCATGCACGTTAATAGTCTAGCTTGGCAACACTAGCGGAAATAAACTAGGGTAAAAGAAATAATTGGAGTAATAGAGGAGAATTCCCATCCTTATTCAACTTTCATAAACAAGATGGTCCATTGTCTACTAGATAAGGAAGAAGAAAAGAGGTAGAAATGGGATTAAATGCTTTTTTATATCTTTTTTAACAACAATTTTTTTAGGATATAGGGTTAAGAAGATAGAGATGCGAACAACAGAGCCTTATCTCTCCTAAAAGATGTTAAAATAACTTTCATCTTAATTAAGGAGTAAGATTGTATTTTGGATTTGGAAAATCATTGTCTTCAATTTCTATTTCTGAATGAAAAATAACTCAATATTGCAACAAATAGGTTTGAGAAGGATTAAGACCTATAGGTCACTGATTGTGATATCCATTTCCTACTATCTAGCTTTTGCAAGCAACAATTTGGTATGATTGACTTCCTTTAGAGAATAAAGGAGGAAACAAATGAGTGAGGAATCAATCTTTTTCTTGTATAATAGCGTTAACGTTGTTCTGTAATTATTTGTTCTCCTTACCCACAAAAAAAAAAAGCGTAGTTCTAATGATTATTTCCCTTTAACTTTGATCATACTAGATAGTTTTTGTCAAATGTGGCATGTCATATGACCTTTTTCATAATTTTATGACCTCCAATTGAAATCTATGTCAACCAAATGTGAAAGTAAGGTTCATTTACCCTGATATCTCTCATTTACTCACTTGTTAAGGAAACATATGTGTGATCTCAAATTACATAAAATCTCAAATATAGTACCATTTTATTCACATATGTGCATACTCAAAATTGAAAGGCTTGATCATAGTTTAATGCTAAACATAAGTTTGACATGTGGTCAACAACTTCTTAGTAGTAGTACTGAATAGCTCTACAAAGAATGTGAAGGCAAGCTCCTAAAAAGGCTCTAAGAGTCAAGTTAATCAATTTTTCAAATCAAAATAGTAAGAGTTGAGAATATAAAAATGTGATTAAGTAAATAATCGTGTAGATAAAATGATAAGTTAATAAGTCTTTAAGGATATTTGAATATTTCAATGAACCAAGTTATTGATAATTGTATATGCCTGCAATTAAATAAATAAAACTATTTACATAGACATTTCCTAACTTTAGCATTAAAAGAAATTAAGTGATACCAAAATTTAAGAGGTTTAAAAAGAAAATCTTGGTATAGTCAAAAAAATGACAAAACTAAAAGTGTAAATTATATAAACTTCTTATAAATTTTATTAAAATTATACAAATTTTTCTTTCATTTTCAAAATATATATTTTAGTCTAATTTTAAATTTTTTTATTAAAATATCTTCTATTAACGTAAATACAAATTAAGTTTTTTTGTTCCTTTGCAAGAATTTAAGGCCATCCAAATATGTATAAATAAAAGTAAAAAAGAGTAAATTTTATTTTTATTAAATTTAATAAATTCTTAAACTGAAGGAGGGTAATTTAGTTCTATATATATATATATATATTAATAGAGGGTATTTCAATTAAAAATTTTAAATTAGATTAAAATGTAGTGTAACTTTTATTTTAAAAAAAGTCTATATATATTTTATAAATAAATAGAAGCTTTATATAATTTTCACAAAACTTAAGCAAAATCTATATACTCAAACAAAAATTATCTAAGAATTTTAATGTGTCATAATTTTTTTTTTAAGGGAGAGTATGAATGTGTCATAATCAATGTTCTTAAAATTGGATTGATTATTGAACTAATGGAAGTATTAGTTCACGGTTCAATAATATAAATGTGATTGAACTATAATTAAATAAATGATAATTAAATATGTTTTTTAAAAAATTATATGTTAAAATTCTAATATAATAGATAAATACCAATAAATTTTAAATTTTAATAATATTTGAAAGTTATTTTGCAATTGAACAATAAAAAGTATCCATGATTAAAATTAAATTAAAGGGTAATTAATATTGAACTTTTGATATTTTTAAATTATATTAAAATTTTACTTGTTATTAAAAAAATTAAATAGAAGAAAAAGGAACAATTTTAATAAAATATTTTGATATCTAAAAGAGATATTACTAAAAAATAAAGCATAATAGAAAGTAAATACTGAAAATAACCAAATATATAACTTTTGGGTTTTTTTATATTTTCTTTAAATTTCTCTCAGTTTCAATTCTTCTTTCTCCTCTTACTTTTTATTTTTAATTTTTTAGATCTGTCCAAAATAAAATATGTTATTATATAAGAGAGAATCTTAAGAAAAAAAAAAAAAGCAATGACTGATTTAACCAATTTTTATTAGTTTAATTTTGACCAATTTAATCCATTTTTAACCAACTCTTTGAATGATTAGTTTTTTTAGTTAATTGAACTGGAGCAAGGGCCAGTTCATCAATTTTCACATATTCTATTTCATCATTGGGCAAATCTCTCGGGCTTCAAATCACCTTTTAGCTAAATTCATTTTGGTGGAAATACCAATAAGTCATTTTCAATGTTATATCAGTTCCTTTTTTTCCTTTGTTTAACAAGAGAAGGATCTGACTTGCAATTCGTTTCTTGAATTTTCATACAGTCAATCAAGCTAGCCTCATATAGTGAATAATTTCACCTTGAGCATATTGATTAATTATACTCTCTATATAATTAATAGTGAGATGAAAAATTAAGAAAAGGCTTTTGTTCACCAATGCGATAAAATTTTCAGTACATATTAATAGGAATTTATAAAAAATAAATGGATGAGAAAATAGAAAAGTTGTCATCAAGCGATTATTACATATTTTCAAGTGCTTAAAATCGGGATTAGTTTGAATCAAGGGACGAGAAGCCATAACCATTTCCATCATTTGTAAACAGAAATTCCTTTAACAATCAAACCGCAATGTTTATACACTAGTAGATCTCATACCTTCAACCTCTATCATTGGCAACTCAACCAAAAAAAAAAACATACATAGTCATAAACAATTCAAAGAAATCTTTATTAATTTTCATCTTTAAATTTAATTTTAGCAATGGATTTATACAAAGATTATTGTAAAAGAAAATTCTAAAATGTTATTGTCCATGACAAATTCAATATCTAATGAAAAGAAGCATTGGAATTCTCCTCATGAATTTACATGTGAAACGCTTTATATGCAGATATTTCCATATGAAATTCCGTTTTCAAATGTAAAGAAATTTTTGGACACCAATTTCGGTCCAGTGAGGTATTGGGTTTGGATATGGATAAATAAAATGATATGAAAATCACTCTTCTTTTCTTTTTTTTTTCAACATGTTACAATTTTTATTTGTCCCGGCCCAACTATTAGCATATCGATGGACAACATCTTTTTTGAACTGAATTATGAGCCCAATTTCTCAGAAGAACAATGTTAACAATCAAATTGCCTTCTTCTTTAAGAAAAAGAGACTGTAATTAAGGACTCTACGAAATATGTTAGATGATCAGCAAATTGCCATGCATAGATCATATATGGTTGCCATTTATCAGCAAACATTGTCACAAAATTAATTTACTTTTACAGAAAAGAAAACAAAAAAGGAAGAAAAAAGAGAAGAATATCATAAAGGGAAAGATAGAGTGACTTTGATTTTTTTTTTTTTGCTTTAAGCTTGAGTTCGATCTTCCTTTAATCTAATATCATTTTCGTTCTTCAGCTCTAGCAAAATCTGCATAATTAAAGAGAACCTTCACACTCAATCTATATAATTGAGGTGGATAACCTGCATATTGATCCAAAATTTAGAGACAAATATTCAATTTGAGTTTGTTGCATATTTGATACTGGCTGATTGCCACAGATTCTAAATTCTGATACAATACGAGGGACTCAATTAGTAGCACTCTTGCGTCATTTTTAACAGTGCTTTTAATAAAAGGTGGCTCAATGAGTAGAATCAAACTGTCCATTCTTATGGTTGATACCTGCAAATATATTGAAAAGCAAACAAGGCCTCCTGGGATCCTAAGGGGTTGGAGCAAAGATATTATACATTCCATGCTAACATCTACTTCAGGCGTTCTAAAATGCCATAGCAAAGTCTTTTTTTGTTTTTTCAGTTGACATTTGCATTCTGGAATGGTACGCTTTGCTTTAATTTGATGTCTCGTTTTAGTGGTCTGGGGTAGAATATTATGTTTAATATTATCCTCACGTTAAACCAAATTTGAATAAAGTGGGTTAATGTAAAGTTAATGTAGTCATTAAATCCTTATTTGTAATTTAAACATACATAGATAGACTACCAAAATAATATGGTGTAATAACTACTCTGAATATTCGTAGTGCTTTTTAATGACATATTTCAACAAGACATTTGATAGTCGTATCAATTTAACGTGAGAATAATATTAAATATAGACTCTTTGAAAGATTGACATGAGAAGTTAAAATTTAAAAATCTGAATTGGAAAAATATTTTTTCAAGAACAAAAATATCAATCCACTCTTTTCTTTTTTCTTTAATTTTTTTAAATGCGTATCAAAAACATTTTATAACAGCTGTTCATAATGTTAAATTTGCACTGATTCAAAAACTAGCTAAAAGACAATTTATGAATAATCTGCATTGCAAAAAAAGCAAAACTGTGGGAAGAAAAATGAACAAACTTGCCACACTCTTTACACTGTTTCGACCTAAAATTTTCAGAATCTAATAGTTTCCCCATCAGTTTCTCTAGCCTCTTAGAACTTAAAGTTGGTTTAACTACAACTGGCTTTCCATAAACTGCACAAGGATCTTTGCTTAAAAGAAGATTTCCCATACACCAACCTCCAGGCGTGAAGTGGCCATCTGATCTTCTCAAGAGCTCCTTGTCAATTTTATCGAGAACATGATCATCTTTTGTAAACTTCCGCGCAAAAGGGGCACCACTTTGGACCACTTCATCAAAATGCTCAAATTTCAACAACAGTGGATGCTGCTTGGGAGGGTTGTCCCACCTTATGTAATGCAAATCATGGTTTACTGTTGTGTTCTGGTAGTCCTTGTGGTTGCAGATGACAGTGTGGAAGTAGCCGCCCTCTGGGGATGAAAGAAAATTTGTGTAGTACATCAGGAGAGTGCCAGGAAGATTGTCCCAACCCCAAACACAGAACTCAAGAAACGGTTTTGTCAGAACAACCCATGGAGAACCTGAAGAAAACAGGAAATACTTTCAACTAGAATATTCAAGAAGCGTCTAAAACTTCTACCGCATGTAGGGAACAAACAAGCAAAAGAAAAGAAAAGGGGAGGGGGGGTTTGTTGTGTTCCACTGTTTTTTGTTTTCTAGTGGATGGTGGCTGGGCTACCTTACTAATCCACCTCTTCAGTCCTATCAAAGGTGGGCTATCCATGCCGAAATTTGAATTTTCACCCCAAAAAAAAATTAATTTGCAGTCTGGACCCTATCGGTGTGTTTTACTGGATTACCAGTGTGCTACCCTCCAATGTTGACCCCACAGCGTCACTTCTTATACCAAATAATATTTGGTGTACAACATGTTTCTTATGTCAGGTAATAAACACAGTATTTGCGGAGGAGTTCTCCATAAATATGGCTAGGGCCTAATAGGGATTGCCCATTGGAATCTTCCAAAGCAAATTGCAGAACACTCTACAGATCATCGAGTATCCTCCAAAAAAGGTTATTAGCAATTGTTTTGGCGATATCTTTACAGAATGAAAAATTGGTTTGAAATGTTTAATTTGATAGCAGCACTTCTTTATTAATTGATCAGCCTGATATGTGTAAATTTTAAATACTGATACAAATATATCAAATTTTCCTGATAAAAGTTCCAGATCTTATTTCAGCTAATTACACTAATGCAATCAGCGTACTGTACGGCAACGTCTAATTAGATAATCAATCCCACCAACACTTTTGTCTTGTGAAGCTACTGTTAATTATAAATCATAATAACATGTGCAGAACCTATTATGCACAACAAATTTAAACAGATCCATATTATGGTACTGATCTTTATAAAGTGCCAAGTCAAACAGAACGGGGTATACATTAAATAGCCAAAGTAAAAATAAGGGGAAAAATAAAAAAGAGCAAAATGGGATTAGCTAGGAGAAAGTAAGAGATAATTGAATCCATTGAAAACTTAGAACCATTACCTGTGAACAACTTGAAAGAAGATGGGACAGATCTTTTTTCTTTAGCCCAATAAATACCAGATTTCTTTGAATGATATAAGCCTGGATTTATAATGATAGGCCTAGCTCTTTGATATCTGTAATCACAGTTACAAATACACATATTATAACAATCATGTGTAGAATTTACCCGATCAAGTTCAGCAACAAACTGAGACAAGATTAGAGGAAAAGTAGGATTCTCACTCTTTCCAACCTATATTACTCGTGTGCTCTATGAAGTTTAGATCCCTGGGAATGAATGAAAAGATATGCAAGAGATCTGAAGCAATAAGTTACACAGAAAAGTTATCAAAACAAACAAATAAAATATTTGTGATATAGCATACTCAAATTTGTTGTCAAAAGCCCCAGAACTTTTTGGAAATAGAGCACCCGGTAACAGTATTAATGGGGCAAATAATAAAGCAATAAAGAGTAATGGACAAGGAATTAATGTGGTTCGGCTTTTAGCCTACATACATCCACAGGTAAAGACAACAAACAAATTTTCACTAATGGAGACAAATGAGGAATACTAAGTGGTTTGGCCACACTCAAGACCCACACTGCAAATACACCCAAAACAAATATCTCAGGATATTTTTCTCACTGGTGTACTCTAAACTCAAACTATAGCTTCACAAAGCACTCCTCACACGTCACTCTCTTTGCTCTGCCTGCTATAGGACAGTGAAAAATCAAGTTGGCTGTGTCTCCTCTAAGCCACATTGAAACAATGGCAACACAACATGCAATATGCAAAGACGTTTCAAACTGTAGATCAAACTATGGTCAATAATGGGGACTAAAATTCAGAGCCACATAAGCCACGTAACAGAACTCTCTGGTGTACTCTAAACTCAAACTATAGCTTCACAAAGCACTCCTCACACGTCACTCTCTTTGCTCTGCCTGCTATAGGACAGTGAAAAATCAAGTTGGCTGTGTCTCCTCTAAGCCACATTGAAACAATGGCAACACAACATGCAATATGCAAAGACGTTTCAAACTGTAGATCAAACTATGGTCAATAATGGGGACTAAAATTCAGAGCCACATAAGCCACGTAACAGAACTCAAGTAAGTAAATAATGATATATTAGTGTTTGACAGACAACTTAAGTTGAAGTTAAACTTTAAGGATGAGGTGAAAAGGACCAAAAGAGAACATAATATATTTCTTTTCTTCAATACCAAATACAATTAACTCTAGATTTTATCTATATGATAAACAAGTACCACCAACCCAAACAAAGAAATTTGTTCCTGCCTATTTGAAGCATAATTACAAATTGAAATTCATTTTAAGCAACTTACCAAGGACTCTAACAAGTAAGAACCAGAATGCATGTAGTTGAAGACCAAATTTTTTAGGGTTCAGCTTTTGTGTTCATTCATTTCTGTCCTATTTGGCTCTGAAGACAGAAATGGTTTGAAAGACTCAGACTGTCAGAGTACATAAGTTGACTATAGCATTCTGTTGGAACTTCGTAAAAATTCCATCCTTCAGGCAAAAGGGATTGCTTGCTGTTCTAGCTAGTTTTAACTCCAAAGACCATTAAGTTAGTTAGAAAATATACAAATGTTTTTCCTGAGACAGGATAGATTATATAAGTAAAGGAAATTTTCTTTTAAGAAAAAAATAACTTTAGTCAACGCAAAAGGAATTTTCATTTCAGTTTAAATATTAAAATCATAGCTGAATTTTGCAAGGCAATAGACATTAGCTTAACATGCTCATGAACAACAAGCGTTTGCCAAAAATCCTCACATACACACCGACGTCACCACGTACGCCCCTCGATTGCAATTGGGACCGTAGTAGAATGCTTGGATAGCAATTGATGTGACTTGAGCCACGAAGAGAGCCCATTCTAAAAAAGCTAGCCTATTGAGGGATAGTGTCTCGCAACTTACCTTACATTTTTACTTTTACCATAGTGGGACATATCATACCAATTCCTTAGTCATGCGTCACTGTGGCATTTCTAATAGCTGCAAATCAAGCAGAAGTAAACGAGTTCTGTATACGAAAACTCACCGTCTTGTGGCATGAGAGGATAATCAGACGCGCTTAGATTAATAAACAAATCCCAATTCTTTGCCACTTCAACAACACCGCAATCCCATGAAGTGTACAAGCAATCATTGTTGGACCCTTATAAGTTACCATGTCTGCCTTTCCCACCACCATCACATTCCCAAAATCTTTAAATACAATGTCCGATTTCACATACTTGGCAAGCTCAAGCCTTTCGGAATCCGAAGCTTCTAGATCAAGATGCAGCAAGTAATAGTTCCTGGGGTGATACGATGCTTGAGGAACCCTCTTAAGCCGTGAAGCATCTCCTTTCGTGCCAGTAATCATATAAGCAAATCGGGGCAATTTGGGAAGCCCAAAATCGAAATCTGGGTAGAAATGGGTGAAACTGGATTGATTGGAAGAAGAACCTGATCTTGAAGATTTGCTATAACCTAAGAAAACGGTAAGGAGGAGAAGGATGGAGAGAATGGGGATTGTAATGGTGGGCATGGGCCATTTCCGATCTCGATGATATGGGATTTGGTGAATTCGTTTCATTTCATCAGCAAACGGGCCCTTGTTTGGCATGTGTTTTTGGAGGGGTGAGAGTTTTCTCTCCTCTCCCTCCAATTTATAAGGATTGAGAGAAAAAATTAAAAAAAAAATTAAAATATTTTTATCTTAATTATTAATTTTATATTTTATAAAATTTTTATAAATATAATTAAAAAAATTTTAACTTATCAATTAACACAGGTATATTGTCATATTAAAAAATAAATAAATATATTAATATTTTTAATTTAGATATATTCTTTTTATGAATAAAATATATTTCTTATATATTTATTGTAATTATTTAATTAATTTTATTTATTTACAAATTTTTTTAAATAATTATAATTATAAATAATTTTTGGGTTGTGTGCTTTAAATTTTTAAAAATAAAAGCACAATTAATTGAATCTATATAAAAAATAAAATAATCTATAATTATTATTTTTTTCCCCTCCCCTCCCCTCCTGAATCACCCCTCCTCTGTAATTTTAAATTGAAAACTTAAAGCTGCAATAACAAGCAAAACATGGGTAGGGTCTGCCCTGCGCAGTACGCACCGCCTATAGTGAAAGTCTTGATCTTTTGGATTTATTTGGATAATTTTTTTTTTTTTAAATCTAAATAGTATAAATTCTCTTCCGTATACACGGGAGAAAAGTGTACAGAAGAAAATCTATTTACATATAAGTTATGAAAAAAAAAATTATTAATTTTTTCATTACATTATGTAACATTTTTTATATTTTTACTATCAAAAATTTTAATTAAAATATAATAAATGTATCATTTTTATTAAAATATAATAAATATATAATTCAATTAAAAATTTATACACTTGTCTTTAACAACAATACATTTGTTATATTATTATTAAAAATTATATATTTATCATATTTTGATTGAAAAATATAATAGTAAAAATATAAAAAAAATTATATATAAGTTTTTTTATTAGATAGTATTTGGTTATTAAAATTTTACTTTCTATCTAATTTTAAAAAAATTATAATTGCAGCTTTATAGTTTAAAAAAATTTTATCTAATCTCTACCATTAAATCTAGTCATTAAATTTTGCTAATGTGACTAATAATATATTATTTTAAAACTTTAAATGTTCGCATAAAACATAAAAATATATGATGGAGTGAAATGCACTTGCATGTGTGACATATGATGCCACTTAAATTAAGTATGCAATGTGAATTGATATGAATTATATAAATTTAGACTTCTTAAATAATATCTGTTTGATTATATTACCATAATTTAACAACACATTTATAGAGGTTTTAATATTGACACTTTAAAGAGTAATGAGTTGATTTTTTTTAAAATTATAAATATCTTATTACAAATTATTAAATTATAAAGATCAAATTAAAATTAAGTAAAAATTAATAAAATAATAAAATTAAACTTAAGTACAATTTCTAATTTGTTGCTATCAAGTCTCTTCATAAAAATATAATAATTTACTTTTTTTTATAGCTCACTAGAAAAAGAGAGTGGTCATGAACTAGCTCAATACTTTCACGGACGACTCATGGGGCCTTAGTATAACACAGGCAAACCTGTCACCACAGCCAAACAGGGACAGAAAACAAATCCTGAAACAAAGTCATAAATTAGAATAAATACAACGATTAAACCCTTATCAGGACTAATCTGCAATTTTGAAAAGAGCAAAAGTAATGAAGGGAAATGAAGCTATTTCATTTATTTTGTTGATTTATTTATTTTAGGAGACATAATTATTATTGATTCTTTTTTTAACCAATATATCACAATCATGCCCAACTTGGGGCTTCGCTGCTTTGACTTTGAAGGAAACCCAGTTGTTCTTGTGACTTTTGCCATTACCATAAGAACTAGGAAAGACATCCGGACGTACATCACATGCGATATTTAAATATTTTTCGTTAAGTTTATATATATATATATATATATATATATATATATATATATATATATATATATATATATATATAATATTCTCCCCTCGTCATCATGGCTAAGGTTTTCATTAACCCGATACGATAATCCTATTTAATCGGTCAGACTTCAGAATTTTAAACAAAATTATATCAAGTCGGATCAAACCACGAATAAAAACATATTCTACCCAACCTGCCCCCTAATAGTTATTTTTTTTAATTATTAACATCTTGCCATCTTTTATATATATATATATATATATAATTTTTATTTCATCTTATTCTCTCTATATATTATAGTTTTTATTATATACGCAAACTTTTCTTACTTTTTAATTATTTTTATTATTGATGTGTATTCTTCCTGACATTTCTTTTGTTAAATAACGAAAATACACATATTTACTTAAAACTAATTATATTAGTATAACTTATATTTTGTTTGATAATATTAGACTATTTTTTATTACTAATAAAAATATAAGAGTTTTAAAGGTCTATTATTTTAAAATATATACCTATGAATTTGTAAAAATATATTTTTATATTACAAGTATTAATTTATTAAAAAAAAAAGTTCGAATGGCCCTAATTCATCCTAAAATCGAGCTTGTTCTAAGTGAGTTGAGTTATGGGTATAAAAATAAACCTAATGTCTTAATCAGACAAGACATCAGACCTACTATATGTCTAGCCCGACCCTACCCATGTACAACTCTAAACATGACCGATGATTCCCACTTCTTTGTCAAAACCATTGCTATGATTATTAGTGATGGAACCAGGACCCTTTTTATGATATATTTTCTATCGCAGCATAATAATGTAAGAGAAATTTATATCTTACAACCTTAAATTTAAAAAAATTATCTCTGACAGAATTTGGCTATATCTTAAAAAAGATTAGATTTTAACATTGAAAATATCTAATTATAATAAAATATTTTACTATAAATTTTACAAATTTAAGATCTTTTTAATTATAATTTTTTCATAATATAAGGCTATCCTTTGTACATATTAGCCGCATGTTCCAACAAAAACATTAGGCATAAACCAAATCTTATACGGTACATTAGGGATGAGCATCCATCAATTTCAATAGCATTTGACGCAAAATTTAATCTTGTCGATTTATATTTGGGCAAAAAAAAAAAAATTACTCGTTATCAAACATAAATTTAAGCAATTCAAACTTTTCATATTTATTTAAATCTAAGTCAGATGAGGTATGCCAGGTACATTTAATAAGGTTTTAATTATAATAAAAATAAGTTATTTCAATAATATAGGTCTCAATGGCTTGCATGAGAAATAGATTTAGATCTTTTATATTTATTAAGTAAATACATATGTATAATTAGAAAAAGATTTAAAAGAAAAAGATTGAGTAAAAAAATAGTAAATTTTATATTCACTGTCACTTATTTATATCATTATATTTCTTAGTATATGATACAATATTACATAGGATCTAAATTCATTATAAATTTCTTTTTATTTCTACTTTCATATATGTCAAACTCATGACGTTCATGTTTGATACTTTGATGCAAGAGTCTACATTAGAGTGAAGGGATATCTCTGAAGAGTTGACCGCTATTATGAGCTTTCAATTATAATATGAGTGATAGCAAAACATTTGTCAAATTCTTTTATCAAATGAGTCAACTTGTATAGGTTTGTGATTGAAATTATTAAACCAATCGGATAATTTATATGACTTCATTAATTTTGAAATTCGTAAATAATCTAAATTAAATTAATTACAACTACAATAATTTAAAATTGTAAAGACAAGTATAACTAGTCAAAACAAAATAATACAAGTACTAAAACAACAAAGACTATAAATCGAACTTTAAAAATTAAAAGTAGGGTTATATGAATTATTAAGAAATTGTTTTATCTTTTCCCCTATCTTTATGGTCTACTAAATTTTCAAATTGATCTAAAAACAAAAGTCAAATTACAACACTATTTACGTTGAAAATAAAGCCATAATTGTATATTAAAAATTATAAAGTTTATTAAATACAAATTGTTTGTTCATATATTTTAAAATACTACTATCTCATATATAAAAAATAAATAATTAAACTATAAGAATTAAGAAAATTAATTAAAATAATTAATTTTTAAATTTTATTCTAAATAAAAATTATTTTTTAAAAATATATTTATTTAATATGTGTACGTTCTCTTTAAAATTAATAATTATTATTATTTATAATTTAAAAAATTTATTTAATTGAGGGTATGATTAAAATATTATAATTAATATACTAGATATAAATAATTTATTTATTTTATTTTAAATCAAATCAAACTCTATAAAAATTTTTTATATATGAGATTATAAGTAGTATATTTGTATGATATAATTAATAGAATTAAAAAAAATGAAATTCTTATAAAATAATAAAAAATAATATATATATATATATATATATATATATATTATTGTGAACTTAAGTAATGTAATGTGGTGGGAGTTGGTAGGGGCTTGGGAGAGGGACCCACAAGCTGGCCGCGTTGGCAGTGAGTAGGTGGGGTCCATTTGTGTACTGTTGACGTGCACGTGAGCGAGCGATCCGAGGGAAGCGGGAGGAATGGTGCACTTCACCAGAAATAAATCAATAATACAAATTTAGATGATAACGTACAGGTACGTTAATTTTTTAATATATAAAAATGTTATGTAAAAATTAAATTTTTTTAAAAAAATTAATTATTTAATTCTTATAATCCATCTAAAATTTTAATTTAATTCCTACAATTTATTTTTTAAAGATTAGTTTTTATACTTTCCAAATATTTAAGATTTAATTTTTATTATTAACTATAAAGCAAAAAAATTATGACAGAATTAAATAATATTTGAAAAGTATAGGAATTAATTTGATAAAAAAAAGATTAAATTAAAATTTTAGATAAATTTATGGAGCAAATAAGTAATTTTTTCAAAAAAATTTTAAAACTTGTCTTTACAAATTATAAATTTATGTTTCAAGCACCTTAGAGTATAGCAAGTTGAACTTGAATTCTTTAAAGTTTTATATTGTAAATTTCTCTGTAAAATTAGAAAAAGATAGACACAGAATATGGGATGACAGTCTCTCTTTCTTTCAATATTTAATTCAGTATTTATTTTTTTTTACTTTACAAAAAATTTACAGTAAATTTTTTTTTAAAAGTATATAAATATAACAAGTCACCAAGTTAGATTCTCTAAATTTCTAAGTTGTCAATTTATTGGCCCCCGTTCCTGTGTGTCTTCTCCTCTCATTCCTTTTCTGGAATTAACAGCTGAAAAATAGAGAAGATTCACATCCAACAAATCACGTGTATCATCATTACTAGTTACTTGACTTACAATAAAATATATGTTAATATTTTTAAATAAATTATTTAAATAAATAACATCATTAACAATCAATATTTTAATATTTAAAAAAATAAAAAATTTTAATAAAAAGTTAAATAACTTCACACTTTTCTCTTATTTCAATAATAACTTATTTATTAGTTGATATTTATTATTTTATTTCATTAATATAGGATTTTGGCACTAATACTCTAAAAGGTCCCAAAACGATATATATTAATACTAGTGATTTGGCATACACAAAAAAGTATGTTAATTTTTTTAATTTATTTGTAAATAATTTCTGTTAAAATTAAATTATAATATTTTATTTTAAAAAAATAATAGAAGGAAGTAATGAGCCTCTTGGATGTGTATATTAATTAACTTCTCTTTTATATTATAATTTTATATTTAGATTTAGAAAAATTAATTATTTGATCTCACTAATTTACTTACATTTTAAATTTGACCCTCATAATTTGTATTTTTTTTTTCAAATCGGTTGTTATACTTTTCAAACATTTTACATTTGATTCTCACCATTTGGTTTTGTCATATAACTCCGTTGATTTGTAGTTAACAAAGACCAAATTTGAAATGTTTAGAAAGTAGAGAAATTGATTTGAAAAAAATAAATTATTTAAAGACCAAAGGATTATTTATTTATTTATTTATTTATTGCTAAAACATTTAATCATATAATTTTAGATAATAAAAATTTTTATTTAATACATTTTATTAAAACCTTAATAATAAATACATAAAATTATTCTTTACTTTTGTCCTTTCAACAACGCTTCTTCATACCAAAAAACAAAAACAAAAAAAAATAAAACAATAACAACAACAACAACTCTTCATTCAACTTTACCCAATTTGCATCCACTTGTTCTTTTCCCAACCATTCCCTTCATTTTCATTCCCTGTTTAATGTTTGGTAAGCTGTCAAACTTTGAAACTAAGCTTCCATCATTCAACTCAATTATAGCCATTCATTGTCAAACTTTGTTTAACAAATTCCACTGTATTTTTCTGCTAATAATTACAACAACATAACAAATCAAAAGTACTTTTGATATTTTCCCAATAAGAATAGTTAAATTCCATCGTTAAAGTGAGGCATATATATATATATATATATATATATATATATATATATATATATATATATATATATATATATATATATATATAATTACCTTCCTTTAATTTTAAACCATTTGTAAATACCATTATCAATTTTTAAAATAAAAAAATCCCCTATTAATTACACCCCTTAAGATTTAATTAAGCATTTCCTTTTATTTACTTGTTAAATTTGTTAATAAAAATGCTAGTCCTTTGTTACTTGCATTCTCCTAGAAAAAAAAAAAATTCTTATGTTAGACTCATTTAGTAGAGGAAGTTTTCTATCATTTTATCATGTTTATTATATTATTCTTATGATTACTGAATATTGTCTGTTTGTTTAATTTTTTTTTAAATAGAGATATAAGAATTATTTTTAATTATTCCATTCACTTTTTTATTTTTATTTCTATACTAACATTTTATGTATTAAATAGCCCCTGAAAGTATGATACAATATCTCCCGAATTAACAAGATAAACAAGAAAAATAAACCAAGGTTTAAATTCTTAAGAATGATAATTTGAGGGATATTTTTTTAATTTTTAAAATTGAAGAGAGTGTTTACAAATATCCCAATTTTAAATAAGAGTAATTACATTTTTTATTCAATTTTTTTATACGTAGCACCACCAATAATTAAACTTATGACCGGCAAAGTACTTAAATTTCTAACCAACTTTTAAATTACTAAGTGAAAAAAAAAAAGGAAAGAAAATTTGCTTCCAATACTCAGATTCTGTAAATGTCCAAGTATGGTGTTCAGAGGAGAGCTCGAATTAAAATTTCCTTAAAGTCAGTTCAACTATTTAAATATAAATAAAATGTACCAATTTCTATGGTTTGAAGTATGAACTCCAATTTTCCCAGGAAAATCCCTTCACTTTCTCACCGACTAGGAAAACAATTCAAACCCCACAGTTTTGAGAAGAAAAATTCCCCCAAAAAAAAGTTGAAAAATCAGAAGATTTTTTCACAACTAAGAATTTCTCCAACAGACTTTGTGATTCAGGTTGACTCCAAGTTGAGTTTAAATTTCTGATAACATCCTCCAATTTTCAGCTACACATACACAAGTAGTACTACAATTCAAATGCTCAATCAAAATGCTCGTGGTAACCAATTCCAACTCCTAACTCTCCATGGTTTGAACTCCAATTTTCTCAGGAAAATCCCTTCACTTTCTCACTAACCAGTATAAAGATTCGAAGTTCAAACCCCACAATTTCGAGAAGAAAAATTCTAAAAAAAGCGAATATTCAGAAGATTTGGATGAGACTGAGAAGAAGGTAGACGAAAGAAAGAGTCAAACCAAAGCAGAGGCATCAGGCAGACCTTGTTGCAGATCACTGTCTCTCGCCAGAGCCGCCGTGTTCGGCCGCTTGACGGCGACGGTGGCGCGGCAAATCGGGCAATTGGAGTGGTTACTAAGCCACAAATCGATGCAAGAAGCGTGGAACGAATGCTTACACACACTCAGCTGCCGGACCTCCTCACCTTCGCTGAACACCGACAAGCAAACGGGGCACTCGCTGCCGATCTCCTTCACGTGTGCATCCTTCTGGTACTTGAGGTCAGAGACCACCGCAGCCGCATCTCCTCCGTCATGTGATGCGCGTTCGGAGACGACGGAGGGTGTTCCTCCGGAAGTTCCGTAGGGTTGCCTGCGGCGGCGGGATGGACACTTGACGGCGAAGATGAAGGTGTAGACTAAAGCGGGGATGGTGATGACGGCGACGAGGGCGAGGAGGAATTCAAGAGGGGACAAGTCAACGGAGCTGGGGCTGTCCGGGAATAGTTGTTGCGGCGGCGGAGGTGGCAGCGGGTTGATGACGGTGATTTGGTCGACGGCGCGTGGGGGAGCAGGGAAGGAAAAGAGTGGCGGCGGTGGCGGCGGCGGCGGTGGAGCAGGGGGTGTGATGAGAGGAGCGGGTGCGTTTTCCATGATGGCCTAGAGTGCTTAACCCATGTGCTTTTTTTCATTTTCACATCTTTGTT
The DNA here is from genome assembly GCA_032878935.1 of Erythrophleum fordii. Taxonomy (NCBI): domain Eukaryota; kingdom Viridiplantae; phylum Streptophyta; class Magnoliopsida; order Fabales; family Fabaceae; genus Erythrophleum; species Erythrophleum fordii. Next base: position 849,867 of record JAVQMF010000023.1, on the reverse strand, counting down.
TTTTTTTTTGGGGTTTTATTTTTTTAAATAATATTTTTTTTAAATAATAATTTTTTTGGTTGATAAGTTAGGACAAAGAAGGGGGGGGGGGGGGTGAGGTGGAGTGTGTTTTGGAGAATTCTTTAAAGCAATAATTGATTGGGAAGAAATAGATTGAATTCTCTCGAGTTCTGAAGATTTTTGTATGAATATGGAAAAGAGAGTGTCATTACAGGTAAGATTTAATGGGACCTATCTGGATCTTATATTATTATGTCATTCTCTTTTTTTATATAAAAGGCTCTTTAATATTAAAAAATATATATAAACTAGTAAAAGATATGTGATTAAATCTCAATGGGACAAAAATTCACGTGATGTTTCTTTCATCTGATTTCTTTTTTCACATCCTCCTACTTCATAACAAGTGGCAAGTGGATAGGATGACTTGTGCAATACACAAACATTGTGCTAATATTGTATAAACAATTCACGTCATTTATTTACATTATATTAAATTTGTGTGTCCAAACTACATTTTCAACTTTCTTTGTATACATATCTAGTCATATCAATTTCTCTCTCAAATTCTACTATAGTTTCAAAGCATCTCTAATGAATAAAGGAATACGTACGTAGGATAAACTTGGAAGTCAACTAATATGAGTAGAAAGTATAATGTAAAAGCAACAAACGTGAAAAATATGGCCATAAAACAAGTAGGGGATAGTAAATATTTAAAGGAAAATTATAAATAAAGATTCAGAATTATAAAAAAATTATAAGTTAATAATAATATATCTTAAAATAATGATAACAGTTTTTATAAAATAATTTTTTTAAAAAAATTTTAAGTATTTATTTATAATTCTCTCAATTTCTAATAGTACAATAGTACAAAAAATATTTTCGTAGCATAATTATTTAGTTGTACATTGTGTTAGGATGAAACATCTATCATCAGACTAAGGCCCGTTTGATTTGTTGTGTTATGTATATATTCCTTTTATATAGTCTAAGTAATTTTTATTACATTTTTATATTTATTATTTCATATATTAAATTATTATTTTAATGATGAAATTATTTTTAAAAAATAATAATATAAAAATTATTTTTTATCTCACTTGTTTACCTTTCTTTTTTTTTTTTTCTTGTTTCATCATCCAATTGACTTTTAAAAGTTTAAATTATTAATAAAAGTGCAATTTTATTTATTTATTTTTTATAACTTCTCAAAGTGGCATGAAATGCTACACGGTTATAAATGAAAACATTAAATCCAAAAATTCTAAAAAAGACACTGGCCCAGTAGAGCAACACATTGAGATATGATTGTTATACAAAACAAAGAGGAGGAAAGCTCTAGCAAGCACTCAAAATGAATAAATCAGTAAATAAATTAAATGACGATAATGAGGAGGGATTGTGGGGACCGACTCTATTTATTGGCGAGAAGGACAGAGTCTCCTGAGAGAACTTGTGTGATTTTGGACACCATGTTGGGGACAACTGAAGAAAACAGCTCCAAATTGTGAGGTAAGTGTTTGGATAGGTACTTGGTTGGACGGACAATCTTCGTCAGCGATGATGTCCATGGTGGGGAGGATGAATGAATGCTCATATGATGGGTTAATTCAGTGGGTATGGTTGACTTGGAATGTATATCATTAATTTGTTTGGAATAATCTAAAAATAAAATTTTAAATATATAAAGTGACTATAAAAGAGTATGTTTTCCAAATTTTTTTAGAAAAATGTTTCAAATAAATTTGAAATTGCCCTGATTATAGATAGTGAGGAAGGATTTTGAATAACAGAAGATGTGCAACTAGCATTAGTATTTTGCAATTAAAAAAAGGAGGGAATGATCCTCTAAAATGGATTTTACTTTAAATGAAGAGAGAGAGAGAGAGAGAGAAAACCCGACTCTGTGTGGATCCTCCCACCTTTAGAAATGGACTCTGCTTCTCCCTCTCTTTCTCTTTATTCACTTGAGTTGAAGTTACATCAGAAGATCTCAGTTCTCAGAGGGGATCCAACAACTTCACCTGCACCTTGACCCACCACCCCAATTATGTGAAAGTGGAAAATATCATATATAATGTTTTTACTCTGTTTCATAATTAGGGCCTCTTTGGATTATGTTGTCTAAAAGTAATTATTTTACATAATCTTATGTAAAATTTATTATATTTTTATAATTATTATTTAATAATATATGTTAACTCTTTGATTTTCCAAAGAGTCATCTTGCAGCGGATTGAAATCCTTCTTCTAGGCATGACACATAAGCATAACGAGTCTCTAACGTCATCATTTTTTAATGGAGGAAATATAAAGACTTGGGAAGTTAAAAGTCAGAAAAGAAAGTGGGGTGAAATTAATTTAAATACATTAAGTTTTCTTAACACCTATGTGTAAAAGACGTGTCACTTAAAACAAGACTTTTAAAATTTTGAATGAAATCTTATTTGTTGAAAGTTTTGTTTATTCTATGTTTGGTTGGTGGTTCCTCCTAGCAGAAGAGTGGCTCTTACGTGGCTTATTGGAAACTTACCAAAATGTCCTTCAGCCTATATAGCCTTTGCTCTTGTACCTTATTTGGTATGCTAAAATTTGGATAATAAAAAAAAAAAAATGAGATGCGTTCATATAAAATTAATATTTTTAAAACTAGATCAATTATTGAACTGATAAAAATAATAGTTCTTAATTCAATGATCCAACCATGATTCAACAATTAAAATATATATTTTTTAAATATCATATATTAAAATTTTAATATAACATATAAATTTTAATAAATTTTAAATATTTAATTACTAATTTTATATTTCTTAACATATTTGAAAATTTATTTTTTAATTGAAAAATAAAAATTATTTATGATTAAAATTTAAGAGTATTTAATTTTAAATTTTTAGATTCTCAAATTATATTAAAATTTTACTTATCATTAAAAAGTAAAAGGTTTAAAAATCATAAATTAAAAAATAATAATTTATCTGATGAAAAAAATTTAACCAAATTAAAAATATAGTTATAAATAATATATATTAGTTTAAATATTTTTATATATGATATATAATTATTTATTTTATTATTTCAATAAAATGTTTATATATATATTAAAAAATGTGTAATATTATTGAATAAGACTTGTAGTTCAATGTTAGAAAGATCTAACACTGATTGATTTTTTTGATCAATTTTCATATTTATCGTTTCTTAAAGTTGATTGAACCAAACTAAAGATCGATTACCGATTAAATCAACCGGTCTGATTTTCTAAATATGGTATAAAATAGTTTGGTTAGAAAATTTAAATTTTTGTTTCCATTCTCTAGGAAGACTCCATTTCTTTTACTGTGAGAGTGGAAATTCCATATGAATTTTAATAGAATGGGACTCCATGTAAAATGGCCAAAATGTTTTTATCCAATAGTTTTTTTTCTTATTATTGGTAATTCAAAAAAAAATTGTTGAATTAAAAAATTAACTTCATATATATTTTTTAATTTAAAAAATTAATTTTCTTTGGCGCTGGGGGTAGTATGATTATTTGTTCAGTTTCTTTTTTTCATTATTCCAATGTTTTTATCTAAGGAATGAATTGACATTTTATTCTTTTGTACACCATACGAAGATAATTATAAACTATAAGATTATATTTTATCAATTCTTATTTTTATTTTCATCAAAATATTTCCATCTAACCAAACTTAACCTTAGATGTCAAAGGCATGCTATAATCATCTTCAGGTACCTTACATTACAAACTTTTTGTGCCCTCTAAAATCTTCTATTGCTTTCACAGGGTTTTGTAAAATTAAATAAATAAAAATATATTGAATATGCAAAACTATTATTATTATTATTATTATTTTATTTTATTTGCTATAAATGAAATCTTAAGGCCTTGTGAGCAAAGAATGAAAAAAAAATGAAAAGAAAAGAGTACAGTTGGAAACTGAACAGATGACGCTAAATTAATTTCAATGTTAAAACTAATGTTGGTGTCTTGTAAATTATTAGCTTAATTGATTTTCTTAAAAAAAAATTAAGTTGGCTTTGTTTTAACCTTTTGATCATTGCCGCTCTATAATAAATAGGTTAAATGTCACCTTAATAACATGCAATCCTTTAGTTTTGGGATAATACTTTAATTTTTAACCCAAATGTGCTTGGATTTTCTTTTGGATAGAATAATTCTGCCACATTAGTTTTTAACTCTACTCACAAATGAATGAATCTATACAATGAAAACTCTTAAATCATCTATAACAATTAAATATTCTTCCATTGTCGTCGCACACTTGATTCTGATGGAAAAAGAGCTGATGAAGATTCAAGAACAACAGAGAAACTTCATAACAGAAGTGACACCAATTCTTCGTCAAATATTTTTGTTGGTTTCTTATGATATAGGTACCTGGGGATTGAATATGGGTTAGATTCAACTTGAACCGTGCCAAGACCTCTTTGATTTTCCAACGAGTCATCTTGCAGCAGATTGAAATCCTTCTTCTAGGCATGACACATAAGCATAACAAGTCTCTAACATCATCATTTTCTAATGAAGGAAATATAAAGACTTGACAGTTAAAAGTGAGAAAAGAAAGTGGGGTGAAATTAATTCGTATACATTTAGTTTTGTATAAAAGATATGTCACTTGAAACAAGGTTCTTAGCATTCTTGATGAAATTTTATTTGTTGAAAGTTTTATTTATTTGATGTTTGGTTGGTGGATCCTCCTATTAGCAAAGTGGCTCCTACCTGGCTTATTGGAAGCTTACCAAAATGTCCTTCAGGCTATAATCTTTACTCTTATACCTTATTTGGTATGCTAAAATTTGGGTGATGAAAAGGAAGAAAGAAAGGGAATGAGATTCCTTTGTATAAAACTGTTTGGTTGGAGAATTTGAGTTTTTTTTCCCCATTCTTTAGGGAGACTCCATTCCTTTATCTGTGGAAGTGAAAATTCCATCCAAAATTTAATAGGGATGGGATTGCATTGCATGGAGTCTCTTCCAAAATGACCAAAATCTTTTTATCCAAAAGATTTTTTTATTATTATTATTATTGGTAATTCAGAAAAATAATTTTTATTAAATTAAAAATTAAAATTAAATTCCTTCTTTTTTTATTAAGAGTTGTTAAAAATATTTTGTCAAATTAAAAAAAATGAATTTTTTTTGTACTAGGGATAGTATGATTATTTTTTCAATTTTTTTTCATCCTTTCAATATTTTTATCCAACTAAATATAAAGATGAAATGACATTTCATTTTTTTATACTATATTAAATATAATTATAAACTACATGATTATATTTCATTGATTTTTATTTTCATTTCCATCAAAATTATTCCATCTAGCCAAACTTAACCTTAGATGTCAAAGGCATGCTATAATCATCTACAGGTACCTCACATTACAAACTTTTTGTGCCCTCTAAAATCTTCCAATGCTTTCAAAGGGTTTTCTTAAAACAAAAAAAGTATTGAATATGCAAAACTGCTTATTATTATTATTATTATTATTTTTATTTTATTTGCTATAAATGTAAGGCCTTGTGATCAGAGAATGGGAGGGAAAAAAAAAAGAGTAGAGTTGGAAACTGAGCCGATGACGCTAAATTAAGTTCAACGCAACTAAGGTCAGTGCCTTGTAAATTATTAGCTTAATAGTTTTTCTTTAAAAAAAATTTAATTTGGCTTTGTTTTAACTTTTTGATTATTGCCACTCTATAATAAATTGGCTAAATGTCACCTTAATAACATGCAATAGTTTAGTTTTGGGATAATACTTTATTTTTTAACTCAAATGTGCATGGATTTTCTTTTGGATAGAATAATTCTACCACATTAGTTTTTAACTCTACTCACAAATGGATGAATCAATTTTAAAAAATTATATAATGAAAACTCTTAAGTCATCTATAACAATTAAATATTTAAGTTAAAACACTATTTTAGTTTCTTAAGTTCTGAGTTTTATTTTAGTCCTTTTTTTTTTGGTTTTATTGATGTTCCTCAACTAATCAAATGTTGTCAGTCTCACCTGCAAAAAAACACGCCAACATGACTTTCAATTAGAAATGCGACTCTTAAATAGCCAAAAAGGCTCTTTTTTTTTTTAATTATTCTCTATATGAGGGGAAAAATACTAAATTGAAAACACTGCATTTGAAGGCTTGAATATGTTAAGAACCAAAGAAAAAAAAAAAAAATCCTTTCATGTGCAGGAAAAATTCATGTAAAGAAGAAAGTAACACAATAAATAAAGTTTAATAGAATTTATTTGTGTGAATTTCACACTTATTGTATCAACTCTCTTTCATGTACAGTTTTCACATTTCAGCGCTGAATGCCTTGATTTCCTCTTCAGAAGACCCTTCTTCTTCAGCGGTGTAATCACTTTGGCACTGTGATCCTCATCAACCCACCTTCAAGATGCAGTGCGATCCATATCTGCATTCCCAGGCAATCTGAACTGCCCTCAGAACTTTCCATTACTCTCTCTCAGGTCTGTGCCATTTCTTCTCACCCTCAACCTCTTCCTCTGCCTTCCCCATCCCAGTGATCCTCAACATTCTCTTATCTTCAACCTCATTCTTCACATTATCTTCCATTTTGGTAATAAGAAGATTTCTGAGACAGATAAAATGTTCCCATTATAAGACAAAGAGACATTGCAACTTGTGAATGCCTAACAACAAAAAATTCTCAAGGAAAGTCGAAGTCAAGACTCTTTGGTTGACACAGCTTTATTTTACCATTGTTAGCATCTTTCTTCAGCCATGGAATATCTAAGGCTATGATGTCTGCAGAGGAAGTTGCTTAATCCTTCCAATCAGCAAGGGCTAGAGCCAGAGTTTCAAAAGACTCCGGGAATATTCAGTGGGCTTTATTCACAAAAAAAGAAAAAAAGAAAAGGAAAAAACCTCTCCTCACGTGATATATCATTATGATTTCTCTTTTCGCCACAAAGATTTTGCATTATTTCAGGTTCTAGTTGGGTTTCTTTATCGCTGGATAGCCATGTAGAATACAAATAATTTTTTTAATTATAAATTTTAAAAAATAATGATTAATATTTAAAATTAAAAATAAAATAAAATTTAAACTATTCAAATCTGATATAGATAATCGAATTTACAATAGCACAAAACAGCACGATTGCTTCAGCAATAAAAAAACCAAACTGCATTGTGTGTGTGTGTGTGTGTGTGTAGTAAACCAATGGAAAATTGAATGTTGAATTGTTCCTTTACGCACAACTGATTCTCCGGTAGCCTTGTTGGGAATGGCGATTCTTGAGGTTCATAAATCAGTAGTATTACACACACACACACACACACACCAAATGGGAGAGATGGCCCTCGAGAGGAAGAAAAGAAAAAGCAAATAGAATAGGAATGGATGGGAGTAGAGGGGAAGACAAACTCCCTTACATAAAACTTAAATATGCAGACGCAAACTATACTATGCAAATTAAAATAAAAGAAGGCCAAAACAACGATAGTCTACGCTAGACTAACGCGAGAGAGAGTGAAGAGAATGCTAAAACTGAAAAGAAATATAAAGAAAAATAACTACTAATAAAATTTATTTCAGAGGAAGACTTACAAAGAAACTCTTTCTCTCGATTCTAAGCCTTAAATTGCGGGGTTCACAAATCAGAAGTATTATATATATATATATATATATATATATATATATATAGTTTAATAAAAATCAAGGACAAGCCAATTAGTTGCAGCTTCACGTTGGAGTCGTTCGAATTTTGTTTTTTCTTATTTTGGGCCACGAAAGTTCGAAATTTAAATCTTGCGCTCCTTGTTATAAGCAAGCTGAAGTGCCTACCTATCAAATAAATTAATTAATAATAGACGTTAACTAAAATTAGATGACAATAAATAAACATTAATTGAATGGATTAATTAGAATAACTTAAATATTTTTATAGACTAATTTACGCAATTTAAAAATTCAATCACAAACCCAATGGACTTATAAATTTGATAATTAATTCAATCATGATTAATATTTAAATTTTTTTTAAAAAAATCGATTTCAAATTGGTTGTGAAAAAGTCATCCTATGAGCTAGCAGACATAAAATGATCTATGCTCAAACGTACGATTTTCCGAGATGGGTTATTTTGAAAATTTGGTTTATGAACATCTCCGAATTTAAGGGAATTTAAAATGTAACAGAGGAGTTTATTTTTATAGCAATAAAAGACCAAGATTCTTTTAATGCAAAGAGCAGATTTCGAAGTAATTTGCCATGACTACTGTTAATGTCAGTTCGCGATTATTTGATTGACTTCATTCTTATAACTCCTCATTTATTATGGGCTTTTAAACTCAATTTGGTAAAGTAATAAAGTGTAATCCATACGTACATAGTAAGTACATGATAATTGCAATATATATATATATATATATTATTTAAAAATTTTCATAAATTAATTACTTTCTATTGAGAAGGAATTAATGCTCTGGATAGTACATATATGAGAACTCAGGACTCCGTGGTCTCATATGTTGAATCACCAAGTAGTTCAGGTAATCACAAAAAATTTCTGTTACCATGGGGCATGGTATTAAAACACACGCGCATTCTCTTACATTGAAATATGATTTAAAAAACATTTAAAATAATATTAATTTTTTATTAAAAATAAAATTAAATTAAAAAGTTTTATTTTGATATTATTTATTTTGTGTTAAAAATTATAAATTTAATCTGTTCTGAATTTGAAAATTTTATTATTTTTATATTAATCAAATACATATTTAACTAATACTTATTATATTATACAAAATAATAAATATAAAGGTGTTTTAGTCAAAATATATGTAATTATGGTTTATTTTTTACTGTATGAAAGGTCAATATAATGTATGATTTAATTTTGAAAGAAGGAAAAAGATTGTATAATTTAAATATCTTTTAAAAAATAATTTATTATAATTTTGATGGTTTATTAATGATTGAAGTTGGAAAAGTGGATGGGTGGAGAGTGGAGTAGTATCCGCCGGACATAGAGTGCCAGGGTCCATAGTATCAGCAATGCAAGAACATGGGCTTTTTCAATGGTGGCTATGTTTGGGCTTTAACAATTCTGGCCCATCTGATTATTGGTGGCGCTGTAAGAAAAATCCTCCTTAACCCCACTCCCTTTCTCCATCACAAAATCTTCAACTATAATCTTGATGTTCTTCGGCTTCTTATCACATTGCACTTCCCAATAATAACCATTTCCAACTAAAATTTCTTTGTAAATAAAGTATTTTTCAATCTAATCTTTATAAAATTATATTATTAATTTAACTTTTTGCAAAAAAGAAAACCATTATTAATAATACTCTTTTATTATTTGTCTAGCCTAGTACAATCTAGCTAAATAGAGTTGGGGTGGATTTGTCGTATATAATAATAATAATAATAACAACAACAACAATAATAATAAAAAAAATTTAAATAAAAATTTAATTTTTTTAAGAATCATTTTATAAATTTGACCAAAAATTGTTAAATACTTATACAAATTATAAAAAGACATAGGGGGTTAAAACTCTCACTAGTTCTTTCTTAAATAAAGTTGTTATATTTTTACAAAAAAAAAAAAGATAATATGAAAAACATGCATTTTTAAAGTTGAAAGCAAAAATATTTAAATTAAAATAATAAACGTGCATTTTTGAAAAAAAATAAGCTGGTAAAACCAAAATCTAAAAAAAAAAAGACACATCAAACAAATAACCAAACTTTAAGTTATAACATTTTAAATTTCACCCTTTAAGCCTTTGTTTTCCCGCCTTTATTTCCTCATTTAGATCCCAGTTTTTCATTTCGACTGTATAGATTTGTTAAATATGTATTAAAACAATCGGTTATATATTAAAAATAATCAAATAATTATAATTAGGTATGAACATTCAAAAATTTTAAATTCTTTAAAATTAAAAAAAAAGAAAAAGAAGAAGTCTAGTCAAGCTTGACTATCCTCATCAGTATGTAATCAGGTCATATTAGGGTTTGACGGGGCACAAGGATTAAAAAATAGGCCTAATATAAAACCAATTGAGTATCGAGCTAATGACAAATCTAAGATAGCTTAGTTCATGTTTAGCCCTGCTTTTATTAATCTATTATAAATGAAATTAAAAATAGTATAAACTTTTAAAATGTAATTTATTTAAATTTAAAAGAATATATTTAAAAATTTAAGAAGTAAGTTAAATTGATTAACATGTATAACTAAATATAACTATCTTGAACACTATATTTTTCAATACAATAGTATCTCATATAATAGTAGTATATGTATATCATGTTAAATTTAACTTATTTAACTTTTATTAAAATTTATTATTAATTTATTCACATCGTGTTAAGGTTCAAGAATGAAAACTAAAGAACATGAATAACACAGCCTAAATTTCAAAGCTAGACTTTTAGAAATAAGGCCGAGTCCGAGCCCCTAATATATCCAACCCTGGTAATAAGTGCAATAAAGCACAAAAGTAAAATATTTTGTCACGAAGAGAAATGTAAAATTTGAACTTAGAGAAGTATTTAAATTAAACTTTGAATTATGAAATTTTAAATTTAATGCTGAAACCAATTATTTTCTGTGTTATATTAATTTCTTGTTGAAATGTTCTTAAATTTCGTAGCCTATCAAAAATCGCAATCATAGAGGGAACCATAGAGTCTCTCTTCCTGAAATTTCTACCTCAAACCTTCAAGAACAGCAAGTTCTTAGCACTGATGTTTCTCTCAGTGTCAGTGTTGTCATGTTCTAATTTAAAAAAATTTTATGAATAAATATTTTTAGATATATCTTTTGATGCTAAATTTAACAAGTATCTATCTATCTATTTTTTTTTATTGCCTTTTTTTTTGGTTTCATTTAATCTTTCAATCTGCCATTTTATGATATATTTGAAAGCTTTCTGAACTTTCATTCTGTTTTAATGCTAATTTGAAATATTTTATCTATCTACCTTGGAGTTTATGTTTTATTTAAGTGGAGTATTTGGTTTGCTCCTATTTTTTTATGCTTAGAACCTTCATGTTGTTGAAGAATTTGGAATATCTGATATATAAAGGAAATTAGCAAAAGAGTTTGTTGCAACATCAGGCTTGCTGATAAATTCTAATTGAAGATAATGGATAAGCAGAGTTTTTATCCATTACTTCATGAGTTCAATAAGAGTTATGAATATTATTTTAGTACATCTAAGAATTTTTATAATTATTGTAAATGTGTTGAACTTTATTTTGTAAATTGAGCTTATACCTTTTATCAAAGGAAAAAGTTCCTTTTCTTCAAAAAAAAAAAAAAAACTTTTGGAGTGTTTATTTGGAGAAAAAATGGAGAGTTTCATTGAATTTGGATTACTTACAAGTAATTCTTAATTTTTTAAAATAAAAAAAAGCTTTTTAACTTTTACACTAAAATAAATCTTTTTATTTTTTTTTTTTAAAAATTCAAATGCGACGATACAATTGTCCTTAAATAACGTAGCAAATTTTCATTTATTCTCGATACATTTATATTAAAAACTTTAAGAAAAAATAATTAATTTTCAATTTTCATACCCAATTCCTATGATTCGTCCAAAGAAATTATTTTTTACAGTATAAAAATTAAAAAATTATATTTTATTTTAAAATTTAAAAAGACTATTTTCATGTAACTTAAGATTTGAAGAAATTTTTTTTTTATCTTTTTTTCTTTTTGGGGGTAGTATTTGGTTAAAAGACGTTATTATTGTGAATGAGAATTTGAGATGGCGTCACTTTTGTTGGGGTTTTCCAACAAAGTCAAGCATCGATGCCCCACGTGCGAGCCTGGATCCCGCCAGACCTAAGCACAACGGTCACCGTGTACGGAACGCAAAACCAATCACATCACAGCAGTTGTCCACGTGGCATCTTCTGACGTGTCTGTGAGATTTACATGTGACGCCACCAGGGACTCCTCCTTCAGATAACGACGAAAAGAAACGGAAGGGCGCGGTTACTGGCAGATGCGAGATAAAGGGGGTCGGCTACGTCAGCCATGCATGCACACGTAGCCGCAAACCGTGAACCCCACCGCTTCAACCCACTGATCAAAAGTGATAAAAATTTTAACAAAAATATTACAAATGTTTTAATTTTTATATTTTTGTTATTAGATTCTGAATTAAAACTTGATAAAGTGTATAATTTTTTAATAATAATTCTATAATTAATAAATATATAATTTTTACAACTCAATTTCATAATGATAGGGTTTTTAAAAAATTATCTTTATAAATGTTATAATTTTTTTATAGAATATAACAACAAATATATAAAAAATTAAGATATATAAGCCTAGTCTTATAATTTTTTTGGTTAAAATGTACAAAAATTTTTAAATTTTGAATAATGTGTAAATAATTTCTTTAATATTTAAAACTTGGTTGTGAACGTTTTAAATTTTTATATTTATGAGAATAATTCTTTTTGTTAGTAAATCAATTAATTTATTAACGAAAGTGTAACATATCATATTAAATAAATCTCTTAAATTTTATTTTTGGCACAAATAAACTTCATTGGATTTTGAATTATGTATATATATATATATATATATATATATAGTCCCCTAAACTTTGACTTATATGCAAATAATTCTCTAATGTGTCATTCTTTTATTAATAAAATAATGAATTAACTAATAAAAAAATTATTTGCATATAATACCAAAAAGTTAGGAGAGTTTGTGCATTTCAACATAATTTGTTCAAACAAATGTATGATTTTCATAACTTTATCATTAAATAATTTTGTCCTTCAAACAATATTTTTATACTTTCAAAAATCTAATAACACAGATGTTAAAAATTGTACTTAAATTTAATAAAAAATATCTATTACAATTTCTTTTCTTTTGTTTCTGACCTGTCGGTCCATTTTTCTCTATTTGAAAAATTGAGAGAGAGAGAGAGAGAGAGAGAGAGAGAATGTTTTGGTTTGATAAAACTCTGGTATTGGATTCTAGTGAGAGATAGTGTAAAAACTTGAAATAGCAAGCAAGGCAGAGTCGTCATAGCATGGACTCCTCCTCAAGCTTGTCTTTTACAGTGTTCAATTCCTTCTTTAATTCTTTTGTTTGTTTTGGCTTTGTCATGGATACATTGTACCTTGAACAATTTCTTCTAGCATCGTGCTTAAATTCACAGACCAACCTAATGAATTATCATGTCTCGTTTTTTTTTTTTTTCATCATTTATGTAATTTATTCATTTTTTCAACTCTTTGGTACTACGTACTAATATACAAGACAAAAGAGATTATATCCAAAAATCTTTGATTCAAATTATATATATATATATATATATATATATAATCTTTGACTCAAATGATATATATATATATATATTAAAGTGCCAGGCCACATGATATATCTAATTTCTTATACTTATTCTGCTCCTTTTTTTTTAATTGTCAACTCTGTTCTAATTCTTTCTTTTCAATACCAAAAAAATTAATTAATTAATCCTTTCTCTTAATTTATTATGGATGTTATAAAAAAATTTAATTTTGAGATTAAGTGTTTTTATTCTTGAATTTTTATTTTTATTTAAAGATATTTATGATTTTATTTTACAAATATTTTTAAAAATACAAATTTAGAATTAATAAATAAATAAAATGCAAAGGGAAAAAAATTCAACCTAGATTGAATTTTTCATAACTTTATCTATTTAACAATTTAAATTTAATTTTTTTGGTAACATATAACCTACATTTAATACAGTATGAGGAAGGGTGATAATTGTACATCGTCTTAGTTTTATTGGCAGGACTTAATGTTGTTTTCTATTGATCTCCTAAATAAATGAAGATGAAGCGAACTAAAAGTCATCTATTAAATGTGGTTAGAATTTTGCATTCTAAATTAATATTAATATATAGCATTGCTTTTTAGAAGAAAAAATATTTTATTAAATTCATACATGATTAATTTTCGAAAAAAATTGTCATTAATTTGTGATTTATGAAGAATTGTATTTCATATCTCATATGAAGAGTTGCATCATTAAGAAACTATTCATTTCATGAGCCGCCGTTTCGTACGACGACATACTGAAAAATAATCGTTTCATGACCAAATAAATTTATGAAATTAATTATATACAGATGAGATAATATTTTATAAATGCCATACATCGTATATCTTGATTTCCTCATCCTGCATGTTAAAGTATTTTTTTATATAAAAAAGTGAAATATAAATTAACAAAATAAGCAGTACATATAGGTTGGCACTCTCAGCTAGAGTTCAGAAATGCGAAAACTGAAAATCAACTAGAAATAGCCTAAAACGAAACAAAGAGATAGAAGGAACAACAAATTGTACCATAGAAACTAAGGTGAGCAAGACCTAGTTAGCAAGGTTTTCAAATTTTCTTTATAAAAAGTTAATTTGGGATCATCGCTATAAGCAATTAATTGAACCTGGTCCTTAGAAAAAGAAAAAGGCTTTGATATGATAGCAGACATCTTGAAGATGAGTGTTGTTGTTCTTTTAGATATTATATACTTTACAGATTGTTTATCATGAATAAGTAATATAATTTGATAAATTTATTATTTATTTATGTTACATATTCCTAATCTAAATAAAAAAAATTTATTTTTACTTATTATCATACGTCATTTTATTATTTTAATTGATATTGAATTCTAATTTTAATAAAATAATTTTATAAATAAAAAAGTAATATTAAAAAGCTTTTAAATTTGGCGATACTGTCATCGCGTTTAAAATTTTTTTACGCATATTTTAAGAATTCAGTAACATTGTTATTAGATACTTGAAAAATGTTGTATGTGGATATAAGTCTTTTTACATGAAAGCATTTGACAACTTTTTTTATATGATAAACTGTTCAAAATCTGAGTAATCATAGTGTTTTCTTTTATATTTCTCAAAATACTATATATTACATACAAATATTTTAAATATCTTTACAGTTTACAATTTATATCATATATAATATCATATTATAATTATAATAACATATAAAAGAATTAAAATATCAGTGTATCAAACGTATCAAATTCTAATGTTGGTCTAATGCAATAATTTCTCTGCCAAAGTGTTAGAATTCAGAAGTGTATTGTGCAGTGGAGATGCTTTCTTTCTCGTAAAGACTGTGGCACCGTTTGGTGGTACCATTCAGATGAGATCGTATATTGAATGGCACAAAATTCGGAGTAAGGCTGAGAAACTGGCGGCCCCTGGTTTTGTTTTTATTTTTTCAACTATTTTTTCATCTTCCTCGAATACTGCTTCTCTGTCTCTCTCAATGTTCGGTTTTAAATATAGCGTGTGAAACCTCCAAAACCATTTGAACTTATCTGAAAAAGAGAAAATAAATAAATTAATTTCACCATCTCTCCTTTTTTCAACTCCATACACATTGTATACTCATTTACCAATAGCACCTTGCCATTCCAATTTACAGCAACGGAACTTGTTTTTTTGGCCCGCAAAGAAGACAAATGCACGTTAGAGTGGGAAAAGTACAATTAATGAAACAACCTAGAACAAACCGGACCACACACATGGGAATTTTAGACTCAAGTTTCAGACCATGATTTAAGCAGGTGGATGTCTCAAAAATGGTTATGTTTTGATGTTAAGGATATGATTGGCTTCCTGGGTATTGGAAAGAATCTCTGCTTCTCCCTCTTCGCTGCTATGAAATTTCACTTTGCTCTCTTCTTTTACCATTAACGACTGTCTAGAATTGTTTAAGCCACCATCTGAAATAAAATACTCAAAAAAATCTTTAGATTTGAGAGAAGAGAGAAGTCATTTTCTTGGTTCGAAGGTAAGAGGGCTTGTTAAATATTGTTTATGTTATCCAAGTTGTTGTTGTTGATCTCTTTGTAGATTGTGTAGGTATGATTTGAAAGAACCAGATGCTTTATGTTGCTTCTCTGCATCAGATTTGATTTCAAAAGTGGACCCTAATCCACTTCAAGGAAGATCTTTCCCTTGCACTTATCCGTACACAGAAAAAAGAAGGGAAAAAAAAGAAAAAGAATCTCTCCCTTTCCCCTTAATTCCTCCATACTTCTTTTATTATCCGATTTCTTTCTCTAAAAACCCATCTGAAACGTAAGAAGTAAGAACTACTCGAAGTTCAAAAGTACTGTTGTATGATTTTTTGTCTGTATTTTCTTTTGTTTCTTTCTGAATGAGATGAATGGTGGAGTGGAACTGCAATTGCCAGTGGGAAATTTCTTTGAAGAAGAAGAAACAGTTATGGCGGCGGTTAATGAGAGAGAGATCTGGCTTCAGAATAATAACAATGGCCAAGATGATCATGATGATCTTCTTGCTGGCGTAGTGGACGATGCTTCTCTGTTCTACGCTGATGATGACTTCCCTCCTCTCCCTGATTTCCCATGCATGTCATCTTCTTCATCTTCATCTTCAATCCCAGCCCCAGTCAAAACCATCACGTGCGGCTCCTCCTCCTCTAATACGTCGTCGTCTTCAGCGGCTTCATGGGCGAATCTGAAGTCAGATGCAGAGAATCATACCCCACTACCACCGGTACCGCCACTAGCGCCTCAGCCACCAGCGTTATCCTCCACTGCTTCTATGGAGATCCCTCAGCCGCCAGATCAAGGCGACATTGACGGCGGAGATTGTTTAGACATGATGGACACTTCTGGGTACATGGAACTTATGGAGAGCAACGATTTCTTCAACCCTTTATCGATCTTTGAAAATGAAGAAAATCTATTAGAGGAATTAGCACAATTAGACCAGAATCCGCAGGAGGAGGAACATGCAAATGGAATGATAGTACTGCCACAGCCCCAGCCGCAGCAGCAGCAACAGCCGCCGCCATTAATAGAGAGAACCACAGATGAAGAAATGAGCTCGGTGTTCTTGGAGTGGCTTAGGATGAACAAGGATAGCGTGTCGGCGAGTGACTTGAGGAACGTGAGGCTCAAGAAGGCCACGATAGAATGTGCAGCCAAGCGTCTCGGTGGAGGAAAAGAAGCCATGAAACAATTGTTGAAGCTGATTCTGGAATGGGTTCAGACAAGTCATCTTCAGAAAAAAAGGCACTGGGAAGATCATAGTAATAATGATAATAATAATGGTAATAATATTCTCATGACCCAATTTCAAGATACCACAAACCCTAGCTCTAATTTGAATCACCAATCATCATTTGGGCCTGAATGGATCTCTCCGCCACGGTACGGGGTTGATCCGGCGGCTCTTGCGGCTGCCCCGGCACCATTTCCGCAACCGATGCTTGGGTATAACGGGTGCAACCCGTTTTCAAATGGAGCTTCTAGTGAATTTCACATGCTGGAATCTACTTATTCATGGCCTCCATCTCCGTTCACTGTCTATAACAACCAGCCATTTGGGGACAATAATCTGCACCCGACGATGGCGGCGGCGTTTGGCGGTTATGGGAATCAGTACCCATATCAGTTTTTTCATGGCTCTGGTACGGATAGAGGGATGAGATTAGGTCCATTGGCGACCAAAGAAGCGAGGAAGAAGAGGATGGCAAGGCAGAGACGGTATTTATCTCATCACAGGCATCACAATCACCATGACCAACAGAGCCAGCAGAATCAAAGGGGTGATTATTGCACTGCTGCTACAGTTGCAGCGCAAGCAAATAATCCAGCGAACTGGTTGTATTGGCCGCCCGTGGTGGCGGCCGGTGGTGGGGCCACTTCTCTTGCTCAAGTGGCTCCGGCGGAGCCCGCATCGGGGCAATACGTGCGGGATGGGACGGCCATGCAAACCCATCACCAGAATTATCAACAGGGACGGGTCTCATCAGATTGGCGACAGGTAGGTTCATTAATTCACCTTAACTTTGAAGTTTGATCCTTAATTATTAGCTTGATTGTTATAAGTTAGTTCATAATGTGATTATTAATTTTTGTTATTTTCTGAAATTTGAATATTGAATAATGGGTGGCTTGTGGGGTATGTGTGTGTTTGAGAATAGGGATGGAAGCCGGAGAAGAACTTGAGGTTCCTTCTGCAGAAGGTGTTGAAGCAAAGCGATGTGGGTAATTTGGGGAGGATTGTGTTGCCAAAGGTGATTCTTTTTTTGTTTTAATTAATTACTGGTTATAATGGAACATGTTTTAATTCATCATTTTGATATATGCAATTAATTTCATCAGAAAGAAGCAGAAACCCATTTGCCAGAACTGGAGGAAAGAGATGGAATTTCTATAGCAATGGAAGACATTGGAACTTCGCGTGTTTGGAATATGCGCTATAGGTATTCTAAAACACCCAGACTTCCTGTGTCCTTTTTTACTGTACTTTTGATTTATCTTTCTAATATATAGAAATTAAAATTTTCCTTTGGATTTTCTTTTCTTTGTGGAGTATCAGATACTGGCCAAACAACAAAAGCAGGATGTATCTGCTGGAGAATACCGGTAGTTTTCTCAATTAGCTTTGGAAAATTTTCAGGTTTGCTTTTTTTTTTTGGGGATGTTTGAAATGGGTTTCTAATATATTCATGTAATTTTGCAGGAGAATTTGTGAGAGCTAATGGGCTCCAAGAAGGAGACTTCATAGTGATATACTCAGATGTGAAGTGCGGCAAATTTGTAAGAGCCATCTAATATGCTGTTGTTTCTGATTTTGTTTTTGTTTTCTTCCTTTCTTTTTTCTGAGATAAATTAAGAAGAATTAAATTCATTAATTTTACCAAACAGATGATAAGGGGTGTAAAAGTAAGGCAAGCGGGGGCGAAACCGGAGACGAAGAAAGCAGGAAAATCCCAGAAGGCTAACGGCTCTCCGTCTTCACCCAAGAAGAATGAGAAAAGCAGTAAAATTAAATAAGAGGGAGAGAGACTTTTAGAAGACCATAACTCTTGATGAATATATATTCTCTCTCCTTCATGCTTGAGGTTGAATATAGCCAAATGGAAGGTTAAGATCTTGATGGGTTGGTGGATTTTTCTGGTTTTCTCAGTCCTCATCAGCGTGCAATGTGTATATCAAAACTGCAGGCCAGTGCCCACAGAGAAATTGTATTATGTCATATATGTTTTGTATTATTTAACTGTAGTTACTTGAAATGGTGTATGTAATTATTGATGAATCGGATATGTACTTACTTTATTTATCATATATAGGATGCTTGGGAACACTTATCATCTATTTCAATATTGCTAGAGTACCTTCCTATCTTTCAGAGTTAACCAAATTCAGCCTCAAGATATTTAATTATTTTTTGGTAATTTGGTTTCCTTCGGAATCTTTGTTTTTGAACTTCAGCGAGCTTCTCTGAGAATGGCTATTCAATTCATTAAAGAGCTTTCTATAGAATGCTATAGGTAGGTTTGATATCCGACCATCTAGAAAGCAGGGTGAGCCAGCAAAAGAGGGGTGGACTACATATTTTAATTGTTAGATATAAGTGTGAGTAGAGAAGTATCCCTTCAAATAGAATTAAATTTTAAGAGGAGTATATAAATAAGAAAGATTTATAAAATTATTATTTTAAAATTTTAAATCAAGATGGTGTAATTGGAAAGTTAACAATTTTTTTTTTTTTATTGAGGCAGCTGGATGTTCAATAACTATATCTTAAATCAAGAAGTTATTTCTAACCTTTTTTCTTTTCGGTTGTAGTTTAATTTTTGATTTTACAAAATCATATTATCGGTGGCTTGCTCAAGACACCAAACCTTGCTTCAGAACTGTGGATGCTCTCCATGGACTTTTCGACATCTTATTGCCCGTTTTAGGTTGGCACTGGTGTTACTTCTAGCACAACCTCGGCACACAAACTAGATGCACCATATAAGCACGGTTGATACAACCTCTCCTGTTTAGAAAGAATTTGTTGGAGAAAAAAAAAATGGGGGAGGTCTTTCTTTAATTTCTTTTATAAGATCTTTTTTTAAATAAGAGAGGATCTTGTTTTATAAGTAGTAGTTATAGTTTTTTGGCTTTAGCATTTATAATGGGGAAAAAACTTAAAAGTAAGTATTTACACCTTTGTCATCAAATTCTTTGATTAAAATATACCGAGGGAATAATTCTATAAGAATAACATGACAAGTATATGATTTTTACAAATAATTATATAGTTTTATCTCCAAACTATACACTTATTATATTATTATTATTATTAAATATATACTTATTATTTTTAAATTAAAAAATTTAATAATAAAAATATAAAGAATTGTATCTAAATCTAATCCTTTATAATATCATCTTGTAATTTTGAACTGTAATGCACTTCTTTGTTTTGCTTGGGACGTCCATTTATGTTTAACTTGGATTTATCACTTTAACGCTTACAACATTGTGGGTTAAGTCAACCATCTATAATTATATTTGAATAGAATTGCATAAATGAATTGTGTATTACTGCAACCTAACCTGTTGTTGAATATTTGCAAGTGTATAGATCACATAAGTAATAAAATAATGAATCAAGCCTAGAAAGAAAGTTGGTCAATTACCAATCTATCTTAATTACCCTTATTATTTATAAAATAGAATATGCAATTCAATTAATTATCTAAGATATCTAAATTAACTACCTAACTAAGAATTAACTTACAACTAAAATTAAATAGATTTACTTATGAATCAAAATCTTTGAGACTTAGAATCCTTTAATTACTTTCTAAGCTTGACTAAGAATCAACTCTTGTACTTTAATTCTATCTAGATTAATAGCAATTCATTAAATTATGCAAGGCCCTTTCTCAAAGCAAATCACATGTGTATATATATTAAGCTATGCCTACTCTGGTGGTTATATACTTAACATATACCTATCAAGGACAATAATTGGCTATGCAATTGCAGCGAGGGACAATTTATATCTCTACACAACTATCTTCCAAGTTTACCAATCTAATGATCTAGCTATTGCAATTAATCTCTCAATCTTCTAACAATAGATCAAACATATGAATAATGACCAATTACTTATAAGGAATTAGAAATAGATAAATAAATTAACCCAAATAAAAATCAATACAAGAGAGTCCTTAAGTCAAAACCTATTCCATAATTAGATTCATCTAATTCCTAGAATTGAGAATCTAGCTACTTATATTCAAAAGCAAAATCCTAAAACTAAATATAAAAGAGCTCATAAAAAAAATAGAAATTAAAAAAATGAGGAATTGTAACACAACAATCTTTTGGCAAAATTCTAAATCCTTAAAGTGTTTTCCAAATCTCTAAAGTCTATTTTTTTATTGTGGTATTCCTTCCAATTGAAGTTTTTTGTTTTTTTGTTTCATTTCTTTTTTTCTTAAGGTTTCAACCTTTGTCCTTCCAAATTGCCCCTAAGCTTTGAGAAAATGCACTAAAAATGCCAAACACAACTAGGCTATGTTAACATATTGCAAGAAACACAAGCCATGTTAATAAGCACTAAGGGAAGGGGCTGTGTTTTTACTTTTTTTCAACTATTGAGTCTTCTAGTTGCATGGCCCATGCTAGCATGAGGGAGGGCTGTTAGTCTAGAAACATGATTTTTGCCCCACTTTGCTCCTTCATTTCAAGTCAATGATTTTTCATTAAAATATGATAAGTTTGTATCAGAGTCATATATTTTTAATAGCCAAATATCAAGTTTTAAGACTAATATAATATGAGATTAGCATTTATCATGACAATTACTTAGGGATACTTTTCAATGTGTTATAAGTTAAAAAAGGATTAAAAAGACTTTAATATTTATGTTTAAGATACACACACATATAATTGTCACATTGCTATTAATTTTTCTTTTATATTGTTACTTTTACATTCATCTTTTTATTATTGTAACTTCATATCAAAGCACAAATTATTACTATATTACACATGTAACATATGAAAAAAAAATGTGTTTTAATGAAGGAAATAAGTTAACAACTTAATTATGCTAAATCAAAGGGAGAAACCCAAGGTAGAAAACATAGGAAGGAAAAGATTGTTGACATAAAAACTTATAATTGATAACCTCTTAATAAAGGTGGCTATATTAAGCTTGATAATAACATTTATTGTTAAGGTTTGGCTTTGACCTTGTTTAAAGTTTAAAATATGAATCTAATTTCAACCTTATTTTCATCAATCTTAACCTTGGTTTGGTCCTGTTTAATAATTTAAAATGCTTGTTTGGTAGAGAGATGCCAATCATGGAATATAAGAGGGAGTGGAAGTGTTGTTTTTTCATGTTTGGTAGGCGGGCTCCTGTAGCTTGTGGGTGAGTCATCTCCTTTAAATGTGGGAGACGCTAATGTTGCAAACTATCAGGGGAGAGAGGCTTCAATTGTGGGAGAGCAACATTTTAGACCATTTTTGTAACAACCAGAAAAAGAAAAGAAAAAGAAA
Source organism: Erythrophleum fordii (assembly GCA_032878935.1). Lineage (NCBI taxonomy): Eukaryota > Viridiplantae > Streptophyta > Magnoliopsida > Fabales > Fabaceae > Erythrophleum > Erythrophleum fordii. Next base: position 827,454 of record JAVQMF010000023.1, on the reverse strand, counting down.
GAAGAAAACTGAAAATTTTTGAAATCCTGAAATTTTTCTAAGGCTGCTAGCTATAGCAAGAAATGGCCTAACTATAGCGAATGTATCTTTTCGCTATAGTGAAAAATGGTCTAGCTATAGCGAAGGTACCTGTTCGCTATAGCGAGAATGCTTCTAGCTATAGCGAATGCGGGCATCCCATACAAAAATCAGGGAACTACTTGTCGTAGCACGCGCCATAGCGAAAACAGGGGTCTAGGACTGATACGTGCTCGTCGTAGCGAAGGTTAATTTTTGCTATAGCGAGGGTTAGTTCAGAAAAGCGTAAAAAGGAAAAATTTGACTTCTTAAAATGTCCCCATTCATTCTTTCTCTTTTATCTGACCTAAGTTTCGACCAAAGGAGAGAAAATGGGCGTGGAGAGAGAGAGACCAAGAGAAGGAAGGAAGAACAAAGAAAAGGTAAGCAAGCTTGAGATTTTCCTCTATTTTCTTCTTAGCATCTTGTTCTTCTCTCTTTGCCCTCTCTTTCTATGGTTTTGGTTGTTAAATTAGTTGGGTTTTAGGCATGGGTCAGAAGAGGGAAAGTGGAATATGTTGGTTCTACCAATTTGAGAGCTTGGGATAGAAGAAGAGTTAGTGAATATATACTTTGTAGGGTTTGCTAAAGAACCCCTTAGCTTGGTGAATAATCCCATACTCTTTATTGTGTCTGGGCTCAAGAGAAGCACTTCCATCTAGTTGTGATTGTGAAACCAAGAAGGGAGAAGAGAAATTGAAAGGGAAGGCTTGTGTTGGCTCATAAGGTAGCTGTCCACTCTTTTTTGTTGCATTCTTGGATGTAATAGTCATTGTATGCTTGTGTATATACTTATTGTGTGAGACATGCCATATATTATTGCCTTGATGCATCGATACCAATATGTTTATGTGTTGGATTGTAAAAATTGCTCAGGTGAGGTAGTGCCAAAAGTCCCTTGAGATGGGTGAGGTAGACCCGAAAGTTCTTAAAGATGGGTGAGACAAGGCCAAAAGTCTCATAACTGAATGAGGCCAAGTCAAAAGTCCCTAAACCAAGGGTAAGGCTATCCAAAAGTCCCTAAAATCGGGTGAGACTAGACCAAAAGTCCCTAGATCTTACTGGTGGCATTGATGTGATTTTCATGGCATGTAAATCATGTATTGTATGATTGTGAACGGTTGATGCTTATTTGCATGCTTTGACTTGTTTATATGTATTGATTGCTTCCTTCAATGAGTGCATGAGCTATTGAAATTCCATGACTCTCACCCCCTTCCCTTTCCCATCTTAACATGTTAGGTAGAGTTCAAAGAGATTCAAGTGCACACCAAGGAGCCTAGGAGCATGTTTAGATAGATGTTAGTTTATTTTTAATTCTTTTGATGTAAAGTGGTGCTAAAATGAATATGCACCTATTATTTTGAGATGTAAATATTGTAGCAAGTATGAATGTATGGAAAAATGATGTATAAACTATGTAGAGAGCCAAAGTAATGAAAATGTGGGATTTGCCCTTTTTGTAGTTTACATGCGATAGTGTATTTTGGCCCGTAGCATAGTGAGTTTGAAATGTATGATGATTTGGACCACTTGGATATTTCATATATGCTATGTTCATGTTTTAAAACTTGTTTATGAGGTGCTAGAATATGTGGGAAGCCATTTGGACTCACTTGAACCGTTTTGGGTGCCAAAACTGCCAAATTTGTGAGCTACGTCAAAGTATAACCAAATGAGCTCTTCTTGATATGAAATTTGGCATGCCTCTAGAGTTTGTAGAAAGCTTCTTAGAAAGTTAAAATAGGTAATATTTGGAGATCTAAAGAATATTTGGTGAATTGTCGAAGCTAGAAAATTTTGATGATTTGGTCATGGTACTGTGTAACTAGTCCGAAAATAAATCCATGTCATTCATGGACCAAATGGTGTTCAATTGTCATGAAATTTTATAGGCATAAACTAGACAACCATAGTGACCTATACCAATTGGAATCACCTAAATCAGAGGTCTGTAGAGAGAGAACGAATCTTCTAAAGTTCTATATCAGTATCAGGGAAGCCATCTGACCTTCGTTACTGTTCCATCAGTTTTCGAGGTCTAAGAGTTGCTGAACTGATCTGGACTTATTTTTCTCCTCTAGTTAAAATCTGTAGCTTTCCAAATTAGTATAGTTTTCCTAGATTAGATTTTTGTGGATTTAGTTATGAATTTTGGAAATTCATGACAGTAAGCTGCACCAGTATCAGGGACAGCCGGACCTCTGTCTCGTTTTCGATGTCAAACATGGTCCAAACGCTGAGTTTGTGGTTAGGAATGGGGACGTTTTAAGAAGTCAAATTCTTTCTTTTTACGCTTTTCCAGACTAACCCTTGTTATAACGAAAATTAACTTTCGCTACAGCGAGCACGTATCAGTCCCAGACCTCTGTTTTCGCTATGGCTCACTACGGCGAGCAGTTCCCTGGTTTTTGTATGGGATGCCCGCACTCACTATAACTAGAAACATTCTCGTTTGCTTAAGATTAATTGAGGTTAAGACATTATGGTGTTACAATTTTACCCTTTGTCCTTGAAAAATATCAAAGACACCTTGCTCAAGCTCTAGTCCATACCAAGTTATTGAAGGAACTTTACCTTCCACCACTTGAATAGTTCGCCTTAGCCAATGTCTCCTATTGTGGCCTCCTCCACCAACCATTGACTATCAAATTCGATGTAATATCATTGAAGAAGTTGAATTTTAGGTTTTAGCGATCGGTTAAGGGATGAGTCTTCCTTTAGTTGGGGTTTCAGCCTCTTCCACCACTTAGTTTGATTTTTATGTTGACTAATCTTTGATTAAGTTGCATTAACATCCATAAAGAAAAAGTTTTGTTGTTTGATTTGAAATGAAGAACCAGTTTAAGGGATGAGTATTCCTTTTTAGCTTAATGTTATCAAATTTTTGTAGTCTCAACGATCACTATTCAGAACAAAAGAGAACAATTTTCTAGTTAATAAACATTAAAAATATAATATTTTCTTAATTTTCTATTTAGATATGTTTTGGTCATTCTCTAATCCTTTAGCTTAAACTTTTGTTTAAGCTTTGACCTTACACTTAAATAGAGTCTAAACTTTATAGGGCAAGAAAATATGTTTTTTGAGTTTGTTTTTTAATTAAAAAAAATCATCTAAACAATTTTTTATTGATAAAAGTGTTTGATGTAAGATAAGTTACATATACTTTTCTTAAAACTTATTCATATCACACCTCCCTAAACTTGTCAAAATATTATAGTCAACTTCATTTGACTAGTTGCATAATCAATTATTTTATCTGTTTATTTTGTTGAAGTTAATTTAAATAAGGTAGAGCCCCATGTATTTGCACAAAAATTTTTTTTTTAAAAAAAGAGGAAAAGATTTTGCTCTCCAGAGATAATAATTTTTTTTTTAAATGCAGCCCAAAATAGCTAAATAGTTTGTGGATAGTACTTGGAAGAATTTTTTTAAAAATTTTATATATTAATTAGATGAAAACATTTGCTTTATTAAATTTAATTTTTTAAGGAAAGAAATTTCACTTTGTAATTATTTTTAAATAAAGCAACTTTTTAAATAAGAAGACCAAACTAACAATCTGGTCTTTGTACTAGACTTATTTAATGCTAAATTTTGAAAAATAATGAGTATATGAATTAATTGTTAAAATAAGAAATGTCATGCAAGTATATTTCTATATCATCTGGTTATTGGGCAATAATAATAATAATAATTTTAAAATTTTTTTGAAATTACACATTTTTTATTTTCAATATAAATTCCTTTAAAAGAAAAATTTACTATATATTTTAGTCTAATTTTAATTTTTTTGACTAAAATATCTTTTATTTAAATTTTTTAGTTAAAAATATATTTAGATTTAATAAAAAAAAATTTTGGTTAAAAATTTTTTAAATTAGATTTAAGTGTACAACAACAACAATAACAACAACATTTTTTTTATTAGATGAGATCTGTTACATTAATTAATCGATGCCATAAAATCTTATCGTAAATCATATTTTTAAAAGTTTAGTTAAAAAATTTAAAATTTTTTAAGTGTAAGATAACTTTTTATTTTAATAGAACTTTGTATATATTTAAAAAAAAATATGTAATTTTAATAAAATTTAAAAAGAGCTTGTATAATTTATTTTAAAAAATTAAGATAAAATAAATTTATTATTTTTAAGAAATAAAACTAAATAGAAGCAATAGCCCACAAACTAAAATGTGAGGCTGAGTGTTCATAAAAATAAAATAAAATGTGAGGCTGAGAGAAACGGCGGCACTCTGGTCACACTTTCATCGAGTTTGGTTTCTAGCTGAAATATCTTTCAACCCCTGTTGAGCACTTTGATAGCTAGAAAAGGAAAAAAAATTTATGCCCAGATAGAAAGCCCATAGAGGGAAGGATGTGTGCTTCAGTTCTTAATATTCATAACTCATGTCCCATTTCGTCTTACTCACCAAATTGCTGTCATGGTCGAATCTTTGCTCTAACCCATTCTCAGTTTCTCTCGTCCAATTCCTCTTTGAAGTTCAGGAATCAGCCTTTGAGATACACTCGGGCCAAGATATCCAGAATCCACAAACCTCGCTCTTCTTTTGTAGTTCTTGCAGTACAATCGAATTTCTTTAAAGGTTAGATTTTGCTTTATTCAAGTATTTTTGTTCATTCAGGGTACGTTTGGATCGGACATTTTATTTGATTTAGATTTAAAGCTAACATTTTCTTTTCTTAGAACATGTTTGAATTGAGGAGAATTGATGACAAGGAAGAATAAAATGTTTATTTAAATCTCAATCAATGAAAATGTCACTGGCTTCTGGGTTGATGAGATTTCAGTTCATTGGTAACAATAGAATTGAAGATAAGCTAATTTCCAAATTATATCGCGGGTTATTAAATTATATTTGTTGGCAAATTCTTGGTTTAGTGGCAAAGGAGACTTGGTATGCATAACGAGAATCGGACTTTGAATAACAATTGGTAAAATAATTTGTAACATTTTAATTGTGTAGCTGACTTTGAACGTGCTTTATCTCCTTTGCCAATTTGGATTCTCTCAACCCTAAGCATCATCTGGCTTAAGTGACCGCCCCAAACTACCTTACCTTAACAAAATCTTCAGATTTCTTTCTCTCTTTGCAGTTAATTTATTTTACCAATATGCTAAACTACTTTCCTTGATTACCATTTTTTATTGAGTAATCCTATAGTTATATATCATCCTTGATGTTTTAGTGGCTTCGTTTTAGATAGAGGTGTATTATATTGAATAAATTTTATATATTTAGGATGCTATGCATAATAATGATTGAGTATGCCGAGGAGCACTGAGTTTAGGTAATATGAACTATCAAAACTCAGAAAGAACTTGATTTTGGGTTACGAATCTGTACAATGCATTCTGTAAAGCAAGTCAGGTTTTGCTGAATTAGTTTTTATCTAAATGGATCAGTGGATTTCCTTGCATTTTTGGAGGGTTGCCTATGATGTGATGGCTACCTAGATAATGAGCTCCTTCCTTGTTGGGTAATAACCAGATGGACCTAAGAAAATTTTCATACCCAGTCCTTTCCCCAAAAAAAAAAATCTATTTTCAGTTTTCAAGATGCCAATCATTATTAGGAGTATAGGAAAATTTATTAAATGTTGTTCCTATTGCATAATGAATGTGTTTGATTATCATACCTAGTTATTGCTGTTGGCCAATGTTCATGGTTGATCATTTCCAAGTCCTTATTTACTGGCATACCAGTTTTTCCTTTCATGAGGGGTCCACATAAATCTAAGAGTTGGTCTAAGTTTTAGTTATAATGAAGCCTTGATGAGACATTCTTTGTTGAAAGGTAAACACAAACAATTAAGAGTTGTTGCTTGTTTACAGTATCATATGATTTGTTTTAAATGTAATTCATAGTGTAGTCCTGTATCAAAATTATAGCAATTTTACTATGTATGCTTCCTTTTGCCAGCTTTTGATTCTTATTATCATTGTGATTATGTTTAATAGTTTTGCAGACAGCATGGAAGGTTGGTTCGGATGGAATTGAGGCAGGTACTAATCTGGTTCCTGTAAGTATGAATAGCCCTTTCAAAATAGCAATCCTTGGATCAAGTCTCTCTATTGAAGACTTTGTTCTGTTTTCTTATTGATTTTGTTTTTCTTTTCCTTTTCTTCTCTTGCCTGGTACTAGAATTCTATACCAAGACCGATTGCAAGGATTTCTGTAACCTTTGTAGCATTGAGTGTTTCACTTTTTGTTCTGAAGTCTTTCCTCTCTACAGCATTCTTTGTTTTGGTAGGTCATCTCACTTTCTTTGTCTTCAGAAATTTAAATTTTGTCATTCTTGTTTTAGTTTTTAATTATCTGCTTCTCATTTGGTATTTATTGTCATACTTCATGCTGAAGGTAATTGTAGTTTACTACTTTTGCTTCAGTATTTAGAGAAGGCATTAGAATCAGATACTTCATATAGCAACTATCTGCCCCTACCTGTCATTCTTATAATAACTTGTTTATTCTGGAAATACTGCCTTTTTTTTTTTTTCAGTAATTAAGTTGGTTGTGGATCAGAGGTAATTTCTGACAAAATTGTGAGTTTGAAGTTTGATGTTTGAACAGTGAAATGGTCAGCTGTCCTTTAGGAGTTATCCTTTTATTCTTTCTTGATCCAATGAAAATTACTATCTATGTAGTTGCAAACATAGTTATTAATAGCACTTCTAGCAACAAGGGCTTCAAAATGTTGTAGCCCATAGCGTCGTGTAGGCTACAGGAAAATTTTGTGTATTATAAGATAAATATAGTAAATATATGTACTATAATATAATATGACAAGAAATCAACAATATACTAATAAACTAGCTAAAATTGATGAAAAACTAAACTCACATTTAAAACATAAATGATAAGAGCTTAATAATCAATAATCATCTATAAATCAGTACATTAAGTACTTGAATCATAAATATGTCAATATTCATAAAATGTTTTTGAGTCTAAGCATTGTCCTAAAAGAACTAAAATTCCTCTTCTTCAAACTGATAGGGAGAGAAGAAGAGTATGGTGGGTACTGGTAGACTGAAGGGAGACGTTGTAGAGTGAAAGTGAAAAGGAATTTACTGAAGTTGTTATCTTAAATGCAGTTCTAAAATAACCCGGCAGCTTCCTACTATGATCCCCATCACTTACTATTATGCTCATTGCGGCACTTCTCTCATACTTTTCTATGGCACTGTAGGGTTGAATTGAATATTTTAGTCTTTGTTGTTGATCCTAGAAACATCCTCCACTAATTAGAATTTGGCTTTGCCAAATACAAGGCAATTTTTAGAGACTTCAAAGTCAAAAGAATATAGGAAATACCTTTTTTTTTAAAAAAAAAAAAATTATGAAAGTTAGGTAAATTAGAGCTTGGAATTAGTGTTGTGAAATTAAGTCATGAGGACTTGCTCAATCGTGCAAATAGAATGGCCACAGAGTTCCCATTGGCCTTAACTTTCCTATGTAAGTAGCTGAACTCATCCAATGATCTTTAACTTTTTAGTTTCTGTATACAATAAATTGGCTAAATTACAGTTTAATATTTACTTGACTCTTTTCGATAAAATTTGGATGTAAAATACCATAAGGTGGTTAAGTGTTAGTCGTCCAAACCACAAAGGTGGTAAATGACATGCTTTAAACCATAGGAGAGCAAATAGATTTTGGGCCAAACCAAGAGGGTAAATTGTAATTTATCCTAATTAAAATACCAGCATTTAATCAACTTGAAGGTGGTTAGATTAGGAGGAGGATGAGAGAAGGTCCATGTCTTTAATTTTGTTTATTTACTTAAAAATAATGTTGGGTTCTTACTTAAGACAGGAAAAGAATGCAAGGAATGTAAAATGAATAGATTTGTTCCTTAGTCCTTTGTATCTATATTTCTTGTCTTATCTGCTGTTCAAAAAATGTGGTCAATCATTGCAACCCCATTTAATACACAACTAACTTACAGACTCTAGTTCCTCAAAAGTCAGTAAATCGTCTTTAATATTTTGGCAATCATTTAATAGCCTTATTGAGTTAATAGAAATAGAAAGTACAAAGAAAAGGGGATCTCCACCATTTCATACAAAGCGAGGGCTGGATTTGAGTTTCAACAGTAAGTGTTATTAATAGGGTCAAGCTGCCTAGCCCTTAGTCTGCCCATCCTTACCACCCAGGGAGAGGAGAGTTGGGTTAGAATTCTTCTCAAACGCTGAATGTATTCTCCTGTCGATGGTTAAAACCTTTTTGGCATTTTGTTCAGGTTTATGACAAGTAATTTGCATGTTGTTAGGCCACTATGGGACTTGCATATTTCGCATTCCTAGCATTTAATAAAGATCAAGGGCGAACGGCAGGTGGAGACAACACCTCCACCTCTATGGAGGATCCAGTAGAAGAAGCCAGAAAAATAATGGATAAGTACAAGTAATGGCACCTGAGTAAGTCATTCTGAACTACTTCATTTCTGCATTCTACAATTATTCCCTGTAAAGCTGTTATGTGGGTGATGACAAGATTGGGATATCCTCAAATTTGTTAGGAAAATAACATTTTTAATTACCAAGAGAAAGAGACAAAATGTGCATGAGACCCATGCTTGTTATGAGAATTTACTATTCAAGTATATCGCGCACATATTGTGTCTTTTTTTTTTCTCCCCTGAAATGAACACTGTTAATTTTTTAAGAAATTGAGAGATCCAAATTCATAATGATTAAGAAGGAAGAAATGAAGACTCTGTTAGAATACAATCATCATCAATTATGCAAATAATGACATTTTCAATTGCTTAGGTCATATCATAATATAACGTAATTTCAGTGCACAATTTTTTTTTTGTTCTTTTGAGGATTGCTGTTCAGCAACAATCCTTTATTTTTAAAATGAATATAGGTTAATAATATATTTCAAATGTTTCATTTGAACCTGTTTCTGCTAGAGAGATCACATAGCTGCAAATAATTTCTAGGTAAACCTGACGAGAAATTAAGGATATGCTCAGAGAGCCTGAAAATACTGTGACTTTTCCATTGGTGATGGCAGTCAAAGGAATGTTGAAATCGAATGAAAGTCCAAAGTTTATGTGTTTGCTTTTATTATTATTATTACTATTATTATTACTATTATTATTATTATTATTATTATTGTTATTTTATTTTTTTTAAAGGGGGGAGTGTTGGACGTTTTATAAGTTTATGCATTTGCTTATCTTGCAGGTTTTTCACTCCCAGAATTGTAGTTGCAGACCTTCATTCTATAATATACTAGTATTAAATAGTGGAAGTATGTAGCAAATCTTAGGTTTTTTTTTTGGCCGAAGTAAAAATGTTCCAGACAAAAGAGTGAGTGCATTTCGACTTATGAGAATTTTATTTTTTGGTTGAAAAAAATAAAAATGGTATTATCTTGTTATGCTTTTTTTGGTAGAACCAAGATCCTCTCCATTTTAGGATCGGATCCTGTGAGAGAGATAGAGACATGGACTGGGCCCTGCTCCCATGTTTCTTTTTCTCGCAACATACCTGTTGGCATTGTTACAACCTAAGGTGGGTTCCATTAGCAACTGGATAATGTTAATTTAACTAAAGCAAAAGAAAGTCTCATTAAATATTTTTGAATAAATTATCCTACTTTTTTTTTTTCTGGATTTGACTCAGTTATATTTGAGATTTTTCTTATTTTTAACAATTTTTTTTTGACGTTTCATATATACTGCAAAAATTTCTTTCCTTTTCTAAAGTGTTGATTATATTTGTATGATACTTGCTACTTATTTATTAAAATGTCTAGTTAAAGTGGTCTACAGATGCGATGCGAAGTTCCAAAGTTCTAATATGATATTTGTAATCTTATTTTTAATTTGACACTAAAGCTAGTTGAGTGATTTCATCTTTAGAAGTAACGCATTTTGTACAAAAAAGATTAACTTTACTGACCATAAATCTTTAGAAGGAACGCATTTAATCTTCAATGCCACTTTTGTTATTTAAAATTCTAATTTTTGTCCTTTTAAATTGAGAGGTTAAGAATGGAATGGAATGAATACGTGATACAATTATAATTATATATTTATTAGTTACAAATTTATTAAAATTATATTTTAATTATTAGGGTAATATAAAAAAATAATTTATAAGTCATTTCATTTTATTAATGACTTTTTCTCTTTTCTTTTTTATTAAATTCTTAAATAATAAAATGGCATATGATTTGTTATTCTATTCCTTGTTATTTTATTTTTTTCATAAATTTCCAAACATAATTTAAAGGTTAGAGGAGTCTGATAATATTTTTAAATGAAAGAAATTTGATATAACTCAACCAAATTTTAGGAGATGTTAAGTATAAGTTACTCAATATTTTTTTTTTTTCCAATAAAATACTCTTCTCTCCCCTCTTCCCTCTTATTATGTGATACTTGGGAATGAGAATGGAGGGATAATCTGTCATTTTTTTCAATATACAAACCCGAATAAAAAGATATATATTCACTACCTGAACTCTATTTGACTAAAAATTATATTTCACTTATAATAGGTACCTTTGAAATATTTGATATCTGAAATACATGAAATGCTTAAAATGCTTAAAAACAAATAAAAATTAGGAGTGATGGACATGGAATGGTAATTAATAGGAATCAGATAAAGTTATTTAAAATACTTGGTATCCATATTTGCCTCCTAAAATTCAATTTATAAGATAATTTTAATGTCTTTTTTTTATTGGGTAAAGAGAAAATTTTGATGCTAACATACTGTGATTTTTAGTTACTTTAAGTGACATACGACAACACTAATTTAACCCAAAAAAAAAAAGTAATGAATATAATTTCATACAATCAAATTTCAATAATTGATCACTACTCATTATTCTTCAGTATTTTATTTTTGGTTGGATTTCATTATATATCCAAAATATCTTGTCATCCTTGCTGGCGTTCTCCTTTTGTTATGAAAAATGTAAATTATAATACAACGCCAAGGACTTGATTGGCACATTGTATAAGTTGATACAATATGGTCCGTTTTTATAAAGTGTTTGATGTACACATTATATTTATAAGCATGTATGATTGATTCCAATAACCTATTTAATACAGTAATTACTGTTCATCTTTATCAGGACACTCGTGCCCTGATTAAATTGAATAACATATAAAATGAATAAAAAAAGAATAAATTTCCAAGATGACCCTTTCCTCGATACAATTTTTGTTCCCTTGCTCAATCCCCATCATAGCTCCCAAGCAACGTCCTTCATAGCCATGCCTTTTTTCACCATTCTCATCATCCTTCACCAGTGCCACTGCTGTCATCGTCTCCGTCTTTGTCGCCCTCGTCGTTACAAGGCTCTTTGGTTGCTCTCTCTTCATCTTTGCAATCATTTCTCCGATGGAAGCCATGGACATTTGCGACTCTTGTTTGATTTCAGAGATTGTAGTGTTCCCATTCATTTTTCTTCTTCTGGAAAGTTATGATTAGTGAAGAAGAAAAGGAAGATTGAAACGGTGAAGGACGAAATTTGGAGAGATGGCAACAGTGATTATCCAATTCCAAAAATGGGATTTACGTGAGCGACATAGCAAAGATGTTGGTGAACTGGTGGAGATGGTAGTAGATATGATATAGTCCTAAATATTGATGCGAAGAGCGCTGTAGACAAGTACATAAAAAATCCAAGTGAAAGCCAACTGGGCGACCTGACTTCTAGAGAATGGACGACCTGACTTTTAGAGAGAGTAACTTTTAGCCGATATTCAGGGCTTATTGGACTAATTTGGAAAGCTTATTCAGAGTTTAGCACAGAGCTAATTTGTGCAACCCATTTAAGTCCCTTTTCAGGTTTGAATTCATTTGTTTTCATTAATTTTTCGGTTTTTTTTATTTTTTTATTATTTTTACACATATTTTCAATTTATTTTTATTTTCAGAGCTATTTAAATGGTTTTTGTTTTAGCCTTTTTTAAGATAATAAAATCGGATGGTTTCAGTTAGTGTTAAGACCAGACCTTAAACTAAAAAATTCTCTTAACCGGTATTTTTAAAAAACTGGTTAACCTCAATCAAAAATTAGATTTAACCAATCAATTTGAGGCAAGAACCGATGTAAATAAATCAATTTGGATTAGTTCTCCTTGAAAAATTTCAAACGTCTCCAAAATGTTCAATTGCATCCGACCTTCAAAACATCTTCAATTAATATATTCAAATTGTTATATATGTAGAGTATTAAATGGTTGTTTGCCTTTTTCCATAAAAATTGTCTTCAGCAGCGTATACCCATGACCTGGAAGGAAGTTTTCAACACTTTAACCACTACACCACCTTGCTTTTGTTGCAAATATTGTACATAATATTATATAAATATACTTATAATATTTTTTTAAAAAATTTTACAATTTTCTTTTACATTATGTTTAAATCTTTTATAATCAATTAAATTTTATTATATAAATTTTTTTGAAATGTAATAATAAAAACTTAATATATTAAATAGTTAATTTTTATAATATCTTATTTTAATATTTGTTTCAACAAATTAATATTTGATAATTGTATTTATTAATATATAAATTATTTTAGACTCAAATTTTAAAATTAAAAATTTAACTAAATTTAAATATTACGTTATATTTAATTTATTTTTATATATGGTTAGTAATAAAATATTTTAAATTTTATTAATATTTATTATTATTTATTATACTAAAATTTTTATTAATATATAAATATATAGTTATTACTGGTTTAATCATGACTTCTACCACGGTTAAACTAATAAACTAAATAAATATTTTTATCAGTTTAATGATTGATCCTATATTTTAAATAATAAAATTTTTGAATTTTCTCTCAAGTTTTACTTCTAGTTTTTTTTTTTTTTTCGGTCATGTTGCATTATGTTAAGCATCCTCTATTTTTCATAAAAAGAAATGAAATCGATGCAGATTCAAAATTGGGCTTCAAAGGGGAATAAATCCTTTACCCTCAGTGTTTCAATTGATTTAAAAAGAAAAAGGAAAAAATTACAAAAAAGGGTTGGACCCCCCCCCAAAAAAAAAATCTTTTTCCTCCTCCTTATTTGAAGGGTCACAACAGCCTCTACTGTGGCATAGTAGAAGATGGGGACTTGCTACAAGTCAACAATTTCAGGGAAGTGATAGCAATAGTAACAGAACCTTACGATTTTGAAGTTTATGTCCTAATAGCTGCCGCTAGTGATTAGAGATTTTGTATTTAAACTTCATACTGCGTTTATTTTGGCTCCGTTCTATATAGGTGATTAGCTTAGAAAATGTATCTTTTTGTTTTTTTTTTTCCCTTAAGTGCTCAATTTGATTGAAATGTGAACGTCGTGGTGTGAAGAAAAATAGAATTAATTTTCTTGGTTTAGGTTCTTTTCGAGGGTGTATCATTTCTCTAGTGGATTTGTGGGTATGGCTATTTGATTGAATACGAGAGACTTAAGGATGAAAGAGCCATCAATTAATAAATTTAGCTTCTAAATCTTATTTTTCAATAGTTTTGTCTAAATAATCACTTTTGTATTCCAAACTATATTTATAAGTGGACACTAAACACATGATTTGATTATATCAAGTAGTTTTGAATATTATATAGGTTCCTACTAAGTATTGTATTATATAAAAAATTTATACAATCATGCCTTATCCTAGCCAACCTTACCTTATGTGATGTAATATATGGAGCTTAATGTGAAACATATATATAATTCTCGTTCATGGCTAACATGGGAAACATATTATTATCTCACTGTTATTTTTGCATCCTAGCAACAGTCACATAAATGAGAAATATATAATACAGCTTAGCGAAAATGTGATTCATAAGCAAAGAGTTTGAGGAATTCCCAAATTCTAGTCTTCCATGCTGATGATACAGCGCAATCCCTCCCCCTTCAACATCAACTCAAACGCCTTGTTAATCTCAGAGAAAGAAACTCTATGGGTTATAAACTTATCCAATTCCAATTTCTGCAACCAAACAAGGAAAGGAAACAATCTCAGATTGCATTAACTTCACTTATTTTATCAGAGCTAATGAATATAACTGCATAAAAGAGCATAATCACCTTGTTCAAGTACATATCAACAACAGATGGAAGGTCTGTCCTGGGTTTGTAGTTTCCAAAGAAAGTCCCTTTAAGTGTTCTTTCGTTTAGCACATTGATGGGTTTGGTCATGAACACTGCATCCTTTGTGGGTACTCCAACAAGCACAGCAACTCCCCACCCCTAGACAGTTCCACATCAAGTCATTAGCCATATACCCAAATTCGTGTCATCACAGATTTCGTGCACACATAAACCAAAAACAGTTTATAGATTAAAGCAATCATAAATAGACAAAAATATGTCAAAGGTGGGTGTTATTAAAAGTATATATGTGTTATGATTAGCTTCGATTTAGAATCTGTATTTTTCTCGTATGATGTGGTATGGTTATCGGATAAAAGATGGCTTACATCATGAACACATTCAAAAGCAGAGATCATGGCGTTGATGTTTCCAGTGCACTCCACACTGCGGTCTACTCCACCATTTGTCATGTCTGCAATTACCTGTGATACAAAACCATAACTTGATGAAGCTAGAAAGGATCATGTGAACAATAAGTACATAATTGATGGAGAATTGATCTACCTGCTGAACTGGTTTATCATGGTCCTTTGGATTTACAAACTCAGTTACTCCAAATTTCTTGGCTACAAAAAAGAAAAGAATAAGGAAACAACAGTCATGTTCCGGAGTTCTCATTGTCCATTTCACAATTACTTAATGGGAGATTACTCAAGTTCCAAGAACAGATGCTACCTTCCTCAAATCTATTTGGGTTCAAGTCAATCCCAATGATCCTAGATGCCCCAGCAATTCTTGCACCCTCAGCAGCCTGATATTTTAGAATGAAAAAAAGAGGGAACAGAAACTAAGAACTTTGAAATGGAGGGATTAAGAGAAAAGGAGTTAAGTAAATTTTTATAAGTATTTGAAAATCAGGTTCCCCAAAAGAGAAAACTTATTGAAATACCCAATTATGTGTGTTGAGCTGTAAAAACATTTACTTATGGTATTGTGATTAGTGAATTTGATAATAAACATTGAAAATCTGTATTTAAGTTTTGTTTAGAAAAATATTAGGGACTAGAAATTAACATACTGCAAGGCCAACAGCTCCAAGACCAAAGATTGCAACGGAGGAACCTTTCTTTGGTTTTGCCACATTCAGAGTTGCTCCTAATCCTGAAATTTGAAGAGTATTGTTCCACACAAATCAGTCAACAAGAAATTGAACCTAAAACTGAAATGTATACATGTATATATAACCTAAGAGTAAATTAACAATTTGATCTCTCTAAATTATTAGACAGATTTAACTTTTACAAATTGGTATCTGAAAATAACAAATTCATTACATATTAGTCCTTTTTCAAGTGATTCAAAGATAACACTAAGAAAACTAATTTGTAATGAATTTATTACTTTTAAAGACTAAATTGCGTAATGATTAATTTCAAAACTAAAGCTAAATTTATCTTATAATTTAGTGACTAAATTGTTAATTTACTCTATAGCTTAAACATGAGCAGGACTCGACCGGTTGAGATGCCACAGCTGAGGACACAGACTTTATCCATGGGTGCTAGTGGGTTGATCTTTGCTAGGCTGCCTGAGTGAACCACAGTGTATTCGCTGAAAGTGGAAGTGCCAACAAAGTGGTATATTGGGTTGCCATTAATGGAGAACCTGCTTTTTCCATCACTAAGCATCACTCCTCTGCTTGTGTCTATTCTCAAAAGGTCACACATGTTGCTCTCCTCAGACTTGCAGTGTGCACATTCACCACATTCCCCAGTGAATACTGGAAGCACATGATCCCCAACTTGCAAGTCTGACACTCCTTCTCCAACACTCTCCACAATTCTGTTCATTAAAATAAAAGTAAATTAAATGGATTTCTTTTGAGTTTTGTTGAAATTATACAAACTTTCCAGCTGTTTTTAAAATATATACAAATTTTTCTTGACTTTTATTAAAATTAAACAGACTTTTCTTGAATTTTGTTAAAATTACACAAACTTCTTCTCTATTTTTAAAATATACACAATCTTCTCTCTTAAAAATTAAAAAAAAATGTGTATATAATTTTAAAAAACTTAGAAAAGATCTGTATAATTTACTCTTTGTTTTAGGAAAAGTTTGTTTAATTTACTTTTTGTTTTAGAAGGAATTTGTATATATTTTAAAAATAAATGAAAAGTGTATATAATTTCAATAAAATTCAAGAAACATTTCTGTAATTTACTTTTAAAATAAGGAAACTCACAAGGAAAGACATATTACTAACAGAATCAATTCCTTGTGATGTTTTTTGGGTACATTGTAACAACTTACATGTCAAACTATGATAGCACAATTCTTTTCCCCAAAAAAAATTTTGCTTTATTGAGATAAGAATTATTTAAAAGTCATACCCAGCTGCCTCGTGCCCAAAAATTCGGGGGAACAGAGGAGTTTGCCCCTGCAAGACCACAAGTGTAATGTAAAATGTCAGAAGTCAAGCTTAAAATCTTTAATTAATACGTTTTAAGGTGGAATTTGTATTTTTCAACTCACAGCAAAGAAAGATTAAACTATTTTGTTGGTTTTCAGAATTTCATTCAATTTTTTATCTTTGTTTTAATAGTTTGCAACATTGTAATTAAATTTTTATAGTTTAAATATTTTAATTTATCTTTTATTATTAAATGATATATCAATATGTTAAAATTTTTTTATATCAATTATATATTATTTTAACACTGTATTATACTTATATAATTAAAACAAATTCATATATGTCCATGCCTGGGCATGTGTGCACACACATGCGCACATACACACGCATATATATATATATATATATATATATAAGCATATACATATGTATACACAAACAAGTTGTCTAGTTATAAATATATCCTAACAAGGATCCTGTGAGTGGGTTGGGTTTTACCCTTTAAAAAAAAAGGATCATTGATCATTTAATATTCCGGGGGGAAAAAAAGTTTAAAGTGAGTCATAAGTAATACGTCATACTTGACCCAATTACTATTTACCCAATCCAAATCCACCCATTTATCATTCTTAATTTTAAATTATAAAAAATTAAATGAAACTCTAAAAACTGATAAAATAAATTAATCTAAAAGAAAAATGTCAAAAGCCAAACAAATTTATCATCAAGCTTTATGAATTGGCAAACAAATATAGTGTTCCATATATGTGGCTCATTTGATTTTGGAATCAAAATGAACTAATAATAATATCTCAAAATTGAAGAGCAAATGAATGTAAAACAGACCTTGGCCTCCCAGAAGTAGAGATCAGTATGGCAAAGAGAGGTATATTTGACCTTGATCCTCACTTCCATGGCCTGTGGAGGAGCAACCTCCACACGTTCCATCACCAAAGGCTTCCCTGCTTCCCATGCAACGGCAGCTGCAAGTGCAGACATATCAGAAAATTTACAGTTGGGGCCACAATATGTATATTAGGATTGCACATGCGTCAAACAAGGTTTATGTGTGTACTCGGCTTGGCACAAAACAAGATGCAAAAATTAGGCTTGCGACTCAGCTCAGGTTTGACTGATCAAGCAGTTAGGCCTAACTAATTTTATTTTATTTTTAATTTTGAAGGATTTTGAAGCTTTAAAAATTTATATTTTTGTAACTATTTGATCATTTTGAATATATAATTACTCATTTTAATATGTTTCTGTGAGATCTATATAGCAAGAATGAGAAAAACATAAATTTAGAAAAGAATACCTAGGCATGGATGGTGAAACTTTAAAAAGTCATAATTCAAAGTTTGATGATTTGATTGGGATAATTTTTTTTATTTAGGATATTTTTTTTTAGATGGACATGATACAAATTACTAAAGGGGCTTTAGGCTATTTTTTTTTTAAATGCATATTTACTATTTTAGTTTTGAGTTTTTTTACTTTCAACTTCAAAAATATATATTTTTCATCTTATATTCTTTTGTCTAGGTATGACAATTATATTTAGAAAGGGCATAACAAGGCTCTTAATCCCTAAGCTAGGACTCTAGAATTTTTCTTTTTATTTTGATCCCTTTTTTCTTAATATATTATATATGCACTGAAACAAGCGGCCAAACTTCCTATGCCTTGGCCTCATGCCCTCCCTTTTTTTTTCCTATTGCACTAGTCCAACCTGATGATCATCCTTAATGTTTATTGCAATTGTGGCTGTAAACTTTTTACAAATTTGCACAAAATGTAATAAAAAAAAATTCAAATACTTACTGTAACAATTGATACTTCTTAATTTATATTTTTCTATATCATTTCACTCATTTAATCATATTTAATATCATATCATAGTAAATAGACTCATTAACCATTAGCGTGTTAAAAGCTATAAAATATGTAACAAATTTTATTCACATTAGATAACTAAGCCTATACTAATTAGTTAAACTACTCATTAACCCCCTTAACACAACAAAAATGTTTAAATTTTTTTTAAAAAAGGTGGCTCCTTAGAGACTCACAACACCCTCTATTGTAAGGCCACCCCAATCTAAGATGCGCTCCTCGCTATCCAAGCAAAAGATACTGTCAAGTTGAGAAGACCCAAAGAAACACAAAACCATAGACAACAAAACGAAGCTATTGGTTGTTTAGTAATGCCACGGATCGATGAGATTCATAACCCCACATAAAAAATCATCTCAACCGTTAACTTAATACCTTCATCTACGGTTTTGAATCTTTATCGTAGTTTCATTTATCCTGCCCTCTGCATCTCCTTGCGGAGTGTGAGTGTTTGGTTGAGAATTTTTAGAAGGAAACAAAGGGGAGGGGAGGCGGATGAGGTGTTTGGTTGAATTAAATAAGGGAGGAGAAGAGGAGAGGAGAGGAAAGCCAAATTTTCCTCCCCTCCAAATTGGGGGGTTTTGGAGAGGTGAGGTAGAATATTTTTTAAATTTTAATTTATTTTTTTGTCTTTTTTAATTTTTTAATATATTAATATTTAATAAAAATTAAGATAATTTTTTATCAGAAATTAAAAATAAAAAAAAAAGATTAAAATTTATAATTTTTTTAAAAATTATTGATATAAATAATTTTTTTATTTAAAAAAATTAAAATAATATAAAGAGTAAATTTGTCCAAACATAATTAACTCCCTTCCTCTTTTCTCTGTTCTAATCAAATAAAACTCACTAAAACTCCTTTCTTCTCCTCCCCTTCATTTATCTCCTATTCCCTCCCCTTCTCTCCATTGAACCAAACGGAATCTTAACAAAACAAAGATAGAAAGGAGAGACGCTCTGTAAAGTACAAGAGAGAAATGACTGAGGAAATAGAGTTCTTTTTATTATGGAAATGAATCCAAATCCGGAAGTGGATTCAGGACCACTTGAGTCTGTTCCTCTTTTAACTATTTGTGGCTATTACTTTTTTCAAGTGTTATACTGGAAGGTTTTTTAAAAACTTTAGAGAATCCAAATCCTACTGCAGAAACGGTTCGCAGCTTGCAAATGTGTTAGAGGGAAGACAAAGGCCAGGCTCATTGGGTGAAATTGAAGAGATATATATATATATATATATATGTGTGTGTACATATACACACACACACACACACACACACACATACTTGGTTTCCTTAAAACATGCTATAAAACTGATCTTTCTTCTCTGATTATCTTTCTTCTTTGATTAGAATTTTGCTTCTCTTATTTTCAGAAAAAACATTAGACCAAGAATGAATTGAAGAGAACTGTTATAGCGTCCAATGCAGTCTTGATGCGGCCTCAAAACCATCTCGTTGTGATTTTTCGACAAAACATTCTAAACATTTGAATCCCAGATCGAAAATCCCAAACCCCAGTGATTCTTAAACACATGGTTTAGCTACGAGTTTTAGGCTGAAGCACCCAACTTCGAATCTAAGCTAACCAAAAAATTACAGCATAATTTCACAAAGGAAAGAACCCCCAAATTTCTGAAACAACTGCAATAAGTGTATATGTTGATTCATACCTTTGCATGGAATCACCAGACCAGCAGTGCTCGACATTGTAGTGAAATCTGCAGGTGAATGCGAAGCGGTGGTTATTTGCTTTCGCAAGTACAAATTTGAGAGAATTTTCCTCGGAAGACAACTTAACCTCTGAATATGATACATCATTTGTCTAATATATGCAAGGACAATAAATGTAATTTTCTTCTCCTGTTATTTTCAGTCTCTTTCATCCAACAAAATTTACATATAACAACAAAACACTGTCAATATCAATGCCAATTTGGAGAGGTTCAGTGTCTCCTTTCTTTTTCAAAGTTTCTAGTTGCTTTGAACGCCCATAGATTGATCACACCTGGGAAGGAGTCACGCAAAGAATAATTGCCACTGCTTTTTCTGTATAATGACAATAACATGTTTGGATTGACACGGATTAAAATTGATTTTAGTAAATTTGAGTTTACAAAATTAATTTTGTGTAAAGAAGATTTACTTGAACATAATTTATATTTAAAAATTTTAGATGAAAAGTGATTTGACTATGGTTAAGTTGTACAACTACTGGCAGCAGTATATCAATACTATGGATTTGCTTGTCTGATTAATCTATGGCTCGTCTCTTGAAAAAAACTATTGCTCCAAAGCATATGATAAAGGAGAATATGTCAATTTTTGTGCTTCCACGCGGATTCTAAGTAAAACAGGAAATTGAATTTCCGTATTTGGTTAGCTGAGCCCCTAATGTCAACAAAATTTTGGTCCAATTATAGCCACGGCTAACACCGCCGTTACAATCTTTGAATTTGCTTTCAATACATCGGGAGACATTGCATATATGAACATGGTTTTGGATTTTAGAGGCAGTCGCTCCCTTAAATTTTTTTCTTTATATGTATTATGTATATATATATATATAATATATATAATATTTTTAAAATTTTACATCTGTCTCTCTAAAATTTTTTATTTGTCTCATTTAATATTTTAAAGTTTTAAACGCATGATTTTAAAGACAGTTATTTTTTATATTGATCATAAAAATAAGTTTTCTAAAAGAAATAAAATATATTAAAACTTTTCTAAAAAGCTTTTTATCTCCATCCTCAAAAAATGATTAATAATATATTCTCTATTCTTTGATTCTTACTCTTTCACAATATTCTTTTTTTTTAATTTTTAACCATAACTTCTACTCATTATAAAAATAGGTTTTGTAATAAAATGGAATATGATTTTCTTAGAGATAATTTGACTCATTGTTTTGAGAAAAAAATTGCAAAAAATTCACTATAGAAAAGTTATAAATTAATTATATTTAATTAAAGATCAAAGAATACTATAATTCTAGTGATTAATATATATTGTATTATGTTTAATATATATTTTCTTTTTATTAATGCAATTATATTTATTTTAATTTTATTATATTTTTCTAATTTTTTAATTATTATGTGTCTCTATTTTTAATTTTATTAAAATTTATTATTATATTAGTTCATAAATACTTAAAATTATATTTTTAGTAATTATTAGTCCTCTTATCAAATATAGATTTTCATCCCCTTTATCAATGTTTTCTAACTCTGTCCCTAACTCCTGACAGCTTGATTTTAATCTTATTAAACAATTTTTAAAACATAATATTTTATTTACTTAAATTATCTCAAAAAATGAACTCGTTACGTATAAATTAAAAAGAACATTTAAAAATTATGTGATTAATGCATATTTACGCAAAATGTTAGAAAGATCTTAAAAAGATATCTTCAATGGCTACTTCTTGTTGAAACGCAAAGGGGAAGCTGAATCATACCCTAAAGAAAGTCATCAAATTAAGGTAATGAAGCTTTTGTCTCAACTCTCAAGCAATAAGTAGAGAATCAATTCGACCACAATAAAACTAAATTTAAAATAGAAAATCACTTTTAAAATAGAAAATACGTTCGACAATTAGGCAGCTACCTTTTAATATTATAATCACAAGAAATGGAGAAACAATGAAAGCAATAGGCAAAGGAGCATTTGAGTATTGCAATATTAATTCAAATCCATAAGGTTAGAAAGTGATATGGGTAACCCAAATAGATCTTGTATTATATAGTATCGTACTTAGCAGCGTAAGATTCATTAGATCTAATTAAATAAATAAATAAATAAAAATGATCTCTCTCTATGAAAACTACAATCTGTGCAGCACATCAAATATGACATATTGTGCAACAGAAAACATGGCTCCATTTGGTTGGGAGTGTCGCAAATATATTATTTTTACATAATTTATATAATGTCTATTATGTCTTTATATTTATTATTTTATTCATCAAATTATATTTTTAAAAGTAAAAATAAAATAATTATTTTTTATCTCATCTACTTTTACCTCCCCATATTTTACAATCTATTCACTATTACATCTTCTAATAATAGATGGAGCATCTAAAAACAACTTTTTGACCAAAGTAATCTTTAGAGCTAACTCATGGGTCACGATGAAGCAAACCCTTTTCACAATTTAAAGCTTTGATGACAGCCATTTTTCATTTTTTTTTTAAATATTTGAGCCTTTAAACCATTGTTGAGTGGAGTTTGAGAAAATCAGCACAAAGTATAGAATCCATTGTCTCGCACTCAAATAAAATTATAACTAGCGTAAAATATGAGATTATCTCATATTTATAAGTCTATCAAAACATATAAATATTTAGTCTCATCCTATGCATGATTAAGGGTTAAAAGACACTCAAATGAAAGTACATTTCAAATAAAATTTCTTTTCATTCATATATCAAAATCTCATTCATATTCATAACTTCATAACAAAGTCCATTCTTAACATTCTGTACAAAATTCAACAGAGGGCCCCTTAAAATTAGAATGTTCTAAATTATTTACAAATAATCAAATCTATTATAGTACAATAAGAAGAGCTCCATTCTTATCCTTTTGTTTTTTTGTTTTTCTAATCAACAAAACACAAAAAATGGAGATGGAGATTTTGCTTGTTTTTGGCGGAACTCATTAGAGTACCAAAATATTCGTATACAAATGAATTTAAATCATTATGACCTGATTGAATTGATTTGTCGGACTCTCCATTGACAATATGGTCAAAGCTACACTACAGGGGATGGATTAGTCTCTATCCTACCATTTGAAATGTTAAATTCACAAAATGAGTCGTAAAATTTAATGAGTAAATAATAAAATATGATAAATGAATGAGACAAGTAGGTATAAAGTTTTTTTTATGAAAATAAATTTAATTAGAAAGGGGGTAACGAGGGATTAAATAAATAAGACAAGATTAACTTATATAAATGAAATGCTTTAACAATAAGATAAGAAAAATAATTAATGAAATTATTAAAAAAAATACTTGATGTTACAATAGTGGCAATAGTATAAAACGTAAAATGCAGATACAAAAATTAAAATTAGTTCTACAACCAATTGTGTGATTAAGTGGCAATAAGAAAAATTCAAATTTGTTGGTAGGTTAATCTAATTACTCTTTATTACATATAAAAAGGTTAATGTAATTTATCAAATGGTTACAACAAGGAAACAGTTGTACAGGAAACATAAAGCTTTCGTATATATAATTCATTATACTTATTTAAACACACGAAATCAATAAAGTAAGAAATGAAAAATGTTTAAAAGTTGTTGTAGTACACTTTGAAAATTATGACATCGTAATAATAAAAAATGAAAATAAAATCATACAAAACATTCACATGGAAGGTTTGTACAAAACTTCAATTTCAAATATAGGCAAAGAACCCCTAAATGTAAATGACTACATATTTAAGACATAGGCTCAAATAGAAGGATTGTATTGAAGTTTAATTTCAGACATGAGTACACAGCCGATGAGAATAAGTGACCATATAGACATGAATATACAACTTCCGAAGCTAAGTAATCACATATTTTAGATATGGACATAAAGCCTATAAAATTAAATAATCAATTGAGATATAAGCACTTAGCTTACAAACATTTACAGAGCATCCAATTCAATGTTTTATTGGTACTCAACTACATACCATGTGAAAATATCCAAAGTGCATGCAGAATTAACAAATTAACAAAGGTACTATTAACATCAATATAATTCTTACTATGTAAAGGTTTTAATACAATATAGTTTATTCTCATAAACCTTTTAGATAACTTAATTCATAGCATAATTATACATATGCTATCATTTGTGTTTCATATATATAAATTATTTGGGTATTTCATATATATCACTTTGATACTTTGGTGACTAGAAATCACTACAAAGTAGTCAGATTATTTTAGGATAGTAAAGGGATCCAAAAAGATTTGGTATCATCTCATAAGAAATAAGATTACTTATACTCTAGGTTTTTTTTGGAATATATATTAGTGAATCTAATGAAGTAACTCTAGTATCCTAGCCTATCTTAGTTATTAAGAATGGTAATTCCAGCAAAAGAGACAAATAAAACACTAGAACTCAAATAACAAATTTAAACGAAGACACTAACAAAACCACTTCAAGACTCTGTTTAGATTACACATCAATTGGCACATATATATTTTATGAATATAGGCCAAAGTCAATTCCAATAACCTAAACATCAATTTTAATCAAATTCCTAGAGCATTAACACTTGTATAAATGTTAAACTACCTAAGTCCTTTTCTCCTCTAGGTTGCTATCTCTAATCTTCTTAAGTCCAGTTAGCCTTTAAATGCATTGAGATGGAAAAACAATAGAACACTTGAAATAGAGAGTGCGTGCTTGTGGATTTCTGACCGAGAGGAAGGCCCTGGGGAGAATGGGAGAGATGGCGTTTTACATTTTTCTTGTTGCTCTCGGATTGCTTCGAGGGACTGTGAATTTTAGAATGGGAAATTCATTTCACATATTATATAGTAAGGGACACAGCAAACTAGGGTAAAAGGAAATAAATTTAAATTGAGAGAGAAATTCACGAACTTTATTCAATGATGTCGTAAAAATGGATAACCCCTTGTAATTAAATAAAGAAATTAAAAAATTGTGGATAAATATAAATTAATTAAGAAAATAATTAAAATAGTCCCACAACGTGTCTAAATGGTGAATTTTGAACTCGAAAATAGTTTTAATGGAATAAACATGAGTTACAACAATAGCGGACTCAGAAAAAACTTTCTTTTAAATATATAATGAGGTCCAAAATATTTTTCAAATACCAAAAATTATAATTGTTTAAAATTATAGTCCCTATTTAGTACCTGTGGGTCCTTTATCTGGAGTTCTAATCTTCTTTCCACTTGATAAAAATTTCTCTTGGTTTGGATTGGGAAGAAATGTTCAAGGGCGAAAGGATACCTTAGGTGAGAAAATGCGATCTTTGGAGAATAATTGGTCACTCAATTAATATCCGTCTAAATATTTAGAAGGGAAGGAAGTGAATTAAAAGATAATCGTCAGCAAGGGTAGTTTTGAGAAGGTAACTTATAAACAACTCATCCTTTTCCATATTAGTAGCAGTAATGAAAAAATAATTTTAGGTACAATTTTTTTTTACTATTAAGTTATTTGAAAAAAGTATGATAGGAGTATAATTTTTAAACATAAATGCATAATTTTTACACTTTAATATAATATGAAGAGATCTTTTAAGTTTCTTTTTTTTTTTTAACATGTTATTTTTTTATTAAAGAATTTAATAATAAAAGTATAAAATTTGTATTACAAATCAATAATAAATAAAATTGTTTTTTTTAGCAAATACATAGGTTAACTTATGCATCAACATATATTAATTTTTCTTTAATCTTTCTTTTTCTGTCTTTGTTTTTTGGCCAACTTTTCTTAGGTTATCTTAAAAGTACACCATTATATTAGATTTTGTACACTCAAAGAAGTGAATTCTTTCTGGCGCCCTAAAATTAGAGGACAAGGTTACAGTCTCGTAGTCCAATCATAATTCTTCATCATAATGCCACATGAAAAGGTATGTTGACAATGTAATAAATTTACAAAATTAATAAAAGGCCCAACATATAAAATAATAGTTATACTTTAGTCTAAACATTTTCCCTATCATAAAATCATACTTTGTAGTATACATTTTTACCCCAAATAACTTTTAAAATAACAAAATTTCCCTTGTTGTTTATATTTACAACACAACCTTAATAGATTGAATAATTTTCCCTAAATTCACCTCCCTTTGCCATGGCCCCCCCAAAAAAGAAAAAAACTTATCCACAAGCTTTTCTTCAACTTCATAGAACCAAAAAGCCATTTCCGATTCCAAAATTTGGATTAAGTCGGATTTTTCTAGAAACTTGAATTAACAAATAATAATAATAATAATAATAGAACTTTGCTTGATTGATGCGTGCCATCGAACTTCGACTTTTTGACATGACTATATAAAACAAAAAAATTATTAATAAAAAGGTTGAGTTGGTATAAGTAATTATTCAAATGTTTAATTTTTTTTTTAATTTAAAGGTTGCGGCAAAACATCAGCCGCAACCCTTATATTTATTTTTTTTAAAAGGTCAACCCATATATATTTTATAATATATTACCAATTAGGTTATAAAAATAAATATTTAAATATTTAATTAAATTTAAAATTTTAATTTATTTTGATAGTTTAAAATAAAAAATTGTAATATATATAAATAATTAGATTATATTTAAAATAAATTTGTAATAACATTTATAATTATAAAAAAGTAAATAAAAAGATATATTATAATTCAAATATGAAACCTGGTTATATTATAATTCAATTACATTTCATTCTATGTAATTTATTGATATAAAAAATTTATTTGTCATTTTAATTTAGATAATATGGCTATTATGATGTAATTAACTTTAATGAAGTAGAAAATTATGCCAATAAATTTACTATTTCAGCCAATATATTTTCCTATTTTGTACCGGGGCTTCTTTACTATTTCGGTCAATGTATCATCTTATTTTCATATTTATATATTTTTATTTTCTTTTTTTAATTGTAAATGTTATTACAAATTTATTTTTTATTTATAAAATAATCTAATTGTTTATATATATTATAATAATTTTTGTTAATTTTTTTTACAAAAATAATATTGCACAAAATATTACAATATTTTTTTATTTTAAATTATCAAAATGAATTAACAAATTAAATTTAATTAAATAATTAAATATTTATTTTATAATCTAATTATTTATATATTATAAAATATATATGGAATGTGACTAATGATTGGCTGTGACCCTTTTACAAAAAATTTAAAAAATAAATATAAGGATCACTATGACAAATGTTTTGTTGCGACCTTCAAATTAAAAAAGTCTTTTTAAGTATTTGAAAAATTATTTTCGGTGGCTCAGCTTTAGTGTTACTAGTATGTTTGTTCTATGTAGTCATGTCAAAAGGCCATCTAACCTTACATTCAAATAGTAATGTCCCTTAAATTAAAAAAATCTTTTCAAGTGTTTAAGGAATTATTTTTGATAGCTCAGCTTCAGTGTTATTAGTTTATATAAAAAATTTATATATAATTCTTCATATTTTTATTATCAAGATTTCTGATAAAAAAATAATAAACATATAATTTTTTTAATAATAATATGATAAATATATAATTTTTATAAATAATTGTATAATTCTCTAATTAAGTTATATACATGTTATATTATATTTGAAAAATCATGCACTTATTATGTTTTAATAAAAAAATCTGATACTAAAAATATGAGAAATTGTATATAAATCTAATCCTTTTCTATATACTTACCATTAGTTCGAAAACTTGGGTTCAACAACACCAATGTTTTGTGCCTTGCGAGAATTCACCGATTTCATAAATGAAATTCTACATGCGATCAATCATGAACATCAAGAAAAGAAAGTAGAAAAATAAAAATCCACAAATACAAACACAGTACAGAGAATGATATAAAAATTTTAAACTGATTTAGGATGATACAGATTGGATGAGCAAAGAGAGAGAGGGGTGGAAGCAAGCAATAGAAACACAAAACGACAGCATGGTCATCACTTTAATGGTGAGCGTCCTAGATAAACTCCTCCCCTATACCCATGACGTGAACAATCAACCTCAATTAGATAAATTTAGGGTTTGGAAATCGGATTTGGCTTTTTGATTGTATGAGGTTGAAGGAAGAAATCATTAGATTGTGGGTGAGTTTTTCTAAGGCTATGGCAAAAGGTTGTGGATTTGGAGAAAATTATGCAATTTATTGGGACTATGTTGTAAATATGAACAACAAAGAAAATTTTCTTAATGTTAAAATTATTGGGGGTAGAGATATAAATATTACAAAGTATTATTTTATGATAAAAAGTAGTTGGGCTAAAATATAAATATTATTTTATATATTAAATTTTTTTTTATCAATTTTGCAAAATTTTTGAAGCCGACATGTTCTTGTGGAATTGTGATAGTTACACCGCCCTGAGCGCAGCCCGGGGGGGATGTGTGCAAATATGCATCCTAATCTTCGGGAACATGGAAGCATTCACGTTAAATTTTTTTCTTTTTTAAATTTGAGGTTTCAACCCAACTAATTTTGTGTTATCAAAATTGTGTCTAAAACTTAATATTAGACAAAAACTAGCAGTAACTCTACGAATTCAATAATTGTAACAAAAAAAAAAGAGGATCCCATAACAAAAAAATATGAAAGAAATTAAAAAAAAGATTTGAACAAATAGTGATAAATGATATAAAAACAATATATTAATGATGTGACGTTGTAAATAATACACGAGAATAAATGAACAATAAAATTCATAGCTTTTTATGCATACGAATGATTGTTGTAAAAAAAATTCTAAAAAGTCGACCTAGACAAATTTAAAAAAAAAAAGGGGTTGAATTCTTGACGGGAAAACCGAAAACCTGACTTCCAAAGCCAGAGCTCAGCTCCCTCTATCTTTCGAATGGGAACGCCGGCCTGAACGGCCAACTCTCCCGATATCGTTCCTCTGCATTTTCCTCCGCCGAAGAGCGCCCCGCCGCCGCCGCAAGCGTTGTCCACGTATCAAGCCACCTTTTGCCGCTCCAACCTCCCTCGCGTGTCCCTAAACTGCCTAGTCTTCCCGCCTACACCTCTGCGTTAGTTGGACCGCGACTCAACCTCCACAGTCGTGTCCAGTCACTTATTTGTGCCCGTGACCTCGACGCCGCCTTTACAGTCGTGCGTCATTCTGTTTTCTCCAGCACGCGCTCCGCTGTCCTCACTTGCAAAGCCATCATTGTCGCCATGTATCGTGGGAGGTATAACGATGCAATTTCTCTTTTCCAATCTTAAGGAGAGATGTTTGGTGTATGATGGGGTTGTGAATGCAACTTATATGGAATGGCTTAAACTTAGCATCGCACTGTTACATATCTGTATCCAAACTAGTTTTTATCTATTGTGTGCTTTACTTGTGATTGAATTGAACGGCTGCTTCTCCGTTGTTGGATACAATAGCAATTTTTAGAGTTTGTAAGCTGTTATTAGTTTAAGAGTTGGGGTTGATAGACCTTAGGAAATTAAAACTCTTATTGGCAATTTTTGGTTCGCCAACCCTGCAACCATTTCTATTCCCCTATCTGTTTCTGTCAAGAGGGATAAATTTCTCTTTATTTAAGGGTTAAACTAGATTTTTTCTACTTAGTCTCATGAAAACCTAACCCCTCAAGAACATTGAAGCTTTCTTCCTTTCAACTGATATAGAAAATTCTGAAAAGTACATAGTCTTGTATGGTAAAAAATTTTCATCTTATAAATTACTTCATTTATGATGCAGAAGCAACTGAATTAAGGTTATGGTTGGTTATGCTTTTAGAAAGTGTCACGACTGCCCAAGTGCATTACTCCTACAAGTTTGGTTATTTTTTCCTGAAAATGATTTCAATTGGGAAACTGTTCCAATAAAGGAAAGTATATATTGTTAATGATGAACTTATTAGAAAGTGTTATTCTTTTTATTGAATTTGGTTTAACACTTCAATTTGGATTAATGATCATGTTGTTTTACTGGAGTTTAAGTTTATTATGTTGTTATTTTAGGCATACTTCATTCCTTACTTATGTATAATTTTTCAATTTTTTCCTAATGTAAGCACCCTACTTCACTCAAGCCTGCGCTTTTTTAGTGCGTCCCTCCTCAAGGGGCTTGGATGGTATAGTGCTTTTTGCCTTTGGCTACCTTGTAATGTTTGTATAGATTAGTCTCTCTTTTATTTGTTTGGTAAGTTGTAACAAGTAGAATTTTTTTGAAACTTAAGTTGTAACAGAAGAAAAACCAGCTGCATAAAAGTTTCTAGCTATTTAAGAAGCTAGAAATCTTCTGAAACCTGTCCAAAATTTACCATCACCTTTCGCTCTGATTCTTCTCTCTTTAGACCTCTCTCTGTAGCGAAACTACAGAATTGCCAAAACCCACCAGTTATAGAGAAAAACTTCTATGCTGCCCAACTCTGTCTAAAACCGTTACATAATAACTGCTCCGCCGCCTTCCTATCCTCCAGCTTCCTTCCTTGACCCTCCAGAATAAGCCTTGAATATTGGGGCCCATCAACGACATTATTTGGAGTCATCAAGTCAGTTGGGAGCACATGCCTCCTTCAAATCTATGAATAAAATCCTGGCTTCTTCCTTTGATATGTTCTCTTTCTTTTCCTTGAGGCAATACATATTTAACTTTTCTTCATATTTCTGTCTTTTATAATCGACTAAGCATGCGATTTCTGTTTAATATCAGTTTTCTTTAGGTTGCTTCAATTATTAATTGTTACCATGACATTCGTTTTATAGCAGTTGATAGCTACCACTTCTGGTGGACTGGCCTTGAAGCATAACTTTCTCAGGATGTTCCATTCTCTGCAATTTGCTGGTCAACCCTTGAGCCAGTAAGATATTACTACTTAGGTAATGAAGCCAATAGATTTCTGGTTTCTTTTAGGTATTGTCTGCTGCATATATTGAGTCCTACTTTCTTTTGAACCAATTCAGAAAGGGAGAAGAATTCTTGGGTTGCAAAACTTTTCATTTTTATGATGCATCTTGCTTGCTTAACAGAGTCTTTATGTTTTACGGTAATCTTCCTTTCTTAATAATGTATGGGGAAATTGTCTAGCATTTCCTTGAACTTTATCTTATTAACCTAGTAATAGAAATATTACTGATTTGCATAAGGTGGTATTGACATTTGGCTAAGTGATTCTCAGAGGAAGAGAGTTTTCTTCATTTTTAGTGACTTTACTCCAAATTCTATAGCAAAACGTTATTTTCACTGATAAAAACCTGACAAAATGGCGGCAGTGGTTTGCAAGCCAAATAGGCTCTTCAAATGCTGGTATTCATCTACATGTCATTCACTTTTGCTATTAATTTCAACTGATATCTGGTTAAGAAGAGGATTTGATAGGCCCAACCTTGATGGTCCTCAGGTGACCAGAACATATAGCAGGAGGAAGAGAGAGGGAATAACAGATAATAATACAGGAGTGGGATCACGTGAGGAGGGACGATAATAACTAACTATGACCTAGAAGAGAGATAAAGAGGGAGGTGTGGAATGAGGTGTGATGGTTAGAAATATAAGTTGGTATGCAAGAGAGAGAAGTAGGGAAAAAGATAGTGAGTGGATTGTCTTGGAGATCTCCTGCCTCTCGAATGCAGGAAGAGTCTTAATTTTCTATCTAAGTTGTATCTTCCAATCGTCGTTCTTTGGGAGGAATTCCAGTTTGATAATTCAATAAATTGCATTTTCGGAGAGTCCCATCAGATTTGGTATTAGAGTGGTTCTTTCTAAGGGATGGTCAACACCAGAATGGAGCAAAGAGTAGATGCTATGGAGAAAGGTGTGGATGAGGTGTGAAATCAGCAAACAAACACGATGGAGTTGTTGATGGATTTGCTAGATAAGTATAATGAGAATCAGAGTCGGAATGCGACGCAGAGCTAGGGTAAGGAAAAAGGAGCTACGACGGAGCATCCAACAGCACAATCGGAAGTTGGAGCAGGAACGGGCGAACTGGTAGTGGAAGGGAAGGATGTATCGCGATTTAGGAGATTGGAGATACCTCTGTTTTTGGGAGATGATTCGGTGGGGTGGTTGTTCAAAATGGAACGGTACTTTTCCACTAACGGAGTGAGGGAAGAGGAGGAACTTGGAGTCGTAGTAGTCTGTATGGAAGGAAAGACGCTCAATTGGTTTCAGTGGTTGGAATCGTAGAACGTAGTGAAAAGTTGGATTGAATTCAAGAAGGAAGCGTTGGCACGTTTTCAAAAAAGGCAGTTGGGAGATGGGTACAAAATGATCATGGCTTTAAGGCAAGAAGTAACCATATCATAATACAGAGAAGACTTTGAGCTCCTATCAGCTACTATGACTGAGGCTCCAAAGGAGGTGCTCATGGGAGCATTTAAAAATGGTCTGAAGAATGAGATAAGGGCGGAAGTACGTATGATGTAGCCTGCCTCCTTAAAACAACTAATGGATTTAGCTTTTCAAGTGGAGGAAAGGAACCTGGTGATAGAGCAAGCCAGGGAAAGGAAGATTATATTGAAGATGGTAAGAACCTCGGGAGACTTCAAGTGGGAGGGAAGTAGGCCAAGTTTTGCTAAAGCATAGAGCTCCATGGAATCATAGAAGAGCACGTTACCAATTATAAAAGATCGCAGTCCTAACAACAAGGGAGGTGGGGAATCAAAGGCAAGTAGTGGGTCAAGTGTTAACATACCACTAACTTTCAAGGCAGGAAGTGTGACTTCCAAAAGGCATATTGAAGTTGAAATTAATAGAAGGAAAGAGCAGGGACTTTGTTTTAAATGTGAAAAAAAGTTTAGTCCTAACCATAAATGTAAGACCAAAGCATTGCAATTGTTAACTCTATTCCCCGAAGAAGAGAGGAAGATGAGACCCTAGGAATTGAAGTGAAGGAGGATGAAGAACAGAACATCCACACAAGGGAATTGTCCATGAGCACGATAGTGGGCATAGGGGAGCCGAAGTCAATGAAGCTACTAGACACTAATGGGAAAAACAGTGCTAATATTAATAGATAGTGGAGCCACTCATAATTTCATTGCCTCAGAACTAGTGGAGCGTTTGAATCTACCCATACAAGGAACAAACAAGTATGTCACTATCATAGGTAATGGACACAAGATTGTCGGACAAGGGATGTGCAAACAAGTGGAGTTAGAATTTCATGAGAGTGAAAATTCAGCAAGACTTTTGTCCTTTTGATTTGAGTGGCACAAAGGTTGTTTTAGGGGTGGAATGGCTAGAATCCTTTGGAGAAGCGAGAGTAAATTAGAAGAATCTTACTATGAAGTATAAGGTGCACAAGCAGTGGGTTTGTTTCAAAAGGGATCCCTCCTTGACTAAATCTAAGGTGTCTCTAAATACATTATTTAAAAATTTGAAAGACGAGAGACAAGGCTATTGGGTGGAGTTTTACGAATTTACTATACAAAAGAGACAACTAGAAGAAACTCCAGAAATTCAAGCCTTACTAAAAGAATTTGAAGGCATCTTTGAGACATCCAAGGGTATAACTCCCAGGTGATCAAGGGATCATGCTATTTTAATTAAAGAGGGAGCAGGAGTGCCTAACATTAGATACTACCGATATGCCCATTCTCCAAAAATAGAGATAGAAAAGCTAGTAAGGGAGATGCTCACTGTTGGAATTACTCGCCCAAGTTGTAGTCCCTACTTCAGTCTAGTTTTATTGGTAAGAAAAAAGGATGGAAGTTGGAGATTTTGTGTTGATTATAGGGCTTTGAACAAAGTCATAGTACTAGACAAATTTCTTATCCTTTGCATTGATGAGATGTTGGACGAATTAGGGGGAGCCTCTATTTTTTCTAAATTGGACTAAAAGTCGGGATATCACCAAATTTGGATTAAAGAATGGGATGAAGCTAAGACAGTCTTTCGAACACGAGGGTCACTATGAACTTTTAGTGATGCCCTTTGGGCTTACAAATGCTCCCTCTACCTTTCAATTTTTAATGAACGATATTTTTAAGCTTTGTTTGAGGAAGTTCATGTTAGTATTCTTTGATGATATACTAATTTACAGTTCTTATTTTGATACCCACTTGGCCTATTTGAAGATTATCTTTGAGGTATTACAGCAGCATCACTTCGTAATTAATAGAAAAAAATGTGTTTGGCTAGCTCAAATTGGAGTACTTAGGACATGTCGTTTCAGCAAAAGGAGTTGAAACAAATCCTGCCAACATAAAGGCCATGTTGTCTTGGCTTGTAACAAGGGATATCAGAGCATTGAGGTTTTTGGGTTTGACTGGATACTATCGAAAATTTGTGAGAAACTACAGCAAAATAGCTGCTCATTTCATAGAGTTGCTAAAGAAAAATGCCTCCAGGTGGGGGGAAAAGGCTCCAGCAGCATTTGAGAGTCATAAGAAGGGTATGTCTTCTACACCCATGTTAGCTATGCCTAACTTTTCACTTCCATTTGAGCTCGAAATTGATGCCTTAGGTAGAGGTCTTGGAGCTGTCCTTATGTAACAAGAAAGACCCATAGCCTACTTTAGTCAAACTTTGTCCAAAAGGAGCCAACAACCCTCAGTTTATGAGAGGCAACTTATGGCAATTGTGCATGCGGTGAAGCGGTGGAAACATTATTTAATAGGTCATCCATTCGTTATCCATACTAACTAGAAGGCTCTTAAATTTCTTCTAGACCAGAGGGTTGTTGAACCAGACAAGCAGAAGTGGATCTCCAAGCTCATGGGATACAAATTTGTGATACTTTATAAAAGATCAGAGAATAGGGTAGTTGATGCTCTTTCTAGGAAGAAGGAATTAATGGAACTGAAGGCCTATTTCTTATGGAATTGTGAAGAGATGGAAGCTCTAGATCAAGAAGTCAAAAAAGATGCAAAATTAGTTGCAATAGTACAGCAATTGATAGCAGGAAAGGACCCTCCGATTGGGTACAGCTTAAATAATGGATGTTAGTGGTATCGGGATTGGATGGTATTACCTAGAAATTCTCTTCGGATATCTACATTACTGAAGGACTTCCATCCCACACCCATAGGGGGCATTTTGGATATTTGCGCACCTACAAGAGACTATTGGCAGTGGTGTACTAGGAAGGGAAGAAAAGAGATGTACAAGAATTTGTGACTACATGTGAGGTTTGTCAAAAGTGCAAGTATCAAGCTATGCATCCTGCTGGATTACTCCAACTATTATCGATCCCACAAAAGGTATGGAAAGATATAAGCATGGATTTTATAGTGAAGTTACCGAAATCAGAGAGGTTTGACATCATTTTGGTAACAATAGATAGGCTTACTAAGTATGTACATTTCATTAGTTTATCACATGCTTTTTCTGCCAAAGGAGTAGCTGAACTTTTTGTTAAAGAAGTGATTAAGCTCCACGGGTTCCCCAGGTCGATTGTATCTGATTGAGACAAACTCTTCATGAGTCATTTTTGGCAGGAGCTATTTAGAATGGCTGGCACCCACTTGAATTATAGTTTTGGTTATCATCCACAAACTGATGGACAAACCGAGGTGGTGAATCGAAGCCTTGAATCTTATTTGCGTTACTTTGTGGGTGACAAACCTAAACAGTGGGTTAAATGGTTACCGTGGGTTGAATGCTGGTTTAATACTTCCTACAACTGTTCTACAGGAATGACTACTTTTAAGGCCCTCTATGGACGGGATCCTCCATCCTTTTTACATATGGAAGATTTGTATTCACCAATGGAAGAAGTCAATGAAACCATCAGGGCCTGAAATCTGGTTCTGGCTCAATTTAAACAGAATCTGGAGAAAGCCCAGTAGCATATGAAGGTGCAGGCTGATAAATCTCGTGGGGATGTGTCTTTTGCAGAAGGAGACATGGTGTATTTGAGGATCAGTCCTTATAAATTCAGAGCCTTGTCCAAAAGAGCTAACGAAAAACTAAGCCCTTGGTTCTATGGTCCCTATAAAATACTAGAAAAGGTGGGATAGGTTGCCTATTGTCTAGAGCTGCCACCTACAACTAGGATACACCCAATATTCCATGTGTCCCACCTTAAACGTTCCTTGAGTGCCACTGAAGTCTCACAACAGATTCCCCCTTTCTCTCTAAAGAATTAGAATTAAAAGTTTAGCCAGAAGCGATTCGAAAAGCCAGACGATTAACCAATGGCGTGGTGGAGATTTTGATCAAATGGGCGGCCTTTTCGGAATTTGAAAACACGTGGGAAGATTATGATGTAATTCACGCCCAGTTCCCTGAAATCCACCTTGAGGACAAGGTGAAACTGGTTGGGGAGGGTATTGATAGGCCCAAGCTTGATGGGCCTCGAGTGACCAGAACATATAGCTGGAGGAAGAGAGAGAGAATAGCAAATAATAATATAGGGGTGGGACCACGTGAGGAGGGACGAGATTAACTAATTGTGACTTGGAAGAGAGATAAAGAGGGAGGCATGGAATGAGGTGTGATGGTTAGGAATATAAGTTGGTATGCAGAGAGAGAGAGAAGTAGGGAAAAAGATAGTGAGTGGATTGTCTTGGAGAGCTCCTGCCTTTCCAATGCGGGAAGAGTCTTAATTTTCTATCATTGAGTTGTATCTTCCCATCGTTGTTCTTTGGGATAAATTCCAGTTTGATAATTCAATAAATTGCATTTTTGGAGAGTACCATCAGGATTTTAATTACTTTTTCTAGTTCTTGATCAACTATTAGTGCTGTTAACTAAATTTCTTATTTCAAAACTTATCATTTTTTGTTGTCATGCCTCGAAGACATTGAGCATTGGTTCTGAGAAGGAGCAATATCAGCATGTAACAGTAGGAGATTTGATTTATTTGAAACTTGTTTGGATTTTACTCCTATAATATTGTTATTTTCTTGTATAATTGAAAATCTCTTACATGTATTGTTACTAATGGGAGAACTAGGATATCATCCTTAATTATCTTTGCTGAGATCAGATATCAATTGAGTTTAGAATATATATATTATGCATACTAGTCGATCAAATTGTGAGTCTCTTTTGTATGTTAATTGCATTCATCTTGCTGAATGCAGTTGAAACTCAAAATCGGTGGCTTTAATGAAGTATGAAGAATTTCTATAATTGCAGCAACTGGATCTCGACTGCAATATGCGGAAATGTCATAGCCCAAAACCCAGTACTATCCTTACCATCTTACAAGGATGCAATAACATCAGAAGGCTTAAAAAGATCCATGCCTATGTCATTGTTAGTGGACTCCAACAGCATCCCACTATTTCCAACAGACTCCTGAACTTTTGTGCTGTCTCAGTTGCAGGTTCCATGGCTTACGCTCAACGTCTCTTCCATCACATGGACAACCCTCCAACTGAAGCATGGAACTCCATTATCAGAGGCTTTGCACAGGGCTCGTCACCTCACCAAGCACTTCTTTACTACAACACCATGATTTCTGCTTCAGTTTCTCAGCCTAGCACCTATATTTTCTCGTTTGTTCTCAAGGCTTGCGAGAAGATTAAGGATGAAAAGAAATGTAGAGAGGTTCATGGATCTATAATCCGACGAGGGTATGAGAGAGATGTTATTGTTTGTACTAATCTGATGAGATCATATGCAGCGAATGAATTGCTTGAGATTGCCCGAAGAGTTTTCAATGGTATGTCTGCTAGAGATTTGGTTTCTTGGAATTGTATGATATCATGCTACTTTCAAGCAGGTTTTCACCAAGATGCTTTGACATTGTACAATCAAATGCAAGATAAAAAAGTTGGTCTGGATGGGTTTACACTTGTTGGCTTGGCTGCATCATGTGCTCATATTGGAGCTTTGAATATTGGGATTCAAATGCACAAAATTGCTCGTAAAAAGGGCTTTATGAAAGACATTTATGTTGCCAATGCTCTTATTGATATGTATGCAAAATGTGGAAGCTTAAATAGTGCACTTTCTATCTTCAATAAGATGAAGAAGAAGGATGTGCTTACTTGGAACTCAATGATTGTTGGGTATGGAATTCATGGTTGTGGAGATAAAGCAATATTACTTTTTAAGCAAATGTTAATGGCAGGAGTCCAGCCAAACTCCATCACATTTCTTGGTTTGTTATGTGGATGTAGTCACCAAGGGTTAGTTGAGGAGGGCATTCAATATTTCCACTTGATGAGCTCTGACTTCAAGCTGAAACCTGAAGTCAAGCACTATGGGTGCATGGTGGATCTTTTCGGACGAGCAGGAAAACTTGAGAAGGCACTTGAGCTTATAAAAACTTCTTTGTTTGATGCTCCAGTGCTTTGGCGTACATTACTCAGCTCTTGCAAGATTCATAGAAATGTGACAATTGGAGAAATCGCCATGAACAATCTGGTCCGAGTTGGGATGCCTAATGCTGGGGATTATCTGCTGATGGCTACATTATATGCTGGAGCTAAGGATACAGATGGGGTTTTGCGAATGAGAAAAATAATGCAAAGCCATGGAATAAAGACCACTGTGGCTTGGAGCTGCATCGAGGTTGGAGAGCAAATTCACAAGTTTGTTGTGAATGTTTTTTCGCACCCCGATTCTTGTGAGATTTATGACAAACTAGAGGAAATGATCCATCGGGCTGCCTTGCTTGGCTATGTACGAGAGGATGAGGCTATTGACACATATCGTTTATTTAGTACTGAAGTGAGTTTGGGAAGTTCAACTTCTAAACATAGTGAGAAGTTGGCAATTGCCTTTGGGTTGCTAAAAACACCAGCAGGATCATGTTTACGAATAATTAAGAATTTGAGGGTTTGTAATGATTGTCATACATTTATAAAATTTATTTCTAAAGCTTTTGATCGAGAAATTATTGTCAGGGATCGAGTCAGGTTTCATCACTTCAGTAGTGGATCATGTTCCTGTGGAGACTATTGGTGAGAACTGATTTTTTTCACAAAGCTTCTCAATTATTTCATCCATTGTTTTTACGCAGGGTTTTATACTTTTGAGATGCTAAACCTTAGCTTGACGTGATTCATTTGTGCATCCTTCCTGATTGTTTAGTCTAGTGATTACTATGATAGCATCCAGGACTACTACAAAGTTTCATTTTTCTAATTTGATTTTTCTTCGAGAAAGGTAAGTGATGTGTGAATGTGATTCATTTTTCTCTTTGGCTCTATTTTTAATGAATCAAATGAGGAGTCAAGAAAAAAAGTTTATTACACATACTAACCCTAAAAAGAAAAGTAAGAAAGTCGAAATGAGAAAGATAAAACCCACATTTCTAATTCAACTCCAAAATCTCAACGAGATACTTCATGGTATCAATATTCAATGATTAGTGTCTCTTTTTATATTACAATTTGGTAATGTCTTTCATACACATACACCTTTACCAAACCTACCTCTTTAATTTGATTGGAGACAGATTATTTACACCGTAATTAAAAAATTTATGTAAAATTTGTGGTTTAAGTGTTTAATCCAAAAAGTTGTTATAGCTAGCTGGATTGGAAGTTGCCATGGTGTTGGTATATATCTTTATACCTAGATTCTTATTGATTTCATGCACAACAAGAGATGTCGTGCCCTTAAAATGGAGGAAAGATTCTTTTTAAACTTTAATTTTAATTTTTTATACACTTTAGATCGCCTGCATTACACAATCACCACACACCTCATATCATAATACATTTGTAAATATTTAAATATTTTTTGAAAATATTTCAAATTGATTGACTAAAAAAGCTAATTATTTATATCAGAATCATATCATATATAAATAAAAATTGACGATATGTTTAAATATTACACTAAATGAATGCTTTTTGTTTCTTTAATTTTATATAAAAATTAGTGATATGCATATGCATCAAAATAATAAATGGGCTGTGATTTAATTAATGTAAAAAATAAAGAGATGTTAATATATAAATCACCCTTTTATTCAACAATGCTTTACATTAATATATTTTTCATTAAATTAAAAATTAAAGAAAAAAATTATATCTTTAACTTTGAAGTTAAAATGTGTAAGTTAATATACAGCAAAGCCTTCGACAATGGACATATTAAAAATAATAACTGTTTTTTGGTAAAGTTTTTCCAAACAAGTATAATAAAATAACACATAATTATTATCATAATCATCTTATTAAAAGGAGATACCTTAGAAGCAATTAAGCATTAACAGTTCATAAAAAGTTGTACTTTAAAAACAAGAGAGAGCCAATCCCTTGTACGTACCTTGAATGGAATCTGCCAGTTAACCAAACCAACTATACTAATTTTCTAACATTTTTTTTAAAAATTTTCTGTAGCAAACACGAGAGAAATGTACTATCAACCTTGCCAGTCATGTATCATGTTCAGACATATTTCAACTGATGCCTACATTTTATGATGAGTATAAGCGATAATGCAACTTGTGCCGTTCAATTAATTGTAACTCTACCAAAATGGAGATAGTAAAACCTATGCATTTTCTCAATTTATACAAGAAAAATATATGGATCACTATGTTCCTCATGTAATTCCGATCTTATGTCACAAATTTACATGTAAAAGAACAACCAATTATTAGAGGCCTAATATTGCTACATGCAAGCAATTCAAATTCATTAACGACCCTTCTTAAGAGATAGGAAATGAGCAGCGAAGGAATCATAGTCGGGTAGCTTTGGATGAACGTGAGCTGCCTTCTCCTTGGAGGGAGTATTCCCATCAGTATTTGAAGAACCTGAAGCCTCTACATTATCTGGTCTCACTGATTTAGGTAGAGTATGGGACGGCTGCACGCTCGCAGATGACTTTGTAACTTCATCTAAGGACCTATTAGACTGTGGGATTGACTTAAATGCTGCTTGTTCTGCTGATCGATGCTCAGAAGTTGCCAAATTATCAGAGGTCATCATCCTGGAAGAGGCTATTTTCTTATTTTCACTCTCATAAGAAACCCTTGAAGATTTCCATCCAAGTCCTGCACCAGAAGCCAAAGGAGCATCTTTTGAACTTGAACTAGCGCCAGATTTTGAAGCTGTTGTCCTTCGGGAGAATCCACGGGCACGGCCGACTGAATTTTGTTTGGGAATTTCATCCTCAGAATAACTACTATCAGAATCAAAGTAAGTATTTGAGACCCTGGAGCTTGATTTCTTGCTTGCTTTACTTTCCCCTTCCTTGTGAATACGAGGGTTTTGAGTATTAGTCATGGTCTCTTGTGACGCCAGAGCCAGGTCATAACCATCAGAATCCGATGTGCTGTGTTCTCTCAAGCCCACACTTGTATTTCCCCAGCTCACTTTACTCTTGTATGTGTCCTGACCATGAGCATCAGATTTCACTGAAGTCCTCTGAATGGGCAAAGTTTGTTCATTCTGGACTGAAATGTCCCCCAGTGATGGTGTACCCTTTCTTGCTGAGCTTTTAAGATATGGCGACTGCTTATAACCTTTATTGCGAAGCCCACCCTTCAATGTTTCATAGTTTAATTCCTTACCACCTTCAATATGAGATTCCTCCAAAGTATCAGTCTCGTCAAAAGTATCAGGTGACTCTGATGAGAGGACACTTGTCTTGAGATTTGAACCCAATACAGAGCTTCCTTTGGAAGATGGCTTGCTGGATGGCAGGTCATCATAACCGCCAGTTTTTTCTGGCACATTAATGATGCTTATCTTTCCCTTAAAATGGTCTTCCACAGTATCTAAACCATCTAAAGATGATGATAACCCAAACTTTCTGTCAGAATCAACATCTTTGTTATATATTGATGAGGACTCTAAGGCTTCATGGTTCGCACTCTGATCAGGGAAAGAATTTCTACGACCATAACTCTCAGAAACCTTAGACTTGACCAAATCCTCCTCACTATCTGAACTTGGACCATCTGAACCATCAAAACTCATAGGCAGCAAATCTTCTTTTCCAGAAGAAACAGCAGACTTTCCTAAGCTTTCAGAAACCTCAGAAAAATGAGACTGCGAACTTAGGCCTGTCTCATTCTCATCAATGACTTGTCCAGGATTCCAAGCACTACTATTAGCTAATGGATCAATTTGTGATTTGTTATCATGAGCTGAGAAGAAAGAACCAGAACCCTGTTCCCCATACGTCTTATCAACAAATTTATAATCATCATCATCTGATGCCGAATCATCAAATATGACTGCAGTATCATTATAAGAATTTGTTTCCATAGATATTCTGTGAGTTTTTCCTTCATCAGCAACAAAAAGATCTCCCCCTGCACTGTTGCCCATCTTTGGGTCATTCAACTTAAAAACATCACTATGATCATCATTTGGACTAATAGAGTGAGCAGAAGCGGAAGCTTTCCTAGATTGTCTAGCCATCCTTCCATCTCCAAAGAGATCATTGTTTTCTATTTCAGTATCCATGCCACCACGCAGTTGACTCACAAAATCTACTTCAGTTCCACTTGCCCCTCTTTTCATGGCCACTTCATGCAAGTAGTCCCTAACTTGCTCAGATGTATTATTCTGAGGATATACACTGGCCGTTTTAGAATCCACTGCAAATGGGTTATCATCATTGAAAGAACCACTAGATGTCAAGGAAGTAGACTGAGGATGTTTCACCACGTTCTCATGATTATTCCTGTAATATTCATCAGGTGCTCTTACTGGCCTATCTTGTTCTCTGTTGTTAATTTGCTCATTATGCATTGCAAAACTACTACTGTGGAAGATGCTATCAACAGAACCAGTAGAAATATGTATTTCATCATGAAAAGCAGGATATTCCTGAGGCACTTCATTACTCTTGTAAGATATCTGTGATCCAGTTGAATACTGCCTACTTGTCTTTTCATGGTTTGATTGTTCTGCAGCTGCTCTACCAGCCATGTCTGCACGTTCTGTAGGAAGATGTTTGTCATCATGAAAAGCAAATTCTTGAGGAACTTCATCTCTTAAACCACTCTCAGAAGAACGCTGTGATCCACTTGAATACTGCCTGGTTATTTTTTCACGGTTTGAGAGTTCTGCAGCTGCTCGGGCAGCCATACTTGCACGCTCTGCAGATTCTGCAGCTGCCTGTGCAGCAGAGGCAGCATCCTTAAATTCCATGTTCCAATTTAGCCTACCCACAGGAACATCTCTCCTGTTTTCAGAATGAGAAGCTGTAGAATATATTTCTTGGTTTCCAGTTCCTGTCAGACAGGTCCCCAAAAATCAATGCAACAGACAGAATATAAGCCTCAAAAGAAGTTTGTAATCATCATTTTCAAACAAAATAGTTGACACAGTAATGTAAAAAAGTTACCTGAAGATCTGATTTCTGGATTAAACGTGCCTGATGTTGTTGACTTATTGCCGCCAACCTTTTTAGGAGCAAAACTTGCATTCTCATCTAAATTTACAGGCATGTCTTGTGTTTCTTTATGTTGAGAGGAAGCATGTAAACTAGGAGGCCCCTTTTCATCATGAAGAGGTGGAACATGGACTTGAGGAGGTTCCACATAATTACCCTTCCCATAAGTATTTGGTCCAACCTTGAAATATAAATAATGTCAAAATAATATAACACAGCATACTGATTTCATAATGATATAAAATCAACTAATGATCGTCCACACAGAACAAAACCTACCTGTGAATCTTGAAAAGACTTTACATCACTTTCTCCAAATGACTTAGGTTCCCATTTGACATTATGTTCCTCAGCAATCGCAGTCAGTATTTTCATCTTAGTTGGACCATCAGGTGCTTTGGCAGACAGTTTCTCAACCAACTGAAAAGACAACATTGTGAGAGAGAGAGAAAAAAAAAAAAACCATAAATAAGCTTCAACTTAGTACTTCTTGCAAACTTATAACAGGATAGAGAAACTTGCCAAGCGATTTACACCACAGTCAGGGCGTAATTCGACAGCTGCTGAGATAAATTCTTTTCCATACTTAGCTGTAATGTGCTTCCGCACATCCATGAGCTCCGGTACGTCTGAACATCGTGGAGATGCAAATATTACACTTGAAATTGCCTCCTTCAAATCGATGGGGCAGGTTCTGAGAAAAAAAAGATGTGAACCAGCTCAAATGACAAGGAACTTGATTCTGGATTGCAAATTCAATAGTGTTCAACCAGGAAAATACTC
Organism: Erythrophleum fordii; assembly: GCA_032878935.1. NCBI lineage: Eukaryota > Viridiplantae > Streptophyta > Magnoliopsida > Fabales > Fabaceae > Erythrophleum > Erythrophleum fordii. Next base: position 783,236 of record JAVQMF010000023.1, on the reverse strand, counting down.
GGAGCAGTTAACCCTTAAGACAAACACATGGTCAAAGCATATGGTAAAATAACTATATAATAACTCCATAAGTGCATGCATCACAATAATTACATGAATGGGTGACATAGAATACCGAATTGAATGTGATCTCAAACAACAAAGCACCACATTTCTGTAAGTCATGACTGAAACCAGCAGCAGTGAAGCTAGAACGTTTCAGTGGACATGTTCACTGGTCTACCAAATGCACCATTTTCTGTTTGAAGAATAATCATATACCTGATGCAGGAGCATCAAGGAGAAAGCCTCATAGATCAATGTTGCATCTAAACATATTGCTTATATATTTCATAAAAAATCAAATTTACCAGAATTGGGATATTATTATGGTCGATAGGACCATGATGGCATAGTCCCTTGTTTAGTTAGGTTGATTTGCCGGCTCACTATTCAAATCCTGGTCTGACTACAATAACTTGTCCTTAGTTCTACAATACTTTTACTCTTTAATACAAAATATTCACCTAGAGTTCCTAAACCTAAGATCACAGATTTCCTTGACAACACCTGGCATGTAAGTAAAATAGGCAAATCAGTTTTGTTGCCTAAATTACCAAAAATTTTCATATGAACTTCCAGGCAGACCAACCTACAAAATGAAAAGGTGATACTTCCTCTAATAGACCAAAAAGAAAAAACATACAGTAAACATCAAAAACAATTTAATGATGTAGACAAAGAAAATTGCACTAAAATTATTTGGCTGAGTTTCAAATCATATACTTTTGTGATTCAATCATTGGCAAGCGTGCTGCAATAAGCTCACAGTATATTTCTATAAGATCGTATGCAGCCATTGTCTTCTCTTCCCTGACAACATGTTCAACCTGAATGAAGAGCAAAAGAAAAGTCAAGGAAAATGAAAAAGAATCATAGAAAGATGAAGAAACAGCTTTGCCAGTTACTATATTACAAGCACAACTATAGTAACTGGTGTATTCTTTGATCTTTTAATGATTTTAGTATCTGGTGTTTTGTTTTCATCCATTTCTGAGGCACTTAAATTGCCATAGGCATGTAAGATTTCAATTTTCTTAGTTAAAACAGTGATAGTAGGCATGATAGAGAGTTCAAAGTACAAAAGCCGGCTGGTTGGAAATTTTATCATCATCCCTGCGGGGTGAAAGTTGTGTCAAGTTTGAGTGTTCTGTTCTATATCTGCCTTAAGCATTCCCAATACAAAATCACCATTACTTAAACCCCCTCATTTTAAAGATAAAATTGAACTTGAGCAATATAGTTATATTATCTATGCATCCGCAGTAATGCTATTGTTAAGGACTTAATAATAGTTCTAAAAAAAACCAACAACAACCACAGGTAAATCACTGGAAAAGTGGACAGTTTTGAATTTCTCTGATCATATTATTACCCGGATTCTAGCAGTCTGGTCCTGCCCAGACTCAAGCAATTGGGCTAACTCCCTCTTGAGTTGCTTCACGTGGGCTTCTCTTTTATTCTTCAAAAGCTTTATGCGAGAAACCGCAAGCTTCAATGCTGTTTTGCTGTAGCAAAGTTCAAAGACAAACATATTATCACCACAAAAACCATCTCCATCAAGAAAGACTATCAACAACAATAGTAAACCAGAAGGTCAACTTCAAATCAGTATACTATACATAGACAACAAAGCCTCAATAGATTTCTAGGCGAGCATGGAATTTCACATCAGCGAATTCTAATTCTACCATAAGTCAATCATTAAACAACCATATCAATCTATCGAGATCACCCACCAGCATACAAAATCATATCAGCAAGACAAGATTGATTATTACCATTTTGCGGACTTGAAGCTTCGATGTAGCATATCTTCTACAAAACTGGAGAGAAGACTCTGATTCTTCTTCGATTAAAAGGATTCAGTATGGAGCAGTTCAGCAAATATAAAATAAGGGTCCTTTCTATCAACTAACCTCAAAGAAACGACTCCTTGGTTGTTTAATTTTGTTATGAAGAGGAAGAAGAAGAAGAAAAAGCAAAATTTGATCTTACAGGCTAAGAAAGAGAGAATAGGTATTTATTATCGTAGCTTCGTGGAAATCCGAAAAGAAAAGAAAGGGAAGAAACCCACACCGTAACCGAAGGATCCCATATGGGGAAGGTACACGGGACGCAAGTCGGGGCTGACTTTTCTCTATCCAGAGAGAGTCCCCAGGGGAAATTTCATCTAAATATAAAAATTTCCCTAAACTATTGTAAAAATTAAAACTTTTTCAAAAGATTAAAGAAATAAGTTATAATGAGTGTTTTTTATAATTATTATTGATATTTTTAAATTAACAATGTAATTTTTTTATATTATAATAATATTTTAAATTTATTGCTGAATGAAAATATCTTATAGTTTTAAAAGTATGAATAGTAACTTTTAATAATTTATTCTTTTAATCATTCAAAGAAATTTTTATTTTTAAGATCTTTTAATAAAATTTTTATCAAATTAATATTGTTAGATTGAATTTTCCCAAGTTTTCTTCATGAAATAAATATCTTATTTTTTTAAAAAAAAAATTATGATAAGTATACCATCTCAAAAGAAAAAGAAAAAATTTACAGACTGATTGAAAATATATTTTAATCTAAATGACTTGGTTCAAGTGTATACAAACTGGTAGTTGTTAGCTCTAGAAATAAATGAATATGAATTTAGTGAAGAAAAATCATTTATGTGTTTATTTATTAAGGAAATCATTTTTCCAAATGTCAATTCTCGATAGCGATTGCACTATCATAAGACGGAGCCATATGATGATAGCCATATATATATATATATATATATATATTTATATATATAGAAGTTAAAAAAATGTTTTTATTTTATACTTTTAAAGTAAACAAATATTAAAATAAAAAAATTAAACTATCTAAATCAAACACCAACGATCTAAATCTAACTCCTCAGACCAGCAAAGAATTCATTGTCCTCTGTATCAGGGTCACCATATGCTGGAAAAGGAAGAGAGAAAAAATCAAAGCCATTGAAGTGTCTGAAAAGTAGGTAGTTAGCTGAAGCCCATATGTAATGATGGAGATGGGTGAAGTCTTGAGCATCTTGTTCTGTCTTTTTCAGGGGCTTCATCTTTCTCTCTATTTGTCCCCTAATATTTTTCCTTCTATCCGCAATCTATTTCTAAATTTTTTTATATTTCCCTGCTTTAACCCAGCCCCAGTGCTTATATATAATATTAATTTCTTAAAATTACACTTTTATTAAAAAATTGAAATTAATCAATCCTTTTATTTTAATTTAAACAATTATATATTTTCTTACAATTAAAATATGTATTATATTAATTTTTTATAATAAAAATAAATTATAATTACTACAATGTCTTTTTATGATATTATTTTTTAACATTTTTAATACAAAATAAATAATTTTAAAATTTATTATTTTCATAATATAATAAATTAAACAAGACAGATATATCTTTATTGAGTCTGGAGAAAAAAATCTTTTTAACTTTTCTAACACATTTTTTTTAAAGTAGAGTATATAAATGCATAACTTTTTGTACAATAGCATTTGGCCCATTAAATTTTGAGACTATGGCATCTTGATCCTGAAGCCATAAAGAACACCCTCATACGAGTCTCTCCGACCGAGGCTTATGGTCAATAAAAATTAAAATATAAAAAAAAATTCCTAAGGAAACACGTAGTACCTTCCCTTGCGTTCCGTTAACTTCTTTTACAAAAATATATAGAAATGTTATAGAAGTTTACTTCACCTTTTTGTCATAATCAGCGGCCTAATTTTATTTAATTTAATCCAAAAATTTAAAGAAAAATATTTTTCAATCCAAAATATAAATTATTTTTAATAAATTTATGCTTCTTAAAAAAAAAAAGTTATATTTTTAAAATTTTTAAATATTATTATGTCTTTTCAATCTTATCTCTATAATCAATACAACTGTTGTCATTAAATAAAAGATATTATGAAATAATAATAATAATTATTGTCAAGTGACTTACATTTTAGATTAAAATTTTTTTTCATAGGTGACTTACATTTTAGATCGAAAGAAGTATATTATAAAAATATAAATTTTTTTTATAAGATATGAAAAATTTTTGAAGAGAAAATATTTTTACCCTTGCTAGTCCAAGGTCCTCCCTTTGTCAATGTATGTATAAATTAGCAAAAATGGACTTTGTCTTTTAGGTTATATTTGAGAATTTAGAAGGGAATCAAATGGAAAGTTACGTCATTCTATCAGTTGGGAATTTTGAAAAGAGAAGAGAGTAAGTTATAATGGAATGGAACGACTTATAAGTTATTTTTTTAATATTACTCTTATAACTAGAATATAATTTTAACAAGTTTTTAATTAAAGAAAATATAATTATAATTATACCACTTATTTATTCTATTTCTCTCCCAAATCCCCTAGGAAAGAAGATTTAGATTTTGAATGATAATGTGGTATTTCTTCTTTGCTATTCCACGTCATCTTATTAACTACTTTTAAATGAAGAGCAAATTTTTCCTATGAATCTAGTAAATCAATCACTTCTGGCTACCTGTTATCAAAATTAATGATCATGAATATCATCCTTAATTATAAAATTTAACATTAATCTAAAGTTGTTTGATGCTTCATCAATATATCCAAAAATAAATGTATAATATATGTTAAGAACCTATTAGTTATTGGATTGCATACTTGTAATTATTTGATTTTTATAACACTTTGCATGGAAGATCAACCAATTCTAATTTTCTACTAACAACAAATTTGCATCGTTTAAATTTATTTAGACAATTTAAATTTTAATTTTTTCAATCTTAAAAAAAGTAAATATAAAATAAAGACAGCCTCACAATTTTTATTAAACAATTGATCCAATAAAAATTAAAATAAGTAGATGATTGAGAATAAAAAAATTAAAAACTTTTAAATTTAAATCGTTTAAATTAAATTTAAATAGTTGGATAGTTCAAATATACTCTTCTTGAAACATCACAGTAATCTAAGTGTGAAGATCAACATAGTTATTACTTTTGATGTAATGGTTCAAGAAGTGAAAATCGATTCTAATAATAAAATATTTACGGGTGTAACTGTGTTAAATCTTACTCCAGTATCATTTAAATTTTCCTTATATATATATATATATATATATATATATATATATATATATTTTACGCATATAAGGGCCTGAAAAGTTTAAGACAAGGCGGGTATCATTGATTCTGCATCGAACCTAGACTCATACATTTTTTATTATCATATGTAAATTCAAGCTAATAAATTTTGCGAGTAGAGTAAATATTTTGGCATCCTCAGTCTTCCATGTGAATGATAGTTCTTAAGCTCTCGCCCTTGATCATGTAATCAAATGCCTTATTGATTTCAGAAAAAGCGACTCTGTGGGTTATAAACTTATCGAGCTCCAATTTCTGCATGAAAAAACAAAACAAAACAAACGGACATGAATTGGAATTAACTTTTCTTCATTTAATTATAAGCCTCATCCATGTTTATCGCAGGAGAAATATTAATGAATGACCAGTTGTACTTACATTCCTCATGCACATATCTACAACAGATGGAAGTTCTGTCTTAGGCTTGTAGTTGCCTAAGACAGTACCTTTAATTGTCCTCTCCTTGAGGAAGAGATAGGGATTTGCCTTAAAAACTGCATCTATCCTGGGTACTCCAACAACAACAGCAACACCCCATCCCTACATAGTGCAGGTCAAAAGAAAGGTAAGAAACATTAATACTGATACGAAACGAAGATCAAACATGATGTGAATAGAGTAACATAATAACATTTGTAGTGTTCATTAATAATTCAAAGTATCATATTGCGTTTTATACAAATGTGTTAGACACATATATAAGCTTGATATAGTCAAATAAAAGTATCGGTGTTTTATAAGTTAGAAGTCATGGTTGACTAGAAATCATACATCATGAACAGCTTCAAAAGCAGAGATCATGGCATCGATGTTTCCAGAGCACTCTATACTCCTATCAACTCCACCATTTGTCATCTCTGTGAGAACCTGTAGCTTGGAAGAGCACGTATATATAGTTGCAGCAAGTCGAGATTATGTTGGGAATGTCAAGTTAGGCGGTAGGAAGATTTAATTTTATACCTCCTGAATTGGTTTTTCATGGTCATTTGGATTTACAAACTCAGTTATTCCAAATTTCTTGGCTGTCATTGAGAGAAAGGAAACACATTGCAAAATTAATCAGGTCACTCGTCACTGTTTTCTTGAATTTTTTTTTTTTTTTTTCTGTCGTGTTATTTAAAGTTGAGAGAAGGAATGACCAGAATCTAACTTAAACATCTAGTCTTCTTATGCTTCAGATTAAAATGGTGCCGTTTGACCCATAGGACTACGTAGCATAGGTATGAGTACAAGTACATGAGATATGATAATTTCTTTCAAAATATAAGATATACAAGTATCATAATATACTTTATATAATAAAGAATATTTTGTAATTAATATATGATAATTTTTATAAGAAAAAGATAATGAACCTTCTACAATTTTATATCATATGATCAATCAAAATAGTAATCTAAACTTTTTAATATGATCGACTTTAAAGTTCATACAGCTCTATTAAAAGTAAATCAAAATAATATAAATATATCAATTATTATTTTTTAATTGTTGAGTTAGTAAAATTTAATTTCATATCTTTAATATTAAGATTTAAAAAGAAACTTATAATTTTATCTAATCAGAGTAAATTACATTAACTTCTTTTCTATTTTTTAAATGTATATAAATTTTACTTAAAATAAAAAATAATTATATAACCTTTTCTTATATTTTTTTAAAAAATTTATGTAATTTATTTTAATTTATCAATATTCAAACCAAACTATCTAAAAAATACTTATTGTGTAATATTACAAAATTCTTAAGGAAATCGATACTGAGTACATATTTAGTACAGACATGATTTGACTCTAGAAATATCTCTGCTTCATAAACTATAATCATATATAGATGATTTCTTTACTTTCTTTTTGTGAAAAACTTGAATAAATGGTATATGAGAACTGTTAGAGCAGAAGAACGAAGCAGATGGGTACCTTGCTCATATTTATTGGGGTTTATGTCAACCCCAATTATCCTGGATGCGCCAGCAATTCTTGCACCTTCGGCAGCCTAATCATTTAACAAGAATAATTGAGCAGTTTTATGGATGAACGTAGCTTTGTACTTTATAAATTAATTTGAAAAAATTACATTCAAAATTTATAACAAAAAATTTTAAAAATCATAATTATCTTTAAAAATTAAAATTACTATTAGCTTTTAAAAAATTTACTATTAAAATTTTAAAAAATTACCATTAAACTTAAAGTAATAGTAAACTCTTCTAAACTCAATAGTATTTTTTTAAAATTTAATTGTAAATATCTTAAAATTTGATAGTAATTATAATTTTTAAAAATAATTTTAAATTTTAAGATCCTTTATTATAAATTTTATAAGATTTGAGTTCTTAAATATAATTTTTCTGATTAATTTTGACAATTCTCACGGCAAGGCCAACTGCCCCAAGCCCAAAGATTGCTACTGAATCACCCTTCTTTGGTTTCGCCACATTCAGAGTTGCCCCTAATCCTGCATTTGGCAGTTCATCGTTTTAACACTCCAAAAATTTAAAAGACAAAATAGATATAGAAATTCTAGCATGTCCCCTTGCAAGATGTTGTAAAAATTTAGATCTTGTCCTGTAGGCCTCATGGTAGAAAAAAAAAATCATATGTCCTAAAGCAGTTAAGAAAAAAAAACTACGGATAAGCAATATATTGATGAAACATTATAAATAATAAATAAATAGTACTACTAATGTAACGCTATAAACAATGTATAAATAATATAAAAACAGTGACTATCTACAACTTTTATATATATAAAATGATGATTTGGGCCATTTTTTTATGAAGACATTAAATATTAATAAAGTATTTAAGTTATTTTTCCACGATACATGAAATGCATTATTATCAAAAAGAAAAAAAAAGACATAGATATCCATGTATTGCTTTTCTATTGAAGAGTAAGTACATTTTGATCAAATTCATTGATGTGGAGATTGCTAACTTCTACCTAAGTGTGGAGGCTAGCATCCTTAATGGGCATGAGGGTGTATGTGTGGATACATATAGAGCAAATTACATTCTTCTGTTTTTCTTTTTAGAAAAAAGTATTCAAATTACATGGTCCTCTCTTGCATGTTGAAAATGTATATTTTTTTCAAATTAAAAGATATGTTACACTAATATCATCTACAATAAAAAGATAAATTATAATTACATATATTTACATAATATAACAAGTAAAGATGATCATGATAGCTCTCATATGAAAATGGAGCGGGCCCATGAAGAAAAAGTAACAGAAAAAAAACCCAAGCCTATGGTCTTTATGGAAAACGGGTTGAGCCTCGCTTGTTAAACTTTTGTTTGTTTGTTTTGGACTAAATTTTTAGATCTCAACATATACCTAAATGCAAAAAAAAATCTAATTTATACAATTTTATTATAATATTATTATATTTAAAAAATATTCAAAAAAATAAAATTTAAATATAATTGATTTCAAATACAGTAATACATAACTTTATCATTTCCTTTGCATCATCATTATAAAACATGTGTATGAGAAATGTAAACTTATGTTAAAATTCATACTTGGATAAAAAATTAATTCATCATGCTAAACCAATGAAACCCTTAAACATATCAATAGAAAAGAAATAAATAAAAATTAATAATATTAATATAATTATTAAAAATTTGCGTCAGCTTAAAAGAAGGAAACTCAATCCATTTTAAAAATGAACATTTTAAAAATGAACACCTTTTTTGAGCTTGATTCAAAATAAATCAATTTTATAATTTTCAACCCAAAATAAATAATATTAAAATAAAGATTTAAAAAAATAAAATTTTTAATAAATTATATTTTAATTTAAAATAATATTATTTTTAAAGATATTTTAATCATAAAATTTATGTTTCTCTCTCTCTCTCTCTCTCTCTCTCTCTCTCTCTCTCTCTCTCTCTCTCTCTCTCTCTCTCTATATATATATATATATATAAATAAGGCATATACAATTGTAAGTGGCAGAGAGAGATTGACCTGTTGAGATGCCACAACTGAGAATGCAGACTTTGTGCAGTGGGGCAGAGGGGTTGATCTTGACGAGGCAGCCCGAATGAAGGACAGTGTACTGGCTGAAGGTGGATGTTCCAAGAAAGTGGCTCACAGGTTCGCCATTAATGGAGAACCTTGAGCTTCCATCACTGATCATCACACCTCTCTCTGGATTTATTCTCAGCAACTCACACATGTTGCTCTCTTCCGACTTACAATGCAAGCATTCTCCGCACTCGCCCGTGAATACAGGAAGCACATGATCCCCAGGCTTCACCTCTGTTACACCTTCCCCTACACTCTCTACGACCCTGTCCAAAATCAACCTTTCCTTCCTTTATCACAACTTGATCAAATTTTTAAATGTCAAGCTTCTTTGATCAAAATATGAAATGTTGAAATAGTTTTTTTTTTTTTTCAGACTTACATACTTATGAAAGGTGATTTTTTTAGATCTTTTTTTAAGTATTTTCTATAAACTAATTTATTTACTTTTTTTATTGTGGCTTATTCACTTTTTCAGTGTCTATGGCCTACTTTTTTTGTATTTTATTTTTATTTGTGTCAATACTAAATAGTAAATTTAGAAATTTTCTTTCTAAAATTTTACTAAGTATTGAAAAAAAAAATGAAAAAGACATGAAGTCATGATAAAAATAGTGAAAAAGTTAATGTATCATATTTTTTTTATAAAAGAAATCTACATTTTATACAAATAGGTGAGCAAATAAAAACAGAAGAGGTAACTGAATAAATTTTAAAAAAAAAGTTAGGCGTAAAATTGTAATATTCGTTGGTTAATTAAATGACATTATTTGTAAATTACTTTGTGGTTCCAGTTCCTTTGCATAGCTGATTTCAAGTGGTCTCATACTGCCTTTAAGTTATGAATTACCCGGATGCTTCATGCCCAAATATGCGTGGAAACTTTTGTGAGTGGCCCTGAAAAGTGAAAATTCAAGATTTTGAAGGGTGTATTGTTGAAGCATATTAATAATTAAAAGGCAAGCTCTTATCAAATCACCATTTTATGAACACCACTCTTCATTACTGGAATAGAAAGATTTTAGAGGAATAGAAAAAATAATAAAAATGAAAATAAAATAAAATTTTAAACCTAAAATTATATTTATAGAATATGAAAATAAATAAGAATATGTTTTTATTTTAATGTTTGATAAAGTAAAAATAGTATAGAAATGAAAATGAAAGGTAAAAAATAACCAAAATATTCTTGGGACAAAATAATATTAAGAAAAACTAATTTTGTTAATTACCTTAAAACAAAAAAAAATTATAGTGGAAGACTTCAAATAGAAAATAATTATAATTTTATATGAATGTTAAATTTTAAAATTATTTCAAAAAATTTTCATTATGTAATAAAATTATAATTGAAAACCTCAAGTTAACATTTTTTTATTTTTAGATTCTAAAATATAATTTTAAAATTTAAAATCTTTTAACATGAAATATTACTGTGATTTAAAAAATAATAATATTTTTTCTTCTATTTCTATGGGTAATAGTTCTATTTTTCTAAAAATTTAAAAGGATGAAGAGTGTGTGAGAATAGTAGAGGAGGAATCCATCCATGTATTGCTATCAAACGTGTTTGAACAGTATCTACTTCTCCTTTTCACACTTCTTACACATTCCTCGCTCCCAGATGTGGCATAATATATCAGCATCTTGAATAGAAATAAAAATAGCATTTTGTTCTTGTAAAGAAAATGAACTAATTAGTCATAAGATCATTGAAGACTCATGTCAATATTTGTGCATTTTATACAAACCTTGGATTCCCAGAAGTGAAGATCAGTATGGCAAAGGGAAGAATATTTGATCTTCACCCTAACTTCTTTCTGCTTTGGTGGATCAACCTCCACATCTTCAACCACCAATGGCTTCCCTGCTTCCCATGCTACTGCAGCTGCATATTCAGAGAAAATTCCAATGCTTATACAACTTTTTAAATGAAATAAACCCAGTTAATTTTGTTCCTTTATTTTTTCTTTTCCTTAATTTGGTTTTCCTTAAAATTTGAAAACAACTCTAGTACTATTAAACCAAAGCTCATTGATATATATATTTTTTTCCTTTGATAAAGCAATAGTGACGGACAAAGTGAAAATGAAAAAAATATACTTTAAATCTATTAAGGTGTGTTTGGATGAGAGTTTTTAGAAAAAAAGAGAGAGAGATAGGATGTTTGATTAAAACAATTAAACCCTCTAAATTAAAAGATTTTAAAAAAAAGAAAAATTTTTTTTATTTATAATTTATTTTATTACTTCTCAAATATTTTATTATTTTAATTTTTTAATATATTAATATTTATTAAAAATTAAGATAATTTTTTATTAAAAATTAAAAATAAAAAAAATTAAAATTCATAATTTTTTAAAATATGGATATAAATATTATTTTAATAAAAAATTAAAAAAATATAAAAATAAATTTATCTAAATATAATTATTTTATTTTTTTTTAAACTAAATAATAATTTCTTTTTACTTCTTTTCTATTTCTCGCCAAACGGCATCTCATTAAATTTCCTACCCTCCCCTCCGATCGTCCCCATCGAATCAAACCGAGTCTTGAGGAGCACACAGTAGAAACATAAACAGATGAAATTTCTCAGAAAGAGACAAGGGCAGGTAAAATTGATTATTCTGCATACCTTTGCAAGAGATCACCTTGCCGGCCATGGCGGACATGTCATTTGATAACGCAAAACGTCGATGTCGAAAACCACCACGAAGACGATGCATTTTCCTGGGAAATATTGAAGTTCCTGTAGTGAAAAACCAGTCACTGTTTTTCTTTTCTTCACCTTGATGAGGTGGGGAAGAATTAAAGTCTCCTTTTCTTTTCCTTTCTGAGGAAGCTGAATTTTCCCACGCAGGATTTTTAAGATTTACTCAAAGCTAAAGAAGGATAAGTCTACGTCTGTCATTAATAGCGTTTGTTATCACGTTTTGAAAACCAACTCCTTGACTAGTTCAAAATGGTTAGAAGCTCAACTTGTTGTAGGCAAAAATCTGATTTTGTCTGCCAGCGTTTGAAGTACCAGACATTTAATCGGTTTGATACCTCATTCGATTAAGATATTGAGCTTATTTTTATGTTCATGACCTTGCCTAATGCCCGATTCTAAAATAATTTAAGACTGCTTTTTAATTAATGAATTAATATTTGTAATATAAAAATATTTTTTTGCAGACTTATAGATATATATTTTAAAATAATAATATTTTAATATTTTTATCAGTAATAAACAAATAATATAATATTATCAAATAAAATATAAGTTATATTAACATAATTAACCTTTAGGTAAATATGTGTATTTTTATTATTTAATAAAAGAAACACTAGTAATTATACATATTAATGATAAAAATAATTAAGAAGTAGAAAATATTTATATAGGTAATAGAAATTGTAATATGTAAAGAAAATCAGATAAAATAAAAATTAAATATATATATAAAAGATGACAAAATATTAATAATTAAAAAATAATAATTATTAAGATAAATTAAATAAAATATGTTTTGTTTATGGTCTTGACTTAATATAATTTTATTTAAAATTTTATTTATTCATATTTTACATCATGCTAATGAACAAAAGTGCGCAACACAACGTCTGCCAACTCACAGTGAAAGGAACAGGAACAAGCGGGGTTAGTTGTTTGCGTCATCTTGGTTTTTCGAAAATACAAATTGATGAATATGATGCTCCTAGAATGGAGAAAAAGGAGAGTCACGTTGAAAAGGATATAACAGTAATGGGAAAAAAAAGGGAAATTGCCTTGTGCTAGCTCTTGGTTTCTGGGGTGGCCTGCAGGGTATTACAAGAACTAGAAAATAACTCATGGGTTAAATAATTAATGCAGTTTGCCCTGCCAGCTAGTCAGTAATCATTATGAACTTCAGCGAAATAACCCATGGGTTAAATAATTAATGCAGTTCGCCCTGCTAGCTAGTCATTTATCATTATGGACTTCAGCGAAATAACTATGGGCTTAAATAATTAATGCAGTTTGCCCCGCCAGCTGGTCATTAATCATTATGGGCTTTAGCTGCGGCTGCTTCTTCTTCTTCTTCTTCTTCTTCAATACCATCGATCTATTATCTATGTTGATCCTCAATAATGCCTAGTTTTTTTTCCTTCTCTTTCTTCATGCTTCTTTTATTTCTAGCTACTCCATGCTGTTTATTTTTTCTGTTTAACCGATTGATGATATATGCAACAAAGTACGTATGAGTCTATATAGAAGATTAAAGATTTAAATTATAGGCGCTACAATTTTCTTAATTCATACTATATATATATATATATATATATATATATCAACTGTTTGTTCGAAAATTAATTTTTTGGCACTGAAATTTTCACTCTTAAGTATCTTGCATAAATTTCATTTGCCTCAAGTGTCATAGGAAGACACATAATTTTGATATCAATAACTTTTTTTAACGTTTTATAAAATACTACTTATTTTTTTCTTTTCTTTTTTTTAATTTTCAATTGTTATATAAAATTTAAACATTTCAATTATTATCATATCTAATAGTATAATAAGGATTTGAATTCCCTCAATTCAAGGGTTTGGGCCTGCTCCAAACTGATATCAACAATTTAAAAAAACAAAAAATGGTGTCTTAGTGACAATTAAAGCAAAAGGGACGGCACTTGAATTATTTATTTGTTTTTTGTCATTTTCGGATCAAAATGCCTGCCGTCTCCACTCTCTTGTCATATTTATTTGGAAAAATTAGAGAAAATAGATTTTATATTGAAAATATTTAAATTAAAAATTTTTTAAAATAAAAAATTTTAATTTAAAATTTGAAATTATAATTTCTATGTAATTTAAATTTTAAAAATAATTTTAAAATCTAAAATTCTTTAATATAAATATTTATAATGTAAAATTGTTTATTATTATTTTTTATATTTTCCTAGTTAATTTATGTCCTTTTTGGTTTTTTGGGTCGGCGGTCGTCCCAATGTGTCAATAATCAATGCTATCCATACAGTTATTGCCATTCAATGATGTCATTTGGATGTTAATATGAATTCTGCAATGCTTAACCCCAATATTGCTCCTTCTCATCCACCCTCACTTGTCCTGCTAATCTCCCGCTGCAAAACCATGCGAGAATTGAACCAAGTTCACGCTTTTTCATCGAAACAGCTCAAATCCACGACCTTTCAGTCGCAACAGAGCTCCTTAAGCTCTGCGCTACCTCGGATTATTGTGAACACTATGATTAGAGCACTTGCTGAAAGCGACGATGATGATAGGCCCATTGGACGCCTTCTTGTTGTTCTGTCAAATGGTTTCTGATGGAATGGTAGAACCTAATCGCTTTACCTTCCCCTGTGTCTTAAAAGCATGTTGTGGGTGGCCAGGTTGGAAGAAGGAAAGCAAGTTCATGGTTTTGTAATCAAGTTTGGATTGGACATGAGGAATTCGTAATCAGCAGTTTGCTGAGGATGTATTGAATGTGTGGGAAGCCCAGATTTTGTTCATTAGGAATATTGATGGGGTTGAATATATGAGCAAAATGATTGGATATAATAAGAGGAAGCGAGAGGGTAATGTGGTTCTTTGGAATGTGATGATTGATGCATACGTAACACTTGGAAACCTTAAAGTTGCAAGCGAACTGTGTGATAAAATGCATCAAGTGTGGTTTCATGGAACGTCATGATATCTGCAAATGCTCAAAATGGGATTTTCATGAAGGCCATAGAAATGTTTCACAAGATGCAGATGGAAGATGTATCCAAATCGTGTGACTTTGGTCAGTGTGCTGCCAGCAATTTCACGCATGGGAGCGCTTGAGTTAGGGAAATGGGTTCATTTATATGCAGAGAAGAGTAAAATTCCAATTGATGATGTGCTTGGCTCTGCTTTAGTGGATATGTATGCAAAGTGTGGGAGCATTGAGAAGGCAGTTCAGGTCTTTGAGAGGCTCCCTAAACATAACTTTATAACTTGGAATGCTATAATTGGTGGTCTTGCCATGCATGGTAGAGCCAATGATGCCTTCAATTATTTTTCAAAAATGGAAAGAAGTGGAGTGTCCCCTAGTGATGCTACATACATAGCAATCTTGAGTGCTTGTGGCCATGCAGGTTTAGTGGACAAGGGCAGATCCTTTTTCAATGATATGGTTGATCGGGTTAGATTAGAGCCTAGAATAGAATAGAGCACTATGGATGCATGGTTGATCTTTCGGGTCGAGCTGGCCTTTTAGAAGAAGCTGAAGAGCTTATATTGAACATGAACATAAGATCAGATGATGTCACATGGAAGGCCTTGCTTGGTCCTCTTTTTCCAAATGTAAATTCTCGATAGAGATTGCACTATTATAAGACGGAGCTATATGATTATATGTGTATACATATATTTACATACATATATATTAGTTGGAAAAAAATTTTTATTTTGTATTTTTAAAGTAAAAAATATTAAATTTAAAAAAATTATCTAAATCAAATACCAACGATCTAAATCTAACTCCTCAAACCAGCAAAGAATTCATTCTCCTCTGCATCAGGGTGACCATGTGCTGGAGAAGTAAGAGAGAAAAAATCATAGCCATAAAAGTGTCTGAAAAGTAGGTCGTTGGTTGAAGGCATATATATAATGACGCAGACGTGATCTCCGCATGTGTGAAGGCTTGGGCATCTAGTTCTGTCTTTTTCCGTCTCTCTCTCTCTCTATTTGTCCCCCAATATTTTTCCTTCTAACCGCAATCTATTTCTAATTTTTTTCCCCTGCTTTAACCCAGCCCCAATGCTTAAACATAATATTAATTTCTTAAAATTACACTTTTATTAAAAAATTAAAATTATCAATATTTTTATTTTAATTTAAAAAAATTATATAGTTTCTTAAAATCAAAAGATTTATTATATTAAATTTTTATAATAAAAAATAAATTATAATTACTACAATGTGTTTGTATGCACTATTTACATAATATAATAAATATTGTATAGTTAATCAAAATAATAATAATAAATATTGTATATATATATAGATTTGATTAATATAAAATAATATTTTTTAACATTTTTAATGCAAAATAAATAATTTTAAAATTTGTTATTTTCATAATATAATAAATTAAGCAAGATAGATATATCTTTATTGAGTTTGGAGAAAAAAAACTTTTTAACTTTTCTAACACATTTTTTTAAAGCATAGGATATATATAAATGCATAACTTTTTGTACAATAGCATTTGGCCGATTAAATTTGAGACTATAGCATCTTGATCCTGAAGCCATAAAAAACACCCTCATACGATTCTCTCCGACCGACGCTCATGGTCAATAACAATTAAAATATAAAAAACATGCCTAAGGAAACACATAGTACCTTCCTTTGCATTCCCTTAACTTCTTTTAACAAAATGTATAGAAACTTTAAGGAACATAGAGTGGTTTACTTCACGTTTGTCATAATCATTGACCTAATTTTATTTAATTTAATCCAAAAATTTAAAGCAAAACATTTTATTTAAATTATATACTATAAAAATATAAATTTTTTAGATAGGATATGAAAGATTTTTGAAGAGAAAATATTTTTACGCCTGCTAGTCCAAGGTCTTCCCTTTGCCAATGTATATATAAATTAGCAAAAATGGACTTTGTCTTTTAGGTTATGTTTGAGAATTTAGAAGGGAATCAAATGAGAAGTCATGTTATTCTATTAGTTAGGAATTTAAAAAGGGAAGAGAAGAAGTCATGATGGAATGGAATGACTCATCAATTATTTTTTTAGTATTACTCTTATAACTAGAATATAATTTTAGCAAGTTTTTAATTTAAGAAAATATATTATTCCATTTTTCCCCCAAATCCCTTACTTTAGAGGAAAAAAATTTAGATTTTAAATGATAATGAAAGCATCTTGATATTTCTTCTTTGCCATTCCATGTCATCTTATAAACTACTTTTAAATGAAGAGCAAATTTTCTCTATGAATCTAGTAAACCAATCACTTCTGGCCACTTGTTATCAAAATAAATGATCATGAATATCATCTTTAATTATAAAATTTAACATTAATCTAAAGTTGTTTGATGCTTCATCAATATATCCAAAAATAAATGTACAATTAAGAATCTAATAGTTATTGGATTGCATACTTGTAATTATTTAATTTTCATAACACTTTGCATGGAAGATCAACCAATTCTAATTTTCTACTACTTCTTTAGGAACAACAAATTTGAATTGTTTAAATTTGATTTAGACAATTTAGATTTTAATTTTTTTATCTTGAAAAAAAATAAATACAAAATAAATACAATCTCACAATTTTTATTAAATAATTCATCAGATAAAAATTAAAAAAAATTATTTTAGTGGCATAAGGTGAATTATTCCATGTTGAACTTTCTCATGAACCAAATGATAATAAATCTTTATGTGTTTAGTACGTTCATGAAAAGTGGGATTGACAATAATCTGGAAAGCCGACTGATTATCACAGAAAAGAAGAGCAAGCTTGGGATGAAGGATACCAAAATCATGAAGCAAATAAAGAATCCATTGAAGCTCGCAAGCTGTAGAAACAAGAGCTCAATGCTCTACTTCACAAAAGGAACGAGAGATAGTAGATTGTCTCCTTGATTTCCAAGAGACCAAGGCATGAGCAAGGTAAACATAGAAGCCAGTGATGGATTGATAAGAGTCGATGCAACTAGTCCAATTAGAATCACTATAACCCTTAAGCTGGAAGTAAGATGTAGAAAGGAAGAAGAGACCTTTTGCTGGAGCAGCTTTAAGATACCTAAGGATACGATAAATGGCTCGTAAGTGTTGATCAGTGGGCTGAGACATAAATTGGCTCAATTGTTGAATAGCAAAAGAAATATCTGGTCATGTAATGGTAAGGTATAATAATTTGCCAATGAGCCTTCTGTAAGATGCAACATTAGCCAAGGGGAGACCACTATCCTTAGAAAACTTTAAGTTCCTATCCATAGGTCTTGTGATAGATTTAGAACCAAGGAAACATGTGTCGGATAAAAGCTCCAGACTAAATTTCCTTTAACACAGTGAAATGCTGTGACTGCTTCTAGCTACTTCAAGGCCGAGGAAAGACTTGAGCTGCCTTAAATCTTTAATTTTAAAAATGTCATCAAGGTGGGACTTCATTAGTGTAATCTCTACTAAATCATTTTTAGCAAGGATGATATTATCGACATAAACTAATAAAGTTATAAAGGAGGAAGGATTGTGTTTGACAAACAAAGAATAATCTACCTTAGATTGTTGGTAACCAAAAGAAACAAGAGCAGTAGATAATTTTTGGAACCACTACTGGCTTGCTTGCTTTAAGCCATAGAGAGACTTTTGTAATTTGCAAACAAGGTTGGAATTTGGAGAGGAAAAACCTGGGGGAAGTACCATATAGACCACTTCATTAAGATCATTATGGAAAAATGCATTATTGACATCCAATTGATGCAAATGCCAACCATTAGCAGCTGCAAGGGTAAGGAGCAAATGGATGATAGTCATCTTGGTTACTGGTGAGAAAGTGTCAAAGAAGTCTACTCCTTCAGTTTGTGTATATCCCTTAACAACAAGTTGGGTTTTATATCGTTCAATGGTGCCATTATATTTGTACTTGATTTTGTAAACTTACTTACAACTAATGGGTTGTTTGCCTTGAGGTAATTGTGTAAGGATCCACGTCTGATTTTAGTCTAAGGCCTTAACTTTAGCTACCATGACATTCCTCCACTTAGCATGTTGGACAACTTAGGAATAGGTAGAAGGCTCAGAGATAGTAGAAAAAGACATTGAATTTTTGGTGAGTAAGGGATAAAGTATCATATTAAAGAATATGAGATAAAGAATGAGGAGTACCTTTAAGAGACAAAGGAAGTGAAGTTGAGGCAGTGAGGGCACAATGATAATCATGCAAGTATTTTGATGGTTGATGTTATCTAGTGAATCTTCAGGGTGGAGGGAGAGTAAGAGATTCTGAACATGGAATGGAGGAGGGAGAAGTTGTATAGGATGAGTCAGGTGGTGAAGTGTTATTGCAGGGAGCAGTGGTGATAGTCAGGACAGAATCAAGCATTGGTTGTATGGAAATCAAGCAATGGAAAATCTTGGAGAAGAGAAATAAAAGGAGAGGTAGGTTCGGATGATGTTTGATAAGGAAAACGGTGTTCATAAAAGATAACATGTCTTGAAACAAAGATTTTGGTTAAAATGAATATCTAAGAGAATGTACCCCTTGGTGCCTTAAGGGAATTCGAGAAATATGCATTTTTTGGCTTTGGAGTCAAACTTGGTTCTGTTGGTGGAAGAAGTAGATGTAAAGCATAAGGAGCCAAAGACAAGAAGGTCTGTAAGGCAAGGATCTGTTTGAAATAACAACGAAAAGGGACTTTTGTTGCTAATAACGAGAGATGGAAATCTATTAATAATGTGAATAGCATGACTTATTGCATATGACCAATATAGTTTTGGCAAAATGGCTTGAAACATCAATGCTCTGGCTACATTTAAAATGTGTTGGTGCTTTTTTTTTTTTTCCATAAGACCATTTTGTTGTGGAGTTTCAACACATGATGTTTGATGTGAAATTCCTTTTGAAGCATAAAAGTTGGGCATAGAAAACTTAGGGCCATTATCAGACCGAATGACTTGAATTTGTGTGTTGAATTGGTTTTGAACATAAGTAAGGAAATCTTGAATGTGTTTCTTGGTTTTAGATTTACATTTCATCAAATGCACCTAAGTATAGCGAGTAAAATCATCAATGATTGTCAAAAAATATCTATGACCATGGAGAGAAGAAGTGGAGTAAGGACCCCAAATATCAAGGTGTATGAGGGAGAAAATTTTATTGTTTGCATCAGATCTGATAGGAAAAGATAATATTTTTTGCTTTGCATAGTGGCATACATAGCAAGGGAAAGAATCATTTTTACAAGTGATAAATGAAAATTGTTGACAAAGTGTATGTAAAGTGGATTGTGACAGATGTCCTAATTTGAAATGCCAAAGATCAAAGGAAGTAGAATCTCATGTTTGTTGTTGTAATAAGTCATTGGGAACAAAAACGTGGGCTACTATGTTAGAGGGTTGACTTACATGTTGTAGAATGTATAAACCTCCACGTGCCTCAACTAAACCAATTGTCCTCCAATGGTTTATATCTTGAATAATACAATGATGTTTAGTGAAAGTAACATAACAATTAATAATGGCAGTAATTTTTGTGAAAGATATGAGATTAAGGGCAAAATGTGGTACGTAAAGTATATTATGGATAACTAAAGTATTTGTCAAGTTGATGGTACCTAAGTGTTGTGCTATGAGTTTGGATCTATTAGGCAAAGAAACTTTTATAGGAATGATTGAACTATAAGAAGAAAAATGAGAAAGAGAAGAACAAATGTGGTTTGTCGCACTAGTATCAATGATCCAAGAGTTTGAAGAAGACAAGGATGCAATGAGTTTTATATTTGAAGGTTCAATGGTGGTCATATGAGTAGAAACTTTATTTAATTAGTGATTGGATGGAAGAGGAATTTCTGGTTAAACAAGAGAAAGGAGTTTCTAGTACTGTTCTTGAGTAAATTGTGGTGTAGGTGGAATTGCCGAAGTCTTATCTTGAGTTTGTGAGTGAATGAATACCATGTTTGTTAAGTTTTTGAATTAAAACCCTGGTGGAAATCCATGTTTTTTGTAACAAGTTTCTAGAGTATGTCTCTGTTTGCCACAAAACATACAAATCTTGAGATTTCCATTAGAATTGGCTTGATTCTTGGTTGTCAAGCCATTAGAAGGAGTTTTCCCAAGTTGAAATACCGTATTGATGAATACTTTGGATTCCCCAAGTCCATTTAACTCTCTTTCTTGCTGAACAACTAGGAAGAAAACTTTGTTTGCAAAAGGAAGAGGGTCTAAAAGCATTACTTGAGACTTCACGATTGAGAATCAATCATTAAGACCCTTCAAGAACCAAATCACATAATCTTGATCTTGGTAAATCTTGGCTAATGTTCCAGCTTCACATTGGTAAGCAGGTTTGCAAGTATAAGACTTAATGAGTCGAAGACTGATATATTCATCTTAGAGAATTTTAAGCTTTGTAAAGTATTCACTGGCTGTTGTATCTCTTTGCTTTAGTCCATAAATTTCTTGTTGTAGTTCTGTAATTTTGAATGCATCACCTTGTGCAAATCTATCCCTAAGATCTTCCCATATATCTTGGGCCTTATCAATCCATAGAATATTTTGTGCTATAATCGGAGAAAGTGATCTAGTGAGCTAAGCTTGTACTAGATTATTACATCGTTCCCATGTAAGGAACATTGAGTCGCCTAGGTCTAGAGTTGAGATTGTATCATCAACGAATTTCAATTTGTTTTTGGAAAGTGAGGATATCCTCATGACTCAGGCCCATGAATGATAATTCGAAACTATCAATGGAGGCAAGACTAACACTAATGTAGGATTCTCATTATGGTGGATATAATAGGGGCTCTAAGGATTTTAAGAAAGATTAGTGTCTCGAGTATGCTGGCTATCAGTATTGGAAGAAGTTGTCATGGTTAATCAGTGAGCAAGGAAAGTACAATGCTCTAATACCATGTGACTAAATGTAACACAGGGCATGAAACGAAAAAAAAAAGACAAGGAGAAGAGTTTCTTATTATTATTATTCACAATGTGCTGCCTTGATATATATACAAAGAAGTTATAACGTGAAATAATAACTAACTTGCTAATAGAAGAGAAATTATCCGTTTTCTTTAAAATCTATTGTCAATTACTTTTGATCTAACGATTCAAGAAGTGAAAATTAATTCTAATAATAAAATATTTACGGATGTAACTATGTCAAATCTTACTCCGGTATCATTTAAATTTTCCTTATATATATACAAATATATTTTACGCATATAAGGGCCTAAAAAGTTTTAGATAAGGTGGTTATCATTGATTCTGCGTCAAACCTAGACTCATACATTTTTAATTCTCATATTTAAATTCAAGCTAATTAATTTTGCGAGTAGGGTAAATATTTTGGCATCCTCAGTCTTCCATGTGAATGATAGTTCTTAAGCTCTCGCCCTTGATCATGTAATCAAATGCCTTATTGATTTGAGAAAAAGCAACTCTGTGGGTTATAAACTTATCCAGCTCCAATTTCTGCAAGAAAAAAAGGAAAACAAAACAAACAGACATGAATTGGAATCAACTTTTCTTCATTTAATTATAAGCCTCATCCATGTTTATCGCAGGAGAAATATTGATGAATGACCAGTTGTACTTACATTGCTCATGCACATATCTACAACGGATGGAAGTTCTGTCTTAGGCTTGTAGTTGCCTAAGGCAGTACCTTTAATTGTCCTCTCATTGAGGAACAGATAGGGATTTGTCTTAAAAACTGCATCCATCTTGGGTACTCCAACAAAAACAGCAACACCCCATCCCTACATAGTTCAGGTCAAAAGAAAAGGTAAGAAACATTAATACTAATACGAAACGAAGATAAAACATAATGTGAATACAGTGACATAATAAAATATGTAGTGTTTATTAATAATTTGAAGTGTCCTATTGTGTTTTATACAAATGTGTTAGACACATATATCAAGCTCGCTATAGTCTTATTTTCTATAGTATCGGTGTTTTATAAGTTAGAAGTCATGGTTGACTAGAAATCATACGTCATGAATAGCTTCAAAAGCGGAGATCATGGCATCGATGTTTCCAGAGCACTCTATACTCCTATCAACTCCACCATTTGTCATCTCTGTGAGAACCTGTGGATTGGAAGATCACGTATATTGAGATTATGTTGGGAATGTCAAGTTAGGTAGTGGGAAGATTTAATTTTATACCTGCTGAATTGGTTTTTCATGGTCCTTTGGATTCAGAAACTCAGTTATTCCAAATTTCTTGGCTGTCATTGAGAGAAAAGAAACACATCGCAGAATTAATCAGGTCACCCGTCACTGTTTTCTCGACTTTTTTTTTTCTGTCATGTTATGAAAATTTGAGAAAAGAAATGACTAGAATCTTACTTTAACATCAAGTCTTCTTATACTTCAGATTAAGAGGGTGCCGTTTGACCCGTAAAACTATGTAGCATAGGTATGAGTACAAGTATATGGGATAGGATAATTTTCGTTTAAAATATAAGATATACAAGTATCACAATATATTTTATATAATAAAAAATGTTTTGTAATTAATACATGACAATTTTTATAATAATAATAATAATAAAAGATAATGAACCTTCTATAATTTTATATTATATGATCAATCAAAATAGTAATCTAAACTTTTTAACATGATCGACTTTAAAGTTCATACAGCTCTATTAAAAATAAATCAAAATAATATAAAAATATCAAAGTTGTGCATGCAACTCTATGTATATATTAGTTTTTTTTTTTAATTGTTGAGTTAGTAAAATTTAATTTCATATCTTTATTATTATGATTTAAAGAGAAACTTATAATCCTATCTAATAACGTAAATTATATAAATTTCTCTTCTTCTTTTTTTAAAAAGTCTATATATTTTATTTTATTTTATCTGCATACAAACCAACCTATTCAAAGAAATATAATTATACTATACTTAGTTTGAAATATTAAAAAATTCTTAAAGAAATCGATACTGGGTACATATTTCTTGACTTTCGTTTTGTGAAAAACTTGAATAAATGGTACGTGATAACTGTTAGAGCAGAAGAACGAATCAAATGGGTACCTTGCGCATATTTATTGGAGTTTAAGTCAACCCCAATTATCCTGGATGCGCCAGCAATTCTTGCACCTTCAGCAGCCTTAATATTCAACATGAATAATTAAGCAGTGTTATTAGTATCGTAGATGAACATAGCTTTGTACTTTATAAATTAATTTTGACACATCTTACAGCAAGGCCGACTGCTCCAAGCCCAAAGATTGCTACTGAATCACCCTTCTTTGGCTTCGCCACATTCAGAGTTGCCCCTAATCCTGCATTTGGCAGTCGTCGTTTTAACGCTCCAAAAATTTAAAAGACAAAATAAATATAGAAATATTTCGGTTATTTTATTATGAAGACATTAAATATTAACAGAGAGTATTTTAGTCATTTTCCCTCGTTACATGAAATGCATTATTCTTAAAAAGAAAAGGACATAAATATTCATGTACTGTTTTCTAGTTGAAGAGTAAGTGCGTTTTGATCAAATTAATTGATGTGGAGATTGCTAACCTCTGTATAAGTGTGGAGGTTAGCATTCTCCCTAACGTGCATGAGGGTGTATGTATGTATAGATATAGAATAAATTATCCTCTTTCTTTTTTGAGAGATATTTAAATTATATAATTTTTTTATATTTTAAAATTTTATTTTTTTTAAATTAAAAGGTATGTTACACTAATTTCGTTTACAAAAAATAAGTTATAGTTGTATTTATTTTGACTAAAATATTCTTAAATCTATTATTTATATAATATAATACATATTAAATATATATTTAATTAATATATAAATAATTAATTTGTAATAAATTAAATTTATAGTTTTTAACAAAAAATAAAAATTTTAAAAATAGGTTTTTAATAATTCATAATTAACATTTTTAATTAAAAGATAAATATTAATTTTAAAGGTATTTTAAGCATAAAAGTATGTGTACATTTTCATTATTAAAAAAGATATAATTTAAGCATTTTTCAAAAAAAAAAACGGTAATATACTCTCTCTCTCTCTCTTCTCTCTCTATATATATATATATATATATAGAAAAGGCATATAGAAATGTAAGGGGCAGGAAAATTGACCTGTTGAGACGCCGCAGCTGAGAATGCAAACTTTGTGCAGAGGAGCAGAGGGATTGATCTTGACGAGGCAGCCAGAATGAAGGACAGTGTATTGGCTGAAGGTGGACGTTCCAAGAAAGTGGCTCACAGGTTTGCCATTAATGGAGAACCTTGAGCTTCCATCTCTGATCATCACCTCTCTCTCTGGATTTATTCTCAGCAACTCACACATATTGCTCTCTTCCGACTTACAATGCGAGCATTCTCCGCACTCACCCGTGAACACAGGAAGCACATGATCCCCGGGCTTCACTTCTGTTACACCTTCCCCTACACTCTCTACAATCCTGTTCAAGAATCAGCCTTTCGTTTAACACAACTTGATCGAATTTTTTTAAGTGTCAAGGTTCTTTGATCAAAATATGAATAGTTGAAATAGTTTTTTTTTTTTTAAGACTTACACACTTATGAAAGGTGATTTTTTTAATATTTTTTTTAAAAATATTTACTATAGACTAATTTATTTTCTATTTTTATTGTGGCTTTTTCACCTTTTCAATGTCTATGCCTTACTTTTTTTTGTATGCTATTTTTATTTTTGTCAATACTAAATAGTAAATTTGGAAAAACATTTTCTAAAATTTTGCTAAGTTGAAAAAAATTGAAAAGGACAGGAAGCATCATAAAAATAGTGAAGAAGTTAATGTATAATCAATTCTTTTTTTAATAAAAAATCTACATTTTATATAAATAGTTGGGGAAAAATAGAGGTAACTGAATAAATAAAAAAATTAGGAGTAAAATTGTAATATTCATTAGTTAATTAAATGACATTGTTTGTAAATTACTCTGTGGGTTCCACTTCCTTTGCATGGCTGCTTTCAAGTGGTCCCATACACCCTTACTCTAAGACTTACCCAGACGCTTCATGCCCAAATATGCGTGGAAACCTTTGTGACAGCCCCTGAAAAGTGTAACTTTAAGATTTTGAAGGCAGTATTATTGAAGCAAATTAAAAATTAAAGGGCAAGCTCTTATCAAATGGCCATTCTTTTCATTGGTAGAATAAAAGACTTTTAGAGGAATAGAAAAAGAATAATAGAAATGAGAATAGAATAGAATTGGTAACTTAAAATTATATTTGATATAATATAAAAAATGGTAATATTTTTTTATTTTTAATATTTAATAAAATAGAAATAGTATAGAAATGGAAATGGAAGATGAGAAAATAACCCAAATATCTGAAAGCAAAATAATATTAAGAAAAATTAATTTTCCTTAAATTACCTTAAAATAAAAAAAAAATATAGTTGAAGACTTCAAACTAAAAATATTTATAATTTTATATTGAAGGAACTTAAATTTTAAAAGTATTTTAAAAGATATAAAAACTAAAAACTTTAATTGTGCAATAAAATTATATTTAAAAACTTTAAGTTAAAATTTTTTTGAATTTTTTAATATAATTTTAAAGTTTAAGATCGTTCAACATAAAATATTGTTATTATTTGATGCAAAATGATTTTTTTTCCCCGCTTTCGACAGATAACAGCATCATTTCTCTGGAAATTTGATAGAATGAACAGTGTCTGGAACAGTGGAGAAGGAATCCATCCATGATTTCTTCATTGCTACCAAACGTGTTTAAACAATGTTCCTTTCTTCTTTTTACACTTCTTTCTCACACATTCCTTACTACCAAATGTGGCGTAATATACCAGCATCTTGAATAGAAATAAAAATAGCATTTTGTTCTTGTAAAGAAAATGAACTAATTAGTCATAAGATCATCGAAGATGCATGTCAGTATTTGTGCCTTTTATACAAACCTTAGATTCCCAGAAATGGAGATCAGTATGGCAAAGTGAAGAATATTTGATCTTCACCCTAGCTTCTTTCTCCTTTGGTGGATCAACCTCCACATCCTCAATCACCAATGGTTTACCTGCTTCCCACGCTACTGCAGCTGCAAATTCAGAGAAAATTCCATTGCTTATACAACTTTTTAAATGAAATAAACCAAATTAATTTTTTCTTTTATATTTGTCCTTAATTTTGTTTTCATTAAAATTTGAACTTTGATTTTCAATCATGAAAACGACTCTAGTACTGCTGAACCAAAGCTCATTAATAACTTTTTTTTTTTTTGTAATAAAGCAATAGTTGATAAAGTGAAAAAAAGAAAATATACTTCGAATTTCAGGAGTATTAAAGATGCCATGCACACATAACAGCAACAAGAACAGATGAAATTTCTCAGAAAGAGACAAGCGCAGATAAAATTGATTATTCTGCATACCTTTGCAAGAGATCACCTTGCCAGCCGTGGTGGACATGTCATTTGATAATGCAAAACATCGAAACAACGCATTGTTTCGCGAGTGAAGGTATCGAAAACCACCACGAAGATGAAACATTTTCTTGTGAAATATTAAAGTTCTTGTAGAAAAAAACCAATCAATGTTTTTCTTTTTTTCACCTTGATGAGGTGGGGAAGACCTAGCCAAGGGAATCAAAGCCTCTTTTTCTTTTCCTTTCTGAGGAAGCTGAATTTTTCTATGTAGGATTTTTAAGATTGAGACTCAGCTAAAGAAGGATAAGTCTGTGTCTATCATTAAGTTTCAGCGTTTGTTATTCCGTTTTGAAAACCAACTCCGTGACTCATTCAAAATGGTTAGAAACCCAACTGTTTTAGGCAAAAGTCTGATCTTTTCTGCCAGCGTTTGAAGGAAACTAGAGAGGGAAAGAAAGTGCAACGTAACGTGTACCAACTCATAGTGAAAGGAACAGGAACAAGTGGGGTTCACTGTTTGCATCATCTTGATTTTTCAAAAATACAAATTAATGAATATGATCCTCCTAGTATGGAGAGAAGGACTGATGAATATGATCCTCCCAGTATGGAAGTTACGTAGAAAAGGATAATAATAATGGGGAAAAAAGTAGTTGCCCAATTCGGAAAGCTTGGCTTCTGCCGTGGCCTGCAGGGTATTACCAGAAGTTGGAGATAACTCATGGCTTAAATAATTAATGTAGTTTGCCTGGTCAATACGATTCAACATCTATACTGGTCCTCATTAATGCCTAATTTTTTTCCTTCTCTTTCTTCGCACTTCCTTTACGAGAGCAGATCCTCTAAAATAATCGTTCTGAAGTCCTTTGAAGTACCTCTCAAATTTGTTTATTTTTTTTAAATATTTTTTCTTTCTTTTTTTAAATAAACAAAAGTTTGGATTTGTGAGGCAGTTTAGGAACTTCAGGGACATTTATTCCAGAGGATCTACTCTTCTTCTTTTATTTCTAGCTACTCCATCATCTGCATTGATCCTCAATAATGCCTGCAGTCTCCACTCTCTTGTCATATTTATTTGGAAAAATTAGAGAAAAAAGATTTTCAATGAAAATATTTATGATATACAACAACTAATAATAAGCATTTTTCCTTTAAGTAAGGTTGGCTATATAAATCAAATAATATTATCAAATTTTATTATAAATCATATATTTAGTTAAATTATTTAAATTTATATTTCTTTTTAATAATTTCACATGTAATGTGCTTTAATATAAATTATTTTTATAGATAGTTTCAAGTCTAAAAAAAAAAAAAAGGTTGTATTAAGCAATTGAAAAACAACGACTAAAATTTAGTCGAATCTTTATAATAAAAATTAATGACATAATAAAAATATTTATATTAAAAAGTTTTAAATTTTAAAATAATTTTTTAAAATTTTAACTTAAAATTTGAAATTATAATTTTTTATGTAAATTAAAATTTTAATTCTTAAATGTTTAAAAATAATTTAAATTTAAGATTCGTTAATATAAATATTTATAATTTAAAATTGTTGACTATCAATTTTTTTTTCCCTATTTTCGAGTCCTTTTTGGTATCCTGGGTCAGTAGTCGTCCCATTATGTCAATGATAATGCTATCCACGCAGGTATTGCGATTCAATGGTGTCATTTAGATTTTAATATGAATTCTGCGATGCTGAACCCCAATATTGCTCCTTCTCATCCGCCGTCACTTCTCCCACAAATCTCCCGCTGCAAAACCATACGAGAATTGAGGCAATTTCACGCCCTTTTCATCAAAACAGCTCAAATCCACGACCTTTCAGTCGCAACAGAGATCCTTAAGCTCTGCGCTACCTCGGATTATCGTGACACTCAGTATTCCCTCTCTGTTTTCTCCCAATTACGCGAACGCAATTGTTTTTCTTGGAACACTATGATTAGAGCACTTGCTGAAAGCGACGATAATGATAGGCCATTGGACGCCTTCTTGTTGTTCTGTCAAATGGTTTCTGATGGAATGGTAGAACCTAATCGTTTTACCTTCCCCTCTGTCCTAAAAGCATGCTCTAGGGTGGCCAGGTTGGAAGAAGGAAAGCAAGTTCATGGCTTTGTAATCAAGTTTGGATTGGACAGTGATGAATTCGTAATCAGCAATTTGCTGAGGATGTATGTATTGTGTGGGAGCATGGAGGATGCCCAGATTTTGTTCAATAGGAATATTGATGGGGTTGAAGATATGAGCAGAATGGTTGTATATAATAAGAGGAAGCGAGAGGGTAATGTGGTTCTTTGGAATGTGATGATTGATGGGTACGTAAGACTTGGAAACCTTAAAGCTGCAAGCGAACTGTTTGATAGAATGCATCAACGAAGTGTAGTTTCATGGAATGTCATGATATCTGCATATGCTCAAAACGGGATTTTCATGAAGGCCATAGAAATGTTTCACATGATGCAGATGGAAGATGTGTACCCAAATCGTGTGACTTTGGTCAGTGTGCTGCCAGCAATTTCACGCCTTGGAGCGCTTGAGTTAGGGAAATGGGTTCATTTATATGCAGAGAAGAATAAAATTCCAATTGATGATGCGCTTGGCTCTGCTTTAGTGGATATGTATGCAAAGTGTGGGAGCATCGAGAAGGCAGTTCAGGTCTTTGAGAGGCTCCCTAAACATAACGTTATAACTTGGAATGCTATAATTGGTGGTCTTGCCATGCATGGTAGAGCCAATGATGCCTTCAATTATTTTTCAAAAATGGAAAGAAGTGGACTGTCCCCTAGTGATGTTACATACATAGCAATCTTGAGTGCTTGTAGCCATGCAGGTTTAGTGGACAAGGGCAGATCCTTTTTTAATGATATGGTTGATAGGGTTAGATTAGAGCCTAGAATAGAACACTATGGATGCATGGTTGATCTTTTGGGTCGAGCTGGCCTTTTAGAAGAAGCTGAAGAGCTTATATTGAACATGCACATAAGATCAGATGATGTCATATGGAAGGCCTTGCTTGGTGCTTGCAAGATGCATAAAAATATTGAGATTGGTAGGCGAGCAGCTGAGGTTTTAATGCATTTGGCTCCTCATGATAGCGGGGCATGCGTGGCTCTTTCAAACATGTATGCCACAATAGGAGATTGGGATGCAGTTGCAGAGGTGAGGTTGATGATGAAAGACTTGGACATAAGGAAAGACCCTGGATGTAGTTGGATTGAGATTGATGGAGTTATTCACGAGTTTCTTGTTGAAGATGATTCCCAACCGAGAGCCAAAGAAATACACTTAATGTTGGAGGAAATTTCCTACAAGTTGACTTTGGAAGGTTATAGGCCAGATACCACACAAGTCTTGCTTAACATGGATGAAAAACAAAAAGAAAGTTTGCTGCACTACCATAGTGAGAAGATCGCAGTGGCCTTTGGCTTAATTAGTACATCGCCAAAAACACCACTTAAGATTGTTAAAAATTTGCGCATATGCGAAGATTGTCATTCATCAATGAAGTTGATCTCAAAAATTTATGAGCGTAAGATAACTATTAGGGACAGGAAGCGCTTTCACCATTTTGAGCGTGGTTCATGCTCTTGTATGGACTACTGGTAGTTTGCAAATCCTTGGCAACAAAACCTTTTTTCACGGTGGGTGCATCTAGAGATGTTTATTGCCCTCATTATAAATGAATGACACTTTTTTGGAAAATAAAGCTTGTGAATCATTGAGTGTAGTTATTAGAATTCATTTATACATTGACAAGTATCTTTCAGTGCTTAAGAATTGGCAATGTTCTTTGTTCTTCCATGGTGGATGAAACCATAGATGTTTGTTGTCCGAAATATAACTAATTGATATGGTTTTGAAAAATAATTCTTCTGTCCGAAGTATTATTTGACAAGTTTTCCACAATGTCAAAAATGACAGGAAAAGTGACTTGTTATTTGGGATGAAAAATTTCAGCATAACTATTAGCAGATTTTTATCTATATAGACAAGAAGTTGTCTCGGCAAACTAAACACAAGATCCTTATATCAGTTTGGTTTGGCTGGGTGGTTTTTCGGAAATGGACTTTAGTGGATAGGTATTGTAATCCTATTTAAAGCTCTTTGTCATACAATAAAATTTGTGACTCAACAATAAATAATTGAAACTCCGCATTAGTTTTTGGTACAAATTTTATGTTTTTCTAGATCTTAATGTCAGATTCTTCAAGGACGTTAACAGTTGCTTGTGGATCAACAAAAATTATATAAAAATGTTCTAGCGTTGTTAGATAGGTTTTTAAGTGATTGGGTGTCTTCAGTATCAAAGCAAGTACATTTGGATATTAATTCGGTTTTTAATTTGACTTCATAATACTGATCCGTTTGGTACAAAAAAAAGTTAAATATAAAAAAAAAATAATAATTTTATAAATAAAAAAGATTTATAATATTCTCACTTTTAATGAGTGAATAATAATTAATATATAATATTAAATAATAATAAAATAATAATTATAAAAATAAAATTATAATTTTAGCAAGGTCTCCATTTGTCTTTTATTTTCCAATGTAATATCAGAAAATAATAACAATAATAATGCTTATGAATTATTGAGTGAAGTCATTAGAAATTGTGCATTGATAAGTATCTTTCGGTGCCTAGGGCTTGGCACTGCTGTTAGTTCTTTCTTCTGGCAAGATTAGACTAAGTTACTGTCTTTGGCACACCACTTTCTACAATTGACATGACTTAGAGTATTATCATAATTCTCATAGTTTCTTGATTTCTTAACAAATTGGTGCCGTCCATTAAGCGCAGCTGCTAATGCTTAACATTCCATAAGTTTTTCAGATGAAAATATAAAGGCTTTTCAATCTCGGTTCAATTTCTTTGGGAACTACTTGGATAGTAAAATCTTAAATGCACTAAACAGATATAGGAGAGTGTGCCCTTTAAATTCCAAGATGGAGATTTAATTTTGGAAAAAGTCCAAGGACGCCGCTAATCGGCGTAATACAGGTATAACCAAATAAATGTAAGTCTTTCATATGCCCTCTTAATTTTATGAAAAATTGACTTTCAGAGAACTTTTCCATAACTAAATCATTGTGTGCTTGTTTGTGCTGAAGCCAATTTGTCTGGAGCAAAGCATCCATTCTTTTTGTTAAAGCCATTCCTGAGAGAAGCAGGCATCTTTAAATTCTCCCTGTTTAAGCTCC
Source organism: Erythrophleum fordii (assembly GCA_032878935.1). NCBI lineage: Eukaryota > Viridiplantae > Streptophyta > Magnoliopsida > Fabales > Fabaceae > Erythrophleum > Erythrophleum fordii. The sequence goes on along the minus strand of JAVQMF010000023.1, from coordinate 750,697 downwards.
TTTGAGTTATGATCCTAGGTGGATCAAGCACAGGGTGGCTACACTAACCAAAAAGGATTATTGAAGGGCGGTTACATTGAAACATTGTGCGCATTTAGGAGTTATCTGATCAACATATGGTGCCACATTTCTGGAACAAGTTGGTATATGTGAAATTTATTTGTGGAGTTTTTGGTCGAGCTTCATAATTAGTCGTTCTATTTCTTTTTCAAAGAATAGTTGCTGCTAATTTTCGATTTCTGAAACACGTGTTAGAGGTAAGGATTTCAACTCTGCTTTTCCGTTGTTTTTGACGAACTTGATTTGTTTCTCTCGCTGTCATCATATCCAACTTAGCTTTGACTTTGTTTTGGGTTTGTGATTTTTGGTTCTGGCTAGGTCTGATAATATCTATTCATGTTTTCTTCGTTTGGAAAAATGAGCCCAATTTCATCATTAAATTTGTATTCTCTGGCTGAAATAAGTAAACCCATGGTCGCTGGTTTGAGGTGAGAATGTTGATTTTGATTCTTTTGGATCAAATTATTTTGAATTTGGTTTCCTCAGTTTATGATAGTGAGTTCTATTTCTTTGTTTTTGTTGTTCTATTTCTTGTTTGATGGAGTGAAGCTCATGCTTTGGTTCAAATTTTGCTTGGACATCTGGTGTCTGGTAGGATAATGGTGTCAAGTTATATTATGGTTGATATGATTAATTCTCAGAAATAAACCCTTCAGATAAACATTAGCTTAATGGATCACCAAAATATTCATTGAAGGTTGGAGATAAAGATGCCATGGGGATTTGAGTGCGCTTGATTTCAAAATTATCTCCTTGTCAGTTGTGCGGAGAACCCATAAATTCCTTATTTACTGTTTTGCTTGCTTTTCATATTTGACCCAACATCCCTTTATACGATATCCTTGCTTGTTTATTTTGGGTGAACTAGTGTTCTAAAAGTAGTTAGGAGCAACTCACGGACTTGTCCATCACCAATCCGTCCCACCAACATGAAAAGATCTAAGGATATCGATTGCAACTCAAACACGACCACTTATTTCCACTACTAAAAGTCATAAGCAAAATTGGCAACAAGAGATAGCTAAATTAGTATGATTGAACTGCATCAAAGCAAATAGTATTTCATTTGATTTTTGCTGATACTTCCTGCCTTGGATCTGAGAAAACTTCTTCACAATACTAGGTACTCTGTGAAAGGCTGTACATGAAAGAGAGAGAGAGAGAGAGCTTCTCAGCTCTGGAACTTTGGATTATTGAAGTGGCAGATTTGGATAATGTTATTTTCGATTCTCATAGAAGGGAATGGTTGACAACCTGATATGATATGTTCAATTGGATTGGAGCATTAGCTAAAGAAAAAGAAACAAGTTGCGACAGACATTTAGAAGTAAAGTTACATTTATTGGTCAGTTTCTATGAATCTCAAAGTCACTCTATCCTTCAGTTGTCTCTTGCTGGTAAGATAAGGACAGATGTATATTATTAACACTGTTGATATGATTTATACAACTAGAATTTGGTAATTGTTTTAGCCTTAGACATAGAGGTTGTTTTCCTTATAGTTTGGTATAGCAGCGTTAGATATGTAATGCGAGCTGTTAGTTTCCCTTTACTGTTTTTCTAATTCATAAGTTAATAGTTAAATATAAACTACACTTTTGACTGGAATAGAATAATTAAAACAATAATAAAGAACTTGAACCCTGTATCTGGATAGGTATCTTAAATTTTCTACTTCTCGATATTTAATAATCTTTGCTCTGTAATATGAATACTAGAAGTTGATAGTTTGTACAATGAATATAGTTTTTGGCAACAGAACAAGGAGAAATACAGGGAAGTTATAAGAATTTGTTGCCGGGAAAAGGATTTTGAAATGCTAAATTATGGAGACCAGACTGAAATTGAAGAGCGGGGTATCAATCTCAGTAGTGGACAGAAGCAACACATACAACTTCCTTTCTGATTCTAGTTAGCCATAATATGACAGAGTTGGTAGGTTTTGGTGTTTTACGACATGCTTGGCATTTGACAATGGACAAGGGATGCTACCTAGGAAAAGAATTTGCAAAACCTGCATGTTGAATTCTATTCTAGAAGGTAGATGTAGACGTACTTTCATGTATACCTGAGTATTGAGACTTTGTGCTCTTTCTTCTGGCCAACTATTTGATCCTTCCTTTCTTTCAGGAGTTATAGAAAGAGAAACTATAAATTAGGCGCAAAGGCATGCCTTGGAAATTGCTTTACTACTTTTCTTCATAGCATTTTTCTCCTTTCTTATCCTACTGTATTATTCTCTTTTGTCCATTCGGTTTTTCTTTTATTTGACTCTTTAAAAAAAAAAATACTGATTTCCTTTCAAACTATATATTTTAAATCATGATTCAACTTCTGGCTCTAAGATTACCACACAAAAAAGGGAAAAAAAAAATCCTGGAAAGAATTACTGTCCAGTATTTATCTAAAGCATTTTATCGTCCTTTATTTGTCTTCAATTTTACTCTTCTTTATTTGGTTTCAATTAGTCTGAATGGTCATAACAGCAAACACAAGCTTTGTTTTGTATAACTTTTTTAGTTGTGTGAATAACATTGCTTTGCTTTTGAATTTAAGCCCTGTTTCTTATTGAATTTAAGCCCTGACTTTTACGTTAATAAAAACACGTTGGTTGCCTGACCCCAACCCAATGCTCATACCAGTTTCATGGTAACACACCATAAAGTCTGAGGATCCTCAGGCAAAGTGAGATTTTCCTCAGTACTCAACCATAAATATCAGATACATGATCCTTTCCTATCAATGGGCGTCAAGTGTTGACAATAAACGTTACCTATTATACATGTGTCATAAGTGACTTTATACTTCGAAGATAGATGGGACATTTTGCTTCTCCTTTAAGAAAGATTGAGGACTGAAGAGGACTCTTCACTTAGTATCCTGCTTTTGATCTGTAATGTCCATCATCCCTTATGTATTGAACTATCCGTAAATAGTAGGGTACAACAATATGGAATTAATTTCTTCATAAAGGAGGAAAATGATTGAGGCTTTATTGTAAGTTTCACCTCTGATTAGACCTTTAAAATGTTACTCGTGTAAGTTCAAGCATCTTGATTTCCTGCCTAGCCACTTTATAATGGTATATATATTTATAGGATACTTGTATTTATCTGCATTGTGTCCCATATTGATTGTTTATTTCTCTGGCTGTCTTTCTTAAACACGCAGCTGTATGAAAACTTCAGAATTGTTTAAAGATGATCAATCAACCTCTGTAAAGTTTTGTTAAATAATTTGATATTTTAAAATGTCATGGTGAAATGTGTAGAAGTTAACTTCTCTATGGTACCCAGTTTGTTTTGCATAATCATTTACTGAGAAAAGTAGTCGTTGCTGTGATGGATATGCTTCTTCATATTTTGGTATTATCTATTGCCATGTCTTTGTTAATTTAATAATATAATATCCACATCATGGGTTTTTATTTAAGGTATAACGCAATGGGTTCATCATCTGTCGGATGAGCACAACTAATCGAAAAATGGACTTGAAGTGGAGAAAATATATATATATATATATATCCTGATATATGAAATTCTTTACTATTAGATTTTGGCAATGAACATCAATTGAGGAAGAACATGTAAATGACTTCAAATTTCTCACGTATTTAGTTACTTTTGCAATCTAAGAGTTAGCGAGAAGCACTTGGAAATAGAGCTCTTACAGTTGTTGAAGCATTGGAAGGAAAGGTTAGCGTTTTCACTTCAGAAACTATATTCTTTGTTGAGTTTTACTTGAGAATTTTTTGCTGATTGTATGGTAGGGTAATTCAATGTATGTATTTAAGCTCTGTATTTTAGGCATTTATGTTTTAGTCAATAGTAAAATTTTCTCAGATACGACTATAAGTACATCATTTGCTGTCAAATTTGAATGCATAAATTGTTTATAATATATTATTTTAACTGGTTGTTGCAGTGTATACTGTCTTGGCTAGATTGTTACCAAGTTTTGAAGGTTATTTCACAAAGAGCAAGTAACTTGAGGAAGCCTTCCATTTTATTTGTTTAATTACTTTAGAGTTAGATTATAGCTAAAGCAATGTTTTTCTCTACCTGCTAATATATTATTCGTAAAGAGTTTGTGTTTAGAAAGCTGAATGGAAAAGGAAAAGGGGGTTCAACGCGTCTGGATTGAACCAATAAATGTAAAATCAATGTTTCCATATTCAATATCATTGCTTTTTTTTTTTTTTAACTTTTTGGTGAAAATATTTAATATCATTACTTTGTAGTTGTTTTGTTTGAAAATTTTTTCCTAAGTATAGTTAAATAAGTCTGAATTTAAGATTTTTTTAACAAATTTGTTGAGATTTTATTAATTGTATAATTTTTTAATATTTGAAGTATTGTAAAGTAATTCACAATTACCACTAATTCTTTCAAAATTTTTTATTATTTTTTAAAATATTTTTAACCTTTAGTGGTTGTTTTCGAAACTTCATTTTAAAAAATTTTGTAAACTTCAAAATTATATTATTTTCAACTATGTTTGCAGGGTGGTGATAACATTGGTTAGGGAATAATAAATGTTAGGGAAAATTGATTTTTTAGTTTTTATAGTTTACTCAAATTTTTAATTTTCAATTCATATCTACGGGGCTTGTCAAGAGGAAAAACAAATGAAGTCATCTTTTACCTCAAAAGATCATTTAAGCACTGAAATGCCACCATAGCTGCTACGCATGGATATGTTTGGTCAGTTATTATAGATGATTATTCAGGATATACAATTCTTTCTTGCACACAAAAACCAAGGGTATTGAGAAATTTAAAAATTATTGTATAGTTGTTCATAATAAAAATGGGTGTCTCATCTCCTCTATTTGAAGTAATCGTAGAAAGGATCTTGAAAACAGGTCATTCAAGGAATTTTGCAATAAACTTGATATTTCACATATTTTTTTTTTGCACCTAAAACTCCTTAACAGAATAAAGTTTTAGAAAAAAAAAAAAAGGCTAGAACCAATATTTTAAAAATCAAATCAGTCATTGAATCAAAATAAGTATTAATTTAAAGTTTAATGATCCAACCTTGGTTGAAACATAATTGAAGTGTTTTTATTTTTAAATATATATTTTTCTTATATATATATATATGTATATGTATAAATAATATTTTGTAATTAAGTTAACACGTGTTGTAATTAAATGATATTTGAATTTTTTAAAGAAATATTAATGAATTATTATATTTTATTGACTTATATAATTATATGTAAGATTAATATATTTTAATTTAATGAAATAATGTTTTTATCAAACCATATATTTTTGGTCAATTATACCTAAAAGGTATATGATATTTATTATATTTCAAATAAACAAATAATCGATCTTTTTTACGCACGACGCAAAATGTTGGAACTTGTTATTTTCTTCAATAGCCATTAAGTCAATCAAATCACTAATTCACTACACATTTGTCCCCATCTTAAATCACCATCATCTTCTTTAATATTTTCTTTGAACTTTCACAGTTTCACTTGCTCAACTAAACTTCTCAGCAACAAAAAAATGAATCTAGTAAAACAGGGGCATTTTCTTGCCAAACTAGAGGACAATGGTAAAAATTTACGAAGAGTCAATAAGATTTTTGGTAAGATTTGTATTTTCCATTGCATTTTATTCTTTGTCTTTGGTGTTTTTCTCCATTTCCATTTGTAACCAACAAAAAGCTAACCTCTTTTCTTCCATTGGTTACCTTTCTTTCCTTGACTTATAATGATAGATCGATGTAAAATCAGTTTTCAACATAACTAATTGATTAAGTGTAGTTTTTTTTTTTTGGGTTTTTGTCTAGTTCAATATTAAATCAACTGGTTCTTTTAATCCTTGGTTTTATAGGTCATTTGAATTAGAATAAAAACTAGTTCATTGATTTTCTAATTGATCTAATTAGTGTGGTCTAATTTTTAAAACTATGGCTAGAACTGTTCTTTGTGAAGATAATATTCCTAAAAGGTTCTGGGTAGAAGTTGTAAATATCTCTTACTATGGCTAGAACCAACATGCAAACCCGAATAAAAGTAAATGGAGTAGAAGGAAAGAAGAATGTCAAACATATATTTCTTAAATATGCAAAGAAGGTAAAACACTCAAGGAAGAAAGCCTGAAGCAGAGCTCCATAGGTTGTCTCATCTCACATCTCACCTAGCAATATTTAATGCTTCAAAAGAGAGGGAAAGATAAATCACATGTTCAAAGACTCTCTTTTGCCTCACTCATCGCGCTTCAAAGAAGAAAATTAATTGAAAGAAGAAGCTAAAACAAAGGAAGAAAAGCTCTAGCATTTATGAAGATAGCTCCTCCCTTCGAATGTTAAAATGTCTACAACATTCCAACATTTAATGAAGTTGCACCAAGCCGTTGGAGAGAAGATCCATAAGAAAGAACATTTTTGCCTTTGAGTAATAGCCATATCAAATGACTAAGTATTTAAGAGTTTCATTGATGAAGGATGAAGGTAGAAGAACATACATCGTAGTCAATGAAGTTATAATCCTTCACCTATTAGCTTATTGAGGTTTTATATTATGTCTCTGTACTCTTGATTGAGATTTCAGCAATTGTTTGTTCTGAGTAAGCTACCTAAAATGCTTTGTGTAAACTTATGCTTTATACTTATTCATTTATAATACTTCATGAGGGTGACTAAAACCTATGTAAGTCCTAGAGGACTATGTGAGATAGTAATAAGTCTTGATGATTAATCCTATTTTTGGATTACCTTATGATTAGATAGTAAAACTTAAGTGAGTGAGTCCAAGGAATGAGGTCATATTAGTCTCATATTGCAAAATGCAAGAGTGTAATTCTTGAAAGTTTCCTTGCCTATTTAAAAGTAAAAGCCAAATAGTTGATCTTTTAAATAAAATTGTCTGATTGTAATTTGATAATTTTTCAAAGTGATTTAAAATTCCTTACTTTGTGTTTAAGGACTAAATGTAAGACCAAGTTGGTATAAACCAGAATAAATCTCATTGTGTGATCTTCTCTATTCCTTATACTTTTGCTTTGTTATATTCTACAAATTCAAACTTCTGAAAAAAAAAAAAAACCTTTCACTTACTAATTCAAATTGATTTCACAAACGCATTTTCATTTATAAAAAACATAGTTTTACATAACTTTACAAAAACATCAAGATTTTCTCTTTTGTCTAAGATTAGGTAACCCCAAAATTAGAGTTAACAAAAAGAAAAATGTCAATGACATTTAAGTGTTCAAATCCTTCCACTCAAAACTAAAAATAAAGACTTAATAATACCTCAAGTATTTTAGTTGATAAAGATTTAGCTAGAATGGTAAGATTGAGATGTAATGATACGTTAGTAAACATAATAATAAGGAGTAAAAGCAAAAGAGAAAAAGCAATAAAGTGAATCATCACTATTGTGTACACCATGAAAAAGTTATGTTCCCACCATGCTGAACAACTTTAATCGCAATGTCAAAAGTGTCTAATCCCTCTTTTAATTTATGTGTGGATTTCGGTTTGCTGTGAATTTTAAAATCATTTTTGAAAGAAAAATGTTGCTTACAAATACCTTATTCTGAGGTAAATTTCGTGTCTTATGTTATAGAAAAATTTATCAAATTTGAAGTTCAAATTTAATAAATGAACAAAAGTGAGGCGGGCCATCTAATGCATAATTAGGTTTAATAAAAAATTAAAAATATATGAGAAAAAAGAACCACCTTGACTTTTACCAGTTATTATCAGTTGGCATTTAATAAGAGTTAGGAGGTTGCGTCAGAAGAAGTTATATATTATTCATTTTTTATCCCCTGTGACACGATATGATTAAATTATTTTTTCAAAAGACAAATACTGCTATTAATTATTTACTAGTACCGTATTTATAGGAATATTTTTGGAATAAAAACATGACAGATTACAAGGGAAGGAACCAACGGCCAGGTTTAAGGAAAATATTATCTTCCAATTTTTTTTAAAATAATCCAACTCAGTCTCCATATCTCATAATCTATCTAAAATTGAATATAAACTTTAATAATATATTAACGTCAAATCTACATATGAATTAATAAATATCATATAAATAAATAATGTTTAGATTTACAAATTGTTAGATTTAACATTAAATTTTGTATTAATTATCATACAAACGAGCAAACTTAGATTTTTTAAAATAATATAAAATAAAAATTTTATTTTCAAATTAAAAAAATAAATTAAATTTTTTATAAAATTAAAAGAACCAAAAGTATACCGACAAAAATTGAAGACATGATTGTAGGGAATAAAAGGCAAACCCGATCACTATTAAGACAAGGATGCAAAGGATGAACACGCGACAAAAGATGCTTCCTTCTACCATCGAATTAGTACGAATCTAACATATAGATCATTTTATACGTTAAAAGAAAAATTAAATACTTCACTTCAATTTTAGATCATTTGCTAATATTCTTAAAAATTTTTAAAATAAAAAAAATCTCCTATCTCCTTAACATCTTTCAGAATTTAAATCCTTCATATGTTTAGTTCCAATTAATATTGTTAACTAAAATACTACTTCAAATTCTTTCATTTATCATGTGGCACACTACCATTAGTTTGCAATGAAATTCCACTAAACTTTTCGTCCCAAAATCACTTTAACTGCATTAGAAAACTCCTTCAATCCAATATTCTCTAATAATTTGAAAGCCAAAAAGAACTATTGGAATTCGAGTTCTTGGCCAGTAGGATATCCGTGTTACGTAATAATTAAAATAGTTTAAAATAACATCTTAATCAATGGTATTAACGGAAAAGTTGATGCATAAGGGGATAGTTTCAATTTCAAAAATTAATGAGTGTTTACAAATAAACCAAAATTAAATGAAAAGTATTTGCATTTTTTTTCTTTTTATAATTGACTGAATTGACTTGATGCCTGAACCAATAATTAAATTTATATTATTATTTAATTTTTTTATAGTTTTATGTTCGTATATTAATTTGACAAAATATTTAAACTATATTTAGAATTTAACATTTAAATTGAGTTATCTATCATATTAGTTCCTAAAAGATTTCAATAGTATTAGTTTAGTCATAAAAATTTATTATCATCAATTTAATCATAACACTTTAAAAATAATTTAGTTTCGATCCAAACTCAATTAGGACTAAGTTGATGACAATAGGTTTTTTAAAAAAATAAATTGATGGCAATTGTACAATTGCTAATTAGTCTAAAAACATTAGTTCAAGTGACACTTATAAGGAGAAAATAGGAAAAGGAAAAGTAATAGAAGAGAAGAGAAGGAGAAAAAAATGCATGTATAAGTTCAAGTTAAAATATCAAATAATAAAAAAAATATGTGTGGGTTCAATAAATTCAGTAAATCTGGTAAATTGAAAATTTTAATAGATATAAAGATATAATATCAAAATTCGATACTAAATGCTCTCTCAAGTGAATGTAGTTCTACCTATGTTGACTATCATTGTTGGATTAAGTATAATTATCATAATATTCTTAGGGTTCACAGGTAAATATCCCAGAGTCTCCTCAGGTGAGGATTTTGTTCCCTCTACTCTCTTCTTTACAAATTACCAGCCTTTAATCTGAACATCAAAGTCTGCGCTAGAGTCATCACTCCCCACAGTGTTCACCTCTTTTGCATTGCAACTGCTCTTGTTCAGATCGCTGCACATGCAGAAGCACCATCCTCTGAGTTGAATTACCATTGCGATGTAGCATACGTCAATAACAACCATTATTTGGCTGAATTTTTAATGTTATAAAAGCCCATTGAAAGTCATCAAAGTTTGGAAGCGATTATAATGGACGACTAAGAAAAAATGGCTATTAGATGGCAAATAGTAGGTTATAAAAGAAATTCTTACGATCTCCCACTTCGTCGGCATGGCACTTTATTAGGTGATAGTATATGGCCAAACTATAATGTTTATTTAACTCAATTATGAACTTGGAGTTAGCTCAGAATTAAAAGCTTTAGCCATGGATCATGATGGTCATGTTCTAAATCTAATTTGAACATTTCTTTTCAGGTATTACAAGATTAAATAATTTTAAACAAGCTTCTTTATATAAGACTCTTTATAAATGAAATTTCATTTAGGGTCCAAACCTTATAGTGTCCCGTGGACTAAAAACAGTTGGTCCTTATGTGGAAAAAGTAAATTGTATTGCACCTTAAATTTCCAAATCCAAATAAAGCATCCATGTTATAGATATTCAAACAAATATTTCAAGAGCCTATCAATCCCATATCTTCCTCACGATTCTTACATGACTTAGTCGACAATCCTTTAATCATATAGAATCTACTTTTATGAGAGCTTAACACTAATATGCTCAAATAACAACTTTATACTAGCTCTTTAATGTAAATTCTGACAAGGTACTTTTTACCAATGTGCTTGTTTTTGCTTTCGTTTGTGTTATTCTTAATTCAAAAAGTAATACTACAGTTGATTTATCACAATAAATCTTTAAGGCTAATTAATGAAATGGGATTAACAACTTTAAGCCTTGTGATAATTAAATTCCTTAACAGATTGCTTGTGATCTGACCTCATGACATGCTATGACTTTTGCTTTTGGTCTTGCATGGAAAATCCATATCATTGCATACAATTAAGATACCATCATATGCATGGAACCAAATATATAAAGTTAATCTCACTGATCAAGATATATACATTGATTTACAATATTCTTTGTTGGGTCTAAGGTTTTGGTATAACTTTGAATTATTTTGATGATAACAAAACTTTTAAATTAAATTTATAAAAATATTAAATTAAAATTAATTAAATATTATTTATTACCTTATTTCATTAAAAGTTATTTAATTTATTTTTAATAGGCAACAATAATTATTAAAAGAGAAATAAAATAAATCAAAATGAAGCATTGTGTTAATATATAATATTTTGATTGGGTTATTCTATCTAAATCAATTGATTAGGCTTCATATTATTTATTTTTTTATTGGGCTTTTTAATATGATTGTACTTATAATTTATTTGGGTTATAATATTTGAGATTATTATTTAGCTTTATTATATCTTGTTTGACCTTGTCAATTTTCACACTTTAATACAAAAGAAAAGAAAAATTATAAAATGCATTCAAATAAAAATGTGAAATGCTAAAAGAAGTAACAAGATGATTACAGTATTTTTTGTTACAAAAGTCAACATGTGTAGAATATGTTAATTGCATTAAATGAGTCTTGAAAGCCTTAAAATTATATATTATTTCTATTTTGGAAAACATAACGTGGTTTAAGCAAATGAGAAAATATATAATATCTCTATCAATTATTTTCATTGTTAAAGTTAACTATATGTAATGCTTTGTGCAGTAAAAGAAAATGCTCATATCATGTCTAAAACTCACTTAATTTAAATTGATTTAGTCATTATAAAAGATGGAAATAACCTACCTAATTGAAAGCTAAATCTATAATGTGTAAATAGGAGAAAAATATTAAAATATTTTTATTCTTTTTAAAAGTCAAAAGTTTCTAAATATATATAAAAGTTCTACATATTATATGCATAACATGTTATATTATATTATGTGAAATATAGCTTTTTATCAAACTTGTCAAGGGCATTTATTATGTGTTGATTTAAGAAAAGTAAAGCAAAGCAAAGTGTCAATTTTTCTTTCTTTGCAATTATTGGAACGATAACAAGAATGAAAAAAAGTAGAGCCTATGCAAATTTCTCAATAAAAATTATCGCAACAACTATAATCAGTGGAGCTAAACTTTAAAGTTTCTATATAAATGAAAAAAGATAAATAAAAGAAAGTAGAATAGTAGCATAGAATGAAAAGAAAAATTATATTATAGTTCTATTTTGATATCTTCATTTTATTTGAACTAAATTTCTAATATTATCTAACTTGAGAAAACTTTAAAAAAAGAATGTGTTTATTGTAATCTCTTTTTAATAAGAGTTTCAAATTTATTATCATATCATTTTGTAAAATGAGTTTATCACCTTAGTGAAAAACCCTTAAGAAAAATGAGTTTATCATTGAGTATTGTATTAGTTTGAGGTGAGTTAATAATCCTTATGTTGATAGTAAGTATGATAAAATCATTATTACCACAATATTGTTTTAAAGATTAAATAAAAATTCTTTAAAAAGGTTTAAAAGGACTGAACGTAAGCTAAAAGTTGAACTAGGATACATTTAATTGTATTTTTCTTTCCTTAACTATCTCTCTTTTATTGTTTTGTTCTTAAGGCTGTTTGAAATTTGAAAGTCGTTGCCTTCTCCACTTTTGTATATGCTTAGCTCCTCTACCTTCACCTAGCCATGTAGGTCCTTCACTTTCACCTCATCACCTAGTTCTTTCACATTCGCCTAACCATGCAAGTCCTCCACTTTCATATCATCATACAACTCCTTCACCTTCTATATATCTAAAATTTGGAGGTCGCTTACTTTTCCACTTCTAGTAAAATTGATTGTTGTTTTATTATATATATATATACATTTGTGTGCTTCTTTTACTCACTCTTTTACATTCTGTCTATTACTATTTTCTTGCTTCACTTTATATATGTTTGAGAATTGGAGGTCATTGTCTCCTCCATTTTTAAATTGACAAAAAATTTAAATTATTTAATTTATTACACATCACATTTATTCACTTTTTTTTTAAGTGTGATTATCATTCATGTGTTAAAAATACATTATATATGACCAATGGCTTTGTGCCACAATGGCACCAGCCCCTGCTTATAGGCAGAGGGTTAAGGGTTTGAACTCCCACTTCCCCTCCCCAATGGGTCATCACACTCCCTTTGTAACAATATATATATATATATATATATATATATATATATATATATATATATATATATATATATATATATATATATGAATCTTGTTACCATCAAATAGAAGCAATTCAAGTTTATATATAGATCCCATTAACTTACTAAGTGGATTTCCTTATCTTAAAAAAATTTTCAAGAAACCTAAGTTGAGCAGCATTTTACCTTATTTTCATTATGTGCTTATGCACACTTTTGTATAGTAAAATATCATGCCTAAAATCTTTTTATTAGAGAGTTAGCCATAAGCCCATAAGTCATTACTTACATGAAGTCCGTAACCTTGTCATGGTTAGAAATGAATCCATGCTCTTTTGCTTATATCTGACTTCATGAATATTAAGTAGTGATGATTAGATCCCTCCCACCATTCTAATTCCATGATAGTTCATTCTCTAGAAGTGTCAAATTATCATGGTCCAAATATACATTCAAAAATTAAGAGAACTTGCTCTTGCCAAAAGTAGCTCTTGCTTAATCATGTAAAAATAATATGCACAAAACAATGGAACTTAATTAAGACAATATGTTCAAGTTCAGTTTATATACATATTATTCATCTCATTTTGCTCCATATGAATGGCACATCTATAAGATAAAAAGTAGCCCTTTAGGCTTCTTACTACTAGCCTCTGATAGAAACCGATACTCCCATTTATATTAGTGTAACCCATATAACTTTACTTCCACACTTGATCATGGCTTTTAATGGCTTTTTATTAACACATTATATGCTGTTATAAACTCCATAATAACAAGCATATTGCCTTCCTTCCAATAGCTTTTAAGCCATCCTTCTACAAGGAAAATTTACTATTCGATCAAACCAATAATGACTCTACATCCCTTAAGATTTCGATATCATTAAACTTAATTGAAAAAAAAAAAGTACAGCTCATAATACAACTGCTAATTGCATATTGAAATAAATTATAGCATCTACCTCACTTTCTTATATGCAGATATAATTTAATTAAAAAAATATACGATTTATTCTAACCAAAACAGGAAAATTACAAAAAGAATAAAAAGAATACATGATAGCATACAACCAAAGGTTGAGTCTTGCAATATTATAACAACTACTAACATTGGATATCTTATGATAATAGAAATTTGTGTCATAAAATGAATTCCAACTTTGTGAGCAACAACCAAGTAAAATATAACAATATTGATGAGCTTACAAAAATAAAAATAAATATATCAAAAGCATATATATTTGAGATATTTTAATAGGAACTTAAATATTTACCACCATCGTTTTTACTATTCACTAGCTCTGTTTGTGGGGTTAAAGAAGAAATTACCTCTATATATCTGAAATATAAAGTCAAGTCTGTTGAGAAGTCTTTGGATACAACAAATCCTTATTGACTCAAAAAGGAATGAGAATAAACAAACTAAGTAGAGATTAAAAGACAAAAAATTGCTCTAATATCAAATGTAAGGAAGTTCTAATAAATTATGTAGGATCGAACACATACCTAAATTCATAACTTTGACAAAATAGTCGAGGAAAAGAGTAGAAAATGTTTCAGAGTGCTTCTAGCCCATGGTCTTAGAACTTTTGAATGTTTTGATATACAAGCATATATATATATATATATATATATATATATATTTCTATGTATAGGAACCCCTTCAACTTTGCAACCTAATAATTTTATTCCATCATAAAAACTAATTCATTATTTGTGGCCCCAAATAAACTCCCCCATTCCTATGATGAACCATTATAAAAAATGGCTTCGAAAAGACCACACTGAGCCATTAAAATTCCTACAGCTCCTTCTTATTGTATAAATGTGTTCATATTTTATGAGCAAAAAGTATGAAATAATGTGGTGTAATATATATAATATGATAAATGATAAGGATGTCGTAGACTTTTCACTTTTTGGGATGTCCAGGACAGTCGTGGTCCATGGAGGGGGGAATATGTAATCTCCAATTGTGTTATTTTGTTATATGGCAAGTTTTGAATGAGAATACACACACACAGGAGCAAGCATATGTTTCCTTTTTGGCTATAATGTGAGAATATATTTTGTTTTAATATAAAATAGATAACTTTTCGTTCGCTAAATCCACTTCATCTTAAAGGTTTCACTGTTCCTTAGCATTCTGGGAAAACATGAGAACATGATCATTGGAGTTCTGATAACTTTAGACAATAACTAACTTTTCCTAATGGTAAAAGAAATTTGAAACAAAACCGCGTTACCAAAAATATATATATATCTTGTTTCTAAGTTGAAAAATTTGGTGGCCGCAAATGATGTTAAAAATTTAAAATAGTAAACTATTTAAATGAAGTTAAAAACAATATGCAAAGAAATTAATATTCTATTATTTTATTTTATTTTAGAATTAAGATATCTATTTATAGGCTTATAAATAATTAAAATATAAGAATAAATTCTAACTAAATATAAAAAATTACGAAAATTAACTACTACTTGATTTAACTAAAAATTCAATAAAATTTCAAATTTTTAGCTAACAAATTAACTAAAAAGATTTTATAAAAATTAATTACGATAATTTTGAATTATATTTCTAATACTTTATCTTGATTCAAAGTTGCAAAAATTCAAATTTCATGAAGTACTTCTTTTCACGTTTTTAGATTTATAAAACACTTCTTTTCATTTTATATCTCATTATCTTATTGATACATTTTCTTATCAATTTTCAATTGTTGGAACATTTCTCACCAACCTTAGATTTTCAGCCACTTCCACTATATTTGTTTGTTCTTCTTCTCAAATGAGGTATTTTTCTTTCATCTTGAATTCACTCTTATAAGTCAAGACTTTTTAGATGAATTTTTATTTTAACAGCTTATACTTGATAGTTTTTACTATTAAAAATTTGATGTAAGAGAATTGACGTATTATTAGAAGCCATGAGGTTTAACCACTCATAAGTTTTTTAAGATTTATAAGAGCTCTGATATCATGTTGGAAATTTAAAGTAATAGATTATTTGAATGAAGTTAAAAAAAATGTACAAATAAGTTAATATTCTACTACTTTACTTTATTTTAAAATTAAGATGTATATTTATAGACTTCACAAATAATTAAAATATAAAAATAAATGATAACTAAATGTATAAAATTATGAAACTAACTACTACTTGATTTAACTAAAAATTAAATAAAATTATAAATTTTTAACTAATAAACTAACTAAAAAGATTTTACAAAAATTAATTACAATAATTTTAAATCACATCTCCAACAAATGGCAGAGGTGGGTGTGCTCGCTAGAATATTATTGAAAAACAAAATGAAGAAAATTGTTATAGAATGTCAATAGCATAAGTAGAATTTCTTGTCAAATCTATACTTACATTTATCAAATTTACAACGTTTATACTTAACACTTTGAAATAAAAATCAATATAAGGACAAAACATATCGAGAAACAGAAAGAGACTCGCACAATAGAATAGAAACCAAAAAGCCTATTATATATATAAAGATTATAGCAAACTGTATGATTTTGAAGTTGGAAGTAGATGAACATGAATAGCGTGGTGTATCTCGAATTGTGTGCGAACATTTTTTTTATTTATCTCTTTTTTAAAATTTTAATTTGAGGGGCCAGGGCCCATCTTTAATTTTCTTAGAAGATATAAAAAATTATTTGATTTGCATAAAAATAATTTTAACATCATCACCCTTAAACATATGGTCAAATAATATAATAAAAGGTTGAGCATTAATTAATAATGAATTTAGAAAAAAAAAAAAGTAAAATTGGAGAATAAAAGAAGTGAATAATGGAATCGAGCAGCGTGAGATTGAATAGTGAATTGCTAGCAATGATGCTATATGTTATTATCAATTAAAATAAGTAGCTAAAGGCTGATTACTATTATTGCATGAAATCTAAACCACTCAATGTGTTTATATCTACTTGCTACCACTTTAGATCCGTGGGACCCCTTAGGTGCTTAATAAAAGTCTAATGCTTCATAGAAGTGGCAAAGCTTATAAAAAAATATTTTTTATCTTAATTATATACCCTTTTAGGAAAAGTAAAATGAGATGAAAGAAAAAATAAAAATAAAAACCTACTAGCCACCACAAAAAAGAAAAGGGTAAATTATATCAATTTTTTAATTTTATTGAAATTATATAATTTTTTATTTTTAAAAAATATATAAATTTTTTTTGAAACAAAAAATAATGTTAGACTTTAGTCTAATTTTAAAATTTTTAACCAAAATATCCTCTATTTAAATATCTTTTC
Source organism: Erythrophleum fordii (assembly GCA_032878935.1). Lineage (NCBI taxonomy): Eukaryota > Viridiplantae > Streptophyta > Magnoliopsida > Fabales > Fabaceae > Erythrophleum > Erythrophleum fordii. The sequence goes on along the minus strand of JAVQMF010000023.1, from coordinate 733,523 downwards.
AATTAAAAAAATATGTATTTAAGTTAATTGAGGATATTTTAGTTAAAAAATTTTAAAATTAGATTAAAATGTAAAATAACTTTATATTTTAGAAAATATTTATATATTTTTAAAAATACAAGAAATGTCTACATAATTTTAGTAAAACTTAAATAAGGTATATATAATTTATTCTAAAAAAAATAGAAAACATTAGTTAACAAGCATGTATGTTATGGCCAAAAGAAAAAAAGTATGAATGTAACAAAGTCTATATTTAAAAAGTGCAAATTAATCGTAAACTTCCTTTGTTTCTTATTTTACCTCCAATTGCAATACAAGTATTAATTAGCCCCAAAAAAAAAAATCTATACATGACTCATGCATGTATATGGTTCTTCTGTAAAATAAATTATATATTATTTGACGATAAGTAACTTACACATTTGGACCTTTTAAAGTGAGTGAAAAATGGTTGATAAAAAAATAATTATTCAAATTTTTATAATCATAAACAACATGATAAGTACTTAAGAATGTGCAAAGATAATCAATTTATTAATTTTCTATAAACAATTATTTACTTTTATTTATTCTAAAGCGCACGGCTAAACCATAACTTAATTGATGAAAGGACCCAACCTAAGAAGGCCTGCAAATTTTTTTAACTCAAACAGAATAATTATAATTTTTTTTATAAAATATCATTAGGCAAAATTAGCAATGATATAAGATACAGTAGGTAAGAGCTATTGTCTTTGATCATAAGATTTTAAGGCTAACATTCATTTGCACTGATCACATCCTCGGGCTTCTTATTTTCTAGTAATAAAAAGTCATCTTAATTGAATTATTTCATCCCAATGATTAGATAGACATTTTTTTTAAAGTTCTTTTCAAACAAACACACTTATAATTATAACACATAAAAATGAAATTTTTTTCTTGCAAAATTCTTAAGAATATATTTGTGAAAACTTTGATTTTTCAAATGTTTAAGAACAATAAATATAAAATTTTAAAATTTATATATTTTATGTGTATTAATAATGAAGGAATATTACAATACTCACATGCCAGACGTTACTTAAATATTTTTCGGTGATCCATTTAAGTATGTTCAACCTATTTTATAATTAATGTGATTATATGAATCCGTTTTATTTATGGTTTTGAGTCAAATCTTAATTTCAAATTTTCTAAAGAGACAATTTTGTTTACTCAAAATGTGGTTCTAAAACTGAACCACCGTCATGCACGAGTGAAGTATCAAATATTAAAATCAAAATTTTAATTTGGTTTAAATTTTAATGTTAAATAAATTTATTTTATATATATATATATATATATATATATATATATATATATATATATATATATAAACCGTGGTTTGGAATGTTGTTAATTTGTTATTGTTCATAATATTGCATAATGTGCACTGTTGGTGAACTGTATATCCGTCTTTTTTTTCAAAAAAAAAAAATTGCTAGGTCTCACGTTATCCTTTTTTCTTTTTTGATAGAACTTACATTTTTTTGAAAAACCCTTGAATCTTCAGGGGTTATGCTAGTTAAATAATAATAATAATAATAATAATAATAATAATAATAATAGTAATAATAATAATAATTCATTTTCTTTTCTTGGTATTAAAAAAATAAATTATACGAAATTTTCTTAAATTTTATTAAAATTATACAGAATTTTTTATTTTCAAAATATACAGGAATTTTTTTAAAAAAAGTTATTCAATAATTTACTTTAATTTAAAATTTTTTTATTAAAATATCTTTTATTAATCAAAAAATTACAAGTTAAAAAAATAAAATGAAAGATATTTTGATCAAAAAATAAAAAAATATAAGATAATTTTTATTTAAAATTTTTATATTTTTTTAAAAATAAAAAATTATATATTTTTAACAAAATTTAAAAATTCTATGTAATTTATTAGGAAAAAGCCCCACTGGATGACTAGGTGGAACGCACCTCACGTGAACACCACCCTCCAAGGATCCCCTTTTTTGTTCATCCCATTGAGACCCTTGCCATGGACATCCCATCATTATCTCTTATTTTTGTATTCTGACCCACAAGCATATGGGCCCCTCTTTTGTCTCGAATTACTACTCTTCATCTGCATCATCTCCAATACACACTCATCTTATTTGTATAGGCGCTTAAATTAAATAAATAAAATCAATTTATGGTAATAAATAGAAAATTTTCATTTTTTAGAAAAATAAACAAAAAGGTCTTAACAATCATATAATCTCTAATTAAATAATTTAAATAGTCAATAAAACTTTATTTGGCAAGTGTGTCAAAATAAAATATATAATCTTTAATAGAAAATTATTTTATTTATTATATAATTAATTCATAGATTATATGTACTTAAAATTTTTACTTCAATAATTTTTATTATGAATAAATAAACATATTTAATTACTTTAAATATAAATTTTAATAAAAATTACACCCTACACACATAAAAGATAAATTAAACACAAAGAATTTAAATTATTTCTTATAATTTTATAAAAATTACATAAATATTCTACATTAATGATGATTTTAATATCTTTATATTTACTATATACACTAAATTACATAAGCTTCTTTATTTTTAAAATATATGTAGATCTTTGCTTAAAATAAAAGTTACTTTATATTTTAATTTAATTTTAAAATTTTTAACTAAAATATCCTTCCATAATCTAAATATATTTTTTTAACTAAAAGAAATTTTAAATAAAAAGTATTTTAGTTTAAAAAAATTAAAATTAAATTAAATTATAAAATATTTTTTATGTGAAAAGAAGTTTATATATAGTTTAAAAATAAAGAGAAAATTTATGTAATTTTCACAAAATTTAAAAAATTATGAAATTTATATTATTTATATATTTTGATAATTAAATATAATTTTGAACATGAATGTGTTGACACGTGGATGGTGATAAACCATAGTCTTGGAAAGACTATGATGTAGCTCATATGCTTTGAAATGACAAAGGAAGAGGTAGCGTCCTGCATAAAAAACAAACATTTGTTCCTTAGAGAGCGCAACCTAATAAACAAGCAACCCATCTCTAAGGTAAGCGTGCACAGACAGGCAAAATAATAATGGGAAGCTTCAAAAAGCAACGCAACAAAATTATTGAATATTCAAACCTAAATGTTTCTGTGTTTCTAGAGCATGTTTATATATATATATATATATATGCCTTATTTTATTTGGGCAGGTTTTATATTTTATTTGAGTTTTTTATTTGGGCAGGTTTTATATTTTATTTGAGTTTTTCGAAAATTTACAGAAATTAAATCATAGCTCATCTATGATAAACTCCATTTCTTAACTCATCAGATGATGCTAAGCTAAAAGATCGGTATGAAAACTTTTTTATACATAAACAAGAATTCGGCTTAGAAAATAAATTCAAATAAAATTACATGACTTCGAAAATGGTAACATCTACCATTTATTAAATTATGTTAATCCCCTTTAAAGTTTTGTTAAATTATTATTTAAAAATTATACACTTAAATTTTCTAATATATATATATTATAGAAATATTCCCCTTTAATTTATATTATGTTAAAGAAGTTAATTTTCTGCACAATATGAAACTATAATTTTGTACTTAATATGATAGTAATAGCAACTAAATTGATGATAAGCTCAAATATAAATATGTGATGAGGAATAAGTAAAATGGTCGCATCCTTTAGATACAGGTAAAATTTAGGTTTAAATCTAAGTAGTATGGTAGCTACCCCAAACCCCTAATATATATATATATATATATGCTTTTATTTATATATACATTATATATACTAATCAATATAATATATTTTATAAAAATTAAAAAGTCAAAATTACATTCTGTAGATTTTGAATTATATTAATAGTTATTTGAGATATTTTATTTTTTGGTGTAATTTTACATTAATATATATTTTTTAAAAAAAATCTTCAACTTAAGATAAATATGTTTACTTTAAAATTATGTCAGGTAAATATGTTTACTTTAAAATTACTTTAAAAATAATTTTCGAGTATTAATAGGATTTACTTGTTAAATATGGGTCAAAGAAAAGAATTATAGTATACAACTTATAGCTTACCTATAATTATCCATAGCTGTGATTTTATTTTTAATTAATTAAAAATTCTTATTTTTAAAAGAAACATATATTGTGTATAAAGTTGACTTATTGATAAAAAATAAATTGGAATGAAACTAAGTATAATTTTTAAAATAGGAGAAGCTTTAAGTATAATCTAACTAAACTTCAATAGGGATTGATGTAATATACTATCTATTCTAATTTATTTTAAAAAATTATTATAATATTATAATTCATGTACCATTAGTTTATTATATAAATAAAAATATTGATAAATGACAAGATTTACATATAATTGTTAAGTATTTCTAATTAATTTTTAATGAAAAATAAATAATTTTATGATATCACTTGTAGAATATATAAATTTTTTGTTGATTTGATAAATAATATATTCAAAATAATAATTCATTGATTTAATGGCCAAAATATTTACAACCTAAACATAGCACATACCGCAAATAACAAATGATAGTGTAAGATGACCCAAAAACAAAACAGTTTGATATTTTTTTGCAAATTCATATCATTGAATTTTTTAATAAAAAGGTGTTGTCATATATTATACTTTTATTTAAAAAAATAATGAACATTTTGAAAATTTTAGCCAAGACTTGTCCACCAATAAATGAGGGAATTAGTACGATCGAACGGTGAATGAATTGCAACCGTGAGATCATGCATGAGCGTGTTGAATCATAGCCGTTTAAATACTAGACTACCAGCTTACTAATAGTCAACACTCTGTCAGCTTTCCCAAAAAAGAGAGCGCCTTTCTTTAGCTGTGACTCCCAGAGCACTCCGCTACCACTACCACCTTTCTCTTCTCTTCTCCCCTTCATTCATGGCGGTCGCGAAGCTTTTTTCTCTCTACATTTTCATGTCCCTCTTCTTCTTCTTCAGCTACCACACTAATAAATCCAGTGTCTTTGCAGACTCTTTGCCTTCTTCTTCCTCCTCTTCTTCTTCGGATGTCGAGCTTCTCTTGGGTAAAATCAGAGCTCCTCTTCAAGGTAACACCGAGAACTTCGTTTTGTCTTCATGGAATTCCTCTATACCACTTTGCCAATGGAGAGGACTCAAATGGGTTTTCTCAAATGGCTCTCCTCTTTCATGCAATGACTTGTCTTCACCACAATGGACCAATCTTTCGCTCTTCAGAGACCCCTCTTTACATTTACTCTCTCTTCAACTTCCTTCTGCGAATCTCTCTGGTTCGCTCCCTAGAGAGATTGCAGAATTCCCTATGCTTCAGAGTCTCTATCTCAACATCAATTCGTTGAAAGGGACAATCCCTCTTGAGCTTGGGTATAGTTCCTCGCTGTACGATGTCGTTTTGGATGACAATATGTTGAGTGGAGCTTTACCCCCATCGATCTGGAATTTGTGTGATAGGCTCGTTTCCCTTAGACTCCATGGCAATTTGCTTTCTGGGTCTCTTCCTGACCCGGCATTGCCCAACTCTTCTTGCAAGAATCTGCAGTCTCTTGATTTCGGTAACAACAAGTTTTCTGGGTTTTTTCCTGAATTCATTACACATTTTGGTGGGCTGAAACAGCTTGACTTGGGGAATAATATGTTTATCGGTTCAATTCCTCAGAGCTTAGCTGGGCTAAGTAGGCTTGAGAAATTGAATCTTTCTCACAACAATTTTAGTGGGGTTTTGCCTATTTTGGGTGAATCATCCAAATTTGGTGTGGAGGTTTTTGAAGGGAATAACCCTGGCTTGTGTGGGCCACCTTTGGGAAGTTGTAGTGGAACTTCTAGATTGAGCTCTGGTGCAGTTGCTGGTATAGTTATCACTCTTATGACTGGAGCTGTGGTTTTAGCTTCTTTGCTTATTGGGTATATGCAAAACAAGAGGAGGAAGGGTAAGGGAGAGAGTGAAGATGAATTGGAGGAAGATGAAGATGATGATGAAGAAAATGGTGGTGGTGGTGAAGGGAAACTTATGCCGTTCCAAGGCGGCGAGAATTTGTCATTAGATGACGTGTTGAATGCCACGGGGCAAGTTATGGAGAAGACATGTTATGGGACTGTTTATAAGGCAAAGCTTGCTGATGGAGGAACCATTGCTTTGAGGTTATTGAGAGAAGGTAGCTGCAAGGATAGGGCTTCGTGCTTGCCAGTGATTAAGCAATTGGGAAGGATTCGACATGAGAATTTGATTCCTTTGAGAGCCTTCTATCAGGGGAAGAGAGGAGAGAAGCTCCTTATTTATGACTATCTCCCTCTCAGAAGTCTTCATGATCTTTTACATGGTACGTTCAATATAAAGTAATCTCCTATTAATTTCCTTTCACCACTTATATTTTCCATTGGTCTATATGCTTACATGGCGTCCTGTATTGCAAGGCACTTTCAGTTTGATTCAAGTAACCAGTTGCTTGAAGTCCCTGATTTCTTGTCAAGTGTCTAATTTGATCAAAGATTTCTTCAATTCAAAACATTTATGACACTTGGAACTATTTCAAAACTAGAATTGAAATGTGAAGAGATGATTTCTTCAGCCTTAGAAGAAAATTAATTGCCCCATGATGGAAAAAATACTGTTTATGGAGATCATGGGGTTTAGTTACTTACACTATTTGAGTTTAATCAAATGCCTCTAACAAATTTTTTCATAAGAGCAAGATCATTGGCAATTTGATCAGAGCCCTGTGTCAATGATGTTATTCTTGTTATCCAGATTTTGTAATACAAGTAAGTCCATGACATAGGTCATTGTTGGAGTTACTTTGTCTTATTATCCTATAATAATGGTTGCTTGACCCCCCTTTGTGTCCATCTTGATTTTACTAAACAGTCATTCTAAATATAGTTTAGATAGCTGAATGTCTAATTCCATTAGGAGGAAGCCAAAAAATGCTTGGCTTTATTCTTCTGGGAATGGAGGACAGGATTCATTTACCATTATTATAGGTATTCGAGCATTGAATTCTATTAGTAGAGTCACTATTTTTCCGATCTCCAAATAGCTTGATGTAGTGTGTTTCATTTTCTTAGAGATAAGAAGAAAGAATATAAATGCAAATGACATGTTGATGAAGTTAAATAGCCGGTTGGCTTTAGTATGTCAGAGACTATAGCTTGACATTGACCATAGTGTTACAATTTTAACATCCTACTACAGAAACTAAAGCAGGAAAACCAGTGCTGAACTGGGCTAGGCGGCACAAGATTGCATTGGGCATAGCCAGGGGCCTAGCATATCTTCATACGGGACTTGATGTTCCAATCAGTCATGGGAATGTACGATCCAAGAATGTGCTAGTGGACGATTTCTTTGTTGCCAGGCTCACTGAGTTCGGGATCGACAAGCTAATGATTCCTGCTGTAGCTGATGAAATGGTGGCACTCGCTAAGACTGATGGCTACAAGGCTCCAGAGCTTCAAAAGATGAAGAAATGTAACTCCTGGACCGATGTTTATGCGTTTGGCATTTTACTGTTGGAGATTTTGATCGGGAAGAAACCTGGAAAGAACGGGAGGAATGGTGAGGTTGTGGATTTGCCTGCAATGGTGAAAGTAGCAGTTTTAGAGGAGACAACAATGGAAGTGTTTGATGTGGAACTTCTGAAAGGGATAAGGAATCCTATGGAAGATGGGTTGGTGCAGGCATTGAAGGTAGCAATGGGTTGCTGTGCCCCAGTGGCTTCGGTGAGACCAAGCATGGAGGAAGTTGTGAGACAGTTGGAGGAGAATAGGCCAAGGAATAGGTCTGCTTTATACAGCCCTACAGAAACAAGAAGTGGGAGTGGCACCCCTTTTTGAAATTTGCATGTCAAAAGGTGAATTAGATTATGTGCTTTTATTTATGCTGTGTATTTTTTATTTTTGGGGTCTTTTTGGGATGTATTTTTAGTGGAAGATCTTGATTTTTTAAAATCTGAAGAATGTATTTTTAGAAATGGGTAATCCAATCTCTAATTTATGGGTGTCGAGACGAGTCTAAATCATATTGAAAACTCATATATAGTTGGATTGAATTTTATGTTTTGGAAAATAGTTACTTATATATCAAAATTTGAATGGTTGGATTACTTAATTTTTAATATTAGAGGAGTGTAATAAATATTCCTCGCATAAAAGAAAAACGAATATTCCTCATTTTGCCATGATGGATTTGCTGCAATAAATGTTCCACATTGAAATGAAAATTTGAAAGGAAATTAGTTGTTATTTAACTGAATGATCGCATGTTAAACAATATCATAACGTTTGCATCCTTGTCTCCCTGCCAAATTCTAACAGCCCGTTTGATATAATAGTGGGAAAAAGATTCATTTTATAATAAGAGTATGGAAGTTATTATACACGAGGTTGGATAATATTTATTGTATTTTTATAATTATTATTTAATAATACTTTTTTTATTATTTTTAAAAATAAAAAAATAAAAATTATTTTTTTATTGATAAAATTACGTTTTTACTTTTAATTTTAATCTGTATTCTTAATAATTCTGCATAGTAAATAGCATTTTAATTTGGCATGAGAAGGTATGAGATTAAATATACTTACACACTATTGTATTTTTGTTATAAAATGTGATCTTTGTCAATTTAATTGTTGAATTATAAATAAATTGTCATATTGATCCTGTGTTTTGTTTTGTTTTTTTTTAATTTTGCTAAAAAATGGTAGACATCAAGGAGTATGTAATTAGAGTTTATTTTATCTTTAAAAATATGTTGTTCATTGATCTAAGTATATTAACAAATGATAAAACAACTACGGATCAATGTAAATATGAGCATCATATTCATTATATATATATATATATATATATATATATATATATATATATATATATATATATATATATATATAAAGCTACTCCAATGACAATAATTATGAGAAATTCATCTCGTAAAATTGAGTTTAATTGAAACTGATGTCAACGAATCTTAATTCACTGGAAATTATCAATAAAGTTCTCCCTCCCCCCCCCCCCCCTTTCTCTTCGAAAACCACAAAAAACAAAAATAAAAAATAAAAATTCATTGAGATTTTAGATGACATTTGGTTGAGAAACTGACGTCAAAGTATTGAGATTAAATGGACCAAAGCAGTCTTTTGTTTTATTTTTATTTTTTTTAACTCTAAATTCTTGATAACGAGTATTTACCAATTTGTTCGTTGGATTATCCAAGGGTTTCATATAGGAAGAAGATCCTATTCTATGCTACTTTGCACAGCACAGCAACTTAATTTTTTATTATGAAGAGTTAAAAATCCATTCTTTCATTTTTTACTTTAATCCTTTTTTTCTATTTTAATTTTTTTATATCATGAAGAAAGCAAAAAGAAAAAAGAAATATAAAATTAAGACAATCTTTTAATCTCTACCAAACATGCAGTTCTATTTAGTAGAATATTATATTCATCCTATATTTTATTTTATTTAAAATAAAAAAGGATCAATTTTTTTTTTTCAAAAAAAGGACATCTAGATGTTCAATTCTTCAAAATAAAAGGCTGGGATCTTGTGTAACTCTGCAAAACAACACGGTAGAGGATGAAAACGCGTTTCATAAGACATATAGCTTGAGAACCACGTTCTCACATAACAGTATGGGTTTGGAGTTATTACTTTAATATATTAACAAATCTAAACAAGAAATTTTTTTTTAAAATAATTAAATTAAAATAAAATAAAAATTTGCATAAAGCCTAAATCAAAAGTGAATTCAATTTACCCTTTTCTCCGTCAAAAAAGAGAATTCACCCTCTAATTCAGTTAAACGTTGTTTTATCCCCCCCAACAAAAAAAATGGCTAATACTATATTGAGTGTCTATAATTGCGGAGTTTTTCTTTTTAATTATTATTAATGAAAATTTTTCCTCTCTTTGGCTGAGAGTTTTAACTATAAGATTTATTTTGTTTTATTTGTTTGAAAGTATAGCGCTGGTATGGGTGTTGTTCTTTTGTAGATAGGAGAAATTGATTGTGCAGAACTATATAAAGTAATTACTAGTTCTAATTCTTCTTCCAATTGGAAATATTCTACTTGCCAAAGAATATTTTACATATTCATAATAATTTTCAGAGTAAATTATTTAGATTTTTCTAAGATTTGTTGAAATTATATGAATTTTTAATTTTTAAAATATATATAAAATTCCCTTAAAATAAAAATTTGTGTTACACTTTAGTTTAATTAAAATTTATTAAAACATCCTCTATTAATTTAAGTATATAAAATTTTTTAACTGAGATAAATACTTTCTATGAAAGCTATTTTAGTAAAAAAATTTAAAATCAGGCTAAAATATATATTTCAAAAATAAATAAAATATTTATGTAATTTTAAAAAAAAACTCAATAGAAACTCATGTAATTTACTCTAATTTTATTAATATTTCTTCCACATGTATTCATTGTCAAGCAAATATGACTGCAAATTAGCTATAGCCTAATCAGCCATTAAGAAAATGTGCCTTTTAGTTGAGTTTCATCACTCCATTTTCTTTGACATCTATTCTTGATAGTTTAGTTTTGGAAAAGGTTAGTTGATGTTTCATATATTCTCTTAATTTTTTATCCTATACATTATTACATCTAGTGTTTGTTGTAATGAAATATCTTTTAGAAGAAATAACCGCTATTACGTTTCCAAGTCGAATATGTGTTTGTGTTAAAGGGTCAAGACAAGATAAATTTCTCAAAATAAAGAGAAATTAAATATTTGACTTTAAGAAAATTAATTAAAAAAAGGAGTTAGTTGTTATTTACTCAAAGATTATACGGATTTAAGTAGTAAATTTTATCTTATTATGATTACTATAATAAAGTTTTGTTACCTTAGAACTTGACATAGTGAAAATACACGAACACAGAAAAATTGAACAAAAATTTCAAAGATCAAAATTAAAAAAATTTATTTATGAAAACCATCGTCAAGCTGAACAGAAAAAAATATTTATATGTTTGTCTTAATTAATTTCTAAAAAATAAATGAAAATATATAAAATATATTTCAAAAAAAGAGAGAAAAATGCTAAAACAATCCTAAAATGCATGAAAATTAAGGATTTTGAGTTTGAAAATGACCTCAATCGAGTAAATTGGGGTTAAAACGATGAAGGGCTCTAAATATGTGACAAGTTTCGAGACTTCATGCATTGAAAGTTATGGCCACTTGAAGTCAGGGTACCTATTTGAGCTGTCTTTTAAGCTTGTAATGCTATATGTTTTATAAACAGTTTTGTTAGAAGTTACATGTGAGACTTTGTGTTCTTTCATCAATGATAGACTCATAATATTTTAATAAATTAAAATTTTGGGATGGATGCAGGTGGTGTTTGCACCTGCGTCCGGATTGCCTGCACTGGGAAAAAAGCAGTACCAACGTGACACTATCCATACAGCGTCGTTTTGGGGCATTAATTTTGGCTAATCCAATGGCAAATTTGGGCCATTTGGTGTTGTTCATTTGGCACAAGAAGACGAATTCTTCTGCCAAGAAAACGTTAGACAGAAGTAAGGATTGAGGGTTTAGATGAAGCACAATATCTCTTTTTCCATTGTCTCTATTTTTCTTTTTCTTTTTCTTTTTCTATTATTTGTTAATAAAAATTTGTATATTATGGAATATTATTGCATCTAACATTTGAAGATGAAATGTTGTTTAAGGGTACACATCTGACATATTATTGTATAACAAGAGCATATGGAATGAAGAGCAAGTGAAGATTAATATCCAACATAATTCTATATATTTCATGTTTCTAGCACTATTTAGCCTCCTGTGCTTGTGCTTTAGCATTTGTTTCTACTTTACATAGTAAGCCTTTTTAACATCTCTTGGCATAAAAATAATAACCTTGGGTGATGTGATTTGGCATAATTTGTAGATTGGGGGAGGAAGAAGATTAAGAAATCTAAGGCATAAATTGAGAGAGGAAGAAGGCTTAGAAATCTTAGGCTTCTTTCATTGCATAGAGCTTATGCACATTGAAGGATCAAGAGCCTTGTGATGGAGTGTGATCAAAGGTTGAAAATGAGTTAGATGTTTGCTGAGCTTCAATCCACTATCTCAGGATCTTTCTTTCAAAGGTTTATGTATAAAAATAACAGGTTTTCAATTTTTCCAAATCTTTTATCATTGTTTTTATCATAGGGGGTTCTCTTCTCGGGCACATCTTATTGCTAATTGATTTCATAGGATTTTTGTAATAAAGCTTTGAAATAGATAGTATGAATTGCATCAAATAAATAGTCTAGATTTGCTTGAGTCTTTTTGCCACATGGCACACAGGTGTCTAACAAATCAAATGGACGATTGAGATAACATGCCAAAACATTGCATTTCACTAGCAGCACCAATATACTACTTTTTACGCAATGCAAAGAATTGAAATATGTTTGGACCCACAATGACAAAGAAATTAGTAATGGGAAGCTCTATATTGGGAAAAATGGAAGTTGAAGGAATATTAGTAAGAAGAGTGTGACTTATGTAACCCTGTTTTCATGGTTCTCCACCACTTGAAACAAAGTTGGTCAAATCTCAAATTTTTGAATTTGCACTTTAATGGTGGTTTTGCAAAGAAACAAGACAGTGAGAAAAAAGAGGAATAAAAGAGAGAATAAGAGAGAAAGATGACTAAGGATAAAAAAAAAAAAGAGAGAGAAAATTATTGATTAGATGTGTGAGCATATCCTTTGCATTAAAGGGATCTATAGCATATGATGCAATAAATCCATACTGTCCATATAATCGCCCTATTCTTATGTTGACATGTCACATTTATTTATTTATTTATTTATTTTTATGACTAGAGGAAAAAAGAAAGGTAATAGATACAACAACTCCAAATCCTCCCATTTTCTAAACAAACTCAATACACAATCAACTCCAAATCTAGTCTCTAGTTACCCTCATTATAGTAATTCTCTATAAATCCATCAAGGTCCCCTACTCCTTACCATCACTATTTTCTCCAATGTAGCTACCTGTGACATTTCTTCTTGCCTTGCCATTTTGACTATCTTTTTTAGATCTCCTCACAATCACCAGCCTTTACAATTTTCATCATTATCTCCATATGTAAGGTCATGTTAGCTAATTTTGCCATTTTCTAATGTGATTTTTTACTTTCCTTATTTGATTCCATAATTTTCTTATCTACCATTTACACCATCTCAATTTCATTGATCTAAGTCATGTTTTTCTATTTTATTCAACTTAGCTAATTAAGTTATTTGAATTTTATACAAGTAAGTGAAATGATGCAACTATGAACCAATCGATACAAGTTTGTTTTTTCTAGTTTTCTATTGAACTTTGGTATCCTTAGTTCCAATGGTAATAATTCTTTTCAAAAATTGAATTGTGAATATTAGTATACTATAGGATTTGGTTGAACTTTAGTCCTTTACATAGCAATACTTAATGATCAAGTGTCTAGGTGTAAGCTTCCTTTGCTAAGGTTGTTTATTCTTGATTATGCCTTTCTTTTATATTTTAATGCTTTTTAGTGATTTAGTATTATGGTTTTGATTTGCTTCGTTATGTGGGAATACTAGATTCACATGTTTTAAGAATGTTTGCTATTTGAGTTATACCTTGTACAATGATTTAGCTTTATGCCTAGGGCATTTTTTGATTCAGTTAAGGTGTTTGTAATTGTCAATATTTTGAAAATTCTTTTGATATTAGAAGGAAACTCAATTATATAGCAATATCATTTAATTGTCAATGTTTTGGATTTTTGTTTACCTTTTAGCAAATCTTATATTGGTGAACTTTGAATTTAGCTCAAAGTTTGAGGCTTTATCGAATTTCTTAGTTAACATGCTTAGTTTTTGCATCTGCATCAACATTGTTATTCGTTTAATGGGAACCATTACACAGAGTGTATGTAAAATTTTTCTATAGGTGCATTCTTGAAATGGTTTTATTATATTTGCTTTGTTGTCAACTGTTGTTATTGTTTTTAAGCATTCATTCAGAATTTTTAGAATCTTATAGCATGTAAACCTAGACCTTGTAATTGGTTAACTAATATGGCATTGTTAAATGGAGACTATTAAGCTTTAGGTTTTGGCCTCCCAAGATTAAAGTTATATTATTCATTGAAAAGATTAGTTTTGCATTGTATATTTAGTTTTCAAGCAAAGTGAAAGATAACAATAAAGTGCATTTGTAATAAGGGATTGAAATTTGGTTGAAATATGTGAAATGATGTTGTAAAATTCAGTTGAATATTAATATTTAGTTTAAAATTTAGCACCAAAATGTTGAATTCTTAGTATTGTAAATATTGGTTGAATGCTAATGTATTAAAGTCCTTAAGATGTATTACTATTAAATGTACAGCACATATGCTAATCTAACTTTGAAACGAGACACATACTCCCAAAGTTTGAAGTCTGGTTGATTGCGAAGAACCTAATTATGTAGTTTCATGTGACTAGAAAGTGGTCAAGGGAAAAAAAGTAGCAGAAATGGATAGCAAACAAGGGTTAAGGCAAAGTTATACAGAAAAAATTAGACATCTATTATTTAAAGTTGTATAGGATGTATTATAAATATTTGTAACATGAATCTTTGTTCAATCTACTTTAATATGTTGTGATGGTATCTTTGTTCTTTCCACATAATCTATGCTTCAATATTTGATTGAAATAAATAAATAAATAAATAAAACTCTTGCAAAGTTAATTACCTATCTATCATAAACAAAGATTTGACTATGTATAGCATTTACAAACCAATATACTTCAAATGAGATATACAAAAGGCAATACAAATCCCACTACACTTTATATGCAAAAATTAATACAATCCATATATAAAAACCCATGGACTTCATATACAAAAGTCAATACACTTTATATACCAAAACTAATATGGTCTATATACAAAAACTCATGGACTTCACTGTAATGGAATACCAAATAATGTGGGTGTGTCATACAAGTGTGTAGGACAATCAAGTGACTCCTATATTAAGAAAAGACATAGATCATATAATGGAAATAATAAAAAGCAATATTTTTTGTGATGTTAGTATCATGAATGAACTTACAATCAATGATGTTCTCGATTCTTGTTGGCTCTCATTTACTTCCAAGTATGTATGAGGTGCGAGAATGGAGTTAGCTATTTGTATTTAACTTGAAGATGTATTGACCTATATGTAAGCATTCAAATTATAAGTTCTTAAACGAAGACAATGGATGTGAATTATGTAAATAGTGAAATTAAATGTATATATATATAAACTATAGCTTCTTGTGTTTGCAGCTTTCTTCTAATGAGAGTTTTTCTTGTTCTCTCATGTTGAAGGTCTATCCAATTCATGAAGCATCTTTTATCCTTTATACTAATCCAATTCATGAAGCATTATTTATCCTTTATACTAAGTCTTCTATTAAACCCCTTTGTTTGTGTAGTGAATTTACTAATCAATGCTATAATATTATTGTCTAGTCTATCTCGCCTCAAATGGTTCTCCATTAACTTCGTGCATAATTCATTCACCACTTGTTTACAAACAAGAAATCTTTTTCAAAATTTAAGGCTTCGATGACCAACCTTATGAGTTTAGGGCAAAGTTATCCATAATGTTTTGTGCTTGCAAGCTTTGTATCCCTCTCAACCTCACGTCTCTTACTATCATGAATAATATTACTTTTAGCTTTTTTGGTCCACCTTTTTAAAATGTACTTATTAGGAAAACTATAACATCTATCACATTGAATACCCTTAAAGTACGACAATATAGTATTATGCATGTTCAAACTTCCTACAATTGCAAGTAATGGATTTGTCACAAGAATTAAACAAAACCCTCTATTCTCCTTTATGATCAATCATGTAAATTGTGTATTTAAACACTATTGGGTTTCATCTTTATGCTTTATACGAGTTTTTAAGTATAAGTTGAACTCTTTTTGAAAAAGCTCAAATATTGTAGAGGTATAAATCAGTGCAAAGTTATCGTAACATAATCAAATATTGATATTTCAACCTTGATATTTTATATCTAGATTCAAATTCACATATCAACTTATCAAACTTCTTATTTTCCATAACTTGCTCAAAGTGTTTGAAAACTAAATTATGTCCAAGTCTGAATTTATGTAACTTTTAATGTTTGAGTTAAAACTTTTACTAAGTTAAGTACTTTGTATACTAAGGGTGCAAGCTTTCCTCATATGACACGTTGCTTAACTTTCCTTTATCCTATATATTGATCTCACCCATGTGTTTCCTCCAACATCATAATCTAACTTAGTCCACGTTACCCTGCTTTCTCATTATATTCAAATGTGCACCTTTTAAAGTTGGTCAAAAAATGAAAGCCATTTTTTTAATCAAATTTTCTACGTATTTCATGCAATTTCACATCAAATATCATATGCACAGTCCATTACAAGTCTAAGGCCACACCTCCTTAAAACCTCTAGCTATTGCCTGATCTTGATCGATAAAAATAGTTTAAAGCTTAAATAACTTCTTGAATGGATCTAAGTCTCATCTTACAATAGTGCAACACCAAAAATACCCCTCCTCTATAATGGCTAAATCCTGCAAAGATAGCTAGTGATTTATATGAATTATTAGTGTAAGAGGTCGTCTTAAAGAAGATCGTATTGCCAAAATAATCATAATCAAGCAATATTCATGCATTTGTCCAAAATATGTGAATTATTTATTTTTCTATATCCATCTAATACATATAATAAAATGATGGGTTATCCACCAATTGTCATTAGAAATACTATAAAAGGTAATCGGCTTCCCCATATACCATACTCTATTGTCTCTTAGATTGAAGATATTTTTTAACATCTAATCATTGACTTTACCACCCACCTGTATATTTATCAATTGAAATGAGGCTCTTCAAAGATATCTAAAATCTTTAGCCAATTCAATCTGATGTACCTAAACTTTTGATATGTTTTGTTGGGATGCCAATATATATATTGTTTTAGGTAGATGAAGGATGTGCTTATGCTCCTTTACAAACTTATTTAGTTGCAATTTTCCACTCTTCTATGTGAGTGCTAATCTTGTAAGATAGCTAGTTTTGGTTTCTAGCCAAGGTTTAATGGTCAAAAATTTTCGTTTGTCTTCTTGTCAATGGCCTTCTTTGCAGCAAACAAATCTATATAAAGTTATAATGCCATCTTTCTTTCTCATGTATATTGTTTTTTAATTTCAAAACTAACTTTACCATCATAATCAACTCAAAACTTTTAGACTATCTCAACATCATTAAACTCCATTACAATCTTAGGCTTCCTATAAACTCCTAAGTTGTTTAAGGAACCAACTCCCTTAAAGTTCATTAAAGAAAATTGCTTTAAAACAATAAACTCAAGGCATAACCTCATTAATGAAATATAGTTCTCACATACATATTATGATCCATCATTACTTTGTTAGTCCTTCCTTCCTCCAACCACAATTGCATAAATAGAGAGAAGTTTCTTTATACCATAGTTGGAATTTAGCATAACATAAAAAAGACATCCATCTTTTTAAATACATATCCAAATCTTATTTTAAAAAATTAAAAACATTGCTTTGTTGATTGAAATAATCTAAAAAAAAAAGAATAATAATAATGAGTCAACCAAAAAAAAATAAAAAAAGGATAATAAAACTTGTTGAAATAAAAATATGATCAAAGAAAAAAAAAAACTCAAAGAGAAACAACATAATAAAACTCATTGCAGTAAAACTCAAAGAAAATAACTCAAACAAAAAATGCCTTAATATGAACACCTTATGTAGATATACAATCAAACATAAAGATTCTCCCACTTATAGTTATTGGTTTGTTGATTGAAATAAAACTTAAAAAAAAGAGGCATTTACCATTCTAGTTCCTTATGCTCTTAGCTTCAAAAGGAAAGGCAATAGAGTTTGGCATCAATCTTACCTCCAAGTTTCATGTGATTGAAGTATAAGGAATTGCTTTGTATTTATCTTGTCCAAACAGTGCATTGTGTAGGAAGGTTGGAGCTTCAAATGCTACATTTTGCAAGCTATTGAGGAGTGCTTCCAATTGATCAAAGCGCATAGTTATTCGACAAAAATTAATGTGATATGCACCATTTAGAGTGACGTGTTGAATGGGGATAGCACAATTTAGTGGACGGTTTTGATGAACTCTCCAGCTCCAGATACTGTAATATCCTCTAATACAAAGGATTTGGTTGTAATCAAAGATGAAGAAAAA
This sequence comes from Erythrophleum fordii, assembly GCA_032878935.1. Classification (NCBI taxonomy): domain Eukaryota; kingdom Viridiplantae; phylum Streptophyta; class Magnoliopsida; order Fabales; family Fabaceae; genus Erythrophleum; species Erythrophleum fordii. The sequence goes on along the minus strand of JAVQMF010000023.1, from coordinate 715,200 downwards.
GAAAAAATTGCTAACCATGTGCTAATTGTATTGACATTAATGTAATGTAATGTATGTCTTTAATCAGTCAATCGTGGCTAGCTATATTTAATGGTAAAAGGATAACATTATCTATTTAAAATGCTTTTAAAATTTATAAATTGATATAAAGCAAAAAATACTTATAAAATTAATATAAATGTTAAATATATCTTTAATAAGAATTTGGAAAAAAAAAAGAAAGAGAAATACAAGACAAATATATATAAAAGTTAAAAAGATATTTTGAAATTAGTTTTTTTTTTTTTTAAAAAAAACCTCTAGTCTTAATGTAACTCATCCTTTAAAAAATATCAAAGTCTCAAAATTGTAGGCACCATGTTTCACTTGGAAATGTTTTATGTAATTTTTTTTTATTATGAGTAGAAGTATATTGAGCTTTAGCTCATCTAAATTGACAAATATATATATGTGTGTGTATTATCAATTAAGCTAATTTCTTTAAATTATTTCATACGATATTTATTGTAATTACTTACATCTAAAAAATAATGTAAGGCTTCTATGCATTTACACGGATTAAATCTTGTGAATAATAAGTTCAATTCCAATTTACTTAATTAAGTTTTTTTTTTCTTTTCCCCAACAAATAAGCATTCAAATGAAGGATAACTAACAATTATAAGGCATAAGTGCAAGAAAAGTAAATTTTGATTTGAACAAATACACAACCAACTATCGTAATAATACATCCCTCCCCTACCCCCTTGGCTCATCTTATTTGGATCAAATCAAGAGTTTTCTCAAATGAAGGGCAGACAAACAGATTCCTCTTGGATAATTGTAAGCAAGGCCAAACTCTAGCGAATATATATAGGGGAAAATGAAATTAAACTAAATGGAAGAGATCAGTATAGAGTAGAGTCTGTTTCCCTTGGAAATTAATTGGGTGACTCTTGCATAAGTGAAGCAGTAGGAATTCAGATAGTGGGGAAATGGATTCTTTTACGCAAACATTGTTATCAATTTGATAACGGTTGAGACAAGTAAGATGTACAGTTTCTTCCAACACCAAATTGGAGGGACAAACAGGGGATGTGACCACAAGGGCTTCACACACACTCAATATATCTATAATATTGCAATCTTCGGGTAAGAAAGAATGAAAACTTTTTGTTTCTTCCTTTCCTTTATCCTTTTCTTTTTTGTTTTCTAATCTTTTTTTTTTTTAATTGTTCAATAGTGTTTTCCGGTATTAACAGGTGTAGCCCCTGCGGCAGTTAAGGACACCAGCTCCGGAAGTAATGACACCAACCATAGAAGACGATTTGGCCCCTAAACTGGAGGCTCTGGCATAGCTTGCTGCGGCTGCATCTCCTGATGAAGTGAAAAAGGCTCCATTCAGCATAAGGTCTCCCATTGACCTCCAATTCCAATGCTTCCAGACGCCTGCGTCTGTATCCACTCTCTTTGTCACCTGCCCACAGCAAATTTCCCATTTTTCAATCTAAAAACTAGGAATATAATCGTTGTCAAATATACTAACACAAATACGATACACGATTTAATACTAAAACTACAACACGATAAAATATAAAATGTTTAAATATAACTTAAAAAATATATTATATCTAATTTAAATATCAAACATAATTATATGTACATATATATATATATATATATTAAATATAGGTGCTTCATTAACTGCCATATCCCCAGGAGTAAAATTCACAGTTGAAGATTTTACCTCCTTAGCAAAAGGGTTTAGAGGGGCAAGGTATCGGTTGCCTTGGCTGTTAATTGTGGGATCAGCACTGCCACCAATTGCATACATTTCCCAGTGGGTATAGTCATTGTTTACCACGTGGAAATACCCATGTCTGCACCTGCATTAAAAAAAAATTCCACCTCCAATGTTAATAGAAGTTTTAACATAACAGTTATTACTATTTTCACATCAATTGTACATCTCTTCTCGCAAACGATAGCCTAATATAAAATACTGCTCATATTATTTATTATTTGTATTAAAATCAACGGTAAGAGAATAAGTATTTGAAAAAATAAATGACAATACCATTTCTATTACTATTAAAGCAATCGACTATATTATATGGCTAATCACAGAACAGAGGGAACACTGGATATAGGATAGGCCTATTGAAAGGGCCTCCCTTTTCTTCCCCGACGGAAATTTTTGTCATGGGATGTTTTTGGTCATTGGGACGGACCTGGAAATAGGCCTAATCAGTTAATGATATCTAAAACAGTCTCGAAGTTTATTGGTAGTCGCCTAGTCGTAAGGCTTATGCCCAATCTTACATCACATCCACCTATAAGCCCAAGAAGAATGTTAGTAATGAGTTGCATAAAAAGAATGTTACCTCGGCATTCTCTGGATAAGGCCCTCACCAAAATGGTTGTAGGCAATGGTCGCTTGCATCTGCTTGTCTCTCACATATGAATCACTGTGACCCAGTAGCATAACCTGCATAATTAAAAGCCAATAAACATATAGCCTTAGCTCTATCATTTTATTTCAACTTCTTTAATTAAATTGTAACTAATCTAAATCCTTGAAACAAGAGGATTAGAGGAATATGATTTACCTCATTGTGGTGGGTGAAGTAATTGTTGGAAATGGTAATGGCAGTGGAGCCCATAATAGCATCAATAAGGCCATCAGCGCAATTAGATAGCGAGTTATGGTCAATCCAAATGTGGCTTGAACCAAAGATGGAAATCCCATCCCCATCAGCCATAGTCCTCCATCCATAATGTGTTGGCGAGCTACGAACCATTGCGTTACCAGTGGGCTTGCAGTCATGGATATGCAAGCCATGGATGATGACATTGGTGATGAATTGTATAGTGATGCAAGCCCCGTAAGCAATGTGCACATTCACACCACGACCATCTATGGTCTTGAAGCTATTCATAATAAGCTCTTGCTTTAAGGTGATAACCATGTCCCTCTTGAACACAATCCACAAGGGTCTTTCTTGAATAACGGCGTGGCGTAGGGTGCCTGGTCTTGGGTTGACAGGGTCGTCATCATTTGGATCAGTCACAATATAGAACCTTCCGTCACGGCCACCAATGGCATTACGTCCAAAGCCAATTCCACAATCGGCCAAACGCTTTCGCCGTTTGTGCCAAAGTTTATCACAGCGCCAGCAGTCATCAATTGGATTCCCACTCACACATGAGAAGAAACCCAGATTCCTTCTTTCCGTATGATTGCGTATGCTCCTGTTAAATTCATAGCACCGACATGAGTTTTACAAGTAGAATCTCTTGTTACAGTATTTGCATTTATCTACAGCTGTTCGAAGAAATGCCATGAGCGATCCAAAAAAAAAAAAAAAGAGACATTAATGATTCACAAGTTCAATAGGGAAGCCACAAGGGAAGCATGTGGAACTATTTATGATTTTGTTACAATGTCCCACTAAAGGTAAGACTAGAGGGCCATGTGGGTCTACAATTATGCATACGGATAGAATGATACGGTCTATACGGAAAACTGGGGGTTGAATATCTTACCTGAAATTTCTCTTGCAATAAATATATGCCAAAGGTTGGGGAAGAACAACTAATTTCTGCCTACTACCTGGGGTTGTCGGTGGTAATAATCAAATTGTTAACTTGGGTCATTTGATAAGGTTAGGTTATGGATGTCTCATTGAATAATGACATGGTTCTGCGAGACAGCAGGTGCTGGATCAGCTGAAATACAACTATGACTGGAAGGAATTATGGAGAAACCAGATCTGATCTGCTGTTTGGAGCCTTTGCTTATAGACAGGCTGGAGAGGCAGAGCCCATTCCTTTGGGTTACCCCACCTTGTTGGAAAACGTGGGAACTTCATAAATTCCTTACCGTCTGAATTGGACATTGTATTTGATCCTCTGGGTAGAGAAATCATGAAGGTAATCAATAACAAACAAGAGAGCTTTTTTTTTTCCACTGATTTAAGTGTAGGAGGGGCCAAAAAATCGTGTGGAGTGGATGATAGAATTAGATAAATATATGGGTGCTGAAGAGTGATCTAAGAAAGCCAAAATATTAAGCATTGAATTCTCTGCGATTTGGGCAAATATCAACAGAAATACAGAGAATCAGAGCCACTAGGGGATCAGAGCCAAATTTACACCAAATAGATGGGAATAAGTAATTCGTATATTAAAATAAAAATGGTAAAAGAAAAAACTTAATGATGGTTTTAACATTTTGTGACTAGACATAGAAAATAGTAAATTCACCGACCGTCTACCTGTGAATGTAATTAGTGAAGCAATTAATGGGACTATCAAAAAACAAATGTAAGCATACTAAAAAAATTACTTAATTAATTAAATTACGTGACAAAATATAAATAATAATATTGTTGAGTGCTCAATTGTATGAGTACAAAAAATAAAGTCAAATAAAATAAATTAGATAGGTTGACTTAAGTCACTCAAACATGGATTTAGGTATTGGAAAAGTATTTGTACTTGGAGGTTATACTCAGATAAGGAAAAGAAAAAGACAAGAAATTAATTATGAGCGACAGGGCCGGATCTCGGGACATAAGCAAGTGGTTAAGCTGGCAAATAGAATATATATACAGGCTTTAACTTTCAAGAGATCTCGTTCTGCGAAGATCATGGTGGTTGATTCCTTAAAACCTTGAAAGGGAACTTCAGAATATGAACGTTTAATTAAAGCAAGATTTATACTTCCATATTAAATAAAACAGAATATCTGAAGACTTATTGAACCGTGTTTCAAAAGGAATAAACGAAAGGCAACGTGGACGGCACCGTAGAACCATAAAGGGAGTCAGATGCTGCTATTTTAGGCACGAGTAATCACAAATTGTATTTATTTTCTGATACGAAATATGGTGTTTCATCAAATGGGTCCCGCCATTGTACTCTAATAATTTTATCTGTGTGAGGTACTGCTGTTTTTCCTAGGTAATTTTTAATTTCAAATTTAGAATTTTTCTCTAACTTTCCAAGTTTTAATGATTCTGTTTTATAGGCTCTCGTCTGCTAATTATTAATGAGGAATGAATCGGGGAAATTCTCAACAATGATATTTTTCATTAATCCAACCAAGCATGTGGCTTCTTATCAAAGTAATAGGGTCAAAAAGAGAACAGCATTCTAGCTTTCATTAAACACTTGCATTGACATCTTTGACTGAGTTTTAGTAAGGCAAGTGACCAATAAGGATGAAAGGGACACGTTTTAGTGCTCTAAAAGTGGATTCATGGGAAGCAAGGAAGGGTATTTTTCTTCTGTATTTCTGCACCTCAATTTTAGTATTAAAACCAAGTGTTTGTTGTGCTGAATCTGCTGATAGTGTATTGATCATGTGAGTCCTCAACTCTAGGCTCTAAGCCCAAAACCCGTATAAACTAATGTACCAACCACATGACCCCAATAATAGCACCAGGGAAGGAGGAAAAAGGATGAGTCTTGGGGGGGAGAGAGAGAGAGAGAGACAAGGAAAGCTTAGGAATGGAGAGATTACATATCAACCATGGAAGCTATCTCCTCTGGATCATCAACTGCATGCATATTTGAAGCATCATCTGACCTGAAAAATTACAGACAGAAAATATCAACCGCTTAAGTCAGGAAGGGCACGAGCCCAAGTGCAAACGACACCGTTTTATGCTCAAATGACTGAAATAACCTCATTGCATTAAGAAATTTGCAAATTGTGCTGGAGTTAAAACTCCCGCCCGGGGGGGGGGGGAGAGAGAGAAAAAAGAGTGACTTCATAATGAACAGTAGCACTATTTTCATGAGCTGAGACCCAACGAAGAAAGAATCATGAAATAAACTAACAATTCAGATTTTTCAGATCCGATCTGAAGGGCTCAGATTGCTCCTTTTCTGAGATACACTCCTGATTCGAATATCGAATATATCCCAATAAAACGGTTATTTGGTATCCAATTCCTCAGGACGGTCGTAATTACAAAGCAACACACCGTCATTGAAAATCAAAACCGGAAGCTTAAAAGCTCGAAACGGTGATAAACAGCACTAACCTGTCCGCTATTGATGAATTCTTCAACTTCTGCAACTTCCCTGTTTCTACACTCCTGTTCGAGGCAACACCCAAATTCAGAGCAACCAAGTCACAAACGCATTCACATTGTAATGCTTCAACGCATGAAACGTTGAAGTTTCGTAAAATTCGAAATTAACCAAAATTCATTGAAGCTCATGAAGCACAGAGGAAAGCTGATTTCTCTTTGTTTCTTGGTAGTTACCTTGACAGTACAAGATGTTCTTTCTCTTTCTCTTTCTCATTCTCATCTCCATCCAATGGCTTGGCGCTAGATAAAAGCAGCGCCACAGTCAGAACGAAAACGATGACCAATTTCACAGAAACCTCCATCATTGCTTCTGCTATTTTTCTCTCTCTCTCTTTCTATTTTTGTGTGTTTCTGAACGATGATGAAGAAGAAGGAAGAAGGAAAGCAAATGGAAGGAGCGGAAGAGAAATGAGAGGGAGCGATGCTTATATAGCTCGGGAGAAGAGAAGAGAGAGGACGCGGTGAAGTGAAATCTCTGTTGGCCTAACAGTAACACCGTTAGCTAACCCAAGATCATAACCATGGTTAGGTTAATTAACCTTATAGTAGCAATGTTTAACCCACTTTATACTTACCAGCCCCTAACCGCCATTAACTGCTGCTTCTTTTTCTGCTCAAATCTCGCTCTTCACTCTCTCTCCTACGTGGCAATGGCATGTGCGTCGCTCCGTCACGTGCCAGACCTTTTCTGCCTTTCTCCTTTGTCCCGGACCGCTGCCTTTGACTGTTTGAGTAACCATTTTCATTTTTATTTTTTTTTCCTTATATTTATTATAACTTATTCTTATATTTGTCAATTTTTAATTAAATAAAATTTCCTCAACAAAAATTGACTTAATTAATCATACCCAAGTGCTTCGACTAAAGAACTTTCATGTAATTTTTTACTAACAAACCTCCAATAATTACGATACACCTATGTTAAAAAAAAAATTGACTGACTTCTTCAGAGATAAAATAATGGCTAATATGTATAGAATTTTTTTAATTTTAAATTATATATAAATAATTTTTTGACATTCAAAATTTGATAATAGATCATCAAATTTGAGAATATATGTAAGTAATCTTCTACTACAAATTAGTTTGTTATTTTACTAATAAAAAAGCGACACATTAATAAGAGATTATTTCTATATAATTTAGAGTTCATAAGTGTTATACACATATAATCTAAAATTTTAAAAATTATTTGTATAAAAAAGAAAATTTAAGAAAGTTCATTTAATTTGGTATGTCATTTTTTCATTAATAAATTAACAAATTTACTAATAATAAGGATTATTTGTATAAATTTAAAATTTTAAAAGATTTATTATCAAATTTTTAAAAAATTAAAAAAACTATTTGCACCTCATTCAAACTTTAAGAAAATTAGGCGTATTTTAGCCTAAAATAATTAATGTATCTCTTTCACTCATCCCACTTTTTTAAGTCAAAGTCAAACTCTTTTCTATGTCGGGAACTACCCTTAGTCATAGGCGATAGCTTTACTTTACATTGTATTTCTTTTTTTTTTTTTTTTTGGGTATTTTTATGAACAAGTATTCTCAAATCCATCAATTTATTTGTGGATCTCTTGAATATCTATTTATATGTTTGTATAATTCAGTATTTTTTTTGCTTTTATTTGGTTTTTCAACCTATTGTTTATAGCAAATTAAAAAAATTTTAATATTTCTTTTTACCTTAATGATAAATTTGAAAGATTTTACATTAGTTCTCCATTTATTTGGAGGTTTTCTTACTTTATTTGTTACGAAGGCAAGGAATGTTATAATATTGTGAAATTTGATGAAATTTTTATGTAAAGTGAACAAATATAGTTGTTTTATTACAGCACAAAGAATGATGATGAATTTTAATCCAAGAGAGTAAAAAAAAATAGAACTTTTATTTGTAATTTAGTTCCCAAAAAAATTATTATAGATGTTTTTAGCTTTTTACCTTTTACATATTTACAAAACGTTCTTTACACGATATCATTTTATATTTTTATGTAATATTTATAATTTTTTTAAAATTACAATAACTCAACTTAATATATGGTTTTCATTGTGAAAAATAATCTGACGTAAATAATATGAATTGTGATTAAATATTTTCATATAATTGAAATAAACATTGTACAGTTAGTGCAATAATTCTATCATACAAAATGTTTTATTATTTTTATTTTTATATAAATACAAGAATTTAATCATTTCTTAGAAAATTTAAAATTATTGGTTATTTAATATACAATTAAAAAGGTTAATATTATATGATATATTTTAAAATTGAATTATTATAAATCTTATTATTAAATAACAGCATCAACTATTAAAGATTTTTATAATATTTTAATAAATAGTATAATATTATTATAATATAAAAAATAGAACATAAATTTTTTTTACTTTTGCTCAATAAATTTTTTTAAGTTGATCGCAAAGGGCTATTAATTTTTTATTTTTTATTAACCTCCATCAGTAGCCAGTTATACCAAATAAGCCAAATTTGGCATTTGGTTGTAGATGTTCGAATGTAAAAATATATATTTTATTTTTATAATTATTATTTAATGTTATTATTTAATTATTTTTAAATTATTAAAAATAAAGATATTAAAAATTTTTATTTATAAAATTATTTTTTATTTTCATTCATATATTTAACTTTTTTTAATATCAAATTAATCGTAAATATAGATTACTAGCATAAAGTAAAAAAAAAGTGGTGTTAAAAAAATTATAAATTAAATTATACATATTTTTTAAGATAAATTTATGTATATTTTAAAAATAAAAAAAATTTATATAATTTTAATAAGATTCAAGATAAATTTATATTATTTACTAAAACAAGTATATATATATATATATATATATATATATATATATATATATATATATATATATATATATATATATATATATATATATATGAATGAATTATCTCATATAAAAAAAACATAAAATTAATATATAAGCAGAAATATAAATATAAATTTATTTAAATAATAAATTCTACAATTTAATCTTTTATATTTATCTCTCTCCTTCGAGGATGAGAGTGTCAGTATCACCTTGTCTCATCCCTGAAGAATCTGTCATGTTCTCAAAGAACTTTTCAACTGACAGTTTTCCTTTATTTTCCGTTTTTACCATTTTCAATTTTTTGACAACACATCGTCCTTCAAGTTACTAGTTAGCGTGGAAATTTATTATTTATTTTTTACATGTGTTCGGTCACCGTTTCTCCCGGTCATTGGACGTACATTTTTTTATTTTTAAGCAAAACTAAAATCTGAAAAAAAAATAATTGGCCAAAAAAAAATCTGAAAAAAAATAATTCATAATTTTTTAAGAAAATGTCATTCATAACAATGTCGAAGTCCCTAATTCGTTCAAAATGCGTACTTAATATAAAAATTTTTACAAAGGACTAAATATTCAGAAAAACCCATATGAAATAACTGAAAATAATTAAAAATATATAAATATCAAGTGTCATCTAAAATTATAATTTTGATTAAAAATAAATTATACAGATTTTCTTTAAATTTTACTAAAATTACATAGTCATCTCATGTATTTTCAAAATATATAAAAATTCTTTTAAAAACAAAAATAATCCTGCATTTTAATCTAATTTTAAGTTTTTTGACTAAAATATTCTTCACTTAAAATCTAAAAAAATTTAACCAAAAATTTAAAATTAGATTAAAATTTAAAGTAATTTTATTTCATAAAATTCTATATATTTTTTGAAAATAGATGATAAATTTTTGTAATTTTAGTAAAAATTTTTTAAAAAATTAAATAATTTACTGTTCAATTAAATGAAAGTTTAAGTGATACAATTAGGATTTTGATTATAGAAAGGTTAAAAATCAGCATGCTGAAAAAAGGTTAGTAATAATGGACATAAAATCATAGACACAGAGAAATTCTTTTGGATGATCAAACCTTTATTGCCACAGAAGCTGCCAAAAGGGACATTCCCAACGCAAAAACATGAGTAAACACATGCATGGGCCAAGAAACGGAGTAATTTCTTTGCACAATTTCATCTCATTTACAAGCCTAAGAAATTTCTCAATAAGCTGCAAAATCAGTATCTTTTCTATTTTTTTAATACCCACTTAAAAAAGCCAAAGGTTTTACTTTTTTTTGGAAAAAAAATAATGTAGTAAATTATATAAATAACCTTGATTATAGCCAACAAATAGAATATATCCACTAGTTTTTGCAATAATTTTATAAAAAAATTTCGGAAACTATGAATTCGGTATGTTTATCTGAAAATTGCAAAACCATTTAGATAAACTTATCTTTAAAAAAAAAAAAAAGAAAGGGAAAAACTTACAAAAAAAATGCAATAGAGATCAGTGTCGTCCAACTAATAACCAGCTAAAATGGAAGATTTTTCATTATGCTTTTGCATTAGAAGACAAAGAACACTCTCATTGAAGCTGGCTTTTAATACGTACAAGAAAAGCATCAAGTTGAAGAGACATGAGCACCCTAGCTGATTTTTCACAATCACATTGTAATAATTCAGCAAAACCTTGAGTGCACTAATATATAGCTTGAAATAACAAGTTTGTTTTTGCACACTAGATCAAATAGTTCTGATCCTCTCATTAACAATATTAACTCTCATGAGTATTTTTATCTTTTACGTACACTTTAGTGGCTTTGTCGCTTTTATTTTTTTGCTATCAATTCATTCATAGCTAGCATATATGAAAGCAGAAGGTGCATGTAGGCCATGACCCATCTCCTTGCTTCATTTTCTTACAACAAAGAAGGCTTCAATTACCTTAGTTTTAGTCACAATGAAGAATGAAGTATATAAAGCATTTTTGGAGCTTTTGCCCTGATCGGTTTCTTTGATTTTAGCTTAAAGGTTTAAGAGGGTGAGAACTTTTGCAACCATATCACTTTGATGACCCATTCAGGATTCTCTTCCAATGATCAAGTAAAACGGGTATAAATAATAATAATAAATAAAATTATATGGACATTAGACGACTTATTACAACTAGATGTGCTTAACTCTATTTTATTTACCTCAAATTTCTAGTGCTAAATATTTAGCACTTTTTATTCTATGATTTACTACATACGTTGACACAGATTTTAGTTTGAAAAGCTCAATTATTATTCACTTATAAATTCAAAAGTCTATTGTTTGGTTGTTCAAATTTGAAAAACCTGTACAAAAAAATAAAGATAAACTACAGAGAGAGAGAGAGAGAGTGTGTGTGTGTATTCAGTGCATATATTTTGGTACAAGATCAATGTATCCTCTGTATTTCACAAAATGATTATGCATTGTATCAAAAAAAAAAAAAGATTTCTGGTGTGCACAGTGTAAAGAATTGAGACAAACAAAAAAGGTTCAAATGCGTCACGAACAACGAGTTGGTACTTTAGAAGAGAAATCCAATTCAAATGTTCACACACACACGCGCGCATGTCTAACAGTCTAAGTGCAAATGATAAATATGGATTTATATTTTTTTAAAAAAGACAATATAGACTTTCAAGTTATCATAACCAACTCCTAACAATTTTTTTGTCTTATTTTTAATTTCTTTAACTTCTTTTTATTTCTTTTTGTGAAAAAAATATAAATATTCCTAGTAGTTTGACCAATTTGCCCCTTTAACAAACTTAGAAAATGACTCTTCCATCTATTTTGACATCTGGGTTTCTTAAATATAAATATTGAATTAGCCCAACTTAGTCCAACTTCATTTAAAAAAAAAAATAAACCACTCAAAATATAATAAGTTGTTTAAGTTATTTTGGATAGAATAGTTCCATCGTGACAAGCCATTTGATCAAACAATTTTTACAACGACCTAATTGTCATTGTTAATTCATTATCCATGGAACTTATAATAAAAGTTTTTACAATCACACCAACACATGACTTGATTAAGTTTAGAGGACGAAGTTTTTATTCTGTTTCGTCATTATATCTCTCTTCTAAAGCCCTTTAATATAAGCCTTTGCCATATCTTTCACTCTTTTTACTATCTTACCTTGTCCAAATCGTGATCTCCAATCCCTGGGAACACTTCTATTAAATACTAAATGGAAATTTGGGAAAGAATGGTGTCTAAATTTGAATTAGCAAATGGAATATTTAGGGTTCAAAAAGAAAATCTCAAAAAAAAAAAATTTGAAATCATTCCTATCTAGGTCAAAATTGTGGCTATCTGGCTTCATAATTGCGAACAAAAATTTAGAGAATAAGGTTGCCTAGGTTTGAAATCGCAAATGAAATAGTTGGGGTTGAAAACAAAATCGAATCATGGTTGTATGGTTTGAAATTGTAGCTTTGTATTCAGAGATTTACGTATGCAAATTTGTGGAAGAAGAAAAGGTCTACTCCCAAGTTTACTATACAAGAGTACATTATCTGAATTTCAAAGTACTTAATTAATCGTTGATTGCAAATAAATCAAAATACGGAGGATGTTTGTGCATTTTTCCCTTTTTTTAATATTTTTTTATTATTAAAGTATCTTCAAAATTTATCCAACTATTTTCTCTTTGGCTGATTTGGTTTATATATCGATTATTGTTTGATTTGGAGTATGAATGCAAAATCTCAGTAAGAGGTTGACTTCAATTTCACCCATAGTTTTAATTCATTTGCTAATTAATTTTGAACAACTAAATGAAATCATAAGACATATGCAACGTATTTGTTCTCACATATTTTAATTTGCGTCTAGTGTGTCAAATATTCTTGCCATAATGCTAGAGCATAATCTTATTCAATCCTGGAATGGTACAGAAGACAAGAACGAACCTCGTAAGGCACAAGATTAATTAATTTTTATGCACGCGTTGACATGGAATGAATTATATATAGACGTGACCATTACCTTAATTCAATACCAAATAATTAGCTATAAGAATCTAGAGTTAAAAGAAGAATTATATAGTCATTTTTCAGGATGGGCAAAAGTTGTATGCAAAAGTTTCGCAGACGATCATTATCCTTTCATCTTAGTTATTATTATTATTTTTTTAATATCACACAATGAGAGGTGTTTTCAAACTTTGAGGCTAAGTCTTCAGCTTGGATAATTATAAAGGTGCACTCTCTCGTATCAAAATTATCAACGTGATGTCTATATATATTAATACTTATATGACGTCTGGGATTGAGATATAATAAAAAAATTTATAACTTAAATGATTTTTTTCCTAACTAAATATCACTCTTTTCTTAATGTTGTTATATAAAAATAAATTATTTTAATTTAATTGCCATTTTTTTTTTCAATCAAGATAACATTTATGGATTCTTTGATACAAAAATAATGATAAAAGTATCTAAGCAAATTTATATCATTACTTGACAGTCACATAGCAAAGAGGCTGTTGACTAGGAAAAACATGTCTAAAAAACTATATTAGAATATTTTATCTTTGAAGGATTTAATTGAGAAAAGAATAATTTTCTAGTAACTAAATTAAAAACCTTTATTTTAAAAAAATCAAATTGAGATAAGAGAGATATTTCAAAAATTGAATCATTAACTTATTCATTAGTTAAGACTTTTAAAATATTAAATATTTTAAATTTAAAACAATCACAAATACCAAAAAAATATTATTAAAAATAAATTTATGATTTTTTACTTTTAAATATTAAAATCACTAAAAGCAAAATTTATTATATTCTTAAACATTGCAATGAGTTATTAGATCTAACTAGCTATATTTTTATATCTAATAGTTCAAATCCTACTTGGCTGTCCTAGTTTTTTTAATACTAGTTGGATAAATGTGAGATATGTAAAAAAAATAAAAAATATAAAAAAATATAAGTAAGTGAGATAAAGAAATGACATTAGTATCATTACTTTTGCAAAAATAATAGAAAAAATATGTATTGTTAAATAATAATTACAGAGTTATAATAGATATATTACCAACAAAATTATATCATAGGGTACATTGTAGTGAATGGATCAAACGAGCAATATCTCAACACTAACGATGTGTTTGGTGGCACTCTTCAAAAGGGAACTGAAAAGGATTCCACTACCCCTTTCTATTTGGTAGCCAGAAACCATGGCAGAAAGAAACAATGATTCAACGGCAATTTTAGGCATGTTTCATGAGAAAGGAAGTTGACTATGTAGCCAAATCTAAGAAAAGTCAATTTTGGCCCCTAACATTAGCATTGGCCTCCACATGCAATTGGATTGTGTTCCAAGAGTCCCAGACATAAGAAAACTTCTTATTACTATTGTATCTTGTAAAATAGATCCATATCATTCAAATACCCAATGTGTAATATGATATCCATTCTGTCTAGGATGCATGAGTAAATCCTTCCTAAGACATTTATGTCTTTAGTTGTACTTTACTTTCTATTTTTACATTATTTTTATTATAACAAATATACAACTATAAAAATATTTTGTTTTCCTTTGATATTATAGTCATACTAAATAGATTTGATTCTTTTTCATTTTATTCAACATTCATTTTTTATTTTTATTAAAATATTTTCTGTATACCAAAAGTATTTTTTGGCCCCAAAAAAAAAAACTCTAAAACCTTTTTCAACTTATCAATCGATTGCCAAGAAAGAAACGAATCAATATCGCATGCAAGTGCACCATTAACCTCATTTCCCTTAGTTAGTGAACTAATTCTGGCCCCACTTAGTGCACTTGAATGAACTAATATCTTTGTGGGAGCTAATGATGTGGCATTGATCTCGACATTTGGAATTGAAATGTCCTTAATTTAATGTATTCACTTTCAATTAGATTAAAATGAGACCATTTAATTAGGAATAATAATATTATAAATTCGGAAATAAAATTCTTTTTAATTATGAAATAATTATTATTAAATATAGAATAAATTTTTATTTATTTTAATAAGTTTGTTATAATTATACTCATTGATTACACAAAAATTATATTAAATTTTCAATACTTATTAATTATTAAATAAGTAATAATTTAAACAAATTTAATAATTACTGTATTATAATTATGGTACATGATGTTTCAGGTTCATATTATTATCATTCTTTAATTATTTATTTAAAGTTAGCTCAGATGATTAAATAGCAAAAAATTTAAGTAAATAATCCCAAAAAATAAAATAAAATGAGACCCTTGTTGAATAATCTAAAATCATAGTTGGACTTGGACCACGAAATGGGATACTTCAACTGTGGTCAGTTAACGCCCATCTTCCCCCTTAAGACATGGCTAATTAATAGCTAAGTAGCCATCTCAATTTTGACACATTGTAATATACTATAAAGTCAGATATAATTATTAGGGTTAGTATTACCTTTGTGTTGGTCAACATCAATTCCTGAAATTAATACAACTTGTCCACGTAGGTTTACATTTCCAACAAATTAACTAAAGCAACAAACCCCTAGAATTTCTTTCCCAAAAAATATGGTTTTATATTGAAGTTTGGTTTTAAGGATGCAAGAAGAGTGAAGCTTAGGTGAGAATTCCCACCATACTACAGAGAAAATCAGGTGGAGTTAGCTAGCCACTCACCGCTAATTAAGGAAATACGAAGCAGGTTTATTCTCATACTTAGCCTTTGATTATTATACCTTCCCATGATTGACGCTTTTGCCTTTATAAACTTCAGGTATGTATGAATCTTAATTGATCACTACTATTATTTTGTACACATTTTTCAATCTTTCTGGTACACGTTGACGCCGCAGCATTTCTAACCAATATATAACCCAGTCAATAATATTTACTTTTTCAAACTTTGGGCATGCTTACATTTCTCTAAATTTTACTCTAAGATATGATATATTGACCGATCATTAAACTATAGATAATGACCAGTTGATCTTGCATGACAAGTTGTTTTCAAAAAATTAGATTACAATACATGTACGTTAATTGGACAGCTGACCCAGTCAAGCTCTTAAAAGGGTTAAGGCTTATAGGAACTTGCGGACTAATAACCTCTAAAGGCAAGTCCTAAAAATATGTAAATCTATAATAAAAATTGAACAATTTAATTAACAATAATAAATCATAGTTTATAACATTTATTTGGCCCTCCTATCCATATATTCATTAGTTTATACTCCCTCCGATCTCATATATAAAAGATTTTTTTGATATTTGATTTGATCTTATATATAAAAAATAAACTATCATATTAATTACAATATTCCAATTATGTTATTCATTAAATAAGTCATTCAAATTTTGAATAGGGATGGTCATTAATTTTAAGAAGAAAGTACATATATTAAATAGAGATATTTTTAAAAAATAATTTTTATTTGAGACAATATTAATTACTTTTAACTAACTTTTTTAATACTTATGAATTAGTTATTTGTTTTTTATATATGAGACCAAAGGGAGTATTTGTTTTTATTTTTGCTCAGCCTAGATAAGGCTAGATTAAAATTTAGGCTCTTTCTAAAAATGAATTGCTATTTTACCAACTTGCCCCTATATATATATATATATATTTTGATACACAACTTGCCCCTATATTTTTATTATGGTTGAATGAGCCAATTTCGATAGGTTGGTCTCCATTGACAATTATAAATACAGTCATACATAATTCATAATTTTTTATATTTAAAATATATTGTACAATATATTGAAGGGACATGGAAATAAAATTTTCAATTAATATTATGAGTATGATATTTACGATAAGAACTTAATTTAATTATTTAATTATAAACTTTACAAAAAAATATTTGTGTAAAAAGTTATTTAAAATATAAAAATAATTTTAATCAACATACGCAGAGATATCTTTCCTTTTTCTATATGCGCACACAAGTATGACACAAATATTACGTGTTCTGTATGCACAATTAGGGCAATATATAAGTAGAAATATTGAAGGTTGATCAATGTGATCACTTTGGTGATAGTTGAGTAAGTGGAGGTGGAGGCACTTTGTGGTGAGTATTGTGATGCATGTAGCAAAGTCCAAGGCATTTTTTGCGTACGAAGAGAAATGAAGAAGCACTATCAAGTAGTGACTAATTGTGTGGTTTCATCTGTTTTGTCAAAGCATGCTTGATTTAACCTATTTAACTCCAAAGTATCAGCATGCTTCCACTAAAATTAGAACCAAAAAGTTATGAAATTAATGTACACTTGACTCAAACTAGTGGACATCTATATATATATATATATATATATATTCTAAATGTTATCACTCTTTTTAAGTACTATTCATAAGTACCATTCACATAAATTTATTTTTTCTTTTAGTTTATTTTTTTAAAATTTGACTGATTTGTACAAATTCTTGTACACAGGTCCTACTCTAGTAGAAATCGAATATTTATAATCCATCACCAAAGGATTTTTTTTTTTCTAATTTCATTTTTTCCCCTTTGGTATTTGAGCACAAAACTGAGAAAGTGACGTTTATGATCTATATATATATATATATATATTTGTTTTCTTTGACAAAGAGTTCACATTTGGTTACACCTTCCCAACCACACATACTGGTTCCACTCTGAATCCCACTTAAAGGAAAGAAAATTGGGGGAAAATGCAGACTCTAGAAGTTTATTTGTTTGACCCTATTTGTCAATTTATACAAAGTTATTAGAGTTTACAAGGGAAAGGGACTTTAGTTTCATTCTTGAATAGGATTTGACTATTGGCACTTAATTTGGCAGTATAAGCATTTTTTTTCAAGGTGATCTTTATGATTTAGGACACTAAAGTTTGAGCTTGATTTGACCAACTTTAAAAAGTTTTTTTTTTTTTATTGCCACACAAACTTATTCCACCAACATCTATCAAACATTGAACTTTCTTATTTAGTGTTTGAAAGTGACTCGCTTAATAAAGTCTGAGCATCATGATGTCTTCAAGAGTTCCTAATAAAGTAAAAAAAATTTTTTTATCTTTTTGAATCTCTTAGTAAATGTGAGTAAGACATATAATTTGATGTATTATAAATGTCTTAAATATTGACCTGATTATTGAATTGGAGAAAAAACTTATTTATAATTTGCCAGTTAAGCTGTGAGTTAGACAGTGTATGAATTGTTTGAATTAATTTATTTTTAAAAATATATTAAATAAAATTTTTCGTAAAAAATAAATTAATAAATGTTAAAAATATAGTTATAAATATATATATATATATATATATATATATAGTTTGAACATTTATATATATAGTATATATATAACATTTTTATATATAACAATATATATATATATATATATAGACACACATACTATTTTAGTTTTGTAATTTATAATGTTTTTATATATAATAAGTTGTACTATTACAACAAACGAGAAACACTTGAGGAATGGCAGGCAAGCGGAAGCTTCAACGAGAATGATTTAAATTGATTGGACCTGAGAAATTGATTGTCGTGAAGATAAAACGCAGACTGACTCAAGTATCACTAATTACAATACTCGAAAAAAGACATTATGATTAAGGGATCCAAATTTAAAATTAAGACCTTATTTTATTGGTTGTATCTTCGAAATATGATTATAATTATATTCTTTAGGATTAAATATATTTTTGTCACTCTGATTTAACAAATTAAAGTTTTAATTTAGTTCTCTAATTTAAAAATAGATAGCGTCACTCTCTCTCTCTCTCTCTCATATTCCACTGTTCTCATAATTCATTTAAAGTTTAATGCTAAAATTAATGATTTACTAACTTAATTAAGCATTATTTATTTAACTCACATTTAGATTTGACGTTCGAGTCAACAAACTGTGAAATTTGACATGAAATTTTGAATAAAAATATAACAAAAAAAGTATAATTGAATGGTTTTAGAAAAGAATGAACTACATATTGTGTCAATAGGGCACGGACCTAAGTTGTAGCACCACTTACAAATATCATTTTATTTTTATCTAAAAATTAATGTGAAATTTAACATATGTTGGACCAGACATTTATGCCTTACACCATACCATTAATACACAAATTAGATTGCTGGCTTAAGCCAACAATATGTTTGGTTTTATTATGTTGATTTTTGGATAGACATAAGATGATAACATTAAAAGCTTTTAATCATTAAGGAATTAAATTGAAGAAGATAGGTAATACTGTAATAGATAAAATTGAAATTGCATTTATTTTTATTTATCAAGGACTAAAAATTTCCTTTCAACTTTACAAAGACTAAATTATAGTGCTCTATATGCTTGAAGAAA
Source organism: Erythrophleum fordii (assembly GCA_032878935.1). Taxonomy (NCBI): domain Eukaryota; kingdom Viridiplantae; phylum Streptophyta; class Magnoliopsida; order Fabales; family Fabaceae; genus Erythrophleum; species Erythrophleum fordii. The sequence goes on along the minus strand of JAVQMF010000023.1, from coordinate 695,904 downwards.
AAGAAAAACGCAAAGAAATAAAAAACAAGAATGCCGCCATGTTGGGAGCAATTTGAAGTCTGTGTTTGCACAAGCATGCAAATTAAAAGCTGACTGCCTGAAGCAAAATGCATATTCCTAGAATTGATCTGTCCCTTTGTTCCCTTGCTTCAAGTACACAATCATGCCAAATTGCCAATATTAATGGTCCTAAAATTGCTCTCTCTTCTCTTATCATATGTGACACAAATTATACATACATAATAGTGCTAAAGTCAAATATTGTTACTACAAACAGTTCTGACTTACCACCACAAAAAAAAAGTTTTAGTGACGGTCTTTTTATAACCATTACTAAAACTTTTAGTGGTGATTTTGAACTCCATCAACAAATTGTTTGTTGCAAAAAAAAAAAAAATTATTCACAATTTATTCTACTTGTTGGTAAAATCAGTAGCAAGGTCTAACTACACTTAGCAACAAGATCAAGTCATAGCTTAAAATTAAAAAAAAAAAAGCCAATTTTAGGGTGATAGTTTGACCACGACAAAAAATTTTTTAACCTTTTATTATATTTTTTTTATCCATTTTTTTTTAGCAAACTTATAATAAAACAATCTTCAAGCAACATCCTGCAATTACAACCCATTTCTAATAGGAACAACTAATATGTCATTGAATTGTCCCCTTTGTGTCACCCCAAAAAAAAATGTCATTGAATTTGTAAATAGATATTTATATTCTATTATAATTACAAATAAGTCAAAAAAACAAATGAAATTAAAATCTATCTAAATCAGTTATTCATATTATTAGATGTGGAAAACGACTATTATTAATAGGCGGGTGTAGGATAAAATGTAAGGTTTTTGTTTTTTGTTTTTATAAAAAAATTAGTCAAAAAATTTAAAATAAAACTAAAACACAAAATAATCTTTTATTTCAAGAAGTATTTGTATATATTTTGAAAATAAAAAAGATTTATATAATTCTAATAAAATATAAGAAAAATTTACATAATTTATTCTATTATTATAGAGTTTAATTATCGAGTAACACAACCCCATGTGATTTTCAGCTAGTGTTAGATGTGATAGATCCCTAATTCTCTGCTATGATAATTAACTGAAATCTTACCCAAAACAACAAATACAATTTGACCAAAATATATACACAAAATAAATGAAATGATAATAGTTTAATAGACAGGAAAGAAAATACTAAGAAGTAGTGTTATATGTTTCTAATGCAAAAAGCTTTTTCACCAATGCTTTTCAAAGAAGCTTTTGTGACAAAAGAGGATAAATAATTAATATGTGGAAGGGGGAAATGTTTGTTTCGTTGGGCATGACACACACACATATATACATATGATAATATAACTTGTAAGTTTTTAAAATTCTGAACAAAGAACTGAAGCTTTCACTGATGACAAAACTTTAAAGGAAAAATTGCTTTCATTAAAAAGCAAAAAGTAAATTAATAATATAATTATTAAAAAATTACTTTTATTCTAATTTAATCTTCAAAAAATAAATATCAATTTAGTTTCTAAAAGATCAGTCTTCTTTTAATTTAATTCTTTAAAAATAAAATCTCTTAAACATTTTTTTTTCTAATCATAAGATAGTCTTTTAGAAAAACATTTGTGGCTTTCTAATACATTGAAATTTAACTTTGATATAAAACAATTTAACTTTCATCTGAAACAACAACATCTTTTAGGTTGAAAACATTTGAGTAAATTCATATTATGATTAACTACCACATAAAATTAGATTTGGATCCCCTGCAGTGCACTTCAGCTGAAGTGAGGAGAGAGACAGAGAAGAAGGAGTGGGTCCCACTTCTAGCATGTGGATCCCACACACCCCTCCCTCTCTGTCTCTCTCCTCACTTCAGCTGAAGTGACTGTAGGGGATCCATTTCCCATAAAATTTTATTTTTTTTAATAAGCTATTGAGAAGCTTTACTTCTAATAAACCAAATTGAAATAAAAAAATTAAAAATTAAATTAAGATAATTTATCTCGCACGCTCAAATTCAATGTTAATATTAATATAATCAAATAACAACTAATTATGCAACTGTGCATAGAAGCAGTTTTTGAGAGATAGCAAACTTGTATTTAAATTTCAGTGTAAACTAAAAGAAGTCTGGATCAACTCAATCTGACTAAAGATGAAATTGCAGACAAAACTGGTCTGAATGAATTAGAAGCATTCTTAGGATAAAACATTATCATCAACGAGAATAGTCCACATTTATTAGGATAAAATTAACTTGAACATTATTTTTAACAACATAGCAAGACAATTAGCAACACACATGAAAGTATTAGAACTTCGCATTTTTCAGGCATTCAGGGGGGAGGCAAACCTCCGAATGCTTTTTCTCTGAATACTTCTACGATAGCATTTTTGCACATCGAACAGAATTAGTTAGGCCCAAAAAAAAAATAAGTTGTAAATTTACGAGGGCATAAATGAAAAATCGTGTAAGCTATGAAGAGAAGAAAGTTTTCCCCAAAAAAAAAATATAAGTAAAAAGAAAATAGTTCCTATAAAAGAGAGTAAGTAGCTTATTTATTGGTTAAAGAATGGGCCACCAAAAAAAAGAAATTACACAAAATTGGAGGCCCAGATTTGTGGCCCCATCCTTCTCTTATAGATCTCATAGTCCTGGGCCACAAAGCCCACTGCATTCCCAAAACCCGATAACAAATTAAAATAAAATGAAAGAAAAAAAGAGTAGAGAAACTACATGTCTTTTTTTTATATAATAGTTAACATTTTAAAAATTAAATGGATCATTAAATTGAAGAAGGAATTGGTTCACCATTTAATGATTAAATCATTGGTTAACTGGTTGAGCTGATTTATTTTAAATATATTAAATAAATTCCTTCATAAAATTTAAATTAATGGATGTTAATAATATAATTATAAATAATATGTATATATATATATATATATATATATAATTTAGTCATTTAAAATGTTTTTATATATATGATACTTTGTATTATTATGTTAAACAAGCAGCATTGCCCTAGTGGTAAGACAAGTGGATGCTCCAATATGTTGCATCTAATTTTTGATTGAGTTTGACCCAGTTTGCTAGTTCTTTTGGATTGAATAGAAGATCGGTTCATTAATTTTTGGGTTGAACTATCCAGTCTCTTCTGAAGTTAACAACATTGATAACAACCTCAATGTGTACTAAACATATGCTAGAGTTAAAATGTTACATTATCTCAAATTTAAGTTATATGTCAAGCAATTCTAGCTTTTAAAATCATAACGTAAATAAAGTATTTTAATATTACAGGCTTCTGTGAAGGTTTAATTATTATTTTTTCCTGGAGTTCAGCAAACTCATATTAAGAGTTATGCGTTAAATAATTTATTTATTAAAATATAAAAAGCCGAAAATGCAAGATTTATTATTTTCTTTACTTAGATCATGTGTCTAATATTCGAGAATTTCTATAAAAAAAAATCTTAAATAAAATGATTGTGCTATGCTAATTCAGAACATGAACTTCTTTTTTTCTTTCTTAGTTTGTTTGTTTTGCTTTTCACTCTTCATGTACTTCAACGTTGAATTTAAAACACGATAGGTATATATCGCAAGATAATAGAAGAACAAAGAAAAAAGGAAGTACCGAGTGAGATGTAAGAATCAGAACAAGATAAATGCATGATTTTTTAATAATATCATAACAATATATAATTTTTATAAATAATTATACTATACATTTGTTGATTTTTATTAAAAAATATAACAATAAAGATATAAAAATTGTACTTAAATTTAACGTATTTTAAAAATATATACAAATCTCCACTTATTACATGGTGATCTATATATTTTTTGTGAGTTTTCTTGTTCTTATATTTTCTGTAGGTTTACATGAGGGGTTTCGAATTGATTACTTTTTAAGATTAATTTATTTATTTTATAATATTTTTTATTTCTCCATATTTCCTTACATTTATTCGATAATTATTCTTGTAAATAATCTTCTCGTCTTCCCATGGTGTCTAAATGAGATATTAAATCTAATTGATTATTAAAAGCATTTCTATATTCAACTAAAAGAGTTTCTGATAGTAGTTTAGATAATTTATGATAAAATAAATCTAAATAAAATCTTTTTTGTTTATAATGTGGAAATCTTACTTCATAATAATATTTTTGATATTCATAAATATATTGATTTAAATCATTTGGTTCTAAAGTGCAAATTTCTATTTGATGTAATTTAGTTATTATTTTATCTATTTTAGTTTGTTCGTTTGCTCCTATACTTCTTCCTAAAAATATAAATATGAATTCAAAAAATATCTAATTACATCATAATTAGATATCAAAAATTAAAACTTACTATAAATACTAATTTTGTTATATTTAAAGCCGAGACTAATATGAATAGAACCTTAGTAATATATCATAAATTACAAGGAATAAAAATGCCACCTAGTAGTCGAATAATTAGTATAACAAGAATGGGAGGACTTGTATTTTCCAACAAATATAAAATTTATAAACGAAATATAGGAAATATAACAATTGATAAACACTTTATACCAATATTAGAAGAATTACCATTAGATAGATCCAGAATTACAATACAACCCTTCGAATTTGAAGAAGTGGAAAAATCATCTATTAATCAAGACGAATTCCAAGTAATGATTTCCTGAATTAAAGCCTAAGAAATAGATACAATATTCATGGAAATGAATAAAACATTAACGAGTGATGAGGCCCAACGGACCTACTTCACTGGACCGACCACATGTATCTACTCAGTAGGAAGAACTAATAGAAATGGTTGATTATTCACTACCTTTTATGATAAATTTAAGACAAATAGAATGGATAATTCGAAAGACACAAAGAAAAAAATATGCCAACAATTATCTGAATATCCTAGCCATTCATGTAATTATTGCAAAGATAAAGAAAAAAGTAAAAGATTATGATGAACCACTAACATTCATCAATATTTTGGAAGCATAACCAAATGCAGATACCGACAAGAGTAGCCATCCATTAAAGTAAAAGTAGCTGCTGACAAGACAAAAATCAATGACTCAACAAAAGGTGACGTGACAAAAAAGTGACAAAAGTTGACAAGTAAAAAGATGAAGTCAACAAAAGATGAAATAATGACATGATGACTCAACAAAAAGATGAAATGATGACATGATGACTCAACAAAAAGATGCCAAAAAAGGCTATGACAAAAGAAGATGACAAAGAAGATGTAACCTAAAGTAGCCGTCCATTATCTAGAGATCAAAAGGAATCACAATTTATAATTAGAATAGGAATAGGTATAGGAATGCCTCGCCTATATAAAACCCTATAATCCTCAAAACCAGCAAGCAAAAAGCAGTAAGTGATAGTAAGTGATCAAGCAATCCATATTAGCTTTCTTACTCACTCACACAAAACTCTCTACATCTCTCTTGTACTTTCACAATATTATCAATAAAGAATATTTTCGATGAGTAAAGGTATGACTTTCTAATTTTCTTGAAGGGGATTAAGTGTAGTATTTCTGATCTTATCTTTCAAGTATGATTTGATCCTCCGTTGTGTCTATACTAGAATGAGGATTAAACATCCATTGAATAATAATTTATATACAGGAATAATACACCTCTAGTAAGAAACGAAGGCAGGTTGTGCTGAACTAAGGTGAAGGGGGAAGATCTTGGCTTATAAGTTTGGAAGCCATAGAAAATACCTCTGCATGAAAAAAAGGCAAAGTTCCTTCTATAACTTGGTTTAGTTTCGGTCAAACCTATTCCCAGATATAAATCACTGTTGAACGAATGGTTGATTTCTTTCCTTCCAGGTTGTCCCAGAAAATGGTATCAGAGCATGTTTGGAAGATAAGGGAAGAAATATGAAACTTAATCTTCTTAATTTCAATTTCAATTTATCTGTGTTTAGTTATTCCTGTTTTCAATTTTCTATTAAATTATTATCGTTTTTACTGTTGTATTTGCTTCGTTGCTTAGTCTATGAGCATTAAGCATAATATATGTATTCATTAAAACAAATAGAACCCAGAGTATATGAAATAGAACAAAATATGTTACCTAATAGTAGTTTTATTCCAATAGAAAATGAAACCCTAGTAGCCCTTTTAACCCACCTAATTTACAAGCTTCAAGATATAACCAGATTAATACAGGCACTAGTACACCTGTAATAGATAGAGAAATAGAAATAAGGGATATTGAATTAAAACATAAAGAACCCTTAAAAAAAGATAATGAATTTATGTTTGAAACCATATATACACCAAGTAATAAAAATAATTTCCTACCTCCTTCATTAGAATAATATGAAACTCGATCAATCCCAAATGCAGGAATATGGTTAAATTTATATTGCAATTTAGACCGAGAAAAAAAATTAGAAGAATGGATTAAAACCCAAGTAATAACTTTATTACATTGAAGTATAGATACTAATTCAGCCAATCTTGTAGTCGAATTTAGTTTTACAAGAATAGTATTAGAATGGTGGAAAAGTTTAACTGAAGAATTTAGAGAAAATGTAAGAAAAATAATAGGATATAATACATGAAGAGAATTTTATGCTTTACGATTAAGAAAATACGAACAAGTATTAAGGAATGAATTTTTAGGAAGAAGTATAGGAGCAAACGAATAAACTAAAATAGAGAGAATTATAACTAAATTACATCAAATAGAAATATACACTTTAGAACTAAATGATTTAAATCAATATATTTATGAATATACTGCTATAAAATATAACAATAAAGATATAAAAATTGTACTTAAATTTAACCTATTTTAAAAATATATATAAATCTCCACTGAAATAAAAAAATTATCTTATATTTTAATTTAATTTAAAATTTTGAAATTAAAATACTCTTTATTAATTTAAAGATATATTTTTTAAACTTAAAAAAAATTAAATAGGAGATGTTTTGATTAAAAAATTTAAAATTGAATCAAAATAAAATCTAATATATTTTTAAAAAAAATATTTGTATATATTTTAAAAATAAAAAATTTTGCATGATTTCAACCTAATTTAAGAAAAATATGTAATTTTCTGATGCATATATATTTTCCGTATGTTTGCCCCAATAGAAAGTCCTCAAAGACGATTCTGGAAAGGGGAAGCTGAGCACGATAACCATATAAATTTGAAGAGCGAGGTTTTCATACAAATTTGGTTGCGCCGGATTCCATTGTTGTCTCACATCTCACTAGGAGTTGTTAGCCTCTGAAAATCGCTCTCTATTATTTTCCGATTATCCAAACGAATCCCTAGATTGCGAAATGGTCCTGATACAACAGGATGAGACTGAGACTGAAGCGCAACTGGTGAACCCCTCGGAAACTGCGCAAACTGCAAAATCATCGGACTCCTCCAATGTCGATGCCAATAAGGAAGCTTCCGATGGCTTTGAAACCGCCAGCGACGCCGAGCTCGGCAGCGACGAAGAGAACGACGACGCTGGAGCTTGCAGTCGCAGTGGGGATGCGCATAAAGAACAGGGACAACAACATCAACTTCAGGAACGTGGGATTCCTCTGGGAACTGATTCTTCCGAAGATGCATCGCACGACGAGGAATTGAAACAGGTTCTGTTAGGTGGTTTTGAATGTTTCGTTGATTACGTTTTTGGTGTTTTGTGAGTGGTTATTATTGATTTGTACAACTCTTGGGTCATATGGTTATTTGTGTGATGCCCTGTAACCCATTCGCTAGGGTGGAAAGAAGGTGTAGCATTTAATATTTCAGGACATATCCATATGCTTGACATAATCTAAAATTACCCAGGCTATTAAATCTAGGTAGCTTTTGAATACCAAATTGGTAGTGCCACTCTGGAATCATGTGATAATGGAAGTTGTTGGGCTTGTCCATCGCCGTTACTGCCTTAAGTGCTTAACAATTAATATCATACTGGATAAATTACCCTTTCTAATTTGTTGTTGGAGCTTGGAGGGGCAAATTACATGTCAAGAACTAAGAAGTGATGAACTGTTGGTATTCTAAATCTTCTAAATTTGTTCACTGGGATTGTTGAAGCTGGGTCTTTGGTGAATGTTAATTTTGCACTATTTAATTTTATTAATTACACGCTGAGTTAATTAATCAAAGCAAATTGGGAACAATGCATTTGAAATCAATGCCAGGATTTATGAACCATGGAAGAACTTGTGGATGTTATATCTGGTCAAAGTATAAGTAAATGATCAGGAGTTTATCTGAAAGGTTTTGAAACTTGGCTGTGGAACAATCATTTATGTTTGCCGGTATTGTTTTGGTGGTGATTCAAAAATATGGTTTTGATATCCAGAAAAATGTTTTTCTTTTGGGGGGAAAAAAAAGAGTAATTGAGTGCTATTACTCTCTCTAGCAGAAAGCATTGGCTCAAGCAAATGATGCGAAACTAGAAGGGAATAAGCTATTTGGAGATGGGCAATTTGAGGAGGCACTATCAAAGTATGAACTTGCTTTACAAGTTGCTCCAGACATGCCTTCATCTGTGGAAATACGCTCAATTTGCCATTCAAATCGTGCTGTATGTTTTATGAAATTGGTATGTGCATCTTTTATCTTTTCAATAATTGCAATCACAAGCACATTTTTGTATTATGCTCTTTCACACAGGTTAAGTAAATGCAGTACTCTCCATCTGCTTGACAGGTTATAGCTGCTTATGATATATCTTGGTTCTTGACCTTGCTATGTAAGAAATAACTTCTGAATTATGAATTGAAGTTCAAAGTTGGCTTTATTCCCATGCTCATCTAGGTTCTGTTAGATACTGGTTTAGAAGAGTAAGGATTGAGTATTATCTGATCATTTAAAATTATTGATAAGGATTTTATGTTGTCTCAGGATTTATTGAAGAAGTTTTATACATTAACTATTGTTGTTAAAATTTAATTGGGGAATCAATTACTCTTTTTTTTTTTTAACATAAAAGAAGAATTTATTAATAAACAAGGAAGATGCAAATGAGAACGATTAGGTATCCTCCAGAGAATACAAAATTCAGAACAAGAAAGCAGAAAATAAAAGGAAGAAGAAGGTTAAGCAAGCAACAATGCTGCCCAGTCCCTCTACATGCCTGGGAAATTACATGTTTATTGCTTAATGGAATCAGCCTGAGTTAAATCTAATCCCATTTTTTTTTAAGCGGTCTGTCTAAGTAATATTCAGACAATAAAAGTGGAGACTAGATCACATCTGTATTGATTGGAAGGGCTGTGTCACCAAATTAACATGGTCATTTCATTTGTGATATCTTTGTGACATTCTTGTAATTAAGCAATTTTAACTGTGATATCACTTTCCTTTAAATTTCTCATTTAAGGATTTTAATTTAGCATATGGAAAATTGCCTCAGGGGAAATATGAAAACACAATCAAAGAATGCACTAAAGCATTAGAACTCAATCCTGTATATGTGAAAGCTTTGGTGAGAAGAGGTGAGGCTCATGAAAAGCTTGAACATTTTGAAGAGGCCATCACAGGTGAGTTCAAATTTTATTTGATCATCTTGGATATCGTGGTACTGTCCTTAATCATATACTTTAGCTCAGTGTATAAGTATGTAATTCATCCACTAATAGTATACTAATCTGCAGTTTTTATTGTTTGTTTGATCTAACTCTTCTTTTCATTTAACCATTTTTCTTCAAACTGACAGATATGAAAAAGATCTTAGAAATTGATCCCTCAAATGATCAAGCTAGGAAAACCATTCGGCGACTGGAACCCCTGGCAGCAGAAAAGCGGGAAAAGATGAAGGAAGAAATGATTGGTAATTTTTTTCTCTTTCCTTTTTTCTTTTGCTTCGTGGGGATGGGAGGCTTTTGATTGCACGATCTCTGTTCTTAATGTATGCCTGAACTTTGTAATTTATTCTCCAATACAACTTTCTCTAGCCTGTCCTCTTTCTTTCTCCTTTCCCTCAAAACTAACCTTGCATGACGTCTATGGTCCCAAGGCATATGGGTAAAATGGTACAACATATAGGTGAACGAAAAATTTGCTACATGTAATTAGAAGTTCCAAAATCTTGTTTACTCCCAAAAAAAAAAAGGAAAAAGCAAGAGATGAAAGAAACCAGACCTTTTTTGATATAAATTGTTTTAACAATAGGATCTGTGGATGCCTCTTGTTAAGATAATTTTCTAGCACTGGGGAATATATTAGTAATTGTAAGATGTAATCTGATGACTAATTTTAAACATTGTGCAATTTTATGGATGAACTGTGTCACTCAGCTTACTGAGCGCCTGAATTTCATCTTGGAGGCATGCTCTTCCAAGAGTGCTCTGGATGGTATTATGTCTGTGTTCTTTGTAATGGACATTGGGGTGGCCTTTGTTAATTGGAAATCTGGGGGAAGCAACTTTATGCTGGTCTGATGATACTGGTGTTGGCATAAACCTTTTGGACATCTAAACAGAACTAATTAGTTCATTTTTTTTTTTAAATAAACTAATTGTACCAGGTTATCTTGTGAAGGTGTTGGGTGATAAACCTTAGATAAATACGATGGCCTTTTATCTGTTGTATATGATGATCAGTATATAATTATGCTTCTGTTAGCTACTTGGCATTTATTTCAACATTATGTAATTCTGAGTGTACGCTTCAGTAGCCTCCCTTGCTAAAACAATTTTCTCTTGAGGCAGGTAAACTGAAAGAAATGGGCAATTCTGTGTTGGGCCGCTTTGGGATGAGCGTCGACAACTTCAAAGCTGTTCAAGATCCAAACACTGGTTCCTATTCTATCTCATTCCAACGCTAGGCCTCTTTGAGACAGTCCACATAATGGCATTAAGCCAAGAAAGATGCAGTCTGGAATGTTACAGTTCTGGGGCTTCATTGTGCATGCGCGGTCATTAGGGAAGTACAAATGTTAGTGAAGTGAGTGAACGTGGCATATATATATTTGCTTCCTTAGGGAATTTGTTGATTGATTTATGAATTATAATGTCAAAGGATTGTCATGGATAAGTCTAATACTCTCTTTTCTGACATTCGCTATATGTCTCAAGGTTAAAGAGCACCTGATAAGTAATTTATTTTATGGAAAGAATATCATGATGAGAGTTTATATGATTAGTTTTGTTGGTGCTTCCAAATGAGACTTCTTTTCTCCTTTCATCCTTAGATTTTATAAGCATGAGATGCTAAACCAGGCGCACTTATTTTCTAAATTAAAAATTTTCTTTTCTTTTTTCTTTTTCTTTTATTAGGTTGTGCTAGTTATTTGGCACTGCACTCATGAAGGCTGAGGGTGCGTTTGGTTATGTTGACGGCTTTTTGGCGTCATAGTCATCTTGTGCGGGCTTGAGTATACTTTTTGTTCGCTGAGGTTTGGGGTGAATTTTGATGTCTCAAATTTTTTTTTTGGGGTCCAAATTTCGATAAAATCCTACAGCTTTTCAAAATGGTACAATGCTTTTCTAAAACACAATATCGTGATCGGTACCAATGAAAATTGGTGATATTTAAAAAGCTAGACGACATCGTTTAGAATTTCAAATCTCAATTATTTTACGATTTCAATTTGACCCCTCTTATTCCCTCTGTTCGTTTCTGATTTTCCCTTCTATTTGTAGTGGATGGGGCAAATGGGAATGTGAAAAACCGAAATGCAATTTTCTAATAAATTAAAAATAAAACTCCTAAATGGAAAATCTCCCCTTGGAATACCATGCGAATCGTGTTTGGTGGAAAGTATGATAAGAATTTGTGGATTTTTGGGCAACTATCTCGCTATTTGTAAACGAAGCAAGGGTAAATCAGTGCTTAAATTTGATTTTTCTCGAGAAAGTGATAGAAAATGAAGAGACCAAACAAAATCAATCCCCTCTACCAAATTTTGTGTGAATGGATGGTCTTCAGTATTATAGTACAGTAAAAAAAAAAGAAAAAGAGAGTGATATAAAAGGGAGAAAGAATCTATAGGGTCACTTTCTTTTCTTTTACATCAATTTTCTCTTTTAAATTAACTCTCTGAATTTATCTCTAAATTAAAAGGATATAAATTCAAGTTTTGTTGGCCTAAAAATGCAAGAAGCATATCCAAAAGCCCTTTAGGTATTTGGCCATGCCATCTAAACTCTCAAAAGGAAGCCTTATTATCAGACTCGTACTTTCATTTTCTGAAACAAGATTGCATCCAGTCTCTCTTCTCACACGGGCTTCCTAGTTGACTGACAGTGAACTCATTGTCCTTGAAAAGAAAGATGAGTAAGAAGAGAAGAGGCAGAATAATGGTGGGAGATGGATTTTTGGGTAAGATTGTATCAAGTTTGTGCCTCAAGATTTTTATTGACCACATAGGATAGACATTACTATTTTCCACCTTGAGTGACGGAAGTAGAGTTTAGGAGAAGATTGAAAGTATTTTAAACAATTAAGACTGTATTAAAGTTATGTGACGAAGCCTACAAGTAATTTATATATAATAAGATAAAAAAATATCATAAAAAATAACTGATAACTATAAATATATATATTAATTACTTTCGAACTTAAACTTCTCTTAAAATTTTTAGGTAATGGAAATCATATTGAAATATAATGAAATAAAAAGTTGAGCTTAAAGAATAAAATTTGCATTTAAGATTTGTACTAACTAGTCCATGAACCTAGTTCATAATTTTTCTCAAATTACCGAGGGATACTAGTTTAATTGGGTTAGTCCAGTCCAGCCAAAATTTGGAAAAAAAAGAAACAACAACTATTTCAAAAACGTTTTTGATGTAGATTGGAAGTCCCCTTATTCATAAATTCATGCAAACAAAAAGAAACAAAAGCACGCTTCTTGCTTTGGAATGGAAGGAGAGGTAGTGAGGTACAAATTTCAATCCCAAAAATAAATTTTTTATTCTAAACCAATCATCATCATGCAGCTTCATAGCTCACTCTGAAGTGCCTCTTTTCATTCCCAATTCTATACAACAATCCTATAAATGGAAGGACAAATCAATCTTTTGATCATTCTCTTTACTATGACGCATAATTTCAAGATTTTGATTGTTCCTTATGCTCCTTTCCCAATTTACCAAACTTAAGCTCTGTTTAGTTTAAAGAATACTAAAAAAATGTGAACTGTAAATAGGTATAACAGTTGAGATAAAAAATAATTATTTTATCTCTATTTTTAAAAAGATGATGTGATAAATAAAATAATAAATATAAGGACATAATAAATATTATATAAATTATGTAAAAAAAATATCTTCGCAAAATACCCAACCAAACGGAGCATTAAACTCTTGTTGTCTTTCACAGAGCATTCCCGAATCTAGGTGCACCATTTGATCCAAATTGCTCTGAAATTTGATGTGTTTTGAAAAAACCAAAATTTGAAGCATGTGGAGTGATCAACATGGAAGGATTTAATTTTAAATTACACATTTGATAAATTGGATCAAATACCACAGTGGGAAGCAGAAGGGAAGAAGCAAAGGTAACATATGGGTATTCTGAAGCCCTTTTTGCTTTTCTTGCTGCTGTTCTCTCTTTCTTGTGGGCATTTTGATGTCCTCCTAAGGCTCGTGAACTGTAAAACTTTCTTGAACAGAACAGACAAGGGAAAACTCTTGATGTTGTATCTTCTCCTTGACTTCCTTTAACCTCGGCTACTTTTTCCTCATCTTCCATTTCTATATTCTGATATCCAGAAAAAGAATTTAAAGGGAAAAAAAAAGGTTATAAATTACAATTTATATTTAAAAGTGGAAAGACCAATGAGGGAATGATAAGTGAAATGGAAAATCTGAGCGAGGAACATCAAGCAAATGAAAGAATTTAAAGGAGAAGATTAAAGGAGAAGAAAAGGGAGTTTAGAAGCTAAGTTGTGAAAGAATGGGAATTGTGAAAGGCTCTTTTACTGTGTAGCATCATTAAATATAGTGCATGAGACAGGGAAGAGGTGTATGGGCTTAGGAACAGCAAAGATAAGAGAGAGAGATTCCATTTCCCAATCCAAACATTTATTCCCACCTGTCACTTTCTTCATCTTAGCATGCAGAAGCCTGATAGTTCCTCAAACTTGGGGTTGGTTAAAAAAAAAAAAACAAGTCAAGCCTATTTTAGAAAATAACATTAAAATTAGGTTTAGGTGTGAGCATGTATTTATATCTTCTTTTTTTTTTAATTTTCAGGTTAGGCTAAGTAAAAAAAAAAAATTTAAGTGGATTCAACCAGTTCACTTCCCCTTTTGATTTTTTTTGAGCAAATTTCTTTCTTTTCTAGTCTCTTTTTCTTATAAAAAAAAGACATTTTTTAAGAATTCAAAAATAGGATTAAGTCAGTTTACAAAACAATATATAATATTGTTAAATATGGTTTAGCTATGAATAATACCTATTTTTACATTTATCAAACCCATTTATCAATAAATGATATAATATGTACTATTTATATTATTTAAAAACATATTTTTTTGGGGCTAAAAGAACATAATAACTATCTATTATTTATAGATGTAATTGATTCTTATTTGATTTTAACTACTTTAATTATGTGACTTTATTATTTTTACATTTGATATACATAACCTATTATTTAAGTCTTAATTATAAAGATATTAATATTAGAAATTGTGTTTTTCCTTCAAATTGTATTAGTATTTGATTTCTAAATTTCATTTGTAAAGAAAAGATAAAATGGAAGGAAGAAAAATTTTAAAAAATAGATATAATTTTAAAATATTAGAATCAAATAATAAAAAATTGCTTGGATTGTGTTGCGTTAAAAAAAAAAAAATTGGCGTTCAACCCATTTTATATTTAAACTTTTTCAAATGGATTCTTGTTTTTTTTTTTTTAAACTTTTTTTGAGGACTACTGGACATGTCTCTTACAATATAGTGGTTTCATGAGCATTTTTCCCTTTCTTGAGCGCTGTTACTTCGAAATCTTTTCGTTCGGATTTAATTTTTTGGGTTTAGACAACTAATTGGGTTGTAGCTTCTAGGACATAAGTAATAGTATAATACCCATTAAATCTTCTCTGTCAGTGTTGCACAATCTAATGAAAGATAGTTTTACACTTTCATTCTTCCATTAGAAAAATGAGCATCTGAGGGTAAAGAAAATTCAATCTTGAGAGATAGTGTTCTCTTAAAATTACTTAATTAAATTAAATTTTTTTCAATCCTAAATGCCTAGCTAAACATTTAAGCACTAAACACTAAATTCCAAACCTAAACCATAAAATTCTAAACTTTAGAACTTAAATACTAAAAAACTAAAGACCGAATTTTGAAATCTTAAACTTTAAAACTTAAAAGTATAAACCCTCAACTTTAAACTCTAAATGCTAAATCCTAAGTTTACATAATAAACTTTAAATCCTAAAATCCTAAATATTTGAACCCTCAATGCTAAAACTTTATTACCAAATCTTGAAAATCTAAAATGTAACACCCTAGATTCTAAAACCTTATACCATGAACCCCTAACCATAATAACTTGGGCAGTAATTAAATCTCTAAGCCCTTGAGACCCTAAATCTGAGAAGTAAAACCTTACATCTTAAACCTTAAACTCTAATTCCAAAGAAAAAAATGTTTTTAAAAAATAATTATGTTCAAAATATATAATTTTTATGATATTAAAAATTGGAACAAAAATTCTTTCAGAAGTTAGATTGGCAAATATGTTGAAAGAGTGATTTTATCTTTAAAAATTTTTAGGTGAAATAAATGTATTATCCTATTAAAATACTTTTTTTTACACAAAATAAAGCTCTTTAATGCATCTTTAAAGGTGCTTTGTGTACACAAGATAGGTATTAAGAAAATGAGAAGGACAAAAGAGAGAAGAGAAAAGAGAAAAGTCGACAAAAAGAAAGAGGATAAGGATTAGTATTCATTCTATGTAACCATGGCTTATTCAAAAATCAAGCTCTAGAGAGAAAGAGAAGATGATCAATAAATAAAGCAGTGAAAGAATATTGAATATGGAGTTAGAAAACAACCACGTAAGCTTTAAAATGTGTGATTTACATTATCTTTAAAGCAAAATTTGCCCCCTATGTAATGCTATAGGATCTAGGCAAATATGCTTTTAGGATTGATCTAAAACACCCTAAAAGAACCACATTCAGCAAATAGTATAGCTCTCTCTCTCTAGAGTAGGCAAAAGTTTAGAAATTAAGGAAGAAGAGTGAATGTTGCATTAGTTTTGTAGAAGCCAAAAACCATGTATTAGTAATCCAACCATCATGACTCTCCACTCATTTGAGTTTGAATTTAATGAGTTTTTCCAAATTAAATGAACATCTTAATAGTCATCTGATTGCTTAAACCAAAACAGCATGATTATTCAAACCAAGTGACACCAAAACTAATAGTAACTCTTTTTTTTGGACATTTCTTGTTTGACCAGACAACTGCTTCAGGGGGCCTATTGACTGTTATGCAATGGTTATGTCTAGGATTGCCTTCTAAAGGCAGATCAGTTAACTAGTTTAATTACCAATTGACTGCTATTTACTTGACCAGTTGACTCCAATTTGTTCATTAGTTGATTGTTCTATTACAATAGCAAACTCCTCTCTATCTCATTCGGACTAGTTGGCTTATTATTTTACTAGTCAATTGTTGTAATTGATCAGTTAACTAGTTTACCATACTAATCAACTAACACTTGAAGGGATTTGTTCCATTCTATAATGTACTAGTTAACTAGTTCTTCTCTACCATTCAACTGCTATTACTCATAATCGACCTTTCTTGTTTCTTCATATATTAGTTGACTGATTACTTAAACCAATTGACTGATCCATGTTAAATTTAGTTTTACCTTTAATTTTTCAAACTATTCTCAATAGTTCATCATCTCTAATGACAAATAGATTGAAGGATGAGGTAACTTAAAAGTTAATGAATGTAGCCACGTATGTGGTGTGGGGACTAAAGTATAGATAGTTGCTTAAATATTCAATGCTCTGCATATGTATGTGCATGCGTCAATGTGTGTGTGAGTAGGTGATTATATTCATGCTACAATTGGCTAATCTGTTACTCCATCTTCTAGCTTTTTTATAAATAAGGTTATGGGTCCAACAACCATTGGTCCTTCTCATGCATTCTCTACCACCAAGTCCATGCAAATTGTTACTTTTTTAGACTTCACATTCATGTACTATTTGCGTCCTCAAGCCCTTCATGTCCTTTACCAATGACAAAATGCATTATTTGTCTGTATCCCACTCCAATACCTTTTTTTAGTGAGATCACGATTGATTTTTAAATTGCTATCTATGTAGATACATAATGATAATGATGATGATATCAGTGACTAACAATAATAGCAACAATAGTAGTAATCATAATAGTAATAAGAACCTCACATTAATTGCTCATGGTAGTAGTAATTTTTTAAACCCCAAGGAATAACAACTGTTTAATTTTTAGAAACGCCAACTTAGGGAAGGCTTTTACCCATTGTGTGCTGACTTAAAAAATATTAGTCTTCTATCCAATTGCATAGGATGGATACCTTTAATATTCACCAAAAAATAATTTTAATAGGAAAGCCCTATCTTAGTTACTAGAAAATAATTGTAATTTTAATTTGTGATTTGTAGATAATTTTTGTTTAAGTTTTTTTTAATTATTAAAATAGTTACAATTTTATCCTTTATTTTTATCTTTATTTAAAATTTAACATCAAATTCATTTAATTGCATGTTACTTATCTATTTGACATTGTTGACTCAAGTATTAGATTTGTGTCCAAGATAGCAATTACATTTAGAATCAAATTTTGGATAGAGATGTAATGAAAGGTTTTAAAAATTAAAGGATTAAATTACAAAAAATATATGAAAGATTCAATTAGACATGCACGGAGAATCAAAATAAAAAAATTTTTTTAGAGCAAATTACAATATTTCTCTCAAGGCTTGGCTAAATCACACGTGATATTTCTCTTATTTGAAAAATTATACTTGAATTTCCAAACATTTTAATATATATTACATAAACCTCTACTCTAATTTGTTTTGTCAAAAAAGTTTTTGCACAATATGAGATTGGTTTTATTTTCAATTAGGCGAGCTGCCAGAGCAACTGCACGAGCAGCTCAACTTTTTGCTGAGGCCAGTGAAATAGCATTTGAAAAAAAAATACATAGGAAGCAAACGAGAGAGAGAGAGAGAGAGAGAGATTATGCCCAAAGCCGAATATTGAGTAACATTGTTCATCAATTATGAATAGTGTAACTTCCTATAACATATATATATATATATATATATATGACATGAGAGTAAAAGTAGCTAAGTTAGTACTGAACTCAAAGATAAGATTGTAATTTTATTTTTAATATAACAATAAATATACTTAAATAATTTTATTTTCATAAAAAATACATATTGTGTAAAAAAATAATTTAATTCATAAAAATGAATTAAATAATTAAATATAATTTTTAAAATAAAAATATCCAATATAATTTAACTAAATTTTAAAATAGGTTAATATAATTTACTTCTTATAATAATAATAATAATAATAATAATAATAATAATAATAATAATAATAATAATAAAAGCCATAGAAGTGTGTCAAAATTGATTCGTAGTTCGCAAGTCCAACTTTCCTTACTGACCTGTACCACTAAGTTATCATATAAAGTGCGATTAGCAAAATCAAAAAGAGACCTTTTGCTAAGGAATACAGACTATCACAATTCACATGGATAAATATCAGTCAAACTATGTCAAAATTGACAAAATTGTTTAATGTTATCAACTAATTTTATATTAAACTAATACAGATTTTCTAAAATAAATGTTTTAATTATTAAAATGTACTCACACATTCATTTTAATAAATTTGTACTAAATTTTATATTAGCTTATTGTACTTATGGATTATGAGTTATAAGCATTTTTGGTATCGCGATTTTTAGTTTATCTCATAAAATTAAATTAGTTATTTAGACAATTAGTCAAAATAATATTTGACATATGTAGGAAAATGTAATTAACAAAATATGTAGAGTGTCTAAAATATTCTTATCTTTTCGTTTTAGATTGGTATAACTTTTAGTTTGACTTTATAAAATAATGTGATTACACTTATCACATGTGCAATATAGCATTATATGTTTGTGTGCATATGTATGCATAAGGGATGTCATGTTATGTATGCATGTGCATGTATATGATGTGATATTGTGTATGTGATGTCACATCATGATTATAAATATATAAACACGTCCACCTAATGTTGTGTCTCGTACATGCCTTCATGTTGTGGATATATGTGCACAATGTCGTGTGTGCACCCACATTGGCTTATACAATGTCAAGTTTGAACATGTGCATGACACATGAAATGTTTTGTCTCATGTTTGTATATTTATACTTAGTATCATGCCATGTTTGTCTCATATTTTTTGAAGTTTGACATATTAGAAAACGTGTTTGAAAAATTGAAACAAAATCAAAAAGTAAAAGGAATATTTTATTTTTTATAAAATAAGCATTAAAAATAAAATAAAAATAAAATAACATGTACTATTTGAGAATAGATTATTCAAATTTTAAAAATAACTGATTTGCTAAAATTATGATTTCCATAAAACTTAATTAAGAAACTCATACTAGAAGTAAAAATTGTGGATTTTTAGAATAAGGAATTCTTAGAATAACTTATTTTATTCAAATAAAATGGAAGAATAGTTATAGAGATGATGACAAACAAATTTTCCACTAGAATCTCACAAAATCAACATATAAAATAAATTATGTTAGAATAGGTGATAAAAGGAAAGTCCAATAATAGAAAAACAAAAGGTTAAAAATCTAAGATTTAAACAATAAAAATAACATTAATAGAACAATCAAAAATATGATGCAATTATTATAATAACCAACATTTCTCCTCAAGTTGGAGAGTCCACTTGAATCCAAGTTCCTCAAGTCTAATTCTTGACAAGGCCTTAATTAGAATATCTGCAACTTGAGACATGGTAAGAGTGTGGGTGAGCTTTAAAACACTTGAAGCCACTTTTTTTTTTTTTTTAATGAAATGGCAATCAATTTCAACATGTATAGTCTGATCATGTTGAATAGAATTTTTAGCAATGCTAATGGCTACTATGTTATCAATCAAAACTTTGATTGATTGATCAAGACTAATTCTTAATTCATCAAGTAACCTTTTCAATTATAACCCTTTGCATATACCCTTAGCGAGAGCCTTATAATTAGATTCTACATTACTCCTAGCCACCACAAACTATTTCTTACTCCTCTAAATTACTAAATTTCCCCAAACATAAGTACAATAACTTGAGGTGGGTCTTATATCAGTGATAGATCTGACATAGTTAATATCACAATAGACATAAACTCCATAAGAAGATCCCTTTTCCAGGGTTCATTATTTTGAGATATCTCAAAATTGTATAAGCAGCCTCGAGGTATTCTTTATTTGGTTTACTCATGAATTGATTGATGATACTTACAAGAAAACTGATATCAAGCCTAATATGAGATAAGTAAATAAGTTTATATATTAGACTTTGAAATCTCTCCATATCAATTGGAGAGCTTTCTTAAGTAAACCTAATTTTGTAGTCAATTTCTATAAGGGTATCTACAGGTTTACATCCCAATATGGTCGCTTTATATATTTCCTTTAAGAGATGGAAATACCCGTTCTTGATCTTGTAATTTCCATCACCAAGAAAAATCGTGGTAGTTTAAGGTCTTTAACTTCAAATTTCTTAGCCAAAGATCTTTTAAGAGTCTTTATTTCTTCTGTGTAATCTTTTGTAATAATTATGTCATTAACATAAATAATCAAAATTACAATTTTTCTATTGAGAGAAAATATAACGAACATAATGTGGTAAGCTTGCTCTTGTGATTATCCTTGACCTTTAACAACTTAAGTTAACTTTTCAAACCATGCTTTTAGGGATTGCTTAAGTCCATATAAGAATTTACAAAGTTTACATACCTTGCTCTTATTGTTTTCACTTTCAAATCCAAGAGGAACAGACATATAGATAACTCCTTCAGGATTTCCATTAAAATATATATTTTTAACATTTAATTGGTGGAGAAGTTAATCTAAGTTAGTTGCTAGAGATAAAAGAATTTTAATGGAATTAAATTTCACCATTGGAGCAAATATTTCTTGGTAATTCAACCCCCAAGTTTGAGTAAACTTTTTTTTTTACCACAAGCCAAACTTTATATCTGTTAATGCTACCACCAGAAATTATACTTTATATTGAAGATCCACTTGCACCCAACCAATCTCTTCCCTTCATGCAACTAACCAATTTCCATGTACCATTCTTTTTTAGTGCACTTATCTCTCTTGCACAACTTTTCTCCATTTAGCATGTTTAAGTGCCTCACAAACATTATAAGGAATCCTTTCATTAGAAATATTAGCCACAAAAGTTTGATAAGTAAGAGATAATTTATCATATGACACAAAATTTCCAATGGAGTATTGAGTACACGTTCTACTACCCTTCCTCCAAGCAATAAGAATATCCAAACCTAAAGTTTCAATCACATTTGGAAGAAGCATACTTTAAGTTAGATTAGAGGCATTGCATTGCTCGGGAGAACAACCAACCTCTACCTTTGGAACTCTCCTCCTCTTGGTGAAGATCATGAGATCCTTTTATTAAGTAGAATTGTTTTCAACTTGTTCCCAACATGTTGCTTTAATACAGGTTTAAGATTTTGGTGGATAGGCTCGCGTTCTGGGTTCAAAGTGGGAGAAGGCTTAGGTTCATTAGAGGGATTATATTAACAATGAGAAAGTTAGTAATGGTCTTAAGATGAATAATAAGAAACTAAATGGTGGTCTTAGGTTCATTAGAAATTTTCTAAGGATAAAAACTCCATTCCTCTTCTTAATAGTTGAGATTCTCCCCCTGCATGGATGTTTTTGAGTAATATACTAGTCTTCAAAGAAATTAATATCCATAAAAACATGGAATTTTTTTAAAGTGGAAGGGTAACACTTATAGCCCTTTTGAATAGGAGAATAACCCATAAAAGTACATTAAGTGCCCTTATGGTCGAGTTTATTACTATAAGAAAGATGGACAAAGGCTGTACAATAGAAAACCTTGATAGGTATAGTGGAGACAACTTAGATAGTCAAGAAAAATTTAAGAAGAGTACTACAAGGAGTTCGAAAATTTAACACTTTGGATGACATCTTATTGATAAGGTATGTTGAAGTAACATGGCTTCACCCCAATAATATTTAAGACCATTGGTTGTGAGTAAAAAGGACCAATCTATCTTAAGAATATATCTATCCTTCTGTTTAACTATCCCATTTTGTTAAGGTATATGGGAGCAAGAGCTTTGGTGATAAATTCTCTATTAAGTGAGATAGATTTTAAGAGAGGTGTTAAAGTATTATTGGCTATTATCAGATCTAAGAACCTTTATTTAGGTGTTAAATTGAATTTAAAAGAGATGATTGAAATTTTTAAAATTGTAGAAACTTCATACTTCTCTTTTATCCAATACACCTATATAATTCTCAAGTGATCATCAACAAAAGGAACAAACCACTTTAAACTTGAGATACTACTAACTTTTAAAGGACCCTAGGCATCAGTATGGATTAAAGAGAAAGATAAAAAAGGTTTTATATGCTTGTGAAGGGCAAATGACTTTAGTGTGTTTAGCAAATTAACAAAATTTACAATGAGGAAATACTAAAAATTTTAATGAACAAGTTAGGAAACACTTTCCTTATACAATGAAAATTTAGATGACCCAATCTATAATGCCATTATAACAATTCTAAATCTGTCCTTGCAGAGAAAACACATGTTTCCTTGTTATTAAAGTTCAAAAGGTAGAAACTAGGCTCCTCTTTAGCTTTGCTAATAATCCTCTTAGACACCAATCCTGAAACTCACAACCTCCATCAACAAAGTGAGCCACATAGTTATTATCTTTAGTTAGCTTGCTAATGGATAGAAGATTACTTGTTAGTTTAGGTACTAAAAGTACATTTTCAAGAACTAAGTGATCAGATAGTGTAACAATACCAATACCAATCACATTTGCCAATGTACCATTAGCTATTTTAACTACTATGGTCGATACACGAGGTAAATTCATCAAATAATAAGGAATCTCTAGTCATGTGATTAGTTGCACTGAAATCCACAAGCCAAGTTTTATCCTTCACTATATGAGAGTTCAATACAGCTAAAAGTTTACTTGATTGGTGTCACGACTCAAATTTTTTAACTATAACCGGCGCATAGGCTAAACTAATTTGGAGATTGGGTTAGCCTAACAAGCCTTACAAACTTTAAAGTTAACTATTATATCATATATTTAAACTAACCTATATAACCCAAAATTTTTAAAAAAATTAATATTCAGTTCATTATGTCATTAGGGACTATCGAAAATCTGACAGCAGCTCCCCTAAAAATTGGACATCCCATCTTATAAAATAAATTAAACCAGCAAAAGCCCCAACACCAACAAGTAAATAAATAATTAAATAAGGCAAATTAACTTTTAATATAATCTCTGTAACATATGAGACTACAAAACAACATAAAATATACTCTCCTCATAAATAAACATATACACACCACTACTTTCTTTCCATCCAAATCACTCATTTGCATTTCACAATGATATATCATGCCACCTTTCAACTATCAAATTACTTTAATAAACTTATTAAATCATCATAAGAATATATATATATATATACCCATTTTGAAGTTTTAAAAACATCGATTTGTTTCCCCAAGGAACAGAGCACATAAATCACACAAATTGAAATTTATATAACCTAATATACTCCCTAAAACATAAATCTCTAAATTCTTATATACTTTTTTATCCTAAGTACTAATCCTAAATTTGGAGTTTTTCAATCTAAACTTCTATAACTCAAATTAAATTTAAAATTCACTTCTTGAAGCTTTAAAGATGAAATATGAAGTGTTTATTTACACCTAAATGTAAAAATTCAAGAAGCCTCCAAGTTGGAAGCTCACCCACGGCAACTTGAGCAACAAAAATTGAATATTCTATTAGCTTCAATAAATCATGGAGAAAGATAAAGATTGATGAAAGAAACAGAAGAAGAAAATGGAATAACTAATCCTTACAAAATTCACAAAATTTTCCATGGTTGAATAGCAAAAGAAGAGAAGGAGAAGGGAGATGAAATCTTTACCAAATAAGAGTTTTATAGCAACTAAATCTGTCGGAGGTGAGTGGGTAGTGGCGTCCAACAAGAAGAGGGTGATGCATCCTTGTGGTTGGTTGAGATTCACGCTTCAATGGAGGTGCTACGCTGGGAGAAAGAAGGAACAACTCAAGCAAAACAAAAGCTAAAGAAAAGTCACACAATAAGCAAGAAAAAGTGGACTTCGGGAGAGAGAAAAAGGTGAAGCAAGAATAGGACGTTGCATCAGATGAGAAAAATGAAGAGAGAGTGTGCTTTTTAGATTATTAAAATATCTTTGGCTCAATTTGCATTTTTGCCCCTTAAAAAGCTTAATATGTATTAATTGATATTTAAAAAGATTAGAAAAGTCCTTAAAAATTTTTTCTATGAACCCAAAATAGATTTAAAAATTATTTATATTTTTAACCTAAAATATATTATTTATTTATTTATTTTTATTTTATATATATATATATATATATATATTAGGTATTACAATTGGGCTATAAGACCAAAAAAATGGGGATATAGCCCATTTTTATGCTTCTCTTTGCTCTATTCTTTTGAAATTGCTTTGAAAAACTTGGTTTTGGTAGGACTTCCAACCACCTTCCTAATATATTATCAGAGGAGATCAAATTGAGCATTTATGGGTAGACAATGGTAAGAGGCGATGCATGACACAGCCTCACATGCTAGGTTGTGTGATGGAACATAGAAAATTTTGACAGTGCGTGAACTATCGAATGATGGCTAAACTCCAAGTTTTGACTGATAAGAGCCTTTTTAATACATTTAGTGTGTGTTTGGATCAGCGGTCATCCACCCACATTTCAACCTAAACCCTGGTTTGCACCGAAAAAGCCCATTTGCATCATGTTTGGATCTGCGTTCATCATGTCACACCATGTTTTTGGGATATCTGAAAACCACGTTGGGTTGAAGCAACTTACACTTGCTTTTGGCTAACACAAATATAGTTACATTGAAGGCACATCAACAAAATCACTTTTTATTAAAAGTTTTCAAACATAAATCACGTTTATATAAACCCACTTTTATATAAAATCAATTCTGTAAAATCAAGTTTATCGAAATTAATTTTACTCACTATCAATCCAAACACACGCTTAGTCTATGCATGTCCTTCTAAGCCATGGGAACAGAGTAAAAGTGATAGTGCCTGAACCTAAAGCTTCACTCAATGCTGTTCATGGCATGGAAAAAAAAAAGGACTATAGCTATTGTCCTATAATGTATGGGTGAAAATTAAGTCAATGTAAGCTCTAGTACCAATTCTTACACTAGCTTATCTTATTTGAATGAAATGGAAGAACACTTATAGGGATTATGGCAACAAATTTGCCACTAAAATCCCACAACATCAATAAAGAAAATAAGTCACATTAAAATAGGTGATAAAAAGAAAGTCAAATAACAAAAAATCAAGAGGATAAAAATCAAGGACTTAAAAGGTAGAGATAACAGTAACAAAACAATCAAAAGATATAATGAGATTATCACAATAACCCAAAAAAAAAAAAAAATCCAAAGAGAAATTCCCATATCAAGCACCCATACCATACACACCCTATATGGTTTCTGAATTTCTCTATAATATTTATGAAAGCTCATTTCATCCATTGTTAACCCCCACCTCTCTCCGTGTTCTGGAAAACAAAAATATAAATAATAAAAAGCCATCTATAAGCCCTGCTCAACATGGACATAATTACATTGAATGGAATAATTACCCTATGTTGAATTAGAAATTCAATTTTGAATTCTATGAATTGAAAGTAGAAAGATTCTTAAAGTCAAGCACATCTCACAAACCCAGTAACAATATAGTGTAATTTAAATTATAGACTACAAGTTGGAAGTTGCACAACTTGCTAAATCTAAATCAAGAACAACCAAAGCATTTACTTATAGAGAATAACCTTGATGGCATGAGTTCTGAATCAGACTCTAGCATTTTTCGAGGAAGATGCTTGAAGAATGCTTTCACAGCTCCTGTCACCCCATCCTCATTTTCCATCGCCTTAGCAAGTTCAATTGCACGATCCTTTACCTGGCATCGTATTAGATAAATAAAGATGATGGTTATCTTCTGATAGAATGCCCATTATAAACTTCCCAAAATTTCCATGAAACTAAATTGCTTTGCATTACTGTCTGCTCCTCAACCATTGGCAATGGGTGAGTCCATATCGTCGCAACTTGAAACTAGTTCTTAACTGGCAGGATACATATAAACAAAAATCGAAAGAAGACATTGGTGGTGATCCAGTATATATAAGCTTCTGCAGGTTTCTGGTTGCATATTAACCAAAACTCTACAGACTCAAGCATGCTACCCTCAATTCTTTTTAAAATGATATCCCATGCTTCGCAGCCTCAAAAAAGATAATTGTTTAAGTGTTTTTCTATCAGACCGAAATGTAAAATAATAATAGGAGTGTCCACATGAGGATGAGGTTCCTACCATGCGACATTCAATTTGTTTCAAAAAACCAGTCTAGGACAACAGAGACAACTACGTATATTTCTCAGACCACGCCTCCTTCAGACTCATAGGCTCAATAAGGCTAATTCACTGGATGTCAGTGTGACGTGTTACCGGAGTTCAAAAAGTCATATTTTCTTTCATTGTGATGTGACATGGCAGATCTGGAATGGTCTATTTGGCATCTTTTCTGAGCAGTGGGTTTGGCCGGTGGATTTTGATAATATGTTAACTATTGAGTTCTAAGGTTTTGGTAGCAATAAGGATCAGAAAGTCCTTTGTCAGAGTGCTGTGTTTTGAAGCCTTTTTTTTTTGTATTTGGTTATAATGGAATGCAAGAGTTTTTAATTAGAAGTTTCATCCATCAAATCTTCTTTGGGAAAGAAATTTATTTTTGGCCTGCCTTCGGATTTCAGCAAACTATTTTAGGAGGGTATCCCCTGTAAATTTATGAAGGGATTCAAAATCTCTTTTGAGCTAATGCTTGTTCAGATTTTTTAGTTGTTTTCTTCATGTTTTGGGTGGATTCTTTGTCCTTCATTAATGTATTGCTTTCTCTTCTCATCAATAAATTATCTTTATATATATATATATATATATATATATAAACAATAAATGTTAATGTTGGGTAGAAAGGTTTGCAGGAAGGATGTTAATAAAGCAGCCCACATGTAAGGGTTCATAATAAGTTCATTCCCCCCACATTCAACAATGTAGTTTAGCACATTGCACAAAACTAGGATGGACTGCATTAAGCTTTGACAAAGAGACTTCGCTGCATTTTATATAGTATATGATTTTGGAGAAATTAATAAACCCATACCATATAAAAGCAGAGTTTCATTTATAGGACTAGTTCAAGTGTTACAGTAAATTTTGTTTCAAAAAGATATTAACAGCACGTCTTTAAAGTGGGGCAAGTTCATCATGTTCATTCCATGATCCTCATGCAAGTCCACCGGAAGGTCTGTTACCATATTGAAGTATGTGATAACACAGACTAGCCTATCTTTCATAAACTGAGCTTTTGCATCACAATTCACATATTTATTATTATGCATCAATAATTTGCAGATGTAAATAGACAATGCATAAAGAAGTTACGGTCACTGTTTACTTCTGAAACACGCTACTTTCTCCTGGCTTTAATTTTATCAAACTTAGAAGTAACTGTTTCAAGAAGACTATATTACCTTGGAATCTAGCATAAAATTTATTGCGTCAACCAACTTGGGAAGAGAAAACTCATCAACTGGGATGGGTGCTGGACCAACACCTTTGGCATGTACTCGCTCACCCCAAAATGGTTGATCACCGAAGAATGGAACTATGGTTGTTGGACACTACCAGGAAACACACCAATCATAAAAAAATCAGAATCAGAATATTCGAAACTTGTTAAGGAGTCAAGAATCTATATATTACTTACTGCAGATTTTAGCCCAGCAGCCGTAGTTCCTGCACCTCCATGATGTACCTAGAACCAATGGGTAAAAGAATAATAATTTGCAAATATAGCCAAAAGTGAACAAAAGGGAAGTTTATAAGTACACCATTAAGAATGAAAAATAAAAGTTGTGTTAGTTATGATTGAATTTATTATTTAAATTATTATCCAATTTGTTTTTATCTTATTATTAGAAGATTTAGTTAGGATAACTTTGTTATTTATATTGTAAACAGATTATCATAGGAAGATAGGATACTTAACCTTAGGAATTTAGTTACATTGTACTTATATATATGTATATATATATATATATATATCTCTAGTTATCGCAAATAAAATCATGAAAGTATTTTATTCTACATGGTATTAGAGCAATTAAAAAAATAAAAAATAAAAAAAAAATACTCTATTAAGCATATCTCCCCTCCAACTTCTCTCACCACGCTCAAAATTTCCGAGCATCTCTCACCCAACCTCCCCCTCTCTATTTCGCACCTCTCTGTCCATTCAGAAGCCCGTTGTGGTCTATTTCACTGCTGTCTATGACACCCAGCACCTTTGCTGCTCTGTTTCACACATCTCTGCATCTTCAGTGACTAGTTCTTGTCCGTGTCGACTAAATTCCACCTCCATTAGTGTCGCTCATCATCATATTATCTTCTCCTGCTGATTTCGTCCCTGTCTATCCCTATTTGTTTGTCTCTCTTCTCCACACCCCTGCCCTTCATATCCTCTTTTGGGACATTGCCCAACATATATATTTTTTCTCCGCATTCTTGATTATACAAGAAGCACATAATAGATTCAGAAACCAGCAGCACTTCCATTTCAATTCCTCCATCCAATCCCAGAGAAGAGATGCCATTTGCACATATCTCTGGACTACTCATCACTGACCATAAACTCAATCGTTAGAACTATTTGCAGTGGTCCCAGTCTCTTTACATGTTTATCAATGGCAAAGGGAAGATGACTACTTGACCGGCGTTGCCTCTCCTCCTCCAATCACCAACCCTTAGTACAAGAAGTGGAAGGCTGAAAATCACATGGCGATGTCATGGCTGGTGAACACCATGACCTAGGAAATTGGGCAAAATTTCAAGTTCTGCTCTATGACTAAGGAGATATGGAACAGAGTGAAGGAGACTTATTCTGACAGTGAAAACACCTCAGAACTCTTCCAACTCAAGGAAGCCCTTCACAAATTCCAGCAAGGTGAGATAAATGTTACTCATGATTATAACACTCTTAATCGACAATGGGGGCAACTTGATATGTTTGACAACAACATTGGTTGGGAATGCCCTTAAGATAAAATTACTTTTAACAATATTCTAGAGAAAGAGATGATTGTCAAGTTTTTGTCAAGAGTCAACAAAAAGCTTAAGGATGTTCGTGGCCATATTCTTGCCACCAAGCCATTACCCACCATCAAGAAAGCTTTTGCTAAGGTTAGAAAAGGAGAAAGTCAGAGGAACCTTATGATGGTAGATCCAACTTCTTCTCCCATTGGAAGTTTAGCTCTCTTGACATGTGTAGCACAAAGTCCAAGTGGTAATAAGAAAGGACGCCCTTGATACAATCACTGTTGTCATCTTGGCCGTACAAAGTAGACATGCTAGAAACTTCAGGCAAACTAGCTAATTGGAAGCCCAAATCAGGTGCTGAAAACTGTGGACTTCTTACTCATTCAGGTACTAATCCTCCACTCCCACACTTCGCCTTCATTGAGGAACAATTGGAGATTCTTCAACAAATGATCCATGAGCCATCTTCACGTCTTGGGACTGATGTCGTTGCACAAAAGAATAAACCTCCTCATGCACTAAGCAGTAAAAATGAAACAAATAACCCATGGGATTATTGACTCAGATGCTACAGAGCATATGACTGGTGATGTTTCCATATTTTTATCTATTACACCATGTACTAACAATTTTAAAGTTAGAATTGCATACGGTTCTCTCTCTCGTGTATCTGGCATTAGAATTGTGACACTCACTCCTCAAATCACCCTTCTCTTTATTCTCTATGTTCCTAAATTGTCCTGCAATCTACTTTCCATTAGTAAACTCACACAAAACCTCAATTGTGTTTCTAAATTTTTCCCTTCTTATTGTCTTTTTAAGGATCAGGTCTCGAGAAGGAAGATTGACAATGTTAAGGAAGTTGGAGGCCTTTACCTTTTTCACAAAAGATGAACCTCTTAGAGTAGCATCCTATCGGTTAGCATCCAATGCCTTTATCTCTAATAATAATGATGAAATAATATTGCAGCACCTTAGGATAGGCCACCCTAGTTTCTCTTATCTTCAAAAGTTGTTTACATATCTTCTTATCAATAAAAATTCTCAATTTCAGGATTGTAAAATTTGTCAACTTGCCAAACACACAAGAAATACATACCCATCACATGTTTGTCAGCCCACTCGCCCCTTTTCAATAATTCACAATGACATTTGGAGGCCATCTAACATTAAAACTATTATAGGGACAAAACGGTTTCTTACTTTCATTGATGATTATACAAGAACAATTTGGGTGTTTCTTATGAAAGAAAAATCAGAAGTTGAAGGCATTTTTACAAACTTTTATACATTGATTCAAACCACTAAATATTTCAACTCTCATATTGGAAATTTTTTAACAAAAAGGGGATATTCTTCACCAAACATCTTGTAACTATACACACCAACAAAATGGCCAAGCTGAATGGAAAATTAGGCACCTCCTTGAGGTTGCTTGTGCCTTGCTTTTTGCCTCTAATGTTCCTAAATATTTTTCAGAAGATGTTATCCTCATTGCTGCCTACCTCACAAATTCGATGCCCTCAAAAGTTTTGAAACTTCAAACACCTATGCAAGTATTATCTCAATCCCTTCCAGCTAATAAAATCATTTCCTTAAAGTGTTTGGATGTTTGACATTTGTTCATACTCCACCACATTTTAAGAACAAACTTGATCCCAAGTGAATTAAATGCACCAACTCATAAAGGGTACAAATGTTACTCTCCTGAACTCAGGAAATTCTTTCACTCTATAGATGTTAACTTCTTTAAACATCAATTTTTTTACCCTAGAACCATACTTCAAGGGGGTAATGATCAAATCAATAATGAATCACAGTTTTAGCATCTCAAGTATACTTCACTTGAGCCCATAACAGACCAGCAGCTTGAAAAAGATGCCATAATAGATCAGCAGCGTAAAAAGGTGAAAACCCAACTATAATCAGTCAACAAGCTGTAACCATCCAACAGTCTGAGAAACCACTCCTTGTATACTCTAGGAGGCCGAAAATAGTCAAAGAAGTCATGCTAGAACTTCCAACTTCACCAAAAATATCTCTTCCAAGGTCTGATCCTATGAACCCAAATAATAGTACAGCTTTTAACCAATACTAATTCTATTCTATTGCCTTTTGATGGTTTAAATATTCCTATTGCTCAAAGGAAAAGGAAAAAAGTTTGCACTCAACATCCCATTCCCAACTTTGCTTCCTATAAACATCTCTCACCAAAGTTTCATGTATTTGGTTCCCAAGTGTCACAAATTCAGATTCTCGAAAATTCTCAGGATGCTATAAAGGATCTAAATTAGAGAGAGGTAATTAATGCTGAAATTCTAGCTTTAAAAAAGAATGGCACATGGGAGATAGTTGACTTACCAATTGGAAAGAGACCAGGGGGGTGTAAATGGATTTTCATTGTGAAATACAATGCAAATGGAACCCTAGAATAATACAAGGCAAGGTTGATAGTTAAAAGTTTTATCCAAACATAGGGAATAGACTACCAAGAGACCTTTGCACCAATTGCAAAATTATAACACTATCCATGTTTTACTCTTTTTAGCTGTAAACCTTGATTGGCCACTCCATCAAATGGATATAAAAATTCTTTCCTAAATGGAGACTTAGAAGAAAAAGTCTACATGAAAATTTCCAATGGGATGAACAATGAATCAAATGCTCATAACGTGTATAGGTTGAAGAAGTCACCATATGACCTCAAACAATCACCCAAAGTTTGGTTTGAATGACCCACTTAGGTAGTAAAGAGGCATGGATACACTAAGAGGCAATCAAATCATACTTTGTTCATCAATCATACTCCTAAAGGTAAAATTACTTTATTTATTATTTATATTGATGATATCATACTTACAGGTGATAATCATGAAGAAATACAAAGGTTAAAGAAAGTTCTAGCTCAAGAATTTGACATCAAGGACTTGAGGAGTCTAAAATATTTCTTGAGAATGGAAGTTGCCCATTCTAACAAAGGAATTTCTGTCTCACAACGCAAGTATACACTTAACTTACTCAAAGAAACAGGTATGTTGGGTAGCGAACTTATTGACTCTCCTATAGATACTTCTTATAAACTTGGTATAAGCAAAGAGAGTGTTCCTATAGACAAAGGAAGATATCAATGCCTAGTGAGGAGACTCATTTATTTATCTCACATTAGACCAGACATCAGGTTCACAATAAGTGTTGCAAGTCAATTTATAAATAACCCAACAGAAGAACATCTTAATGTAACGTATAGAATACTAAGATACCTGAAAATGACTCCTATAAGGGGACTGTTTTTCCTGGAAAAAAAAAGGAATAAAGATTTCCAAGTATATTCAAATGTTGATTAGGCAGGCTCAATTATTGAAGATCCACACCAAGATCTTGTACAAATGTATGGAGAAATCTAGGCTTGTGAAGGAGTAAAAAGCAGCTCGTTTTTGCAAGTAATGCAAAGGCTGAATTTAAAACTATGGCTTTAAGCATTTGTGAAGGGATGTAGCTAAAAAGGCTTATAAATGAACTAAAGCTACTGGGGGGTGGTTCTATTAAAATGTACAATGATAGCTAAGCAGCTATTAATATTCCAAAAAATCCGATCCCCTGTGAACGCAACCAAACATGTAGAGATTGATAGACATTTTATCAAAGGTTGAAGAAGGAATAATCAGCCTAGCATACACACCATCAAGTCAACAAATTGTATATATTTTCACGAAGGCATTGCCAAAGGCCTCGTTTGACAATTTCATATCCAAGTTAGGAATGATTAACATCTATTTTCCTAACTTGAGGAGGTATGTTAGTTATGATTTAATTTATTATTTAAATTATTATCAAATTTGTTGTTATCTTATCATTAGAAGATTAAGTTAGTTAGGATAACTTTGTTATTTAAATTGTAGATAGATTATCATATCTACTAGAAAGATAGGATACTTGTTTTTTGGAATTTAGTTATATTATACATGTATATATATATATCTATTTATCATGAATAAAATCATCATAGTATTTCATCCTACAAATTGCCTAGAAATTTGGCAAACAGACAGGTCTTACGCTTAAAATGTAGCTAACAAATAGCATTCTGCTTAACAAAGCCTTATTCAACCCCATATTGTGCTAAATAAACCTGTTCTATGGCCCTTTCTTATTATATAAGGATGCAAGAAAGATGTTAAAACAAATTTACTAGCAATTAAGCAAATGAAATTGAAACTCTCACAAGCAACCACATGGCTAAATTCCCTTGTCTTTGAACATGTGATGTACCAAAAAGAGAATAGATACACAGCTCCTCAGGTCAGCATCAACACACAACAGACAAGCAGACTTAGAAGCACTTGTTCTAATTAGGCCTATGTTAGCATAATGACCACATGAGATGAATCTTTGATACAACCAGATATAGCAGGGCTGCTGCATCCCACATGGATGAGATGAACTAACAATTCTGCCCAAAATTTGAACTCATGCACGGCCTAGCTTATGATTGGGCTTTGGTTCAGGATCCAATCATAGTCTAGTCCCTATTCATTTGATTAACCCATGGCTTGAAATCTTGAGCAGCTGAACCGCGATATAAATACCATCACGCAATAACTGTCTATGACAGAGATTAAGAGCATGTTAAGCATTAAGATGGGGGTCTCCAATAATGTTGAAGCCCTTGACTAGTCCAAAATAAATTATAGTTTGAACCAGCAGTCTGGCTGGCTGGCAACAAAACACCTCCATCTACCACAACACAAATTTCTGATATAGAGATTTATGTTAGTAATTTCCCAATGTCAAGGTATCTTTTAAATTATGCTGAACCAAGATTGACAGAAATGGAGGATCTCACCACAGCCTTGCAGTGAAAGAATAGCCAGTCATGAGGGCAATTATCCAAGAAGTATATAGAGTCCTTTTGTTCTGCCACTGGGAAGAAACATAAATAGTTTAAAACAAAAAACTATTAGTACAGAAAAAGAAAGTAAGAAATATTCTTACAATTTCCAAGACCTCCCCATCCTTTATTTATGATGCCCCTTTGTCCAGTATTTTCCAGTGCTTCTACAATTATTTGAGTCATTTTGTCTGGTTCTTGGACAGGCTATAATAAATGTATGAGAAAGACAAGAAGTAAATAAGAGAGTGAAGATAAAATAAAAATCAATTCATTAAGTCCTAATTCTCTTCTTTATTATTAAGTAGTATATGAAGTCTGAGCTTCCATCTGTTGTTTGCATCACAACAGACAGATTATCATTAAATAAGGACAAAAATTCAAATAGGGAAGAACTAAATTGCACTAAGGATGCAGTAATACAAACTCACTCATAAAATATAGTATCCTTCATATTAAGTAACTCTATGACAAAGAAGGATGGAAAACAAAGACTTAATAACCACAAGGCAATTAACTACCAGTGGCTCTTTAAATTTGAACTGATGTTTAGTATGATATAGTAATTAAATATAAATCCTGAAACTCTACTTCCAAAATTTTAGGGTGTTTTATATAATTCAGCAAAGAAAAACAGATAAGAACAATTAATAGGACCATTTGATTCTCATTTGAAATACTATTTTCTATGGTCCTTTTGGTGTTTATAACAAGGAATAAAAGAACCCTTAGCAGAAATAGAATCTCCATGTAAATTATGATAGAAGTAAGTTATATAACAATTAACTGACACTTCAGACTATCTTGTCATTAAAACCATTTCTCACCCACTGTAAATTGAACGCATCAGAGCCCAATTAAAGTTCCTAAATCTTACTCCAACAAAAATGTAAGTTCCCAGTCTAGCTTTAGCACATAGCAATCATATGGAAAAAGAGAGGGGGGGGAGGGGGAGCATAATGGAGATAAGAAGACTTACCAGGCTACCAAATCCAATGTAAATAGGCTTGTCACCCTCTTCAAGCCATTTTACGAGGGACTCTGGAGATTCATAGTTTGATGCAAGATCAAGGAAGCAAAACCCAACAATATCAATTTTTGGTCCCCAATCTGCAAACCACGAAATAACCGAGATTGGATCCTTCAGCCAAGGGTGAAGCTGCAGAAGATAACACAGGTTGTTGTTTCAAGCACTTGGCATACCTTTTACCTTAAGTAAACAATTCAAATAGGAAGTGAAAAAAGACACTATGTAACCAGTGGAGGAAGCTCAAAAGCTTACTTAAAGAAAAATAAAGAAAGGGGGGTGGAGGGCTTGGGGAATTTATTCAAGAAAAAAGATAAGGGAAGAGAAGGAAGCAACAGAATCTACGAAGCAAAATGCCCAACATTAATTGAGGCTTTTCCCAGCAGTAAATCACACAGCTTCTTCACCTAAACATATTCCTTCATTGAAAGAAATATAATAATCAAGCATTGTTTTCATCTGGTTGAAGTTATTTGTTTATCAAGGGGAAAAAAAACGTATAACCACAAAGCACAAAAAATATAGAATCAAGGACAACAAACTGCTGTGATATGGAACAGTATTGGATGAGCAGCATATAAAAATGAAACGACTAAAAATACAAAATGCTAAGATTAAGATCTAAAACAACCACCTTTTGGTTTAGGAACAAGGTGAGGACTCCATATATATGCATGTGGCACATCAGTTTTAGAGCCTTGTGAACCACTTAAATATGTGACTGGCCGTAGCTTTAACTTTTTCATCCTAAGATCATTAATCATGTCTCGTATTCCCAGCCAGATCAATGAGTCAACAATTTGATATGAAAGCTGAAATAGTTATAGATGACCAATTTTCAGTTAAATATGAGGACAACAAAAATGATGGAATGATAATAACCAACAAAAATTTCAAAAACCCACCCTATAACCAGCCGGCTGCTTTACACGGGACAAAGGATGTGGAAATTCACTAGTAGGCCTGAAATAACAAGACAAAGTGCATATGATGCAGATTTAAATATCCCAGCAAAAAAAT
Source organism: Erythrophleum fordii (assembly GCA_032878935.1). Lineage (NCBI taxonomy): Eukaryota > Viridiplantae > Streptophyta > Magnoliopsida > Fabales > Fabaceae > Erythrophleum > Erythrophleum fordii. The sequence continues at coordinate 659,465 of JAVQMF010000023.1, read as the reverse complement.
ACAAACAATTTTTCAAAAACTATGAAAATTTAGTAGACTAGAAGATATCTGAAGGAAAGATGAGACTTATGTCCATGGCATTATGAAAAAAATATGTATTGGTATTTTCAGTGCCTCTGCCACATGGGTATGCCCTAAAATTGAATATTGCAATGTTCATCAGCAAAGTATGATAAACAGATGTGTCAAACAGTGTGTGTTGACTAGTAAAAAGAAAGGATTCATTACAAAGAAAAAGGAAAATTGAAAGAAATATAAGAAATCATATCAGTACAAAAGCAGCAAGCCAAAATTTATTAGTAGAATAAGTACTTTTCTCTGAAAAGTTGAAAACAAGTAGAATTGCCCTTCTTGTCATCCCATCTATTGAAGAATATCAAGTAGGGATGAGAATAAAAACCAAATCCATGGAGTTAACAGTCAATGTGGAATATCTTTTCAGTTTTCATATGCTTTAAAGAAGGAATAGTGTGCGAAAAACTTGGGTTAGTATCTGGAGCTCATGGTGTCTTTTGAAGAAAGCACTTCTAGATCTTTTCCAGTTCATATTGATAAAATCTTTCAATTGCTTTTAATCTCAGCACTCAGCACTCATACCACAGAGTTATCTTAGACAGGAATTTTTTACAATTTCAAGAGAAGATTTCTTCTGCAATCCACATTCTGCTGTCAGCCCTTTAGGATATCTACACCATGGTTCTGGAATCCAGGCTGGTTGGTTGCACCAGCCGGTCTCCAGTTTCAACTAGAATTACCAGTTTCACATACAACTAGTCAAAGCAGATGCAAACTGGCCAACTTAACAAGAAATCAGTCAACAGCCACTGGTTTGTCGTTTGAACAATTTCATCTTTGCATGAAATGGCTCCACTAAGTATTGCCACTATCATTAATTTTAGAAGTTTTACAGGATAGAAAAGAGTTACCTTATTAAGAGATATAAATAATTTAGGAAAGTCCTGTAGGTTAAGGAAATAGCTAAAGATAGTGCACCCAAAGTAAGCAGTACAAGTGTCTTTCTATGATTATAGTCCAAATAGAGGTTGAAGAGTCAATGTTATGTCATCATTGAGTCTTTCAATAATATATTTTGTTTGTTTCATTACTTTTCTCCACTACTTTTGCTCCCCCAAGCTATTTTCTAAACACAACTTCATGAGTTTTAGCTATAATCCCATTTAATTATTATTTTGAATTGCTTCAATTTAATTAATTAGATAAATAATATTACTTTAATTTACATTAGAAAAACCAAATCTGTCTAATGAACAAATTACAGGGACAACATTGCTCAAATTAAAACTAGAAAATCTAAAATTGCTTTTTGAGTAAACCAGAAAGACAAAAGTGCAATTAAGCCAAGTTTCTATTTATAACTAGGCATTAGCTAAAAACAAACTTCAAAGATATTTAAATAATATTTATTTCAACAAATAAAACTGCAATTCTTGGCATATTTTATAAATGAGTGATGTGGCAAATGACCTCAATAGAATTCAACATCAACAAGACAACAACTCCATAAAAGAAGAACAATACCTTCACAAATTGAAACCCCGTAAAAGAATGGCAAACCACAAACAAAAGCAGAACTTAAGTTGCTAGAATATTTTGTTGCATACTTATTAGTTTTTTTCTCCTTAAATTGGAGCAAGAGTTAAGATTCAAGGTGGGTGATACCTATGCTGTGATACCATGTTAAGAAAAGGGTGATGAGAGTGGATACTAGAGCACTGAAGAATTAAGGGCTTAAGTTGGATTTTTATCATGGCTCTAGTAATATATTGAGAAAATGAGGAGAGTAAATGTTAGGGAGAAAAGAAATGGACCAAACAAAAAATTGTTGAAAGACTGAATGACAGTGTGAGTAACACTGGCCCCTCAACCTCTATTTATACTATAACTATAATCATACAATTACAAAGACACTTATACACTTTGCTCACTACAACTAACTATGTCCTTGTCGGACAAGACTTTCCTAAAATTTGTATATCCGTTAACAGATTAACTCTTTTCTTGATACCTCTTAACAAGTCACAAAAGCTAGAATTTAAATTTCTCTTTAATTATCCTCATTTTTCAAATAATTAGGGGGCAAGATAGATTTAATTGAAATTAGAAGGACTAAATTGCTGTAATAAATAAACTAGAGGGATAACATTGCTTAAACTGGAACTAAATAGATGAAACTGCTTTCTTGAGTAAACTAGAAGGATCGAATGTGCAATTAAGCCAAGAAAGTAAGATTTAATATATATATATATATATATAGATAGATATAGATATGTTCAAAAGATATATATCTCTAATGTATTTTTTTCCTTGATTACACATTTATAAATTTTTCTCATTATATTATTAAACTAAGAAAATTATTTACAAAAAACTAAAGATAAACTAGGAGAAGTAAAACGTTAGTTGTTAGATGTGATGCTGAAAACATCGTATTAATATTATTAAATAATAGAAAAAGATTTTTTCTTGTATCACAAATCTACAATGTTAGAGATATGGTCACCACTATATGTATTTTTTTTTAAAAAAAATTATTCACTCAAAGATTTGACTATTATACACCATTTCTGAATTTATTCTGCCACCTATATATAACTATATATGTTTTATAACCCAGTTTGACCATAGTCAAACCACTGAACCATGTGATTTATTAACTACTCACTCTTCCAGATCAATCACCACTCCATTATTCAAAAAATTAAGACAGATTTTGTTATGATAGAACCCAAGGTTTCCTATTTGGAATTACAGTAGAAAAACAGAATACATAAGAGAGAGAGAAAGAGAGAGAATGAGTGAGTGAGTGAGTGAGTGAGAAAATGCAAAAAGCACAAACTCCTTGAACAGCAAGATCCTCCTACAATATCACCGAAATTTCTGCCCACCTCTCCCTCTACCCTCAGTCCCTTTTTATTCCCATTTTCCTAACAAACTTCCCCCAGAATTTCACTTGAACACTTTCCACATGTCTCTCACCCACTTAGATATTTCTCAAGGCAGTTATCCATCCATGCCATTCTGTCCTTCCCACCCAATAGTCACTCAACAGCCTCCATATTCTTTTTTGACTCTTTTTTTTTTTTAACTTGGGGATCCAATCATGGTCTAATATTGATAGGAGAGATTTCTTTTAGTCAAAAGCTCTTTAAGGGCAAGCAATAGGACAGTGATAGTCTAATAGTGTTTGTTTGGACAGCAACCTGAAGGATGGCTGAAGCTAGCGGCATATTATTTTTTCCAAAGCATCTAAGGCAACTAGCAAGTGTTTAAGGGAGAGAAATATTCTTACAAGATTTGAAGCATGATCTTTTGTTGACTGTGCACAATTTTGGCTTCAAAGTTCCAACTCATTACAATTCAAGGATCCCTTTGCTGAGTTTCAAGAGTCACCTTCCTGGTCATGAAGCACAGTTGTTTTCTTGTTTGCATATTGTTTTATTTTGATCCACAAGATCACTTAGATGACTGTTGTGTAATTTAACTTGACTTTATTTTTTTAAATCTAAAATCATTAACTAAAGAACAGAAACTCAAAATTATGTCCAAGCCTGTCTAATGGAATCCAATATCATTTCCTACATGAGAACCTCATCAAAATGACTTGAAAGGAAAGTTAAAATGCACAAATTTAACCAATTATGTCAAAATGTCACTGACAAAAAGCTATACCATATGCTGGGGATTGGCAATGATTGCATCAGCTTTGAAGGGAACGCCAGAATCAATATCAGGTTCTTCACAGGCTGGAAGCAGAGAGGTAATGATTTCTTTAATCTGATTTCGTTGGATATGTATCTCAGAAGGTCCTGATGGCAGGAAGCCCTTATTTTTTACCATATCTGCTCCAGAAAGAACTTAAAAGTTAATAATATACAAGCAAAATAGTAGAAGGACAATTATAAAGATAGTAATTATTAAATTCCAAGATTTGATCTGGGCAATTGCTTTATTGATGACAGACATCAAATCAACATGTTACATATATTTTAGGACCATTAACCATTTTATTAGAACAAGCTTCTTCTGTGTTTCAGATTTGAATAAACAACAAGAAAAAAGATAAATGCTTAAAGGGAAAGCCCCCAACAAAATAGAAAACGTTTGGGAGGATGAATGTGTACTAAACACTCACATGAAGGCATGTGTTTATATTCATATAAGTTTCAGCCATGCAAAAATGCACAGTTACAAAATCATAAGGAGAGATATATGACAGCAGATTAACATATGATTCAGGATATATACACCATATTCAAACACAAAATACATAAAATCAGGACAGAGGGAAAGAGGGAGAAAAATAAGGGAACCAAATAACCACAAAGGATGGGCTTCACCAGGCACCTATCTTTCTGTCTTAAAATTGTATTACAAGTATTACAGAAAGGCTTCTTATTCTTGCAAATACATCTGATTGTTTAGCTCAAAGAAGAACAGAAGATGTTCAGAGGTGGATTTGAGAAGGAAAAAAGCAAACACAATTGCTAAATAAGTAACTCTCCTGAAAACTAAAAGTGGTTTTAAAAAAAATTAATTGCCCTAAAATTGTAAGAGGTTGAAATGGTCTCAATGACTAATAGATATATCGGACACATATATTAGCACACTCTCATGCGGAGCCTGTTAAAACATCCTTAACATAATTAAAGCTGTGCAAGAGTGGAACAAATTTCCCATACAGTTTAAAAATCCAAAAAAAAGTTCTATTGGACAGGTAAGACAAATATCTTACAACTCCGCATTTACAATAAATACAAAATAATACAGCTATGCACAGGTGCACTCACTGGTCCACACATGCAAACACTTGAGGGGAAAAAGTCCCAGTAACCATGCAATGCTATCAAGATATAACCAAACCAACTTTACACACCATGAGATTTTCGGGCCCCACATGCACCATAGTAGCACCATTTTAAAGTAGTTTAAGAATCAAGTGTTTGACAGCAAATATCTTCCAACCAATTTAAATCACATACAAGGGGGGAAAAAAACATTGCGAGGGTAAGGCCTATGGAACAGAAGAAAATCGTGTACAAAACCACTCATATAATAATATCATGTAGAAGAGTTGTATGCGGGTACATAATACATACAACCAGCAAGAATTTTTGGATCGCCGGCTAAAGGATAAAACTCCAACCCAGCTGTCAAGACAAACTCCTTAAAATTTGAATGAGTTGCTAACCTTACACGATGACCATAGTCCTGCATGTAAATGCATGCAAAATCCTCAATTTTGCACTCAATAACTTTTATTGAAATATTCAAGACCAAAAAAGAAAAATTAGATTTCAGTTGACTTATATTTTATCCTAGATAACCAATCTAAACAATTCATAAATTAACTATTTTTCCAATAGAAGTTGAAGCAGTGTAGTGAAGTGCATAACTATTTCGGTAATAAACACTTCTGTGCAAGCAGGGAGGGGAAAGCAGCAAAGAAACAAAACATATGGCGGAAGATACAGTATCTACAATTATCAGGCAAATGAAGGAGCCAAGGAGGAGTATCTAACTTGGAGAAACAGAACAATCCCTGAGGCAGGCATATACCAAGCTAAACGGCAAGGCCAGAAAGTGAACAGATTGAACAAATAAGAGCGACTGCTGACTTTAGAAGACTTTAATGCCATTAAACCATCAACCTCCAAATAGTGTAAAAATCCTAGGTATTGACTTACTATTATTGCAAATGGTAACCAGCTAACATATGCCAGAGCTATAGAGAAGAAACCAAGATACAAATTAGGCTTTAAATTGTGAACATTTAGAAACTAGAAAAGAAAGCAGTAACCTTTTAATGAGTTCTCAAGTGACATATACTAATTCTTTATCTGGTTATGCTCCATCATGCAGCATCAAAGATAGAAATAACACAGCAAGTACTTAAGCAAAGTACATTTGACAATGTAACCACATAATTGATCTATTTTAGAAAGGATGAATGGCAAACTATATGAACTCTCCTTTTACTCCTTTTATCTTGGACTCAAAGCAGTGAATCAGGAGTTAGAAGTTAATTACACACTTTCTTACAATATTGCAAGACCATCAAGCTTTCAAGTTTCAACCAAGACTAATGTACATGCATTAACTGTAAATCACTTGGATACTTGTATTGTCTGATGTAAAGAAGGTATATTCACCAATGCAAAGGTTGTGTAGTATAATAAGTTATGAAACAACAAGTGGACATCCATCACCATCACCTGGATGAAGCTCATAAAAAGTATCAAGGAATTTCATATTCACAATACAATCTAGGAGACTAGGACAACTACGTTCACAAAAAAAATTTAACAACACAAACAATTATACAGCAGCTTAAAATATTTGGAACCAGCTGGTCTCCACCATTTTGGCATGTGATGGGTATGTCCAAAAAATTCAGAATACTTTTAGTTGGTTCATTTCAAAAATTTTCATAGGAGTACAGAGGTCAAAGGGCAAGTTTCCTAGCAATGTCATTTATTTGCAAGTAGTAGGTTATGAAAAATCACTTGGCAATAAATTTTGACCTCCCTTTTTTAACTTATTTATTGCGTTTGGCCTAGGGATTTATCAGGAGGCTGTCCTTGCCTGATACAGAAAGAGATCAGAGGGCCTTATTGCATTTATATCTTCTATTTCCATTCTTTTAAATAATATCTTTAATTTTTCTGAACTTGGAAATCAAATATATTATCCTGAGATTGTACTTACTCCTTTTTCTTGAGTTAATAAATTTTCTTTTCATGAAAGAATCTTTAATTTTTCAGTGAAAGGATACATGTGCGCGTGCACACATACGTACACAAACACATATATAACATTTATAAAAGGGTGGGCAAAAAATGAGACATCTTTTGTCTCTCTATACCTGCAACCGTTTGCCTATTGCAACAAAAGGTTGTACATCTCCACGTGTCCCAACAATAAGCATTACTATCTTTAATGGGGGTATGTATTGAAGGTCTGTTGCATCAAGTTGATCATCATCAACAACATTATATACATGATGTTAAGTGCCAAGAGCTTCAGGTTCTACATCTCCTGGAACTTCAAATTCTACAGTTCAATCATTTTTTACAGTAGCTATTCTGTTTAACAATTTAAGCTGCACGGTTGTAAAGTTTAACAGAGGTTTCAGGCATATGGGTTTAAAAATTAAGATTATAATGATCACAAGATAAATGAATAGAAGAAAAAATAAGAGCAGAAGATAATATAATATGGTTGAATGAAATACAGAAACCATGATCACAATCCTATTTAATAAGGAGTTAGGTGACTGATTAGCATTGCCTCCACCTTATACACATTCCTCTTTTTTTCCCCTTTTCCTAATAAATAAGAAAGAGAGAACTTGGGAAACACTCACCACTTAAGATTTTTTCCCACTTTTACATGCATCTTGTAAAAAGGTTATGGTTACAAAATATTTTGTATTTTCAATTAAGTCTAGTAGTCCTCCACAACACTCAGTCAGCAAATCTCCCACATGAATTATAACAACAACAACAACAACAACAACAAAGCCTTTTCCCACTAAGTGGGGTCGGCTACATGGATCAATCGACGCCATAAATCTCTATCATAAATCATATTTCTAGACAAACCATTTAAATCTAAATCTCTCTTAATAATTTCTCCTATAGTTTTTCTTGGTCTTCCTCTACCTCTACTTATTGGACTATTCTCCATCATATCTACTCTCCTAACGGGGGCTTCTATAGGTCTCCTTCCCACATGACCAAACCACCTAAGTCTCGATTCTACAATCTTTTCTACAATAGGTGCGACTTTCACCTTCTCTCTAATGCATTCATTTCTAATCCTATCTCGTCTAGTGTGTCCACTCATCCACCGCAACATTCTCATCTCTGCAACATTAAACTTATTTTCTTGTTGACTTTTTATTGCCCAACACTCAGTTCCCTACAACATTGCAGGTCTTATAACTTATAACTGTGCGGTAGAATTTACCCTTAAGTTTGAGTGGTACTCTTCTATCACAAATAACACCCGAAGCACTCCTCCATTTCATCCACCCTACTTGAATCCTATGCTTTACATCTTCTTCTATTTCCCCGGTATGTTGTATGATGGATCCAAGATACTTAAATCGTGTGACTTGTGGTAAGATATGTTATCCAATTTTTACTTCTACGCTAGAAGTGGTGTGCCTCTTACTAAACTTACACGTCATATATTCCGTTTTACTTCTACTTAAATGAAAGCCATGAGCTTCCAAAGTTTGTCTCCACCTCTCCAACTTCTCATTCATTTCCTCTCTCGATTCTCCAATTAGGACAATATCATCTGCAAAAAGCATGCACTGTGACACCGGCTCTTGGATATGTTCAGTAAGCACATCCAAAACTAAGGTAAAAAGATAAGGGCTCAAAGTTGACCCTTGATGTAGACCAATAATTATCGAAAAATTTTCTGTAAGTCCACCTTTTGTTACTACGCTAGTTGTAACCTTATCATACATGTCTTGGATTACTCGAATATAAGCTATACGAACTCCTTTTTTCTCCAAAGCCTTCCATAGAACTCCTCTTGGCACTCTATCATATGCTTTTTCTAAATCAATAAATACCATGTATAAATCTCTTTAATTCTCCCTATATCTCTCCATTAATTTTCGCAACAAGTATATTGCTTCCATAGTTGACCTTCTTGGCATAAAACCAAATTAATTCTCCGTAACTTGACTCTCTTTCCTTAACCTTTGCTCAATTACTCTTTCCCATAATTTCATAGTGTGGCTCATGAGTTTAATTCTTCTATAATTTGCACAATTTTGAATGTCCCCTTTACTCTTATAAATAGGGATTAAAGTACTTTTCCTCCACTCATCTGGCATCCTCTTAGATCTCATAATTCCATTAAATAACTTTGTGAGCCAACTTATACCTTTCATTCCCAAACTCTTCCATACTTCAATGGGTATATTATCCAGCCCAACTACTCTGCCATTCTCCATTCGCTTTAATGCTTCTTTTACCTCTACCTCACAAATTCTACGGTAAAAAGTATAATTTTGATCCTCTTCTTCCGTGTCTAGCCTATCCGATTGCAATAAAATCTCGTGTCCTTCATTAAAAAGGCTATGAAAATAACCCTTCCATCGTTCTCTGATATCTCGTTCCGTGACTAACACTTTCCCGTCTTCATCCTTAATGCATTTCACTTGATCCACATCTCTTGTCTTTCTTTCCTTACTTTTAGCTAACTTGTAAATACTTTTTTCTCCAACTTTAGTACCTAAAGATTGGTATAACCCATCAAATGCCCTCGCTCTCGCTTCGCTCACTGCCTTCTTGGTATCTTTCTTAACTACCTTATATTTTTTCCAATTTTCATTACTCTTATATAATGACCACACTTTATAACACTCTCTTTTAACTTTAACCTTATCTTGTACACTTGCATCCCACCACCAAGATTCTTTATCCCTAGGTCCAAAACCTTTTGATTCACCTAATATTTCCTTTGCCACATTCCTAATCTCTTTAGCCATTTCATTCCACATATCGTTAGCACTTCCTTGTATTTCCCAAGGTCCTTCTTCTATAATCCTTCTCTGCAAATTCTTTTCTTTATCCCCCTTTAGTTGCCACCACTTAGTCCTTACCACTCTACCTTCACATTTACTTTTTACTCTCCTCCTAACTCTTACATCCATAACCAAAACTCTATGTTGAGTAGTTAAACTCTCTCCCAGTATAACTTTGCAATCCGTGCAAAATTTTCTATCCGATTTCTTTATAAGAAAGAAATCAATTTGAGAACATACCCTACCACTTTTATACGTGATAAGATGTTTTCCACACTTTCTAAAACAAGTGTTAGCTAATATAAGATCGAACGCTAATGAAAAGTCTAAAATAGTTTTACCCTCTGCATTTACTTCTCCTATGCCATGTCCTCCATGAACACCCTCGTAGCCTGAAAATACCTTTCCCACATGACCATTTAGATCCCCTCCTAAAATAATCTTTTCTCCTAATGGTATTTCCTGAACTAAACATTCTAAATCTTCCCAAAACTTTACCTTATGAGATTCTTCTAACCCTACTTGTGGTGCATAAGCACTAATAATATTAAAGATTTCTTTTTCTACTACAAACTTTAATGCAATGATTCTATCTCCTAACCTTTTGGCATCTACTACAGTATTCTTCCAAAACCTATCTACAATTATACCTACCCCATTTCTAGATTTATATCAATGTGAAAAAAATGATATTCTGTTTCAGTGTATCAGATCAAATACTTTAAAGTGCTTTGAACATATAGTAGAAACAGCATGCTAAACAAGAAAATTTTGATAGAACATTTGAAAACAAAGTCTTGATTTAACAAGAATACAATTTTTTAAATTCAACATTCTACCCAAAAATTGACATTCTTAAAGTACAAGAAAGAGAGATGATGAAAACTGCATAACAAATATACTCAATTACTTAGGCTTGTTTTAGCAACTTTTTTCCAAATTTCTTTTTCCGCCATATTTTCTTTCCTGATGAATAATTAAGATCATTTCAATTTCCTATGTACAAAGACAAGTATACCGGGCAATACACTTAAAGGAGTCTCTGTAAAGAAGAAAACACTGAAAAGAAAGAATAAAGAAAAGCATCTACATTCTTCCACTTAGAAATAAAAAGTATTCCTAGGCCTTCACCTAACAGCTTAAAGTTTTAGATCACTATACCTTGACATGGAATCAAAGTTTTAAAGAAAAAGTATTCCAGAGATCAATTTTGCTGTTCTTGTTCTCATAATCATATTTTTTGGCAGTAGCGCACCTATACTCTTTCTACATTTCAAGCCTAAAGTTCTTCAATGTGATGGGATTATGTTAGAGATGAAGGCCATTCAATGGTTTACCTGACAGCTTAAGCCATTTCTAGCAAGTGGTAAGTGATAAAACTGTAACCTTTCCCACCTTTGGGCAGAAAGTTCCATCCAATAAAAAGTTCATTGGCAAAAGAAATCCTTCTTTTCTACTAAAGAATTAATTCTGTTTTAAATAAATCTAATATAACTTCTTCTTCTATAATCACCCATAGTTATATAACAATTACTGCAGTTACGTGCAATCAAAGTCTGCCGGTTTTCCTTTTTCTTGATTTGGTAACAAAACAACTATTCCTAGGCAATCAAACAGCTAGCACTAGCCATTAAAGGGCAAAATGAAGGGGAGAAGCAGAAGAACCAATTGGAAAATAGTGAACAGGGAGAAAATGCAAGGACAAAAATCACAATCATAAATCTCAAAAAAATACCTTCTCCTTGATGGGAATTTTCTCATAAAAAATCTGAGCTGCATCTTCAGGCTGCAGATGTCTCTGCCTCTCAATTTTGGATCTTTCCAACTTAAATTGACCTGAACATGACTCCAACTTGTCTGCATGTGATATTTCTGCTGGCAATGTGTTCACTTTAGACAAACCCCTGACAGAAATGCCTGAATAAGGAGAAAACAATCAAACATGACTATCATTGGTATAGCTCAGAAATATGCAGCAAAGTTTAAGGCATTAAATAAAAATTTATGTTTACGTACTAAAATGTTAAGAGATCCTTGACACAGTTGACAGTGGATCCATCATCAAGATGACCACATCAACCAAGCAATATGCTCATTCCATGTGTTTGCGCATAGAAAAGAACATTAATAGCAATAGTTAAAAAAAATGTGGTTTGCAACTAGAGAATGTGGCTACCAAAAGATTGACATCTCTATATTTATATAAATTGCAATAATTAGTGGCAGATCAAATTATGGGGTAAGTATGGAGAAGACGTTGTGAAGTTAAGACAAGAAGACAGGTAGACTCCAATATTCTAAGAACAGAAAAAAGGGGGGAGGGGGAGAGAGAAAGACAAGATAAACAAGTGCAGCAGCCTAATCAGCTTTTGATGACAGATATGGCAAGATCCTTGGAGAGCTCATTTCGTAATAAATCTAATTTTTACACAATCATTGAATACATTTGCATATGCTAACAATTGTGTGGCCTTATAGGCTAACAATTCTGCATTCCATGTTATTCTTTGTACATACATACATACATAGAAATATATATATATATATATATACACACACACAGACACACACAAAAAATACACACACAAGCAAAGAGTGTAAAAGTAAAACATTGTTAGAATAAGGTGAATGACTATGTTAAAATAAATGTGAAAATCAATATATAGTCGGCTGGACCTGTATTGATGCTGTGCCTCTTGTTGTTAACCTAATTTTTCATCATAAATACACACATAGAAAACCTGACAGAATAAGTCAGTGGTCTAATTCAGATTTCTCCCTCTCTCTTCTCCTTCTTCAACTGGTTTCTACACACATTAAGATTTATCATGACAACTTATTGTAGGTGAAGAGGCCAAATGTCGCATTATCTTGTCACATGTCTATTATGGAGCTTGACAACTTTTAGATTAAGAACTTTTACCAAGTAGTAAGTTTGTCAACACCTTTCTACTCTGCTGAGCTATATTTATTGGATTTAATAACTTTAGCCAATCATCCCGGGAACTGTTTGGGTGTTAACTTGGTGAGATGGTTTGGCCAAAGATTGCTCAGTGCTTCATTTTACAAATTTTGCATATGATTGAAACTTTTTAATGATTATCCAAAGTATTGTAATTACAATGCAGGGATGAAGGAGCATTTTCTGAGGATGCTGTTCTTTTATTCTTCTTTCCCTCTCATTCTTCCAGCTTAAAACCTGTGCTTTTTTTCTTTTTGTTCTTTTCATCTGTTTCTTAGAGGACATTCCTCTGGTATACTTTATTGCCCTTTGGTAACTCTAATAATAGTAGTGTACTCATGAAAAAAAGGGAAAAGAAAGTTACACAAATAAATAGGAAATTATAAGTTGACGGATGCATATATATGAGAAAGCAAAGGAAAAAAAAAAAAAAAGAGTCAAATGTGATTATTTACTGCTGAATTTTGAAAATTACTCAGCTAAGGTTAGTATGAACAGGCTAATAATCCCTTTAACAAGACTTCAGGTTCAGTCAAGTAATTTATCCATAGAGAGAGAGAGAGAGAGAGAGAGAAAGAAACAGAAAGGCAGAGAAACATGAAGAATTAAATAAAGATTCCATTCACACCATGTTAGATTTGACAGATTCCAAACAAAGATGATACACACTAGAATATACTATATTTCTCAGAGGATCAATGAGAAAACATCGTTTATGTAGTTTAAAAACTTCACAGTAAGTCGTTACTGAACTAGTAGCGCCCCCATACACCTTTCATAACACGCACAGATATATGTATGTGTATATATATATATATAATATAATTCATACCTTAACATCGAAATTTCGCTTGTCAACGTTAGATAAGTACACCACGCCCCATGTCAAATGTTTGTGTCAACTATTGCATAACGCGACCTTTAGCGGCTCAATACATAAATCATTTTTGAAATTTCAATGATTCGTTTTAATCCTTCATTCAATTTCCTCGCAGCAAGCATATAATTCGAAATTTAAGAAAAGAAAAAGAAAACAGTTTTAACCTCAGGAAAGAATGTTGGTATTTTGTTCTCACAAATCAACCTTCAGGAAGATAAATCATAACGTATATTTCTTCCTTGACTACTCGTTCCCTCTAATTTGGTAAATGACTTCTTAATTTACGAAACACCTGCTCAACAGTTAGTAGACCAAATTTTACAAACCTGAAGAGCCAATGCCACCATTGTCAACTGGACCTCCATTGCCAACATCTCCAACATCATCCATTTCCTTACTAGTTCTTCCCATTCCAACACCTATTTCACGCTCGAATCTGACGGAGAGATTGCTCGAACTGGTGGAACCGGAAGAAGAGCTCCGGCGAAGTCCCGGCAAGTCCGCCATTGCCGCCATCGACTCCAGCAAGCGATATCGACGGTGCTGATCTGGATCCGCCGTGTCCGAGAACAGAGATATACAGAGACAGAGAGAGAAAAAGAATATATATCGAATCGAGGAAGCGAGAATTCAGAGAAAGAATATTTTGCCGATATTCATGGCCATACAGAGAGAAAGGCAGAGCATACGTAAAAATGGAGTGGGTGAAGAAGCTACGATAGCGTTGGTCGAGAATGAGACACGTGACCGTTTGCATGTTGTGATGGGTGAGATTAGAGAACCTTTAAAACCCGACTTTACAGTATGGGTGAGCATTCGATTCGATTTGGATTTCTATAAAAAGAGGACCGAGTGTGGAAAAGAATCTATTCAGGTCATCGCTTGTCATCATACGCTAAATTAGGGGAATAAAGATCCTCTGAAAAGTCCTGTAGCTGGCGGAAGGGGACAGGGCTTAATTTAAAAAAAATAATTCATTATCTCTTATTTTTACAATTTGTTGCATCTGGTTGGTAGGAAAAGATATTAAAGAAAAGAAAAAAAATAAATAAATGATGAGACGTGAGATTTATATTTTAAAAAATAATAAAAAACAGATATTAATTAATAATTTATTGATAATAATAATAATAAACATTTTCTTTAATTTCATTGAACGGGGCCATTTTTGGGAGATTTCCTTCCTTAATGCCAAACATGCCCTAAAGAATCCAGACAGTCGATCATGATACAAATTATGGTGATGTTAGCTTCTTTCCATTCTCACTTCTCTCTTCTTTTTTCTCAGCAACTTTTGTTTTTTGAATTTTTATAACTGTTTTTATTAAATTTTATATTAAAATTAGTACAAAGAAATGAATAGTACGTAAGAGAGATCAAATTATAAAGAAATTACACTGCATATTATCTTATAAAATTTTGAAAGGCAGAAACATAAATATTAAAGAGTAGATCATGCAAAATGTCTAGTGTTTAATCGTAACGAACGTTTACTGATCAAAATCAATTTCATGAATTAAGAATTGTTTGTTGAAATATTTATTAATTTGTGAATTAACATTATTTAATAAATTATATTTTAATAATATCAAATATTTAATTGTACATTTTGGTATGATTTAAATAGATTGGGTTGTATGTTAGTATAGAGAGCCTGTAGTAGATTAGTTTATCATAAGCGGCGTCAACTTATAGTTTATTTAGACTAATAATCATATTTAACATTAGTTAGGATTTATTATTAATCTAATTTGGTACTCTTATAAACTCTCAAGACCTCTAAACATTGTAAGTTGTAGCTTCTACTTTTCATCTCATATTTCTTATTGCACTCTTCTTATTGGAATCTTCTAGTCTTGTTCCAAGTTTGATTTACACTTATCTCCCAATTATTTTAAGCATTATTGAGGCAAGTTTTAATTTATTTTCCAAGATTTTAAATGGGTTTGAAAAATGTCAATGATTTGTCATTTAAAATGGTCTTTTGGCGTTTTAATATTTTTTCACATATACAAGTCTATACTAGACATGATCATTAATCCAACAAATGGATATGAATTCATAAAATAATGGATATGAATTCAGAGAAAAAAGTCCAACAAATTTAAAAAGCCTTAAATATAAAACAGATTCAATTTGGGTTTTTTTAAGCCAAGCCCAACTCTATTTAGGTCCAAATTATATTTATTTTTTATTAATTAAAATATTGGCATACTTATTTCTATTTTTTATTCTTAGTATTAAAAGAAATTTTAAAAATTATTGATTAAATTTCTATCCTTACATTATTTTATTTATAAAAATTGTTTCATTACTTGTCTTGCTTTGTACTTGATATTTGTTACATTTAAAAGACTATTGGATAACAAAATTTTTATTACACGAGGGTTGATCAAATACCTAAAGCTTTTCCTTATTCTCATTCTTTCTTAGATTTAAACAAGAAGATGAAGAAAGGTTGAAAATGGCACTCTATGCATTTAATGGTAGATTATATAAATGATAAAGATTTCAAGCATTTATGGAAATGCCAATGGCTAGTTTATGGAAGCCTATTTATTTTAGCCTTCTACGAGTTCAAAAACACAAAGATTATAAAGAAAAATAATAATTTGAATCCTTTTCTTTAGATTCTTCTCTAATCTCTCTCGTGTAAAATTTGAATTGTCAAAATTAAAATATAAACTATCCATATTTTATTTTTATTTGTTTAATCTTCAATATTATTAGTTTTAAAGTTTAAAATTGAAAGATTATTTTTATTTTGTATTCTGGTCCATTAAAAAAAGCTTTTAAATAAAAAAAATCTAGACTATCTAAATTAATCTAAATAGTCCAAATTTGGTATAGGAGAGAACACCAGAAAGAGTAAAGGAAGGGATCCAAATTGGAAAAATAACTAAAGATTCATTAAAGCTTTCATTTGCTTCCTTCTGCAAAATTATTGTGTTATTTACTATTCTTTTTAAGATTATCAAAACTTGTGTCTTTGTGAGCCCTTATATTTAGTCTTGGTGAGTTTGTTGAATTCTTATGAAAAATGCAATGACTGAGTTTTTAGGGAGCTTGTAAAAAACTTAAGTTGTGAAATGTTGTAAAAACTTAAAGTTGATCCTTTAAGAAAAACATTGTAAAGACTTTGAGGGTCTATGTGTGAAAGAGTTTTGGCTAGGTTCTTCACAGAGGGGGAAAAAAAGCTTAATGGTTGTGTAAAGTTGTAAAAGCTAGGTATTTTTTAAGTTGCCTCCTTATATTTGTTGATTATCCAATGTAATTCTCTTATCTTTTACTTTAAGAGAAGATGTAAGATCAACTTGATTTGAGCATGTACAAATACTTGTGTGATTCTCTCTTTGCTTTGCTTTAATATTAAGTTTTGAAATCAATTTAACTTTCTATTAATTTTTTTAAAAAAATAATAGACTAAAAGTGTTTTTCATTAAGCTTCCTAATTTGTGAAGTTCTAACTTAATTTTTTAAATCCTTGAAAGACATTATCAATTTGGAACTTTTGAAACAAAAATAAGAGTGATTTAAAAATAACCTATGTGTTATCCTTTTGCAAAATAAGAACCTAAAGCACTAAGTTTTTTTTTTTAAAAAAAAAGGAAAAATCCACCATACCTAAATTAGGCCCCTTTTGGGTATTATTAAGACTAATAATTGGTATAAGAGTTATTAATCTTTATTTTATTGGCTTAACATCCAAAAGAAAATATCCAAGTCAAAAGATAAATCAATAATCTTGTGCAAAATAACACTCCAACAAGCCTCCTATTTTTTATGGAACAAACTACACCTATTAAAAGATCAGGAAAAGCATCTTTGTAACACCCTAACCTTTAGAGTGCTACCAAATTGTTACTTTATCAAAGTAGTAAACTGTTAGTAGAAATTTAAGTATTAAAAAATTTTATTGAGTTAATTAGTCTTCTCACTTTTTATTTAGCATTAAATGCCATATAATTAAGTTTGTAGTCTCGTATTACATAATTATAATTAATGATTATTCCAAATACATTACATAATTTGTATCTAGGCTATCAACTATTTATTCTAACTAATAAAGTCATGTGCCTTCATAATATTATCGTTTAGCCTTAGCACTCTGGTATACTCTAGCACTTCAATTCATTAGCAGTTTCAAAATAGCAGACCCTGAATCTTTGTCTGAACACATTACTAAGTGTAGTGAGGATTTATAATCATGTTTACACTAAAAAAATGTTTAAGTTTATTGCCTTGCCTAAGGCATACAAAGCTAGCAATACATCACAATACACAAAAAATATTCAACATACCAACATATCAAGAAACATATTCATTTATGTCTATGTACTTAACCTATTCAAGTTATATAAAATTGTTTCAACATGTGAGGCAATTGTGCTATGCGTATTATGTCTAGGTGCCATGTCTCTATACCATAATACAAATGTGAAGTATTAGATTATGCATTACTATGCTACATCTTTAGAGAACCAACAAATGTCTAATGATAACTCATTTAGCATATTGCATGGCATCATATAATAAAACAATAGTTCTGTTACTAGATGGCAATATCATAAAGCATTGTAAAACATAAGCTAGGCATGTAAGTCGTTAATATAGTCCGCATGTTTTAGCATGTCAAGTCAAACTCTTATTATCACCTATGTCAAGTGCTATTCATAGTATGGTCTTTGTGTTAAAGAATAACACTTTAACATTTAGTGTTGGATTAGGGCATATACATAAATTGTGTAACTCATTATACACATTTTATATATTAAAGCAATCAAGTCTTTAGCCTGCATGCCATATCATATATGAGTACGATGCATAAAATATAAAGATAATGATTGCTTACTAGAGTCTTCCTTAGAGTGGATTCATTGCATAAAACAATCAAGGACCATTTTGTTTTTAGAACCTTATCTTTTAATGTGGGATACCATTTTCTTCTAACAACCTTATTTTCTAACATTAAAGGCCATTTTCTTTTAAGAAATTTATCTTTGAGAAACCATCTTCTTTCAACAATCCTATATCTAGAATATCATCTCTTTCTAAAAGCCCTATCTCTTTAGTACTAACAAGTTCCTAATTTATATAACACTATAGTTCCAATAACGTGGGTCATATTTATGGTAACCAATTGAGTAGTATTAGACATAATTAAGAGCCCATATTTAAATAAGTATAGACAAGCCATAGATACAAATTCATGAACCATGTGTATAATAATATAATTCTCATATACATTATAAGGTAGATAATCTGTGCTGGTCATGGCAAAAGGAAATAGAATATGTCAATCCTCTATATGAGCATCCTAAATCAAGCATTTGTGTAAACATATACATGCATAATGGACCCAACATCACATATAAACCTATTTTTTTTATTTAAATTTGTATTCCAAGTTATCTAGGCCATATTCATAGGCACCAATGATCTTTCTTTATAGTTATTAAATCTAGACTAGCATATCCTTATAAGGATGTAGGCATGTATTATAACACTTAACCTTATCCATTATAGAGTACAAAGGGAGTTGTTCATGTATACTGGAGTATAGTCAAAACCTTTTTTTTTTTTAAGATTAACCTTGTAGTTCCTCAAGAATCAATTATTCCCTAATTATTTGCAAACAATTCTCATACAATTCAATTGTACTCAATTTGGTGCAACAAAGTCACATGTGAGTATTACATCACTTAACTTACATTCCAAGATTACATAGATTGTACATCATACCTTAAACCTTAAATACAAATATCAAGTGCTTATGGAAAGACTTAATAAAGTAACCTCGTATGTCAAGAACAACATATCAAATTATAAATTGTATGGCTTTATTAAAAATATTAAGCTAATCATTTTATACCTAATTAATTAACCTCAAAAACCTCTTTAAACTTGCCTTACAATATACATTGTTAAAACTAATTAAAATATGAAAGAAATATAACGTCTGATATGTTGTAAAAACACCGAAATGAGTCAATTTAAAAAGTAAGTTCCCTAAGATGAGTAATTTGAGACCAAATAAAATTTGAATAAAATTTTAAATAATAAAAAATGAGGAATTAAGCCTTGAGTTACCCAGAAACCAGGGTCAGAGTGATTCAAAAAATTTACCGAAAGACCAGTGGTATTTTTAGAAATAAGTATAATTTTGGAAAAACACTTAGGAGGGCTTTTTAAATAGAAATTTTGAGTTACCCAGGGTCCTCAGAGGTCCCAAAAACTATAGGAAGCCCCTAAACTGTTAAAGCTCCTTTGATGCACTTTTTCCAACTTCAGTTGACCCAAACTTTGACTGATTCATTCGGGAAGGTTTTAGCTCCAATTTGAGTGATTCTAAAAGCATTTTACTAAATTGGAAATTTAAATTTTATAATAGAAAAGATAATTCTAAAAAAGGAGCTAAAATAAAATCAAATTGGAAATGTCATTATGATGGGTAAAATTGGAAATAATTTTAAAAGGAAGCTTCTTTATTCCTCTTTAAAGCTCACGTTCCACTCTTGCTCATTTTAGACCGACTTAGTTCTGCCAAAACCAGAGAGGAGTTCATCCAAAAGTGTCACATCGAGAGAGCTAAGAAAGGAGGAAGAAAAGCTTAAGAAAAGGTGAGAAAATAATAAGAAATTTGTATTCCTCCTTTAAGGAATCTCTTCTCCTTCCTTCCTCTTCTCTTCCTATGAATTTAATTGAGTGTTTGGGGCTATTTCTGGTTCAATACAGAGAGAAAGTGTTTGAAAATTTGGAGAAGCCATAAACCAAGGAAAAGAGCTCTTGAAAGTAAGTGGAAATTCAAGGTAACTCTTTGATTCATTGCTTCTTCTTTGTTGCTTCTTTCTTGATACATTTTCAGCCAAAATAGACCAAAGAGAAAGGAAGGGTTTTTGTTCAAGAACCATTGAGAATTAGTGAAACTAGGTTATGGGAAGATGGAAAATACCAAGCTAGTACAAGAAAATCCATTAAAAACTAAGTTGGAAAAGTGTAGTGCTTTTGAAGGAACATTAAAAATTGATTTAATCTATGAATTTCCTTGGCTATTTAAATATTCTATTGAGCTCCTAAGGCCTCTAAGAAGCCTCCCAAGTAGCTCTTCCATCAAGAAAAAATTAGAAACCCCTTGAACCCTAAATGCTTTTACAATATTAGCCTAGGATAGATAGAGGGGTTAGGGAGTGTTTTAATTTATTCTAACATTGGTTTGGGACTTTATATAATGGTAGAATATGGGAAGAACCCTTGGGAAAAAATTAGAAGTCTTAGGTTGAGAGATGAGATAATGATTTCCATAATGTAGCCTTGTGAAGCAACATATATTTAGACTTGGGAGAGTGGGTGTATGATGGCTCCAAGGACTTTAAATGAAGTCAAGAAGCCTAGATAAGGGAAGAAATTGGAGCCAAGAATTTGAATTATGCTAGTTGCTTCATTAGGCCATAATGGAACCATTATGTGATCATTAGGCAAAGTGTATGTCTCAAGTATGAGTTTGATGTTTTAGCTTGCTTTAAGAAAGTAATTGAATGCTATTTATGGTGTTTAGGCCAAAGAAGTCAAGCCCCATCTCATTGTGAGCATATAGCCAAGAAGAGGAAGGTGTAGCCAAGTAAAGTTTGAAAATTTTTTTAAGGTAGCTCTCCACTTTTTCTTATTGCATATGTGTCATTGTGTGCTTGTAGATATATTTATATTTTTGAGACATCCCTGATGCTATGTTGTCATTTTAGTACCAAGATGTCTTCTTGAATGTCTTTGAATTGTGGAAATAACTCATAAGGATGAGGTAGTGCCAAAAGTCTTATGGCATATGTGAGACAAAGCCAAGAGTCCTTTGGATGAGTGAGGTTAAATCAAAAGTCCTTAAAACCAAGAGTGAGACAATCCAAAAGCCCTAGAAATGGGGTGACGCTAAATCAAAAGTCTCTAGAGCTCATTCTTATGCTTGACATGAGTTTATGACATAAAAATATGGAAATTGAATGCTTCATAGATTGATTAGTTGCATACTTGTACCCTTAACATGTTGTATGCCTTGAAAATGTACTTGAATAGGTGTATGAGCTATTGAGATTCAATGAATCTCACCCTCTCCTTTCTCTCATCTTATATGGCCTAGGTGGAGTTCAAGATTCAAAGGATGGAAGCCAAAGAGCTTAGATATCCATCTATTGGCAAATCTTGCTATTTTTTATGTACTAGAATATCAAAGTATATAAGTATATATTCTTTTTGAGCCATGAAATCTGAACAAGTATAAAATTATGTAAGAATAGTGTATGTATCAAGAATAGAGCTAAATGAATGAAAATGTGCAATTTGACTACTTGAGAGCCCACTTGTGCATGTATATTTATGGATGTGTCATGATGAATTTGAGTTACATGATGGTTTAGACCTTATGAGAGACTTATTTATACTGTATTTATACTTCCTAAGTTGCTTAAATGGGTGTGGAATGATATATGGATCATTTGGACCAAATTTGCCCTCTTTTTGGAGCCAAAAGTGTCATAATCTTGAGATATAGCAAAGATTGACCAAATGACCTCTTCTTAACTTGAAATTTGTCATACAATTGGATCTTGCCTAGAGCTTTTTGGAAAGCTAAAAACTAAGTCATTTGGAGATTTGTGAAATTTTTTATGATTTTTCAAATTTGGTATCAGAATTTCAGTTCTGCAGAATTACTGTTCATTTGGTCAATTGTGATTTTGTATCATCTGAGAGGCAAACATAGTCCAATAGCTACAAAATTTTATAAACAAAAATTAGACATTCATAGTAACTTGTAGTAACTAGAAGCACCTCATTTAGAGGTCTGATCTAAGAGTTATGAATTTTTGAAATTCTGGAATAGTATCAGTAGTATTGCACGACCTTACTCACAGTTCCATTGAATTCCAGTGGCCAGAATTGTTTTTTTTTTGTTGAATTTATTTTTATCATAAAGTTAACATCTACAGCTTTCTAAATTGTTATTATTTGCATAGACTGAATTGTTTTAAAATTAATTGGATATTTTTGAAGTTTGTAGCAAACAATTATGATAGCACTAAGGGCTAGCCAAACCTGGACACTTTTTCGAATATTAAACGTCTTTTGTGTTGTATTTCATGCCCTAGACATATTTTTAGCATAAATTAGACATCTCTAGCCTCCCAGCATGTTATAGTATGCTTGATTTTAATTTTTTTAGAATTAATTATGAATTTTCAAAGTTGATGCTCAAAACCTGCAGATTGAACCCGAGGCAGAACCATTGATAATCATGTGTGTTTGATGTCAGCTCGGGTTTTTGGCAATGTTTTTAGATGGTTTTGAGTTGTATTGATGTAATTAAATTTTAGAATGACATGGGAGAGTCCCTAAGGCTCACGGAGCCAAAATGAAGAGATTATGAATGACGTAACACAATTCAATTATATCATTTTTTTTGTTTTCTTAAGGAAATCCATGTATAAGACTTGTATATGTAAGGAAACTAGCTAAGATAACTATGGTATTATAAGAAAATACTTAAAAAAACCAAAAAGAAGGACTGACATAATTGTACGAATCAAATTTTGGTTATCAAGAATTTCTAGACAGTACACATGGCATCATAATGTAGATATAGTATTTTATACTTTATTTTGTATCACACATGAATAGCTAACTTTTGACCTTCACCATTTCTTGTATAGACCTTTAAAATTCACTAAGTTTGGCATGAAGCATCCTCTATGTGTTAATTAAGCGAAACAAAAAGCTTAGATAAAAAGAATTCATTTACTCCTTTAACTTTTCATTTTTGCAAAATAGCCCGGGAAAGGCTTGAATTTGAAAAAGGTTCACTTTTTTGAGTGACCAAATGAGTTCTAAAATTTACGTATTTTGGTAGGCTAACTCCTCCATATGACAAGAATAACAAATAAAATTTTAAGTCAATTAGAGTTCATTTGGTCCCTAAGCATGTAAACACAATTTTGTTGCCTGTTTTTCACTTTTTACTAACTACGAGCCCTTTTTATTCTTGGATTAGTTTCTAACCTTTTCTTGCCACTTTAACCCATATACACACTCATTAAGATGCCAAGTAGCCATAAATGATATGTGAAAATGTCCAAACAAAATTCCTAAGCTATAGGTCTCTTGAAAGGATTGTTGTAGAATTTTATAAATTTAACCTAGTTTATCTCCCCTTATAGGTTCTTTACTATATTTAGTACCTTTGGCATAACCAAAAGAGTTTCTTAAGGCAATACTGAGCCTTCAAATGACAAGAGAAGGAAGATGGAATGCTCTACACATCTCTACAAACCAATAAAACAAAGAAAAAGAGGATATACATAAATTTCAACCTATTAACTCAACCTATTAACTATCTCCTATATGCAAGATAAATGATAAGTGTTCTTACCTTTAACCCTTTTAGGAATCTACTTTTGCTTCTTCCTTTTCTCTCTTTTTCTTCCTTTGTTGGTGCTGCTCCCAACACACACTTTCTCTCAAGTTCATTCTTTTTATTTTTTCTTGTCTCTCTTTATCTTGGTCTCTCTCTCTCTTTTCCTTTCTTAGTTTCCTTAACCAAAGGCAAAAAGTCAAGTGAGAGAGAGTATTTGTAGAGGGGAGGTAGTTGACTTCCTCTAAAAGCCACTCACCCAACTGGTTTAGCATGTTTCCTCTCTTTCTTCTAAAAACAAAGTCACATGGGTGACCTTGATTGACTAGCTTTGACATAAATTTCAAAAAATTGTGTTTAGACCTGTTAAGGATTTTACTTATGAAAATTGTTCTGCTTGTTATTATGACAATTTTAATATAAAGATCTCTTACTAACTCTTTGATTTTTGTTTTGGGAAAAATCACATTATGACCTTTAGAAAATCATATTTTAGCCTTTATCTAAAATTACATTTGAAACCTTAAACTTTCTTTATTTATAGTTTGACCTTCAAATTTTCAATAAAATATTTTTATATCCTAAATAATTTTCTTTATACTTTTAGGGATATAAAGGTTCAAGTAATTTACCAAAATTCCTTTGTTACATATTTATCATTTAATTCTTCATTATTTAATTATCTATGATTTATTCTTTAAAATTCTTAATAATTCTTGTAAAATTTCAATTTGACTCCATAAAATTTCATCACATTCCTAATAAATTCCTTAAGAATCTAAGAAAACACATATTTTCTCATGTAAATTATCAAATAAATATTTTTTACTATTTAATTCACCTAATATTAATTTAGTTGAGGGTCTAACTTTTATGGGATGTTATAATCTTCATACAATCTACCAACTTCCCAAAGTAAAAAGTAATTGAAAGTGGACCACATGTGGCAAAGAAAGAATGTAGATGGTGTAAATTCAAAGGAATTCAAGAAGTTGTCAAGGTGTCAAATTGCAAAGAAATGTGGGATGAACTTGAAGTCACTTAGAAAGGAACAGTTGATGTTAGAAAGAAAAGAATTAATAAACTAGTACATAATAATTGTAACTCCCTTAATTAATTTATTAATTAAGCTACCCAAGATTCTTCTATTTTTTTTCACTTTCAATTAGTGTAAGTGTATGCAGAAGCTATTTTGTTATCTAAATGGATAAGGTTGAGCAAGTCACATAACTTTTTTGCCTAATTCAAAATACATCAATGAAGTAGAACTTATTAGCCCGCTATACTAAAGTGTTAGTTATACATAATACATCATATAGATAGCATTGGTAAATTAATGTTAGGTAGATAATAAGATACAACAAAAGACTCCGAATATGCTACTATAGTAGGGCTACTATATATTACCAAAAAGGGCTCCACTTTTATATTATCTAATATAGAGAATTTAGATATTTAGATCTAATTAATCTATACTAGAAGGTATTAGATGAGGTGGGACTTTAAAGGGATTAGGCGAGATGATCCATGCATATTCCATTACCACCAATTTACGTGTTTTTATTATTACCTAAATTAGGTCAATTCTTGGTAACTTAATAGATACCCACTTTACTTTTGTAATATAGCACATGACTTATTTGAACATATTATGACATAAAAGTAAGAATCACAATGATTCTCAATAAGACTTAAACAAATAATAATTCAACTTCTATAAGTGCAAAAAAATATATTTTCTTTTGTCTATCTAAGGTCTATTATCATCATAAATCAAAATAAAGGCATGGTAACTAATAATTTACATAATTCCATATTCATAGGAATAATCACATATCATTAGCCATGCATATTACAAATACTAAAATTTCCTCATTTCACATGTGTAACTTATCAAGGTAGGGGAATCTTTTACCTACATCTTCTCATCCGTGTTATTACCATATATAAGACATAAAATATAGATTGCATACCAAGGCATTTAGAGAAGATCCATAACATGAAGGAATCAAAGACCATCTCCATCCAAGAATTTTATCTTAAAGACTATCTCTCTCTAAGAACTTTATCTTTGAGAAATCGTTTCCTTCTAAGAGCCCTATGTCCTTAATACTAACAACTCTCTCATAAATTACCACTTCTATACTCACAATATTACATGCATGTTGCGTCCTCATTTTCAAAAAAATAACTTATCCATGTGTACATAATCATCAAAATATAGATTAGTATCAATATTATTACTATTATTAACATAGGTGTTATCATAAGTGCCCAAGTTAATGCATAGCTCATAAATCAAAGAATTTAGTCAAAATAGTATTTATGTAGTCCGAAACTTGCAAGCAACAATAAAAAAGATAGTCTACTAAATTCTAATGGAACCTATCTAGTCATATTGAAATCAAGTTTAATGTTTTTTTTTATGTCTTTTGTATTTGAAGACCCTTGATTTGTATATGGTCTTAATTCCAAGTTATTCAGGTCATGTCACAATCTTCAATTTCCATATCATTCAATAATGATCTAGGTCTCATGAAAAGTTCAAAGGCCATATGTCCAAAATCAATATATGTTCAAGTCTCACATGTTCAAGGCTCATAGGTTCCTAATTCATTTTTTTGTAAAATACATTTACATGTGTATATACATATATGATTAAGTATTTACACATCTTCTTATACTTTTTGAGTTCCAAAAGAAGCTATTAAGACAATCCAAACATCTTATATCATGAAAGAATTAAGGTTTCATGCAAAAACCTATTTTTTTAGGCAGAATAAAGTATAAAATGAATTGGCTATATTGGCATTATTAGGGAGTGAAAAAAAATACTTTTTGGACATGGCCCATATTGTACAGCATGGCCTGGTCGTGCCTAGTGCTTTAGAAGCTCAAAAGTCATTGTTTTTACTTCCAAAACCCCATTTTTGGTCATGTCTATCCTAAATAATCATTGCACTCAACTTATATGCATCCCAGGATCTAAAAATAACCATTACACCAACTTAAAAGATCTAAAACACAATATACCATTTTTACCATAAAATGGGTTAGAGAAAGAAAGTGATAGGGATGAGAAAAATGAGAGTTGTGTTAAGTTTAAAGCAACCTAGAGTTGTCTACCCTCAATAAGAACACCATCCTAAGCATCAAAACCATTTTAAAGGAGCAAGGTCAACCTTACATCATTTTCATTCTCAAGAACCCATTAAAGAGAGAAAGCTTGAAAGGATGAAGAAAATAGAACGTTTGGATACTTGTGAGCATGTAGCAAACTTTTAAACTCAACAAGAATCTTATCTAGCCATACAACAATCATCAAC
Source organism: Erythrophleum fordii (assembly GCA_032878935.1). Taxonomy (NCBI): domain Eukaryota; kingdom Viridiplantae; phylum Streptophyta; class Magnoliopsida; order Fabales; family Fabaceae; genus Erythrophleum; species Erythrophleum fordii. Next base: position 632,336 of record JAVQMF010000023.1, on the reverse strand, counting down.
AAACAATATGTCAAGTTTCACCTTAGATGAACTATAAGCTCAGAGAGAAAACACATGGAAAATGCTAGAGATAGAGAAGCTATGATTATGAATATAAATCCTTAGTAAGACAAAGAGTCTTACCTTGTTTGGTGAGTTGCTAAACATCAAGTTGTCATAGTTTCCTCCTTCCTTTCTTTTCTTTCTTCCTTTCGTTGTCCTCTATTGTTCACATTTCTTTTTCTTTCTTTCACTGTTTTGTGTTTTAAGAAAAGCAAATAATAAGTGATTTAAAGGGTTTTTAATGAGGGAAGTTATTGCATAGGTTTTTCAAAAAAATCTACCTAAAAATTAGCCCAAGGCATGTGTCGAAGTGGAAGTGGAATGTTTCATTTGACAATTGTCTTTTTCACAAGTAAAATGGTATCTATTAATGTAACACCCAGTATAAAAATTATCTTTATTTAGTGAAATATGTATATTAAACTTTTTACCTCATTGTGCTTGTAATTTCGACAGATTATTTTCTTGCAAATATTCATGTAGACAAAAATAGAATTTCTTACTTTGACTAGTGCCAAAATTGTAATTTGGTTTGGCTAAAACTATGAGTTTTGGTTCTAAACTTTTAATATTTATATTTTCACTTTAAAAATTTTGTCAATTGAAATTTTATTTTTAAAATATTTTCCCTATATTTCTAGAGTATTTTAGTCTTGAAAATTTTTAAAAATTAATTTCTTAAGTATCTATTTCCTAATTTCATCTAATGTCCCAATTACTACTAATGCCAATAATTTTGGAAAATTACTATTAATCTTTAGAAAATTCTAGAAAATTTTGTTTATGTTTTCTCAATAATAATTTCGCTAAATTTTCATTATTTGGCTATAACCTAAATTACGAATTATTTTCTTAATATCAGTTCATTTTAAATTATCAAATTATGATTAAATATTATTCAATAATTCATAATTTGGAAGATGATGTTACAATTATGGGTTGTTTCAGATGAATGAGGATGAAAAAATTGAAGAAATATTTCACAAATTGGGTCAAATCATATATAATTTTGACACATAAGGAAATTGGTACCTTGTCAAAGATTTAGTCAAAAAAGTTCTTTGGAGTTGATTATCCTTTTGGAAAGCAAAGATTGATGCCATTCAAGAAAGTGGAAAGCTTGGTATAATGATGTTTGATGATTCCAGAGGCAATCTAGTTGCCTATGAGAATAGCTATTTGAAAGAGGAAATGGAAAACATAAAATAGGGGGAAAAAATAGCATTCTAGTCTTCACAAAACCTTTTAAATAATTTGATCTCCCCATTAATCCCTATGATGATAAAGAAATGGTTTTTTTATCCAAAAGAATGTACAACTTTAATAAAAAAAGGTACCAAAACAACTCACAAATAGGCTCAAAAGGAAGCTACTCAAGATGAGAGAATCATAGGTATTCTATCACTTACTATGAGTGTAAAAAAAAATAGGAAATGTCAAAATAGGATGCCTTTTGTTAAACAAGATGAGATCACAAAAACAACGAAAAAAAGCAACAACTGCTAATTCATCATGGAGCTATAATGATTTCCAAGCTAAAACAAAAAGTGAAGGTAAGGGTGATAAGTAAGCTACAACCGACATATGTCTTATGGAAAATGATTAGTATGAAAGTGAAGAATTAGAGAAAGAGGATGTTGATAAGGTAAATGTTTCTCCCTTAACCTATGGTGAATTATTATATACATTCGAGATTATAGTAAAATACTCTAGGAATTTTATTTTCAAAGTATAATGATCTTAAACAAGCTTGTATGGAAATTTTGAAAACCTTCAATGTCATTATAAGTGAAAAAAATCTTTTAGAAGAAAGATTACACCTAATTGAGGAAGAATACTCCCTCTTATCATTAACATCTAAAAATAAGGCTATGAAAGAAAAAAATTGACACCCTAACACATGATCTTGCTAATGTTGTAAAAGAAGATAACCTAGATATTTTGTTGTGAACATGAAAATGCTTTTTTGCTAAAGCTAGGCAAGATATAATGAAGATGAATTAAAAAAATGTTTAAGAGTTTCTTTGTAAAGGCTACATCAAAGCCTAAAGTATCTGGAATATGCTATTCTTATGTTATAAAAGGTCATTTATCCTGTTATAGCGCAAGCAAGAATGAACAGTTGTGTTAAAATAGTTTGGATTTCATAAGTTACCATTGTACTTCAGGGTACTAGCATTGACACATCTAATAGGACTTCAAGATTGGGCACCTAAATGACTACTTGATTTTGATGGATCCATTTTTGAAACAAGAATTATGAAGGACCATTGGTTCTTAGATTCAAAATGTTCAAGTTACAAGACTTGAAACATGCCTAATTTTATATGTTTTACACAAAAAGAACTAGGAACGATCACATTTGGAGATAACAACAAAGGTAAAATAATCTACATAGGTGAAATTGGCACTAATCCCTATTTGACTGTTGATTATGTATATTTGGTAGATGGCTTGAAATATAATCTTTTAAGCATTAGGTTAATTGTGTGGTAAGGATACAAAATCATTTTTGGTACATCTAAATGCACCATCTACAACAAAAATATTGATAATATTTAATTTGAAAGTCAAAGACATGATAATGCATATACCTAGCATTCAAAGGATATTCCCTTTCATCTCACAAGCGTCATGCATCTACTCATTATCAAAGTTGTACATGGAGTAAAAGATTAAACATGTTAGCATATTTAATTTTAAGATGGTCTAAAAAAGAATTGGTTATTGGGATGCCTAAGGTTACATATAAAAATGATCATATTTGTGAATCATGTCAAAAAAGGAGACATACGAAAACATATTTCAAATCAAAAGATCATATCTCTACTTTTAGGCCTTTACAACTTATGCATGTGGATTTATTTAGGCCAATTATGACATAAAACATTAGAGGCAAATATCATGGATTGGCAATTGTAGATGAATACTTAGTATTTATATGTGTGTTTTTTTTAATTCAAAAAAATAAAATGTTTGAAATATTCAAAAGCTTTTGCAAATGGGTTTGAAATTTAAAAAAAGATATGCAATCACAAATATCCGTAAGAATCATGAGAAAGCTTTTCAAAATATACTATTTGAAAATTATTGTAATACATTATAAGAAATATGACTTTTAGTGACAACTAAAAACATTTGTCACTAAAAGTGGACATTTAATGGTAACTCTCACCAACTGCTACTAAAAGTTAATTTTCAAATACTTTTAGTGACAACATTGAGAAGTCACCACCAAAAGTTGTATTTCAATGTCAACATTTGAAACTCACCGCAGAAAGGTTAACCTTTAAAAATCCTGAGCAAGAAAAGTTTTTTGGTGGCAAATCTTTCAACGGAGATGCTAAAAAAGTTGCTATTCAAAGCTTTTTATTTGAGACTTTCAATGGTCACCAATTAAAGCCTTTTTAGGGGCAACTTTCAATAAATTGCCATTGAAAGCATTTTAGTAACTACTTTCAACAGGTCATCATGTAGATTGGAGGTCCTCTGTTAAATGAAAATTTAGATGGAAAACCCTTCAACGATGAAAGAACATGGCCACTAAAATTCTTTCAATACCAACTTTTTGTCACCAAAAAAAAAAAAAGTTTCATGGACAACTTTGTATTAATCGGGCATTGAACCTATAATTGAAAAATAATAATGAAAACATTTGGACGGAAAGCAAAAGAGAAATGCCAAGTGTGTCCCGAACCCATTTTTCTCACCTTATGAAACTCCACATTAAAGGCTTGTAGCATGAGCCTGGGCTTTTTTTTTTTGGGAAACATTCAAATGATTTACAAATCACGTGTATCCTTAGAATGTAATTACGATTGTTGAGATTTGATTTAAATAGTTTACATTTTAATTTTTAATTTTTAATTTTAATTTAAATTAATATTTTTTAAAAAATTATTGTTAAAAAATTATTTTTATATTATTTCTTTCAAAATAAACAAAATGAAATTAAAAAAATAAATAAATTCAAATCTTCCAAATGCGATCGATATCCAAGAAATGCTTCGTGGGGATCCATTTGCCGTGAAGCACCCACCACCCCTCTTTCTAGCTCTCTTGTTGTGAAGCACTGGCGCCGTCGAATTGTCTCTCCAACAAGGCATCCAGCTTTTCTTGTCGAAGAACCAAGCTTCATTTCTTTCTCTAGCTCACCGAATCCAAGACCTTCGAGTCCCCATTGTCGAAGACCTTTGAGCTTCCATTGTTGAAGTCCTGCGATCTTCCATTCTTTGAAATTTGCCCAGTTGAGAACAAAGAGAAACACTAGGTATACTCGAATCCGCATCATTGAAGAACAGAAGCCCAAATCGGACTCTGTGGTACTGAGCCTCCCCTCTGGTTGTAGACGACCCAGTAACCTTCGTTGTCTTTGCGTGAGTTCCAGTTTTCATTTACTGCTTACACTCTCTCCGTAAGTGATGCTTAAAGTTTCCCCTTGTAGTAATCCTATGCATGCGTATTAGGACCTCTATCTTACAATGGTGAATGCTTGTGTGAAAAGTGGCGATTTGGCTGGAAAGATAAATGTTTGATGAAATGCTTGAAAGACATTGTAAATTTAGGCCTCTTTTCTTTGTTTAAATATTCAAGCATGCTTAGTTACTTAAATTGAACTCTATGATTCCATTGAATGCTATGATGCTATCTGTCTATGAATTAAGGATAATCAAAATGTGAAATTGTGAATTGTTTTTCAAACCTTAGCCCTCAGATGCAACCTTAAAGAGTATATGGTTATGAATGGTTAAAAAAAGTGTTTTGGCGGAGCCATCTTCCTCTACAAATTAACCTTCAATATCCTCAAATGTGCTCGGATGATGGAAAAAATTCCATGTCATTGAACTCTTCAGAATGCAGTAAAAAATTCCACATCAAAAAGGAAAGGGGAAAAAAAAAAAAGGGAAAAAGGAAGTGAAATTCATAATTTAACTGTTTCTACTTTGCTTTCCATTTCTATAGCAAGTATTAAAAGCATTTACCAAAGCAAGTATTGAAAGCATTTAGCAAATGACAAGTGTTATATACATGTTATCCTCAAACTGGTGATAAAAAAACTAACTTGAGGCATGCAATTCCTTTTAGGCTTACAAATTAAAAGTGATTCATCAAAGATGAGGCTAACGGACCTTATTGTATCTGTTTGTCATTTTTCTGTTCGCTAGACTAAATGTTTGTCAGTTTCATAAAGCTCTTTTAGCATATAATAAATTGCAAGTTTATGGGACAATGATGATCCACTCTTGAACTATTAATACGTGGATGATGTAAATTCTTTATTTATTTTTGAAAATGTAGTTGATGTAAGACTTGACCCCAATGTAATTGTTTCACTTTCATCATCCACTTAATCCCATTGATTTTTCACTTTGTGAAAGAGAATAGAACTTTTCCTGTGTGAACCTAACCTGGTATTAAATATAGATTGCTGCAAAACACAAATATATCCTAAGGTGTAGCTATTGTTTCTGGTAGTTTTCGCAGCATTATGTTGGGCATGTTTATCACCAAAATTTGAATGTGAACATTGTATTGCAGTCACAATCAATAGTGGTAGAATTCCAATATGATAATATTGATGAAGAATATAATTGAAATAGAAACAAGTATATTAACATGTTGTATTTTGATCTTTCTTTTTCATTTTTGTAAAAATAAGGGCTACTGTAAACAAAACTGATTGTTCTTCTCCTTTGAGTAATGAAAAAGTAACTCATAAATCATAATCTATATTATTTGAAATTCTTTTTTTTCCAAATTTTCCTCTAATTGGTAGTCTATATAAGAGATAAATGACTGGTTAATTTGATTATTATAATTGTATTTGGAGCCATAAATTTCTCTTAAAAAGCTTCAATTAGGTGTTGATTGTGTAATTTTACTCACCTGGCCAGTTGAAGCTCATTGTAACCCTGGGCTACGCCAATGCCTATCAGGTCTATTTGCTGATTCTGCACTGTTGTTCTACTGTTATCGAATTGATATACACAATGTTTTAGCCATCTCACTCTCCTAATAGTCCTTGTTCATTTTTGGGCAAAGGAATGAGATTGAATTCATTTTAATTGATTGTAGATGGGGAGTTGCAGTAAGCAGTGGCGCATGATCAGATTGTTTCGTCCCACTACCACTTTGTCAGTGCATTCTATTTCTTCTCAGTTAACCCACTACCACCATTACCAATCCATGGCTTCTGTACAGTTTGATTCCCATCTCTATGCTGCTATGCTTCAAAAATGCATACAAAATGCTGACTACAACTTTGGAAAGCGCCTTCACGGTCACATCCTTAAAACAGGCACTTGTTTGGACTTATTTGCATTCAATGTTCTTCTTAATCTGTATGTACAATCTGAATCTTTGTCCGATGCATCTCAACTCTTCGCCGAAATGCCCCACACTAATACTATCTCTTTCGTTACATTGGCTCAGGGTTACTTGCGCTCCTTTCAATTCCCTTCGGCTCTTCACTTATTCCTTAGGTTATTTAGAGAAGGCCACTTGCTTAATCCTTTTGTTTTCACATCCATTCTCAAGCTGCTTGTCAACATGGATTGCCCACACTTGTGTTTCATTATTCATGCATGTATTTATAAGCTTGGTCATCACTCTGATGCATTCGTTGGCACTGCTCTTATTGATGCCTACTCTGTTTGTGGATGCGTTGACGTTGCTAGACAAGTTTTTGATGACATTCTTTACAAGGATGTGGTTTCTTGGACTGGCATGGTAGCTTGCTATGCTGAGAATGATTACTTTTACCATTCATTACAACTTTTCTCCCACATGAGAATGATGGGTTTCAAACTAAACAACTTTATTATTACTGCTGTGCTTAAGTGCTGTCTTGGCTTACAAGTCTTTCATCTTGGTATAAGTATTCATGCATGTGCTTTGAAAGCTCATTATGAACATGATCTTTTTGTTGGCATTGCAATGCTTGAATTGTACAATAAGTCCCAAGACCTTGTGGCTGCACGGCAATTTTTTGAGGAAATGCCTAAAAATGATCTTATTCCTTGGAGTTTGATGATCGCCCGGTGTGCTCAAAGTGACAAAAGTAGAGAGGCATTGGAGTTGTTCTATCGTTTGAGGCAATCATCCATTGTCCCTAATCAGTTTACATTTGCTAGTGTGCTGCAAGCTTGTGCCACTTTACTTGCATTGAATTTGGGAAAGCAAATTCATTCTTACGTAATGAAAGTTGGTCTTGTCTCAAATGTGTTTGTGTCTAATGCCCTTATGGATGTTTATGCCAAGTGTGGTGAAATGGAGAACTCTGTGAAATTATTTGTAGAATCACCAGACCAAAATGACGTGACTTGGAACACTATGATTGTTGGCTATGTGCAGTTAGGGGATGGGGAGAAAGCATTAAATTTATTTGTATCTATGCTTGCTTATCCCATACAACCAACTGAAGTGACATACTCAAGTGTTCTTCGTGCTTGTGCTAGTTTAGCAGCATTGGAGCCAGGACTTCAGGTTCATTCCTTAACTATCAAAACCATATATAACAAGGACAATGTAGTTGCCAATTCACTGGTAGATATGTATGCCAAATGTGGTAGCATTCATGATGCTCGGATAGTATTTGATAAGATGGGCAAACGAGATGAAGTTTCATGGAATGCTATGATTTGTGGATATTCCATGCATGGTCTAGGTGTGGAGGCTCTAAATATATTTGAGATGATGCAACAAGCTAATTGTAAACCAAATAAACTAACTTTTGTTGGCGTCCTATCTGCATGTAGCAATGCTGGCTTGCTAGACAAAGGACAAGCTCTCTTTAGGTCAATGTTGCAAGACTATGGCATTGAACCATGTATAGAACATTACACTTGTATGGTTTGGCTTCTTGGAAGATTGGGCCATCTTGAAAAGGCCGTGAAGCTCATTGGTGAAATTCCATTTCAGCCTAGTGTTATGGTGTGGCGGGCATTGCTTGGTGCTTGTGTCATCCATAATGATATTGATCTCGGACAAGTTTGTGCCCACCGTGTACTTGAGATGGATCCACATGATGATGCAACCCATGTACTTCTGTCTAACATGTATGCCACTGCAAGGAGGTGGAATAATGTTGCTTCTGTTAGAAAAAGTATGCACAAGAAAAGAGTCAGGAAGGAGCCAGGGTTAAGTTGGGTTGAGAATCAAGGCGTGGTTCACTATTTCACTGCAGGGGACACTTGTCATCCTGATATTAAACTAATCAGTGCGATGCTTGAATGGTTAAACATGAAAACTAGGGAGGAAGGATATGTACCTAATATCAATGCTGTTTTGCTTGATGTGGAGGATGTTGAAAAGGCACGTCTCTTGTGGGTGCATAGTGAAAGACTAGCCCTAGCTTTTGGATTGATTCGAATGCCACTTGGTTGTCCTATTCGTATCATTAAAAATCTCCGTATATGTGTAGATTGTCATACTGTTATAAAGTTGATCTCAAAAGTTGTGCATCGAGATATTATTATCAGAGATATGAATCGGTTCCACCATTTTCAGCATGGAGTTTGCTCCTGCGATGATTATTGGTGAATGATGTAATTACATGAGATTTAGTCCCAAAATCACAAATTTTGCTTTTCATCTATAGTTGCCACTAGGAAATTCATGTTCACTATAGCTAAATTTGTATATGCGAATGGTCATATCTTGTATGATGCCATAGATGATTCCATTAAATCACAATTGTGCAACAAATTTATGAGTTGATCATCTATTCCAATTATTGACTTGATTTGAGGAATTAGTCTTTCCACATACATTTTTTGGGTAGGCCTCATACTTATTTCCTATGCCAAACAAAGAAACTTTTGTGTATTATTTATGTGAGTACGTGATTAGCATTGACCATGAAAAAATAACCAAGATTTTATTTCAAGACCCCGGGAGGAAAAGATAAAATACCAAGATCCAATAACACCATTGTTTAAGCCAAATAAATGAAATAGCCATGGCACTACTTTAAGGTTACTTATTCTTAGCCCCATAATATATCAATGTTTAAGATTATCAAATATAAGTAACACATCATTATAATATATTAACTAATCTAATTACTTATGAAAGTGGCCAGCAACCAATTATGTAACAATTTTATTTCTTGTTAAGTCACAAAATAGAAGCCCCTAGTTCATAAATAAGATTGGAGAACATATATATTAAGATGAATTTTTATTGGTGAGTACGTGAATTTTTTTAATACTAGACAACTTACTAACAAAAATATTTAGATATAAAGTTTAGGAAAAATCTAAAAGTTTATGTCATAGTTAATATACTAATATTGAATTTTTCTTATATTTGATACTCAAATCATTTTTTTAATATTTCAGAAATTAAGATATTTAATTTCTAATCATCTATTTAATGATGCAATATTCTAATTTTCATTCTTGCTTGAGTGGTTGAGGCTTTTTTGTTTTGGGAGCTTTGGGAAGATGATAGACAGTATGTGAGGCTTATCACTCTCATCATATAGAGTTTGGATCCTTTTCATTTCTTGTTAAATTTGGTGAGAGATAGACGCAAAGTATGTGGGGCTTACCACTCAAGTGAGTCCTACACATTCAATCGGTGGGTCCTGCATATTTTGTGGTGCAAGTATCAGAAAGTTCATTCATCACCTTATACCTATATGGTGATGAATCATGTAAGAATTCATGCTAAAATTACAAATTTAAATGATATGAAAAGTACTGAATCATTATATATTTATTTAGTGTTAATATTTATCTAAAATTAGGTAATATTTATCTATCTTAATTTAGTGTTCTATTAGTGTTAATATTTATCTAAAATTAGGTAATATTTATCTCTCTTAATTTAGTGTTAATATTTATCTATCTTAATTTAGTGTTCTAAATATCATGTATAATGATTCAGTGCTTTTCATATCATTTAGATTTGTAATTTTAGTTTCTTGTTCATGATGAGTTTTCAAAGCATATGCATGATTATTTATACCAAGTTTACTTATACCAAGTTGAAAAGCTTGTAAGCCAAGATAAAATTTAAGTACATAGTGATGATAAAGTTGTTTAGTTCGTAACCCATTATCTCCATATGGGAGACAAGTTGAAATGAATGGTAAAAAAAGACATTCTCAACATAGCAAGCTATCATGCTAATCTAAGAGATTGTGTCCTTATAAAGAATGTCATAAAAACTTGTCTAGCAACATCAATACATCCATAGAGTAGGCATTAATAAGAGCAGTGCCAACAAATGTGTTAAAGTGATGACCAAATTTATAAATACATGCATGAATAGTGAAACATGTGTGGGCAGTCCATACTGACAAGCAACTTGAGAATGGATGTGAAAACTAAAGGATTAAGCTAATTTGATTGTGGAGGACTATGGTAACCAGAAGTATTTGTTCTCACCATTCCTGGTTGAAAATATGAAAAATCTCAAATGGCTTGAAATAAGAAAATGCCATATGATGAAGGAGATAACAGCCACAGAAGGAAGAAACAATAAGATTGCATTAGATGAGGTACTATGATTTTGTTATGGAGTTATTTGGTAATTTGCAATATTCATTTTGGCATCCTAGATATTAGCATAGATCCAAAATATTGATATTTGGTAAATTGAAATTCATAATGTTGGAGGCATGGAATGTGATCAACTCACATCTAAGAATTTTTATATTTGCAAGTATATACTTCTTTTGATAATATATAGTTATAATAAATATAAAAATCTTAGACATCACAGTATCTTATAACTTGGTATATATCTTGAATTATAATATTCAAGTGCCAAATCTATCAAACAACATTATGCAAATAATTCTGTAGCATATATATCAAGGATTTTCTTTTTAATTGCAATTATTATTAGCATTTTATAGAATATTTATGATTTGTTGTGCATCATATAGGTTCAATTTTCCAAATTGGAGGAGATCATAATAATGACATAAAAAATTTGAAGACAGCATGGTACTATCCATTTGATAGAGTGAAGACATTGGAAGTCAATGAATGTGAGAAACTTGAGAGTGTTTTTCTATCCAGTAACATGCATAAAGTATTCAAAAGTCTAGAGACAGTGAAGGTCAGTGATTGTGCTTTAGTGGAAGAGATATTCCAATTGACTGCCAACGGATTGCGTGCTGAAAAGGTTACAACACAACTGAAAAATCTAGTTCCATGTGGACTGCCAAAGATGAAACAGATATGGGGGCAGGGATCCCTGAGGAATTCTTTGCTTTTTTAATCTAAAAGTTGTGTAGATTGAAGACTCTGAAAATCTGGAATATCTCTTCCTGTTCTCCCTTGCTAAGGATCTTCCATAGCTTGAATGTCTCGAATTAGATTCATGTGGGATAGAGGAAGTTGTTTCAAAGAAGGATGGACTCATGGAGGAAACTGCCATATTTGAGCTTAATCATCTCACTTCCTTGAACCTTGCAAATTTGCATAAACTCAAGGGAATCTATGCGGGGGCTCATACTTCAGAATGTTCTGCTGATGTCCTTTCTCAATCCTACATCCTCTGTTCACTTTTAAAGAGGCATGGATGATATAAGATTTTATTGTTAGTTAGAAATTCATAAATAGAATGCATAGCATTTCCTTCTTTATATATAGTATTACAGAAGTCATATTTAGTATTCAGTCTATATGTACATGATAGTTAGCCACTTGTGTTTGTGTCACAGTATAATCACAATATTTTAAATTATTCATTTTACATCGCTTGCTCTGGGTAAAATTTTCATTGAACTCTGTTCTTACATTAATTTATATATAATCTCCTATATTTCAGATACTATATATCCTAACCTGTATTGAATGTATTGTTGCCACTATGGTTTCTTTAGTGTATCGCAATAATTTGTAAATATACTCCTAATTATTGTGGTTTCTTTATTGTATCGCAATAATTTGTAAATATACTCCTAATTATTGACTCTTTCATTGGTGATGATGCAAAATAATGATACTTTTACTTCTAATGATTAAGTTTTGCTTTATGCAACTATGTTGTTGGTGATTGGCAACTTGGAGAAGTTGACGCTAAATTCTGGGGATGCTAACTTGATATTGAAACACCAAGTTCCCTGTAATCTATTCTGCAAACTCAAAGTTCTTATGATATCTGATTTTGAAGATGATAAAGCAACTTTTCCATATTGTTTTCTGAAAAGTGGACCCAATCTGGAGTGGCTAGTTGTTGAATGGAGTTCCTTTAGGGAGATATTTTATGATGAAACACTAAGTGGTGGGGAAGGATGGTAGAAAATTAGCACACGGCTTAAAACATTGGAACTTGAAAATTTACCTAAACTTGCAGGATCTATGTAGAGAAGGATGTCAAATTCACCAAGTTCTTGACTTTCTTGAAATCTTTTATGTGAGTGAATGTTCTAGACTAAGAAATTTGGTTCCTTCCTTTGCAACTTTTTGCTACTCAATAGATTTGGAGATAACAAACTGCAATAGTTTGACAAACTTGATCACTTAATCAACAGTGAGAAGTCTAGCCAAATTAGAAATGATGAAACTAAAAGAGTGCAATTCACTTGAAGAAATTGAGATAGAAGAAGTGGATGAGACAAGAGATGAAATTGCATTCAGCAGTTTGGAAATTTTAGAACTGGAATGTTTGCCAAGGCTCCATGGTTTTTCATCAAGTAAGTGCTTTTGGAAGTTCCCATTGTTGGAGGAAGTTATTGTGAGGCAATGTGCAAGGATGAAGATTTTCTCCACCAAAACAACAAGTGCTCCAAAGCTTAAAAAGTACTAATAGAGGAAAAAGTTGATGGAGAATGTTATTGGGAAGGAGACTTAAATGGAACAATAAACAAGATGTTTCTAAACAAGGTATGTTTTGATTTAGCCAACTAATTTTTAAAGATGGTGACTCAATTTTATTTCTCTTTTTGAAATAAATTGTTTAATGTGTTTCAATGTCTTTTTATTATAACGAAACGACCCAATAAATTCTTTTGTATAGGTTGCATTTCATTGGTTCAAGCATTTGGAGCTTTTGGAATTTCTTGAGTTAAAAGAATTGTTTTATGGACAGATTGGGCATAAATTATTTTGTAATTTGAAATCTCTGGTGGTGCAAAATTGCTATTGGTTATAAAATATTCTTCTTTCTTTAAATATACCACAAGCTCTTTCCAACTTGGAAGTGCTTGAAATAAGAGACTGTGATACACTAGAAGCTGTGTTTGATTTCAGCAATATAGATGAAAGAGCAGCGATGGCGAGAGAAACCATTCAGTTGGAAAAAATAAATCTGTAATCTGCCAAACCTCAAGTACATATGGAAACATGAGTCCCAAGGGTTGAAGATGTCAGAAGCTCCAGGCAATGAAAATAAAGGAGAAAAGGTATGATCCATAATTTTAACAAGTTTGAGTATTCAGATGCGTGGCTTAAAAAAATTTCATGGAAATGTAGAGATACAGGAACTTGCAATTGAGTCTTAGAGTGTCGTTTTGTTTAACCTGACAGAATTAATTCATTTTCTTATAGCTAGTAAAATGCATGTGACTTGTGTCAAAAGCCAAACTATATACAAGGAAACAGATTTTATCATTACACAAGTCTCCAAAATTATCTTGAGTAGATTATGAAAGCTATGGTGTCATATCTTGTATCAATACTCTTCACAGTTAAATTGATAAAATTATAATTTTTCTACCCTTAATTAAGTCTCAAAGTGTTGTGGCTTTTCGTTATTTTTATAAGTTATTGATAATTTCCAATAGGCTTAATGTTAATTGTCGGAGTAAGGTATTTTTCTACCCTTTTTGTTAGTTTTTTTAATTAAAAATATATAAACAACTTCATTAATTAGAAAATGATTTTATAACCCTCTTCATAGTGGTGAAGCTAGGACCTTGGGTTAGTGGGGGCAATTTTTTTTTAATTATCTTATTTAAAAAATTATACTTTTATAATATATTGTTCAAATAAAATGTTTCCCTTTGAATTTTTGAATTAAGTTAAATGAAATTAACTCATTAACAATATCTTGGTTTTCCCCATCCTATATCTAGAAACAAGTTTGAATTTAAATTGAGCAATATATAAAAAATTACTCTTGATATTAATATTAACAACTTTACTAACTAAATACTTATATGAGGATATAGCTTTGTATCAACTTAATACTCACAAGAGCATTTTGACGGGAAAAGATGTTTGTCTAATGATATATAAAAAATTATGACTATTAATTTACAAAAATCTATATCTATACAGCACTGCAAATACTATTCTATTCATAATATTTCAAAAAGTTTTATCGTAATTCCAAAGACAATTGGTCTAGGTTCAATTGAAAACAGAATATTAATATTTCAACTTAGTTATATTCCACTAAGTTATTGTAAAATATTTACAACAAGTATCAAAGGCATGCATGGATTAAATATAGATTGAAAATCAGAAGAAATATTAGGCAAGGGGGCAGCAAGGGAAGAGGAAAAAACACTCTGTAAAGTCTGACTAAGGCTAAAGGCAATTTGAAAAAAGAGGGAAAAGTGAGGGGAAATAAGAAAGGAGAAAGCAAGGCAGGAGAAAAAAAGGAAAAAAAAAAAAATAAAAGAAATAAAGAAAAAGAGGAAAAAAAAATGTTTGAATTTAGTGGGTTCAAGTTAAAATGTTTACTAATAAAAAAAAAATTACATGTGCAAGTTTAGTGAATTTAGTAGACTTAGTGGGTTCAAAATTCCAAAACATGTGGGGGTATAATATCAAAATTCAACATTATATACATATACAACAACAACAACAGTATATACATATAAATTGCAAAAAATTAAGGGGGGCATCTATTCACCCTCCTTATAGCTCCACCCCTGCCTCTTCGTTCACAATGTTACAAAACAACAAAGGAAGGAAAAAATTAGCTATTTCACAAGAAATTTCTTTGAGAATTAATATAGATTGATGGAAGCAGTTAGTTCGCATTTGTTTTTGGCAGTGACATGATCAACCCTAAATGAAAGGCATACTGATAGAATAATTACTACATTAGTGATTTGTTTGCACTATATGAGTCTTGTTCAAATAATGTTCCTTTTTGTGAAGGAACTCACTCTACTTCTCTTGCCAATACTGAAACAGACTTGGAGCAGAGATCCTCAGAGAAGTCTTTGCTTTCATAATCTACAAGTTGTGGCTGTTGAAGATTGTGAAGACTTGGAATACCTTTTCCAATCCTCCATTGTCATGGATCTTCAATACCTTGAAATAATTGAAGTAAAACAGTATAGTAAAATAAAGGAAATTGTTGCAAACAAAAAAGCACCCACCATCAGAACCACCACATCTGTTTTTAATCATCTTTTGTTCTTGGAGCTTGAAAATTTGCAGAAAATGGAGAGATTTTTGCAGGGAATTACAGTCTGGCCTGTCAATCTTGGAAAGAAATGTACGTTTACAATTGCCACAAATTAGAGTTATTCAAGACACAGTCTATGAGCTCCACAGAAAGAGGAGTACTTATGGATGACAAAAAATCCATGGCCATAAGGCATTCAAGGTAACAACCTCTTTTCATAGTTGAGGAGGTACATATTGCATTTATTTTCAATCAACCTACAATGATATAATAATTTTTTGTTGAATATGCATGCTAACCGGTCAAAGTTGTTTGATTTAAACCTGACAAAACCCAAGAGACCATAAAAGAAACAAAAAAGGTTGGTTATGAAAGGAATGAAAAAATAAGCTTGAGAATATCAATTGGGACATGACAATTATTTAATATGGACTATGTAGAAATATTAGTTAAGCAGTAAATATTGGTTATTTCTATTAACATGAGACTTCATTTGTATCTAATGTTTTATATTTGTTACAAGTGATTCCTAACTTGGAGCAATTGGTCATAGTGAATGCCACCAGCAAAATGAAATTGGCAATAGGTGATTCCCAGATTGGAGTTATCAAGATGTGGGACTTTCATCATGAACAAGTTGCTTTTCCAAAGGTTGCTCCATAGTGTGTCTAATTTGAAACAAACTAACTGTTGAAAATAGTTCCTTCAAGAAGATATTTCAGGATGAAACCATAAGTAGCTCAACATGGGTCAAGGATTTGATACTGGGGAGGTTACCCTGACTTCAATACATATGTAAAGAAGAATCCCAAATTGACCCTGTACTTGAGGTTCTTGAAAGTTTAACTGTTAATGAATGTTCCAGTCTGATAAATTTGGTGCCTTCCTCTGCTGCTTTTTATAGCTTGACATATTTGGAGGTGGCATACTGCAGCGGAGCCATAACTTTAATAACCTCATCAACAGCAAGTCTGGTCACTTTGAAAACAATGAAGATAAGAGAGTGCAACTCGCTTGAACAAATAGTGACAGAAAATGGAGACGAGACAGAAGAAGAGTTTTCATTTAGCAGTTTAGAAACCTCAGAGCTTGAATGCTTACCAAAGCTCATTTGGTTTGCTCTATTAAGTGCTTCTTGAAGTTTCCTTTGTTAGAGAAAATTGTTGTGAAGCCATGCCCAAGGATGAAAGTCTTCTCTGCAAGTGAAACAAGCACCCCAAACCTTCAAAAGGTGCTGGTGGAGAGTAATGATGAAGAATGGTATTGGAAGGATGACCTCAATGGAACAATAAAATTGACGTTCCTCAATATGGTGTGTATTGATTTAACCAATTAGTTTTATCTTAATATGTTGGTTATTATTTTATTTTTTAGTATTTATATTAATTGTTTCCTATTCAGTTCCGATTTACGTGGGATTCCGCTGCGTTATCTGTTTGATTTGTTTTCGTTTATCTTGTAATCATGTTTCGCATCTTTCTGTTGCCGGGTTTCTTGGAGAAGATTGGGCAATCATATTTGAGTCCAAATTCTCCTTCCCGTGTATATATTTCTGTTATCGCATGAATAAAATGAAACGCCAGAAAACAGAGTGAGGCGTCGTCCTCCCTTGTGTGTCGATCTGAGCTTGCCTTTCTTCATGGTATCAGAGCTCAATTGACATAAACAGGGAGGGACATTAACTTTGGCTCCATGAAAGCCTTTCACGCTCACGTCGCTGCTTCTCCCTCTAAATCGTCCGCAACTACCCAGCCAAAAAGGGGCGCGGAATAGCCAAACAGGGGTGCGGAGTAGCCAAGCAGCATCTTTCCTTTCTCCAACTTCTCTGTGGTTGCTGAAAATCATCCTACAATGATCACTGGATTCAAACTAAATGAAAACAACTATCTCCCTTGGTCCCAGAGTGCGTTAATGTACATCAGAGGCAGGGGAAAGGAAGGCTATCTTACTGGAGATGCCATACAGCTAGAAGTCATTGATCCTAGGTACAAAATATGGTTTGCTGAGAATAATACAATCATGTCATGGTTAGTGAACTCCATGACAACCGAATTCTGCTCTGTAAAATAGCTAAGGAAATTTGGGAATCTACAAAAGAGTCTTACTCATCCATTGAAAATATAGCTGCTATGTTTCAGATCAAGGGAACACTCCGGGAGGCTAAACAAGGCAATTTGAGTGTCACTCAATTGTATAATAATCTTGTCAAATTGTGGCAGCAATTTGATATGTGTGAGACCCACCAATGGTCCTGTAGCACTGATGCAGCATATTATCGGAAATTGGAGTGAAGGGAAAGAATTTACACTTTCCTATTAGGTCTCAACATCAATTCCAAGGAAGTTAGGGGGAAAATTATAGCTATTAGACCTTTTCCAACACTTAGAGAAGTATTCTATGAAGTAAAGTGGGAGGAAAGCAGAATTCAACTTGTTTCAGGGGAGAACAGTGTTCAATCAGTTTCTGAAACTTCTGCTACGGCGGTTAGAACCAACTCCACTACTGACTTGAGATTGAAAAAAGAGGGAAAGTTGTGGTGTGACCACTGTAACAAGTTTGGACATACCAAAGATACTTGTTGGAAACTCCATAGAAAACCAGCCAACCTAAGGCCACGAAATCAAAGGGAAACTTGGGGACTTATGGCTACTGAAGGTGAACAGTACAAAAAGAATTTGATTAGAATGTCTTTAAGGAACAACTCAACTTATTACAGAAATTACTTAGCAATCAGGAACAAGCCTCAAACAAAGTCATTAGCACTGGAGTAATGGCCCATTCAGGTAACCCTCCTAGAGTCAACACAAAAAATACCAATAATTGGATAGTTGACTCTAGGGTTTCAGAACATATGATTGGTAATGGCTTTATACTTGATGAAGTTATTCCTAGTTCTAATAGATTTGTGACCATTGCTGATGGAACATTATCTAAAGTTATTGGGATTGGGATAGTTCAATTATCATCACATCTTATATTGAAGGATGTCTTCGCCTTCATTGCAATGCAACTTATTATCTATTAGTAAGCTTGCTAAACATCTGAATTGTCAGACAAATTTGATGCTTATGGGTGTTATTTTCAGGATTTCGTGTTGGGGAAGAGGATTGGCAGTGCTAAGGAAAGCGATGGATTCTACTATTTAGAAGGAACCACAAGTTGCAATAAGGCTACTTCTTCAATTTTTGACTCTACAAATAATAACGAGGATGTTTTGATGTGGCATTATAGGTTAGAACACTCCAACTTCCATTACATGAAAAAATTGTACCCTCAGTTGATCAATAAAAGTACTAATTTTATCCCGTGTGAAATTTGTCAAATCTCTAAACATATTAAATCCTCTTATCCCTCTCAATCTTATCAACCCTCTCAACCTTTTTCCCTTATACACAGTGATGTCTAGGGTCCTTCCAATATTAAAAGTTTAAATGGTGTAAGATGGTTTGTCACATTTATTGATGATCACACAAGGCTCACATGGGTTTACCTCCTAAAAGAAAAATCTGAGGTTGCAAATATCTTCCAACAATTCCACAAATACATCCACAACCAGTTTCAAAGCTCTATAAAAGTTTTTAGATCTGATAATGGCTTAGAATTTTTTAATTCTATTCTCAATTCTTATCTCACCTAATACGATATTCTTCACCAAAGCTCATGTGTTAATACTCCCTAACAAAATAGGGTGGCCGAAAGGAAAAATAGACACATTTTGGAGGTTACTAGGTCCCTCCTCTTCACTTCAAACACTCCTACATTTTATTGGAGAAAAACTGTGTTGACCGCCACTTAACTCATTAATCAAATGCCATCCAAAGTGCTAAAGTTTCTTTCTCCTAAGAAAAAACTTCTTGAGACCTTCCCTACCACCAAAACTATATCTACCCTACCTCTAAAAATCTTTTGGTGTACCTCATTTGTCCATAATGATCATGGAGGTAAACTTGAGTTGAGGGCTATCAAATGCATATTCATTGGGTATTCATCCACGAAAAAGGGATACAAATGCTATTCCCCTTCTTTAAAGAAAATGTTTATCACCTTGGATGTTACCTTCTTTGAAAATCAACCATTTTACTCCCAATCACTCATTAAGGGGAAGAGTTACAATCATACCCACCAAGATGAATGGATGATTAGGAGTAACATGGATATTGCACCTATTACACACCAAAATTTAAGACCTAACATGATTGTCACTGATGAATCTTCTTCTCAAACTAAGCCTAGTATTCTAGAACCTGATCTCCATTCACATACCATTGAGCCCATTGAACCAAAAAATTACCTAAACAATACCCAACAAACCAACATATTGGTCTATATCAGAAAGAAAAGAAACCAGCTGACAGAACAGGAAAATGAGTGTCAACATTTTGCAACTCAATGTGAAAAGCAACAGTCCATCTCGCCTGAGCATGAACAATCTACTTTCCCAACTCCAAGTTCTGGAAAAGATGAAGAGCTAGATCTGCCTATTGCCTTGAGAAAAGGTGTAAGAACTTGTACTATGCACCCTATAAATAACTATATTACATTTAATAGATTGTCTCCTAAACTACAAGCCTTTGTGCACAATGTTACTCTTGAGAAATTGCCTCATAACTTTAATGAGGCCAAACAGAAATCTGAATGGAGAATTACCATCCATGAGGAAATAAAGACACTTGAAAATAATAGGACTTGGGATATTGTTGACTTGCCTCTTGAAAAGCATACTATAGGATGCAAGTGGATCTTTACAGTCAAATATAACCCCGATAAGAGTATTAATCGCCACAAGACCCGACTTGTTGCTAAAGGGTTCACACAAACCCAAAGCATTGATTACTAAGAAATATTTGCTCCTGTGGCAAAATTCAACACTATAAAAGTCTTAATCTCACTTGCAACAAATTTAGACTGGCCACTACATCAACTAGATGTAAAAAATGCCTTTCATAATGGAGACCTTGAGGAGGAAGTGTATATGGGGATTTCTCTCGGACTTGAATATGAGAATAATTCAAATAAGGTTTGCAAGCTTCATAAATCGTTGTATGGTCTTAAACAATCTCTGAGAGCATGGTTTGAGAAATTTACTACTGCCGTAAAAGGGCATGGGTATGATCAATGTTAGGTAGATTATACATTGTTTGTCAAGTCCAGTCAAGATGGAAAATTGGCAATTTTAATTGTATATGTAGATGATATCATAGTTACAGGCAATGACTTTGATGAGATTGAGAAGTTAATGAAGTCACTTGCAAAGGAATTCGAAGTGAAGAGATTTGGCAAGTTGAGATATTTCTTTGGGATGGAAGTGGCAAGAAATAAAAAGGGCATCACTATCTCTCAAAGGAAATATACTCTTGACCTTCTTGAAAAAACTAATATGTTAGGATGTAAACCCGCTAATACTCCAATGGAAGCTAATAAAAAATTGAGTCTTAAGCAAGAAAGTTCCCCAGTGGATACTAGTATGTACCAGAGACTTGTTGGCAAACTTATCTACCTTTCTCATACTCGTCCTGACATTAGCTTCCCTATCAGTGTGGTTAGTCAATTCATGAATAATCCTAACGAAGAACACTTGGAGATTGTGTATCGAATTCTGAGATATCTCAAGATGACTCCGGGTAAAGGTTTATTCTTTAAGAAAGGAACTTGCAGGAGTATTGAAGTTTTTTTAGATGCAGATTGGGCTGGATCTATAATTGACAGAAGATCCACCATTGGTTACTGTACTTTTGTATGGGGTAACTTAGTAACTTGGAGGAGTAAGAAGCAACCTGTGGTTGCCAGAAGTAGTGCTAAAGCCGAATTTTGTGCATTAGCACTTGGGATATGTGAAGGACTATGGTTACTGAGACTCCTTAAAGAACTCAAAATCAATATCGAACAACCTATGAAGGTGTTTTGTGACAATATGGCCACTATTAGTGTTGCAAAGAATCCTGTCTATCATGATAGGATGAAGCATGTAGAAATAGATCGTCATCTCATTAAGGAGGAGATTGATTGAAGATTACTTGAGCTGCATTATATCTTTTCTAACTCTTAAGTCGCAGATTTATTAACAAAGGCAGTTGCTTGTGTCAAATTTGAAGAATTGAGTTCCAAGTTGGGAATATTCAACATCTATTCCCCAGCTTGAAGGGGAGTGTCGGTTATTATTTTATTTTTTAGTATTTATATTAATTGTTTCCTATTCAGTTTCAATTTATGTGGGATTCCGCTGCGTTATCTGTTTGATTTGTTTCCGTTTATCTTGTAATCATGTTTCGCATCTTTCTATTATCGGGTTTCTTGGAGAAGATTGGGCAATCATATCTGAGTCCAAATTCTCCTTCTCGTGTATATATTTATGTTATCGCATGAATAAATGAAAAGCCAGAAAACAGAGTGAGGTGTCGACCTCCCTTGTGTGTCGATCTGAGCTTGCCTTTCTTCATAATCATCTCTCTCTCTCTCTCTCTCTCTCTCTCTCTTTGGATTTTGATTATTGTTTCTAAGTTACATGTACAATTAGACAACATGCCAGTATGCAACTTTACGAGTAAAGCCTTCCAAGTAAAATATGCTGCAAATGAAAACTTTTACTAGTACTGCTAAATAGTTGTATAAATTAAATAAATGGACGAAAATATATATAGCCCAATGTCTAAATTTCTTAATTCTCTTCATTATCTTTGTTATTAATTTAACTTATCCTTTATATTTGCCTAAACAGGTGGTTTTTTTTTTGTAGTTTTGAGCTTTTGAAGCTATCTAAATATCCTAAGCTGAAGGAATTGTGGTATAACTAATTACAAGTTGGGAATAAAATATTCAATAATTTGAAAATTTTGATGGTGCATAAATGTGATTTTTTATTTTATGTACTCATTTTGTCGAATTTGTTACAATTGCTATGTTCATTGGAGGAGCTAGAAGTAAGAGATTGTGATTCATTAGAAGTAGTGTTTGATGTGAAAGTCATGGATGACAAAGAAATGCACGTAAAGGAAGCTAGTCAGTTGAAAAAATTGGCTTTATCTGGTCTACCAAATCCAAAACACATATGGAATAAAGACCCTCAAGGAATACTCAATTTCAAAAATTTACAGGTGAGAATTTTTGAATGCCAAGACTTGATAAATTTGATTTTGGTATTGCTATGCCAAGATTTGCAACAGTTTGAAGAGCTTAACATAGAGTCTTATGACGTTGAGGAAATTGTTGCAATTAAAGAAGGATTAAAGGAACTTAAGTTTGATTTTCCTCAGTTGACTATCTTTAGGTTAATACATTTGACGCAACTTAAGAGTTTCTACACAGGAAGACATAATTTAGAGTGTGCTTCATTAAAGACATTAAATGTCTATCATTGTGAAATGTTGCAAATATTTGCCTTCAACTATTTGGATTTTGATGGAGGTCAAGGTAGTATGGGATGTAAGTTCCACGTTGAGTAGTAAGGGATGCTCAATGAGATATTTAAGTAGGGTGATTTTCCTACCTCAATAGCTAGCTTTGAGAGAGAGTTTCTTACTTTACTTGGGTGCCCATCAATTGATATTAGAGTTGGTAGTTAGTGGCTTAAGAAAGAATTACCTATGGAGGGTTCTGACTAATGGAAGGTTCTGACTAGCAAAAGGTCAAGTGAAGTGTCACACATTGTAGTTGCTAGGACGTTAGTTTTCCAAGGGTGACCAACTGATAGAAATTTAGGTAGTATGAGATGCTCAAGTCCTACAATGAATAGTATAGGATGCTTGATGGGGTATTTAGGTAGGGTAATTCTCCTACTTCAATAGTTAACTTTTGGAGAAAGTTTCTTTACCTTGTTTGGGCGCCCATCATATTCCCTATAGACACTGACATTAAGGGTGGATAAAATTGACATGCCAATTCAAGGAGTCCTCTTTTTTCTTGAAAATGCATGCCCTTTTTCTGTTTATTTTTCTCTGTTGATCCTTACAAATGGATGTTTAAGGTAAATTAAGATAAATATAAATACTATTCCTCTCTCATGTAATTCATGAAGTTATGTATTGATTCTAAGATGAATTAAACAATTATATTTGTTTTTATATATCAAGTATCACCAAACTTGAAGGAATTGGCATTGAATGAAAAGGATTCTATAAGGATATTGAATGGCCATTATGTGGCAAATCTATTTCATAGCATAGAAATGTGTCATTTGCAATGCTTTCAAGAAACTCTAATAATGTTTCTAAATAATTTTCTCTAAAGATTCCCCAATACAACAATACTTCAAGTGCGTTATAGTTCTTTGGAAGTGCTTTTTGCTGGGGAAGGAATTGTAGTACTAAAAGCCCTAGCCAAAGAAAAAATTTGTGGCTTTACCAATTGGAGCTGCTTAAGCATATATGGAATAATGACTCTCTTGTCAGATCTCCTTAAACATCTCCTTGTATGGGATTGTCCCAGTTTAACATGCATGGGACCACCTTCAATATCTTTCACAAGTTTAACTATCTTATAAGTGGGGGACTGCAAAGGGTTGACCTATTTAATGACATCCTCCACTACTAAAAGTCTTGTGCACCTCACAGTCTTCAGAGTTATAGATTGTGAGATGATGGAGGAAGTTGTGATGATCAATGTAAGGAATACTAGAAGAAGTCACATTTGAAAGCTTAGAGAATTTGCAAATGATTTCTCTATCCTGTTTCAAAAGCTTCTGCTCAGGGAAAAAAAATTCATATTCCCACTATTGGGAAAATTAATAGTGACAGGATGCCCCAAAAATTCAGAATCTCTCATCAGGAGTCATTATAGCCTTGAAGCTGACAGCATTGGAAGTAGAAAATGAAAGAAGGTATTGGACAGAGGACCTTCATACCACTATCAAGCAGCTGGTAATGGAAAAGGGTATGTGAAACCTAAACTGTTTTAGTTTCCAGTAATTTAAAGCCAATATGAAAATTAGGCTGATGCTCTTTTAATATTCATGTTCATCCTGTTTATTTGTGTTCATTGAGAGAAGTAATAAAACAAATATAGGACAATATTGTTCTGCTGTGCTCCAACTAAAAAAGATCATTATTATTAAATTGGTATATGTAAAGAAAAAAATGTAGTTGAGCCCACTTAGTGGGAAAAAGCTTATTGTTGTTGTTGTATAATTAAGTATACGTGATAAAGAAGAAAATGTTTTACAATTGAGATGAAATGGAGTACTGGTTGGGCTAATAGTCTATAGCCCAAGAGCTATAATTCTCATCCATGACAGAAGATGATATTGTAGGATAAAAGTTTTGGCTGCACCTTTTATTAAGTGGCCACATTATACTTATTTTGTCTCGATTCCTTAGAACTAAAATTATTCTGGCATGATTTACATAAAAAAATTTAATAAAAATTAAAGCATGGCTTCTCATATATGATGACAGTTTCTTTGTTTTGATGGAACCATGAGTCACTATAGCCCCAATGCTGATAGCAGTGGAAGAAGAAAATGAAAAAATGCTTTGGAAAGAGGAACTTAATATCACTATCTAGCAGTTGTTCATGGACGATGTATGTGAAAAACTGCTTCTCATATATATTTTGGCTGATTTTTTGTTTAAGTGGCCACAGAATACATAGATATTTGGTCTCAATCCCCTCAAACAATAATTATTCAAGCACGGTGCTTCTTATATACAATGATACCAATTTTGTTTGTTTCGATGGAATCAATTAATTTGAAATTAATTTTTTAACTACATGGAAAAACCTGCCTTCTTTGTTTTCTCCAGAACATATCATTGTTTTCTTTGCCTTTTACTTCACTAAATTCAGGATCTGGATGGTCCCTTATACTTCTTTCTGTGCTTCATACATTGAGTTTAATTGCTTTAAAAATTATGGTAAACTTGAAAACTTTGATGGAAATCAAATATTGAGTTTTCCTGATTTATTCATGTAATTTTTGTTGTTTTTTGGGCTTTAGATGGTTCTGTATGTTAGGTATTGATGGAAAGAAAGGGGATAGCATGCTATACCATTTTCTAGCTATTTAATGTGCAGGAATAGTAAACAATTATTAGTTTGTTGCCCAATTCTCCTCATTGGGAATTTTAGTTAGTTTTTTTTAATTATTATTACTTTTTCTCTTGTTCAAGTTGATTGAAGTTTGGACCAATCAGAAGGAAAGAGTTTTAATTGAGAAAAAATGTCTATTTTGGTTTTGCCCATGTAAATATGATAAAAAGGTCTATGGAAGATAGAATTGGGTTTTAATTTCGTTGCTCATTTGTTCAGTTCCAAAATAAGAAAGTGAATTGGTGTTACTATTTGTTAACACTAGCAGCTCATAGATATTAATATCTTTTATCAACAGGAAGTTTCGGGTTCTGATGAGAGCAAAAAGTTAATGCGTTTCAGTGGCTGAAATATATGAAGATGGCCTATTGTATTCTTCTTTCTTTTCCCTGTGTGTTTGTCATTATATACTAGATTTTCTTTCATAAAAAAGAAAAAAGAAAAAAAAAAAACTGTTGGCCTATTGTATTTGATCATTTGTTCCTTGAACAATACTAGATTGATGGATTTTTCAATTTATATTATTAAAAAGTGTCAACTTTGGTATGAGAACATATGTTTAGATTGAAGGTGTGTAGCATCGAGTTGATCATCATTATCATCAATATTATGTATGTCTCTTGGAACTTCAAATTTTACAATTCAATCTTTTACAATAGCTACTCTTTTCAATTTATCATATGAAATAGTTTGAAGTGGTTTCAACATACATACAGTAGAAACAGCATGATATAAAAGAGAATTTAATTATCACATACCTATGCTTTATCTACACTTTCAAGCTTAAAGTTATTCAATTTGAAGGGGTTGTGTAAGAGATGAAGGTCATTTCTAGCTTGTGTTTTGATGTTTCCAACTTATGTGCATTTGATATTTCTGCTGGCAACGTGTTCACTTTAGACAAACTCCTGAATGGGTAGCTATGGTTAGTATGAAAGGGCAAACAATCCCTATAACAAGACTTTGGTGTCAATCAAGTAATTTATGCAAACAGAGAGAGGCAGAAAAACGTGTAGAATTAAATAAAGACTCGATTCACAACATGTTAGGATTGACAGTTTGTAAACAAAGATGATACACACCAGAATCTACTTTCTTAAAGGATCAATGAGAAAAGTTTATTTGTTTATGGATAAGATACTTTTTTAATAGGTCTTATTATTATTATAATACAAATAAAAGAGGTGGTGGTTAAGCATCTTAACTTTTAAGTTTTAGCTAGTTGTAAAAAGATTGAACTTTTTAATCACTCAAATCAACTTTGTATTTTCAATTCAGATTGGCATTATTTTTCTGTAGTATCTGTTTTGAATGAATTGCTGCTGGATAATTAAAATTATAGGACCATCATATTGTATTTGGATGGTTCTTGTTGGAGGACACATTTTAATTTCTTGGTTGAAGTGATATCATGATCTTGTCATACCAACTGTTTGTGGTTTATTGTAATTATAAGTAAAATATCAAAAGACAACTTGCTTCTCCTCCATTGGATGGAAGGAATTAAACCATGGATGCTTGCAGTTTCAATTCTTGTAAGTCTTATTCTGCTATCTCACTCAAATCTTCATTACGGATAAAACTTTTCATGGGTTCTCTTCTCAATTTAAGGGTGTTAGATCAAAACCTTTTATGTTTTAATTATGTTAAACATGTTAATTAAAGTGAGTTTTGAAAAATATCTTAATTGGGCTGAAATTGTAGTTTTAAAAAATATTATTTTTGGACCAAAGTTGTTTTAATTGGTTAATTATTTTTATGGGCAAAAATATGTTTTAATAAAGATATTTTATGATTTGGTATTATAAATTTTTTTTTTTTCAAAGGAATGATTCTTAAATGAAAGATTTTCATATGTGCTAGTAATTGAGTCAAGGCCTTAATATAAGAAGTTTCTTCATTTACTTAAATATAGAATGCTTTCAGTATTAATAAGCATTTATACTGATTGAATTATACTAACATCATGTTATGATTCCTATATTATTGTTGAGTAGGGAATGAAAAGGAGGAAAGTCCGGAAATTCAATGTTGACTTTGTATTAGTAGGCACTGAGGTTGTAATTTAAAAAAAAAAAATAAAGAAATTTGGATGGGAAGCAAAAGAGAAGAAGTACAAGGTGTGCCCAGAACTCATTTTTCTCACCCTGTAAAACTGTGTGTGTCAAAGGCTTGAAGCACCTACCACCCCTCTCTCTAGCTCACTGTTGTGAAGCACTGTCGCCATAGAAGTGTCTCTCCAACAAGGCACCCAGCTTTTCTTGTCGAAGAACCAAGCTTCATTTCTGTCCCCAGCTCACCGAATCAAAGACCTTCGAGCCCCCATTGTCAAAGACCTTTGAGCTTCCATTGTTGGAGACCTGCAAGCTTCCATTCTTTGAAATTTGCTCACTGGAGAACAAAGAGATACCCTAGGTGTACTTGAATCCGCATCATTGAAAAACAGAAGCCAACTCAGACTCTGTGGTACTGAGCCTCCACTCTGGTTGCTGACGACTCGGCAACCTTCATGGGTGAGTTCGAGTTTTCATTTACAGCTTACACTCTCTCCGTAAGTGCTGCTTAAAATTTCCCCTTTTAGTAATCCTATACATGTATATTAGGGCCTCTATCTTACAATGGTAAGTGCTTGCGTGAAAAGTAGCGAATTGGCTGGAAAGATAGGTGTCAGATGAATTGCTTGAAAGAGATTGTAAATTTAGGACTCTTTTCTTTGTTTAAATATTCAAGCATGCTTAGTTACTTAAGTTGAACTCTATGATTCCATTGAGTGCTATGATGTCTATGAATAAAGGATAAACAAAATGTGAATGACTTTGTAACCTTAGCCCTCAGATGCAACTTTAAAGAGTATATAGTTATGAATGGTTTAAAAAAACGTTTTGGTTGAGCTATCTTCCTCCACAAATTAACCTTCAGTATCCTCAAATGCGCTCAGATGATGGAAAACTATCCATAAAGTATATAAAGAATGTATCTACTTACCCCTTCATATCAATGAACCCTTCAGAATGCAGTAAAAAATTTCACATAAAAAAGAAGCCAAAAAAAAAGGAAAAGGGAAGTGAAATTCATAATTTAACTGTTTCTACTCTGCTTTCCATTTCTATAGCAAGTATTGAAAGCATTTAGCCAATGACAAGTGTTATATACGTGTTATCCACAAACTGGTGCTAAAACAGTAACTTAAGACATGCAATTCTTTTTAGGCTTACAAATTAAAAGTGATTCATCAAAGATGAGGCAAATGGACTTGATTGTGCCTGTTTGTCATTTTCTGTTTGCTAGACTAAATGTTTATCACTTTCATAAAGCTCTTTTAGTATATGATAAATTGCAAGCTTATGGGACAATGATGATCCACTCTTGAACCATTAATACGTGGATGATGTAAATTCTTTAGTTATTTTTGAAAATGTGGTTGATGTAAGACTCTACTCCAATGTAATTGTTTCACTGTCATCATCCACTTAGTCCCAATGATTATTCACTTTGTGAAAGAGCATAGAACTTTTCCTGTCTGAGCCAACCTGGTATTAAATACAGATTGCTGCAAAAACAAACATATCCTAATATGTACCTATTGTTTCTGGTATGTAGCATTGTATTGGGCATGTTTATCACCAAAATTTGAATGTGATCATTGTATTGTAGTCAGTCAATTGTGATAGAATTCCAATACGACAAGTTAATTTGTATTTTTCCATAAAATAGTTGATAATATTGATGAAGAATATAATTGCAATAGAAACAAATATATTAGCATGTTGTGTTTGGGTCTTTCTTTTTCATTTTGATCATTTTTGTAATAACGGGCTACTGTAAACAAAACTTATTGCTCTTCTCCTTTGAGTAATTGAAAAAATAACTCATAAATCATTATCTATGTTTTTTGAAATTCTTTTTCCCATTTTTCCTCTAATTGGTAGCCTATATAAAAGATAAATGACTAATTAATTTGATTATTATAATTGTATTTGGAACCATAAATTTCCCTTACAAAGCTTCAATTACGTGTTGCTTGCATAATGAAAGGAAAGAAGAATTAATGAACTGATATGAACCCAGCAACCTCTTATACACATACTCTGTCTAATTAGGGAAGGCTTCAATTGTAATGAACTGCTTGAGAAACAACATAGAGAAAGTACTCCACAATTAATTGCATGTTTTCTAGTAAGCTCACATTAACTTTTGTTACCAATGTAAATTCTGACACATGGCAGCTCAAGTGGCTTGAAGCTTAATTAAACCAATTGAAACTGCTGGAAAATTAAAGAAGGCTGTTGAGGATCTAACAATTTTCTCGTATTAATTTGATACTGCTATTTCTGGGGTTACTCATTAATCCATTTCACCTTATACAATATGCCACTTAGACAGTAAATCAAAGTACTAGTGTTTGTGCATGATTTTACCATTGTAAAGTTCAATGAGAAGAAGAGGATGACCCTTTTATTCCCTATGCAAAATGAGGACTTGAATTTTGAACTCTAATTATACATAATGATACTGACAAATCTGTTTACATATAAAACCAAATCTGCATGATTAGAATGAAATTCTGGTTCGTGAACCACATTGTGGTTCAAAAGTCAGGGCTAGAATTCAATCCTATTATCTGAACAAGAATCTGGTCCATAAACCAGAACCAGAATTAATTCTGGAAAAATTTTCCAGCCTCTTCGTTATCTTTGTTCAAGGGATTAGCTAACTTTTGCTCCTCCTTTTCTTTGCTTTTAATTATTTGTTTTAGAATTGCCATTGCCAAATGGATTCCTTATAGTTGAAGCAAATGGTGAATTGAATCAACAACGCTTGTCAATGTGTCTACTGATGAGACCAAAGATTTAATTGGTCCTTGTTTATTTGTTTATACAGCATAGGATTTCAGGCCTTGATTTGAAACCTTGATTCAATTATGGTCTCTAAACCACATTCTGGTTCAGAGACCAGGGCTGTTTGGATATGTTCGGACAACAGCTGCACCTTCCTTTATGTATTGACTAAAATGTTTGCCCTTTCTTCTGATTTTTTTTTTCCCAAAAAACCAAAAGGTGCACAAAAGGAGTCTCATTTCTATATACCTGTAATACCCGACGTGCAAGAGCCCTGCATGCATGAATTTGTTATATATATGGGTGAGTGGACTTTTCAAAGGAAGGGATTGAGCTGCCACGTAGAATTTGTTTTGCCTCCTTCTGCAAATATCCGAAATGCCCTTCCTCTCATTCATTTTGTCTGGGCTTTTAGGTAATTTGCTTCTTCAACATCAGCAGCACCAAACCCATACCTCTGCCCATTCCGTCGGTCAGAAAAAAGGAGCAACTCTGCTGGAACAAGCTTCATCATCTCTCCTCTGTTTTCCTCGCCATTTCTGCTGCTCCTGAGTTCATCTTCTGCTGCTTGTGGTTCAAAGTTGCTGTTGGTGGTTGAGGAAAGTTAACACCGAAACACATCCTTTCCAAGTCTGGGGTGCTGCCGTAAGTTGCATTTTCTGGTTCCCGTTCATAGAGTTCTCCCTCCCCTGTTTTGCTGTTCTGAATTATGTCTATGTGTATGTGGCCAACTGATGGAAGGAGTGTGTAGAGAGAGAGGGGTGCAAGGGGGATATATACACATATAGATAAATCTATACCATGTATATGGGTGTTGTGTGATATGGAAAGCATGAATGGAGGAGAGAAGGATGAATTTATGAATGTCGGGGCGAAAGTGGAGAGATTCAGCTGAGAGTCATCCAGAAAGTAGTTCGCCGCGGCGAATTAAGGAATTGGCCGCGGCGGAAGGAGGTATTGGCCGCGGCCAATATCGAAAGCATGAGCGAGGAAGCTCCAGGAGGCTTCTTCGCCGCGGCGAAGGTCCAACTCGCCGCGGCGATATAGAAAGGGGAGTTAAACAGAGAAGAATTGGCCGCGGCTAAGAAGAAATTGGCCGCGGCTAACATGCCGAAATTTCCTATAATGCCTAGGAAACCTTAGTTTTTCATATATTAATCCAAGGGAAAGAAGAATTGACATTAATGTTAGGTAGGCTAAGTTATTAGACAATTTTGCTGGTTATTCACGCTCTAAAATCTGTTGAACGGGTATTGTAGGATATTCAGGAAATTGAGTTAGAGCTGAGGGCTGAGCAGGGAATATTGATACCGTCCTAGGAGGTGAGTAAGTAATGCGGACCGTTTGTAACCTCAAATTCTTATTTTCTTACTAGTTCCTTGAAATGTCTGACTTTTGGAAAATTTTATTTATGAAGAGACGTTTTTAAATGCTTTGCTATATGATTGACTTAAACATGAAATTTTGCAAATTGATGCCTATTGAGTTATTTGGAAACTTTGATATTGAACTGATATGGAAAGAAATTTGAGAAATGTACTAAACCTAAGAGGTTATCTGTTCAGAACTCTGTAGCTAACAGCAGTAGTTGTTAGCCTTGGTGCACCATGATCTGGACCTCAGCTAGCAGGGGTTTTGCTAGCCCCGTGTGGGTAGCTACCACACGTGGAGTTATTTATTTCGCAAGCAAATTGCTTTGCGTCTGTGGTTATGTTTTCGCGAGCTGTGTGCTCTGCGTCTGTTTGAATTCAGTTCTGCTTAGATACTTCTGATGCATTTTTAAGAAAACGATCTGCTTGAGACTTGTTTTGCGCATGATGAATATATATATATATACAAATAGATATTTTACGGGCTTAGCCCTTAAGATTTATAAGGGTCGGCATTATTTATTCACTGAGTTTCAAACTCACTCTTTCTAAAATTTATTTTTCAGAGAGCGTTGAAGACCCTAGCCTACCCTGAGCTGCCGATTAGTTGTAGACCTCCTGCAAATTTTTTTGGCAAGCCCACAATTGTTCATGTGGGTGTGTTTTGTGATATAAATTTGTATTGTTCTGAACAATGTAAACATATGGCTCCACTAAATCATGGTTAGGATATCCCTACTCCCTTGATGTTTATGTTTTGTTATGTTTTGGGTATATTGTTGAATTGACTGGTTGTAGAAATATCGGGAGGTCCAAATTATAGAGGGGACTTTGCCGAAATTTCTACAAAGTCAGTGATGATACTCTTGGTAATGGTATGGAGGATTTGTTATCTTTTGTTCCAGCATAGGAAATACGTGGGTCGTGAAAATACCATTGGAATTTTTCGTCCCAGCAATCTCTCTTAAATCTACAGCATTGTAGGAAGAAGAAGAACATTATGTACGTTTCCATCTTTGGAGAGTATTTTATTCTTGACTAGGCATTTTCTTGTTCTGGAATGGTTGTATGTGTATAAGGTAAATTTAGAGCTAGAACCAGGTTTTCTTAAATGGCAGTCTCTTGTTGTCTCAGTTACTTTTATCTCACTGGTAGTTCAAGTCTGTTCTTGTTATGGATGTGGCTATTGCTTATATTTATCCTCAACAAAGAATGTTCTTATTTTAATTGTAGCATTTTTTGTTGTGCGATGGATCTTAGTCCAATTATGTATTGATTTGGGGTTGCCCTATATTCTTAAAACATTGGCTTTCAAGTTGTTTCTGTGCTTTTATTTGGTCAGATATGTTTGCAAAACTTGTTTATTTTAGGTGACAAATGATACATTCACAAAAGTGTTCTTGGTGTTCATTGGTAGATCTAGGTTGTATGAACTGAATATAGGGCTTAAGCTGGTTTGACACATCCTGGTTTTTTCCTCGGTTGTGCTCATCATGTTCTTGCATGGTGACTCAACTCAGATTGCCTTTATTTTGCTGTGGTTGCTGTTTTTAATGAATTGTGGCTGGATAAGTAAAATTATGTGTCCATGCTTTTGTATTTGGGTGGTATTTTTGGAGGACATATTTTAATTTCTAGGTCGAAGTGATATCATGATTTTGTCATACCAACTGCTTGTGGTTTAGTGTTATTATAAGTAAAATATCAAAAGAGAACATGGTCACCCCCCCTTCTCTTTTGGATGGAAGGAACTAAACTTTAGATGCTTGTGGTTTTATTCTTGTAAGTCTCATATTTGCCATCTCACACGATCCTTGATTAGGGATAAATCTTTTCATGGGTTCTCTATTGAATACCTAGGGCCCCTCCTTAGTCAAGGGGTCTTTAATCTGGATTGATTTTGTCTACTGTGCCTTATCATTTTGGGTACAAAGCCATAACCAAAATCTGGTTCTCCTCGTAGAACCAAATTTTGGTTTTGCTAGCAGATTCATAAACTATAGCTATATATATTAAATGATAATGCAACAAATCAGAATAAAATTGTGTCTCAGTGTGTGCCTATTATAATCCTTTATTGAAAGGGTTCAAATATTTTCTAAATTCTCTATAAATCTTTCTTAAGTATGAGCAAAATTAGTTTAAGGTGAGCTGAGGTAAAGCCCATTGTGTAAGAGAGTTATAGGTGAGATTAAATATAGGTGTTAGTGATGAGCATCAACCCAAACCATATGTTTTGTATTCTGTTTATGGAAAAAATCTTAGAATTCAAGGAAATTGGATGTAGGACAAATGGTTCGAACTAGGACAAATTGCTTGGTACATTTTTCTATCCCTTGCTTTCAAAGAAAGAAGATAAGCCTTGTAGAAGCATGGAAAGAAAGCAGATAGTCCCACGTCGCATAAAGTGAAAGAAAGTAGTGAAATCTCTATCAATAAATAGACCAATATGGCATTAGAGTTGGTTTGGGATATTAGGTGATCAAGGCTCATGGTTTAGAGTCCAATCACTTTGAACTGCCTAACTTGTTGAAGTGGTTTGATTTTGATTGATTGGGTTAGTTTTTGATTGATTTAGTTGGTTTTTGACTCATTTTTTGGTAGGCCAATTTTATGGGTCAATTGGACCAATTGATTTGTCATTTTTTTTATTAGACCAATTGGTCTAGTCTGATTTTTTAGACATTGGTGGAGACACTAGCACCTATGTTGAAGGCTCTGAATTCAATTTGATTTTTGACTAACTTTGACTGGGTATGAAACACACTGGTTCATAGGCATCTCTGGATCGGACATTAGGTCGGTTTACCAGTTTTACAGTTGAATTGATTGGTTCAATCCACTTTTAACAACACTAACTAAATGAAATATGATGTCTTCCTCATCCCATATGCTTCCTTATCCGCTTTCTCATCCTATGCTTTCCTAACTCTTTTCTAAAGCTTTTAATATTATAAAAAATAATTGTGTAGTTAAATATTATGTCAGTAAAACAATTCTTCTTGTATGTAATACCAAGTTTTTTTAAAAAGAATTTGGACACCATTTTAACTTTTTTTTTAATTAAAAAAAGACTGATATTGACATTGTAAAGGTTGAGATTGGCTTTGCATAGTCACATTGGGGTGTATGGATTCTCTAATGTTAATGCGCCAATCGCATCTATAATGTCAGAAATTTCAATTCTTGAAGTGATCTAACAATGTGTAGCACGCCAAGCATTCGGCTTCATCAAAACGTAGCATTTTAGTTTAATGAAACACTATGTTTTGAATGGCCTTTTTTAAATTCCAAACTTAGTAGAAATTGTGGCTATCTGCTCCATCTTTTGTTGCAATTTTGACACATGTCCTCCGAACCTCCCAAACGCTGTGTTACGTGAATGTGCAGTCAACTAAATTGTAAACAACCTCCCATGCTGCAATTTCATTTTGTAATTGGATCGTTTTTGAAGAACCTTCATGTCTAGTAGTCGAAGCACCTTATTCCATCAACCTCCCATCTAGCTAGCCTCTTACATTTGTAGGAATGATGTTGGTACACCAGAGCTTCTTGCAAGGATGATGGAATAGGCACTTTGGCTAGTTAGACGTGGGATTCATCTAGAATGCTCCAATTACAAAATGAAACGCAGCATGTAGAGTTGTTTTTAATTTAGTTGGCTGGATGTTTGTGCAATGCAGTGTTTGGGAGATTAGGGGGACCGGTGTCAAGATCGTTATGGAAGGCGGAGTACATGACCACGATTTTGGTTGGGTTTGGAATTTAAAAAACACTGATAAAAATCACGTTGTTCCATCAAATTGAAATGCTGCATTTTGATGGAGCTGAATACATGGCATGCTACATGTCGTTGGATTGCTTCAATGGTTGGGATTTCGTCAACATTATAGGGTGTGGTTGACATGTTAACATTAGAGAATTTGAATGCCACATCTGGGCCAAGTCAAAAGATGTTTCAATTTGATATCCTCTCTGGGCTAAAGTTAACAGGACGCTATAGGTTGATTGTTGAGTAAAGAGAGAAAGAAAGAGGGGTGCTGAGTAATGAGAGAAAGAGAGAGGAGACTTTGAGCCAGTGCTACAATAAAAAAACTTTTGTTTTTTTTGGGGTCAAATCCATATCTGTTAGAAGTGTTGCACCCATAAGTTGTATTTTTGAGAAATTTGATGACGCTGTCATCAAGTTTTCCATATATATATATATATATATTGATTTTAATATTTTTAGGAACTCAATGACAGTGGCTTTGAGTTACTTCCATCAAGTTGGTGCTTCGTTAAAAGGCAACGGAGTTTCAACTTTTCAAGCTTTGAACTACATACGCTCTCATCCCAACTAAATTATTGCATTTGCAGACTGAGTTCGCTTTGGTGGAATCGCCAAAATGGTTTCTTGGGGTGTGAAGACAGTCAGACAATTTGTCATTTATCCCCAAGGTATTGTCATTCATCAATGCCCTGTTTCTTTGCCATCCCTAAATACTATTTCTTTCTAGTCCTCTCAACCACAAATATTTCATATTATATTTATGAGTATTTTGGCTAAAAGAAAGTAAGAATAAGAAAAATGAAGAGCAAACGAATGCATTTTTTTTTTTTTATGTATTTTCTTTTTATTCTTCGCCAAAATGTATGAGGTGGGACATATTCCCCTTCTAAATTTTATAACGAGATGAAGGAAAATGGACAATGGAAAAAAACACTTGTATCCTGAATTTGTGATCATTGACGGACGATAATGGCTATAATTAAATTTTCACTTAATAATTGGTAGACCAGATAAAACTAGGTTTAGTTTTAAAAAGAAAAAACCGAACTCTTAATGAATGGCGTAGAAATGTAGTTAGCAAGTAATATTGATCATCCCAAATAAACAGGGAAACATATGTAACTCGGGCGCCAAGGTTGGCAAGGCCATTCTTTTAATTAAAATTACAGCTTGACAAGCCTCTGATTAATTAAAATTTAACGTTTTTATTTTAATCTAAAATTAGAAAAATATATTTTATTACATTTTAAAGTGTGTGTATATATATACATACTGATTTTATAATTTGGCGGCCGAAACGCTTTTTTTTTTTGATAAAGCACCAGCAGTGCAACTGTGACCAAGTTTCAGCAAATTTGGTGGCTTTAGTTTTAAAGAATTCGATAACATTGTTATTGAGCTTTTGAAAATATTAGAAGAACCAAAACCTATGGGAAATTTGGTAACGTATTTTTTTTACTGTTGTAAATAGTGATTTGCTGCAAAATTTTCCAATGGTATAATTAATATAGAATTATATAGGTATTTTTTAAAATTTTATTAAAATTATATTTTTTTCAATTTTAAAAATATATTTATATTTCTTTTGAAATAAAAAGTTATATTATATTTTAGTCTAGTTTAAAATTTTCTTTGACAAGAATACCATCAATTAATCTAAATAATTTTTTTGGTTAATTTAATGATAAAATTTATTCTTTTTATTTTTATTTGTGCATATGCTAAAACAAAATTTACTTTTTTTTTTTAATTTTAATTTGTGTATATATAGATGTGATATATATATATATATATATATATATATATATATATATATATATATATATATATATATATATATATATATATATTTTCATATTTAAGTTGATTAATGGAGCATATTTTAGTAAAAAATTTTAAAATTAGATTCAAGTATATATTTTGAAAATTAAAAAAGTTTATATAATTTCAATAAAATTTAGGAAAAATCTGATTTACTCTATGATTAATAATTTAGACTCCAAGGGATTAGATCAAATAGAAGGTAGAATTACATATTTTAAGATTATTTTATTGTGCACTTATCTCATAAACTATCAACAGTCAAAGCAAGTTTAAAAGGCATCCTCAAAATAATTCTCCAAAGTATTTATAGTTATTGAAAGTAACTAAAAATAATCTTGTTGGATACAAGACTGACAAAATTTTTTTTAAAATTTTGTTAAAATTATACATAGCTTTTTTATTTAAAAATATATAATTTTTTTGAAATAAAAATTATTTTATACTTTAGTTTAATTTTACATTTTTTTATTAAAATATCTTCTATTAACTTAAATATATTTTTTTAACTAAAAAAACTTTTTAAATGAAGAGTGTTTTAGTTAAAAAAAATTAAAATAAAAATAAAGTATTATCATTTTTTATTTGAAAGAAAATTTGTATATATTTTAAAAATAAATGAGAGTTATATAATTTTAATAAAATTTAAGACAAATCTGTTTAATTTATTTTAAAATAAATGGGTAAACTTTTACTGTTGACAAATATTCTAGAAATATAAGTCGGAATTCCAAATAAATGTGGCTTTCCGGCTAAATATTCTAACTTTTTTTTGGTGTTATAATATTTAATTTAAAATGGATACAAAGCGTTTTGCAATCAAAGTTCAGAGATATTAAATTATGAATTCAGAACTTTTATGAGAAGACGTAATTAAGTTTTACGAGACGACAGTAATTGCGTATGGCTTTATTTTTGTATCAGTGCATATAGCCCAGCTGATTGTAATCTTGAATTCCCCTCCTCAAAGAATATTAAAATGGAAAAGAGAAGTAAAGCAGAGGAAGTAGAAAGCGGGAGATTAAATTTAGATTTTTATATTTAAAGCGGGAGAAGATAGACGTTGAGAGAATATGGGCTATTTGGTTTCTTGTTTTTATAACAGTTTTTTATTTTTAAAAATAAAAAAATAAAAAATTTATTTGATAATATATTTTTAATAAAATGTTTTGTAAAATAAAAAAATAAAATTTTGTTTTCAGAAATAAAAAAATTAAAATATTTTTTAGGTATTTTGTAACATTTATTCTGTAAAATCAAGAAAAAAATAAAAAAATAATTACTTTTTAAAATAATGATTTAAACAAATTTTTTAATTTTTTAATTTTTAAAATTTGTTCTAAAAAATATTTATTTTAAAAATAATAAAACAAAAACAGAATCAAACAAGCCTTATGAAATTGAAGAATCCGGGTATATTCAATTGCCCCTCAACGGAGATTAAATTTAGATTTTTATATTTAATTTATACGATTTAAATTTAAATTTTATTTTTTATTATAATTATTACTTTATTGAAATTTATAATTAGAAGATTATTTTATTTTATTTAAATTATTTTAAATATATAAAATCTAGATTATTTACATTTTTTAATTTAAAAATTTGAGGGATAAAGAATTTGGATTCTAAAATTGAAACGTCTCTCTGTGATAGTATAGACTAGTCTCAACTTTTACAAAGTTGAGATTAGTCTCTTTTTATTTAAAAATAAAAAATAGCATTTTAGAAAAAAAGAATTTAATATAGCATACGAGCAAAATAGTTTTGACAATGCAAGATTTGATTATATAATTAATTTTTCTTATAATATTAAAGTATAAAAAAGAACCAAAAAACAAAAACATCTTTCCTAATGGCTCTCCCCTATCTATTCCTTTCAAATAACCCGGCAACAGGACTAACGAGTAAGGCCAGCAAAGAAGCTCATGGGAGGGGAAGAAACGTTAGATCCAAGTGATGACTAACCTCATCACTTACTGTTATCTTTTAAAATTATATTTGTGCTCTAATTAAGGGGTTTATGTTTATTTTGCCTTGGTAGAGAGAGACCCACACAAGTTTTGAAAAATCAAGTCTCACGCCTCATTTAGTATTGGGTAGGAAAGAAATTTCTTTTCTTTTCTTTTTTTCAGTATTTATTATATTTCTGTAATTATTATTATTTAATAATTTTTTTATTTTTCTAAAGTATAAGTATAAATATTATTTTTTTATTTTTAAAATTATTTTATTTTGTATTTTAAACGGATCTGAAATATTCTTTCTTCATCTTTTGAGGTCCCACACTTCTTGAAGACTCTACTACTCCTTTTCTATCTTTTGAGAGTATTATAATAAGTCATTAACCAGTGTTCGCTGCCCTTCTTAGCTATTCTTCAGTCCCAATTCCAATGCTTCCTATTTCTTTGTCTTCCAACTCTACATTTACTTTTTTTCTACCGTCTCTCTTCAGTACTCAAAGTTTGTTTTGCTTATTATTCATACATAACCACCCCCTCCCCCGCCAAAAAAAAAACATTGGTACCTTCGTTTAAAGATCTTTTTTCTTGGTACTCTTGTGCATTAGAATTTGTTTGCTTTGTATCGGGTCCATTATTTATATTTTATATATATAAAGATCCAAAAAGAAAAAAAAAAAAAGAAAAAAGGAAAGGAGAAACAAGATTGTTGCATTTCTTGAAGCATCTCCTGATACTGTCTCTATCTCTAGCCTGTTCAACACGTACCGATAGAGGTCAAGTCTCCTTGGTCATTGGTTTTTCCATTTAGTAATTTGTATTGTAATGTGTTATTTGAACGACAGCCGTGTCTCTAACCGATCCATTCTACGATGACAAGAAGGATAACCGGATTTGGTGCGTTAGCTCCTTGTCTTGTTTCTTACTTTCTTTTTTTTTTTTTTTTGGGTGTCAAATGAATTGAATTACTTAAAGAATTCTCTGTAAATTTTTATATATTGGGTGAAGAAATCACCATACGCAACTAATGAAGAAAAAATATATAGATATTGTAATTTTTTTTTATTTCATAGGGTGCTTTTTGTTCAAATAAATTTAACTTCTAGTTATGTTTTGCTTCTCTCTCAGTATAGAATAATAGTTTTTACTGTCATTTGAAAGCGTTTTTAGGTTTCGGCCAATACATACAAAATATATAAAAAATGTTTTTTTTTTTAAATATTACACAGTTTGCTTTTCTTTCACAACTAAACTAAAGAAAAAAATTGCGTTAATTTAGCTACCCATTTGCTTATTTAAAAGGATAGAAACTAAATGAATGAGTATTAAATCTTAAGGTTTTCTCCGTATGCAAACCGAATTTGAAAACGAAGACTTAACTAAACTATTAGTGTATCAAAAATAGACTAATGTAATTTTTTATTTAATATAATAGAATATAATAAATATATAAACCAATAAAATTAAAATTATAGTACTATTTGTTCAAACTCAATCACCATATATTTAGAATTTCAAAAAATATAATTTTTGTCGTATAATTAAAAAAATTTGTGTAGGTTATTTGCCTTTTGGATTAAAATTTCAAGTACTAGCATCACTCTATTTCATAGTTCACCAACTTAATTATTTGTCTTTCTTTAAATTTCTTTGGGCATCTGCTCTAATCTTCAGTGTTCTTCTTGTTTTGTTTACCCCTTTAGTCCAAAATTTTGTCACTCTATTTATCTATACTATTGAAAATTAATGAATTATGAACCCTGCTCTTGGTTTTTGAGTTGGAATATACCATTTTTGTTTCTTAAAGTTCTCAGCGAAAATATTGAAGAAGCCACCAATAAATAAACAAAGAAAATAACTTGCTCGATTGATATCTATAACAGAGGTATGTGCTTCTCCCAAAAAAGTGGCTCACTTAAGATACTCACTTCTCCTTTT
The DNA here is from genome assembly GCA_032878935.1 of Erythrophleum fordii. Lineage (NCBI taxonomy): Eukaryota > Viridiplantae > Streptophyta > Magnoliopsida > Fabales > Fabaceae > Erythrophleum > Erythrophleum fordii. The sequence continues at coordinate 591,250 of JAVQMF010000023.1, read as the reverse complement.
AATATGATTTGATCTTTATATTTGAATGCTTGTACAATCAAATCAGGAAACAAGAATGGATCCTCATTTCCATTGCTACGAAAATAGTAGAGTGTGGGGTGTTTTAGATGGTCTTTTCCTAATTTGAAGTGATGACATCAATTTGGTCAAAATGCACAAAAATGGCCAAAAAAGAAAAAAAACGAGGTTGAAGTGCAAGGAAAGGGGAAATTTGATCATGTTGGGTACCTCCCTACTTTACATATTCTAGACTTAGTTTTTAGTACAAGAGGTAGTGAAAAGCTTGAGTCAAGGAACTTAATAAAGGAGGGCATTGTGTTGGTTCTAAAGGACCAAAAGTGAGCAAAATAAGAGTCTATGGGCTAGGTGGGGTGGCAAAGACCACTCTAGTTAAAGAAGCTCCTGAACAAGTTAAGGATGACAAGTTATTTGATGCAGTGGTTGTAGCAACTATATCCCAAATGTCATATTTGAAAAGAATTCAAGGTGAGATTGCAAATCATTTAGGCCTCCACTTTGTAGAGATGACTATAGTTGGAAGAACAAGTCACCTATGTGAGAGAATAAAAACAGAAAAAGCTATCTTCATCATACTGTTGGGAATTTGATTTGGGGAAGTTGGGAATTTCTTTAGAGGATAATTATAAAGGTTGCAAATTATTGTTGACTTTGAGAAATTAAGGTATTTTACAAAAGAATGAGACTCCAAAGGACTATAGACTTGAAGTTTTAAATGATGTTGAATCTTGGAGCTTATTTCAAATTATGGCTAGTGATGTTATTAAAGATGCCAACTTACAAAACATAGCAACTTGAGTGGCCAAAAAGTGTGCAAGATTGCCAATTTTGATAGTGACAATAGTGAAGTAATTAAAAGATAAGAATATTTACTATTGGAAAGATGACTTGAACAAACTAGAAAGAGTTGGTAATAGAGAAACACATAAGATAGCTTATTCAGCTTTGGAATTTAGTTACAATGGATTGGAGGATGATGAAGTAAAGGCAATATTCTTGCTTTGTGGTGTACAACAATTGGCTTGAATTAGTTACTTGTTGAAATGTATAATTGGTTTGGGAGTATTCAAACACAAATATTGTTGAAGATGTAAGAAACAGATTTTGCAAAATAATCAATGACTTGAAGGCATCTTGTTTGTTGGTTGAAGATGATGAAAGTGAGATAGTCAAAATGCATGACATTTTTTGCAAAGTAGCTATCTTCATTGCATCTAGGGATCAATATGTTTTTACAACAAAAAGGAATGTTAAGGATTAGCCAAGTGAGGATTTTCTTGAGAAGTGCACTTAGATAATCTTGAATTGTTGTTGTATCCAAAAACTTCTTGAAAGGTTAAATTGCCCCAATTTAAAATTTCTCCTTTTATGTAGCACTGATAATCATGTATTGGAAATTTCATGTTCTTTTTTTCTTGAGGGAATGGAAAACCTTGAAGTGTTAGATTTAACAAACATGATCATATCTTCACTACCTATATCTCTTGCTTGCCTAACCAAACTTAAGACATTTTGTTTGGATCAATTTTCTTTGAAAGATATGGTTGGAATATGAGCCTTGAAAATTTAGAAATTCTTACCTTCATCTGTTCATCCATGGAAGAGTTTCTTAGTGAAATAGGGCAATTGACGTATTTAAGAATGTTGAATTTGAGTGCTTTTGGAATTGAAGTCATCTCACCCAACATTGTGTCCAAGAAAACTAGAGGAATTGTATATGGACAATACCTCAATTAAGTGGGAGGTAGAGAGTTTAACTAAGTAAAACAAAAATGCTTATCTTGCTGAGCTTAGGCATTTGACAAAGTTGACTACTTTAGAAATTCAAATTCTTGAGGCTTAGATTTTGCCAAGGGACATTATGTTTGAGAAGCTAGAGAGAAAAAAATAGTTAATTGGAGATAAATGAGAATGGTCAGACGACAAAGTGGCCTTAAGGTTGTTGAAGCTAAATCTAGACACTAGCATTCATTTGAAACGTGAAATTAAAACACCAATTAAAAGAGTGGAAGATTTGTACTTGGATAAAATAAAAGGCATTTTAAATGTACTTTTCCAATTGAATGGTGAAGGATTTCCACTACTAAAGTATCTCCCCATCCAAAATAATGGAGAAATTAAGCACGTTATCTACTTAATGGAAAGGAATCAAACTCATGCTTTGTTCTCAAAATTGGAGACATTAATACTTCCCAATCTCAATAACTAAGGGAAGATATGTCATGAGCCACTTACAATTGATTCCTTTAGAAAACTTAAAGTTATCAAGGTTAAAAGATATGGCTAATTAAAATATGTCTTCTTGGTTTCAATGGTTAAAGAATTTTCCTAAGTTGTTAATATTGAAGTTTTTAAATGCACTTTAATTAGGTACGTGGATGAAGTAGCCAATTACCTCAACCTTCATTTCTCTATCCTAAGGTAAATTCTATTGCCACCTACATTTGTATAAGCTAAATTGTGTAGTAAATAGGATTGTAGTGAGTTAAGATAAAGAATAAATTAGGATGAGTTAGTATTGGTTGGAACTAAGAATTTCAATAAGTGGTAAAATAACTAAAATAAGTTAAGCATGTAAGCATGAAATTGGGACAATTACTAAATTAGAATTAATTAGATAGAGTTGATTAAGTTTAGTAGAATTAACTTTAGAATAATCTAGATAAGTGAGATTATAAACTAAGTTGTAATTAGTGTAGGAAAAGAACTTAATGTAGCATAGGTTAATTTGACCAAGTGAAATGGAAATAGAGAATTTAAATGTAGTCCTTAGAAATTGAATGGACTGTTATAATTGTGTTAGAGGGATTTGACGGTGGTTTAGTGATGGAAGAACCATTACTATTTGGTAAGCACTATGAGTAAATTATAAAACATGACACTTTTTAACTTCCTCTTTTATTTTTCAACTCCTTTGAATTACTTCTACTTACTATCTAGAATTGTGCGTGTCCACCGTGAAAGGCTTCATAGGTAATGCCTCTTATATATTAACTAAATCTTCCACAGTAAGAAACATTAAATATGATTGTGTTTTTTATTTAAGTATGAACTTATATGGGAAACTATCTATCTTGTTGGATTTTTGAATGAACGATATGAATTTTATGAGACATGTATGAATTATTGAAATTGTGTAAATGTGTTAAATAGTTAGATGGTTTATGTATATGTACGAAATGATAGCATATGCATAGTTTTTATATGGACTATGATATCTAAAGAGTTTATGAGAACGAACTATAATATTTTAAGAAACCTTATATGGTAAGAAGTGTGCAAAATGTTGGTTGCTAACAGCAACTCTATTAGCCCTCAATGCATCTTGGATAATTCCACATGGATTTTTTATTGGACACTAAAAAGGTATTAAGCTGGATACACTCTGATTGCTCTTAGTTGCTCTTGTCTAAAACATGTGGTGATTTACCTCCATGAGTTGAGTACCTATGTTTGAATACATGGTTACTTATTTTCATAGATTGTCTGAAACATGTTTATGTTTGAACTTCTTAGGTTGCGTTTCATGTTTGATTTGGTCACTTACCTTCATGGGTTGTTTGTCCTTGTTTGAAACATGTGGTGATTTACCTCCATGAGTTGAGTACCCATGTTTGAATATGCGGTTACTTATTTTAATGGATTGTGTATCCATGTCTGAAACTAGAGTTCTACACAGACCTTCCAATATCAATATTTATATGAATTATTTTTTATTATAATATTTAATTATTTTTCCATATTTAGTTTCAATGTGTTAGTTATTTCTTTTATTTATTCATCTCTATTACTTCCAATTATTTATATGTAACTACTTCACTATAGTTAGTTAACAAATTGAATAACTTTTTTGCATATCTGGAATTTTGCTTCTTTACTTATTTCATTTTCTTCATGTGAACCTTCTTAAATAGATTAAATAATTAACTAAATACATTGGTTAGACTTACTTATACGCTACATATACTTTTATTTTCTTCCTATTATGATAACGCAAACTAACTTTACAATAATGGTTTGAATGAGTTCTTTTATTTTAATATTGAAGTATTATTTTTTTATCTATGTTATTTACCTCCTTAATTCTCATTTAAACTCTCACTTCATGACATTCTAATAAAACCTATTTTCATTTAAAAAAAACTTTGTGCTTGCTTATCTCATTTAGTAATCGTGCTTTATTTTTATTTTTTACTTATTGAGTGTCATGACTCCCTTTGTTAATTATTATTAAAGATAGCAGAATGGGATTAGGTTCATTCTCATCAATCTAGGTTGGGTAGCATCAAAAGTGGTGAGCCTCGCATTTAACTTACACGGTCATATGTCTTCATTTATATCTAGTCATTGAGTATTTTGTATGTATGTTCTTGGTACTCTAGAGTAAGCTCTAGGGCTATTTATGGGCCAGACTGAATCAAGCATTTAATAGGCTTGATGCTCGACCTGATTAAGATATTGAGCTTATTTTTATGCCTATGACCTAACCTAGTCCGAACAAGCCTGGTGGGTTAAGGCAGGTTAGGGTCGCTCAAGCCATTTTTTTTATGAACTGATATTTACAATATAAAAATATCTTTTTGCAGACTCATAGGTCTAGATTTTAGAATAATAGGATTCTAGAGCCTTCGTATTTTCATCAGTAAAATAATTTTAATAAGAAAATAGCTTAATATTATCAAACAAAATATAAGTTACATTAGCATAATTAATTTTAGATAAACATGTGTGTTTTCATTATTCAATAAAAAAATATCAGTAAATATGCATGTCAATGACGAAAATAATTAAAATATAGGAAAAGGTTGGGTGAATAATGAAAGCTGTAGTTTGCAGAGAAAAATAGATAAAATTAGAATAAAGAAAAACATAAGATGGTAAGATGTTAATAACTAAAAGAAAAAAGTAACTATTGGGTCAAGTTAGACAGAATATGTTTTCGCTCGTGACTCGATCTAATCTGATATAGTTTTTTAAAAAATTTTGCCTACTTACATTTTTGGCCTGGCCCTACTCGACCCAATAAGGTTAGGTTGGGCTAGGCCCTTTGGGTCTACTAGGCCAATGCAAATTCCTATTAAGTTCCAAAGACTATAGGCAAGATCCCCATTCTTTTTATTTTTTTTAGTAATGTTTTGTTGATAGGAAAATGAGAGTAGATCTCTCTTTGTTGTATAGGATTGGTTTGGCCAATTATAAATAATCTAAGACATTCAAATTATAGGGGACACTTTGTCACATTTTCTACAAAAAGTTAAAACTAGATTTTGATATGAAGTTATGAAATGAATGAGAAATTGATATATGAATGAATGGAAATGTTATTTGCAATGTATTCTTATTTGAATGTCTTTCAAAGTCTCTAACCATGCATAGGAAGACAGTGAGAATTAATACATTTTGTTAGAATTATGGATGCGAGAACACTTCGTATTTCATGCCAATCATGTCTTTATTTAGGGGCATCACACTAAACACCAGCCTTAGCTTCTTAACTTCTATTGCCTACTTGACAAGACAACTTTAAAGGCTTAGGACTATTGTTTTTAGAACTTAATACAATTGAGGCAAATGCAAACACTAGGGCTCAACATGCTCATATGGCCTCACAAAACCTAGAATTTTAATAAGCTTCCTAAAAACTCAACTAATCAAAGTATAAAAGTGAACTTTCACTTGGTAGGATCTAGGCTCACTAAGAGCACCTCAAGTGTTTTATTGCACACTTACTAAGAGAAATAAATATACAGTTTAGCTTAGCATCAGATAAAGATGATAGCACTTAGAGAGTAGGCATTCAAAATAGTTATCTTCATCATCAAAAGGTATTCTTAAATAGTAAAGCTTGGGAGCTTGTGATCATTACGCTACGAATCAATCATTAACATCTAGGAATCTAAGCTTTGAATGTTTGAAATCCTATCTTGATTTCTCCAATGTTTACTTTGCCATTTTGAGCCATCTTCTTTATAAATAAGTTGACTCTAGTATATATGGGCGACCAAAAAGCAAACTAAAGTGATTTTCTCAAACAACTTGTTTCTTGTTTTTTCTTCCATTTAGTTATGCAACTTGATTCCTTTTCTATTTTGATGATTTACTCACTTTCCTTTTTCATTTGTAGCATAATAGAAATGCAAGAATCTGACCAAAACAAGAAATAAATCTTGCACATTTAAGAGTCCTGATGCTATTTTTGGAAACTCAAAGCTTTGGATATAAATTCCTTGATTTTTGAAAATTCTTCCTTATTATATCTTAGATTTTGAAAAGTTTAAAATAAATAGCTTATGGCCCAAGTGATAAATTGATAATGAATTTCCAAAAATAATATTTCCTTAAAATGATGTTCATTAACATTAAAAGATAAAAATTTAATTGAGGTATTAACTAACTAGTTGAGGTATCAATTGCCTAGCCGAGAGCTTGAATAAATTAGTTGTGAATTTGACAATTAAGTAGCCGAAAAGAAGGAGAATGTGGGCTTAACCAATTACAATAGATTTTCAGGACATTTTGCACTCAAAATGTTTTATTTAAGCATAAAAGAGGTTATAAAGTTAGTGGAGGCATAAAATATGAATGATTGCCTACCATGAGGAGTGGTTACTAGTTAAGAAAGCCACTTTAAAAGGGAAAGAAGAACATAACACAGGACACATAACTTTATCTGACTTTATGCACTTTTTATTTTTAGCTTTATTTATCTATTTTTTTAACCCGTCTTATGCTCTTTATTTTTAGTTTATTTTTGGCATTTTATTATTGTTTCTATCCTATCATCTATGTTATTGTTAGTTTCTTTAAAGTTTTTTCTTGTCATTTTTTCTTGTTTTAATTTGTATAAGTGTTTAATTAATTTGAAACAATATATTTTTTGCCCGAATTTCACTTATCTTAGTCCTTTTTAATTTCTTTCCATTTAAAACGTTTTTATAAAAAAAATCGAGGCTTAACTACATTTTGGATCTAGAAGAACTTAGTCTTTTGAAAGCCATGTCTTATCTCTACCATCCATTCATAAACAATGAACAAAATAAGTCATTCAAAATTCTTTCATATAGCTATTTGTTTTCAACCGATCAGTCCACGGAAATATTGATAAAAAACCCTCCAACAGTATTTTTCCAAAAATTAATTTATTTAAAATATTTGTCATAATTAAAATATTTAATTGCCTTTGATCTAACACTATGAAAAGTTAGACAACATGTTTGTTTGGTCGTTTTGGCCAGTCAATTATTTGATTCTTTTAAGTTGTACAAAATTTACACTTTCTGCGAGCCAGGTCATGGGGTAGGTATTCTTTCTGGATTTTCCATATCTAAAGGATTACCACTTTCTTGTTTGTCAATCAACTCCGTAATAATATATCCTAATTAATATTATAATATCTTCCTTTTCGTTTTCTTTCTGATGGAAGCGTACCAGCTAATTTCCACTTATACATGATCTGATTGCACATATCTTATTTGGCATTGTTTGTTGTTGTCCTACTTCTTAAACCTACTTCAATTTATTTGGGGAAAATTATAAGTAAGAATTTTAAGTTAAAAATGTTTATATTAAAAGATTTTAAAATTTAAAATTATTTTAAAAAAATTTAAAATAAAAAACTTAAATTGTCTAAAAAATTATAGTTTAAGATTCCAAATTAAAAATATTTTATTTTTAAGATCTTTTAGAATAATTTCGCTTTCAATATAAATATTTTTAATTTAAAATTTTGAACTATAATTTTTTCTCATTTTTATTGCAGAGTTTTAGCACGGTATTTTCTTCAATCTCTTCTGCAATTGTTCCTTTACTTGGGGACTGTTTAAATATAGTATATTAAGAATGTAACATAATTTTTGATAATTTAAACTGCTATGATATAAAATATTTTTTTTGAACAGAATTTAAGCAATTTATAAGTATAACAAATTTCGTGAACAAAAATGTTTGTAAATAGATATTTAAAGGACAGGAAATCAATCGAATTACCATAGATTGTCTAGGTAACAGAATCCTCTAACCCACGAAAAATGGAAATGAATAACATGGTTTTAAAGGTTAATACAAACATATAATATATATATATATATATATATATATATATATCATTGTTGCAAGAAATGAATTTCCAACCGCATTTTATAAGCATTCTTGTATCTGAATGCTTAAGGTGAATGAATTTCTGTTGCCTAGAAGAGAATCTTTCCCTCATCGGCAATCGTTCAAACAACTTGTATGATTTTGTTAATTGATTTCTATAATTGGTTTAAGTGCATAAGTACTTTCTATGGATTCTTTTTTTTTTTCCCTATCTTTGTTACCAAGGTTGTCAAATTGGTGAATTTAAGTAAATTTATAAAAGAAAAATAAATTTGTAAGAATTTATGTTTGTTAATAATTACATATAAAATATAAAATATAAAAAAATTTATTTAAATATAATTTAAATTATACTAATTTTTTTTAAAAAATTATTTATATTTCATATTTCTCAATATAAAAATTCCAATCAAATTTATATATAAATACTATTTTTGTGTCATTCTTTATTGGATTGTATTAGATTTAAAAACTTTTATCTTTTTAAAAATTAATTTAACTAAATTATATCATAACTCGTCAAACTCGATTTAAAAAATACTGAGTTAACCAAGTTTATTTGAGTCAAAGGCAAATTAAATTGAATTTATACTAAATCTAAATTTACAAATAAGATAATACGATTTTTTTAAATAACAACTTAAATTCACTAAATTCAAAGAATCAACTTGTGAATTTAACAATAATATTTGTTAGTCATATAACTCTTTTAACAATAAAATTCACAGCAAAGGCAAAAGCAAGAATCAAATAACAAAGATCCATAGGCCTATAATCATTTCAACACCTAAGCTCGAAATCTGCCCAACAACCAAAGCTTCAAATCTATCTGATATAATTTTTTAATAATTTGTATTTTTCTAAAAAAAATCAATAGGCCCACGAAATATGCAAATATCCATGAGATCAGATTTCTCATCACCCTAAGGCGATCCAATATTTCAATCCTATCACATTGGATTAAACGATAAAAGAATACATAAACAAAATAAATTACAATATAAATTATGAAGAGTGACTAAATTGTGACAAATCTGGACCATTTTTATGATCTATATTTTTTAGAAAACTTCAAATAATAAAAGATATACCCTTTAGAGAAAAAAAAAGGGACTGATCACATTAATGTTTAGACGTCAGTGCAAAAAAATTGATTATTAGATCCATATTCTCTACTTATACATAAATACATACCATTAACTACATATCACGAACTGATTTTGTGGACATTAATAAAATTGTTACGAATGATTAGTCAATGCACAATTTATTCTTATTCAGCATTTGAGATTGGGGAATTATATATCAATAAATATGTGACCTCTCAATGTCTAAATTGCATCAAAGTTCTTAATTAGATAAATTACTTTGTACATCAAAACAATTAAGCTTTTCACTATCTGTGTATACTAGTAAACACTACAACTAAATTCTTCAATGTTATTCAAGTATCAATGAACTTATGATCATTCTCAAACAAGAGTAGATTCCGATTTTAGCCTCCATCAACAGGCCGGGGAAGCATCCGAATTCATATCCATATGAATCACACCCCATCATTTTTATTTAAATCAAAATTTTTATAACACGACTACAAAAAACTGAATGGATCAAAGAATTTTGTCAATATTTAAAATATTTGATAAATTAAAATTAGTCAAGAGTCTAATGAATTGAATATATCACGATCCAAGAATAGAGAAACTGTTAGAAAACAATAAAAAGATGACTCTATGGCGGCGTATCACTACTTTGCTGAGTAATATACTAGAACCTATGGGCATATCATACTCAAGTATCACTACTACTCCTTGTGAAGAATTATATACGTATATATATATATAATTAGTCTATTTGTTAACAGATTAAATTAGTAATAATAATTATGTGTACATTGTTTGATATTAAAAAGAAATTATCTATTAATTCTCTCGTAATAACATAAATTTTTAGATTGAGGTTACTATCTACATATTTGTACAAATATGTCAAAAATTTTTTTATGATAAGGCTTTAAGTCAGTATATACCAATTGAAAGCATTTTATTTGGCATAGTGCACAAATTGCTTCACCATGTGATCGATATTTATAAGTCTCACCCTTAGTTGCAACTTTCAACAAAGTGTGCAACTTGTTGTCTATTTTACTTTATCATCTTCCATCTTTTGAATCCTGGCCCGGTTTTGTCGAGCATTTGACAAACGCATGCACACCAGATTTGTCCTGTATGGATTTCCTTTTCCTCGTGCCATTCTTAGTTCTAGGTTTCCTGGTAATAGGGCTTCGGAGCTCTTATCCATATCTTCCCATATGAACATTTTTTATTGCTTATTAAATTATTCGTGTGGATCTTATCTTTATCAAATAGAATGTTATTATTGACTTCACGGTGATAACTTTTAATTGGCTAAACTTGAAATAGTTAAATATGTTTAGTACTCCAGTTTTCTAAGAAAAGTTAGATAATTTATCTGTTTGGTTGTTTTGGCTGTTTGATCAATTAATTCTTTAAGCTGTACCTAATTTACACTTTTTGAAAACCAAGTCTGGTTGCGTAGTCTTTCTTTATCTTTTGAGCTATAAGATAATTATTGCAAATCTTCTTGTGTGGCAATCAATTCTATTATTATAATAATATATCATAATTAATATTTCACTATCCTTTTTTCCTTTATCTTTATCTTTTTCTTTGATAATGAAATCGTACCAACTCATTCCCACTTATATATTATTTGGCATTGTTTGTTTCTATGTTGCTGCTTCTTGGATCCTACTTCGATTTATTTCTACTGCAGAGTTTTAGCACAAAGTGTTTTCTCTAATCTCTTTTGCAGTTTGTTTCCTTTCTTCGGGGACTATTTAAATACATTAGGTTAGGAATGTAACATAATTTTTGGTAATTTAAAATTCTATAATATAAAATTTTTTGTTTGAATAGAATGTAAGCGATTTATAAGTACAAGAAAATTCGCAAAGAAAAATTTTTATAAATAGATTCTTAAAGGGCTCAGGAAATCAGTCAAACTCTAGCTTTACTCATGAATCCCGAGATTCTTTCTCTGATAATTCTCCTTTAATCTTTTAATTGAAATTTGTTGGCTTTTATTAAATCCTTTAACATAAAAAAAGACAACATAATCTTTAGAGATGTCTTGATTCCATGCTCTTCTACATTAAAGTTATTTGCCTTGTTGTGGATGAATTAAAATAAACAAAAGCTAGCATGTTGGAATTAGAAATTCAACGTAAGTCGAGTACTTATATACTTAATTCTTTAATGTAAACCAAAGAATTTATTATTATTATAACAATATCTTCTAAACTTATAATATCCTTTTTATCTTTGGTCAAGAGAACGCACAAACTCATTCCCACTAATCTTCCGATTGCATGCGCATTTTATTTGGCATTGTTTGCTACAACGTTATTGGTTCTTCGTCTTGGATCCCATTTCCACTGCTTTCTCTTGCAGTTTAGAACTGTCCTCTTTAATTCTCGACAATTTCCTCTATTATCTCGACAATTTCTGGCTCTAATATTTTTCTTCTTTGTTGAAGTATTTTGTTGCCTTCCTGTTAATAAAACACCCCAAAAAAAAAAAATCAGTTTCTTCGTTTATAGATGTTTTTCGTTGCAACTTTTCTGCATTAAGATTTGTTGCTTTGTTGTTGATCATATATAAAAATCCCAAAAAATTGGGAAAAGAAAAGAAAAAAAGAAACCTCTTGTTGCATTTTGAACAATAGAAGTTTTGCTTCGCTGTTAATTATCATATACTGATAATAGGGGTAAAGCCTCTCACATCATTTTAGTTATATCCATCTAATCAATGTGTTTTTTTTTCGAGGTATAAAAGTCAATATATTATCGGAATATTTTTTTTTTAAACACATTGGGAAAATTTGAACCGTTATACTACCTATATTCTCAACCCAACCTTGACACCTAAATTACTGCCACTAAATAAATGAAAATATAAATTTGTGAAGTAATGTATCTTTTTAAGGAAAGCTGGCACTAATTATTAACTTTCTTATGTAACTCCAGATCCAAAAAGTAATTCAGATGTAAAGTTCGTTTTTTAGATGCTAGTATGTTAGGGCGTCTTTCTAAATTTGGGAAAAATATATTTTATTCTCAATTTAATTATAAATAAAATATTTTTTATTTTTTTTGGTCCCTATCTTTTTTTATTTTCAAACGTAACAAAACATCATCTAAATTTTAAATTTCAGTAAAATTAATGACAAGAAATCAAATGATTTTGACTATGATTATAATGCTCGATTTAGAGTAATGTTATACTCGATTTCATAATTAAGTACTAATTTAGACGATAGAAGTAAGTTTCTCTTTCAATTTCCTCCTTTCCTAACCACTGCATTATCAGTATTTAGCTTTTGAGCTTCCACCTTTTTTTTCTCTTTTTTTTTCCCCTTTCTTTCCTTTCATCTTGTCTTGAGATTTGTAAAAGATATTTTTTGTTCTTATTTGGTTTTTTTGTTGTTGAAAGAATTTGGTTTTAGTTGATGATCTTTCATTAAGATTGACTCTGCCCGGCCAATCTTCATTCACACCTTAATTAGTATCAATTAATTAATATAATGATGTACAATATTTTGTCCAAAACATAACGATTTCTCAGATCAGACATGCTAATACCGTGAACTGCATAGTACATATCAAAAGAGATGCACTACTGTACTGCTGAGGAATTTTTCTTTAATCTAGTCTATAATACAACAATCTCTTCCACAAGTAATAAAAAACAATTATAACTTATATGGTTACTCACATAATAGTTTATTGTAAATTCTCACATTAAATGTTATGTATAGCAACACTTGATGTGGTGAACATAGAGGCATCGCTTATAGTATGCTAATGATCATTTGGAGCTAGCTAGTCATGTCGCATTTAACTCTTGTTGAATTTGTATTGTTATCTAATGTTTCAAGTCTTTATAAAATGTTTTTAAAAAATTCTAAAGTCCCGTTTGGTATGATTAGAAAACATAGAAAAGAAAAAAAATTGTGAAATATCTATTTTAGTTTTATAATTATCAATCAATTATTATTTAATACTGTCTATTAATCATTATTCATTTATCAAAAGTAGAAATATTAAAGTCATTTTTTATTTTTAAAATTATTTTGACAGAATAATCTAAATACTTTTTGAATATTGCATAACAAATATGCTCAAACATTTAGGTTTGGTTTAGCCATTTTTTTTTTCAAATTTCACTTTCAACCATATATATTTTCTTTCCTATAGATAATTCAAAGCATCTAGTTCTTCTTGCATTCGTAAGCCTTCATCTGACAACTTGAAGTTTTAGATTACTGATTCTTGACATGCATGAAATCAAAGTTCTAAAGAAAAAGTGGTTTAGAGATCAAATTTTGCTGCCTTTGTTTTCATAATCAATTTCTTTTGGCTATATTGCACCTTGCACCTATGCTATATCTACAAACGAAAGTTCTTTGATTTGAAAGTATTGTTTTAAAGATGAAGGCCATCTCTAGCTTCTCTATTTTGATCTTTCTAACATATTTGCCTATGATAATTTTACTGGCAATGTGTTCACTCTAGACAAACCCCTACGAGAAACAACTAAATAAGGAGAAAACAAGACAATCATAGCCTATAGGTATAACTTGAAAATTTGTAACATCAATTAAAATGTTAAGAGATCCATGAGTACAATAACCGCATCAACCAAGCAATATGCTCATTCCATATGTTTATACATAGAAAAGAACATTAACAGTATTTTTTTTTTAAAAAGATGGTTTAGGCAAAGATTGCTCACTATTTATGTTACAAATTATGAAAGAGAATAAAAGAGAGAAACTAAGAAAAGATCTAAAAGATATGTGTCATTGAGTCCTAGAGATAAGCCCAAATATACATGTGATAGTCTAACCCCAAAAAGGAAAAATACATTATAATAAAGATACAATCATTTAGTAGTACAAATTATGTACAAATCAAATCCATTAAGTGGTTATGGAAGGAACAAACTTAAGTTTGGAAACTAAGATAAAAAAGTGGCTAGGTTAATGGTTTGGTGAATAAGTAAGTAGGTTGATCAAGAGTCTCAATAAAGATGAGGCAAAGAGCACTGCGCATGATATGTTAGCAAATGAAGTGACAATCAATTTCAATATGCTTGGTGCATTTGTAGAAGACATCATCATGAGCAATTGACACTTTGGTTATCACAATAGAGATAAGTGGAAAAGTATTGTGAGACACCCAAATCATTAAGTAGGTTAATAGATTTAAAGTATTTTAGAAGTGGAATCAGCAAAGGCCCTATACTTAGCTTTAGTGCTAAAGCAAACAGACAAGGTTTGTTTGTTACATTACCATAAATTGAGAGAATCACCAAGAAAAGTAAAATATCCAATAGTGGAGCAATGATCAGTGGGATCTTCACCTTAATTAGCATCAAAATAAGCTCGTAGAGTTAGAGAAGAGTGTGTAGAAAAATGGAATCCATGAAATAAGGTTCCTTTCACATGGCAAATAATACAGGGAACTGTAGCATAAAGAGTGGAATATGGAATTGACATGAATTGGCTAACTAAGTAAACAACATAGGAGATGTCTAGTTAGGTAATAGTGAGATAGATAGGCTGCACACTAATTGTTGATAAAGAGTGGAATTATCAAGTACGGTATCATCTATAGGCATATATTGGACATTAAGCTTAAAAGAAGTGGATTCAGTGTGACAATCGATAAGACCTGATTGAGAGATAAGATTTCAGACATACTTAGCTTATGATAAAAAGGATCATCTACAAAGAAAAGGACTTCAAGGCCCAAAAAATAATTGAAAGGACCAAGATCTTTCATTTAAAAATGGTAGCTTAAGGATGCCTTAAGGTCAACAATTCCATCCACGTTATCACTTATAATGATTATATCATCAATATAAAGAAGTAATAACAACACAATACCTTTTGTAGTCCTATGGATAAATAATAGCAAAGTCATGAGGACTAGATGAAAACCCAAGTTGACTAATGATGGAACTAAATTTCAAACTTCACAAACCAGGTTCAAGGAGCTTGTTTGAGACCATATAAAGCCTTGCAAAGATGAGAAACCTTATTAGATACACAAGTGTAGCTGAGAGGTGGGTGCATATAGATTTCCTTTTCCAAGTCACCACTAAGGAAGTTATTCTTGACATTTCTCTGAATAAGGGCCCATTTTCAAGTGGTAACAAAGGCAAGAAGGCTGTGAATGGAGGTGATATGAGCCATAAAAGTAAATGTTTCTTCATAATAAATACCATACTCTTAAGTGAATCCTTTGGCCACCAAGCAAGCTTTGAAATGGTCAATAAAGTCATCTGATTGAGTTTTGATTTTGTAGACCTATTTACATCCCATGAGTGTCTTATTAGGAGGAAGGTCAACCATGCCTAAGGTATCAGTAGCCCCTAAAGCTTGTAATTCTTCTTGCATAGCTTGTTGCTAATAAAGATCTATAGAGGCCTCTTGATTAAAATATGGCTCATGAAGGTGAGGCATAGTATAAAAGCAAAAGGTACAAAGGTAGGTGGGAATGGTTCTTACTCGAGAGAGATGCATGGAAGAGGGAGCAGTTTTGATGTAAAGTCGATGGGTAGGGTAGAATCATCAAAATGAGTTAGAATATTTGAGATTGTTGGAAGCTTACTTGGAAAGGCATTAGGGGAGTCATAAATTGGAGGATTGTTGCTCTCTTTGAAGCGTACACGCAAATATACGTATCGTGAAGGCAAAATAGTGATAAGAAAAGATCGTTCCCACGAGGATTTGTTGTCAAAACATTGTCAAGTACTGAAATTCACACCCTAATTTAAATTAATTGCTGGTGTTAAAAAGAAGTTGTTTATGGATTAAAACTATACAGAACTCAAGATTAATATTTAGATGTTCCGGGCAATTAGTGGCATCTAGGATTATTAGTCCTCTTATACTTCATAGCAATTAGCTCAACATTCAGTACTTTTGCTCTCAATGGTAATACATGCTGGTCTAGGATTATGTCATTCCTATATATATTTTTCCAAATATTATATAGGGTTACCCAGTTCATTTTATAATTCCTTACAAAATCAACTGAGATCAAACTATTATCACAATACCTACTTGGACCATGTGAGGTTATTGAGTATATTCCTATCTCAGTAACTAAACCATCAACTTACCCTGGCAAGTTTCAAGCACCCACACCACTCAACTTCTGATCTAACCTCCCTTTCCCTTTCCCAAGTTCAAGTTAGGTATCAAATCAATCTAATTGTTGGCCAATCAATCAGAGAGCATGAATCATAAAGTTGAATGAACAAATATTAACCATTGATTGCAGAGTTAGAATGAAGAACAATCACTAATCCATACAAGAGTTCCTAATAATTCTAGATTAGAGAGGGTTTAGCTATACATGATCATAAAATCCCAAGACAAAGTTGAAGCAACAATCAGATACATCAATAAAAATGATAAAGACAGAAGAAAGGAAGAAGAAACTCTAAAACGAGATGGTTTAAGCTTCAATCCTCAATCTCCAGCTTCACTTTGCTTCAAAATGCCTTCTTAGCTTCTCCCTTAGCCTCTACTCACTTGGAACAACACAAAAATGACCCAAAATGACGGCTGCCTCGACTCTCACTTACGTATGAAGCTTTAAACCCTCAGAAATTCTGAAAACAAAACGCTGCGTTCAGTTAATTCGATTTGCGCTGTAGCTCAGCGTCTTTCGCCACGACGATAATGAGTTCTGTGTGATTGAGGGCCGTGGCCTGAAATGATACGCCGCGGCAAGACTTGGTTCTGTGAGAATTTGGAGTGGCATGCAAATTTCTTGCCTCGGTGCATACAGGTTTCGCTGCAGCGAGACTTGGTTTTGTGAGACTCTATGCCGTGGCTCAACATACACGCTGAGGATTTTGCTTCATTCGAATAGCGCCGCAGCTCCTCAATATTGCGCCTCGATGTGTTTTGCTTCTGACTGAATTCTGGCCGCAGTGATAACATGGTCCGCCGTGGCACAAGTTGCACAGCACGCTTTCCCTTATATTCTTCATTGTCAGCCGCGGCATGAAGGAGCTTGGCCGCGGCATGATCTGCAAAACCACCACTTTGTAGCCTCTTTTTCATGAGATTACTCAATACTCTTTAACACATACATCCTATAAGAAAAACAAAATGTGATTAGTTATCAATATACTCAGAATTAAGGTATAAATGCTGATTTTTCAAGTAAGTATTGAGTATAGAGCTGTTCATCCTAAATATGTTCATTTTCTTTTATGTAAGTATCATTTACCCTATAATTGGAGGCTAACATCATATTTACTGAGAGAAAATATGTACAATAACATGAATAGTTGGGAATTATCAAAGACTTGTTTCTAAAGTACCTAAAATATTAGTATCAGAATCACATGGAGATAGATGAATAGAAAGATTAGTAAATAGAAGAGTAGATGTGAGAGGAATAGTCTTGAATTGGGAAATGGAAGAAAACATGATGTCTTCCAAAAGATGACATGATAGGAGATATAGATCTGCTAAAAAATATGATCCCAACAACAAAAGCCCTTATTTTCAGTACCATAACCAAGAAAACAATAGAGGTGTACATGTGGCTCAAGTTTAATGTACTCATGAGGTTGAAGAAGGACAAAACAAGCACAACCAAAGATTTTAAGAGAGGAATAGTCTGAAGAGGTATGATAGAGATATTAAAAAGGAGACACATTACCCAAGATAGAAAAGGAAAGATGATTGATGATATAGACAATCGTGAGAATAGCTTCACCCTAGGTATGTTCGAGGCAAAAGAAGGAGATGAGCATAGGTTGGATAGAGTCAAGGATATAACAATGTTTTCTTTAGCATCACCATTTCAATGAGAGGAGCAAGGACATGAAAACTCAGAAAGAGTACCCTATTCAATAAGAAATTTAAGAAGTTTAAAATCATGATATTTCATGGCATTATCATGATGAAAAACTTTAATGGATTTTGAAAACTGAGTTCTAAAGATAGTAGAGAAGTTAATATAGATTTGATCAATTTCTAAGCAATTTTTCATTGAATATATCCAAGTGAAGTGATAGCGGTCATCAATAAATATTGCAAAATATCTATAGCCTTCTATAATGAGTATGGGAGCTAGTCCTTAAACATTAGGTGCAAGATCAAAAGGAGAAGCATAAATAGAAGTATTTTTATTAAAAGACAAATGAGGCTGTTCAACTATTTGGTAAGAAGTAAAATAAGGAGATTCTTCCCTAACAAAACCTAAAATGCCTTCAGAAATGAGTGGTTATAATTTCTTGAGAGAACTATGACCCAAATGTTGATTGTACAATTAACGAGTAGAGATAGTAGAAGCTGTACAAAAGGTGGCACAAAGAACTAAGAAACATAAAAGTTAGTGGGTTCAAACAATCTGTCAACTTTATATCCATTCCTAATGATCTACCTTATCCAAGGATCCTATACAAAACAATTAGTGGAAGAAAAATAATAATAATATAGCCAAGGTCATAAAGTTGTCTAACAGAGATGAGATTAAAGTTCAGTTTAAGAACAAGATAAGCATCAAATAGTGTGATGATGGGTAAAGAGATGGGGACCTTATGACTTACTTTCATAAGAGAACTATCAGCAGTGTAAATAAAATGGGTAGTATATCTAGAAGATATAGGGGAAAAGGAATGGGATGAAGAAATCATATGATTACAACAAGTGAAATTAAAATACCTACGATCATTACTTGGTGTGGTTGCTAAGGTAGTAGGAGTATTACCAAAATGGGAAAAAACTTGCTTAAGGAGGGATTCAAGATCACTAGTAGAAAATGAGATATGGAAAGTAAAGGAAGAGGCCTCATTGGCAATGGCAGTAGCAAACACAAGTTAAGAGGAAGAATTGTAATGAAGTTAAGCCTTACTTTGATCAAACTTGGTGGATGAGTAGGGCAATGTTTAATCAAATGTCCTTACTTCTTACAATATCGACATATCAAAGAAGAACAATTGATTATAATGTGGCCTTTTTTTTTTAATCTTTTTTGTAAGTCATACATTCCATATTATGACATTCAAGAAGTAGATGTTTAGGTTGGTGACAATGGTAGCAGAATTCCCCTCTTTTATTAGTAACTACAAAGGTAAGATCAATTTTAGGTTGGAAAAGACCTATTAGGTTTCTTCAAATTTAAGACAAGGAAGAGTATCCTCATATGTAGGCAAAGGGCTTTGATACAAAAGAAAGGCTTGAACAAGTTCATAATCATCAGTAAGAACCATCAAGAATTGGATAAGCCTGGTGCAGTTATGGTAGTCATCAAATGCTTTAACATTGTAGCATTCTTTAATATGGCTTTACAAAGGATGAGCTAATTCCAAATAATCTCCATCTATGGTAAGAAATCATAAACAAGTTAACCAGGTTCTTGTTTCAAGCTACTAAATTCCTTTAATAACGGATATTGATGAGATAGATTTAAGGTCATGTATCAGTTTTTAAAGTAATCTTGCACTTCTTTAATAGTCTTATAACATCCAAACTAATGGTATTTTAGTACCGAATAATTATTTGATTATTCTTGCTATACCAACCTTCTAATTTGTCATCAAATGTTTCATTGGTTTCTTTGTCCTTCTTTTCTAGGCATTTAATATCTTTATGATGTATCTCCATAATTTCTAACCTTTTAAGTAGCCACATATTACTTTAAGCCAATGTCAATAGTTTGATCCATTAAGAACAACTAAAATAGATTAAGTAACATAAGGTTTATCTATTTGATATGCTAAAACAATGCCATAGAGACAAAACTAGCAAAAAAAGACCTTAAAAAGGAAAAACAAATTTAGTAGAGAACTTTAGGTAGGGTTCGATGCACCAAGTCAACAAGAAGGAACAAAAAGGCAACAAATTAGCATGTCACATCATCATGCCACATCAGTAAGTAAGGTGACACATCAACCTCAAGTCCACCTTAGCATGTAAGTCAAAAGTTGGTCTTGGACATTGATTTAAGTTATAGTTTGAAGTCCAAGGAGTTGGTTGTATGGCATATAAATTTCACATGCAAAGAATGGAAGCAATGCATAAGGGCGCATAGGGAGTTGGTGCTAGTGAAACTTGATCGATCAATAGATCGAAGTCTTCTAAAAATGGTGCTGAAGGCAGTGTCATTGATAAAGGACGATGGAAAGGAAAAATAGGAGGGTGCCTCTTTCTAGGAGAGAAAAGACTCCCTTTTATTTGAAAACACGATTAGCTTAGGCTCTGATACCATGTTATGAGCTATAAAAGAGAATAAAAGAGAAAAACTAATAAAAAATCCAAAAGATGAGTCTCATTAAGTTTCAGGTAAGTCTATATATATAAGTGAGAGTCTAATCTTAAAAAGAAAAAAATACATCATAATAAAGATACGATCAATCATTATCACAAATTATTACAGATCAAATCCATCAAATCCCTAAAATAATATTGATACCCGAGATACTTTTGCAATTTAAATGTTAACTTAATGAGATGGTTCAAACAACTATCATAAACTAAATTCCAATTAGTAAACTATGTTAATATTAGCTAAGTACACCACATTTCATTTCAAATACATAGTATGACTTAGCAACTCAATACATAAACTCAATTTGAAATTTCAACAATTTGTTTGAATGTTTCATGCAATATCCTAGCAACAAGCATATAATTTAAAATTTAACGAAAGAAAAAGAAAATAGTTTCAACCTTCATGAAAGAATGTTGGAATTCTATCTTAACAAATCAACCTTGCAAATAACAATTGTTGGAGGATAAATCATAACATATATTTCTTTACAGAATTGGTGTGCATTCATTGATTTGGATTTTTTCCAGTTATGTGTGGGAAAGAATCTATACACATTATGTTTCACCATCTTGCATAAAATTTGGGTGGTATTAGCTATGTTCCATTCTTAACTTGTGTCATTTTGGTCATCTTTCTCCATGAATTAGGTTAGCTTGGCCTAGTTCTTACCCTTTATAGACCTGCCTTGAAACCCAATTGATTTCTCACTCATTTAGGCTCCGTTTTCATGATTCTTGAGCTAAAATTCTTAGAATTCAATGGACTTTTATTTTCAACCATCAAAATGTAACAATCATGTATGAAAAATTGAATCTAAACATGCACATTAATGAAACCTTTTTCATTATTTTTCTTCACAGCTCACAACTTAGAACATCCCAAATATTCTTCCAATCCTACATATGAATATTTATTCGAATAAATCAATATTAAATCATCCAAAAATGTGATTTTAACTAATTATTTTTTCATGAAGTCATATTTGTATGAGAAATTGAAAATTTTTCTATTACAAGTGTAAACTTTAATCAAGAGACATACATAGCTCCATCCAAACACAATTGTATGTTTAGATATCAATAAGAACAAATATATGAACATAAAAATTGCATCTAAGATATTTAAATGTAATAATTTCATAAATTGAATTATGCACAAAAAATTCCCTAAATTCCTTTACTTCCATAAATTAGGATTTATTAATTTTCACATAGTAGGTCGAGACAATCAAAACTTGTCTCTAATACCACATGTTAAATCTATTATGCAATTTAACTACAATGAATTATAATGATAATAACAAAAGCTTTGTAAACTTGATGAGGAATCCAAATTATAGATAAATTCTCTTAGAGATCTATAACCAAGAAACACAAATATGTAGAATAAGAGAGAGTAAAGAAAACATTAGTCAAAGAAGATTGAGTGAGAGAGTTTTGCAATAAATGTTGATGTCACCATGATAGATTGTTGACCAACTTTACTTATCAAAAACTCTCTTAAAGTGTTAACATTGAAATGAATTATTCTTCCATAAAAAGAGATTAGTTATTTAACGTGTAGATATCTATTAATCCATTAACTAAAATATTTAGTAAATAAAATTCAAAAATTAAGACTACTAATCATAATATTTTAATTTATAGAATAGAGTTATTATGAGATATTATTTAATTATTTTTATTTCAAAATATCCCAACTAGATAAATAGAATATCTAAAATAATATAAAATTAAAATAATGTCTCAACCATTAAATTAAATTAAATATTTTGATAATATCCTAATACTGTAAGCTGAGCAGATCCTTGACAATTTAGGGCAGGAATTACACAATGAAGTTAGCCAACGCTCAGATGTCTAATCAATTGTGCGAGCCAAAACATGCCATGTGTCACTTTTTTTTTTTTTTTTTTGGTTAGAACACAGGCCAAAACACACTATTTTGATTAAGTTCTAAATTCAAGAACCCAGCACCCTCTGTCTCCTCTAAATTGAGATACAAAAAGATCCAAACGATGTTCAAAATTTTCTATGCTCTCCAAGTGACATAATATATCAAACTGTACCCTAAAATCCACATATTGTGATCCCAGGGGAATAGAGAACCAATTTGATATTTTTGATAGAATATGCCACATGCATATAACATGTTTAATTTCAGACAACTCCTTAGAAATAGCATCTGCCAACCCTGGATCTATGTTAGTTAAAATTGTTTGTGGATGTCTCCCTCTCATAAATCGTACAAATATCTGTTCAAAATAAAAAATTGTAAGAAAAAATTTACTTAAAAACTCAAGCAAATGAAGCACAAGATTTGTATCTACAAACTTGTAAAGCCTATGCAAATGAATAAAATTTGTAACAAAACATAGCTAAATAATATTGTATTTTCGTTATTATCTATGCCAAACCACATCCGAAGAAGCAATCCATAAGTGACAGAATGGTATGTGGTGTCCAAAATAACTACATCACTAAAAATAGAATATGCATAAAAAGATTCACCATATGACCAAGTTATATTTTCAACTTTACCATTTCCATCAGCAGTATAATCAAAAATAAGATTGGGATCCTTGTCTATCATTACCTTACAGGTCTCCACAAGTTCATGCATATCATTCTCTCTTTTTTCAGTCAGTAAATCATCCTTTTCTTGAACTGCTTTCTTGCAAGTCTGAACAAAATTCCTAACATCCTTTTTTTATGAAAGGCAACTGTCCAGGCTAAACTCCTTTTTCAAGCTCTAACACCTTCACAATATGGTTCATAGGGAATCTAACTTTAGACAGAATAAGAATGCATTCTTGATCAGCCTCTTGTATTTTACGATATGTAGGTAGAACACGTACTTGGTCATCTTCCAACAACTCATGGTTATGAACATTACTAAATTTGGACACATACCATTAAGCAACACCATCAACAATTTCCTTTGTGAAGTACAATTTTGCATCACATCCACATCATATAGATTTTCTCTCTCTGTGATGCTCCACATTGGCCTTTTTTCTTGATTGATTGAACCCATACCTATAACAAACAACCTTTCTTCTATATATTCCTAAATGTTGACTTTCTGTTGAGCGTCCTTTTCTAATCGAAAATCCATTTTTCCAGGCAAAATTGCTATAGTATTCAAATGCATCATCATCACTTTTAAATATTTAACCCACACAAGGAGTGAAGACAGCCTTTGATGATGAAGGCGTTGTCTCAATCTTTGTAGCCTGAGATCTTATTGATATTTGCTCATCTCCATCATACTTAATAAAACACTCTCAATCTCCACATGGGCATTGTTGGTAGCAAATCCATATGTCATTTGACAGTTTCATTGCTATTTTCTGTATAGACACAAAGCAATGAGGAGTGACTAGCATAATGGAGCAACCTTAATAGGTGTCAATGTTGCTTCTCTCCTCTGGTGCGATCAAATATTTGGAACACCATCAATCTCCTCCAAAATGATCTAGAAACTTACCCAAAATGGTGCCGAAATTGCACCATGATCTAAAGTCACAAACATTTAAACAGAGGGACATTTGAACTGATGCAATGCTACCATTTTGGGGAGATCAAAGAAGGTTGTGGCACTGTCATTTTGGAAGAGACAGAGGGTGTTGGGTTCTTGAAAAGGGTGCATTTTGGCCTATATTCCAACTAAAAAAAGGGTGACGCGTGGCGCGTTATGGCTCGCACGATCAATCTTATGGTTGAGCAGTAGCTGACTTCGCTGTGCAGTTTTCGCCCTCAACCGTTGAGGATTTTCTCCCTCATCAAGTAGGATACGCTAGAATAATATTTCTATTTCATTTGCAAAAAAAATTGAAATAAGATATTAAAAACAAACAAAATTTTGAATTAATTAATCTAGCTATCTTCATCAAATTTGTAACACTAGAAGAAAGGCTATAGCTTGGTTGTGTTCATTGAAGGCCATTGATGTAACATGAATAGGGAAAAGAGTAGGAGAGATATTAGAACAAAGAAGAAAAGGGAGAGAAGATAGAAGAAAAGGGGGAAATATTAGAAGATAAAAGAAAGGAGGGAGATGTAGAAGAAATAAAGGGAGAAAAGGAAGAAGAGAGGAAGAGATACAGATATCCTGAAAATACTTCTTATTATTCAATCAATGACTTGGCTCCAAATACAATTACAAGGACTTATATTTATAGAACCTTAGTCCTAATCTTAGTAAAAGATAACTTCTAAAAGATAAATAAAATCCTAATCCTATTAAAAGACAAATGTGAACACCGTATTTTGTCCCGATAGGCTACAAAAAAATAAAATAATAAAATCAAAATAACAAAATAACAAAATATGAAAAATGAAACAAAAAAAAAGAAAAAAAAAAAAAAAAAAAAGCTCAAAAGCCTAAAAAAAAAATACAACTCGTTACAGCCCAACTTGTTCAAGCCCATCAATACTACCCTTTTCTCAAGCCCATTAATCACAATGAAAAAATACAAGCAAATCAAAAAATACCTTCAACCCAAATAAAAGGAAAAGTAACCCAAATTTGAAAAGGAATCTGTAGCCAACTCTCTTAAACCCGGCCATCAACTCAGACCAAAAAAAATGGATATAGAAAATTAAAGGAAAAAAAAACAAAATAACAAAATAAAGAGAGAACTTAACTTTTTTTTTTAAGAAAATTAAAAAGGAAAAGGAATGAAAAAAAGCCCATCTTTACAATGCTAAAAAAAAAAAAAAAGGAGATAGAAGAAGAAATGGGCCAAAAAAAATAAAAAATAAAAAAAGTTTGGGCTGAACTCTTGTTGGACCCAACCCGGATCCATTCATTACCCTACCCGTATCTCTCTTTGGCAGCCTCCCACTCTCGCATGACTCCAGAGAGAACCCTAAGCACAGACAAAAAAAAGGCAGAAAAGCAGGAGACAGTCTAAGGAGGAAAGGGACGCATCTCTGGGGGGGTCTGGAGAAAATGGGTTTTCGGATAGAGGAAAAGGGGATCGAAGGAGAAATAGAGAGGAGAGGAAGTTCAGAGCAGAGAGGACGAAGGCGAGGAGGAGAGGACGAAGGGGTAAAGAGAGAGCAGATTTCGAGAAGGAGAGGGAGCTGATTTCGAAAGGGGATGAGGGGAACCGAAAGAAAAAAGGAATCAGACAGAGGGGAGAGTGCGAACGAGAGAGCGAGGATAGGCAGGGAGAACAAAAAAAAAATCGAGAAATAGGGAAGGCGAGACTTGTGAGGAACAGAGAGCAGAAACCGGAGGAAATTCGAGAGATAAGGGAGGACACTTTCTGATCTGGGGATTTCTGGTTGGAGAAACAGAAGGGAGAGACGAATCGAAGGAGAGTGAGGGAAGGACGAGAGACCGAGAGTAAAGAAGGGGGAGCTGGTTATAGGTCGCTAGGAATCGAGAGAGGGAGAGCGATGAGAAGAAGGAAAAGAGCGAGCAGACTGAGAAGAAGCACGTAGATATCTGGCAAGGAAAGAGGGCTCGGAATAAGACTCACCATCTCGGCTTCTTAGAGGTAATGTCCCTAGTTGTTCTTCTCCTTGTTTCTAGTTCTCCTAAGCATACTGTTATAGAAGTTCTGGGTCTATGATAGATTGTGGCTTTAATTTCAAAATGTTCCTTGCCCCGGTGTGCCTTGATTCGGTTCTATATTGATAGAAGATTATCCTCCTGTATGATTATGAATCATTTGCTGCATCTGAGAGTTCTGTTTAGAATTTGGTGTAGAATTTTACTAACTTATTTGGTTATATAACTGTTGTGTCTGGACTTTTTTTTCGTGGCTTGTTGGGACAGATTTTCACATTTGAACTGTGGTGAGAAATTTTCGTGAATAAACTAGGCTCTGCTTAGTCATCCCATAATGTCATGAGCCATCTGTATGTGTCCTAAAGCTTATTAAGTTTCTTAGTTGTGCAGTAGAGTAGCTTTGGGTTATAATGGGTTTATCCCTTTGTTTTAGCCATGCGTTTCCTAATCAAGGGATAGGAAAATGCTTCGTGTTTTATCAGGGCTTCATATTGGTCATATGGTATCCCATCTAGCGTGTTTGCTTTGTATAGTCTGTGTCCCTATGATGCCATTTCTGTCGCTGAAAATGAAATATAAATAGGAAAGTATGAATCTGTTATTGTTTTGCACTGGAAACCAGATTAAGTCTTGACTTGGCAATGCTAGTGAGTTCATTGATTTGTGATATCAGTTGGGCTGAGTATGGTGCTCATTTTTCCATTATTTTCTTTCTTTTGTTTGTAAATTTGGACATGGTGGAGCCTCACTTGGAATTATTTCTTCACACAATCATATTTTGTAGCTGCTTTTCCTTCCTATGGGTCTTGTAATTGTCCCCATTCTTTTTTTTTTTCTCTGTTCTAGATTGGTTATTAGAAGGCATGTATTGCTTGGAGGAACAAGTCTTTGTATCCTTTGATTCTTGTCCTTGAGGGTCTCTTTGTTGGAACGTGATTCGACTCCATGGGTTTGGGTGTTCAGATTTACATTCCTCTAGGACATTTGGTTAAGGGTTGATTTAATTTAAGGAAGCTGTACTTCTTGGTTTGGGTATTTGATTCGAACGGGTTTGGTCCAAATGAGCGTCAGCATGAAATCTCATAGTGGATGCCTTTCTTGATAGAAATAAATCGCTACATTATCCATTGAGTAAAATTATTGTGCTGTGAATTTTTAATTCTTCCAATGTTTTGTTACACTTCAATGCTGCTCTGAACTCCCATTTGAAAGACGAACTTTTTGGATGCTTAATTAGTTATAGGGTATAACTTATCATCATAGAAGCTAATATGCCTTTTTGTTTCTATTGTGTGTGAGGTCCCTGGAAGTAGTAGAGTGAAGAGAAAGGGAAGCTGTACAGAAGAGTTGGAAGACACTCCATTGGTTGAGGCAAGATGCTCCATAGGCCAAGGCAAGATGTTCCAGAGAAGAAAAGGATCATGTGGCAGCAGATTCAAGGTACAAAAGACTTGGGGAAGACATAAGGAAGATGAGAGATGAAGGCACACCCAAGGAGACCAACCAGTTTTGTGTTTCAATTCACATGTTCCTATATTTTATTTTTATTTTTATTTTTTAATCCAGATTTTATCTTGTTTCTTTCTCGCCATATTGAATATGATGTTTAATTGACACACCATCACACACAACACAAATATCCGAATGTCCATGTTGCTATCTTGTTATTTTTTATTTTCTTTTTCTTTTTTATTTCATTTTAGAATTGTTGTGTGGGATTTTGTATCCCCTCAGACACGCAAGAATAAATCCATGGATCATGTGAGGCAATAGGCTTCCTTAAGATTCATAGAGGTTTAAGTTTGCATTTTTATATGTTTTGGGCACCAACAATCAACATCAAATTGGCTTCATTCAAAGAAAGATCTTCAAAAAGGAAACTAGATAAGAAAGCAAAAAAAGAAGAAAACAACAAAAAAGGAATAAAAGAAAAAGGATGACAAACGTTTCAATTTTGAAAGTCAATTTTAAATAACTAAGTTTTTTTTAAAGTTCTCATTTTAAAAAAAAAACATTGTAAACAAAAACTAATTTTCTAAAAAAAGAAGGGTAGTTAAATTTTTCTTGTAGACTTGGATTTTTCCTCCACTGTTCATTTGGCAAAGTTGCTAGTTTAAACGTATTTTATAAAAACATTAAAGTTTTGCAAAAATAAAAAAAATTGTAAAGAGTTAAAATAAAATAAAATAAAATAATTCAGTAATTAAAGGAATGAAGAAATTCGTCACCAAAATCACCAAAAGGGAAAAGACAAAAAGTTGAAAGTCAATCTCAAATCAATAGAACAAAACAAAAGACCAAAAAAAAACAAACAAAACAAAATTAGAAATCCTCTAAATAAATGAAGAGTCTAGAAAAAAAAGGGGATAAAAGAAGGGAAATTAAAAATGGGAAAAGCTAAAGAAATGAAATTAATTCTATCTTTGGTGGATTAAAACACATCAACTAATGTTAATTTTGTTTTATTTAAGAAAAGGTAAAATGGTTTTTATTTCTTTCTCTTTTCTCCAAAAAAATAAATAAATTAATTAAAGAAAACAAAAAAAAAACAAAAGGAAAACAAAAGCAATGAGATACAAAAATACAAAAACAAACATTGAGCACCGTCTCTATGTCGAACTACGTGGACTTTGATCCCTCTAAGGGGTACGTAGGCCCTAGGTTCTCATCCTAGGTCAAGTCTGCCCTTGTAAATAAAATTTTCTGTTCAATTTTCATCTTCTTAATTTCTTTTCTTTCATTTTGTTGTTTCTAATTTTATTTCTTTAATTTATTTCTTCTTTTTTTTTTTTCTTTTTCAACTTTATTTCCTGTATCTTTGTCTCTTATCTTGCATGTGATTTGTTAGGAGAATTAAAATAGATTAAAGGCTATATTGATTTTGCACAACTGACTTAGGGTAACCGTTCTTAGCAATGGGTGTTGTGGAGTGCCTAACACCTTCCCTACTCACAATCGACTCCTGAACCTATTTTCTGATTCGTAGACCACTTTTCTTATTTTTCAAATAAAAAGGCTTTTCCAAAGTTTTGCCTTTTCAAAAATTAAAATTTTGGTAGCGACTCTACTACTTGTCTTAATTTCGATTTCAGTCTTCATTTTCTTTGGAGATTGAATTAAAATTTATTTTTTAAAAAAGTTCTTTTCAAAAGCGTCACGCAGTCGCATTTTCGGGTGTGACAACAAATACCTAATCTTAATAGATAATTAAAAACTTACAAAAAGATCATTATTAATGCTTAACAAAAAGATAACTAATTCTAATTCTAATCTTAATAAAATATTATTTCTTATATTTATTTTTAACCCATAATTTACAAATAATTAATAATATGTTTCTTATTCTTTTCCCATTTTGCATTATTCTCCCCTGGTTGGAGAAAACTCGTCGTCGAGTTTTGAAATAGAAAAGTATTAAAATAATCCATCTTGGAGCCTCAGGTAGGATGAATGTCACTATTTTAAGATATGATAAATAAGACAGCTTTGTATTTACTAAGATATCTGGAATGACAAACTCGATCAGGTGGAGCAATTAAACTAGTTGACTCTGAACACAACATTCTACAACTTGTGGTTGAATTTCAGATTATTGGTCAGAATTAATTTATTCACATTCCAAATTTACTTCTAACTACTCTTCATACCCTATGATAAAACCATCTTCATCAATATCTGATGGGCAATCAATGGGATCCACAATGATAATATCAAAATCAATTAAAATATCTTCTTCTAATACTTTGTACTTTTAACGACATTTTTCTTCTGCCTTTAGCTCTTTTAAGTTTATGCTAGTCCTTTGTATACAAAGTTGATTGATAGCACTTATAACCTTATCAATTGATAATCCATATCTTTTTGTAAGTCGTTGAACTTAGTTTAGATAATTTGGACATTTTGTTCTAAGGATTTCACCAGTGCATGGCAATGCGGTGTGATCATGAAAAGCAATGGAAAGTGTGGTTAGAGTTGTAACTAGGCTCCAATACCAAATTGATGTAAAACAAGGGAAGATAGCAGGAAGTGTTTAGGCTCTAATACCAAATTGATGTAATATGGATAGGGAAGATAGTACAGAGAGATATTAGAACAAAGAAGAAAAGGGAGAAAAGATAGAAGAAATGAGAGAAATGTAAAAGAAATAAAAGGAGAAGAAGAAGAAAAGAGGAGGAGATACAGATATTCTGAAAATATTTCTTACTATTCAATCAATAACTTGACTCCAAATACAATTGCAAGGATTTATATTTATAGAACCTTAATATTAATCCTAATGAAAGATAGCTTCTAAAAGATAAATAAAATTCTAATCCTATTAAAAAACAAATATCTAATCTTAATAGATAATTAAAAATTAACAAAAATATAATTATTAATGCCTAACAAAAAGATAACTAATCTTAATTCTAATTTTAATAAAATATTATTTTTTATATTTATTTTTAACTCATAATTTATAAATAATTAATAATATTTATCTTATTTTTTTTCCATTTTGCATCAGCGATGCCTTTGAGACTAGGTTTATCTTTAGAGCAATAAAATAGAACGTTCATCTTGAAACAATATATGTCCTTACAAGTCTAAAAAATCTTGGCCACAAAAACATAAAGAGGTAAGTACAAAAAAATCAATTCTCTAGACAAAAAAAAAAAAAAAACAGAGACAAAAGAAAGCTTCAACATTTTTAATAGGCACGATAATTTTTTAAATACTGTCATTATAAAATTAATATTATTGTAACTCTAAAACCCTTAACATTTAAGAAATTTTAGCCACCATTTTATCAAAAATAATATATTGATCTCCTTTCTAAGATATATATATATATATATATATATATATATATATATATATATATATATATAGATGCAGAAAGTACACTTGAAGAGAATTAATTATCAAATAATGTTATAAAGTGACAAATATGGTTAAACAAAAGCATTATTCAACTATCATGAAACATATAGTAAATAGAATTCGTTAAAAATCCGTAAGTTCATTCAATATATTCTTATTTATTTCATTTGATAAACTTTTTAGTTTTAAAATTAAATTTAATAATTTTTTCTTGATTTATGCAAGATACTCAATTTTATGGTGATATATTTAAGGAAGGTGTAATCCCATGATCAATTATTCAAGCATTATTTTTTTATTATTAAATATTTTTTAATTGAATTTTAATATAGTGACTTTACTAATTAAATTGATTTGGAAAGAATAAAAGATAGAATGTCAATATTCTTTTCAATAGTTATTGTAATAGTTATTGTTTTAGCTAGCATTATCTATTGATGTATAATGCTTTTGTGTTAAGATTTGATTTGATTTATTCCATAAATAAGCTGCAAATAGCAAATATATTTATAGATATATTTTGAAAAGCCAAGTCTACGATTGGCTATTTTTTAAAAAAGTAAATTAGTACCTTTTCTGAGTTTTATTGATATTATACAAATCTTTATTATATTTTAAAAAAAAATATAAACCTCTCATGTAATAAAAAGTTGAGCTATATATAGTTCAATTTTAAAATTTTCTTATTAAAATAATTTTTATTAACTTAAATACATATGTTTTTGAGTTAAACTTAATGAAAACAACTTGTAATTACCTCAACAGTCAATACACCAAATTCTCATTCCAACTTCAATTTGTCACCTCTTTGGAACTTTTAAGGCCAGGGTTGTTTTGTTTTATTTCTGGCATATTACGCCTCTAGCTATGTCTCGTTTAGAGGGCCTAACTTGAGTTTAAATTTCAGTCCAATGTTCAATTTAAGCTTGTTTCGTTATTTTTCACATGTAAACAGCATGAATAATAAAGTTGTTGTCTGCTGGGACCTCAGATCAAAGATGCTAATCCCGTGAGCCATGGCCCATAGAGAAGCAATAGAGATGCCCTAGAATATCGAGGAATTTTACTTTAGTCTATTCTCAGTCCCCAAAACAAAAAAACAAATCACTAAAATATATTGAAACACTCGTTCACCGGAAAACTTTTTGTCTTTTCTATTTGATTTGCATAAAAAGCTGAATCAGCAAATTAAAAAGGACAAAATTTTGCTATTTTCGTTGAATTTCTAACACTAATTAAAAGGCATCTTTGACCAAAAGCATCGGAAACGGAAACAGAAGCACATGTTACGGAGCAAGATGCGAAACTCAAAACTGTATATTTATTAAAATGGAAACATCCAAGTCATTCGCACGTACATGCCCGCCCCTTCGTTGACACCCAGGGTCAGGATTCACACGAATATGATCTTCTGCCATTTTTTTTTTGTTTTTAATTTTCCCCTTCCGTGGTGACACACAATTGGATCATCTAGTTCCTGCCTCAACGAGAGAGAAGCTGCACCGTCAAGATATAGGGATTTTAGCCAATATCCAACGGGAGTAATATAGTGATTTTCCTCACTAACATTTTATTAAAAAATGTATCTTATAATTGTCGAATAATGTTATAAAATAGCAAATATAGCTGAAAAAAAATTCAGCTGCAGTGATAAAATATGTTGGGTAATAAAAAGTTAATAAGATAATAAGTTCAATGTTACAAAAATATAAATGTTTCATTGACAAGTAGATATACAAAATTAAATATAATTAAAAATAAATACATTAAAAAAAAAGTTAAAGTTACACTTATTATAAAAAAGATTGTAAAATTGTGTAATTCAAAAATTAAAAGTAGAAAGAAATTATGAAAAATTATACATGAAATTATTTAAAAAGATTTTGATTTAAATAGTTTATCTAAAGACATTATTTATAATAAAATTTTATAGTGTTGTTTGATCAAGTTACCAACCTTACTTAGTAGAAAATATTTATTGTTGTTATTGTTGATAAAACATGTAATTGACAGAATTATTTAAAAAGTCATAATTTTACCTAATTTATTTTGATTTATTTACTCCAGTTTGTACCACTAATCCTGAGCTTTAGCACTATGTGTTCTTCGAATTTCTTTTGCTGTTCCCTCAAGTTGCAGAGGAAATCAATCAAAAGTCCTGAATTTTTGTTTCTACTACATCTGTTCAGTCCTACTTCTCACTCCTCAGTATACAGGCTTGTTTCCTTATTGTTCACACATAAACTAGTTTAAAGATCTCTTGTATTCTTCTTCTGCATTATATGAAGTTTGTAGCTTTTCGTTGTGATCATGTATGTGTGTGTCTCTCTCTCCCTCTATATATATATATATATATATATATATATATATATATAGCAAAAAACAAAGAGAGAGGGAGAGAAGGAAATCAAAGAGAACAGGACATTGAGTATACTTGTCCGACCAATAGAATTAATTGACGGTAGCAATAGCCTGGGTCTATCAATATAGCGTGGGTTTGGCTTCGCCTTAAATATGAAAAAAATTACATTCAATAACCGTTTTTATATAAAAACTATTTTTTATTGCTTCTAGCAAAACGTAATTTAAAAGAAATAAAAGTTAAACCAAACTGCATAGTCATTACAAAATACCAAGTCTTTCTATATATTATGTATGTAGCTACCTGTAGCCTCTTTCTTTTCGTTTTTTTCTTTTTTCTTTTTGCTAGTTCCTTCCGTCTTATTTCTGTAATAAAGTGGTATTTTTTTACCAAAAATTTTTTCTTGAGGTGTGAAAGTTGATATATTATTGGAATAATTTATTTTCGGATATATCGGAGGGTGTGTACTCTTTAGACTACTTATAAGAGTTACCACCATTAGATAAATGAAAAATCTAAATTTGTGAAGTCATGTATTTTTTTATAAAAAGCTTGTATCAATCATTAACTTCCTACCGTGATTCCAGATCCAAACACTAATTCATATCGTACAGTTTGTTTTTTTTAAATGCTAGTAGATTGGGGTGTCTTTTTCAATTTGGGAAATTTATATTTTGCTCTCTTGATTAGGATTTAATTATAAATTGATACATAAATTATAAAACATAATAAAATGCCATTTTTACTTTGTTCTTGGGCAACTATCTTTTTTTAATTTTAAAACGTAAACAGAACATTTAAATTTCAAATCAAGTTCGTAGCTAGAAGCCGGATGATTGTGTAGAAAAAACAATTACCTGAACTTTAAATTTTGATTAATATTAATGGCAAGAAGTGAGATAATTTTGACTATGACAAAATTTAACTAAGATGTTGGGCTTATAAAATAATTACTTTTTAATTAATTTATATATGAAATATATAATTAAATCTTAATTTCAAAAGATAATATGTAAAATTTTGCCAAAAACAAAATGGTTTTTCAGATTAAATATGTTAACACTGTGAGCCATCGCCATAAAGAAGCAATAGAGATGCGCCACAATATTGAGGAATTTTATTTTAGTCTACTCCCAGTCCCGCAAAAACAATTTTTTTTTCCTACCAATAAGAAAAAACAAATCTTTAGTCTATTGAAACACTCTTTCCTAGGAAATTTTTTTTCTTTCTATTTCATTTGCATAGAAAGCTGAAAGAGGAAATTAATAAAAGATCAAAATTTTGAATTAATTAATCAGGCTGTCTTCATCAAATTTCTGACACTGAAAGCATCTTTGAACAAAGCCATCGGAAACAGAAACAAAAGCACATTTTTCAGAGGAAGATGCAAAACTCAAAAATACACATTTACCAATAAGTTGTTATAATAGTAAAGATTTGAGCATATACTCATTATAAAAGTGCGAGTCTTTCTTTGTAGTTTATACGTTTCTCTCTTGCAGATCTTCTGATTGCACATCTTGTTTGGCATCGTTTACTGCTGCGCTTGCATATTCCTCTTGGATCCCATTTTTATTGCATCTTCTTCTTGGATCCCATTTTCATTGCTTCCTATTCCTGAGCTTTAGAATCCTCTGTCCTTCGAATTTCCTCTGCTGTTTCCTTCAATTTTCAGAGGGAATCAATCAAAATAAAGAATCCTCGCGTTTTCTTTACTATATCTCTTCGTTCCTTGTTCTCAGTATTCAATTCAAGCTTGTTTCGTTATTTTCTACATATAAACTAATTTGAAAAAAAAAATCCCTGTCTTCGTTCAAAGATATCTTTTCTGATGTTACTCTTCTGTTTGTTGCTTTCTTGTCAATCATGTTTACATAAAAATCTTTAAGAGAAAAAGCAGAAAAAAATTTTCTCTTCCTTAAAGGGTTTGGTTAAATTAAAAGGAAAAAAGTTGGTGTCTTGGTTTAAAGATCTCTTTTCTTGATATTCTTTTTCAGCATTATATAAAATTTGTTGCTTTTGTTGTGATCAATCATAGATAAAAATCTGAAAAAAAAAAACACAAAAAAGCTAAGGAAGGACAACCGCAACAACGGCCTGTTATTGACATTGGGGTAAGGTTCCTCCCTTTTTGTTCTGTATTATCTTTCTGTCTTTTTTCTTTTTCCTTATTAAAAGCCAAGCCTTTCTATATATTATGTAGCTGTAGAAATGGATCTCCTACTCATTCTAAGGGTTGAGTTCCGAGTGCTCAACTACATCTGAAACATTTGGATTAGATTTAAATGATTGAACTTTTTTATTTTTTATTTTAAAGATGATAAAAATAAATTTTTAATTATAAACTTTTAAAAATTATTTAAATTTAAAACTTTAGAAATTATATTATACATGTCACCCTAGGTAGTCCAAAGTTCATCTGGCACTTGTCCCCAAGATGAGCAAGGAAAGTAGAGGTAAAAATAATTTTTTTATAATATATATTATATTTTTTTAATCATTATTTAATAGTGTTATCACATAAACCTCTTTATTGTTCTGCCATGATTGTAGTATAAGAAAAAGGAAAGTTCTTTTTTTTTTTTTTGCTTTGTTTTTTTTCTTTTGGGAGTGCAAAATGTGTACTTAAAAAATGCTATGTAAAATTTTATGTATTGGGTGAAGAAATCAATATACGCAACTAATGAAGAAAAAATATACACATATTGTAATTTTATTTTTTTTCATTTCATATGGGCGTTTTTTGTTAGAATAAATTTAATATCTAGTTATGTTTTGCTTCTCTCTCACTATAGAACAATAGTTTTTACGGTCATTGTGTAGATTATTTGCCTTTTGGTTTAAAACTTCAATTAATAGCGTCACTTATTTTGTAGTTCACCAACTTAATTATTTGGCCTTGTTTAAATTTCCCTGGGCATCCGCACTGACCTTCAGTGTCATTCTTGTTTTAATTTGTTTACCCCATTGGTCTAAAATTTTGCAACTTTATTTATCTAAACTATTGCAAATTAATGAGTTATATATCCAGCTCTTGGTTTTTGATTTGGAATATGTTGTCTTCGTTTCTTAGAGTTCTCAGCAAAAATATTGAAGAAGCCATCACTAAATAAACAAAGAAAATAACTTGCTTGATTGATATCTACACCAAAGGTATGTGTGATTCCCACTTTTCCATAAAAAATGTCTCACTTAAGATATTCATTTCTCCTTTTAATATGATTTGATCTCTATATTTGAATTCTCACACAATCAAATTAGGAAGCAAGAATGGAGATTCTCTTTTCCATTGGCGAGAAAATAGCAGAGTATACTATGGCACCCATTGGAAGGCAAGCGGGATATATGTTATTCTACAAAGACAATTTTAAGGAGTTAAAGGATCAAGTTGAGGAGCTAAAGACAATTAAAGAGCGTATTGAGCATGATGTTGAAGCAGAAAGAAGAAATGGAAGAGAGATTGAAGCTGATGTGCAAAATTGGCTGAACGATGTTGATGAGACTCTAGAAGAAGCAAATCAACTTTGTGAAGATCCACGCCACGTGAATGTAAGGTGTTGCAGATGGAGTTTTCCTAACTTGAAGTCACGACATCAACTTAGTCGAAATGCAAAGAAAATGACAAAAAACATTGCTGAACTACAAGGAAAGGGGAAGTTTGATAGAGTTGGGTACCTCCCTCCTTTATATATAGCAAACTTCATTTCTGCTATAAGAGGTAGTGAAAAGCTTGAGTCAAGAAATATAATGAGGGAGGACATTATGTTGGCTCTGAAAGACCCAAAAATAAGCAAAATAGGGGTCTATGGGCTAAGTGGGGTAGGGAAGACCACTTTAGTTAAAGAAGTTGTCGAACAAGTAAAGGCTGACAAGTTGTTTGATGCAGTGGTTATGACAACTGTATCCCAAACACTAGATCTTGAAAGAATTCAAGGTGAGATTGCAGATCAGTTAGGCCTTCATTTTGAAGAGATGACCACAGTTGGAAGAGCAGGGCGCCTGCATGAGAGGATAAAAAAGGAAAAAACTATCCTCATCATATTGGATGATATTTGGGAGAAAATTGATTTGGCAAAGTTAGGAATTCCTTTAGAGGATAGTTATAAGGGCACTGGATCTCTCCTGTCTGAGAAAGAATATGTGGGAGAGAAAAAGA
This sequence comes from Erythrophleum fordii, assembly GCA_032878935.1. Taxonomy (NCBI): domain Eukaryota; kingdom Viridiplantae; phylum Streptophyta; class Magnoliopsida; order Fabales; family Fabaceae; genus Erythrophleum; species Erythrophleum fordii. The sequence continues at coordinate 553,843 of JAVQMF010000023.1, read as the reverse complement.
GAGATGAGGGTAGGCCTCAACCCTTTTCTCATTCTCTCTCCTCACAAGAGGGATTTTGGATAGGAGAGAATCCTTCTGCTAATTATAAAGGTTGCAAATTATTGTTGACTTCGAGAAATCAAAATATTTTGCTAAAGAATGAGACTCAAAGGGATTTTAGACTTGAAGTTTTAAATGATGTAGAATCTTGGAACTTATTTCAAATTATGGTTGGTGATACTATTAAAGATGCCAATTTGCAAAATATAGCAACCCAAGTGGCCCAAAGGTGTGCAGGTTTACCTGTTTTGATAGTCACAATGGCAAAGTCATTAAAAAATAAGAATATTCACTATTGGAAAGATGCTTTAAACAACTTAAATAGAGTTGATAATGGAGAAATGGATGGCATGATTTTTTCAGCTTTGGAATTCAGTTATAATCGATTAGAAGATGATGAAGTGAAAGAAGTATTCTTGCTTTGTGGAGTACATGGAACATCCATTTTTGTTAGTGACTTGTTGAAATATGTAATTGGTTTGGGTGTATTCAAACACCTAAATACCATTGAAGATGCAAGAAATAAACTTCACAAAATGATTGGTGACTTAAAGGCATCTTGTTTGTTGCTTGACAATGATGTAAGTACAGATGTGATCAATATGCATGACATAGTTTGTGAAGTAGCTATCTCAATTGGATCTAGGGATCAATATGTTTTCACAATGAAAAGGAATGCTAGGTTGCAAGATTGGCCAAGTGAGGATTTTCTTAAAAGGTGTACCCAGATAATCTTGATTTGTTGTTGTATCCAAAAACTTCCTAAAAGGTTAGATTGCCCTAATTTGAAAATTTTCCACTTAAATAGTTCTGATAACCGCTCTTTGGAAATTCCAAATGCCTTCTTTGAGGGAATGGAAAACCTTGAAGTGTTAGATTTAAAAGGCATGATCATATCTTTATTACCTACATCTCTTGCTTCCTTGACCAAACTTAAAACATTGAGTTTAGATCAATGTTTTCTGAAAGATATGATTGGAATAGGAGCCTTGAAAAACTTAGAAATTCTTAGCTTCATCCATTCATCCATGGAAGAGTTCTCTAGTGAAATAGGGCAATTGACTCATCTAAGAATGCTGGATTTGAAAACTTCTGGAATTGAGGTCATCCCACCCAACATTATCTCCAAGTTGACCAAACTAGAGGAATTGTATATGGGTGACACCTTAATTAAGTGGGATGTAGAAAGTTTAACTAAGCAAAACAAAAATGCTAGTCTTGCTGAGCTTAGGCACTTGCAAAGCTTGACTACTCTAGAAATTCAAATTCATGAGGCTTGGATTTTGCCAAGAGACATAATGTTTGAAAAGCTAGAAAGTTATAAGATAGTCATAGGAGATAAATGGGAATGGTCAGACAGGAATACTAGGGCCTCAAGGTTGTTAAAGTTGAAGCTTGATACTAGCATTCATTTGGAACATGGGATCAAAACATTAATTAAAAGAGTGGAAGATTTGTACTTGGATGAAATGAATGGTATTTCAAATGTGCTTTTCCAATTAAATGGTGAAGGATTTCCACTACTAAAGTATCTCCATATCCAAAATAATGGAGAAATTCAACACATTATTAACTCAACAAAGAGAAATCAAACTCATGTTTTGTTCCCAAAATTGGAGACACTGATACTTCATAATCTCAATAACTTGGAAAAGATATGTCATGGCCCACTTACAGTTGATTCCTTTGGAAAACTTAGAGTCATCAAGATCAAAAGTTGTGGCCAATTGAAATATGTCTTATTGGTTTCAATGGTTAAAGAATTTTTCCACCTTGTTGAGATTGAAGTCTCTGAAAGCACTTCTGTGACTAATATTGTGTTCAGGGAAAGTTTGGACAATGACACAACTATTGATAAAATTGAGTTTATTCCATTACGTTCCTTGACATTACAACATTTACCGGCAATGGATGGTTTTTGCTCTAATGACTTCAAATATTCTAAACTCGAGCAAAAGTACGAGTCATTGAGGACTAATATTCCCACCTTGTTTTTCGATGCGAAGGTATGTTCATCCCATTTTATTCATATATTTCTTATACATTTGTTATACTAAAATTTGAGTGGTAATCTTATGTTTCTGAGAGTGTTTCTTAGTTAATGTGCAATTAATTATTAAATATAGAACAATATTTTATTAATTAATTACTTAAAATATTAACTTGTTTATTAATTAATAGTTCTTAAAATAATTAATTTGATTTTTGACTAACTGATGAATATAATTATAGTAATAAATCTATTAAAATAAAAAAAATATTATTCTATATTTAATAATTATTATGTCATAATTAAAAAAATAGTATTTTTTGGAACATAAAAGCATCACTCTTGAAATTTGTATGACATGCATAAAGAATAATGACTTGTTCATTTTATGTTGTTCACCCATATATAGTTTAGAGATTTACGCAAGATATTAAGATAAATCATATAGTATTTATCAGTGTCTTCAACTTTACAGACCAAGTTACCACTTCGGAGTTTTACTAGCATTTTGAAACGTGTTATGGTGGTCAACACTAGAAGATGATTTTATAATTAATTTATATTAATAAATAATTATTAAATTACTAGTCCAATTTATAATGTTCAAACATCATTATTGATTTTGCATTTCTTCCATTATATATTTCGAAATTAAGAAATGACTTGGACTAAAATGTATGAGTAGCAGTTTTAAAATATTGATTATATACTTGCAAATTTGTATATTCAAAATTATAAAATTTGACGATATATTTAGACTAGTATACTTGTTTAGATCTAGAATTTGGATATAATAAAAGATAATTCATTACAAAACTATTGTATATGAATATGATACTTATTTTTATGTAAAATATTTTATCGTTATTAAATATTACAAGCGCCAACAAAAGTTCGCTTAATTTGCAAGATTGAGTGGACAAAGATATTTTGAGTACAATGTTGTCATTGTCCAAGAATAGAGACTCTTTTCTTTTGGGTCTCTCGAATCGACACCAAACATTACGATTTTGTCAGAAAGTATTATGTTGAGGGTTAAAATATTTTGATTGTATTTAAAGTAAAATAGAAGGGAAAAAAAAAGGAAGAGTTATGTTCTCAAATATTAATTAAGTACCAACTGTGAGCAGGTAACTTGAATATATAGTATGCGGACAATGGATTCAAAACGAGGACTTTGTGCTTTGATACCTTAAGATAGAATGCCCCTAAAAGATGGTGGTTTTATTCATATATTGTATTTAAGACTAGTACTTTTTGTAGGTTTCATTTCCAAATTTGGAGACCCTGAAATTGAGCTCACTTAAGTTGAACAAAATTTGGGATGATGGTCAACATTCTATCGCCAATTCTTTTCAGAATTTGGCTAATTTGATTGTGGAGGACTGTGGTAGCCTGAAGTATTTGTTTTCACCTTTTATGGTTGAAAATCTGAAAAATCTCAAACGGCTTGAAATAAGTAAATGCCACATGATGGAGGAGATAATAGCCACAGAAGGAAGAAACGATGAGACTGCAGTAGAGGAGGTACTATGATTTTGTTATTGAGTTATTTGGTAATTCACAATATTCATTTTGGCATCCTAGATGCTAGCATACATCCAAAATATTGATATCCAGTACATTGAAATTCATAATGTTGGAGGCATGGGATGTAATCAACTCACATCTAATAATTTTTATATTTACAAATATATTTATACTTCTTTTGATAATAGTTGTGACAAATATAAAAATCTTGGACATCATAATATTTTATAACTTGGTATACATCGGGAATTATAATATTGAAGATGCCAAATCTATCAAACAACCATATTCAAATAAATCTGTAGCATATACATCAACGATGTTCATTTTAGTTGCAATTATTATTAGCATATTAGAGAGTATAAATCATGATTTGTTGCGCATCATATAGGTTCGATTTTCCAAATTGGAGGAGATCGTAATAAATGATATGAAAAACTTGAAGGCAGCATGGCACTATCAATTTGATAGGGTGAAGACATTGGAAGTCAACGAATGCGAGAAACTTGATAGCATTTTTCCATCTACTAACACGCAAAAAGAATTTGGAAGTCTAGAGACATTGAAGATCAGAGATTGTGCTTTGGTGGAGGAGATATTCCAATTGACTGCCAATGGAATGCATACTGAAAAGGTTACAACACAACTGAAAAATCTAGTTCTACATGGACTGCCAAAGTTGAAACAGATATGGAATAGGGATCCCCAGGGAATTCTTCGCTTTTTTAATCTACAAGCTGTGCAGATTGAAGGCTGTGAAAATCTGGAATATGTCTTTCCATTCTCTATTGCTAAGGATCTTCCACAGCTTGAAGATCTCCATTTAAAATTATGTGGGATAAAGGAAGTTGTTTTAAAGAAGGACGGACCCATGGAGGAAACTGCCATATTTGAGCTTAATCATCTCACCTCCTTGAACCTTGCACACTTGGATAAACTCAAGCGATTCTATGCAGGGGCTCATACTTTAGAATGTCAATCCTTGAAAAAATTATTTGTGTTCAATTGTAAGGAACTGAAGTTATATACTGTCAAATAGATGCCAAGGAAGTTCTACTGACCAACTTCATTTCTCAATGCTACAACCTCTGTTCACTGTTGAAGAGGTATGGATGATATAAGATTTTATCATTAGTTTGAAATCATAAATAGAATGCATAGCATTTCCTTCTCTATATTGAATGTATTGTTGCTACTATGGTTTCTTTAGTGTATCGCAATAATATACTCCAAATTATTGACTCTTTTATTAGTCATAATGCAAAATAATGATACTTCTAATGATTAAATTTTGCTTTATGCAATTATGTTGTAGGTGATTGGCAACTTGGAGGAGTTGATGCTAAATTCTGCGGATGCTAACATGATATTGCAACACCAAGTTCCATGGCACCTATTTTACAAACTCAAATTTCTTGAGCTATCTGCTTTTGAAGATGATAAAGCAACTTTTCCACATTGTTTTCTAAAAAATGTGCCCAATCTTGAGGGTTTATTTGTTGCAAACAGCTCCTTTAAGGAGATATTTCATAATGAAACACTAACTGATGAGGAAGAACAGAAGGAAATTTGCACACGACTTAAACAATTGGTACTATGGAATTTACCTAAACTTGAGGATATATGTAGAGAAGGATGCCAAATTCACCCAGTTCTTGAGGTTCTTGAAGTCTTACACCTGATAGAATGTTCTAGTCTAAGAAATTTGGTTCCTTCCTCTGTAATTTTTTGCCACTTGACAAATTTGATGTTAGCAAACTGCAATAGTTTGTTAAACTTGATCACTTCATCAACAGCAAGAAGTCTGATCAAATTAGAAAAGATGAAATTAACAGAGTGCAATTCACTTGAAGAAATTGTGATAGAAGAGGTGGATGAGACAAAGGATGAAATTGCATTCAGCAGTTTGGAAATCTTAGAGCTAGATTGTTTGCCAAGGCTCCATAGTTTTTCATCAAGTAAGTGCTTCTTGAAGTTCCCATTGTTGGAGGAAGTTGTTGTGAGGCAATGCCCAAGGATGAAGGTTTTCTCTCCCAAAGTAACAAGTACACCAAAGCTTAGAAAAGTACTAATAGAGGAAAAAGTCGATGGAGAAAGTTATTGGGAAGGAGACTTAAATGGAACAATAAATAAGATGTTTTTAAACAAGGTATGTTCCGATTAATAGGCCAACTAACTTTTAAAGATAGTGATTGAATTTTATCTTTTTTGAAATAACTTGTTTAACTTGATTCAACGTCCTTTTATTATAACAGACCGTACAAATTCTTCTGTACAGGTTGCATTTTGTAGCTTCAAGCATTTGGAGCTTTTGGAATATCCTGAGTTAAAAGAATTGTGGTATGGGCAGGTTGGGCATAAATTGTTTTGTAATTTGAAATCTTTGGTGGTGAAAAATTGCCATTGGTTATCAAATATCCTTCTTTCTTTAAATATGCTCCAAGCTCTTTCCAACTTGGAAGTGCTTGAAGTAAGAGACTGTGATACACTGGAAGCTGTGTTTGATTTGGATGATACAAATAAAAGAGCAATGGTGGTGAGAGAAACCATTTCGCTAAAAGTAATAACTCTCTGTAATCTGCCTAAACTTAAGTACATATGGAAACATGATTCCCAAGAAATTGTTAGCTTTGGTGATTCAGGGGATGTTCACGCTGGTGAATGCCAAGGATTGAAGATGTCAGAAGCTCCAGGCAATGAAAATAAAGGAGAAAAGGTATGATCCGTAATTTTAACAAGTTTGAGCATTCGCATGGATGTCTTAAAAAAGTTTCACGGAAGTGCAGAGATATAGGAACCTGAAATTGAGTCGTAGAGTGTCGTTTTATCTAACCTGACAGAATTAATTCATTTTCTTATAGCAAGGATAATACATGTGACTTCAAAAACCAAACTGTATACAAGGAAATATATTTTATCATTATAACAAGTCTCCAAAATTATCTCTTGTGGATTATGAAAGCCATGGTGCATTTCATATCTTGTATCAATACTCTTCAACGGTTAAATTGATAAAATTACGGATCGTTTGATTAAGTGCCAAGTAAATGCCAAGTAAATGCATTTTGTTTACATAACTTATACAATATGTATTATATTTTTATAATTATTATTTCATCTATTAAATTATCGTTTTAATTATCAAACCAACATTTTGAAAATAAAGATAAAAAAATTATTTTTTATTTTACTAATCCTCACTTACTCATTTTTTACATTCTTTTACACTGTTATATCCTTCAATCAAATGACCTGTTATAATTTTTTTATCATTAATTAAGTCTAAAAGTGTTGTGGCTTGAAGTTTTAGTTATCTTTTATAAGTTATTGATAATTTCCAACCTGCTTAATGTTAATCGTCGGAGTAAGGCATTTTTCTGCCCTTATTGTTAATTTTTGTTATTATAAATATATAAACAAAATATCATTTTACTGTTCAGAACTTCATTAATTAGAAAATGTTTCTATATTCACAAAGATACAAAGCAACAATGGAAGGGAAAAAATTAGATATTGCACAAGAAAGTCTTTACAGAATAAATTTGGATTGATTGAAACAGGTCGCATTTCTTTTTGTGAAGGAACTAACACTACCTCTTTTGCCAACGCTGAAACAGACTTGGAGCAGAGATCCTCAGAGAATTCTTCGCTTTCATCATCTGCAAGTTGTGACTGTTGAAGATTGTGAAGGCTTAGAATACCTTTTCCCATTCGCCATAGCCATGGATCTTCAATACCTTGAAGTAATTGTAGTAAAACGGTGCAGTAATCTAAAGGAAATTGTTGCAAACGAAGAAGCACCCACCGACGAAACCGCCACATTTGTATTTAATCATCTCTTCTTCTTGGAGCTTGGAAATTTGCAGAAATTGGAGAGATTTTATGCAGGGAATTATAATTTGGCATGTCAATCTTTGAAAAGGGTAAAAGTGTACAAATGCCACAAATTAGAGTTATTCGTGACACAGTCTATGAGCTCCACAGAAAGAGGAGTACATATGCATGATGAAAAATCTATGGGCATGAAGCCTTCAAGGCGACAACCTCTTTTCATGGTTGAGGAGGTACGTATTGCATTTATTTTCAATCAACATAGAATGGTAGAATAATAACTTTTTGTTGAATATGCACGCTAACCAGACAAAGTTGTTTTTACTTAAACCTGAAAAAACGCAAGAGACCGTAAAAGAAACAAAAGAGTTGATCATGAAAGGAATGAAAAAATAAGCTTGAGAATATTAACTGGGACAATGACAATTATTTAATACATACTATCTACGAATATTTGTTGAGCAGCAAACATTGATTATTTTTATTAATATGAAACTTCGTTTGTACCTAATGTTTTATATTTGTTCCAGGTGATTCCTAACTTGGAGGTGTTGGGAATAGGGAACGCCGCCGGCAAAATGATATTGGTAATAGGTGATTCCCAGCTTAGAGATATCGTAGTATGGGACTTTCTTCATGAACAAGCTGCTTTTCCAGATTGGTTGCTCCATAATGTGTCTAATTTGAAAGAACTAAAAGTTGAAAATAGTTCCTTCAAGAAGATATTTCGGGATGAAACCATGAGTAGCTCAACACGGGTCAAAGATTTGATACTGGGGAGGTTACCCCAACTTCAATATATATGTAAAGAAGGATGCCAAATTGATCCTATTCTTGAGGTTCTTGAAAGCTTAAATGTTAATGAATGTTCCAGCCTGATAAATTTGGTGCCTTCCTCTGCTGCTTTTTATCACTTGACATCTTTGGAGGTAACAGAATGCAATGGACTCGTAACTTTAATTACCTCATCAACAGCGAGAAGTCTGGTCAAATTGAAAATGATGAAGATAAGAGAATGCAATTCACTTGAACAAATATTGACAGAAGAAGGAGATGAGACAGAAGAAGAGATTTCATTTAGCAGTTTAGACATCTTGGAACTTGAATGCTTACCGAAGCTCATTTGGTTTTGCTCTATTAAATGCTTCTTGAAGTTTCCATTGTTAGAGAAAATTGTTATGAAGCAATGTCCAAGGATGAAAGTCTTCTCTGCAAGTGATCCAAGCACACCAAACCTTCAAAAGGTGCTGATGGAGAAGAATAATGATGAAGATTGGTATTGGAAGGATGACCTCAATGGAACAATAAAACATATGTTCCTCAATAAGGTATGTATTGATTTATCCATTTAGTTTTATTTTAATAATCTCTCTCTCTCTCTTTGGATTTCAATTATTGTGTCACAGCCCACAAATTCAGTATGTCAACACTAAAGATAACAAATCCCCCATACCATTACCAAGAGTGTCATCACTGACTTTTGTAGAAATTTCGGCAGAGTCCCCTCTATAATTTGGACCTCCCGATATTTCTACAACCAGTCAATTCGACAATACATCCAAACTATATCAAAACATAGACATCTAGGGAGTGGGGATATCCTAACTATGATTCAGTGGAGCCACATTTACATTGTTCAGAACAAACAAATTCATAACACAAAATACACCGACATGAACAATTGTGGGTTTGCCAAAAGAATTTGCAGGAGATCTACAGCTAGTCGGCCACTCAGGGTAGGCTAGGGTCTTCAACGCTCTCTGAAAAATAATTTAAGAAAGAGTGAGTTTGAAACTCAGTGAATAAATAATGTCGACCCTTAAAAATCTTAAGGGCAAGGCCCGTAAAAATAACTATATGTATATATATTTTCATCATGCTCAAAACAAGCCTCAAGCATATCGTTTCTTATAATGCATCAGAAGTATCTAAGCAGAACTGAATTTAAACAGACACAGAGCACACAGCTCGCGAGGAAATAACCACAGACGCAAAGCACTTGGCTTGCGAAATAAATAACTCCACGTGTGGTAGCTACCCACACGGGGCTAGTAAAACCCCTGCTAGCTGAGGTCTAGATCATGGTGCACCAAGGCTAACAACTACTGCTGTTAGCTACAGAGTTCTGAACAGATAACCTCCTAGATTTAATACATTTCTCAAATCACATTTCAAACAGAGTACCTTTCATATCAGTTCAATATCAAAGTTTCCAAATAACTCAACAAGCATCAATTTGCAAAATTCCATATTTAAGTCGATCATATAGTAAAGCATTTAAAAACGTATCTCCATAAATAGATTTTCAAATGTCAGAATACTGCAAGGAAACTTAGTAAGAAAATAAGAAATAGGAGTTACTCACGGTCCGCATTACTTACTCACCTCTTAAGATGATATCAATATTCCCTGCCCAGCCCTCAGCTCTAACTCAATCTCCTGAATATCCTACAATATCCGTTCAACAGATTTAGAGTGTAAACAACCAGAAGAATTTTCTCATTACTTAGCCTACCCGACATTAATGCCTATTCTTCATTTCCTTGGATTAACATATGAAAAACTAAGGTTTTCTAGGTGTTATAGGTGTTTTTGACATGTTAGCCGCGGCCAATTTCCTCTTAGCCGCGGCCAATTCTCCTCTGTTTAACCCCCTTTTATATCACTAATTTCGCCGCGGCCAACATACATGGCGCCGCGGCGAATAAGCCTCCTGGAGCTTTCTCGCTCACCACTCGATATTGGCCGCGGCCAATACCTCCTTCCGCCGCGGCCAATTCCTCTCTGGAATCGTTAGCCACGGCCAATTCCTTAATTCGCCGCGGCGAATTGCTTCCTCGATAATTCCCAGCTGACCTCTCCATCTTCGCCCCGACATGGCTATAACCCCCCTCTGCTCCATTCTTGCCTTCTATCTCCATACAATACACATATACATGTATAGATTTATCTATATGTGTACATATCCCCCCTTGCACCCCTCTCTCCACACACTCCTTCTATCAGTTGGCCTCATACACATAGACATATTACAGAACAGCAAAACAGGGGAGGGGAAACTCTGTGATAATGGACCAGAACACAATACTTACAGCAGCAACTCATACCTGGAAAAGAAGCTGGTGTCTGGCGTTAGCTTCCCAACCACCAGCAGCACACTTCGCCAAACCAGATGCCAATGGTAGCAGCAAGGAAAATGAAGCCAGAACCAGCGAAGATGGCACTCAGCAGAAGGAAGAAGATGAACTTCAGTTTTCCACCAACTCTGCTCCCTTTTTCCTGACCGAGGGATGGGCATGGGTATGGGTTGAGAGCTGCAGAGATTGGAGGAGCAATTTACCTAAAGGCCAGACGAAAGGAGGGTAAGAAAGGGGCATTTCAGAAATTTCAGATGGAGGTTCCATGTGGCAGAAGCAAATATCCCTTTTGAAAAGTCAACCTCCATATATAATATGTATCTCATGCACGTTGGGTATTACATATTGTTTCTACGTTACATGTACAAGTAGACAGCATGCCAGTATGTAACTTTACTAGTAAAACCTTCCAAGTAAAATATGCTCAAAAAAAAAACTTTTACTAGTACCACTAATTAGTTGTATAAATTAAATAACCGAATGAAAGCATATATGGCCCAATATCTAAATTTCTTAATTCTCTTCATTATCCTTGCAATTAATTTAATTCATCCTCTATATTTCCTTAAACAGGTGGCTTTTTGTAGTTTCAAGCTTTTGAAGCTATCTGAATATCCTGAGCTGAAAGAATTATGGTGCAACCAATTGCAAGTTGGCAACAGAATATTCACGAATTTGAAAGTTTTGGTGGTGCATAAATGCGATTTTTTATCTTATGTACTCATTTCATCGAATTTGTTACAATTGCTATATTCATTGGAGGAGCTAGAAGTAAGAGATTGTGATTCATTAGAAGCAGTGTTTGATGTGAAAGTCATGGATGACAAAGAAATGCATGTAAAGGAAGCTAGTCAATTGAAAAAATTAGTTTTGTCCAGTCTACCAAATTTGAAACACATCTGGAATAAGGACCCTGGAGAAATACTCAGCTTCAAAAATTTACAGGTTGTGAGAATTTCTAAGTGCCAAAACTTGAAAAATTTGTTTTCAGTGTCACTATGCCAAGATCTGCAGCAGCTTGAAGAGCTTAACATTGAGTCTTGTGGCGTTGAGGAAATTGTTACAATTGAAGAAGATGGACTAGAGGAATTTAAGTTTGATTTTCCTCAGTTGACTCTTTTCAAGCTAATAGATCTGACACAGCTTAAGAGATTCTACCCAGGAAGGCATACGTTAGAGTGTCCTTCATTGAAGAATTTAAATATCCACAATTGTGAAATATTGCAAATATTTGCCTTTAGCCATTTGGATTCCCAACAGGCATTAAGGGTGAATGAAGTTGACATGCCAATTCAACAAGCCCTCTTTTCTCTGGAAAAGGTACATGCATGCCCTTTTGTCTATATATTTTTCTCTTTGTTGATTCCTACAAATGAATGTTTAAGGTAAACTAAGATAAATATAAATAGTATTCCTCTCTCATGTAATTCTGATGAAATTATGCATTGATTCTAAGATGAATTAAACATTGTTTTTTGTTTATATATATAACAGGTATCACCAAACTTGAAGGTGTTGACATTAAATGAAAAGGATTTTATGAGGATATTGAATGGACATTATGAGGCAAATCTCTTCCATAGCATAGAAATGCTTTGTCTGCAATGCTTTCAGGAAACTCCAATAATGTTTCAAAATAAATTCCTCGAAAGATTTCCCAATACAACATTGCTTCATGTGCGTTATAGTTCTTTCAAAATACTTTTTCCTTCCGATGGAATTTATTACTGTAGTACTAAAAGCCCCAAACAGATCAAAACTTTAGGGCTTTTCCAATTGGAGCAGCTTAGCCATATATGGAATGATGACTCTTTGTCAGATCTCCTTGAACGTCTCCTTGTATGGCATTGTCCTAGCTTAACAAGCTTGGGACCACCATCGATATCTTTCACAAGTTTAATTAGCTTTGATGTGAATGACTGCAAAGGGCTGACCTTTTTAATCACACCTTCCACTGCTAAAAGTCTTGTGCACCTCGTAGACTTGAGGGTTGCAAATTGTGAGATGATGGAGGAAGTTGTGATGACTGATGAAGGAATACCAGAAGAGATCATGTTTGAAAGCTTACAGACTTTGAAAATTACTTCTTTACCCGGTTTCAAAAGCTTCTGCACGGGGGAACACACCTTTGTATTCCCGTCATTGGAAAAATTAATAGTGACAGGATGCCCCAAAATGCAGAATTTCTCATCAGGAGTCATTATAGCCCCAGACCTGACAGCAGTGGAAGTAGAAAATGAAAGAAGGTATTGGACAGAGGACCTTAATACCACTATCAAGCAGCTGGTCATGGAAAAGGTACGTGAAACGTAAATTGTTTTAGTTTCTTGTATTTTAAAGCCCATACGAGAATTAAGCTGATGCTCTTTTAATATTCATGTTCTTTATGTTTATTTGTGTTCATCTAGAGAAGCAATAGAACAAATATAGGACAATATTGTTCTGCCGTGCTCCAACCAAGAAAAAGAAATCATTATTATTAAATTGGTATATGGAAGAAGAAAATGTTGTACTATTGAGATGAAATGGATTGGCCTAATAGTCCATAGCCCAGGAGCCATAACTCCATATTAATGCAGGTCTGTTTCCTTTTTTGTTGCTTTTTAGGGATTAGATGTGTCCGTATGTTTGTTATTGAAGGAAGGGCAGGGGCTAGCATGCTGTATCATTTTCTGGCTTGTTGTAAAGGGTTTGATTATAAGTTGAAGATTAATTTTATTTCATTATGAAAAAGAGAAGATGATATGTATTTCTTGCTATTTACTGTGGAGGAGAAGCAAACAATTATCTATTGTTCATCGAGAATTTTAGTTATTATTATTTATTTTCAAGTAGATTTAATTTTGGACCAATCAGAAAGAAAGAGTTTTAATAAAAAAATTTTGTCTATTTTGTTTCTGCACATGCATATTGATTAAAAGGCTTTTAGAAAATAGAATCGAGTTTTAGTTTGGTTGTGCACTTGTTCTGTTCTAAAATGAGAAAGTGAATTGGTGTTATTATTTGTTCACATTAACAATTGATAAATATTAATATCTTTTATTGACAGGAAGTTTCAAATTCTGATCAGAGCTAAGAGTTGAAGCATTGCAGGAACTGATATAATTGAAGATGGAAGGGCGTTGATGAAGAAATGTTTCTTAAGAATATGATCAATTTGGACAGTTTAATTGTTTTTCTTCTCTCTTTTCCAAATGTGTTTATTGGTATGAGATTTTTTTCAATAAAAAAATTAAAAAACAAAACAAAACAGAAAACAAAAAAAAAAGTGCTTTGATCTTTATAAAATTTCAATATGTTGTTCTCAGCAATGTGAGCGTTTTATCTGTATAATCAGATTATTTTTCTCTACTCTATTAGTTGGGTTATTATATCTGTACTTTTGGATTTTGTGTATTGTCACTGTGATAGTTTTTACTTTGTTGATAATGAATGGAGGCTGGGTTGAATTTTTTTAATAATTGTTACAGACTCATTGTTATATTCATTGATCCATTAATAGTGAATTTTTTTTTAGATTAGGTCTTGTGATTTTTACCTCTCGTATTGAGAGGTAAACTATATATAATTCTTTATATATTTACTATGAAAATTTTTAATTAAAACATAATAAATATATAATTTTTTAATAAAAACATAACATGTGTATGGTTTAATTAAAAACATATAACATAACAAGTGTATGTATAGTTTCCTATAAAAGTCATATACCTATTATGTTATTATTAAAAAATCATAAAGTTGTCATAAATAAATTAAAAAATTTGATAATAAAAATATAAAAAATTATATACAAGATTTTTTTTCCTTTTATATATCTACTGTTTAAAATATTTTATATGTGTTTATATTCACTCCTTAAAAATTGAAGTAGGGAAGTATTTTAATTTTTTCTGATTATTATTTCCTTTGAGCACATTAGTAATGTGTTAAATCAAATAGTTTGAAGTGGCTTGAGAAAATCGTAGAAAGAACAAGATATATAAAAGAGAAAATTTCGACAGAACAATCTAAATGCTTTTGATTTATCAATAATAAATTTTTTTTAACTTTTCCAGCCCTCATATGACAGTTCTAAACTACAGGCAAGAGATATGATGAAAACTGCATACCAAATATACTCAAACATTTAGGCTTGGTTTAGCCACTTTTTTTCTAAATTTTATTTTCCACTATATATATATATATATATATATTTTTTTTTTCTTTCCTATGGATAATTAAAAGCATCTGGTTCTTCCTGTATTCGTAAGCCTTCATCTAACGGCTTGAAGTTTTAGATTACTGATTCTTGACATGCATGAAATCAAAGTTCTACAGAAAAAGTAGTCCAGAGATCAAATTTTGCTGCCTTTGTTTTCATAATAAAATTTTTTGCTGTACTGCACCTTGCACCTATGCAATATCTACACTTGAAGCCTAAGGTTCTTCAATTTCAAGGTATTGTTTTAGAGATGAAGGCCATCTCTAGCCTCTCTATTTTGATCTTTCCAACATATCTGCATGCGATACTTCTGTTGGCAACATGTTCACTTCAGACAAATCCCTACGAGAAACAACTGAATAAGGAGAAAACAAGACAATCATAGCTCGTAAGGATAACTTGAAAATTTGTAACATCAATTAAGATGTTAAGAGATCCATGAGTACGACGACTAACGTCAACCAAACAATATGCTCATTCCATGTGTTTAAACAAAGAAAAGGACACTAACAGTAATTAAGAAAAAAAAGATTGTTTAGACAAAGATTGCTCGTTGTTTGGATGTTAACTTGATCAGAAGGTTCAGGCAACATCCGTCAACTAAATTCCAATTAGTAAACTATGTCAATATTAGTTAAGTATACTACATCACATGTCAAATGCGTAACGTAACCTTTAGCGGCTCAGTAAAAAAACTCAATTCAGAATTTGACAAAAGAAAAAGAAAACAGTTTCAACCTTTAGGAAAGAATTTGGGGGATCTCACAAATCAACCCCCTAAATAGCAATTGTTGGAAGATAATTCATAATGTATATCTCTTCCTTAACTACTTGTTCCCTCTAATTTGGTAATTAATTTCTTAATTACAAAACACAAGCTTAACCGCTGTAGACCAAATTTTATAAACCTGAAGAGCTAATGCCACTATTTCCTTACTAGTTCTTTTGCTTCCAACGCTTACTTCATGCTCAACTCTGATAGAGAGATCGCTAGAATTGTTGGAATTGGAAGAAGAGCTTCGGCAAACTCCTGGCAAGTCCGCCATTGCCATCGTTAACTTTGGCAAGTGGTATTGACGGTGCTGAATTATGATGATTAGATAGTACGTAACAGAGACTACATTATAATGAAATTAAACTGCAAATTATCTTATAAAATTTTAGAAGGCATAAGCATAAATCTTAAAGAGTGGAACATGCAAAACTTCTAATGGTCAAGCATTACAAACACGCACTAATCAAAATCAATTTCATTGGTTAAGAATTGTTAAGGCAAGGTTTTGATTTATTTTGTAATATGTGAATCATTTATCATTTAAAATAAGCCTTTGGCATGTTAATAGTTTTCACATATTCCAGTCCGTACCTAGTTCTGCATACCTTATCACATGTTGGCTAAATGGCGGTTGTACACTTTTGAGGAAGAATGTCCATATAGATCTGGCCTTAATATTCTAGATAGGAAATTACAATCATATAAGCCCAGGTAGTCGGCCCACGTTGGTCTTTAAATTGAATATCCTTTTTCATTCCCTCAAGACATGGTAATTGAGTAAAAAGGTACTTTTATTAATACAGATGACAAAAAGGATAAATGGGACAAAACTTCTTGTAAAAGGACAAAGTGGCTTGTTGTCTTGTACTTGGTGTCTACTATATTTAGAGGACTACTGGGCGAAAGGTTTGTCTACTTCTCAAATAATCTGAAGTTTTTCCTTATGCTCAATCTCTCTCATATTCCAACAAAAGGATGAAGAAAGATGGAGAACGGTGATTATATTGGAAGACGGGAGAAGAAGGAGGAGGAAAAGGCCAACTTGGCTTCTGTGGTTTTGAGCCTCCACTGTGGTTACCGATGACCCAGCAACCCTCGTCGTCTTTGGGTGAGCTCCAATTTTCATTTACAGCTTAAACTCTCTTTGCAAGTGCTTTTTAAACTTTCCCCTCTTGGTAATTTTATACATGCATCTTAGGACCCCTATCTGACAATGGTGAATGCGTGTGTCAAAAGTGGCAATTTTGGCTAGAAAGATGCGTTTGATGAAATGCTTGGAAGAGATTGTAAACTTAGGCCGGTTTTCCTTCTTAAATAATATTCAAGCATGTTTAGTTTCTTGCATTAAACCTCTTAACTCTATTGTTGGCCCAAGGTTGCTAGCCAAATACTTTGATGATAACAAAATTTAACCCAAATTTTTGTAAAAGTCCATCTTCTACAAGTAGTCCAATGAGTTGTATGTCAACCCATATGCGTTTTAACTTTAATGATAAAAACCATACTAACTTGCATATGTTTAGCTGAGATAATGTGATAAACAACAAATTACTTAATGGGTAAAAGATAAAAGAATTATGGTCTTTATGTAAACTAACTACATGGAAAAAAGCTTTAGTTGTGACTGTCTCTAACCTTTACATGGAATCAAACTATCTTTTTAACCCATGTTTCGAGCTCCATGTTAGCATTAATTTTGAGTTGATTGGACGAACTACATGGAAGGACTTCTAAAATCTGCATTACTGAAAGTTTTGAATATTAGAAATAAATTGAGAATGCACCAATGAAGTGAAGATGAACATTGAAGATTAAAATTATCTCTAACAGCAAGTCATTACAAGAAGCCTATATATATATATATATATACAGAGCAATGTCAAATGAACATGAAGAGTAACAAGAGTAGTGAACTTGAAATAAACACGAGATTCATTATTAAAAAGTCGTTGCTTAGTGTAAGGTATATTAGCTTATAAGAAGCAATTCTATCTTGTGCTTGAAAGTCTTGTAAAAGAGAAAGAGTTTGTTTAGAAACTCAAAATATTGAGTGACAAAATTAAAGGTTAGTTGCAAAAAACCCTTGTGAGAAAGTGCTATGCTATGATAAGTGTTGGTGGTAAAAATCATGTTTCTGTAAGTATATTGTTCATTAGTGGAAAAATTCTATAAGTGTTTTAAGAAGACTAGATGTAGGTCAAAGAAGACCGAACTAAGGTAAATTTTTGTATGTCTTATTATCTTACGTCTATTTTTCAAATTTGTTGTGCTTGCCTCCTCCATTGTAAGAGGACCTTGTTTTAATTTCACACTTGCTCAAGTTATTGATTACATTCATAGCATTTAACAATTTCTTCTCCTCACATTGCATCTAATCATTGTCAAAATAATAAAACCACTAATATATTATTTGATTTCAACTGTTCTGTACATTTGTCCTCTACTTTCAATATATTAAAATAAAGGACCATTGATCCTTCACTTTTAAGAAAGTGTTAAAATTATTATTTTTGCACTATACACCTCTTCCCGTCTTCTAAGTGTGTTTATCATCTATTGACTATTATTATGTTATTTGTCTATAAATTAAGAATATACAAAATGTGTTAAACCCTAAAATTAGAATTTGATTATTATTACATAATATGAGAGTAATCTTGTTCTTATATGTCTACAAACTCAACAGTTCATATATTTGAATAAATCAATCATCTAAAATAAATTCAAATCTTTCTTTTAAATAATTTTCTAGAAATTATAGTAGCAACCCCCCTAAAAATTAGACCTACCGAATTGTACAATCACACAAGTCATCATATCTTATATACATCAATTAATATAACTCCACTTTCACTTACAACATCTAATCAATATATGCAAAAAACCAAAACCAATTACAACTCCTTGCTTGTGATTTTATGAAGCTGCATTAGATTACAAATCATCCAAACTACATTTTTTTGAGAAAACATTGCCCATAGACAAATGTGAGACATGCCAACATAATGCTAACCCTCCTACTTATAAGATTGGATCATGATTAATGCTATTATATGAAACTTGTAAAATGCTAAAGGAGTGAGTTTTGACACTTAGTAAGCAAATAATACAAACTATGGTAAGGAAGGAACAAACTAGGAACGAGTATTTCAATGATAATAAATGAATGAATGAATGAATGAATGAATGAATAATAATAATAATAATAATAATAATAATAATAATAATAAGGAATAAAGTATCATATAGACATTGGAAAAATGTCAAGATTCCAAGAACAAATTAATTTAATATCAATAGAACTAACATAAAATAGAATAAGTGAGTTGCAATAAATATATTACTAAGTTTTTTTTCCAGTGATTTTCTATTTTTTCAAAATTGTTTCTTTATCCACATTAGCAATCTATCACCCAAACTTAAAGTTAATAAAATGTAGTAAACTGCTAAAGAATATCAAGGAAACACTCAATTTCAAATTTTTTGAACCAAAAAAATAATTACCCTCTAGATTTGTACTAGCCAAAAAAAGTAGATTCACAAGAAAGATTTAAACGTTGATTACCACGTTTCCAAATAATGAAAACATCACAAATTGACAAGAGAAAATAATGCAAGACCCAATAGAATATGGTAAAGTAACAATAGCACATAGTTGTTAGCTCAAAGTTTACTAAGCCAGATAATTTTACTTGGCCCATAACTTTGATAATAACAAAGCAAATATTTTGATATATGAAAAAATACAACTAAAACTTAGCTCATTAAAATTGCCACATTAAAATTTCTATCTTTTAATTAGTCTGAAATTCATTAATGAACTAATCGATAAATCTCTACTACCTTTGACTTTTGGACAATACATATGAAACAAGCTATATTTATGCCAACTTTATTATCTCCCTCCTACAACTAATTTCTTTTTTTGGTATAAAAAAAGATATGCTATTTGTCTAACCAATAAAGCATTAAAGAACATTAATAAATATGAGACAAACACTCCGCACAATATGGTGCCATTAAGAAAGAAAAGATAAACACTGAAGCTTTAGCTAAAAAATTTATAAGCTTAACGCTCCATTCAATGAAAAAAAAAAAGACACCATTAGTAATGGTTATAAGTTGGTGAAGAGGTATAAATGTGTTAAAAATTGAAAAAGTAAATCATGAAAAAAAATTATCAAAAAACATTTAAGTATTCAATAACATTTACTTCCCTTAAAATATTATGAGCCTTTGGTCTATCAACTTTCAAAAAAGTATTTATTGAGTGTTTTTATAATCCCTTATTGGGTTGTAAATCTTTTCTCGTTAACCTTTTGTTGTAACCCTTTGGTGTGAGAGTAAATTTAAGTAAAATCATGTATGAAAGTGAGTTAAAGGTAAACTTGTGCAAAACCTTATGTAAGTAAGTTGAGGGTGAGCTTATAAAAGTTTTTAAGCAAGTTGAGTCAAGGTCAAACTGTAGTATAACTTGTTTTTCTTGAGTGAAGGAAATTCCTTAATAGTTAAGGGGATTAGACATAGGTTAAAGAGACTGAATTAGGATAAATTATTGTGTGCTATCTCTCTCTCCTTAATTATTTATTTATGCAGTTCTTTTAAGCTAATTTAATTTGCAACGTACACTCAACTCGTATTGACTACATTATTCCTCACATAATGTTATCATTATTAAGGAATGGTCTATTTAAGCTTTACTCAATTCAATTTGTAGTCTCCTCAATCTAACATTAACTTTAGTTTGCAATTATTTTTAATTTTTTGCATTATACATCTGTTCACTCCCCTCTCTAAATGTGTTTATCAATAGGAGACATACTAATGCAGAAAATAAATTCAGTTTCCATAGTAAATACATAAAAAAGGAAAAAGAAATTGTAAATTAAGTTATTGTATATCAAATACAAGAGAGCAAAAAAATCTTCATATATAGCATTTCAATTATTACACTTCCTATAAAATAATATGATGAAAAGTTTATATAAATATATTTTTTTAAGTATATGTATTGTCCTTGCAGACTAAATTTTTTAGATCTAACTGTAACACTACCTCATCTTTTGTAAGCAAACAACAACATCTTAAAGCATATGTAATTTGTAACTAATAGAGAAAATAAAGTATTGGCATATTCTCAAAATATTAGAGAAAATGACAAAAAAGAAATATAGAAAATAAAAAACCAATAAACTTACCATAAGGGAATCATAGCTAGAAAGTAAAAAAGGCATATCCTAGCATAAGCACTGGGGGCTCTCTAATGTTGTTTATCACTTTAGGAGTAATGCAACTAATTTCTTATCTCCATATTGGAACTCAATGTCTAATATATAAATGAAACTAACTATTGAACCTTCAACTAGTATCATAAGCTTTTAGGATTAATGATTTCATATTTCAAGCACTTGATAAGGCACATTCTAATTATATTAGCTAATTTGCAAACTTGAATTCATTCTAACACATGCATCAGATCATATCACTTTAGACTTGAAAACCACATAGACTTTGACATTTTCCTACTTCTTGTGGTAAGTAGAAAATGAAATATAGAAAATGCAGTAGATACCTACTACCTAAATCTTTTCATGAACCAATTAGTTAGTCAAGTAGTGGATAATAAACTTACGTGATGGGATTCCATATATTGCTTCATCACTTATTTTTATCATCTGCTAGTAGCAAAGCCCTACACATCCTATGCAAAGATATATACTTAAAACCAAAACAAGCCATGAAATAGAAGGACATAAAACTAGTATAATGGTAACTTGCAACTTATATTTTCGATTAATATTGGGCAAAATAGAGCAGAGCAATTAATATAGCCTTTTAATTTATTATGAGGCTATAAAACTTCTCAAGTATTAAAATGATTTGTTAAAAGCATCTACAAATTAGCAAGTTATTTCTATCAAAAGTTTAGCAATAATTGAACAAATGTGAGTGATGATTTTGTGGCCAATTCTTTCATGGTAGTTCAAGTTGCTTTAAAAGGGGACTCCGAAGCAGCTGAAATATTTATCCATGCTTCATAGATTATGAAATTTTGATATGCTTATTGATGGAATAAGATGATTACTTAATGTTATCAAACAAAATTGCCACCTCAAAAGCCAACAGGGGTAAAAAGACTATCTTTAACTTTCCCATTGCAACATTTTAATGAAAAAAAATGAAGAAGTTCAGTAAAAACCACAAAATTCAAGTCTAGCATTTGTCAAAGTTGAAAAAGAAGAGGGAGAGGAGAGCAATTTAGTCAATGGAAAAGGTCATATACACCAAGTTGCTAAGGATATTAGATAAAGTTGTTTGGATAAGGGAAAGCAAAAAAAAGTACAAACTTGTCAAATTAAAAAGATGACATTTATCATACGATTTTTTAAGTCAGATTGTCAAACCACTACAATTTTCTACATTTGGCAACAACTATCCAAAGCCACCAATAAAACACCTTTTGCTAATTTTTTTAAAATACTTTTTAGTGGCAATTGTAATCACCTTGAAAGTTTATCTGTGGTGATAAAATTTCAATATTGTCACAAAAAGTTTACCTTCAATGGTGACTTTTGAAAGTCATCTTTGATAGTCTCCTCACAAAATTTATTTAGCATGTAGAATATTATAGATTATGATAACAACTTTTAATAGCACTTTTTAAGAACCATTACTAAAAGTCTAAATTTCAATGATGACTTCAAAGGCCACCACTAAAAGTTAGACTTTCATTTTATAGTTGCTACTAAAAAGTCTTATTTCTTGCAGTCTTAGATATGATCGATGGATTCTGGCTCTAGTTATTCCATCTATCAATTTGATCTAAGCTTTAACTTAGTATACTAGTTGAAGTCACTTTCCTTGATAAAGTGCACAAATTGCTTCACCTTGTGACTTCCTTAAGTCTTAGCATTGTTGTAAATTTTAACAAAGTGTGCAAATTGTTGTCTAATTTTCTTGACTAAATTATACCAATTTTTTTTTAGTTTTGTTAAAATTAGACAAGTTTGTCACACTGGAAAATGCGACTACATAGCGCCTTAAAAAGAAGAATTCTCAAACAAAAGAAATTTCAATTTTCAAAGAAAGCGAAAACCGAAATCAAAATTAAAAGTAGTAGGAGTCGCCATCAAAATTTTAATTTTTAAAAAGCAAAATTTTGGAAAAGCCTTTTGATTTGTAAAAATGGGTCTACGAACTAGATAATGGATTCGGGAATCGATTGTGAGTGAGAAAGGTATTAGGCATCCCACTATACCCATTCCTTAAACAGATATCCTAAATTAATTATGTAAAAATTAATATGACCTCTATTCTATTTTAATTCTCCATAACAAATCACATGCAAAATAGGAAAGAAAGAATTTAATAAAACTAAAAGCAAAATAAAAGGAAAGAAATTAAGAAAATAAAATTAAAAGAAAATTTTTATTTAAAAAGGGTAGATTTGACCTAGGATAAGAATCTAGAGTCTATGTATCTTTCAAAAGGAATCAAAATTCACGTAGTTCGAACTTCAAAACTGTATTTAGGCGATGGATGTTTTGTTTTTGTTTTTGTTGTTTTTGTTTTTCATTTTGTTTGATTTTTTTTATTTTTTTTTCTCTTTTTTCATAATTTTTTTTTGTTTCTTCATTTTTCTCTTTCTATATCTTTTTTGTTTTGTTTTGTTTTGTGTTTTTATTGTTTTTATTTTTGTTGTTTTTGTGTTTTCTTATGACTTTAATGATTTTTTTATGAAAATTAAAAAAGGATTTTTCTCTTTTCTTTTTTTCTTTTTGCATTTTACAAATTTTTTATTTGATTTGATTTTAAATTTTGACTTTCTTAATTTTCCTTGTATTTTTATTTTTATTTTTGGTTTTGATTTATATTTTTTAAATATTTTATTTATTTTATTTATTTATTTTCATTTTTTTTGACTTTTTAATTAATTTTGTTGCTTTTGATTTTTTTTAATTTCCTTATTATTTTTTTTGGGTTTTTCATTTATTCATTTTTGTTTAAGTAAAAGGACTTCTCTATCTTTTGGTTATTTGTTTAACTTTAAAATGACATTTGCATTTAAGTATAAGGGTTATTTTTCTCTTTTCAGTTTTTTTATTTTTAATTCATTTTTCTTTAGAATTGATGTTTGATTTTTCTTTCTCTTTTTTCGTTTTTTCTTAGTTTGATTAGATTTTGATTCTTGATCCTTATAATTGATTTTTTTTTGTTTTGATGTTTTTGTTTGAAAAATATTTTTTGTTAGATTTTGGTATTTTTAGTTTTGATTGATTTTTTTAAAATTTTATTTCCTTTTCTTTTTATATTTTTGTTTTATTTAAAGAAAACTTTTTATTTTTATGAGATATATTTTTATTAGGAGAAACCTTCATAAGTCTAAAAAAATTCACTTATTTTCCTTGCCTTCTCCCCTTTTTCTTGTTTTTATTTTTGTTTGTCTGTTATTTTTCTTTCTTATTGTATTTTTTATATATTTTTATTATTTCTTTTTTATCTTTTTCCAAAAGGCATACTTCAACAAGGATAATTAATTTTGAAAATCTAATTCCTTTATTTTTTAGAGAGGAATCTTAAACCTTTTTTGTAAATTAATAATCAAGTGTTGAAAAAGATTTCTTTGGTTTCTTTTTTGGGTTTTTTTAAAAACTTACTTTATTTTGTCTAAAATATATATTTTTTCTAAGGAACATTGTTTGGTTTTTTTGAACCTTTTTTTTTTTTGGAATCATATTTCAATAGTTTTTTTTAGCATATTTTCCTTTTTCCCTTAATTTTTGAAAACAAAATTAATTTTGTAAGGTGATTGGAACCCAAGACTTGCAAATATATACCAAAAAAATCAATGAGTACCAATAAGACTTTATTGCTACACATGGTACTTTGATTAATCCTATATGTTGAGGAGATATAAAATCTCACACGACTATTCTAAAAAAAGAAGAAAATGAAATATATGAAAAATAACATTGTTTGCAAGTGTAAGACATTTGTGTTAGTGTGTGTTCTTGTGGTCAACAAACCAATATCATAATTCTAGAAAATATTTACAAAGATGATAAAAATAGAAATATGGAAGGATTAAACCACAATCAATTTGTTTGTCTTTGCATTCCTCCATTTTCTTAACGCACTCATTGATGACCCATATGATATCTCTTCCAACCATCTCCTTGGACAGCTCCTTGCTCTATTGTTTTCATAAGATCACGAGCTTCCAGGTCATGGGCCTCGCACAGAGCATAAGTTAAAAGCACAGTAGCTTAGTTTTTGTGAACCAAGAACAACCCAGGCCCCAATTTCAGGGCAGAAACAATGTGGGTTAATGTTACATTGTGAAATTTCCTTTAGACCAAATTTTAAATACAAATAACCCATCAAACTTTGAACATTCCTCATATTTGATCCCCTAGTGCAAATGAATTACAGAACCTTCGCTGAACACACTTGCATCAAACAGAGAAAGTATGTCCTCAAAAGTAGTTTGCACCACATGAACGGGGTCAAATGACATAATTGAAATAGAACCTTTAACATCTATAAATTCATGGTTCCAAACATCAGGCTCAAAACAGAATCTTAAGGAAGCATGCCAAAACTTTCCAAATTGAATATAGAGACAGCTTTAAACACAAACTCATGACCATAGCATTACAAATGGAATTCCATCCAAGAATTCCAACAATCCCAATCAAAGAAGAAATCTCTACAAAATGAATTTGCATTTAAAAGCCAGAATCAAATCAAAAGCACAATTGAAATTGAAATTGAAATTTGAAATCTAGAGATCATGGAATTGAAACACGCTGATGACTTCAAATTTCGAAGGAGAAGAGAAAAGAGAAATGAGTGATGAAACCTTTAGGAAATAATAAAGAAACATAGATAAGCCTAATGTATGAAGCCTAGTACATATACGATTTTACAATTACTAGTACTCACAATCAATACTTGCACAGAAGGCCAAGAATCAGAATACAGGATTTCAAACAAGTATGAACTGCAAAAATTCTTGTTCCTTATCTCACTTTACCTATCAGTAATGACATCCAAACAAAAATAGAAGAAATATGCAAAGGTAAAACAAAACTAAACAACCCCTGAACTGAGATAAACTAAAATATGTATAAGAAAAGATATTCCAATTCCAGCAAAATTAAGACTAAACCATCCGCAGCATATCAAATGAAAGGATATGCCTACAAAATTTTGTAACCATATCATATCTTGATGATTTTCGCAAACCAGAATGAAGTTTAGACATGTAACCAACAGAGTGAATCTACCAGTGGCATGTTTCCTTAAGTAAAACTGAATCAGGAATGTGTAACCAACCTATAGTCTTATCAACATGAAGTTAACTAAGGAGAAGTTAACACATAGCATTTCTAAGCCTATTAATCATCACATAAGAATAAAGACAGAAGAAAACACTGAACCAAGAACCAACAAAGAATCACCCCTTTTTTTTTAGCTTATAGAGTCCCAATTTCAGAAATAGGGAGAAACTATCAGAATGTAAAATGGGTCTACCTTCAATGTCAATTGAGTATAATGGAGAAGGCTCCCTCACGATGATCCCTTGCTCTTCAGACAACTCGCATCACCGTTCAATTCTTCTTAATTTCTCTCCTGTAGGTCCCTCTCTGTTTTTTGTATTTATCGTGCCTCTTCTGCCTCTCTTTTGCTTCAGCCTTTCTCGTTTCTCGACCTCCCATCTTTCTTCTCCTGAAAAACCCTTTTCTTTCAATCTCCCTTTTCTCAAAAGCCATAATCTCACCTCTGTTCTCTTAATTTCTTAGCCTCGAGTCCCTTCTCTCTTGCTCTCAGCTTCTTAATTCACAGAACCATCAAATTTTCCCTGTCATTTCTGATTTTTCCCCTGTCTCCTTTCTCTGCCCCTTCTCCTTTCAATCTCCCTTCTTCCCTACATCTCTCATTCACTCTCCGTCCTTCTTTCTCTACTCGAATCCCTCCTTCCTCTAATTTTTGGCCTCCTCTCAATCTCTCCTCTTGAAGCCAATTAGAGCCTCCTCTTCCCCCCTAGTTCTCTCTCGCACCCTTCTCTAAAACCTAAAAGTTCCTTCTTTCCCTTCTTTTGTGATTTGAATCCAGTGCTCTCTACCTTTTTTTTTTTTTTTTCTGTGTATGTTGCGTCTCTCCCCGGAAGCAGATCCTTAACAGTTTAACGCGGGAACTGCGCAGCAAAGTCAACAATGCTCAGCCGTCCGATCGATCCTGTGAGCCATAATGCACCACGCGTCATCCCTTCTGTTTGCTGAAACACAAGCCGTAATGCACCGTTTTGATTAGTTTAAATGTTGCATTTTGAATTCAAGTGTAACACCCCAAAATTAATTAAGGTATTAATCATGGATTTAGATTAATTAGGGATAATTAATACAGGATAAGTGGGCAAGGTTAGAGAATGGTAATTTTGAGAAATAAATTAATAATATGAGTTGAGAATTAATTGGGATAGAAACTATATCTAGGCCCAAATTAATGTAGGGGGATCATGAGAAGGGGCTTATAAAAGCCCAATGATTCTAGATGCAAGCCCAACTCCTTATCATGAGACTTGGGCCGAGAGGGATCCCCTAGCAATAGCCCAATTTGACCTAGTGAAATAAAGGGCCCATACCCAATTTACATGAGCTCTTCTAGCGGGCCCAACACACATTATGCAGACCCAAGTTGGATTGACTCTTGGAAGTTAGCCTAACCCAATCAAATTTCTGTAGCCCAATTCATGAAACAAAGCCCAACAAGTGCAAAAATCTGAACCTACAAGGAATTGGGCCATTGGGTCAGCATACCTCACTTAAACTGAAATTGTTCTGCAGCCCACTTCACCAAACGAAAGCCCAATAAGCACATATCTGAACCTAAGTGGATTTTGGGCTTTAGGGTTGACCCAAACTCATCTAAAACCCTAACCCTTCAGCCTCTCCTTCATTTTGCTGAAACTCAAGGAAGAAAATTCGGAGGTTTGAGGGAGGCTAGGGTTCCACCAACATGGAGGCTCCATTTCTCACTCCTAGAGGATGATTTAGCCAAGGTAGGTTATATATAACTTGACCCTCTCATCCTCCTCTTCATTTTGGTCCGATTAATTTCTGGGTTTAAGTATTTTCATCTTCATCTCAAATCTGAAATTTGGTGTTGGGTGATTCCTTGCAAGATTTTCGGACTTGGAGGTTAGAGGGAGGATTAGGTAAGCTTTTCCTTTCTATTTGGTGTATTACTTTGCTGGAAAATGCCCCTAAGGATGGATTATCCTAATGGGTTCTTCTATTGTGTGAGATTACAAGGAAATAATGGTGGAAAACTGAACTTTCTGGGCTTGATGGTTGAAATGCGAATTTTGGTGCTTCCATGGTGGATTTTCGGAGGTGAGGCTATTAGTGTTGTTAAGTGAGTATTTCCTTCCCATTGTGATGCATTTTCTGTTAGTTTGAGACCCCTGTAATTAACCTATGACATGGGATTTGGTTTAATGTGGAGTTACCCAGAAATTAGAGTAAACTATAGCAATTTCTGGTGTGGGAAAGTTGGAGTCCGAAATTAAATCCCTTAGTAATTAGGTAAGTAACCTCTAGTCGTCATTAGTAGTTCAGCTCTTTGGATATTTGATTATGACTAGAAATGGTGATAATTATGCTTCTTATAGGCTTGGTGTGCACTTGGATCATTATGGTAGCTAGGGCAAGAGTAATTGGCTTCAATGAGGTAACTGGGTTATTTTCCTAATTCCATGTATATGCTCATGTTAATCTGCTATTTGTCACACATGCTTGATTTTGAAATGTTAAATGACTGGTTGACTACTTGATTGATATTGTGTTTGGACCTTGTGAGTCCATAGTGGAGCTGTGGTGCGGCTGCCACCCGTGCATGTGCCACGATCGGGCACCGGGTATGATCAACCCCAGATGCACTGAGCCCTGGTGTGCTCAATGGGGAGTAGGTGCCGTGGACGGGCCTCTCCCAGTGTTAATGGCCTTTAACATGTTGTGTATGATTGCTGGTATGGGACAGTAGTCAATAGTGGTTCAACTAGTTCATTTGCCAATTGAATTGATAATTCTGATATTGATGACATGAGATTGTCTTGGATTGATTGACTTGTACATATATATGGAAATTACCTGTTGTTACTGAGATTGTATATCTCACCCCGTTGTGGGCTAACATTTTCAGGGACCGGACCTCTTAGTGCCGAGGAAGAAATTAATGGAAGACCATTAAATGGTTTGGTAATGCATAGGTTTAGGAGCTTTGACAAAAATGTATTGTAATTAAATTGTTAGTTTTGTATCATTGCTGCATTGCATCATGAGTTGCCAAGTGTAGGGATTGTATGTGTAATTCGATTATCATGGAATTGAACCTTATGATTGTAATTGGCTAATAATGGAAAGTGTATCGAATGTTAAATATCAACGGTGAATGATTGGTGTTGTTATTATGTCATAAACTCGCTAATAGAGGGTGATTAGAGAACGGAAATGGGCATGTAAGTTTTGAATTGGTAATGAAAGAATAGCTAAGTAAATAAGGTAGTTAAATGCCATTAGAGCCATGTAAAATGAGGGGAAGTGATCTTAGGGTGTCCCTAAGGAGAGAAATAGAGTGTAGGGGGCGAAACATAGGGAAAACAGCTACAGAAGGGATTCACGCCGCGGCCAAGAAGGTTTCGCCGCGGCCTAGGGAGTGACAGTGGCGAGGGACGCCGCGGCTTGATAAATCTCGCCGCGGCGCGGAGTGAAAATAATCGCCCAGGGGGTGACAGAACGTAACCTCGCCGCGGCGCAAGAAGTCTCGCCGCGGCGCGAGTCGAGAAAATTAATTTGGGAGGTTACAGTAGCAAAACTCGCCGCGGCGCCACATAGGCTGGCCGCGGCGCAGGTCCAACTCGCCGCGGCTATCGCCGCGGCGAAAGTCAGGAAAATTTCAGAGAATAACTGGGCCGCGGCGCAAGAGTTCCAGGCCGCGGCGGAGGGCTAAAAACTCAGTTTTTGACCTAGACACCCGGATTTCTTGAATGCTAATGCTAAGGAATGATATAGGAACACTCGTGGGAGGTTTTTGGGTGTTGAAAATGATAAAGGGATGAATTACAAATGCTTGTATACATGTCCCTGTTTATAGTTGATTAGTTGATGACCCTAACAACATCAAGGTTCAAATTTCTCTATATTTCCGCAAAGTAATTTACTGTAGCAACCCCGAACCTTGATCATTAATTATTAATCACATACTTAACTCTAATTATGATAATTAGAAGTTAGGGTCGTCACATCAAGAACCCAGCCCCTTGTCTCTTTATGAATAGTAGCATTGAAGCTTTCTTTGATCTCCTCAAGAAGAAGCAATTTTGTGTTCTGCAACAATTTGCCATGAGGCTTAACCTGGCAATGTTGTACCTTTATGCTGTTCAAATACTCTGGATCTAAGTAACTTTTGATGGATTGAAACTAAAATAGAAAGTTCCCTTCTTCAAAATCAGTTACCAAAAAACCAAAGGATATGATAGTTCAAAGGTGCAACTTGCCTTTTGCATCATAGGAGACTCATATTTCAATCCACATCAAGCTCATGAGACATCCTTGTTACTCCATGAAACAATTAAGGAAAAAGGCTTTTATACATGCTGGTTGGGTAAGATAAAAATGTATCTTTCAGTACATCAAGAAAAAAAAATCTGAGAGAAGAATTGCATTCTTCAAACCAGAGTTATAGGAGTGCCATGCATCAAAACCATTAAGAAGCTCTATAGCTCTATAAATGTGTGGTTCTTCACAGAAGTTACAGGGCACAGAATACTGCTATGTCATGCATTTCCAAACTAGCATCCTTATTTTATTTTCAGACATGCCTTAGGAATGCAAGGTCAAAAAGCATAATCAGACCTAAGCAAGAGTGAAAGACAACCAAAAGAATATTCAACATTTTAGAGAAGACAACCACAACAAACATTCAGTTACAATATACAACTTCCACTTTTTATAACTTTGCTCAACCCATTTACAATGTTTATTTAGCAACAAAAATTAGACAATATTATGTTAGGCCAAGTACACAATACTTCATACCACTTGCTCTTAAGTTGCACTTGCATTTGGTATGGAAAAGTGAAACAAAGTCATCTATATCTATTATTTTCATCAGTGTACAAATGAACTTATGACCCCATGGCATTATAAATTCCACTTCTACCATTAAGTATTCACCCCAACCAGCAACGAGACCTAGTGAGTTACAACTATATGTCTAAACTTCTATTTTATAAGAGCAGCTTCGACTGACGAACAAGCAGATCAATTCACCCTCTCATTCTCCCTCTTCTCAAAATGAAATCGTTCATACTTGTCGCCCCTATTGAAGTAAGGAGAAAGTAACGACGAGACAGAAGAAATGTGTGCAGTTTTTTAGATGAATCAACTTCCTTGATGAAGATGTTCACGAATAGACGGGGGGCTGGGTTCTTAAATTCAGAACGCAGCGTTTAAACTAATCAAAATGATGCATTTCGGCCTATGTTTCAGCAAACAGAAGGGATGATGCATGGCGCATTATGGCTCGCAGGATCGATCAGACGGCTGAGCATTGTTGACTTCGCTGCGCAGTTCTTGCATTAAATTGTCGAGGATCTGCTTCCTCTCTCCCTTGTTTCGTCTGTGTATGCTGCCCCCTATGTCAGAATGCCGTAGGGCTTTTGTCTTGATCCTCCTCTAGCATTTTTTTTAGTTTTACTTTAATAATGGTTTTTTTGTACTGGGTATCCACTTATTTTTGGGCACTGTATGATATGGGTTGAAAAATATGGGTTGAGCTAGTGGGCTTTATTGTGTTGGATAGTGGAGTTAAAAATAAGGTTAATAAGGGCATGTTTAATTTGTTTTTATTTTAATGTTTTTAAAATAGATATTTTTTAGTATAAATTTTGAGAATAAAAAAATTAAAAAGTTTATTTTAATCGTTATTCTTTTTTTTTTTCCTGATTTTGCAAAACAAAAGTTACAAAACACTTAAAAAATGTTCTAATTTTTTTGTTTTCGAAAATAAAATTTTGTTTTTTTCTTTTACAAAACATTTCATTAGAAACATATTATCAAACAAGTTTTTTTTCACATTTTTTTTGTTTTTAAAAATAAAAAATTATTCTGAAAATAAGAAACCAAATAGGCTCTAAGCTTTTCTTTTTCTATTTTTTTTTGTTTTTATCTTTTATTTTCCTTAAATTTCTTTTCTTTTTTTGTTATTATTATTATTATTATTATTATTATTATTATCATTATTATCTTTTTAATCTTTTTTTAATTAATTTTTCCTTTCATCGCTTTTCTTCTCTTTTCTTTTTTACAAAATTTTCTTCTTTTTTTTTGTTCTTGTTTTTTCTTTTCTAGGTTTTCTTTTTGTTTAGTTTTTGTGTGTGTGTAATTCCCCTTCTTTTTCTTCTTTTTTTTTTTTTGTTTTTGAAAATTTTTAGGTTTTGATTCTTTGATATTTTTTCTTTGGAAAATGTGACTTTTGATTTTTTTTTCATAATAATTTTTTTTATTTTTTATTTTCTCATTTTTTGAAAAATATAACTTTTGATTCTTTCATTTTTTTTTATTCTCTTAATTTTTTTATTTTTTTTTTTTGTCACTGATTTTTTTGTTAGTGTAATTTTATTATTATTTTGAAATATGTCCTAACAAAATACGGTATTCACAAATTTTTTCTCTATTTTCAAAATATATACTTTAGTTTAATTTTAATTTTTTTTACTAAGCACCATTCCTTAATTAACATAAATATACTAATATATAATACATCCAAATATGCACAAATAAAAATAAAAACAATAAATTTTATTTTTAAATATACAAAAACCAAAAAAAAAATTGTTTTCGTTAAATTTAACCCAAAACAAATATGTATTTAAATTAATGAAGAGTATTTTAGTTAAAAAAATTAAAATTGAATCAAAGTATAGCACAACTTTTTATTTCAAATGAGGTTTGTGTATGTTTTTGAAAATAAATTATAAGTCTGTATAATTTCTATAATTTCCTTAATTTTCTTTGTCATGGGATTGTGACGTATGAAAATTTTTTTATTGGTTATTTAAACATTCATGTCGATCATATTTTTATCAAATAAAATTTTATTATTTTCTTCAAGATCATAAATTTTAATTGGCTGAACTTCATTTAGTTTAATATGATTTATACTACAGTTTCAATGAAAAGTTTAGATAATTTATCTTATTCTTTTAGTTGTACCGAATTTACACTTTGTGAAAGCCTAGTTCTGGATATACGGTCTTTCTCTATCTTTTGAGCTGTGAATGAAATTATTGCAACATTTAGTGCCCCTTTGAGTTCGTTGTATAGGGGAGCGGGTTCCTCTACAAATTGTGAGTAATATTTATTTGCTTTTATAATTATTACTTACTAGTATTTATTTTTTATTTTTTTAAAAAATAAAGATATAAATTTTTTTTATCTTACTTATTTATCTTTTATATATTTTTTTCTTTTTAATCAACCAACCAAATAAGTGTTTTCATTTTTCTTGTGTGAGAAGCAATTCCATTATTATAATAATATATCCTAATTAGTGCTCACTTTTTTGTGTGGGAATATATCCTATAATATATCCTGATTAACCTGGGAATCAATTTCCACCTTTTTTTTTTTTGTGTGTGGGAATCAATTCCAATATTATGGCAATATATCCTAGTTTATGCCCACTTTCTTGTGTAGGAATATATCCTGATTAAACTGGAATCAATTTCCACTTTCTTTTGTGGGAATTTCTTTGCCAGTGAAAGCTTGCCAACTCTTTCCCACAAATATATGATCTGATTGCACATATCTTATTTGGCATTGTTCTTGGATCCTACGTCAATTTATTTCTATTGCTGAGTTTAGCACTGCGTTTTCTCTAATCTCTTCTGCAATTTTTTCCTTTCGTCGGGGACTGTTTACAAATACGGTATTATAAGAGTGTAATATAATATTTGATAATTTAAAATGCATTGTTATAGAATATTTTGTTCGAACAGAATGTAAGTAATCATCATATATATATATATAAAAGAAGTTTTGGATTACTGTTTATTTACTACTCATTTACTGTTTTTTAACTATTTCATAACGTGACTTTTTCTTTTTCTTTTTTCTTTTTTCCATTTTGCTATTTATGCAGGGTCCACAAGTTTTTTTATTTTTATTTTTATTTTTCTCAGGGCCCTACAATCAAACAATTTGGCGCCTTCATTTAAAGATGTCTTTTTCTATCAGTACAATCGAGCAATTTATGAAATATTTTGTAAAAAGATATTTAAAGGGCAGAGAAAATTAATCAAACTCTAGACTTACTCATAAATCCTGAGATTCTTTTTCTAATAATTGTCCTTGAATCTCTAAATTGAAGTTTGTTGCCATTCATGACATATAAAAACAATAAAACAATTTGGCGCCTTCGTTTAAAGATGTCTTGATGTAATACTCTTCGGCAATAAACTTTCTTGATTTTTTTTTGTTTGGGGGGGGGAGGATGATTTAAAATAAAGAAAAGCTAGCATGTTGGAATTAGTGATTCAACGTAAGTGGCGACTTTATTTTTTCTCTCGTTATTTAAAATAAAATATAAAGTAGATTATTAAATTAAAGAAAAGCACTATTTTTTTCTTAGTTCGGTTGTAATTACTGTAACCAATAATTGCGATTGTTATAATCAAACTTTATATATGATGCCATTAAGGAATTAAGTATATTAGTACACATTAGTAATGACTACCCATTGTGCTGGTAATGTCTCTTGAAATGTATTGATAATATTTCATTGATGTTTCGAAAACAAACTACTAATAGTAGCCATCATGAGCACCTTGAACAACAATGCATTGTTGATCATTAATGATTAGTTACCATCACATTAGGAGAGTTATCAGGGAATCAAACACACTAGTAGACATTGATACTGCCTGGTTATTGTGTTGGTAACGTCTCATAAAGGTTTTGAAAAACAAAATAACTATTGTGGAAACATTAGTTGTCACTGAGGGCCTTTTTACAAATTTAATTAAAAAAAGTAACTTTTGGATGGTCTACATTTGGTACCAACTATCAAAAGTCACCAACAAAACGTTTTCTACTAATTTTTTAAAAATACTTTTTAGTGGCAATTGTAACCGCTACTGAAAATTTATCTTTAATAATGATATTCCAATATTGTGACATGAAGCCTACCTGCAATGGTGACTTTTGAAAGTCATCTTTTATAGTTTCCTTGCAAAACTTATTTGGCATGTAGAATATCATAGATTATGATAACAATTTTTAATAGCAATTTTTAAGAGCTATCACTAAAAGTCTAACTTTTAGTGATGATTTCAAAGGCCATCACCAAAAGTCAGACTTTCATTTTATAGTTGCCACTAAAAAAATTTATTTCTTTTAGT
Source organism: Erythrophleum fordii (assembly GCA_032878935.1). Taxonomy (NCBI): domain Eukaryota; kingdom Viridiplantae; phylum Streptophyta; class Magnoliopsida; order Fabales; family Fabaceae; genus Erythrophleum; species Erythrophleum fordii. Next base: position 518,872 of record JAVQMF010000023.1, on the reverse strand, counting down.
ATTAGATATAATAGGTAAATTTCGACACTAGCTGTTCCATCTATCAATTGATCTAAGCTTTAACTTAGTATATAGTTGAAGTCACTTTCTTTGATAAAGTGCAGAAATTGCTTCACCTTGTGATTTCCATGAGTTTTAACAAAGTGTGCAAATTGTTGTCTGATTTTATTGCCTAAATTATATCTATTTCTTTTGAGTTTTGCTGAATTATACAAATCTATTATCTATTTTCAAAATATATATTTTAGTTTAATTTTAATTTTTTACTAAAATACCCTTCCTTAATTAACCTAAATATACCAATATATATTATATTGAAATATGCACAAATAAAAATTAAAAAAAAAAGATTTTTTTTCCAAATATGCATAAATAAAAATAAGAAAAAATATACAAATCTGTGATCTATTTTTAAAATATATATTTTAGTTTAATTTTAATTTTTTACTAAAATGCCCTTCCTTAATTAACCTAAATATACCAATATATATTATATTGAAATATGCACAAATAAAAATTAAAAAAAAATAGATTTTTTTTTCAAATATGCACAAATAAAAATAAGAAAAAATAAATTTTATTTTCATTAAATTTAACCTAAAAAAATATATATTTAAATTAATGGAGAGTATTTTAATCAAAAAAATTTAAAATTGGATCAAAGTGTTGCTTAACTTTTTATTTTAAAAGAAATTTATGTATATATTTTAAAAAATAAATGAGAGGTTTATATAATTTTTGTGAAACTCAAAAATAGTATGAATAATTTACTCAATTTTCTCTGTCAGATTGTGAAATATGAACATTTTGTATTGGTTGTTTAAATATTCATGTAGATAATATTTTTTATCCAATAAAATGTAATTATTTTCTTCACGGTCATAACTTTTAATTAGCTAAGCTTCAATTAGTTTAATATGATTTATACTAAAGTTTCTATGAAAAGTTTAGATAATTTCTTATTCTTTTAGTTGTACCGAATTTACAGATTTTGAAAGCCAATTCCTGGGCATATAGTCTTCTCTTTCTTGAGTTGTAAATGAAATGGTTAAATTAGTATGTTAGTCCCTTAACTTTAAAGTATTGTAAAATTAATTTTATTTAATATTTTAAATTAGTCCCTTAATTTTTAATATTTTATTTTATTTAATGTTTCAAATTGATCATTTAATTTTAAAAGTTAAGAGACTAATTTGAAACATTTTAAAGAATCTTTCAATTTAAAATACTTATTTTAATATGAAATATTTAAAATAAGCAATTTGAAAATATATAAAAGTTCTTTTTACAGATAAAATTATTGAAAAGCTCACGTAAAAGTATTTTTTTAATTTAATCACTTAGAACCATAAAAACTTATTATAAAATTTCAAAAGCTAAAAAATGATTTAAAAAGTAATATTTATTTTGAGATGAAATATTTATAAAAATAGTATTAGTGATAGATTTTCATATCAAAATAAATATTATTTTTTAAAGTATTTTATGTTAGTGAACTTTTTAAGCATTTTCTAGTTTTTAAAATTTTATAATAAGTGCTTTTTTATTCAAGTGATTAAAATAAAATGAAATTTTAAAATTTAAGGGACAAATTTGAAACATTTCAAGGTTAAGGGATTAATTTGAAATATTAAATAAAGTTAAGGAACCATTTTAAAATACTTTAAAGTTAAGGGACTAATTTAAAATATTAAATAAAATTAAATGACCATTTTAACGTACTTCACAATTAAGGGATCAATTTAAAATATTAAATAAAGTTAAAGAACAAAAATACTAATTTAACCAAATGAAAACTATCGCAACATTTAATGTAATGATTGGTTTGTTGCAAGAAGTAACGAATTCCTCTCTAAATTGTATGTATTGTTTATAATATTTTTATAATTATTTTGCAATATTATTTTTTATTTTTTATTTTTTATAAATAAAAAATATAAAAATTATTTTCTATTTCATCTACTTATTTTTTATATTTTCCTTTTTTTTTTGTATTAGTCAACCCATTTTTCTTGTCTGGGAATCAATTCCATTATTATAATAATACATCATAAGTAGTGCCCACTTTTTTGTGTGGGAATATATCTTAATATATCCTGATTAAACTGGCAATTCCTACTTTCTTGTGGGTGAATATATCCTGATTGAATCAATTTCCACTTTTTTGTGTGGGGCTTAATTCCATTATTATAACAATATATCCTAGTTTATGCCCACTTTCTTGCGTAGGAATATATCCTGATTAAACTGGGAATCAATTTCTACTATCTTGTATGGGAATTTCTTTGCCAATGAAAGCGTGCCAACTCATTCCCACATATCTATGATCTCATTGCACGTGTCTTATTTGGCATTGTTCTTGGATCCTACTTTAAGTTATTCCTATTGCCGACTTCAGCACTGAGTTTTCTCTAATCTCTTCTGCACTTTTTCCCTATCTTGGAGGACTGTTTAAAAATACAGTACTATAAGAATGTAATATAATATTTGATAATTTAAAATGCATTGTCATAAAATATTTTGTTTGAACAGAATGTAAGTAACCGTTAATGTATAAAAAAGAAGTTTTGGATTATTGTTTATTTATATTCTTTAGCTATTTCATAATGGAACTTTTTTTTACTATTTATGCGGGGGCCACAATTTTTTTAAAAAACTTTTATTTTTCTCAGGCCTTGTCTAATTTATAAGTACAATCAGCCAATGCGCCTTCGTTTAAAGATGTCTTTTTCTATAAGCACAATCAAGCAATTTATGAAATATTTTGTAAATAGATATTTAAAGGGCAGAGGAAATCATCAAACTCTAGGGCTCCATTTGAGATGCAACAGAAATAAAAAATAAAACAGAATCAGTCGTTTTTTGTGTTTCGTAATAAGAAATCGTAATGAAAACAAAATTTATTGAAATTTACTCAGTAGAACAGGAAGATGAAATAATTTTAAAATTAAAATATTCTTAATGTCCCTTTAATACACGTTGCTTGAAAAAAGTAGGTACGAATTAACATTCATATTTAATAAATTACTAATTTAATAAATAAATATTTATCTGATACACTATATTTTTATTTTTTTAACTGTTAATTTACATATTTTTAAATCAAATAATTTTTAGATATTATTTTTAATTATTACATAATCTTTTATTAAAAAGAAAGATTTTAAGATTAAGAAAAAATATGATTTTATTATTTTTCTGTTAAACTATTATTATTTTATTATTTTTAACTAATTAGAAAGTCAAAAAAATTATTTTAATATTTTTTAATTAATTAAAAATAAAAAATTAATAATATTTAATATTAAAAATAATAATTTATAAAAATTTAAAAAAAAAACTGCAAAGAATCAGAATTATCCAATCAAATATTAGTTAGAAATCAAATTCAGACTGACGTTTAGTCAATATATTCAAATGAATTCATTGACTTTCGTTGTAACAATGCATTGTGATGCATTACCACAACTTATATATATATATATATATATATATATATATAGAAAAAATTGCAGATCCTCAATTTAAAAAAAAAAAGAGTTTTGTTTATATATTTTTCAAATGAAACAATTTTTAGATATTACTTTTAATTAGTATATGATATTTTTATTTTTTTTAACAAAAGGAATTCTACGGCATAAAAATAAATTTATTATTTTTTTAATTATTTATTTATAGAATAAAAATAAATAATATTACTTTTTTAAAAAAATAATAATAATAAATAAAAATATTAAAAATTGTATTATAAAACTAATTAATAATAATTATATTTTAAAAATAATAAAATATTTTTTAATATTAAAATTAATAAATTTTATATAAAAAAAATTAAAAATTTAAACAAAAATTACCAACTAAAATTCAACCAATGGTTGCAATTGACAATTGAAACCAACTGCTAATTGGTCAATTATATGTGTGACAATCTTATACGTGTAGCAATTAGGATCACCACACATATAACATATATATGGATATATATAGGAGTGTTTAAAACTAATACAAACTTTAATCAAATCAAATCGATAAAAATCAATTTAAAAAAGTTAAAATTGATTTTGGACATTATAAAATTAATTGATTTAATTCAATTCTCAATTTTATCAAGTTTGATTTGGTTAATAATTTTGCTTTTGTTGCTTTTATTAACTAAGTCCAAATCATACATAAGCTTTTTATTAATTTGAAAAAATAGTAATATTTTTTTCTATTTTACTTACATTTATATGTGTTTATCAAATAAATTACATTGAAAATATTATTATATTATTATCTTTATATATGATATTCAATTATAATTATAGAATAATTAAATATAATTATGAGGGATACTTTTATTTATAAAAAATAATATATAATTATTAATTATTTCAACACTATTATTATTTGTTAGAATGTTAAAAGATGTATCATATTAAAAGTTAAATTTTATATATTACAAGAAATAAAAAATTTTTTAAATAAATAAATCACTTTTGGATAAAAAAAATGAATTAAATTGAACAAAAATTGAATCAAATCAATTAAAAATTAAAATCGACAAAGTCCAAAAGAATGTTAAACCGGCAATATTGATTTGATTTGATTTTGATACAAAATTGAACCAAACCGAACTTATAAACACTGGTAGATATATATGTGTGGCGAAGCATTGCAACGGGCAGGTGTGTGTGTATATATATATATATTATGTGTAATATATATTATTTATATATTAAATATATAATATTATATAATATATATTCTATATAATTGTTATATTTATATATTTTATGTTTAAATAAGTTAATATATATCAAAATAATATATATATATATATATGTATATATAATTCTAAAATAAATAATTAATTTTATTATATGTACAATAATATTTTATATATATATCACAAAAATATTATTCATTTTATATATAATATATAAAAATAATACTAAATATATTAAAATGTTTTTATAAAATTATAATATAATATATATATATAGTTAAAATAATTTATTATGTTTATATCATCCATTATACTGTTCATGACGTCTGAGGTATTTCTTTCTTTTCATTTTTATTACTTTTCATTCCATTTTAATTTCATCTAACCAAACATATAAATACAAATATAATTCTTTTTATTTTCTATTTATACCAAACATAATTTATTCCATTACATTTTATTCAATTTTTTTTTTCTATTTCCATCTTTAAAAAATTTTGCATACCAAACAAGCCTTAGATTTACTCATAAATCCTGAGATTCTTTTTCTAATAATTGTCCTTCAATGTCTAAATTGAAGATTGTTTCCTTTCATAAAATTTAAAATACAAAAAAGACAATAAAACAATTTGGCGCCTTCGTTTAAAGATGTCTTGATGTAATACTCTTCCGCAAAAAAACTTTCTTGCCTGTGCATGATTTTTTTTTTTTTGTTGGGCAGAAATTGTTATGCATGATTTGAAATAAAGAAAAAGCTAGTGTGTTGGAATTAGTCATTCAACTGGAGATTTTAGGTTTTCCTCTCGTTATTTAAAATGAAATATAAACTAGGTTATTACATTAAAGAAAAGTATTGTTTTTTTCTTGTTTCAGTTGTAATTATTGCACCCAATAATTGCGATTGTTATAAACAAAATTTATGATGCAATTAAGGAATTAAGTATACGGGTACATGTTAATAATGACTGCTGATTGGAATCCTCATCCTCTGCATTGAGGATGTTAATGCATATGTCTTAAGTTTTTTTTTTTAAAAAAAATTATATTTAAAGATTAAAAAAAATTATTTTTAAATACCTATTATTATTAAATTTAACTATTTGTTATTATATTTAATAATAATCATTTTAAAATAAGTGATAATAGATCTTTAAAAATATATATATATATTTTTTGTCTTATCCTCGTGTGAGTGAAACACTAAAAACGCTGCCGTGTATAAACGACAGCGTTTTGTTTTTCCTTGGATGTGCTGACGCAGAATTTCGACCATATCGTTCGGATGAAATGTCTCCCGCTGTCACATTCTTGTTTGACACGAAAAGCTTCCCACCAAATGCTCTGTCGCCTCTTGCTTTGTAGTTGGAAGATTGCACAGCTTTGAGTGCATCACCATTACAGCTTCTTGTTCAGCTTTGTAGGTTGGAGGTAGCTTCTTGTTTGGACAATTTCACAGCTTGGGGTAGCAAGTAAAAATACTTCCAGCATTTATGAAGGTAGCAGTAAAAAAATTCTAGCATTTCACATCTTGGACATAGATTCTTCTTTTTCAGTTTGGTTACCATACTGTTTCTTTGTATTTACAAGTCTTTGCATTTACAAGATGCATCAAACAAAACCAATTTACAAGCTGCACTTGGTTATCGTACTGGTTCATTAGCAAAACCAATTTTCCCAATTCCTTATTGGTTACCATACTGATTCGTTAGCTGCATTTGGTTCAAATTTCCAGCATTCAGAGCTGAACAGACAAAATGGAGGCTGCAGCGTTTTGCTGATGGAGGAAATGGAGGCCGCCATTTGATATGCACTGCAGCAACTTTAGCATTTAACTACTCACATGAGGATTAAGAAAGAAAAAAAGAAAAAAAGAAAAAAGTCATCGTGCAAGATGCTGCCAATTTTTTTAAATGCACCGCGTGCATTGACACCCTCAATGCAGATGATTAGGATCCCTGCTCATTGTGCTGGTAATGTCTCTTGAAATGTGTTGATAATATTTCGTTGATGTGTTGGAAACAGTATCGTTACTAACACTTTGAGTAACCATTATGAGCACCTTGAACAACAATGCATCGTTTGTCATTAATGATTAGTTACCACTTACCACCACATTAAGAGAATGTTATCAGCACATTTAAAGGGTCCTTACCAACACTCAGTTGCTATTAGGGAATTAAATACATTACTACACATTAGTAATGACTAGTCGTTGTGCTGGTAGTGTCTCAAGAAATATGTTGATAATGTTTCATTGATGTGTTGGAAACAGGCTACTAATAATAATAATAATGTGTAGTTACTAACACCTTGAGCAGCCATTATGAACACATTGAGCAATACGCATTGTTTATAATTAATGATTTGTTACCATCACATTAGCAAAATATTAGCAGCACATTTAAAGAGTCCTTATCAACACAATAAGCACCCATATTAATGTACACTTGTGCACTTAATTCTTTACTGTGCACTTGAGAATTTATTAAAATTGTCAAATTCATGAGTTTAAGTAAATTTATAAAAAGAGGATAAATTCGTAACGTAAATTTATATTATAAACTCGTAAAAGTTTATATTTATTAAAAATTACATATAAAATACAATATACAAAAAGAAATTTATTAAAATATAATTCAAATTATACTAATTTTTTAAAAAAATATGCTTTGTATTTCATAATTCATATTTTTTAATATAAAAATTTCAATTAAGTTCAAATATAAATATTATTTTTGTGTCATTTTTTATTAGATTGTACTGAATTTAAGAATTATTATCTTTTTTAAATTTAATTTGACTCAATTATATAATAAATTTAATTTAAAAAACTTTGAATTAACCAAATTTATTTGACTTAAAGACAAATTAAATTGAATTTGTATTGAATTCGAGTTTACATGTCAATTGACATGATTTTTTTAAGTAAAAACTTAAATTCGTTAAATTTAGAGAATTAACTCATGAGTTTAACATTAATGGAATTTATCATTATTATAACAATATCTTCAAATCTTATAATGTCCCTTTATCTATGCTAAAGAAAACTCACAAATTTGTTCCCACTGATCTTCCGATAGCATGCACATCCTCTTTGGCATTGTTTGCTGCAATGCTCTTCGTTCTTTTTCCGGGATCATTCCCTCAAGGATGCTGATTTTCTGGCTCTAATATTTTCATTCTATATTGAAGTATTTTGTTGCCTTATTCATAAAACAAAAAAAAAATAAAAAATAAAAAAATAAATTGGTGCCTTCATTTATAGATATTTTTTCTTGGAGATATTCTGATTAAGATTTGTTGCTTCGTTGTCAATCATATATAAAAATCTAATCCAAAAAATTGAAAAAAGAAAAAAAAAAAGCTCTTTTCTGCATTTAGAACAATAGATGTTTTACTTTGCTATTAATCATATACTAAAAATAGAGGTAAAGTGCCTCCTTGATATGGGAACAAATTAAGACGAAAAACGAAATAGATATTCTACAATTTGAATTGGCACCCAACTCAATACGAATAGAATTTTTTTGTATAAAATTTAAAATAAAGTGTTTTGAAAGTTGCATGAAAGTTGAGATTCTAAAAATATAAGATTCACACCAGAATCATTGAAATCCAATATTGGAAGATAGATAAACCATACAAAGTAAGCTAATAATAAAAGAACAAAAGTTCACCACGTAAAAGTAAAGAATATGAAGAAATAGAGAACATGAAAATTATTCCCATAAATGTGTGCAAAATCGTAATGTCATTAAGGTGATATTTGCCCCTATTATTTTGCCACATGTATATGACAAATCACCCTGGAAATTTATTCTAAGTACCTTAAGATTAATAGACAATAACTTCTAAAATCTCTCTTAAAAAATTTTATGAAGTTTTAGAGATAGATAAGGGATATATTGTTAGTTTTTAGATTTCATTATTTATCTAAATTCTTTTCTAATCTGTAATAAGTTCTTATTTATAATAATATAAACACAACTCTTTAAGTCAATTATTTTTCTAATGAGTTGTATCTATATTTGTAGAATCATATCTGTTTGAAATTTAAATTTTAAAATGGTTTAGAAGAAAAAAATTTGAATCAATGTGAACTATTGCATTTGTTTCAATCCAATGCCCTTGCATATATACATAACTTACCTTTTTTAAAACTAATTATTACCAACACACCACTCCAAGGGTATAGGTCAAGCCATTATCTTAGAGAGATAGAATAATAATTTGCACCCACTGCTTTTAGGAATCCTCTAAAAAGAAATAGAAATACCAGAGTTCAGTTCACTACTCAATGAAATCTATCAATGAGATATAGGATTAGAGAAAGAAGCATTGAGGCTCTTCAAATTCTTTAATTAACCAAAATTCAAGTTTGCCCAACAATAAATATCAAAAACGAATTGGATCCTCTACCTTTGGAAAGCAAATGCACATATGATATATATTTAGAAAGAGATAAATAAAAAATAAGAGTGGGTGGAAAGAGAAAAAGTAAACCTCATACATTTTCACAATCTTTTGTATCGTTCTCTCTCCTAAATACATGGTGCATTACAATAAAAACTCCACGTGCCTCAAAAACTATTAAAAGACAATTTGGGTTAACCCTCCAAGTATAGGAAATAACCAAATTAATAGCTGATTTTCATGCATGTCAAGATGGTGCGAGTTACAAGAGCTAATCTACAAGGAATTAAATGCAAATATTAGACTATTGACAATTAGTGGTCTATTAATAAAGAAAAAAGCAAAAATAAATCTTGGAAATTTGAAAAAATATAAAATATAATTTAAATGAAAATGAATTTCTAAGTGTTTCAAATAACTACTTATTCACCAGTTTTGGCATGGCTTAGATATTAAAATGTGGAGCTCGAAACAAGCCTGACTTTAGTCTTTTTGATAACAAAATAGGCATGTTCTGAACTTGGTTCAAATCTATCTTTTAAGTTCTAGTCTACACCCAGAGATCCACTCACATCATCACATTAGTTTAATTATATTTATTTGATATAAATGTGCTGCTTCTTTTCTTATTTCTTCTTTTGATTATGAACAACAGAACTCTGGTGCTTCTCGCTGGTCAAAAATCTTAAACCAAGGAAGCAGAACAACATATATTTATTCGTGGAGAAGAATAATCTTTTTTTTTTTTTCCTTTGTAAGCTTTTTTCAGAAATTAACAAAAATGACATAAATATCTGGAAATTTTCACACAAATGTCCCATCTGACGTTATAATTGTTGCAAATATGTCGCCTCTGACCTCTATTTTCTTTGCGTCTTTTTTGAAGCAATTAATCTAACCGATCAAATTACACTTGATTTTTTTCATTTAAAAAATATCATCCAATTTTTTTAATATTTGATATATATTGCAAAAATATTCCCTTCAATTTATTTTTTGTCAATAAAAGTAACTTTTTGCACAATATGCATTATTTTAAAAAAATAAAATTATTTAATTGCCTTCACTATCATATTAAAAATAAAATTATAATTTCAATTGTGAACTTAAACTTAATTTAACGATCTTTACTATCATATTAAAATTAAGATTATAGTTACATATTTTGTAAAAAGTTAATTTCATTGACATAAAAAAAAACAATAGAAGAGATTTTTGTAGTATATATCAAATGTTAGAGAGAAGTCAAGTAATATTTTTAAAATAAGAAGATTATTAGGTGTAAACCAGACTTTAGGGGATATTAGTGAAATTTACTCTTTTTTTTTCTTTTTGCCTTTTCTCGTCCAGCCATGATTTAAAGGATTTCTAAATGATGGCTTTTTTTTTTTAACTTTTAAATTTTAAAATTATAATTAAAAAATACATAATTAGTTAATATAAAGTAATATGCAACGCGATGAATAGATTTTGAACCAAAAAAAAATTTGCAATTCAAAAAATTTATTTTCAGAGAATCTCAAAACGTGCAGGTGCAATTGATATTCAAACAAGAAATGGAGGAGAGATCGAAGACGCTGTGAAGATTTGAGTGTTAAAATTGTATTTGTGTTATAATTAAAAGAGCTGTGTGTAATTTTCCTTGTTCGTGAGTAGACCTGATCACGGGCTGTGATCGTTCAAAAACGGGTCAAGCTCATAAAAAAAGTTGTAAATTTTTTAAGCCCGGGAAGGCCCATTTTGTACAACTCTTTTTTTTTTTAATATTTTTATATTTTTTTAATTTTAAATATTATATATATTTCATTATTTGTTAGACATACTTTTATTCTTATTTTAAATTTTAAATAACTTATTAAAAAATTAAAAAAAATTTAAATAACTTATATATATTTATATTTATATAAGATAGTAAAACTTCTCAAAATAATAATTTTTCTAATAATATTACTATTAATAATTTATTTTATTTAAATTATAATTTATTTCTAATAATATATTATACAATAAGTAAAAGTAAAAATAATAATAATCATATATGTTATATAATTCTTTTTTATTTATATTTATAGTTATAAATAAATATTCTAATAATATTATTTATCAATAATATATAAAAAATAATTATAATACGGACAGACTCGGGCTCAGGTCGGGCTTTAAAAAAAATCCAAATCTGATCCTTTTTATATTTGAGCTTTTTAAAGACGGATTCATTTTTTTTGAACTCATATCTATATTTTTCGAGTCTCATATCTATTTTTCCCCCTGAAAACCCACAGTCAAGCCTACCTTTCTTTTATCTTCTGAGGTCCCACAATTTACGAAAGTTAAAGCTTCTTGTTGCCCGTGTGTTGTAGCAATAATCTTGGTTTATCCCTGAGAAACCCACACAAGTTTCGAAATTCCAAGTCTGGGATACTCTTTCTTTTATCTTCTGAGGTCCCACAATTTACGAAAGTTAAAGTCTTCAGCACTACTTTATTAGTTGCCGTTCAAAACATTCCCACTGTGTGGTGTAGCAATAATCTTGAGAGTATATAATGATATATTTGGCAGCGTTCGCTGCCGTTCGTAGCACTGTCTTCCTTCCAACTCTAGATTTACTCAACAAGCCTTGCTTTCTGTTTCTTCCATCTCTCTCTTCACTTCTCAAGTTTATTTTGCTTATTATTCCTCTATAACCCAAAAAAAAAAAAAACCGCCCGTGCCTTAGTTTAAAGATTTCTTTTCTTGGTACTCTTCTGCATTAGAGTTTGTTTGCTTTGTTATCGTGCTGTTTATTTATATTTAATATACATAAAAATCCAAGAAAAAAAAGGAAAAAAGTTTGTTGCATTTCTTGAAGCATATACTGGTACGGTCTTTAGTCTTTATCTTTGGCTATAGTTCATCGTATGCTGATAGGGGTAAAGTCTGCTTAGTCATTAGTTAATCCATCTGGTAACTAATATTTTAGTGTGTTGCTTGGACGACAACTCCGACTCTAATGAACAATTTCAGGACACAAGAAGGGTGACCGAATAAGGTGCGTTTTAGTTCTCTGTCTTGTTTCCTTCCTTTTTTATTTTTGTTTTATTTGTTTTGTTTTGTTTGGTTGTTTGTTTTTTTCTCTGGGGGTCAAATGAATTGAATATCTTTCAACAAGTAGTGCAAAGTGTGTACTCAATAAATTCTGCAGAAAATTTTCTATATCGTGAGAAGAAATCACCATGCGCTACTAATGAAGAAAAAACTATAGATATTGTGATTTTTATTTCATACGAGAGCTTTTTGTCCAAATAAAGTTAATTTCTAGTTATGTCTTGCTTGAAAGAAAAAGTTATAATTTTTGGCTTCTCTCTCATTATAGAATCTTAATAGTTTTTACTGTCATCTAAAAACGTTTTTATGTTTCGGTCAAATACATATAAAATATAAAAAAAGTTTTTCTTTAAAATATTAAACAGTTTGCTTTTCTTTCATCAATTGCTTTAACTAAGCTACCCATTCGCTTATTTAAAATGGGAGAAACTAAATGAATGAGTGTTAAATCTAATGTTTTCTCAATATGCAAACCGAATTTGGACTCGAATGCTTAACTCATTGAGTTTAGTAAACAGTTAGAGTAAAAATAGACTAATATCAATTTTTTAGTTCATATAATAAATTATAATAAATATATTAAAAAAATTAAAATTAAAATCAGAGTACTCTTTGTTTAAACTCAAACTCCACTTGTTAATTTCAAAAAATATTTATCCTATAATTAAAAGAAAAAAAAAGTTGGTGTAGATTATTTGCATTTTGGTTTAGAATTTCAATTCATAGCATCCCTCTGTTTCTTAGTTCATTCCTCCTCTGTTTCTCAAACGTGCCATTTGAGAGAGAGAGAGCTTGTTCCAATTGCTTTTTGCAGTCTTAGCTAAGAATTGTAAAATGCTTTCCCTCGTTCCACTCGTGTTGGATATATTGGTGTTGATGCCCAAACCACAGTTTTAGATAAAGTTCATCGTTTTGTTTTATAATTATATATTAGATTGTTTCAATATTTTAAAAATATTGTTGAAATTATGTGAACAATTACAATTTTCAAATGTTTAATCTTATTAATAACCTTAGTGAATTAATAAATTTTCAAGATATAAGTGAATTATTTTAACAATTAAATTATTTAACATTATAATATTTATATAATTTAGGATATATTATAATTTATTTTCTTATAATTTAATTCAAAATCCAATCATTATTGTTATATAAATCGTGTCTTTTTTTTTTTTTAACTTTTTAGACAGACTCTCGTGAAAGAAGATAAAAGGGCAAGCTTAAGGGTCCTAGCTGGCACACATTCACATTCAGACCAAGGTACACAAACAAGAAAAGGATAAAAGCTTAAGTGTAAAGGATCAAAAGGAGACAACATATTTAAGAGTCATTCTTACCACTGCAAGCTTGCTGGATTTTAAAGTGAGAAGTAGTTTGGATCCTTTTTCTTTTTTGGGTTGAATGATCATCTTATACTTTTAAAAATATATGTTCTTTAGTTAAAACTCAATTAATTATTAAATGTATAAAACAATATTTTATTGAATAATTACTTAAAATAATAACTTATTTAATAATTAATAATTCTAAAAAAATTAATTTGATTTTTATATAATTAATGAATGTAATTATAATAATAAATCTATTAAAATAAACAAAATAGTGTTCTATATTTAATACTATTTAATAATTAATTATATTATAATTAAAAAACATATATTTCTAAAAATATAAGATCATTACTCTTGTCTTTTGGGATCCCACATTTTTTGGAACGTCTTAGTCTTAGGCACTCCATGAGACATTAGCCCTTCTTCATTACCAAATCAATTGCTTCCCATTCCTCTGTCTTCCAACTCTATATTTCCTCAACAACCCTTCTTTTCTGTTTCTACCATCTCTCTCGTCAGAGCTCAAAGTTTGTTTTCCTACAAAAAAACAAAGGTACTTAAAGTTTGTTTTGCGTATTATTCATATATAACCCAAAAAATAAAAGACCGTTAGTGCCTTCCTTTAAAACTCTCTTTTCTTGTACTCTTGTGCATTAGAGTTCGTTTGCTTTGTTATGGAGTCGATTATTTTCTATTTTATTTACAAAAAAATCCAAAAAAAAAAAGAATTGTTGCATTTCTTGAAGTGTCTACTGATACTGTCATTGTCTCTTGTTAGTGTATCATATACCAATAGAGATAAAATCTACTTGGTCATTACTCATTAGCTTATCCATTTAGTAATTAATATTTAATTATGTTGCTTGGACGACAGTTGCGGCTCATCTAACCGATCAATTTCACAATGACAAGAAGGATAATCGGATAAGGTGTGTTTTACTTGGCTAATCGTATACCGATAATAGAGGTAAAGTCCCTCACATTAGTTTAATTATATCGATTTGGTGTTAATGTGTTGCTTATTCTTTTCTTTTTTCTCCTTTTGATTAAGATCGATAGAACTTTTGTTGGTGCTTCTTTGAATTGATATTTTTGTCAATAAAAATTACTTTCTACATAATATGTATTCTTTTCAAAAATAAAATTATCTACTGTCTTTATTATCATATTAAGAATAAAATTATAATTTCATATTAAAACTTAAAATTAATTTAGGTACCTTTATTGTCATATTAACTATAAAATTACAGCTTTGTATTATGTAAAAAATCAGCTTTATTGATAGAAAATAAATAATAAGAGATGTTTTTGTAATATATATCAGGGAGGCAAATAATATTTTAAAACAAAAAGAGTATTAAGCATATTTTAATAAAAAATCAAATAAGAATTGTGTAATTTACTCCTTTTTTTTGTCAACCATGATTTATAAGCTTTCCAAAAATTGTATATACAATAATGTTTTTTTTTTAGTCAGCCCACTAACTGTGTCCACACCAGCTCTAAAAAAGTTGAAAAAAAATTAAATGGGCCATATAAATGCACTTACAATTTTTTCACGGCCGACTGGTTTTGGCCAGCAAATAAAACAGGCTTACCCTTTTTAAACTCACATTTAAACAATTCAAAAATACAAGATAGTGGACCTGTGATAAATGGTATAATAAATAAAAAATTGGGGAAGAAAATATGAAAAGATATAAATATAATGATGGAGACATGGATGCACTTTAAGTTTTTTATTTTTCAGACCAACCTGTTTGAGCTTATAGATTGAACGAAAATACTTATTTAAATGGTAACAAACAACATAACGCGCTGGCGCGTTTAGACCTTTTTTGTAATTTTTGGCTCATTCAAGTGTGGTTCTAATATTTTTCTTGTGCCTTGAAGTTTGTTGCCTTGTGCTTGCTGTTCATAGAAGCACCAAAAAAAGAATGATATAGATATTTTCCGTTGGAGTTATTCCTCATTAAAATTTGTTGTCGATCATATATAAAAATCTGAATCCCAAAGAAGAAAGAAAGCTTTTGTTACCTTTTGAACAACAGAATTTTTACGTTGCAGCTCCTTTCTTGCAGCAACAAGCTCAACGCGGTGTCCATTCGAGAGTAACAGCAACAAGCTCCTCTTGATGTTAGTTTTGAATCCCATTATATAATTCATATTCTAATTTTGCGTCTGTCTAGCTAGATTATGGCTTTTTTACTTCTTTTGTTTGAATTTTGAGATGAATTCGCGAAATAATTTCCTTCTTCCCTGCTTTTGTTTTCAATTCCCTGTGATTATTTGCCCCTGTTGCTACTTGAAAATAAATAAACTTTAGTTTCTCATTCTTAAGCTTGTATATCTAGAGTAATATAAAATTAATGCCCGTATAGTTACTGTACCAATTAAAGTTTACCTACTGTGTTATTAGCCAACTCGCAGATTTTATCGAATAGTACACATGCCCATGAATTATAATATAATTCTAATTCTAATATCTGAACATTAAAATGTAATATTTTATCGTCAAAATATCACAAAAAGTTAAAATTATAGTGATCCTTTAAATCTAACGTCTCTTTTCTCCCATGTGCTTATCCACTTTCCCAAACTCTGCTTCCCTAAGCTCTTTTCTAATTGGTCTCCTCCATTCTTTTCAAATGACCCGGCAACAGAACTTACGACTAACATCTTCGAAGAAGCACATGAGAGGGGAGGGACGTTAGATTTAACTGATGACTAACCGGCTAACTTAATGTCATCTTTTAAAATTATATTTGTGTGTATGTTTTTTCAGCAACTTGGCATCATGTTGAAAATAATGCAAAAGTGTGACATGTGGATTCTTTATAACCATTTTTTTGTTACTTTCCGATTTGTTATTGAATTGATCGTTTGACAAAATTCTATTAACCATCCTTGACGATAATTTCACTTTAATAAAGTAGTAAATGATTATCATGAGTAAATACACATTGATGAAATTTCAAATTTAAGTCTATAAGAATTTGCAAAAGTTAAACTTAGCTACCATTGGCTTGCAACAGATAATGAAAGCACAAGGAACCAAATAAAGAAACTTGGGCAAAGAATAAATTCACTGGTAGCAACTGTCGATTTCATGGATCTCTATTCTCTCTCTTAATATGTTTGAATTGAAGATAATGAAATTTAAAAAAAAAAAAAAGAGTGAAGAGACCCACACAAGTTTTGACAATCCAAGTCTGAGGTATTCTTTCTTTATCTTTTGGAGTCCCACACTTTTTGAAAAGTCTAAATAGAAATTGTTAAGTCTTCCGCACTCCTTTTCTATCTTTAAATTTCTTCTTATATTGTTTACCCCTTTGGTCCAAAATTTTATCACTTTATTTATCTATACTATTGAGAATTAATGAATTATATATCCAGCTCTTGATTTTGATTCGGAATATATATTGTTTGTTTCTTGAAGTTCTCAGCAAAAATATTGCAGAAGCCATCAATAAATAAACAAAGAAAATAACTTGCTCAATTGATATCTACATCAAAGGTATGTGATTCCCACTTTTCCATAAGAAATGGCTCACTTAAGATATACATTTCTCTTTTTAATGTGATTGATCTTTATATTTGAATTCTCATACAATCAAATCAGGAGGCAAAAATGGAAATTCTCATTTCCATTGGTGCGAAAATAGCAGAGCATACTGTGACACCCATTGGTAGGCAAGTGGGATATTTGCTATTCTACAAAGACAATTTTAAGGAGCTAGAGGATCAAGTTGAGAAGCTAATGACAGTAAAAGAGCATATCAAGCATGACATTGAAGTAGAAAGAAGAAATGGAAGAGAGATTGAAGCTTATGTGCTTAACTGGATGAACATAGTTGATGAGACTTTAAAAGATGCAAAGCAACTTTTTGAAGATCCTTATCGAGTGAATGTAGGGTGTTCTAGATGGTCATTTCTTGATTTGAAGTCACGACATCAACTTAGTCGAAATGCAAAGAAAATGATAAAAGACATTGCTAAAGTGCAAGAAAAGGGGAAGTTTGATCGAGTTGGGTACCTCCCTCCTTTACATATAGCAAACTTCATTCCTAGTACAAAAGATAGTGAAAAGCTTAAGTCAAGGAGCTTAATCAAGGAGGACATTGTGTTGGCTCTAAAAGACCCTAAAGTAAGTAGAATAGGGGTCTTTGGGCTAAGCGGGGTGGGGAAGACCACTCTAGTGGAAGAAGTTGGCAAACAAGTGAAGGATGACAATTTGTTTGATGTAGTGATTGTGGCAACTATATCCCAAACCCCAAATTTTGAAAGAATTCAAAAGGAGATTGCAGATCAGGTAGGCCTTCGCTTTGAAGAGATGAGCACAAAGGGAAGAGCAGGTCGCCTATGTGAGAGGATAAAAATGGAAAAAACTATCATCATCATATTAGATGATATATGGACAAAAATTGATTTGGATAAGTTGGGAATTCCTTCAAAGGCGGGTTGCAAATTATTGTTGACTTCTAGAAATCAAGATATATTATGGGAAATGGAGACTCAAAAGGACTTCAGACTTGAAGCTTTAAATGATGTAGAATCTTGGAGCTTGTTTCAAGCTAAGGTTGGCAATGCTGTTAAAGATGTCTATTTACAAAATATAGGAATTGAAGTAGTCCAAAGGTGTGTAGGCTTGCCTGTTTTGATAGTCACAATGGCAAAGTCATTAAAAAATAAGGATATTCATTATTGGAAAGATGCATTGAACAAGTTAAAAAGAGTTGATATTGGGGAAATTAATGGGATGGTTTATTCAGCATTGGAATTTAGTTACAATCAATTAGAAGATGATGAAGTGAAGGAAGTATTCTTACTTTGTGGAGTACATGGAACATCCATTTTTGTTAGTGACTTGTTGAAATATGTAATCGGTTTGGGTGTATTCAAATACATAAATACTATTGAAGATGCAAGAAATAGACTTTACAAAATTATTGGTGACTTGAAGGCATCTTGTTTGTTGCTTGACGATGATGCAAGTGTGAGAGTCAAAATGCATGACATTGTTTGTGAAGTAGCTATCTCAATTGCATCTAGGGATCATTATGTTTTTATAATGAAACGGAATGCTAGGTTGCAAGATTGGCCAATAAGTGAAGATTTTCTTGAAAGGTGTACCCAGATAATCTTGATTCATTGTTGTATCCAAAAACTTCCTGAAAAGCTGAACTGCCCTAATTTGAAATTTTTCCACTTAGTTAGCTTTGACGATCGCACTTTAGAAATTCCAAATTCCTTTTTTGAGGGCACAGGAAACCTTGAAGTGTTAGATTTAACAGGTATGATCATATATTCATTACCTACATCTCTTGCTTACTTGACCAAACTTAAAACATTGTGTTTGGATCAATGTTCTTTGAAAGATATGGTTGGAATAGGAGCCTTGAAAAATTTGGAAATTCTTAGTTTCATCCATTCATCCATGCAAGAGTTCCCTAGTGAAATAGGGCAGTTGACTCATCTAAGAATGTTGGATTTGAAAGCCTCTGGAATTGAAGTCATCCCACCTAACATTTTGTCCAAGTTAACTAAACTAGAGGAACTATATATAGGAGACACCTCAATTAAGTGGGAGGTAGAAAGTTCAACTAAGCAAAATAAAAATGCTAGTCTTGTTGAGCTTAAGCATTTGGCAAGCTTGACTACTTTAGAATTTCAAATTCGTGAGGCTTGGATTTTGCCGAGGAGCATAATGTTTGAGAAGCTAGAAAGATATAAGATAGTTATAGGAGATAAATGGGAATGGTTGGACAAGAATGGGGCCTCAAGATTGTTAAAGTTGAAGCTTGATACTAACATTCATTTAGAACATGGGATTAAAGCACTAATTAAAAGTGTGGAAGATTTGTATTTAGATAAAATAAATGGCATTTCAAATGTACTGTTCCAATTGAATGGTGAAGGATTTCCACTACTAAAACATCTCCACATCCAAAATAATGGAGAAATTCAGCACATTATCAACTCAATTGATAGGAATCAAACTCATGTTTTGTTTCCAAAATTGGAGACACTAATACTTCACAATCTCAATAACTTGGAGAAGATATGTCATGGCCCACTTATGGTTGATTCCTTCGGAAAACTTAAGGTCTTCAAGGTCAAAAGCTGTTGCCAATTAAAATATGTCTTCTTGGCTTCAATGGTTAAAGAATTTTGCCAACTTATTAAGATTAAAGTTTCTAAATGCACTTCTATGAAGAATATTGTGTTTAAGGAACGTATGGACAGTGGCATAACTATCAATGAGATTGAGTTTATTCCATTGCGTTCCCTAACTTTACAACATTTACTAGCAATGGATGGTTTTTGCTCTGATATGCCAACATCGTTTTTCAATGCAAAGGTATGTTTGTTCTGTGTTATTATTACATTTCTTATGCTTTTGTTACATTGAAATTTGAGTGATGATTTTATGTTCTTAAGAATATCATATTCTCTATTATGATGCGATTAATTATTAAATATAGAATAATATTTTATTTAATAATTACTTAAAATATTAATTTAATTAATAATTAATATTCTTTAAAAGAATTAATTTGATTTTACATAATTAATAAATATAAATATAATCATGAATTTATTAAAATAGGTAAAGTATTGTTTTATATTTAATAATTATTTCATCAAAATTAGAAAATATCATATTCTCAAAAACATAAAATCAATACTCTTGAAATTCATATAACATGCATACACTCACACAAATAGTAATGACTTGTTCATCATATGTTATTCACCTATAGTTTAGAGATTTATGCAAGTTATTAAATGCTAAGACAAATTCATATAGTATTTATGTCTTCAACTTTTATATATCAAGTTACCAACTTTGGAGTTTTACCAGCATTTCAAATGTGTTATGATGGTAAACACTAAAGGATGATTTTATAATTAATTTACATTAATAAATAATCAATAAATTACTTGTCTTATTTATAATATTCAAACATTGTTATTGATTTTGCATTTCTTGTTACTATATATTTTGAAATTAAGAAATGACTTGGACTGAAATAAATGAGCAGCAGTTTTAAAATATTTATTATATATTTGCAACTTTTTATATTCAAAATTATAAAATTTAACTATATATGTATATTAATATACTTGTTTAAACCTAGAAGGTGAATATAATAAAAGATAATTCATTATAAAAATATGATATTTATTTTTATGTAAAAGATTCTATGGTTATTATATATAACGAGTGCCAACAAAAGTTGGCTTACTTTGTAAGATTGAGTGGACAAAGATATTTTGCGTAAATCATCGTTATCGTCCCGAGTAGGGAGTCTTACCTTTTGGGTCTCTCAAATTGACACCCAACATTACCATCTTGTTGGAAAATCTTGTGTTGAGTGTTGAAATAGTTTGACTGCACTTAAAGTAAAATAGAAGGAAAAGAAAAAAAGAGTTAGGTTCTCAAATATTGTTTACCAAATTTCAGCAGGTAACTTAAATGTATAATATGTGGATGAGTAATCTAGACTTTTTAAAGAAAGTTCAGAAGAAAAAAAAAAAAGAGGAAAGAGAGAATAGAAGATAAAAGAGAAAATGAATCTCATATACACTTCTATTTTTTGTATTACTTTTCTTTTTCTGAATTTTACAAGACTTTAACAACAAAAAACTCCAGAAAATCCTTATAAGTAGATAAGGTATTTAAATTTAAGAATTTGTGCATATATTCTATTTAAGACTAATACTTTTTGCAGGTTTCATTTCCAAATTTGGAGACCTTGAAATTGAGCTCAATTAATTTGAACAAAATTTGGGATGATCAACATTCTGCAGCCAATTCTTTCCAGAATTTAGCTAATTTGATTGTGGAGAACTTTGGTAGCCTGAAGTATTTATTCTCACCTTCCGTGCTTGAAAATCTGAAAAATCTCAAACGGCTTGAAGTAAGTAAATGTCATACGATGGAGGAGATAATATCCACAGAAGGAAGAAACAATGAGATTGCAATAGAGGAGGTACTATGATTTTTTTATTGAGTTATTTGGTAGTTCACAATATTCATTTTGGCATCCTAGACATTAGCATACATCCAAAATATTGAAACTCTGTACATTGAAATTCATAATGCTGGAGGCATGGGATGCGATCAACTCACATCTAATAATTTTTATATTTACAAATATATTTATACTTCTTTTGATAATGGTTATAATGAATATAAAAATCTTAGACATCACAGTATCTTATAACTTGGTATATGTCTTGAATTATAATATTCAAGATGCCAAATCTATCAAACACCCATATTCAAATAAATCTGTAGCATATATATCAAGGATTTTCATTTTAGTTGCAATTATTATTAGCATATTATAGAATATAAATAATGATTTGTTGTGCATCATATAGGTTCGATTTTCCAAATTGGAGGAGATCATAATAAATGACATGAAAAACTTGAAGACAGCATGGCACTATCAATTTGATAGGGTGAAGACGTTGGAAGTCAACAATTGTGAGAAACTTGAGAGTATTTTTCCATCAAGTAGCATGCCAAAAGTATTTGGAAGTCTAGAGATATTGAAGGTCAGCGACTGTGCTTTAGTGGAAGAGATATTCCAATTGACTGCCAATGGAATGCATATTGAAGGGGTTACAACACAATTGAAAAATCTAGTTCTGAGTGGACTGCCAAAGATGAAACAGATATGGAGTAGGGATTCCCAAGGAATTCTTCGCTTTTCTAATCTACAAGTTGTGCAGATTGAAGACTGTGAAAATCTGGAATATCTCTTCCCGTTCTCCATTGCTAAAGATCTTTCGCAGCTTGAACGTCTCAAATTAAATGAATGTGGGATAAAGGAAGTTGTTTCAAAGAAGGATGGACCCATGGAGGAAGCTGCCATATTTGAGCTTAATCATCTCACCTCTTTGAACCTTACATATTTGGATACACTCAAGGGATTCTACGCAGGGCCTCATACTTTAGAATGTCAATCCTTGAAAATATTACATGTGCTCAAGTGTAACCAATTGAAGCTATTCGACATGCTGTCAAACAGATGCCAAGAAAGTTCTGCTGATGACCAACGTCAAATCTCAATGCTACAGCCTCTGTTCACTTTTGAAGAGGTATGGATGATATAAGATTTTATCATTAGTTTGTAAATCATAAATGGAAAGCATAGCATTTCCTTCTCTATATATAGTATCACAGAAGTCATATTTAGCCTTTACGTACATGATAGTTAGCCACTTGTATTTGTGCGAACAACGTAATCACAATATTTTGAATTTATTCATTTTACATCTCTCTGCATAAAATCTTCATTGAACTCTGTTCTTACATTTATTTATTTATGACCTCTTATATTCAGAAACTATATATCCTAAGCTATATTGAATTTACTGTTTCCACTATAGTTTTTTTATAGTACTGCAATAATTTGTAAATATGCTCCAAATTATTGACTCTTTCATTAGTCATGATGCAAAATATATAATGATAATTTTACTTCTAATGATTATGTTTTGCTTTATGCAATTATGTTGTAGGTGATTGGCAACTTGGAGGAGTTGACGCTAAATTCTGGGAATGCTAACATGATATTGCAACACCAAGTTCCATGGCACCTATTCTGCAAACTCAAACTTCTTCATATATCCACTTTTGAAGATGATAAAGCAAATTTTCCATATTGGTTTCTCGAAAATGTACCCAATCTCGAGGAGTTAGTTGTTGAATGGAGTTCCTTTGAGGAGATATTTTATGATGAAACACTAACAGGTAAGGAAGGACAGAACAAAATAAGCACACGACTTAAAACGTTATCCCTAGGGTATTTACCTAAACTTCAGGGTTTATGTAAAGAAGGATGCCAAATTCATCCAGTTCTTGAGGTTCTTGAAGCCTTATTTGTCCAAGACTGTTCCAATCTAAGAAATTTGGATCCTTCTTCTGCAACTTCTTGCCACTTGGCATATTTGGAGATATCAAACTGCAATAGTTTGATAAACTTGATCACTTCATCAACAGCGAGAAGTCTAGTCAAATTACAAACGATGAACCTAAAAGACTGCAATTCACTTGAAGAAATTGTAACACAGGAGGCTGATGACACAAAAGATGAAATTGCATTCAGCAGTTTGGAAATTTTAGAGCTAGAATGTTTGCCAAAGCTTTATAGTTTTTCATCAAGTAAGTGTTTCTTGAAGTTCCCATCGTTGGAGGAAGTTGTTGTGACGCAATGCCCAAGGATGAAAATTTTCTCCACCAAATCAAGTACACCAAAGCTTAAAAAAGTATTGACAGAGGAAAAAGTCGATGGAGAATTTCATTGGGAAGGAGACTTGAATGGAACAATAAACAAGATGTTTCTAAAGAAGGTATGCTGTGATTAATTAGCCAACTAATTTTTAAAGAAGGGGACTCAATTTTATTTCTCTTGTTGAAATAAATAGTTTAACGTGTTTCAATGTCTTTCTATTATAACCGACCCTATAAATTCTTTTGTACAGGTTGCATTTCATAGCTTCAAGCATTTGGAGCTTGCGGAATATCCTGAGTTAAAAGAATTGTGGTATGGACAGGTTGGGCATGAATTATTTCGTAATCTGAAATCTCTGGTGGTGCAAAATTGCTATTGGTTATCAAATATTCTTCTTTTTTTAAATATACTACAAACTCTTCCTAATTTGGAAGCGCTTGAAGTAAGAGACTGTGATACACTAGAAGCCGTGTTTGATTTGGGCGATATAAATGAAAGAGCAATGGTGGTGAGAGAAACCACTCAGTTGAAAAAAATAACTCTCTGTAATCTGCCTAAACTCAAGTACATATGGAAACGTGACTCCCAAGAAATTGCTAGCTTTGGCAATTCAGGGGATGTTCATGCTGGCGAATGCCAAGGATCGAAGATGTCAGAAGCTTCAGGGATTGAAAATAAAGGAGAAAAGGTATGAGCCATAAGTATAACAAGTTTGAATATTCAGATGCATCGCTTAAAAAAGTTTCATGAAAATGTAGAGATATAGGAACCTGCAATTGAGTCTTAGCGTGTCATTTTGCCTAACGTGACGGAATTAATTCATTTTCTTATAGCAAGGAAAATGCTTGTGACCTCTGCCAAAAGCCAAACTATATAAAAGTAAATAGATTTGATCATTATAACAAGTTTCCAAAATTATCTCCCGTGGATTATGAAAGCCATGGTGTCATATCTTATATCAATACTCTTCAACGGTTAAATTGATAAAATTATAATTTTTCTACCCCTAATTAAGTATAAAAGTGTTGTGGGCCTGGAGGCTTTAATTTTCAGTTATTTTTTTTAAGGTATTGATAATTTCCAATATATGTTAATTGTCGGAGTAAGGCAATTTTCTGCCCTTATTGTTAATAATATCAAATAACAAATTTTCTATCATGATTGTTAATTTTTTTAATTAAAATTATTTTTAAAAAATTATCATTTTACTGTTCATAACTTCATTGATTAGAAAATGTTTTTATGACCCTCCTTGTTCAGAACCTTACAAAACAATAAAGGAAAGGAAAAATTAGATATTTCACAAGAAAGTATTTTGAAAATTAATATGGATTGATTGAAGCAGTTAGTTCGCATTTGTTTTAGGTAGTTACATAATTCATTCAAATCTCCGTGTACAGGATTCTTCTCGTTTAACAAGCTTGGGACCCCCATCAATATCTTTCGCCAGTATAACTTTCTTAGAAGTGGAGCACTGCAAAGCGTTAACTTTTTTAATGACACCTTCCACTGCTAAAAGTCTTGTGCACCTCGAATACTTGAGGGTTACAAATTGTGAGATGATGGAGGAAGTTGTGATGATTGATGAAGGAATACCAGAGGAAATCACATTTGAAAGCTTAAAGTATTTGGAAATGACTTCTTTACCCTGTTTCAAAAGCTTCTGCTCAGGGAAGCACACTTTTGTATTCCCATCATTGGAAAATTTAATTGTGACAGGATGCCCCAAAATGCAGAATTTCTCTTCAGGAGTCATCATAGCCCCAAAGCTGGCAGCAGTGGAAGTAGAAAATGAAAGAAGGTATTGGACAGAGGACCTTAATACCACTATCAAGCAGCTAGTCATGGAAAAGGTACGTTAAACGTAAATTGTTTCAGTTTCTTGTAATTTAAAGCCCATATGAGGATTAAGCTGATTCTCTTTTAATATTCATGTTCTTCATGTTTATTTGCGTTCATCTAGAGAAGCAATAAAACAAATATAGGACAATATTGTTCTGCCGTGCTCCAACACAAAATGATCATTATTATTATTTTATTGGTATATGTGAGGGTATTTCTCTAATAATAAATATTTTTCATATTGAATTAAGTAAACAAGATAAAGAAGAATTGTATTATTGAGATGAAATGGCCTAATGGTCCATAGCCTGACAGCCATAATTCCTTATTAATTGATGGCTTCCTTATACTTACCCTCGGAGCTTCATATAATGAGTTTAATTGCTTTAAAAAGAATGGTATACTTAAAAGCTTTGACGGAAATCAAATATTGGATTTGCCTGATCTATTCATGTAATTTTTTCTGTTTCCTTTTTGTTGCTTTTTGTGCTTTAGATGTTTCTGTATGTATGTTATTGAAGGAAAGGCAGGGGCTATAGCATGCTATATCATTTTCTGGATTATTTTAATGGGTTTGATTATCAATTGAAGATTAATTTTATTTCATTATGAAAAGAGAGTATGATGCGTATTTCTTTCTATTTACTGTGGAGGAGAAGCAAACAATTTTTAGTTTATTGTTCATCGGGTATTTTAGTTATTTTTTTTCCTTGTTTGAAGTTGATTTAAGTTTGGATCAATCAGAAAGAAAGATTTTTAATAAAGAAAATATTTCTATTTTATTTTTGCATATGTATATTGATTAAAAGGATTTTAGAAAATAGAATCGAGTTTTAATTTAGTTGCGCACTTGTTCTGTTCCAAGATGAGAAAGTGAATTGGTGTTACTATTTGTTAACTTTAGCAGTTGATAAATAATATCTTTTATCAACAGGAAGTTTCAAATTCTGATCAGAGCTAGAAGTTCAAGCGTTGCAGGAGCTGATATATATATATATATATATATATATATATATATTTGAAGATGGAAGGGCTTTCATGAAGAAATGGTTCTTAAGAATAAGATCAATTTGGACGGTTTACTTGTTTTTCTCCTCTCTTTTCCCTGTGTGTTTATTGGTATGAGATTTTCTTTCACTTAAAAAAATTAAAGAAAAAAAACAAAAACAAAATAAAACAAAAAACCAAAAAAAGTGCTCCAATCTTTATGAAATTTTAGTTATCCTTAGCAATGTGAGTGTTTTATCAATATAGTCAAATTATTTTGCTTTACTCTATTGGTTGAGTTATTGTATTTGTATTCTTGGGTTTTGTATATTATCACTATAGTGATTTTTACTTTGTTGATGGTGGATAGAACCTGAGTTGAATTCTTGGTAATTGTTAAAGACTTGTTGTTGTATTTATTGATCCATTGACAGCGAATTTTTTTTAGATTGAGTCCCGTGATTTTCATCTCTCATATTGAGAGTTTTTCTATGTTAAAAATTGTGTGTTTTTGTGTGATTATTTATTTTGTCCATTTTTATATTGGATTAGACTTATATGTTATTCTTTATATGTTTACTATTAGATTTTTTAATCAAAATATAACAAGTGTATAATTTTTCAATAATAACATGACAAAATTAAAAGTAAAAACTATACATTTATCATGTTATTAATGAAAAATAATACATTTATCATATTTTAATTGAAAATTTTGATAGTAAGAATATAAGATACTGTGAATAAATTTTTTTTTCTTATATATCTACTATTTAAAACATTTTTTATGTTTTGGTATTAGCTCTTCAAAGATTAAAGCAGGGAAATGTTTTAATTTATGCTGATTATTATTCCCTCTTAGCACATTTTTTCCCACCAGTCATGTATCAAATCAAATAGTTTGAATGCAGCTTATAATATTCGTACATGACAGGTAAAATCAATTTCTGACAAGGCATTGCCTGGAGCTACCATACTACAATCCTAATTTTTGTAAATAGACCTTCTTTTAAAGTCCTAGTGCATATTTGGATATAGGTGATAGAAAAGTTGAAAATCACGTTTAGAAGGAAATGTCTATCCAAACACAGTATTAGTAAGACTGCTGCTATCCCTTCTGAATCATCACATAATATCACCGTCCAAACTCCCATTTATTCCCCTATTTTAAATTGTAAACAACATTGGTATCTTTTTCCAAGCTTAAAAGTACTTAACCCCTTTAAGAAAATTAGCATAAATAGGCTCCAAAAGTACATATAATTTCCAGACAAAAGAGACATGGGAAGGGAAAAAAAAAAAAAGAGTATGTCACCAAATTTTGTGGATAAGGGCAGATCTGGAGAGTTCATGGCGACCGCCAATGGTTAATTAAGCTGGCGATCAAGAAGTGTTCCACAATGGTTCTAAACGTAGAGCTCAAGCACGACACAGATGAAGAGGACCACAACACATCGGCGACAGTGCCAAGGATGGGACAGAAGCTCTAATTCAGCTTGTACCATATGGACATTAAGGACTTTACAAAATTTGGCTCCAAAACCTTCTCCTCCTCCTGCGCTATAGTACCAGAATTTGCCATTCTTCCCTCGCTTCCATTTCTGCTGTGTTTTCTTGCTACCAAACGCACGAATTGACTGATTTCCTTTTAGTTTTCTTTTCTCACATGACAACAAATGGGCCACAAAAGAAAAAATTTTGACAAAACAATATAAATACTTTTGATTTAACAAGAATAAATTTTTTTTTTCTTTGACTTTTCCAACCTTCATATGACAGTTCTAAAGGCAAGAGATACGATGAAAACTATATAACAAATATGCTCCAACATTCAGGCTTGGTTTGGCAGCTTTTTTCCAAATTTCATTTTCCACTATATATATATATATTTTCTTTCCTATGGATAATTAAAAGCATCTAGTTCTTCCTGTATTCGTAAGCCTTCATCTAACAGCTTGAAGTTTTATATAACTGATTATGAAATCAAAGTTCTAAAGACAAAGTAGTCCAGAGATCAAATTTTTCTGCCTTTGTTTTCATAATCAAAATTTTTTGGCTGTACTGCACCTTGCACCTATGCTATATCTACACTTAAAGCCTAAAGTTCTTCAACTTGATGGTATTGTTTTAGAGATGAAGGCCATCTCTAGCCTCTCTATTTTGATCTTTCCAACATATCTACATATGATACCTCTGCTGGCAACGTGTTCACTTCAGACAAACCCCTGCAAGAAACAACTGAATAAGGAGAAACCAAGGCAATCATAGCCTAAAGATATAACTTGAAAATTTGTAACATCAATTAAAATGTAAAGAGATCCATGAGTACGATGACCACGTCAACCAAGCAATATGCTCATTCCATGTGTTTGTACGTAGAAAAGAACGTTAACTGTAATTGAAAAAAAGGGGAAAAAAAAAAGGGTCCAGGCACATATTGCTCACTGATTGGATGTTAACTTGATGAGATGGTTCACGCAACTTCCGTCAACTAAATTCCAAATAGTAAACTATGTCTGTATTAGTTAAGTACAGCACGTCCATGTCAAATGCATAACGTGACCTTTAGCGGCTCAATAGATAAACGTAATTTGAAATTTCAACGATTTGTTTGAATCCTTCATGCAATTTCCTAGCAGCAAGCATATAATTCGGAATTTAACAAAAGAACAAGGAAAGAGTTTCAACCTCAGGAAAGAATGTTGGGATTCTATTCTCACAAATCAACCCCCCACATGGTGGGAAAATAAATCGTAACGTATATTTCTTCCTTAACCACTTTTTCCTCTTCAAGTTCATAAAATTTGGTTAAGTTTATAAAATTTAGAAGATCAAAATTTATAAACCTGAAGTGCTAATGCCAGCATTATCAACGGAGCTCCATTGTCGACATCTCCAACATCATCCATTTCCTTACTAGTTCTTGTGGAATGTTGCAACATACGAAATGTGAAAACATGAGAACGTGAGAACGTGAGAAAAATGCAGATCATGGGAAGTAAATCACGTTGGCTGGTAACATCTCCATTATGGTCCGAAAATTATGGGTTTCGTGAGATAATTTTCCACGTCTCAAAACGTGTCAGTTTCTTCGGCAAAATGATGGAATTGTCATTGAAAGAGGTTGCCTATAAATACAGGGTCCTTGAGCTCAGTTTTACATGGCTACACACCATCATTCAGTAGAACAAGAGCTTAGAAGCATCTCTGGACTTTCATGCGATAGAATTCTTATAAGAAAAACAGAGGATTCAAGCAATGGCGGGAGGTAACATTTCGATCCATTTCTCTTATATTGGATGTTATAAATATGATTTTATATATTCATAAAGTATAACAGTTGGTATCAGAGCTAGAAATTCCTCTACCTTGCTACGTTTTTTGAACTCAAAAACGTCAAATTTTTGGTGAATTTGGGCTGATTTATAGAGTCATTTTTTCATCATTTTGATATAAAAAATGAAATCTACATGAAATTCTGATGAAAATGGACTCTTAAATCATCCAAAACGGAGCTTGGAAACTTAAAAAACGATTGGATTTTCATTTGGGTCCGAAACAAGTCGTAACCAGGTCGGGTCGACCCACTGGAGGTTAGGGACGACCTAAACTACAAGTCGTTTTGAGCCTTCAATAAACAACATGTCGTTTTGTAGTTTACGTTGCTATTACATGTAGGTGCAAACAACATGTAGTTTTACGGTCTTTTACAATAAAATGGCTTCAGTGGCATAAGGAAGATTCGAACCCCTGACCTTCAGGATAAAAAAGCTATGAGTCTTAGCCATTGAAGCCATGCGTTATTATTATCATATATAAGCAATATTTAATATATATATATATATATATATATATACATTTTCGATTTTGTGGTATTTTCATTAATTTCCCTTCTATGATTTATATATATATACATATATATATATATATATATATGTTTATATATATTATCTTCTGATATTAAATATATATATATAAGTAAATAATTTTTTTTTGAACAAAATATTTTGTTGGCCATTTATTTTGTTTAAAATTATGAAGTACATTTTAATTTTGTCCAAGTTTTGGCAAAAATATTATGGACAAAATTAAATTAATTTTTGACAATATTTAGTTATTTATTTGTTAAAATAATTGTGAAATTAATTTTATGCCTCTAAAATTTGCCTAAATCTTGAAATGTTAATTAATTTTAGGCAATTTTGGCATGTTTAAAAATAGTAATTAATTTATAGTGTCATTTAATTTATGCCTAAATTTGCAAAAATAATTAATTTTTATTTTAGGCAATGTTTATGGCACATTTAGATTAATTTAAAGGGAGAATATTAATTAAATTAATTAATCATATTTTTGATTAATTGATTAATTATTGACATTCTCATTGTGTATACTTGTTTATGTATTATGTAATTAATGACATTCTCAAGCATGTAATTTTATTTAGATGTCATGTGAATTGTGTAATTTTAATTAAATTAAAATTTAGCCACAGCACCTTTAATTATTTAAAAATTATGCATTAAGTGTTATAATCACATAAAGTAAAATGACATCAAATTGTAATTAATTATATTTAATATAATAATTATTATCCTACAGGAATATTATCATATTTTATGTGATTAATTAAGATGGAATAGTAAGTTTTTTCTTTTCTTGATTTACCCGGAGAAATTAAGAAAAGAATATAATTTACTAGTTTTATCATTAATATATGAGTCTAATTAAATAAAATTTAGCCCACAGGTAATTTTATTTGTTACTAGGCTCATAATTTGAATTGATATGCATTACATTGGCATGACATGTCATTTAAGAATATTTATTTGTCTCAAATTATTAATGTAGCATGTAAATTATGCAGCTTTTCAACCTTTGAATATTTCTGATTTTCAAGTTCCTGAATTAACTGGAGATAACTATAATGTTTGGAAGGAGAAAATACTTCTCCAATTAGGGTGGATGGACGTAGATGATGCAATCAGAAAAGATGAACCTCCTAAACCTACGAATATTAGTAGTGCATCAGAAGTAAATATTTATGAACATTGGGAGCGATCCAATCGCCTTAGTATGATGTACATTAAGACTAAAATATCAGTTAGTATTCGTGGGTCTATTGGAGAGCATCAAAACGTTCAAAGTTTGCTTAAGGCTATTGATAAACAATTTGAATCTTCGGATAAGGCCTTAGCAAGCACCTTAATGACAAAAGTTATCATTCATGAAACTTACTGGCATAAGAGGTGTACAAGAATATATCATGAAAATGAGGGATATAGCAGCTCAATTGAAAACACTTGAGGTTGAGATGTCAGATTCTTTTCTTGTGCACTACATCCTGAATTCTCTGCCACAACAATATGGGCCTTTCAAAATCTCCTACAACACCCATAAAGAGAAGTGGTTAATCAATGAACTTTTAACCATGTGTATACAAGAAGAAGGAAGGCTCACAGCAGAGATGGGTAAAAGTGTACATACAGTGACACAAGGAAAGAAGAAAAGAAAGACCAAGACAAAAGGGAAGGACAAGGTTCCCATCCCTAAGGATATTAAGAAAGAGTCCAAGTATTTCTTTTGTAAAAAGAAAGGACATATAAAGACGAACTGTGTCAAATTCAAGGCTTGGCTTCAAAAGAAAGATAACTCAATCTCATACTTTTATTATGAATCTAATATGGTAGATGTTAGCAGTAACACATGGTGTATTGATTCTGGCTCAACAATTCACATCTCTAATACCTTGCAGGGCTTTCTAAATCAAAGGAAGCTAGTGGGCAGTGAGCAAAACATCTATTCAGGAAATAAGATGGGCTCAACTGTTGAAGCTATAGGAACATGTAGATTAGTTCTTAATTCTGGTTTTATTTTGAATTTGGAGAAGACATTTTATGTACCAAGTTTCTCTAGGAATTTGATTTCAATTTCCAAACTTGTACCATTAGGATATTGTTTTGAATTTTCAAGTAATGGATTTAAATTATTTTATAAATCTAATTTTATTGGTAATGGTACACTTTGTGATGGTCTATTCCAAATTCAATTATGAAATAGTAACCTTTATGACTTAATGCATGTTTCTAATAGTATAAGTATTAAGAGAAATGTTACTAATGAGGATTCCTCTATGTTATGGCATTGTAGGCTTAGTCATATCTCAATAGAAAAAGTGAAAAGATTAGTAAAAGATGGAGTATTCAATACTTTTGACTTTACTGATTTCAACACTTGTGTAGACTGCATTAAAGGAAAGTAGACTAACAAGACTAAGAGAAGTGCTAAGAGGAGTTCTAGCATATTAGAAATCATACATACGGATATTTGTAGTCTAGATTTGGACTCTAGTAGTCAAAAATACTTTATCACCTTTATTGATGATTACTCACGATACATGTATCTCTATCTGCTCAATAATAAGAATGAAGCACTGAATGCCTTTAAGATATTTAAGACAGAAGTAGAGAAACAATGTCGTAAACAAATTAAAATAGTGAGATCTGATTGAGGTGGTGAGTATTATGGTAGATACACTAAAGATGGACAAGCACCAAGTCCATTTGCTAGGTTTCTTCAAGAGCATGGGATTGTTGCCCAATACACTATGCCTAGGTCACATGACCAGAATGGTGTAGCTGAAAAGAGAAACCAAACATTGTTGGACATGGTGAGGAGCATGTTGATTAGCTCCAAACTTCCTAAATTCTTGTGGACTGAAGCCCTTAAAACAACAGTGTATATTCTTAATCGAGTTCCTACCAAGGCTGTTGAAAAGATGCCATTTAAGTTATTTAAGGGTTGGAAACCAAGTTTAAGATATATGCGCATTTGGGGATGTCCATCTGAGGTTAGGGTTTACAATCCACAAGAGAAGAAGTTGAACCCTAGGACTATAAGTGGCTACTTTATTGGGTATGCTAAAAAGTCTAAGGGTTATAGATTTTATTGTTCATCTCACAGTACTAGGATCGTGGAATCAAGGAATGCAAAATTTCTTGAGAATGACTTGATCAGTGGGAGTGATCAAACTTAGAACTTAGGTTTTGAAAATGATAAGTCTGATATTCAAACTCCTACATCAAGTGATAGATTGATTGTAATTCATACCCCTCAAGTCCAAATGGGTATTGAACAATCAATCATTCAGGACCCATAACTTGTTGACATTGACCAAGTTGATCCAATTAATGAACAGCTTTTAAGGACTATTGAACAAACAATTGAACAACATACTCCCCAAGAGAATGTTGAGTCGACATTAAGAAGATCAACTAGGATGAGGAAGTCAGCAATTTCTAGTGATTACGCTATGTATTTACAAGAATTTGATTACAATATAGGAGCTGAAAATGACCTTGAAACATTTTCACAAGCCATCAATTGCAAAGAATCAAAACTGTGGCACAATGCCATGAAAGAAGAGATGGATTCTATGGCATCTAATAGGGTCTGGGATCTCGTTGAGTTGCCTAATGGCTCTAAGACTATTGGATGCAAATGGGTCTATAAAACGAAAAGAGACTCATTAGGAAACATCGAGAGATATAAACCACAACTCGTGGCCAAGGGATTCACTTAAAGGGAAGGAATTGATTACACGGAGACTTTTTCTCCTGTATCTAAGAAAGATTCCCTCCGTATAATAATAGCATTAGTTGCTCATTTTGACTTGGAGTTGCATCAAATGGATGTGAAGACAGCATTTCTCAATGGGGAAGTAGATGAGGAAGTATATATGAAACAACCTGAAGGATTCCCCTCTAGTGCTGGTGAACATTTGGTGTGCAAGTTAAAGAAATCTATATATGGATTGAAACAGGCCTTCTGCTAATACTTAAAATTTCATGATATTATCTCCTCATATGGATTTGTGAAAAACGTCATGGATCAATGTATATACCAGAAGGTCAGTGGGAGTAAAATATGTTTCCTTGTATTGTATGTGGATGACATATTGTTTGCAACCAATAATAAATGGTTGTTATATGAGGTGAAACAATTTCTCTCTAAGAATTTTGATATGAAGGATATGGATGAGGCATCTTATGTCATTGGCATTAAGATCCATCGAGATAGAACTCAATGTATTTTGGGTCTGTCACAATAAACTTATATCAATAAGGTCTTGGAGAGATTTCAGATGAAAGATTGTTCACCAAGTGTAGCACCTATTATGAAGGGTGACAAGTTCAATTTGAACCAGTGCCCGAAGAATGATTTAGAAAAGGAACAGATGCATAACATTCCATATGCTTTTGCTATTGGAAGCCTTATGTATGCTCAGGTTTGCATAAGACTTGACATTGCATTTGTAGTTGGAATGTTAGGCAGATATCAGAGTAATCCAGGTATAGATCATTGAAGAGTTGCAAAGAAAGTAATGAGGTATCTTAAGGATACCAAGAACTACATGCTGATTTATAGACGGACTGAAAACCTTGAGGTAGTTAGCTACTCAGATTCGAATTTCGCTGGATGCCTTGATTCACGAAAATCAACATCAGGCTACATTTTCATGTTAGCCAGCGGAGCCATATCTTGGAGAAGCGCGAAGCAAACTTTGACTGCTACTTCTACTATGGAGGCAGAGTTCGTTTCTTGTTTTAAGGCAACTTCACATGGTGTTTGGCTTAAAGGCTTTATATCTGGGCTTAGAATTGTCGACACTATCCCTAAGCCATTAAAGATATATTGTGACAACTCAGCTGCTGTCTTTCTGGCTAAGAACAACAAAAGTGAAAGTCGAAGTAAGCATATCGACATTAAGTACTTAGCCATTCGTGAACGTGTCAAGGAAAATAAAATTATTATTGAACACATTAACACTGAGTTGATGATTGCTAATCCTTTAACAAAAGGCATGGCACCAGTAATGTTTTGGGATCATGTATCTAGAATGGGACTTAGTTCCACTTTGTGTTATTGATGTATATACTATATATATATATATATATATATATATATATATATATATATATATATATATATTATTTGTAATAAAGCCTTTATTCATTTTAAGTTATTTTCTCATTTATGCGTATACATTAAGTTTGAGAATAACAACATTAAGAGGACCCAGAATAAGCATATGGCTTATTCATAAAGTTGATATATAGTGGGTAAGGAAACAAAATGCATTGTGATACATAGAAGGTATTACTCACTTATAGAGGAACTACCGCTATGATTCATACATTTGTGTTTCAGTTAAATGTTTGAATCTTAAGAAGCCATTTTTGAACCAAGTGGGAGAATGTGGAATGTTGCAGCATACGAAACATGAAAATGTGAGAACATGAGAAAAATGCAAATCGTGGGAAGCAAATCACGTTGGCTGGCAACATCTCCATTATGGTCCGAAAATTGTCACTACAAAAAAACATATTTTTAGTGACGACTTTTAGCGGCGACTACAAAAAGTTGTCACAGAAAAATATTTTTAGCTGCGATTTTATTAAGTTGTCGCTAAAAGTTGTCATTAAAATACTACTTTTAATTTCGATAAAAGTTTTAGTGACGACAAAAAAAAGTGCCACTAAAACTATTTAGTGACAACAAAAAATCGCCGCTAAATACTTTTAGTGGCGACATCAATACTGTCGCCACTAAAAAGTCATATTTAGTGACGATTTTTAGTTACAACTGCAAGCTCACCACTAAAAGTAGCTTTTTGTGGCGAAAAATTGATTTTGTCACTAAAAGTCACTTTTAGTGGCGACACTTGTCGCCACTAAAAAGTTTTGCATCAATTGTGAAAATTTTAAAATTTTTCTGTCAAAAGTAACTTTTAGTGACGACTATTTTAGTCACCATTAAAAGTTGTAGTACAAAATTTTTATTAAAATAGACAAATACATTAAAAAAAATAAATTATATTTATCAATATAACTTTATTAAAGAAAATAAATTTTTGAATAACTTGAAGTAATCTTTCTATAAATTTTTGAATAAAAATAAAAAAATATTTTTACATATAAATAAGTTAAAAAAATATTTTTATATGTAGGTGCAATAACACTTCATTACATTAAGACAAATGAACCTTAAACTTTTGTTTTCACTAATTAAATGATTAGTTTGGTTTTAAAAATATTATACATTTAAAAGTTAATTATTTATAATTTAATAATGTATGATAAAGTCTCTTCGAAATTATATATATATATGTATATCATATATATCATATATCATTTTTTGAAAAAGAGTGTTATAAAAATAATACATAATTAATTATTTTGCTCACCTTTCTAATTTTTATTCTACAAAGAAGATCTTTCCCATGTAATAGGATAGGATGAATGAAATAGATAATTATTTAAATATTATTTAAATATATGAAAAATATCCTTCCCATGTTTCTAAATCTTACATGAAGAGAGAAAATTGGTCCACTTCCAATTGCATTTAGTCATTTTAACTCTAGATTTAGCGACAAGTGTTGGTGTCAAATTTGTGAGAATGTTTAAGGCAATTAGAGACTTGAGTAAGTTTATGGATGTAGGTTGTCCCTATTCAAACCTTCAAATTCACCTACATTAGAGACCATCGATGAAGATGTTACTGAGGATTATGATGATGATAAACTATAGCCTATTTAGTAACGTATGATACTAATATTTTTGAAATAGCTTTTTTTTTAGTGTTTTATTTTAAAAATACACATTAATGTTTTGTTTTAGAAATACACATTAATGATCAACTATAGCCTATTTAGTGTTTTATTTTAAAAATACACATTAATGTAATTTGTAGTCCAATTAGTACTCGTAATATAGTTGAGTTTATAATAATCACCTTGTGTTGTGAACTTTAAAGCTCGATAACAGATGTGATAACACTAATGTTGAGATTCATAATGAGTGACCTTAATGATGCATATTTATCTTGTTTAATTAAAAATATAATTAATTTGACAAAATATGTTTTATCTTTATCTTTATCTTTTCTTCATAACCTAGGAAAATAAAGGCAAAACAAATGAGGAGGGAGGAGTAAAATGAAAAGATATTGTCAAATGAGAAAGATATTTTTTCATTCATTTGAAATTGTTAATTAAAATACATAACCCACCCACAAAGTAAGAGAGGTAGTTGCCATTTATTTGAGTAATATATTATTAAACCACAATTTAAACTCCATATGGAATGCATTTTTTTAAAATTATTCTTGTAATCTTTATACTTTTGTAAGATTCTTGAGTTTATTATTTATTTTTTGCAAATCATACATATTCAAGAAAGAAAAAATTAAAAGCATACATATTAAATTTAAATTTTAATAAAAATTTTAAAGAAACTAATTTATCCTAAAAAAAAATGAAAATGAAGACGGAAGCAATTGAATGAATGGCAAAATTTTAGTATCCTGAATGGAATTGGTTGAAAAAACAATGAAATACAAAAAGAAATGAAAAAGAAGTGAAAAAGCAAATATATTCAAAATTTTATTACTCGTTTGCTCATTATGTGTCAATTGAAACAACACTAAAATTGTATCTACTTATGTAAATTCAAAATGTCATCTCTATTTTACTTCCTTCTTTTTCGAAATCCAGATTTTAACATTATATAATCATTAATCAAATATATAAAATAAATGAAATAGATAATGTCAAATAATGTAGTTGTTATATAACATTTATTGAAAGTTTCTTTTTAATTATTTTTCATCTAATTTTTAATCATTAATCAAATGTAATAGCACTATACAAGGATTTGGTTTATCCCTTAAAATATTTATAATAGCACTTGTAGCACTTGTTTGTGAAATAAAAAATGTTTATTCATTAAAAATTATATAGAGTTTTAATAAATTTTGAAGATTAAACATTAAATTTAAAAATCAAAGGAAAAAAGATTTAATCTTTAAATTTAGATTCTCTTATCCAGGTTATCTTCTGTCAGATTATATAGTTATATGTTTCTTCTATCAGATTCAAAACTTTATTATTTAATTATTTAATTATTCATTTATTTACACCCAAACCCCCTTCCTTTCTTTTTATTTAATCTTTAAATTTAGATTCTCTTATCTAGGTTATCTATATATCTACTTATATGCTTCTTGTCTCAAATTCAAAATCTAGATTTTAACATTATATAAAAATTAATCAAACATACAAAATAAATCATTAATTAAAAATATAAATAATTCTTAGATAAATAATTCTTACGTAAATAATGCTTTTTAAAAATTTAAAAATTTTAATTTTCTTATTTAATTTTCTTATTTAATTTTATGAATTATTAAATCATTAATTAAAAAATAAAAAACTATAAATAAAACCATCACAAAATATCAAATACTAAAGTTTTTATTATTTATAATTGTTTAGTAATAAATTAAAATTAGAGTTCATTAAATTAATATATCAAAATTAATATAATTGCAGCAACAGGGACTCAGTTTTGATTCATTTTTTTCAATTCCCTCCATATTGCAGCAACAGGGACTTAGTTTTTATTAAAATTTTTCAATTGCCTCCACAAACAAACACCAACGTGCAACAGCTCCAGCCCTAAAAGTCCCAACTTCTGAAGCAGCTCCAGCAGAGCACCTTGTTCACGACTTTTGAAGGAAGCAGCTCCAGTTCCTGACTTATGAAGCAGCTCCAGCAGCTCCAGTAGCTCCAGCAGCTCCAGTTCCCAACTTCTGAAGCAGCTCCAGTTCCCAACTTCTGAAGCAGCTCCAGCAGAGCACCTTAGTTCCCGACTTTTGAAGGAAGCAGCTCCAACAGCTCCAGTTCCTAACTTCTGAAGCAGCTCCAGTTCCCAACTTCTAAAGCAGCTTCAGCAGAGCAAACAAAAGAGACTGAGCAACTGAGGGAGAAGGAGAACGAAAGTTGAGCAAATGAGGGAGAAGAAGAACAAGAACGAAGGCTGAGCAAAGATTGAATCTGTAAGCTTAATTTTAGTTGGGTAAGCCTCTAAAATGCTTCTTTATCCATAAATGCCCCAGGTTTTGATTTATGTAGGAAGTATAAACTCTAGGTTTTGTAAATTGGGATTTCTGATTTAATATTCCAGTTCCATACCTTGTAATGGTTAATTTTGATTTGGGTAAGCCTTAATTAATAATTTTTAGTGAGAATGAACAAAAATATGATGATTTTTATGGTTTTCTTAGTGAGGGCAGCCATGGATGCGAATTTGGAACCTCAAATTTCAATCTTGATATTTTAATGGTTACATAATGCTTCTTTAAGCTTGGGCTTGGGTAGACCTTAAATGATGATTTTTAATAAAGATGAGCCCTAATGTGGCAATTTAGCATGAGTTTACTATTAAGACAAACACATATGCGAATTCTATGGAGGATAGAGAATGGAAGATGTTAAGGATTAGGAGCTTTAAATGGGTTAGTTGGGATGAAAATATAGTTGGGTAGTTTATATGAAAAGAATTTCAAAGAATGAAACTAATTATGATGTTAAATTTTCTCTTGTTCAATAGGTTAAGTTTTCTTGGACTGATTATTGGACACCTTGTTGGAGTTGCAGAGGTAACCTAAAGTTATTTCCTCTTATATACATTATGTGCTATGCTATGCTGTGTATTACATATGAAATGACTCAAGTGATTGTAATATGAAATGACTCTCTATATTGCCTTATATTATATCAAACATTGCCTTATATATTGCATGGTTATGTTATTATATTATATCAGACACTGCATATCTCATCCCCTCTTCTATCTTAGCTCCTCCAATAAGGAGAAGACCATGAAAGCTAGTAGCAAGTAAAGCTAGGTGTTATAGTGATATATGTAGTTTCTTTTGATTCTTTTGTAAAATGCATATATGACATGTAACTTCCGAGCTAATTTGAAATATATACCTATGGTAATGAAGGAATGAAGGAAGATTTGAGGAAAAACTTAATACTTTGATGTATTTGGTATGATATGAATGCAATTATTTTTATTAGTGTGATATTATTGTGGACTCTTAAGCTTTAGGTTGTGGGCTCTCTAAAGCTCTAGATATGAATGTATGATGGTTGGTTATGGGCTCTCTAAAGCTTTAAGTAGCATGGTGACTTGTATGTAGTATAAGGAACTTAGGTAGTCATATTTTGATCTAGAGATTTTTTGGGAGTTTGGGAAGTTCAAGTAGTCTTGAAATATAAGTTGAAACTTGTTAGAAGTGTTGGGTTGGTTAATGGAATGATGTAAGACCATTATTTGCACATATATACTCTTTAGTGTGAAATTCAAAACCTAAATAGGTAGGTTTGGAAAGAGATGAATTTGTAGGATCAAATGGTTGAGTCTAGGTCTAACACTTGGCAAATAAGAAGAGGATATTTAAAGGTTTAATTTAACCTTAAGATGATAATTTTTGGATTTATATAGAATATTTTCTAAATTTTCAAAACTCATGCCAGCAAAAGATAAATCAGGTGAATCTGCAGAATTTATGACCCTAACCAATTCTATTGTCATGCAATTTTTTAGGAACAAAAGATATAGGATTAGGCTGAAATATTTACAACATAGAGTAGACATATAAAGCTTTAATTAAAACCAAAGTTAACAAAATTTAGAGATCCGTTGCTCAAGTTATAAACATTTACATTTTTGAATCAGAATATGCTCTTTTAAGAAGAAATTAAAACAAGAATCTCAAAATTGAAAGCCAAAACATGCTTTTTTGAGAAAAATAAATGACTGAACCGCCTTCGGTGGTTCGCCATTGCATAGATCTCGAAAAAATACCTAAATTCAAAAAAAAAATCACTTTAAACGGACTACCATGCTCAAAGTTATGACTTTTAGAAGTTTGAAAGTTAAATTACAAATTTAGAATTTAGGCTGCGGCTTGGTAAACCTCCGCTGCGGCTCAAGTGATTACTGAAACCTTTTAAATACATTCAAATGTAATTACGCCGTGGCTCAAATGCTCCTCACCGCGACGTAGTTCGATTCTGTAACTCCGAGAAAAAATATTAAATTTACGTCGCGGCTCAAATGCTCCT
Organism: Erythrophleum fordii; assembly: GCA_032878935.1. Classification (NCBI taxonomy): domain Eukaryota; kingdom Viridiplantae; phylum Streptophyta; class Magnoliopsida; order Fabales; family Fabaceae; genus Erythrophleum; species Erythrophleum fordii. Next base: position 477,274 of record JAVQMF010000023.1, on the reverse strand, counting down.
CGCCGCGACGTAGTTCGATTCTGTAACCCCGAGAAAAAATATTAATCTTGCGCCGCGGCTCAAATGCTCCTCGCCGCAACGTAGTTCGATTCTGTAACTCTGAAAAAAAAATATTAATCTTGCGCCGCGGCTCAAATGCTCCCCGCCGCGACGTAGTTCGATTCTGTAACTTTGAGAAAAAATATTAAATTTGAGCCGCGGCTCAAATGCTCCTCGCCGCGACGTAGTTCGATTCTGTAACTCAGAAAAAAAATATTAATCTTGTGTCGTGGCTTAAACTACCCACGCCGCGGCGCAACTTCATTCTGTGAGCAATGTGTCGTGGCGCAATATTTGTAGCCACGGCGCAATATTCCTTGCCACGGCGCAAATTCATTCTGTTTGAACTCTGGCTCTGACTTAAGTAATTTTGGTCAAGACTTCAATTATTTTTTATCCTAAGCTCTTTAATGGCTGGATTACTTGGTTTTATTGATATTTGATCTCCTATCTACCTCTATAAACTAGTACTTATCATTTAAGGACTTAGGGATTACTTGAATTAATTGAACTTTATTTTCTACCAAAACTTCAACCATTGTATCAACAAAGGTATACATTTCCTTATTGTAATACCTTTATTATCTAGCTTATCTTACTCATTCATAACCATTTGACATAGTTCAAAGCAAGAATACATGGTCTTACTATTAAAATTTGCTTGATTTCAAAATGTGCGTGCAACGAGAAAATTTCGCATTTCTAGACCATCTAATTGCATCCATGACCACATGAGTATGTAGGAATGCAATAAAATGGTCTACTAAACATGTCTCTCAAAGGAGCATAAACCCGAAAATCAAAATCTCCCACTCCCATAAGAATACATACACCATATATGGCCATCAAATGTTCAAAGTCTACACTTCCATTCATTTGGCATCAAGTTCCATACATCCATCAAATATTTGGATATTTACACATGTTCAATTGATTACAAAACATTCCCCACATAATGTTTTGTAGCTATATGCCACCCATATATGCCACCTATATATTCCATACATAATGTTTTGTCAAACTTTCATCTTCCTATTTGTTGGCTTCCATTAAAAATGCATGCATGCATGCATGCGTACAATGGGTGACATGACATGAACATTCTCAGCTTGTTCGTTGGTTGGATAATATGGTACTCATGATAATGGATAGTTGAGTTTTGATTGTTATTTCAAATTTTTAGGTGTGGAAAATGAAACTTGGTTCTAATTGAATTATAATATCTTATTCATAATGTGGTTTATTGCTTGCAACTATAAGAGAAACTGAAGGTGTGGCTTGATTACGACATGGTTCTTATCGCTGAAATTTTATTGCCTATGTTACCTAATGTAGGAAATATAGATGGAGAAAGAGAATAGGGATGGATAAAAGTTGGATAATGATCAAGAACAGAGCCGATCCAAGATATATACGAGGAGTGGATAGTTTTCTCCAATGGGCATTTAATCAATCAGGGGTTAGTGATATGATTCGTTGTCCATGCAAAGCGTGCTGGAACACAGAGTTCAAGCTAAGATATAGAGTAAGGGAGGATCTATTCAAAAAGGGTTTTTGTGAGAGTTACCAAGTATGGGATTCACATGGAGAACTTCGTCATCATGCCCAAAGTTGCTCACAGGAGGTTGATCAAGGTGTGCAAGAAGAAGATAATGATGACATTATTGAGATGATAAATGATGCATATGGGCATACAGAAAGAGAGGCGGGGACATATGGCTCTGAACATAATGACCCACCAAATATGCAAGCCAGGCATTTCTTCGAGCTATTGGAGGATGCTAAAACTGATCTGTATCCAGGTTGTAAGAAAGCTTCCAAGTTGTCTTTCATTGTAAGACTACTTCACTTGAAATGTCTCAACCATTGGAGTAACAAGTCTATGGATGCCCTGCTTAACTTATTCAGGGATGTGCTTCCAGAAGGAGCACTAATACCAAACTCTTATTATGAAGCGAAGAAGGTTATTCGAGAGCTTGGATTGGACTACACCAAGATTGATGCATGCGAAAATGATTGCATTTTATATTGGAAGGAACATGTTGATACCCAAAGATGTCCTAGATGCAACCTATCCAGATGGAAGTCAGATGGCCATAGAGGCAAGAAAGTCCCACACAAAGTGTTACGCCATTTTCCCATAACGCCTAGGCTACAAAGGCTATATATGGCTCGTAACACAGCTAAAGAGATGAGGTGGCATAAGGATGCATGAAAGGATGATGGTGTGTTAAGACATCCATCTGATTCCATTGCATGGAAGACCTTTGATGAGGAACATCCCGACTTCTCTAAGGACCCTAGAAATATTCGCTTCGGCTTAACAAGTGATGGATTCCAACCCTATAGCAATATGAGTGCTGCACATAGTATATGGCCAGTGGTGTTGGCTCCTTATAATTTACCACCTTGGCATTGCATGAAACAACCATACTTTATGATGACACTCCTAATTCCAGGCCCTAGATGTCCAGGTGATGAAATAGATGTATATCTACAACCAATGATTGACGAGCTACAATATTTGTGGGAGGAAGGGGTCGAGACATATGATGCCCACTCACAATCTAATTTTAGGATGCGAGCAGCTGTATTATGGACAATAAATGACTTTCCGGCATATGGAAACCTTTCAGGGTGGTCAACTAAAGGAAAGTTAGCATGCCCTTGTTGTCATAAGGACACACATTCAGTTTCTTTACGTAGCAAGGTATGTTTTATGGGCCATCGACGCTTCTTACCTATTACTCATCCTTGGCGGCGAAATAGAAGGGCATTTGATGGGAAGGTTCAAACTGCAAGAGCACCTACACCTTTATCCAAAATTGAAGCACTAAGGCAATTATAAGCATTAGGTAATGTAACTTTTGGGAAAGGACAAAAAAGAAAGCGTGATCGCCCAACCAATACTTATAATTGGAGGAAGAAAAGTATTTTTTTTCCAATTACCATACTGGAAAACCCTCTTACTTCGACACAACCTAGATGTCATGCATATAGAACGAAATGTGTCTGAAAACCTTATTTCAACAGTGATGGGGGTTGCGGGGAAAACCAAGGACACATTAAAGAGTCGGTATGACTTGGTGGATTTAGGAATTAGACAACAGTTGCATCTAATCGAGGATGGGAATAGAGTATTAATGCCTGTAGCTTGCTATGCCTTGTCTCCACATGAGAAATTAATGGTGTGCAACTTTTTGGCTAATTTAAAGGTTCCAGATGCCTTCTCATCAAATATTTCAAGGTGTGTACATGTCCGTGATCGAAAATTATTTGGATTGAAATGCCATGACTACCACGTATTATTACAAGACATATTTCCAATTATAATACGCGGTTTGTTACCTAAGGAAGTGTCAGAGCCGATAATAGAGTTAGGTAAGTTTTTCAAAAATCTATGTTCTAAATGCCTAAAAATTGAGGATCTAGAACAACTTGAGACCCAAATTGCACTCATATTATGCAAATTAGAAATGGTATTTCCACCGGCTTTCTTTGATGTTATGGTTCACTTGCCCATTCACTTGCCAAGAGAGGCAATGCTTGGTGGACCTGTGCAATACCGATGGATGTACCCTATTGAGAGGTATTATGTTTTAATATATATTTTATTCTATCTCTAAAATTTTGCAACTTATTTCTCTTTTCCACTGCCTGCCTTTTACGTAGGTATTTGCGCACACTTAAATCTTATGTTCGTAATAAATCTCGTCCAGAAGGTTCAATTGCAGAAGGTTATTTAGCTGACGAATGCCTTACCTTTTGTTCTCGTTATTTAAAAAATATGCCAACCAAATTTAATCAGCCTCCTAGAAATGATGACGGACCCATGGATAATGGTGACAAGTCCATCTTCAATCAAATTGGGAGGGCAAGAGGGCGTTATGAGTTTATTATGTTGTCTGAGATAGAGTTCTATCAAGCTTGTATATATGTATTACAAAATTGTGCAGATGTTTTGCCATTCATGGAGTAAGTTATCACTTCTTTGCCAGTCTTTATGACAACAATTAATTAGCAAATATTTCCTAACTATCACTACTACAATGTAGGGAGTACCAATTGGAGATTGAAACTCAAACTTCAACTATTGAGGACTTTCCCAAATGGTTTTGTGCACGAGTAGGTTCCTTTGTTAATATAGTTTACTTTGTTAAGTAGTCTACTTTGAGTTATGAACTTTTATCCAAATAAACTGTAATAGAGTATAGTTAATCTATGCAGGTTTTACAATTACGTACACAAGGCCAAGCTAATGACGACCTCATCAGTCTAGCACTTGGCCCAGCCAAAACAGTGCACCATTTTTCTACTTATTTGGTTAATGGTTTTAGATTTCATACAAGAGATCGTGCCTTAGGGAGGAAAACTGATAACACTGGAGTTCTAGTGAAAGGGGATGACTCAGACGAAGGGAAAGAGTATTATGGCATCCTAGAGGACATATATGAGCTTTCATATATTGGGAATAAGAAAGTATATCTCTTCAAGTGTTATTGGTGGGATGTGGGTCATTTAGGAAGAGGATACAAGGTTGACAAGTTTGGCATTACAAGTGTCAATGTTCGGCATTCGTTGGCTACAAATGAGCCATTTGTCTTGGCTAGCCAAGCAGAACAAGTGTTCTATCTGAAAGATATCATTGATACGGAGTGGCTAATTGTTGTGAAGACAAATCCTCGTGACCTCTTTAACCTTTCAAAGGTGGAAGAATGTGAAGAAAGTAGTGAGAATGATGGTCTCTTTCTTGATGAGGCATATCAACAAGATGTAGTCCAATTAAATCCAATTTGGAATGATGACATAGGCATTGACCTTGTAGTCCTCTTGCATCGAGATGATGTTGAACCAAAAATACTAAGCCATGCAAGTATACATACTCAAACAAGTGGGCATAATGCAAGGGGTGTGGTTGATGATTTCATTGATGAGATTGGGTCCACCGACGAAGAAGAAGGGGAAGATTTGCTTGATGATGATGATGCGAATGACACTGTGGACACTGAGTGTGATCAAGATTAGTATCAATCTTGCTGATCATTTGAAAAATTTATAATTATTGTACAACCAATCCCCATTATATGACCAAATGGTTCAAGTGTTTGAAATTTAGTATATTCTTATATCATATATGTTTTATGTTGTTTACTTTTATATTATTTTACTTCTTTTTTCTTTTTTGTGCTTGTTATGCATGTGTTTTATCGTCTACTTTTATTTGTTATTAATGTTTACTTCATCACATTTTGTTACTTATACTATATTTGGACAAAAGGTAGCAAATGTCAGGTTCTGCACGAGGTAGGTCAGGAGGTCGAGGAGGACGAGGCATTGGGCGGGGTAATGGCCGAGGTCGACATAACCCCACTGGAGAGGTGACATCACCTAATCATACACATAGAGATTTAGTGCTAAGAGGTGCACTCTTACCTGAGCATGCACAGAGAGATTTGGAGTCAGGAGATGCACTTTCACCACTCCCACCACAGAGAGATAGACAAACTATTTATAATGATTCACCTCCAACACAACGATCACAGGTGCCGAGTAGTTCAGGTATCACTTCATGCAAATAATGTTTTCTAAATTCTGTTTTTACCATATATATACATCAATGACTAATTTGTTTGCCTTTTTTTTTTCATATGCAGCAGCTTCTTGCAGCACAGTTAAGAAGGGTAGGGAAAAATATAAGAGTATATCAGTGGATATGAAGACAAAATATGGTTCAAAAATTAAAGTTTACATCCCTGAGAACTCAGATAGACCTGTTGGAGATGGGGCCCGTGACTTTGCCAACTATTGTGGACATGTGGTGCGAACCACAGTCTCTCTTAGGGATGGTGATTGGGCCAAAGTTTATGCCAAATATGGGAAAACTTTGTTATTGAAAGTAAAGGTATAACATTATATTTGTGGGTCATTTTTCTTTATATAACATTAATAAGTTTGGTTTCTTATGTTTTATGTAGGATAAATTTGATGTTCGTGATGGGTGCCCTGAAAAAAGATTAAATAGAACTTGTAATGCAACGACTATACCAATCTTGGAAAGCTGACTTACATGCAGATTATGCTAAGTGTGACACAAATGAAGAGAAGGAGGCTGCTCGACCAAGTAATATCAGCCGTGATGATTGGGAGTGGCTGATGCATTACTGGGAAAGTCCAGATTTCAAGGTAATATGCTTCTAACATGAATTTAAAGGATTGTTTGCTTTGTTTGTGTTCACATGATTTTAAGGTTTCATGATTATAATACCATCTAATTATAGGCTGCGAGTAGCAGGAACAAGGCAAATAGGGCAAGGCAAGTGACAAAGCATACATGCGGTACCCGTTCATTTGCTGAGGTTGAGGAGTCTACAATAAGTATTTATGTTGTACTTGAGTTTATAAACATTTCTCTTTGTGTCATTCCCTCCCTCTATGGTAGCATGGATTATCATCTAATGAATATTGTAGAGAGATCCCATCACTGGAGAAGTGGCACCCCCTGACCGAGTTTGGGAACTCCAACACACCCGTAAGAATAAAGACGGAGAGGTGGAGTGGGTAGATCCCAAGTCACAAGAAATCCATGTAAGTTGCTATAAATCATTAAGCTTTAATTATTTATACCATTTCCTCATTGTTTATGGTGTTTATCTGTTGTTATGCCTTTAGGGGCACATTCAAGAACTAGTTCATGAGCAAGAAGTAGAGGATAATGAGAATCCATTAACAGGAGATCAAATTTTGGCCACTGTACTGGGGGAGAGGTCAGGGTATGTTAAGGGGAAAGGATATGGAAAGAAATCGACAAAAAGGAGAATTATGGACTCAGTTGAAGTGGATTCAAGGGTTTCAACAAGGATGGAACAAATGCAAGCTGAAATGGAGAGAAAATTACAAGAAGAGCGAGAAAAGTTGCGAGAGGAAATGCAAGTTGAGATGGAAAAGAAGCTTAATGAAGAGCGGGCTACAATGCAACAACGGGTGCAGTTAGAGATTCAAGCTCAATTGGCTAGCCTTATGGCTACCATGCAACAGGTACTTGTAAATAATCTTTTACCTTAATGTTATGTTAAACAATAATAGTATATGATTAGTTTTATTTTTTTATCAATAGGGACAGAATGCTCCAACCAATGACTCTTCTTGTGGACAAGCTAGGTGAAGAGAAGATGGACTTAGGTTTTTTTGTTGATGGTCATTTTGATGTATTAATTTATGCCATCACTTCATGTTCGGTTCTGACATGTAGGACACTATGAGAGTACTTATAGTTATAATACTAATTATGATATACAATATTACAAAATTAATGTCTCTTGTGCATGTCAATTAATGTATATATATATAATCAGTCTCCTTACCTTTAGTGGCAACAAATTTTGCCACTAAAGCTTATTTTTAATATCAACAACAAAATGACCGCCACTAAAACTTTATTGTAACACCAAAAGTTGTTGCTAAACTTAATTGCCACAAAAATGCCATCACTTTTACTTTTTTTGTAACCATAATTTCTTGTTACTAAATGTCTTTAGTGACAAGTATAAGGTCATCCCTAAATGAATTTAGTGGCAACAATATGTTGTCACTAAAACTCTTTAGTGGCAACCACATGTTGCCACTAAAAGTCTTTAGTGGCGACTAAGATTATGTTGCTAATCCATTTCTATATAGTGACAAATGATATTAACTTTTTCCCACAGCAATAAGTCGTTGCTAAATATATATAGTAACGATTTTAGTAATATCACTATTTGTTGTCACTAAAAGTGTACCTATAGTGGCAACTTATGTCGCCACTAAAACTCTAGATTTAACGGCGACATACAATTAGTGGCGACTACATATATGGATTTAGTGGCGATTGTTGCCACTAATACTCTTTTATTTAGTGGCGACATTTGTTAGATATAAATTATAATAAGTTTTAGTGGCGACTATATTTGTGGCTATATATTTGTAGCATCGACTTTTAGTGGCGACACTTTGTCGTGGCTAAAAAGTATTAGCATTACTGGAGTAGAGTGGCAGAAAAGATGTCGCCACTAAAACTTATTAGTGATGACATTTTGGCTTTTAGCGGCGAAAAAAGTCACCGCTAAAAGTTATTTTTTTTGTAGTGGGCTTCGTGAGATAATTTCCCACATCTCAGAATGTGTCAGTTTCTTCGGCAAAATGATGGAATTGTCGTTGAAAGAGTTTTCCTATAAATACAGGGTCCCTGAGCTCGGTTTTACATGGCTACACACCATCATTCAGTAGAACAAGAGCTTAGAAGCATCCCTGAACTTTCATGCGACAGAATTCTTATCAGAAAAACAGAGGATTTAAGTAATGGCAGGAGGTAACATTTCGATCCATTTCTCTTACATTGGATGTTATAAATATGATTTTATATATCCATAAAGTATAACAGTTCTTCCACTTCCAACACTTACTTCACGCTCGACTCTGACGAAGAGATTGCTTGAACTGGTGGAACTAGAAGAAGAGCTCCAGCGAATTCCCAGGAAGTCCGCCATTGCCGCAGTCGACTCCGGCAAGAGATATCTACATTGCTTATCTGGATTCGCTGTATTTTCCAAGAACAGAGATACATAGAGACAGAGAGAGAAGGAGAATATATATGGAATCAAGGCACCGAGAATTCAAAGAAAGAATATTTTGCCGACATTCACGGCCATACAGAGTGAAGAAACTGGGATGGTGTTGGATCCAGATTGAGACACGTATACGTTGTTTGCGTGCTGCGAAGGGTGCCGTTAGAGAACCTTTCCCCAAACATTTGGAACTCGGCCTTAGAGAATGGGTGGGCATTCGTCGATTTGGATTTTTATTTTTTTTAAAGAAAAGCAAAGAAAATTTTTCCAATTGAGTGTGGAAAAGAATCTATATGCAAATTTTTCTCCTCTCCAAATTAGGAGATTTTGGAGAGAAGGGAAGAGAAGGGATATTTTTTAAGTTATAATTTATTTTATTATCCCTTAATCTTTTAATCTTTTAATATTTAATAAAAATTAAAATAATTTTTTTTTTCATTAGGAATTAAAAATAAAAGAAAGATTAGAATTCATAATTTTTTTTCATCACATGTTGGCTAAATGGGCTTTGACACTTTTGAGGAAGAATGTCCATATAAAATGGGCCTTAATATCTAGACAAGAATTCAATTCAAATAAGCCCAGGTGGTCAGCCTGCTTTAGTTTGCAAATTGAATATCCTTTTTCATTCCTTTTAAGACATGCTATTGAGAAAAAGGGTGCTTATTGTTAATACAGATTATATAAAGGATGAATGGGACAAAACTTCTTATAAAAGGACAGAGTGGTCTGTTGCCTTATTCTTGGTGTCTACTATATTTAGAGGATTACTGGACGAAAGATTTGTTTGCTACTCAAAAGAGCTAGTGAAATAATCAGAAGCTCTTTCTTCTGCTCAGTCTCTCTCATATTACAACAAATGGATGAAGAAAGACTGAGAACGGCGCTAGTAGATTATATGATTGTTGGAGAAGATCTAAAGCATTTATAGAGGGACCAATGGCTAGTTTATCGAAATCTATTTATTTCGGCCTCCAACTAGTTCAGAAACTTGAAGACTGGAGAGAAAAACCACTAAGGATTCATTACAATCTTCATTTGCTTCTTTCTACAAATTTCTTGTACATTTCCTGCTCTGTGAGATTATTATTTGTTCTTGTTGAGTGTGCTAAATTCTTGTGAAAAAGAGGGTTGAGTTTTCAGGGAACTTATGAAAAAAGCTAGGCTGTGAAAGGTTACAAAAGCTTAGGGCTGTTTCTTTGAGAATAAAGTTGTATAGACTTCGTGAGGATTTAACTGTGTAAGAGTTTTGACTAATTTTTTGGAAACCCCTCCCCCCCGCCCCTCTCCAAAAAAAAAAAAAAAAACAGAACTTAGTGGTGTTGTAAAACTTAGGTGGCTGATTTTTTTATTTCTGTGAGTTGCTTCTTTGTATTTAGTGAATATCTAATCTTTATAAAAATTCTCTAGTTTTGTGTTTTTAGAAAAGGATGTAAGATCAATTTGATCTAAACCTTTATAAAAAGAAAAAAAAATGTAAATTTTATTTTCATTAAATTTAACAAAAAATTATATATTTAGATTAATAGAAAAAAGTTCAGTAAAAAATTAAAATTAAACTAAAATCTAATATAATGTTTTGTTTAGAAGAAGTTTATATATTTTTTGAAAATAAAAAAATATCCGTTAAATTTTATTAAAGTTTAAAAAAGTTTATAAATATTTTTTAATATGATTGGATGGTTTAAATTAAAATTTATTTATGTGAATTTAACGACTGTCAAAACCAGGGATGGATACACGAGACTGAATTTCTTTGAGAGTAGAGGTGCAAAAACTTCGTGAGGATTCACCTGTGTAAGAGTTTTGACTGATTTTTTGGAACAGAAAAAAAAAAAACACTCAGTGTCTTTGTAAAACCTAGGTGGCTGATTTTTTATTTCTGTGAGTTGCTTCTTTGTATTTAGTGAATATCTAATCTTTATTAAAATTCTCTAGTTTTGTGTTTTGGAAAAGGATGTAAGATGAATCTGATATGAACCTTTATAAAAGAAAAAAAGAAAAAGCAAACTTTATTTTCATTATATTTAACCAAAAAAAATTAAAATTAGATTAAAATGCAATATAATTTTTTGTTTTAGAAGAGGCTTATATATTTTATTAAAAATAAAAATAATATCCATTTTTTTTTCCCTTGCATTGTGTCAAAATCTGGTGGCGAACCCAAATTGTCAATTAGCTATTGGTTTTGCTTGTAACAATACTTCAATTCACGTTCAGGCATTATACAAGATGATTCAACTTGTGACTAATTATAATTCCTTGTAATTCTCTGTGCTGGTGATGAACTGCTAAAGTGATAGTAAAATGTTACTAACATATCACAGAAATGTATACTAGCATAATGAAAAAGAAAATATTACTAATTATATCAGTGTATTTAATTTTTTAATATGCACGGATCAATTAGTTCCATGGTAATTTAACTACGATGAAAATGAATATAAAAACATAATTTATCAAGAGTAGTGGGAGCTCCCTAAAATTTAGACATCAAGGAAGGTATCTAAATATATTGACCAACGATAACATTGCAGATTCGGAGATGATTTACTAAACGGTAACTGTTATTTAATTTACTGTAAATTATGCCAAGTTCTATTTGACTAAATTATATTTCATACTATCTTGGTTTAAAAAATTATTATTGCTAACATTTGATATATATTATAATGTTTTTTTAATCAATGATATTAATGAAATCACTTAATTATTTTTAATGTTAGATTAAGAATAAAATTATAATATCACGTTATAAAATTTATCATTATTTTAATTAATATAAAAATTCGTCTATACAAATATATTGATAGTTTATAATATCACATACCGGCATTAAAATTCGCAGAACTAAAAAAAAAAAATTTAAAGACTGCTTTGAGGAAGCATTGGAATCAACGTGCCTTGCCCATTAACTATCCCTTTTACTCAGTTTATTCTCAGTCCAAAACAAAAAACAAAATTTTAGTCTATTGAAACACTCATTCCCAGGAATTTTTTTTTTCCTTTTGTATTTCATTTGCATAAAAAACTGAAACAGGATCTTAAAAAAGAACAAAATTTTGCTGTCTTCATCGAATTTCTAACACTAAAAGGCATCTTTGAACAAAGGCATCAGAAACAGAAGCAAAAGCACATGTTACAGAGCAAGACGCAAAACTCAAAATTATAAATTTATCAAAATTAAAACTTCCAAGCCATTCACCCAAGCTTGCCCATCCCCTTCCTTGATATATATTGTGATTTTAGTCAATATTCATCCGGAGTAATATAGTAATTTTCCTCGCCAAAATTTTATTAAAAAAATATTACCGTATAATTGCCAAATAAAGTTATAAAATGAAAAATATAGGTAAACAAAAAAATTCAACAGCAGTGATAAAACATGTAGACAGAATTATTTAAAAAGTCATAACTTTTCGCAATTTATTCTGATTCATTTACTCAAGTTTGTATAACTATTGCTGAGCCTTAGCATTATTATATGTTCTTCGAATTTCTTTTGCTGTTCCCTTTAGTTACAGAGGAAATCAATCAAAAATCCAGAGTTTTTGTTCCTAGACTACCAGAAAAAGTCTAAACTGCTGTTTCTTTTTTTTTTTGGGTTTAATTGCGGTTCACAAAATTACGGTTAAATCATGCGTAGCAAAAATCTTAATTGCAATTTTGAGTAATCGTTGTTACCCTGTAGTTTAGCCATGCTTAAATAATTGTAGCTAAAATTTTATCTTAGCTGTGGTTTAGCTAAGACTGTCTTATCTGCGGTTCATGAAACGACATAGCAGTTACAACAAAAATTAAACAAAGCTATGAATGATGATTTAAACATTGTGGAACTAAATTCTTGTGGTGACGCTCAGCCTGTTGCTGAACCAATCTGGAGGTAAGAAATTTGTTTTCTGACCCTTAGGGGATGTTGAACTTTTGTAGTTTCTGTGGTTAACATAGTCTCTTTGATGCCTGCAAAAATTTTCTTCTGCTCTAAGCACTTCAGTTACAATTAAGGTTTTGATTTAAGAGTAGAATCGGGTGCCGAAAAAAACTATGGAAAAAGGTGATAGGGTAGACACAACGTTGATGGGGGGAAAATGGAGACGAGATTTGATGGAGGGAAGAAGCACCCCTTGTGTTTTCATCCATCATAAAACGCACCATTTTGTAGGGCTTGGAGGGGGTTAATTCGTACTTCCAAAACGCATTGTTTTTACTAAGGCTTTGTTTGGTTCAAAGAAGGGGAGGGAAGGGGAGGGATTTTAATGGAGGGGAAGGGAGGGAAGGGAAGGGATTTTAATGAAGGGGAGGGGAGGGGAGGGGAAATATATTGTTTGATTCAGGAGGGGAGGGGAGGGAAAATAATAATATATAGACCATTATACCCCTTATATATTTTAAAAGTAATGATAATACAATTGATTATTTTTTTATTTTAAAAAATTTAATATTTTCACCACCAAATTAAACAAATGTCAAAAATTATTTCTAATTATAATTATTTAAAAAAATTTGTAAATAAATAAAACTAATTAAATAATTATTTCAGCAAATATATAATTTAATATATTTTATTTCATGAAATTAGAATGTATCTGAGTTAAGAACATTGACACGTTTATTTTTTTCTCAATATGACAATATACCTGTGTTAATTGGTAAGTTAAAATTTTTCTTCAATCATACTTATAAAAATTTTATAAAATATAAAATTAATAATCAAGATAAGGGCATTTTGGTCTTTCTCCTAACTTTCCCTCCCAATCCTCCCAAATTGGAGGGAGAGGAGGGGAGGGGAGGGGAGGGAAAGTTTAATGAAACTTTCCCTCCCATCCCCTCCAAAAACACATGCCAAACAAGGGGAGGGGAGGGGAGGACCCCTCAAACCAAACAAGGCCTAAGGGAAAACAATGCATTTTGACCTTCAGTCCTAAAGCAGTAAGATGGTTAAGATTAAAAAAAATTAGATCTAAATTATTGAGATTAATTTAGACGGTTCAAATCTTCTTATGTGCGCACCAGAGACAATGTGCATAGGAGAAAATCCCGATACATCTGATTTCAAATTTGAACGAAGGCATCGGAAAGAGAAACTAAAGCACTCGTCACAGAGCAGATGCAAAACTCAAAAATTCACATTTTTCAATAAGTGTTTTATAATAATAAAGATTTGACTATATACTCATCATAACAATGCAAGTCTTTCTTTATACTTTTCTCTCTTAGAGATATTGTGATTGCACATCTTGGTTGGCATTGTTTGCTACTGCACTTGCATCATCTTCTTGGATCCCATTCTCATTGCTTACTATTCCTCAGCTTTAGCTCTCTGTGCTCTTCGAATTTCTTTTGTTGTTTCCTTCAAGTTGCAGAGGAAATCCATCACAATCAAACTTTTGATTTGCTAAAAAATTCTGACGTTTTGTGTCTGTTATATCTGTTCACTCCTTGTTCTCAGTATTCAAATCAAGCTTGTTTCGTTATTTTTCACATATAAGCTAATTTTCAGGAAAAAAGAAAAAGTTGGTGTCCTCATTTAAAGATTTCTTTTTTTATTCTTATTCTGCATAATATAAAGTTTGTTGCTTTTGTTGTGATGAATCATTTCTAAAAATCTAAAAAAGAACCCAAAAAGAAAAAAAAAACCAAAAAGAAAATCTCTTTCTGAGAGGTTTTGGTACTGTCTCCGCCGGTAGTTCATCATAGAGAAGAGAAGTTTAGTTTGTCGTCGATCTTATGCTAATAGGGGTAATATCTGCCTCCTCGTAATTGGTATGAATGAATGTCTGTTGCTCCTTAATTTGCTTATTTTCCCTTTTGGTTCTCGATAACAGAACTTTACTTCTCAAGCTAAGGAAGGACAACCACAACAACGCCTTTCATTGATTAAGTCTTTCTGTAATATTATGTCACACCCCACAACTAACAGTATAACTGGTATGAAAATAGCTAAATTTTTTTTCATAAGCCAACACTAAATAAAATTTTATCAAACACTAATGGATATCCTTGAGATTTAATACCAAATATCATAACCAAATAGAATAATTGCAAATCATATATGCATTATATAAATTTAGTTTTAACAGACTCTTGTAGAAATTTTGGCAAAGTCTCTTTTATAAATTGGACCTCTTAAAATTTTTACAAATCAATCAGCTACTTTAAAACATCAAAAAGAAATTCAACTATCAATTCAGGCCAAAATACATTAATTTCTAGGAATGAAGGACCCTATCTATGACTCAGTGGAGCTACATACAATATTCTACAATACAAGATGAATTCCAATACAATAACAAAACATGTCCATGTGAACAAATGCGGGGTACACTGAAAATGCAAGAAAGTGCCAATGCTAAACTATTGATAAGGGATCGGGCTCAAACCTACTACCTGAAACAAATTGAAAATAAAAAGAATGAAGCGATACTCAATGAGTAAATAAGGCTAACTATACGGTATAAAAATATTATAACATTAAGATCTTATTCAAAACAGCAATTCACAAGTGAAACTTTAAAAGTGACTATTAAAAATAAATTTCCAAGTAATTCATGCATCAGATGCAGTGGGAAGCATCTAATCAGTACCAATTGAGCTAAACATAAAGCACACAGCTCGTGAGAGCAAGTAACACAGATGTTAAGCAATCTACTCGCAAAAATGAGAATAGATCCACGTATGGTGCCCAACCACATGGGGCTAGCAACGCCTCTGCTAGCTGGAGTACTTATCACAATGCACCATAGTTAACCCCTATTGCGGTTAGCTGTAGGGTTCCAAAACAAATAGCTACCATAAGAAATAATCTCAGAAATATATGTTTAGAGTAAATCAAATCCTAATTTATATATACTTACAGTTCCAATATATGACAGAGTACATCAATAAATATTACTATAATCTAGAAGTACTCAATAAGCATTCTAATACGTAAATAATCAAAAACACATTTAAGAAAATAAATTCATTAATGTAAATAATCAGAAACATATTCAATAAAGTAAATACAATAATTGAGGAGTGTTTAACCACAAACCTTGAAATAAAATATATAGCTGGCATTATTTACTCACATCATAAGATAGTACCGAGAAACTCCTTATCGTGACCTCTGCTAAATCCTTATACGTAACTAATTCTCTTAGACACCCTATAATACCGATTCATAAATATTTAATGTTAGAATAGTCTCGAGTGATCTTGTACTAATGTAAATTTATTTCTCCTAATATTTTATTTTGTTTTATTTATTTATTTTGATTCTGCACCCAAACAATCTAATATGACATGTACCCAATTAATTAAAGATTAAATCCAAATATATAAGTACATCGTCTTGACACTAATATAATTTATGGTCTTCCAACATCAATGCTTATTGTTAGAATAGCTAAGGTCAATCTCCCTTTTAAAATAATTACTAATCAAAAACTCTAGTCACCAAACATATATTATAGTTCTATTTGATACCTTCTATTAACATGCTTGTTTTTCATTTCATTAGCTTCTTGACCAAAGCCCCTAAGAAATAAACAGGTTTGATATAACTAGATTTTAGAAAAAGAAGATTAAATTCATTGGGAAGGAAAGGCCTAAAATTGTGTTGGTTTATTCAAATTAGTTCTTAAGCTCAATTTTTCCTTTCCATTCAAGATGTAATTTAAGTGCAGCTTCTACATCACACTATTTATCCTTGCTGGCCAAAAACCACAATAAAAGAGGGAAAATAAAGGACTAGTTTAAAAACAAAGAAGAAGGGAATAATGCATTAGGAAGCAATGAAATTTAAGGGAAAAATTAGAGATACATTCCACAATAACCGAAACTACGATTTTCAAACTAGAAAACATGAATCTTACTTGGAGTTTTCGGTCTACACAACACTCCTGCCAGCATAATTTTTACAAGAAACAACCGCACATCAGCAACCAAGAGCCATAGGATGGGGATGCTATTAGAATAGAACCAAAAAGAAGGCATCATGCACTAGCCAAAATTTCAAGCCTGGGAGACAAATTTGCACAAATTATGCTACCAAAATGGAGCAACCAAACTTAGCTTGCAATAGGGAAAGAGGCGAGTAGAAAATCGAAACAAGAAAAGAGCAAAGTTACAATGAATAGAGAAAAGAAGATGCAAATATTTTTGGTGTGTTTTCTACTACTTCATTTGACTAAAACGATGGAGGTAGGTGAGAGTTAAATGCTACTAAACTTGGAGGTGTAAAATGACCTAAAACCCAAACTTTAGTCAGGCAAATGAGGGGCATATATGGGATAACAAAAAAATGATAGAAGAGAAGAAAAAAAAGGATATTGGTATGCCTCAGGACTCGAACATGAGACACATAGAATAAAACTCCATTTGATTACCACCAAACCTAAGGCACTCCCTCAGCTATTGATATTAACTAATAAATATATATACACATTTAAGTCTTTACATTCTCCCCCTTTTTCAAAAAATTTAGTCCCCGAATTCAAATATGTACTAACCTTAATTCTCAAATAAGTGGGAGTACTTTGCATACATTTCACTTTCTATTTCCTATGTAGCCTCCTCTTGTGAATGATGGCACCATAAAACCTTCACTGACACAATCTCTATAGAATGTAGCTTCTTTGTTTGCGTATTCAAGATTGTCATAGGAGTTTCTTCATAAGTTAAACCCTCACCTAAAGAAACATCTTGATTTTAGAACACATAGGAGCGATCAGGCAAATACTTCCTTAATATTGAGACATAAAATACTAGGTAAATATTAGATAACTCAAGTGGGAACGCTAGCCGGTAGACTACTACTGTCCCTGCTCTCTCTAGGATCTCAAATCGACCAATGTATCTTAGCGCCAGCTTCTCTTTCCTCCCAAATCTCATTACACCCTTCATAGGAGACATGTTGAGAAACACATAATCCTTAATCATAAACTCCAAGTCAAGGCATTGATGGTCCACATACGCTTTCTGTATGCTTTGAGCTACCACCAATCTAGGTGTACATTCTAAGGATCTAAAGCGAACTGAGGATTCATTAAGTTAAATTTTTTCCATCCCTCAAAATCCCTCAAATGCCTCATCATGCCATCAGAACTTATTTCCACCATATACCATCTCATATGTTGAGTTGTCTTAAAAGACATAGATAAACTTTGAAATCATGGTTTTAAAAGAAAGTATCATAGAACTTTTGCAGGCAACCTCAAATTCTTTTTATTACCATTGGACATGCTTTGACCCTTTGGTTTCCATTTAGATGTATTACATTTTTTACAAATATCTTTATCTACATCCTCCCCCCACTATAGCATGTCATCATATAGGCAGGCATGAATTTTAGTGTAACGAAAATTGAGTTTGTTAATGAGTTTATTGGCCTCATAAAAGGAATGTGAAATTTTTGCATGTTCAAAGGCATTTGCTAACAACTTTAATATTATAGACATTGCCTTGTCACTTATTCTACATAAGCATTTAATATGATATAATTTTACTAAGAAGGACAATTTTGATTACTTATCATACCCTTCATATAAACTCTGCTATCTATCTCTAATTAACTCAAAGAAATCTATATTCTCATCAAACATGTGATCTAATAGTGGAGACATTAGATCAACTTCACTCACACTCACATCATTAGGGTCATTAATAGTAATCCTATGTTACATCACATGTGGCATTGAAAGAATTTTAATTATAGTGTCTAGTATGCTTGTCTTTCCATGTCTGAGCCAAGTAGTATGCCCTTTATGAAATGGTTTAACAATTGGATGATCATACACTATATCTCTCATTTGTCACTTGTTAAACTTACATTTACAATATGAACAAATTATCCTACCTTCAACACTTTTATTAGCAAATGTAAAATTCAAAAATCTATTTAGTCCTTCCTCGGAGGTGTTTTTAAGTTTCTCAATCCAAGATTTATCCATTACTTAAAACAATAGCAACCTATTGTAAATAACATTCTAATAAAAAAAATATTTTATACCATTATTTTATAACAATAATAAATTTGTTTTATATATTTATAAAAATAATGAAATAACATACATATGATTAAAAAAATTGGAATTAAGTAATAAATATAATAAACTAAGATAAAAATAAAATAAAGCAAAAAAAATTGAGAGATAAATTCCAAATGCATACATAATTAACAAAAAATATCTTTGACATAATTATCTAAATGATTTTTGAAAATTTTCTCTATTAGCTATTGTGACTTATATTATATCAAAGATAGCAACATTTAATTCTATTCAATTAATTTAAGATTAGAGCTCCAGTAACATGTTCTTGTATTTACAATTTTGGTTAACATTAAAGTGGTTGTAATTATGCATAATAAATAAAATATATATATCTAAAAATATAAATAAATAATGGACTCCTAAACAAAAATAAGATTCTAAACAAATATTAAACTGAAATGGATTTTTAAAATCTCAAAGATAAATAAAAAATATCAAAAAATATTTTATATATACATAATAACAAAAAAATAAAAAATAAAAAACTACTCATAAATCAACACATAGATTCAAATAATTTGACATCTTAGCACAAATCAACTACTTTCAATCACTAAGAAGCTAATATACTTAAACAAAAAACAAAAATCTTTGAAAAAAATTACCTTAAAATCGATGAAAATGGAAGAAAACAAAAAAATTACAGAAGAACCACTGACGAGCTCTATGGAGGCAAGGCACATGACGGTGGCTGACGTGGGGTGGTGCGATTGTGGTGGATTTGGACTTTAGTGGGGACAACACAGTGATCTTGTTGGCATAGCAGCAACACATAAGCCTTTCTCCTTCTTTGCACAGGGTTTCAAACATAAATTTGCAAAATGGCATTTCTAATAGTAGAGGACAGCTGCTACAAAATTGTAGCGATTGCAACTACTACAACATGAAAAGACAGTTTTTAAATATTTTTTGGGGATTCATGTAACATTGCATTAGTTGAAAAAAAAAACTTTAATCACAATAGTTTCTTGAATACTGCTGCAAAATGACAACAATTCTCTTGTTACCGTTGCAATTTTGTAGCGATTGTTTTAAACATCGTTAAATGCATTTTTTGTAATGGTTTTGACAACCACCACAATAAAACAATTTTTTGGTAATGTTGGTAATTTCCAATTTGCTTAGTGTTAATTGTCAAAGTAAGGCATTTTCTGCCTTTATTGGTAATTTTTGTAATTAAGAATATATAAATAATACATCATTTTACTGTTCAAAACTTCATTAATTAGAAAATGTTTCTATAACCCTTTGTTCACAATGATACAAAACAACAATGGAAGGGAAAAATTAGATATTTCACAACAAAGTCCTTTGAGAATGAATATGGATTGATTGAAATAGTTAACATTTGTTTTTGTGAAGGATCTTACTCTACTTCTTTTGCCAATGCTAAAACAAACTTGGAGCAGAGATTCTCAGAGAATTCTTCACTTTTATCATCTACAAATTGTGATTGTTGAAGATTATGAAGACTTAGAATACCTTTTGTATTCAAAAGGAAATTGTTGCAAATGAAGAAGCACCCACTAATGAAACCACCATATTTGTATTTAATCATCTCATCCTTAGAGCTTGGAAATTTGCAGAAATTAGATAGACTTTATGGAAGGAATTATAGTTTGGCAAGTCAATCTTTGAAAAAAATATAAGTGTATAATTGCCACAAATTAGAGCTATTCAAAACACAGTCCGTGAGCTCCCTAAAAAGAAGAGTACTTATGCATGATGAAGAGTCCATGGGCATAAGGCCTCAAAGCAACAAACTCTTTTCATAGTTGAGGAGGTACATATTGCATTTATTTTGCAATTAACCTAGAATGATAGAATAATAATTGTTGTTGAATATGCACATTAACCATCCAAAGTTGTTTTGACTTAAACTTGACAAGACCCAAGAGACCGTAAAAGAAATAAAAGAGTTGATTATGAAAGGAATGAAAAAACATAAGCTTGAGAATATTAATTAGGACAATGACAACTATTTAATACATACTATCTAGAAACATTTGTTGAGCAATAAACAATGATTATTTTTATTAATATGAAACTTCATTTGTATCTAGTGTTATATTTTTCTTACATGTGATTTCTAACTTAGAGCTGTTGGTAATAGCAAATGCTGCAAGCCAAATGATATTGGTAATAGGTGATTCCTAGCTTGGAGATATTGAGGTGTAGGATTTTCTTCATGAACAAGCTATTTTTTCAAATTGTTTGCTCCATAATATGTCTAATTTGAAAGAATGAAAAAGTTGAAGATAATTCCTTCAAGAAGATATTTCAAGATGAAACCATAAGTAGTTTAACACAAATCAAAATTTTAATATTAGAGAGTATACCCCAACTTCAATATATGTAAAGAAGGATCCTAAATTGACCCTACTGTTAAGGTTTTTAAAAGCTTAGCTATTTTTATAAGTTAGAGAACCTAAATTTTATGATTAAAAAAATAATTTTTGAAAAGGAGTTGAAATAAGTCTAAAATGAAAATACCAAGATAAGGGACATAAATGAAATTTTTGAAGAATAATTATTAAGAAACCTTCACTTTATAACACACCCCATTCTTCTCCTCTCCATTTTAACCGACCTTGTTGTCCCAAAATAAAGGAGAGTTCTGCCTAAGGAGACACACCAAGAGGGAGGGAGCAAAGGAAGAAAAAAACTTAGGAAAAGGTGAGAAATCCTTAGAATTTCATGGTTCTTCCTTCACAAACCTTATTCTCCTCCTTCTTTCTTTTCTTTCTATGGTTTCCATGAATGATTTGAAGCTATTTTGGGACTGGTCCATAGAAGAGAACTCAAAATTTCAAGAAAGAGCCTGAAGTAATGAAAGAAGCCCTTGGAAAAGTCTTAAATCAAGGTAACTTTCACAGCTTCATTTGCATTTTCTTGTTGTTCTCCCTTGGGTACTTATTCGGCCAGCCTAGAGCCCATATAAAGGAAGATGAATTCTATCCAAATTAGAATATGAAGAAGGGTTATGGAGTGTAAGGATTAAGAAGATGCCATTGAAATTGAATAAGAAGCATTGAAATACAAGTTAGCAAGATTAAGGTTTTGGATGCACCTTGATGTGTAGGAAGCATTCTAATGATAATTTAAATTGTCTAAGAGTATATATGAGCTCTTAAGACATCTAGAAAGCCTCCCAAGTGCATTCCCTTCAAGAAAACAAAGCAAACTCCATGAATGCTCTAAACCTCTATAGTCTCAACTAAGCAAGTTTAATATACTTAAGGAGTGTTTTAAATTTTTCTAAAGATAGAATGTGACTAAATATGATAGGAGAACATTAAAAGAAGTCTTGGAAAAAATTTAAAAAACATAAATTGTGAGATGAAAGTGTAAGCTCTATAATGAGACATAAAGAAGCAACTTACGGTTAAGCTCCTTAAAATAAATTTGTGATGACTTGAAGAAGTCTAAATGGAGTTAAAAGACTTAGATGGAAGGAGAAAATGAAGGCAAAATCATGAATTCCTATAGTTGCTTCATTAGGTCCTTTATTGAACCATAATTGTGTCTCAGAACAAAGTAAACTTCCATAGCAATTGTATAAGACTAAAGCTTGTTCCTATGATTGAAACATGTCCCATTTGGTGTGTTTAGGCTAAGAAAACCAAGGGCTACCTAATTGCAAGGCTTGGCCGAGAAGGGGGAGAAAAATACTAAAAGAAAAGTGTGTGCAATTGCTCCAAGGTAACTCTCTAACCTTTCTCTCATGCATAACATAGTTGTTTCCTTGTCTTTAAATACTTATGTATATGTTTGAGCCATAAGAAATATTTCTACCCATTGCCTACATGTTATGGTACCATTATGTTTCTTGAAATATGTTTATGTGTGAAATGTGGCTTAAATGGATATGGTTAAGCCAAAAATCCCTTAGCAAAGGTGAGGATGAGCCAAAAATCCTTAGGATTGGGTGAGACAAAGTCAAAAGTCTCAAGAAGAGTTTGGTGTGTCTAGGCCAAGAAAACCAAGGGCTACCTAGTTGCAAGGCTTAGTCGAGGAGAAGAATCCTAAGAGAAAAGTGTGTGCAATTGCTCCAAGGTAGCTCTCTAACCTTTCTCTCATGCATAACTTAGTTGTTTCCTTGTCTTTAAATACTTATATGTATGTTTGAGCCATGAGAAAGATTTCTACTTATTACCTACATGTTATAGTACCATTATGTTTCTTGAAATGTGTTTATGTGTGAAATGTGGCTTGAATAGGCATGGTTAAGCCAAAAATCCCTTAGCAAAGGTAAGGATGAGCCAAAAATCCTTAAGATTGGATGAGACAAAGCCAAAAGTCTCAAGAAGAGTGAGATTTAGTTAAAAGTTTCTCAAAAGTAAGTAAGACAAATCCAAAAGTCTTAAAGAAAGTGGGTGAGGCTAGACCAATGCCATTAAGAGCCTGTGTATGATATGTATAAATTTTTATGACAATAAAAATACTTTATATATGCTCACTAATTGCTTAAAGGTCATACATGCATTCTTTGACAATGAATTGGCATCCATTATGTATGTTTGAAAGGGTAAAGAGCTATTGAGATTTTTTGAATCTCACTCTTCCCCTCCATATGCCTAATTATGTCTAGGTAAGTTAAGAAGATCAAAGAAAGGAGGTCAAATGCCTTGGAGCAAGAGACTTTGACAAAGGAGTAAAGAAATAAACTATTTTAAAGACATATTGATGTCAAATGATATAACCACATGATATATATATATATATATATATATATAATGTAAACCATTAAGTATGTTCAAAAGTACATAAACATGATATATGTATGTAGCCATATGAATGAGTATGTATATTTTTAACACCAAGGAGCCCATGTATGCATGTGTATAAATGTGTGTGGCATAGTGAGATTAAGCTCTATAATGTTTTGGACCACTTGAGATGCTTTCTTAGGCTATATTTTTGTTATGAGACGTGCTTAAGTAGCTATGGTATATTAAGAAGATCATTTGGTGCCACTTTGACCTAATTATAGTGCTAAAAGTGACCAAATTTTGAGTTGAACCATAAACTAACCAAATGGACTAGTCTTAACATGAAATTTGGCAAACTTATAGATCTCAATTAAGACTTTTCATAGAGCTAAAGAACACCTAATTTGGAATTCTATAAATTTTATTATAATTTTTCAAATTGGGCTAAATTATACAGAAATGGTAATAACACTGTTTATATGGTTAGTTTTTTTCCTCTACATCACTATAGGTCAAATGAAGTCCATTGCCTATAAAATTCTATAGGCATAAATTAGACACCATAGGCTTTCTATAACCACTAAGATCACCCTATTTAGAGCACTGTTGAGGGAGAACCAAATTTTTAAAGTTGGAGGATAGTACTAATATTGCAAATAGACCTTTGGTAATGTTCCATTATTTTTCTCAATCCAATTGATGTTTACATGATCTAGAATTATTTTTAGCCATTATTAGGCTCCATAACTTTCCATAATAGTATAGTTTACTTGATTTTGATTTTTTTAGAATTAGTTATGATTTTTCAAAATTTACACTAGAAACTTGTGACAGCAACTCGAGAGCATTTTTGGTTTTTGGTGAAGTTTGGTTCCAAACACATGAATGATGAGATGTTTTGTCATATGTATAACTTATATGGATGTAATATGGGTAGGAAATGAAATGGAAGAGTTCATGTGATCCATGAAGTATAAAATGATATTTTTGCACCTTACGTAACGTAATTTATTGCTATTAAATATATAGTTTTTCATGGAAATGTATGAGGCTAAGCAATAAGGTTGGAATAAAAGACTAGAGAAATAACATATTACAAATTTTGTTTCCCCAAAGATACTAAGTGTATAAATCATAAGACAAAATTTCGACTACAAAAACATAGTATGAAATAAAATGAAAGTAGTGTCATTTTACTATTTATATAGTCACCAATTGGGACCAATAGTAGAGGTTCCTATTTTCTATTACTCAAAGTGGAACTCCAGTTAAAGAAGTCTCTCCAGTTTCACCTAAAACTATGTTTAACATGAAATAAATATTTTAGCTATTCAACTAGTATCTACAATTATTTGTGGAGCCTAATATACTTTCTAAAACATTAATCCTTAAATTTTTGCATACTTTACTATTTCAAATGCAAACCCTAAACTTAGGTTTTTCAATCTAAACTTCTATGATTTTAATTTAAACTTGAAACTTACTTCTTGGAGTTTGGAAAATGAATGGAAAGTGTTAATTTGCTACTTTAAATGTTTAAGAAACCCCATTTAGAATGTCCAACCATGGTGGCAACAATAGGGAAAGAGAAAACTGAAAATTTTAGAAAGGAAATTAAAATGAAAATGGAGGAACAATGAAAGAAGAGACCATTAGTACAAGAGAAAAGAGAAGAAAGTATAAAAGGAGAGAAAAAAAAAATCAAAACGAAGAGCTTCCCTCTTTTTTTTTCTTTTTTAATAGCCACAGCCACCCCTAAGGTAGCAGAAACTCACTGGTGACTAGAGATTGGTCAGAGCTTGTTAAAGGTGGCTACACTAAGAATGAAGCTCCATGGTTGCAACATTAAAGAAGAGATGGGGAAAATCAAGAAATAGAGTAGAAGGAGAAAGGTTCAAGATAAAACGCTCAAAGTGATATATTTCAGGAGAAAGAGAATGAATGAAAATGTGATAAATAATATTTTAATATTCTTTAGCTATAATTGCATTTTTGTCTTATGAGGATATGATGTGCTTCAATTAGGTACCTAAGATATTTAGAAAAATCCCTAAAAAATTTTGTACGCTCCATAATTAATTTAAAAATTATTTAATCTTTATTTAATAACCTAAACTAATTTGTTTTATATTATTTAGCATTATTTTTATTTTTATATTTCATTTTTCACCATAAAAGGACCTAATTGAAATTAAAATTTTTTTCAAGGTATTACACAGATGTTTCTCAGTATGGTATGTATTGATTTAAGTTTTAGTTTAGTCCCCTCTCTCCCTCTGGGGACTTTATTGTCCCTGAGTTACATGTGCAATTAGACAACATGCTAGTATGTAACTTTACTAGTCAAACCTTCCAAGTTCCAAGTAAAATATGCTGTAGAAGAAATCTTGTAATAATTTAATACAATATGATGACCACAAAGTAGTTGTATAAATAAAATAAACAAAAGAAAACATATCCCATTGTCTAAGTTTTTTTTTTTTAATTCTCTTCATTATCCTAGTAATTTATTTACTCATCACCTACATTTGCTTCAACAGGTGCTAACCCTTGTAATTAATTGTCTTCATCATCCTTGAAATTGTTAATCATTTCCTACTTCCTTCCTTAGTCATTATCATTGTAGATGTCATATGGTACTGATTAAACTATACAGACCTCTCTCAAAAAAACTTAGTGGAAATTTGTGTTGTTTACTCATAATTTTAATTTATTTTAAGCACAGAGTATGGGACATATTTCTTACTATTTATTATGCAGGAAACAATTATTAGTTTGTTGCCCAATTCTCCTTGTTGGGAATTTTAGTTATTTATTTATTTTTTCTCTTATTGATTTAAGTGGATTTAAATTTAGACCACCTAAAAAGAAAGAGTTTTTAAGTTTTTTTTTTTTAATTTTTTGCATATGCATATGTGATAAATAGGTTCATTAAAAGTAATCGCTTGTATGTTCAGTTTTAAAATGAGAAAGAACATTGAATTAATCTTCGTTAACATTAGCACCTGATGAATAAATGTCTATGTTGATTAAAGTTAATATTTTTTATCAGCAGCAGGCAGTTGCAGACAAGAGCTAAGATTATTATCTTTTCTGCTATTTTTAAAAGTTAAAGCGTTGTAGCACCTGTAATATGAAGATGGGAGGGCCTCAAATCTTTCTTTTTTCTTTCCTTCTATATTTCCATTTTACTTCACCAAGAAACTGTTCTCAAGAATAATAGGGTCAATTGGTTTTGAGGATCTTATTATTATTGATTGGACGGCTGAATTTTTTTCTCTTTTATTTTCTCCTCTCATTTCCCTGTGTATCATTATTATGAATTTTTCTTTCTCCATGAACAAGAAAAAGGGGGAAAAAAAAGGGTCTTGGCCTATTGGATTTGACCATTTGTTCCCGAAGAATACTTGGTTGACGGATTCTTCAATTTAAAGTCTTCACAATGTGTCAACTTTTTGCATTGAGAACATATGTTCAGCATGTGACCTCTGTTTTCTTGACAATGATGAGAAATCTCAAATTTCACCCCAGATTTATTTACTCCCTATGCTGAAAACCATCATGTTGCTTTTTTTTTTTGTAAATTCAATTTTGTAATGATAATTTGTTCTTGGAATAAATCAATCTAGCTAATCTCATATGCTTATGTTCATATCATCATATAGAAATAAAACTATATTCTAAACCTCTGTTCACAGTAGTAATAGAACTACAGAAGGCAATCAGTCTCAATCACATAGTAATTTTAGTTTCATATTGAAGATTGAAGAACTCGATTGATCATAACTTCTGAGCTTGGCTTCAATTTAGGTGCTGCCTATGAATGTATAAACTGCCTTTGATTTATATTATGTTTTGAATTGTTATTTGGCATTTAAGGATTTATACTAAAAAAGAGAATAATGAAATTAAATTAATTATATTTGTTATGATCATAACTTCTTCTTCCCTCTCTCTCTCCCCTCAGCTCTGTCTTTGTGTTTTAAATTCAATTTTTAGTTTGAACCCAACTACAGTGTGAGCAAAAACAAATAAAAGAAAACATGAGCTGAATCCAACTGATTGGCTTGTTATTTAAATTTCAACACCATTTGTTAGTAACGATAGCAAAATATACAATTTTTCGTACATGAATCATTCGGATAGCACGAGCACGGGTCGAAAGTGAGCACAAGCATGGCAACGAGCATGGATTGGTGAGCGACAACAACGAACAAGGCTGTGGAGGCACGAGATAAAGACGGAGGAGATGACTTATGAGGAGGATGGGATAGGGGGCTCGTCACTCTCATCAAAAGGGCATAATTGACCTTTCCACTTTTGTCTCCAGAGAATGCTTCCATTCTCGCGCTTCGATGAGGAAATTCTTCATTCATCCAAGCTTTCCCGAAGTGCCTTCTTTTTGTGTATCAGATGACAATTTGGAAAGCATTCTCTTTCACTTTGTGTTTCAATTGAAATATCAAACCAAGCGTAAGTTTTTGGTAAAGTTTCAAATTACTAGTTTAGGTCCAAGGGTTTGAACAGTTTTAAATTTTATGTTCTAAAATTGTACTTGCCATTAACATCCAAGAGAGATGGTTGACATATAGCCGTGGGAGAAGATGATATTTTGAAATGAATTTTAATGCATCCTGGGTCTCGAGTCCATCTTGTAGGACGTTGCAGACGCATACATACAGGACGTGAGTTATGCGATAGTTCATGGCAGCAATCTACAATTGTATGACAGAACCTATGTTGCACATCTGAACGTGGCTTGCAACTTCTCCATTATGATCCGAAAATTATGGGCTTCGTGAGATGATTTCCTACGTCTCAGAACGTGCCAGTTTCTTTGGCAAAATGATAGAATTGCCGTTGAAAGAGTTTGCCTATAAATATAGGGTCTTTGAGCTCAGTTTTACATTGCTACACACATCATTCAATAGAACAAGAGCTTAAAAGCATCCCTGCGACTTTTATGCGATAGAACTTTCATCAGAAATAAAGAATTCAAGCAATGGCGGGAGGTAATATTTCGATCCATTTTTCTTGCATTGGATATTATAAATGTGTTTTTATATATCTATGAAGTATAACAATTGGTATCAGAGCGAGAAATTCCTCTGCCTTGCTACATTTTTTGAACTCAAAAATGTCAAATTTTGGTGAATTTGGGTTGATTTATAGAGCCATTTTTTCATCATTTTGATATTAAAAATGGAATCTACATGAAATTCTGATGAAAATGGACTCCTGGATCATCCAAAATGGAGCTCGAAAACTCAAAAAATGACTGGGTTTTCATTTGGGTCCGAAATGGGTCGTAACCGGGTCGGGTCGACCTAGCTGGAGGTTAGGGATGACCTAAACGACAAGTTGTTTTGAGCCTTCAATAAACGACATATCGTTTCGAACCCCTGACCTTTAGGATAAAGCTATGAGTCTTAGCTACTAAAGCCATGTGTTATTGTTGTCATATGTAAGCAACATTTAATATATATATATATATATATATATATATACATTTTCGATTTTGTGGCATTTTCATTTGCTTCCGTTCCATGATTTATATATATATATTTATATTATCTTCTAATATTAAAAAAAAATTGAATAAAAATATTTTATTAATCAATATTTAATTAAAATTTAATAGTAATTTATTGGCCAATTATTTTGTTTAAAACTATTAAGTACATTTTAATTTGTCCAAATTTTGGCAAAATTATTATGGACAAATTTATATTAATTTTGACAATATTTAGTTATTTATTTGTCACAATAATTATGAAATTAATTTTATGCCTTTAAAATTTGCCTAAATCTTGAAATGTTAATTAATTTTAGGCAATTTTGACATGTATAAAAATAGTAATTAATTTATAGTGCCATTTAATTTATGCCTAAATTTGTAAAAATAATTAATTTTTAGGCAATGTTTATGGCACATTTAGATTAATTTAAAGGGAGAATATTAATTAAATTAATTAATCATATTTTTTATTAATTAATTAATTATTGACATTCTCATTGTGTATACTTGTTTATGTATTATGTAATTATTGACATTCTCAAGCATGTAATTTTATTTAGATGTCATGTGAATTGTGTAATTTTAATTTAATTAAAGTTTAGCCGCAGCACCTTTAATTATTTAAAAATTATGCATTAAGTGTTATAATCACATAAAGTAAAATAACATCAAATTGTAATTAATTATATTTAATATGATAATTATTATCCTACAGGAATATTATCATATTTCATGTGATTAATTAGGATGGAATAATAAGTTTTTTCTTTTCTTGATTTACCCACAGGAATTAAGAAAAGAATATAATTTACTAATTTTATCATTGGTATATGAGTCTAATTAAATAAAATTTAGCCCACAGGTAATTTTATTTGTTACTAGGCTCATAATTTGAATTGATATGCATTGCATTGGCATGACATGTCATTTAAGAATATTTATTTGTCTTAAATTATTAATGTAGCATATAAATTATGCAACTTTTCAACCTTCGAATATTTCTGATTTTCAAGTTCCTGAATTAACTGGAGATAACTATAATGTTTGGAAGGAGAAAATACTTCTCCAATTAGGGTGGATGGACGTAGATGATGCAATCAGAAAAGATGAACCTTCTAAACCTACGAATATTAGTAGTACATCAGAAGTAAATATTTACGAACGTTGAGAGCGAGTCAATCGCCTTAGTATGATGTACATTAAGACTAAAATATCAGCTAGTATTTGTGGGTCTATTAGAGAGTATCAAAACGTTCGAAGTTTGCTTAAGGCTATTAATGAACAATTCGAATCTTCGGATAAGGCCTTAGCAAGCACCTTAATGACAAAGTTATCATCCATGAAACTTACTGGCATAAGAGGTGTACGAGAACACATCATGAAAATGAGAGATATAACAGCTTAATTGAAAACACTTGAGATTGAGATGTCAGATTCTTTTCTCGTGCACTACATCCTGAATTCTCTGCCACAACAATATAGGTATTTCAAAATCTCCTACAACACTCATAAAGAGAAGTGGTCAATTAATGAACTTTTAACAATGTGTGTACAAGAAGAAGGAAGGCTCATAGCAGAGATGGGTGAAAGTGTACATACAGTGACACAAGGAAGGAAGAAAAGAAAGGCC
Organism: Erythrophleum fordii; assembly: GCA_032878935.1. NCBI lineage: Eukaryota > Viridiplantae > Streptophyta > Magnoliopsida > Fabales > Fabaceae > Erythrophleum > Erythrophleum fordii. Next base: position 446,741 of record JAVQMF010000023.1, on the reverse strand, counting down.
AAGACAAAAGGGAGGGGCAAGGTTTCCATCCCTGAGGACATTAAGAAAAAGTCCAAGTGTTTCTTTTGTAAAAAGAAAAGACACATAAAGACGGACTGTGTCAAATTCAAGGCTTGGCTTCAAAAGAAAGGTAACTCAATCTCATATTTTTGTTATGAATATAATATGGTAGACGTTAGTAGTAACACATGGTGGATTGATTCTAGCTCAACAATTCACATCTCTAATACCTTGCAGGGCTTTCTAAACCAAAGGAAGCCAGTGGGCAGTGAGCAAAACATCTATTTAGGAAATAAGATGGGCTCAACTGTTGAAACTATAGGAACATGTAGATTAGTTCTTAATTCTGGTTTTATTTTGAATTTGGAGAAGACATTTTATGTACCAAGTTTCTTTAGGAACTTGATTTCAGTTTCCAAACTTGTACCATTAGGATATTGTTTTGAATTTTCAAGTAATAAATTTAAATTATTTTATAAATCTAATTTTATTAGCAATGGTACACTTTGTGATGGTCTATTCCAAATTCAATTACGAAATAGTAACCTTTATGACTTAATGCATGTTTCTAACAGTATAGGTATTAAGAGAAATGTTACTAATGAGGATTTCTCTATGTTATGGCACCGTAGGCTTGGTCATATCTCAATAGAGAGAGTGAAAAGATTAGTAAAAGATGGAGTACTCAATATTCTTGACTGTACTGATTTCAACACTTGTGTAGACTGCATTAAGGAAAAGCAAACTAAGAAGACTAAGAAAAGTGCTAAGAGGAGTTCTAACATATTAGAAATCATATATACGGATATTTGTAGTCCAAATTTGGACTCTAGTAGTCAGAAATACTTTATCACCTTTATTGATGATTACTCACGATACATGTATCTATATCTACTCAATAATAAGAATGAAGCACTGGATGCCTTTAAGATATTTAAGGCAGAAGTAAAGAAACAATGTGGTAAACAAATTAAAATAGTGAGATCTAATAGAGGTGGTGAGTATTATGGTAGATACACTAAAGATGGACAAGCACTAGGTCCATTTGTTAGGTTTCTTTAAGAGCATGGGATTGTTGCCCAATACACTATGCCTGGGTCACTGACCAAAATGGTATAGCTAAAAGAAGAAATCGAGCATTGTTGGACATGGTGAGAAGCATGTTGATTAGCTCCAAATTTCCTAAATTCTTGTAGGCTGCAGCCCTTAAAACAGCAGTGTATATTCTTAATCAAGTTCCTACCAAGGCTGTTGAAAAGACACCATTTAAGTTATTTAAGGGTTGGAAACCAAGTTTAAGACATATGCGCATTTAGGGATGCCCATATGAGGTTAGGGTTTACAATCCATAAGAGAAGAAGTTGGACCCTAAGACTATAAGTGGCTACTTTATTGGGTATGCTGTAAAGTCTAAGGGTTATAGATTTTATTGTTCATCTCACAGTACTAGGATTGTGGAATCAAGGAATGCACAATTTCTTAAGAATGACTTGATCAGTGGGAGTAATCAAACCTAAAATTTAGGTTTTGAAAATGATCAATCTGATATTCAAACTCCTACATTAAGTGATAGATTGATTGTAATTCATACCTTTCAAGTCCAAACGGGTATTGAACAATCAATCATTCAGGATCCATAACCTGTTGACATTGACCAAGTTGATCCAATTAATGAACAGCCTTTAAGGGCTGTTGAACAAACAATTGAACAACATACTCCCCAAAAGAATGTTGAGTCAACATTAAGAAGATCAACTAGGATGAGGAAGTCAGCAATTCCTAGTGATTACGCTGTGTATCTGCAAGAATCTGATTACAATATAGGAGCTGAGAATGACCCTGAAACGTTTTCACAAGCCATCAGTTGCAAAGAATCAAAATTGTGGCATAATGTTATGAAAGAAGAGATGGATTCTATGGCGTCTAATGGGGTCTGGGATCTCGTTAAGTTGCTTAATGGCTCTAAGTCTATTGGATGCAAATGGGTTTATAAAACAAAAAGAGACTCATTAGGCAACATCGAGAGATATAAATTATGACTCGTGGCCAAGGGATTCACTTAAAGGGAAGGAATTGATTACACGAAGACCTTTTCTCCTGTATCTAAGAAAGATTCCCTCCGTATAATAATGGCATTAGTTGCTCATTTTGACTTGGAGCTACATCAAATGGATGTGAAGACAGCATTCTTCAATAGGGAACTAGATGAGGAAGTATATATGAAACAACCTGAAGGATTCCCCTCTAATGCCGGTGAACATTTGGTGTGCAAGTTAAACAAATCAATATATGGATTGAAACAGGCCTCCAGCCAGTGGTACTTAAAATTTCATGATGTTATCTCCTCATATGGATTTGTGGAAAATGTCATGGACCAATGTATATACTAGAAGGTCAGTGGGAGTAAAATTTATTTCCTTGTATTGTATGTGGATGACATATTACTTGCAACCAATGATAAGGGGTTGTTATATGAAGTGAAACAATTTCTCTCTAAGAATTTTGATATAAAGGATATGGGTGAGGCATCTTATGTCATTGGCATTAAGATCCATCAAGATAAAACTCAATGTATTTTGAGTCTGTCATAAGAAACTTATATCAATAAGGTCTTGGAGAGATTTTGGATGAAAGATTGTTCACCAAGTGTAGCACTTGTTGTGAAGGGTGACAAGTTCAATTTGAACCAATGCCCAAAGAATGATTTAGAAAAGGAATAGATGCATAACATTCCATATGCTTCTGCTATTGGAAGCCTTATGTATGCTCAAGTTTGCACAAGACCTGACATTGCATTTGTAGTTAGAATGTTAGGCAGATATCAGAATAATCTAGGTATAGATCATTGGTGAGCTGCAAAAAAAGTAATGAGGTATCTTAAGGGTACCAAGAACTACATATTGATGTATAGACGGACTAAAAACCTTGAAGTAGTTGGCTACTCAGATTTGGATTTTGCTGGATGCGTTAATTCACGGAAATCAACATCAGGCTACATTTTCATGTTAGCAGCAGAGCCGTATCTTGGAGAAGCGCGAAGCAGACTTTGACTGCTACTTCTACTATGGAGGCAGAGTTTGTTTCTTATTTTGAGGCAACTTCATATGGTGTTTGGTTTAAAAGCTTTATATCTGGGCTTAAAATTGTCAACACTATCCCTAGGCCATTGAAGATATATTCAGCTGCTGTCTTTTTGGCTAAGAACAACAAAAGTGGAAGTCGAAGTAAGCATATCAATATTAAGTACTTAGCCATTCGTGAACGTGTCAAGGAAAATAAAATTATTATTGAACACATTAGTACTGAGTTGATAATTGTTGATCCTTTAACAAAAGGCATGCCACTAGTAATGTTTAAGGATCATGTATCTAGAATGGAACTTAGTTCCACTTTGTGTTATTGATGTATATACTATATATTTATATATATATATATATATATCATTTATAATAAAGTCTTTATTCATTTTAAGTTGTTTTCTCATTTATGCGTATACATTAAGTTTGAGAATAATAACATTAAGAGGACCCAGAATAAGCATATGGCTTATTCATAAAGTTAATAAATAGTGGGTAAGGAAACAAAATGCATTGTGATACATGGAAGGTATTACTCACTTATAAAGGAACTACTGCTATGATTCATGCATTTTGTTAAATATTTGAATCTTAAGGAGTCATTATGTATAATGATTTTCGAACCAAGTGAGAGAATGTGGGGCGTTGCAGACGCATATATACAGGATGTGAGTTATGCGATAGTTCATGGTAGCAATCTACAATTGCATGACAGAACCCACATTGCACATCTGAACGTGGCTTGCAACTTCTCTATTATGGTCCGAAAATTATAGGCTTCGTGAGATGATTTCCCATGTCTCAGAACGTATTAGTTTCTTCGGCAAAATGATGGAATTGCCATTAAAAGAGTTTGCTTATAAATACAGGGTCCTTGAGCTCGGTTTAACATTGCTATACACCATCATTTAGTAGAACAAGAGCTTAGAAGCATCCTTACCACTTTTATGCGATAGAACTTTCATCAGAAACAGAGAATTCAAGCAATGGCGGGAGGTAACATTTCGATCCATTTCTCTTACATTAGATATTATAAATGTGTTTTTATATATCCATGAAGTATAACACATCTAAAATTATAATTGTGTGCATTTGTAATGCAATCTTTTACATAAGTGCAATTAATCTAAAGATGATAAATGTAGTTACCTAATCTTCGCTCGACTAAGGGATATCACCTAATTACTTCTTTTGTTACATATGTAGTCATTTAAATCTCACTTAAGGACTCGTTGGAAAATATTGTGACCTTTATTTTTTTAAAAAAAATTACCTACTTCGATTTCTTAAAGATGATATTACCAGATTCTTATATCAATCTTTTTATAAGACTATGCCAAATTAAATATGAAAATAATTTGGATTTCTTCATCGTTTAATAACGTGGACTATGATGTTTTTTGCACTTTTTATCCGCAAATATATAGCAAAGAGCATTACTAATCCACAAATAATACTTTTTTCTTTTGGAGATACCTTACATACATAATAGTACTTTTCATTCAACCAAAGGAATAATTAATAATATTTTGACTTAAACAATGCTTTTTTTGGAGCAAAATTATAGAGAGACTATTACTCTTGTTTCATAAACTTGTTCATTCATAGGTTTGGCTTTTATTTGTGGCTCAGTAACTTCTCTAACTATTTCTTGATTATCTAATCGCATCATATTAATTTCTGGCTATTCTTTAATTGGTTTTACGGAACTACTTGATTCCAAATTTCTTGGTTCTACAGTATTCCTTATTCCTAATATTTGACTAATTTTATCAATTTTTTGATTTATTAGATATACTTCATTTCCTATTTCCGTTATTTCGAGTCTCATATCTTGGATTTCAGTTCCTATTCCTTTAACTTCTTCTTTTAATTCATACACTTTTTGTTCTAAAGGTTTGGCTAATTCTATTAATTGATAGATTCGTTTATGTTCTGGTTCTTGTTCTAATATTTCTTTTACATCTGTAGGTGGATGTTTCATCATATAACTTATTGATATATCGGGGTCGACTATATAGCCTAATTGTTTTAATAAATGTAACAACCGGGAAAAAGAAAAGGAAAGGAAAAGAAAGAAAGTAGAAAGCTGGAAATTTTCAGAATTCAGAATTTTTGCTAAGTCTTCTCGCAATAGTGAGAAATGATCTCGCTGTCGCGAGAGTGCCTTCTCGCCATAGCGAACCTGATTCTAGCTATAGCAAGTGCTGGCAGCAGTCCATACAAAAACCAGGGAGTTGCTCGCTGTAGCATGCGCCATAGCGAGAGTGGTAGTCTGGAACTAACGCGAGTTCGCCATAGCGAAGGTCGAAACTCGCCATAGCGAAGGGAACTAATGTGAGTTCGCCGTAGCGAAGGTTAAGCCTCGCCATAGCGAAGCCAGATAACACGAGCTTACTATAGCGAAGGTTAATTTTCGCCGTAGCGAGGGTCAGTCCGGAAGAGAGTAAAAGGCAAGAATTAGACTTCATTAAACGCCCAAACTCATTTCTTCTCTCATTCCTGCCCTAGACTTCGACCCAAGGAGAGAAAAGAGGCGTGGAGAGTGAGAGAGATCAAGAGAAGAAGGAAGAGCAAGAGAAAGGTAAGCAAGTTCCTCTCTTTTCTCCTTAGAACTCTGATCCCCTCTCTTTGCCCTCTCTTTCTACAGTTTTGTTTGTGAAAATGGTTGGATTTTGGGCATGGGTCAGAAGAGGGAAAGTGGAAAACACCTTTGAATCTTTGTGTTTTCTTTGAAAATGTGGTTTCCACTACCATGGGAGCTTGAGAGAGAGAAAGAGTTGATGGCATTCTAGAGAGAGAGAGAGAACTCTAGGTTCTGGTATGCTAGGAGAGTTTGATCTGATGATTCCATGATAAGAGAGTAATTGCATGCTTTTGTGTGTCTAGGCTCAAGAGAAACACCTCCAACAAGGTGTGATTGTGAACCTAAGGAAGGAAAGGAGAAATTGAAAGGAAAAGCTAGTGTTGGCTTTGGCTGATAAGGTAGCTCTCTCTTCCACTCTTTCTTGTTGCATTCTTGGATATGATAGTCATTGTATGTTTATGTATATGCTTATTGTGTGGAATATGCCATATGCTATTGCTTTGATGCATTGATGCCAATATGCTTGTATGATGAATTGTGAGATTGCTCGGATGAGATAGTGCCGAAAGTCCCTTGAGATGGGTGAGGTGAAGCCAAAAGTCCCTTGAGATAGGTGAGACAAGGCCAAAAGTCTCAAACGAGTGAAGCCAAGTCAAAAGTCCTTAAACTCAGGTGAGGCCATCCAAAAGTCCCTAAACTCGGGTGAGGCTAGACCAAAAGTCCCTGGAGCCCATTTTTGGCATTGTTGTGATTTTCATAGCATGTACAATGTGTGTTGGATGTTTGAGAATGACTAAATGCTTATTCACATGCTTTGACTTGTTATATGCCTTGATTGCTTACTTGATTGAGTGCATGAGCTACTGAGATTCCCTAAATCTCACCCCTTCCCCTCCCAACTTAACATGCTAGGTGGAGCACAAGGAGAAGCAAGTGCACACCAAGGAGCCTAGGAGTATACTTAGTTAGATATTACTCTATTTTGATGTATTTTGATGTAAAGTGGTGCAAAATGAATATGTGCCCACTAATTTTTAGATGTAAATGTTATAGAAAATGTACATATATGAAGAGATGATGTATATACTATGTTGATAGCCAAATCAATGGAAATGAGGGTTTTGCCCCTTTTGATGAATGAATGTGATAGTGTAAATTTGGCCGTAGCATAGTAAATTTTGAATGTATGATGATTTGGACCACATGAAATTGTTATATATCTGATGATCGTGTCGTGCAATCTCAAATAAAACTAGGTAGCAAAATAAATTTGTAGATAATGGTGCAACCTAGGTCATCTTCCCAAGGAGTTTGTACCTTAAATTGTTTATGGAAAAATATTCTAAGTATTACTATTAGGATCTAACTTGGGGGTTTGATATGCTAGAATTTAATTGAACTAAAATTAATTGACAAGAATTAGAAATCTAAAACTAAGTTCAAGTGATTTATCAAGTAAATGAAGTAACTAGCTTTCAATTGGATTCCCTAGAGTTCAATTATCCTTGCTCTATTTAGCTTACCAATTTAGGATTAAGTTCTTGCTCTTTAGTGCATTCCTTATAAGGTTCTTGAATAACCATCCAAGATTCAATTCATCAATTGTTCAAAGAATTTTGCAACCACAAGAAACCTTAAACAACTAATTAATTGAATTAAGAATAAGAACACACTACACTAAATTTGGTTGATTTATGAAAGCTACTGCACAATTCACTCAAGATGCTAATTCACCAATTAGATTAATTAACCCCTCAAGCAATTAATTGCACAAAAGTTCCAGCTAACTAACCCAATAACCATTGCATCAATTAGCCCAAAGTCAAGAGGAATTTAGAGTTCAATTGCACAACATTAATTCTGGAATTTTTCCAAACACATGATGATAAAAAATAATTCCAAAATTCAAATCAAGTTCAATCCAAGAATTAATTCAATCCAGTAATTCTAGCAATTAAATTCCTAAACCAAAAAGCTAAACCTAGACAAATTAATGAAGGAAATAATGCTAAAATCAAAAGATTGGGCAAGAAAGTTTTATCCAAATTCAATAGGAGATGTAGAGCTCAAATCTTCATCTAGGAGAATTCAATCTTCAGCTAGCCACCACAAGGAATTCAAGCTGCCATGGAGGAATCAAATGAAGGAGAATCAATCAAAGAGGCAGCCATCGAGAAGGAAAAAAACTCTTCTTCTTTAGCGCTGGAACCTCTCCTCTTTCTGCCGTCTTGCGTTCTCCTCCTCTCTATCTCCCAGCGTTTTTCTTTTCTAGGTTTTATTTTCACCCTCTCCTCGTTGTTCACGTCTCCCTTCTTCTGATTTAGCATGCTGAAATCCCGCAAATAATCCTCATCCTCCAGCTTAATTCCCACGTTAGCCCGTAGCCTCCTTAATTCCACGTGCTCAGCTCTCTTAATCAAAATCTGAAGCTCCTTCATGTGTGTATAGAGTGTGGGCCCCATTCTTTTATTTTATTATTTTGTTTCATATATTCTGTTTCATGCTTTCCACTTTTCACGTAGCTTCCTTCTTGTATTTCTATTCCAGTAGCTCGAGTTCTGTTCGTGTTGCTTCTTGCATGGTTCTCATCAACTCTCCAACTCGTCTTCCTCTTTTCTCAAATCCCAGCCACGTTGCTTCTGCATGTATTCAGAGCTTCTTCATTCAGCCCATAACTCTTCTTGTTTTCTCTTAAACTTGTGGCCTTCATCATGCAGCTTCGTCTTTGTTCAGTCACATTCTGCCATGTTGCTTCGTGCATGTTTAGCTACTGTCCCCACGTGATTTTCATGCGAAGCTCCAGCGTTCAGCTTTCTTCATCCGAGGCTCCTCTGTTCATTCGTGTTCTGCTCAAGTTCACGTCCAGCTCCAGCGTCTTTTTGCAGCTTCATTTAATCCTTCATCAATTCGTGTTGCTGCTACGTTACTCCTCCCCTGTTTCTGTAGCTTCTTTAAGTGGCAGCCTCTTTCTCTTTGTGTTCTCGAGTTGTAAGCTGCTGCATGTTACTGTTTCTGTTCCTGGATGCACGTGAGCTCCATTCAAGTGCTTTTCTACGAGTTTCCTCCTCCATTCAGACCTACAAACTAGCTCGAGAGTGCTTCCACGTTCTGCAGCTTAATGAATCACACACTGCCTCCCATATCTTTTCTTTTTCTCAGCTTGCAACGTAGGAAACCGAAGCCTCTTCCTACAGCTTATGCATGTTTGCATTCCTCTGTTCCAGCTTCTCTTCTTCATTTAAACTCCCTCCAACATTGTTCTTCTCTGTTTGGCTACTTGTGTGTGTTGCTGTCCCTCTTCGAGCCAAAACCATGCCTTTCTTCCTTTGCCACGAGTTTCCTTTCAAGCTTCCCTTCATGCAGCTCCATTCATTGTGTTGCCTCTTCTTTATTCCAGCCACTTAGGATTGCATGGTGTTTTGGACCTCATACCTTCTCCAATTCAATTTTCCATCCAAGCTTTAATTGTCCATTGAAATTCTACACACAAAAATTGGAAGGTATTAAGTGGAAATATTCAGAATTTATTTAAGATAAATTTAAGATTTAAGCATTAAGAATCAATAATTTGCAAATTAATTCCTCAATCGTAAAAATGGCAATTTAAAATCAAATTCCACTTAATTAAATTCTTAAAGCCATAATTGGATACTAAAACACCTAAGTTAGGAGATTAAAATATATAAAATATCATGCTTATCAATATCCTAGTGTTATGCTTTTAAACTTGTCCATGAGTGACTAGAGTGTGTGAGAGGCCATTTGGACCTGTTTTGGACCTCTTGGGTGCCAAAATCGGTATTTTTGTGAGTTCCGTCAAAGTATGACCGGATGAGCTCCTCTTGCCATGAGATTTGGCATACCTCTAGAGTTTGTAGAAAACTTCTTGAGAAGTTAAAGTTGGTAATATTCGAAGGTCTAGAGAATATTTAGCGAATTGTTGAATTTGAAAAAATTTAATGGATTGGTCATGTACTGTTCATATAAACCAGAAATGAAATCTGTGGCATTCATAGACCAAATGGATTCCAAATGTGGTGAAATTTTATACACATAAACTAGACAACTACAGTGACTTATAGGAACTAGAATCACCTAAATCGGAGGTCTGTAGAGAGAGAACGAACTATCTGAAGTTCTGTATCAGCATCAGGGAGCTTATCTGACCCCCGTTACTGTTCCATCGGTTTTCGGGGAGTAGGAGCTACTGAACTGATCTAGACTTATTTTTCTCCTCTAGTAGACATCCGTAGCTTTTCAAATTGGTATAGTGTTCCCAGATTGGATTTTTGTGGATTTAGTTATGAATGTTTGAAAGTCATGATAGTAAGCTGCACCAGAAACAGTGACAGCCGGACCTTCTTCCCATTTTCGATGTCAAACATGGTCCAAACCCAGAGATTTCGATTGGAAATTATTTTTAGTGTAAAGCTAACACTTAGAGCTTTCTAGGAAGCCAAAGTTTGCTAGATTCCCATTTTTTTAGAATTAGATATGATTTTCCAAAGTTAGAGCCAAAATATGACTTTTGGGCCCAAGTGAGAAAATGCATTTTTCGGGTTATTGACTCCATACCCGTGGGTTATGGTTTGTTTTATGCTATATATGAGTTGTATAAGTGGAGTTTGAGTTGAGAATGTGAATGATGGATTCTCAGGACATACGGGGTGAAAGATGAGTGTATGAAACCCCGTTTCATAGCATGAAAATGCCACGGATAGGTATTGGTTCTTTGGAAATCATATGGAACCGAGCCTAGTGAGAGGCTAGATAGCGGTAGTAGATTAAGGTGTCACATTTTTGGTATCAGAGCAATGGTTCAGGCACTTTTGCTCGATTTTAGGCTCTTGAAGTGTGTGAATTACTTGTGTTTAGTGTGAATGGTCATAGAAGTTGTAGCATCCTTCTACATAGGTGTTGTGATATTATTGTGAACTGAGAATTGTTATTTCTTTTCAGACATGGTTGAGACTAGATGAGGCAGGGGTAGAGGCAGAGGCAGACCGCCTAGGGCTCAGAGAGCTGAGCCAGAGGTTCCTGTTGAGACTGAGGATCCTCTGCGGGCCATTGTGACACCTCAATCTACTACTGCTACCTAGCCTCTCACTAGGCTCGGTTCCATATGATTTCCAAAGAATCAACACCAATCCGTGGCATTTGCATGCTATGAACCGGGTTTCATATACTCATCTTTTGCCCCGTGGGTCCTGTGAACCCATCTCAAGCATCCTCAACTCAAACTTTATATATACGACTCATACATAGTATAAAACAAACCATAAGCCATGGGTATAGAGCCAAAAACCAGAAAATTTACATTTTCTCACTTGTGCCCAAAAGTCATATTTTGGCTCTAACTTTGGAAAATCATAATTAATTGTAGAAAAATGAGAATCTAGCAAACTTTAGCTCTCTAGAAATCTCTAAGTGTTAACTTTACACTAAAAATCATTTCCAACCACAAACACAGCGTTTGGACCATGTTTAACATGGAAAATGGGAAGAAGGTCCAACTGTCACTGTTTCTGGTGCAGTTTACTGTCATGACTTTCGAAAATTCATAACTAAATCCACAAAAATCCAATCTCTCTACAGACCTTCGATTTGGGTGATTCCAGTTGGTACAGGTCACTTTGGTTTTCTAGTTTATGTGTATAAAATTTCATGACAGTTGAACTCCATTTGGTCTATGTTTGACATGGTTTTCATTTCTGAACTATATGAACAGTACATGACCAATTCATTGAATTTTTTCAAATTTAACAATTCACCAAATATTCTCTAGACCTCCGAATATTACCAACTTTAGCTTCTCAAGAAGCTCTCTACAAACTCTAGAGGCATGCCAAATTTCATGGCAAGAGGAGCTCATCCGGTCATACTTTGACGGAGCTCTCAAAAATATCGGTTTTGGGTACCAAAAGGTCCAAAATGGGTCCAAACGGCCTCTCACACACTCTAGCCACTCATGGACGAGTTCGAAAGCATAAAACTAGGATATATATCAAGTCATGTGGTCCAAATCAACATACATTCCAATCTCGCTATGCTACGGCCAAATATACACCACTTCATGCATTCAACAAGAGGGGCAAAACCCTCATGTCCATTAATTTGGCTATAAACATAGTTCATACAATATCATTTCATATTTATACACTTGCTACAACCTTTACATCTCAAAAATAGAAGGTGCATATTCATTTTGGCACCTCTTTACATCAAAATTACATCAAAATACCAAAATAACCAAACACCTAGCTACACATGCATCTAGGCTCCTTGGTGTGTACTCGGTTCTCCTTGAGCTCCACCTAGCATATTAAGTTAGGAGGGGAAGGGGTGAGATTCAGGGAATCTCAGTAGCTCATGCACTCAATCAAGTAACCAATCAAGGCATATAACAAGTCAAGCATGTGAATAAGCATTTAGCTATTCTCAAACATCCAACCCACATTGTACATGCTATGGAATCACAACCATGCCAAAAATGGGCTCCAGGGACTTTTGGTCTAGCCTCACCCGAGTTTAAGGGACTTTTGGATGGCCTCACCCGAGTTTAAGGACTTTTGACTTGGCCTCACTCGTTTGAGACTTTTGGCCTTGTCTCACCTATCTCAAGGGACTTTCGGCTTCACCTCACCCATCTCAAGGGACTTTTGACACTACCTCACCCGAGCAATTCTCACAATTTATCACACAAGCATATTGGCATCAATGCATCAAAGCAATAGCATATGGCATATTCTACACAACAAGCATATACATAAACATACAATAACTTTTACATCCAAGAATGTAACAAGAAAGAGTGAAAGAGAGAGCTACCTTATGAGCCAAAGCCAACACTAGCTTTTCCTTTCAATTTCTCCTCTCCCTCCTTAGGTTCACAATCACACCTTGATGGAGGTGTTTCTCTTGAGCCTAGACACACAAAAGCATGCAATTACTCTCTTAACATGGAATCATCAGAGCAAACCTTCTAACATACCAGAACCTAGAGTTCTCTCTCTCTCTCTAGAATGCCATCAACTCTTTCTCTCTCTCAAGCTCCCATGGTAGTGGAAGCAACATTTTCAAAGAAAATACAAAGATTCAAAGGTATTTTCCATTTTCCCTCTTCTGACCCATGCCCAAAATCTAACCATTTTCACAAACAAAACCGCAGAAAGAGAGAGCAAAGAGAGGGGATCAAAGTTCTAAGAAGAAATGGGAGACGTTTCCTTACCTTTCCCTTGCTCTTCCTCCTTCTCTTGATCTCTCTCACTCTCCACGCCTCTTTTCTCTCCTTGGGTCGAAGTCTAGGGCAGATATGAGAGAAGAAATGAGTTTGGGCGTTTAATGAAGTCTAATTCTCGCCTTTTACTCTCTTCCGAACTGACCCTCGCTACGGCGAAAATTAACCTTCGCTATAGTGAGCTCGTGTTATCTGGCTTCGCTATGGCAAGGCTTAACCTTCGCTACGGCTAACTCGCATCAATTCCCTTCGCTATGGTGAGTTTCGACCTTCGCTATGGCGAACTCGCGTCAGTTCCAGACCTCACTCTTGCTATGGCGCACGCTACAGCGAGCAACTCCCTGGTTTTTGTATGGACTGCTGCCAGCACTCGCTATAGCTAGAATCCCGTTCGCTATGGCGAGGAGGCACTCTCGCGACAGCGAGATCATTTCTCGCTATTGCGAGAAGACTTAGCAAAAATTTTGAATTCCAAAAATTTCCAGCTTTCTACTTTCTTTCTTTTCCCTTCCTTTTCTTTTTCCCGGTTGTTACATTTCTACCCCTCTTAAAAGAAATTTCGTCCTCGAAATTTAAAAACTTACCTCAAGGAAATAACTCTGGATATTTTTGTCTCATTTCATCCGCTAATTCCCAAGTTGCTTCCTCAGATGTCAGACCTTTCCATATCACTTTCACCAGAGGAATGCTCTTGCTTCTTAGCTGTTTCAGCTTAGCATCCACAATTCTCTCCGGTTTCACTACATAGGAAAGATCTTCCTGCAATTGCACATGCTCATATTCTATGACATGTGAGGAATCTGGTAAATACTTTTTCAACTGGGAGACATGAAAAACACTGTGGATTTAGGCTAGGTTAGGAGGTAAGGCTATTCGGTAAGCCACGGGTCCAATTTTCTCAAGAATTTCAAATGGACCAATATACCTAGGACTGAGCTTCCTTACCCTCATTGACCGACCTACTCCCATCATTGGAGATATTCGAATGAACACATGGTCTCCAACCTCAAACTCTAACGGCCTCCTACGCTTATCAGCATAGCTTTTCTGCCTCCTCTGGGCCGTGAGGAGCCTCTTTCTAATCAACTCTATTTGTTGGGTGGTCTGGTCCACAATCTCAGGTCCTATCATACTCCTTTCACCTAACTCGACCAACACAGAGGGATCTGCACTTTCTCCTATACAAAGCCTCATAAGGGGCCATCTGAATACTAGAATGGTAACTGTTGTTATACGCAAACTCTGCTAATGGTAAATACGTATCCCAGTTCCCCTTTATTTCTAGCACACATGCCCTCAACATATCTTCCAATGTCTGAATGGTCCTGGTAGTCTGACCATCTGTCTGGGGGTGATATGCGGTACTAAACCGCAATCTCGTCCCTAAGGCATGTTGCAGTGACCTCCAAAAGTTCGATGTGAACCTGGGGTCTCTATCCGAAACTATGCTATTGGGTACTCCTTGAAGTCGCACTATCTCTCTGATATACAACTGGGCTAGTCTATCCAGTGTATAAGTAGCCTTAATAGCTAAAAAGTGTACAGACTTCGTCAGTCTATCCACAACTACCCAAATAGCATCGTGTCCAGAGGATGTCCTGGGTAACCCCATGACAAAATCCATGGCTATACTATCCCACTTCCACTCAGGGATATCTAGAGGTTGCAACAACCCAGCCGGTTTCTGATGTTCTATTTTTACCCTCTGACACATTAGGCATCTAGCCATATACTCCGTCACATCACTTTTCATCCCTGGCCACCAGAAAATTCTTTTCAAATCCTGATACATCTTAGTGGCACCTGGGTGGATAGTATACTTACTCTTATGCGCCTCTTCTAGAATGCTTTCTCTCAACTCATTCTGACCAGGCACACAGATTCTATCCCGATATACTATCATCCCATCCTCAGACATCTTGTAATCTGAGGTCTTACCTTGGGTAATTTCATTTTTGATCCGTTTTAGGAACTCATCCTCTCTTTGGGCATCTAAGATTTGGGTTCTCAAGATATTTTCAATTCGGGTTTCACTCAGATACAATCTACCCGATACCACCTGACAAGAGAGGTTCAACTCTCTGAACTTCTCTAGGAGCTCCTGCTCCCTAATCATCATATGGGTTACATGGATGGTTTTTCTACTCAGGGCATCTGCCACCACATTGGCCTTGCCCGGATGGTATTTCTACACATAGTCATAATCTTTCAAGAATTCCATCCATCTCCTCTGTCTCATATTGAGTTCTCTCTGGTCAAACAGGTATTTTAGACTCTTGTGGTCACTATAGATCTCTATGGTCACACCATACAGATAGTGTCTCCAAATTTTAAAATCAAACACTACGGCAGCTAACTCCAAGTCATGTGTGGGGTAATTCTCCTCATGAGGCCTCAACTGCCTCGAGGCATATGCCACTACTCGGCCCTGCTGCATCAACACACATCCTAACCCTTTGCCCGAAGTATCACAATAAACCACAAATGGTTCACTAGGGTCAGGGATAATCAGCACAGGGGTAGTGGTCAAACAGAGTTTCAACTCCTGGAAACTCTTCTCACATCTCTCATCCCACATAAAAGGCATATCTTTCCTAGTTAGCCTCGTCAGTGGTAAGGCCATTCGAGAAAAGTCCTGAATAAAACGTCTATAATACCCTGCCAAACCTAGGAAACTCCTGACTTTGGTGATCGTTCTAGGTCTATCCCACTGTAACACAGCCTTAACTTTATGGACATCCACCGCAACCCCATCTTGTGAGATCACATGACCTAAGAATCGTACCTCAGTCAGCCAAAACTCACATTTACTAAGTTTGGCATACAACCTTTTCTCTCTCAAGGTGTCTAGGACTAATCTCAAATGCCTCTCGTGCTCCTCAAAAGATCGGGAGTACATTAAAATATCATCAATAAAGACCACCACAAACTGATCTAGATACGGTCTGAATACCCTGTTCATATAATCCATGAACATAGCAGGCGCATTCGTCAACCTAAATGGCATCACAAGGAACTCAGAGTGCCCATATCTCGTTCTGAAAGCCGTCTTAGAGACGTCTTCAGTTCTCACTCTCAACTGGTGGTAACCAGATCTAAGATCTATCTTAGAAAACACAGATGTCCCAGCCAACTGATCTAATAGATCATCAATTCTAGGGAGAGGATATTTATTCTTGATGGTAACCTTATTCAACTCTCTGTAATCAATACACAAACGCAAGTTACCATCTTTCTTTTTCACAAACAATACCGGAGCACCCCAAGGTGAAACACTAGCGTGGATAAACCCTTTCTCTAACAATTCCTCTACCTGCTCTTTCAACTCAGCAAGCTCGGCGAGAGCCATCCTGTAAGGAGCTTTGGACACCGGTCCAGCCCCAGGCACTATGTCTATAGGGAACTCTAATTCTCTCTCAGGAGGTAGGCCACTAAAATCAAACTCTCTAGGAAAAATCTCCGAAAATTCCCTAACAACTGGGATCTCCTCTATCCCTTCTTCTACCTCGGCCTGAATAGAGAAAAAGATTAGAAACCCTTGACATCCATACTCTAAATATCTCTCAGCCTGGGCAGTAATCATAAAGGATAACTCTGCTCCTACACTAGGTATGGTCCCACAAGCAGGTAAGGAAATGGTTCGGTGTTCACAATCAAGTATGGCATCATTTACAGCCAACCAGTTCATACCAATAATCAAATCAATTTCATGGAAAGGCATACAAACCAAATCAATAGTGGTATGACAATGGTTAAATTGGACAGTGATATTTAAACAAGTATGGGAAGTAACCACGTGGCCTCCAGTGGGTGTAATGACAGACAAGTCAAATGGCAAGACACTAACGACCAGACCCAATTTTCTCACACAATCATAAGATATAAACGAGTGACTAGCACCCGAGTCAAACATAGCAACTACAAGAAAGCCATTCACTATCAGCGTACCTCGGATCAAACTGGGAGATGCGCTGGCTTCCTGCTGAGTAAGGGCGAACACTCGGCCCTGGGTCTGTGGTCTAGGAGAAGGCGCTGTCTCCATCTGAGGATAGTGTCTAGTAATGTGCCCCGGCTTCCCACACTTAAAACATGTCACCGGAGACTGCTGGAAGGATGAATGGCCCCGAGGAGCTGGCACACCTCGTTGCGGCTTTCTATTCCATGGCCTTTACCTCTCCTCTTAGTACTAGGGGTCAAACTAGAACCCTTTTCTGGTTTCGGTCTTTTCAAATCCGGAACCTTCTTCTGACAAGCCATAGTCGTAGCAGGCATGATAACTTGCAAGTTAGTCTCAATCACCTTGCTAACCTCCACAAGAGTATTAAACTTTCTGATCCGCTGTGGAGTGACTCTATCGCTAATCAGGGGCTTCAAACCAGTCTCAAACTGCTCACATCTCCAGGGTTCATCATCATACCTCTGGAGGTAAGAGGAATACCGAGACAACTCTATGAACTTGGCCACATACTGGTCCACAGTCATCTCATCCGTCTGTCTCAAGCCCATGAATTCCATCTCTTTCTTTTTCCTCACTGAACTTGGGACGTACTTCTCATAAAACTCAACCAAGAAAGTCTCCCAAGTTATCTGTATATTCTTGGTCTCCATCAGTGGCTTTACGCTATCCCACCATCTATCAGCTTCCTTTTCTAGCATAAAGGTGGCTAGCTGGGCTTTCTGCTCAGTGGTATAATCTATCACCGAGAATATCTTCTTAAGCTGCATGACCCAAGCCTCTGCCTTATCCGCATCCAATTTCCCATCAAACAAGGGTGGATTGTTCTGCCTAAGGTGCTTCAATACTTTCTGGATAGGCGTCTGGGTCTGAGGAGCAGCAGGCTCCTGGGGAGGTACAGGTGGAATGCTAGATGAAGATGGCTGAGGTACAGAGGCATCTCTTCTGGCTTCTTCTTGCCTAGCCAGGGTATCTTGCAAATGCATGATCATATCATGCTGCTGCTGGGCAATGTATCTCTGTTGTTCCAGCATCTCCTGATGCTGGCCCATCATGGCCTCATAACGATCAAGTCTCTCCATGATGGCCCGCAGAGGATCTTCAATCTCAACAGGAACCTCTGACTCAGCTCTCTGAACCCTAGGCGGTCTACCTCTGCCTCTATCCCTGCCCCATCTAGTCTCAACCATGTCTGAAAAGAAGTAGCAATCCTCAGTTCACAATAATATCACAATACCTATGTATAAGGATGCTACAACTTCCATGACCATTCACACCAAACACAAGCAATTCACATACTTCAAGAGCCTAAAATTGAGCAAAAGTGTCTGAACCTTTGCTCTGATACCAAAAATGTGACATCTCAATCTACTACCACTACCTAGCCTCTCACTGGGCTCGGTTCCATATGATTTCCAAAGAATCAACACCAATCCGTGGCATTTGCATGCTATGAACCGGGGTTTCATATACTCATCTTTTGCCCCGTGGGTCCTGTGAATCCATCTCAAGCATCCTCAACTCAAACTTCATATATACGACTCATACATAGCATAAAACAAACCATAAGCCACGGGTATAGAGCCAAAAACCAGAAAATTTACATTTTCTCACATGTGCCCAAAAGTCATATTTTGGCTCTAACTTTGGAAAATCATAATTAATTGTAAAAAAATGGGAATCTAGCAAACTTTAGCTCTCTGGAAAGCTCTAAGTGTTAACTTTACACTAAAAATCATTCCCAACCATAAACACAGCATTTGGACCATGTTTAACATCGAAAATGGGAAGAAGGTCCAGCTGTCACTTTTTCTGGTGCAGTTTACTGTCATGACTTTCGAAAATTCATAACTAAATCCACAAAAATCCAATATCTCTACAGACCTTCGATTTGGGTGATTCCAGTCGGTACAGGTCACTTTGGTTTTCTAGTTTATGTGTATAAAATTTCATGACAGTTGGACTCCATTTGGTCTATGTTTGACATGGTTTTCATTTCTAAACTATATGAACAGTACATGATCAATTCATTGAATTTTCCCAAATTCAACAATTCATCAAATATTCTCTAGACCTCCGAATATTACCAACTTTAGCTTCTCAAGAAGCTCTCTACAAACTCTAGAGGCATGCCAAATTTCATGGCAAGAGGAGCTCATCCAGTCATACTTTGACGGAGCTCTCAAAAATACCGATTTTGGGTACCAAAAGGTCCAAAATGGGTCCAAACGGCCTCTCACACACTCTAGCCACTCATGGACGAGTTCGAAAGCATAAAATTAGGATATATATCAAGTCTATGTGGTCCAAATCAACATACATTCTAATCTCGCTATGCTACGGCCAAATATACACCACTTCATGCATTCAACAAGAGGGGCAAAACCCTCATTTCCATTAATTTGGCTATAAACATAGTTCATACAATATCATTTCATATTTATACACTTGCTACAACCTTTACATCTCAAAAATAGAAGGTGCATATTCATTTTGACACCTCTTTACATCAAAATACCAAAATAACCAAACACCTAGCTACACATGCATCTAGGCTCCTTGGTGTGTACTCGATTCTTCTTGAGCTCCACCTAGCATATTAAGTTGGGAGGGGAAGGGGTGAGATTCAGGGAATCTCAGTAGCTCATGCACTCAATCAAGTAACCAATCAAGGCATATAACAAGTCAAGCATGTGAATAAGCATTTAGCCATTCTCAAACATCCAACACACATTGTACATGCTATGGAATCACAACCATGCCAAAAATGGGCTCCAAGGACTTTTGGTCTAGCCTCACCCGAGTTTAAGGGACTTTTAGATGGCCTCACCCGAATTTAAGGACTTTTGACTTGGCCTCACTCGTTTGAGACTTTTGGCCTTGTCTCACCTATCTCAAGGGACTTTCGGCTTCACCTCACCCATCTCAAGGGACTTTCGGCACTACCTCACCCGAGCAATTCTCACAATTTATCACACAAACATATTGGCATCAATGCATCAAAGCAATAGCATATGGCATATTCTACACAACAAGCATATACATAAACATACAATAACTTTTACATCCAAGAATGCAATAAGAAATAGTGAAAGAGAGAGCTACCTTATGAGCCAAAGCCAACACTAGCTTTTCCTTTCAATTTCTCCTCTCCCTCCTTAGGTTCACAATTACACCTTGATGGAGGTGTTTCTCTTGAGCCTAGAAACACAAAAGCATGCAATTACTCTCTTAACATGGAATCATCATAGCAAACCTTCTAACATACTAGAACCTCGAGTTCTCTCTCTCTCTCTAGAATGCCATCAACTCTTTCTCTCTCTCAAGCTCCCATAGTAGTGGAAACAACATTTTCAAAGAAAATACAAAGATTCAAAGGTGTTTTCCACTTTCCCTCTTCTGACCCATGCCCAAAATCTAAACATTTTCACAAACAAAACCGCAGAAAGAGAGGGCAAAGAGAGGGGATCAGAGTTCTAAGAAGAAATGGGAAAAGTTTCCTTACCCTTCCCTTGCTCTTCCTCCTTTTCTTGATCTCTCTCACTCTCCACGCCTCTTTTCTCTCCTTGGGTCGAAGTCTAGGGCAGATATGAGAGAAGAAATGAGTTTGGGCGTTTAATGAAGTCTAATTCTCGCCTTTTACTCTCTTCTGGACTGACCCTCGCTATGGTGAGGCTTAACCTTTGCTACGGCGAGGCTTAACCTTCGCTACGGCGAACTCGCATCAGTTCCCTTCTCTATGGCGAGTTTCGACCTTCGCTATGGTGAACTCACGTCAGTTTCAGACCTCACTCTCGCTATGGCGCACGCTACAGCGAGCAACTCCTTAGTTTTTGTATGGACTGCTGCCAGCACTCGCTATAGCTAGAATCCCGTTCACTATGGCGAGAATGCACTCTCGCGACAGCGAGATCATTTCTCGCTATTGCGAGAAGACTTAGCAAAAATTTTAAATTTCAAAAATTTCCAGCTTTTTACTTTCTTTCTTTTCCCTTCCTTTTCTTTTTCCCGGTTGTTACAGCCATCATGGAGAGACTAGACCGGTATGAAGTCATGATGGGCTAGCACTAAAAGATGCTGGAGCAATAGAGATATATTACCTAGCAGCAGCATGATATGATCATGCATTTGCAAGACACCCTGACTAGGCAAGAAGAAGCCAGAAGAAATGTCCCTGTACCTCAGCCATCTACATCTAGCATTCCACCTATACCTCCCCAGGAGCCTGCTGCTCCGCAGACCCAGACGCCTATCCAAAAAGTATTGAAGCAGTTTAGGCAGAACAATCCACCCTCGTTTGATGGGGAATTGGATGTGGATAAGGCGGAGGCTTGGGTGATGCAGCTTAAGAAAATATTCTCAGTGATGGATTGTACCACTGAGCAGAAAGCCCAACTAGCTACCTTCATGCTAGAAAAGGAAGCTGATAAATGGTGGAATAGCGTGAAACCCCTTATAGAGACCAAGAATATACAGATAACTTGGGAGACTTTCTTGGTTGAGTTTTATGAGAAGTATGTCCCAAGTTCAGTAAGGAAGAAGAAAGAAATGGAGTTTATAGGCTTGAGACAGACGGATGAGATGACTGTGGATCAGTATGTGGCCCAGTTTATTGAGTTGTCTCGGTATCCTCTTACCTCCAGAGGTATGATGATGAACCCTAGAGATGTGAGCAGTTTGAGACTAGTTTGAGGCCCCTGATTAGCGGTAGAGTCACTCCACAGCGGATCAGAAAGTTTAATACTCTTGTGGAGGTCAGCAGGGTGATTGAGACCAACTTGCAAGTTATCATGCCTGCTGCGACTACGGCTACTCAGAAGAGGGTTCCGAATTTGAAAAGGCCGAAACCTGAAGAGGGTTCTAGTTTGACACCTAGTACCAAGAAGAGAGGCAAGGGGCCATGAAATAGAAGGCCGCAGCGAGGTGTGCCACCTCCTCGGGGCCAGTCCTCCTTCCAGCAGTCTCCAGTGACATGTTTTAAGTGTGGGAAGCCGGGTCACATTGCTAGACACTGTCCTCAGATGGAGACAGCGCCTCCTCCTAGGCCACAGACCTAGGGCTGAGTGTTCGCCCTTACTCAGCAGGAAGCCAGCGCATCTCCCAGTTCGATCCAAGGTACGCTGATAGTGAATGACTTTCCTGTAGTTGCTATGTTTGATTCGGGTGCTAGTCACTCGTTTATATCTTATGATTGTGTAAGAAAATTGGGTCTGGTCGTTAGTGTCTTGCCATTTGACTTGTCTGTCATTACACCCACTGGAAGCCATGTGGTTACTTCCCATACTTGCTTAAATGTCACTGTCCAATTTAACTATTGTCATACCACTATTGATTTGGTTTGTATGCCTTTCCATGAAATTGACTTGATTATTGGTATGAACTGGTTGGCTGCGAATAATGCCATACTTGATTGTGAACACCGAACCATCTCCTTATCTGCTTGTGGGACCATACCTAGGGTAGAAGTAGAGTTATCCTTTATGACTACGGCCCAGGCTGAGAGATAGTTAGAGTGTGGATGTCAAGGGTTTCTAGTCTTTTTCTCTATTCAGGCTGAAGTAGAAGAAGGGATAGAGGAGATCCCAGTTGTCAGGGAATTCCCGGAGGTTTTCCCTAGAGAGTTTGATTTTAGTGGCCTACCCCCTGAGAGAGAATTAGAGTTCCCTATAGACATAGTGCCTGGGACTGGACCGGTGTCCAAAGCTCCTTACAGGATGGCTCCCGCCGAGCTTGCTGAGTTGAAAGCGTAGGTAGAGGAATTGTTAGAGAAAAGGTTTATCTGCCCTAGTGTTTCACCTTGGGGTGCTCCGATGTTGTTTGTGAAAAAGAAAGATGGTAGCTTGCATTTGTGTATTGATTACAGAGAGTTGAATAAAGTTACCATCAAGAATAAATATCCTCTCCCTAGAATTGATGATTTGTTAGATCAGTTGGCTAGGGCATCTGTGTTTTCTAAGATAGATCTTAGATTTGGTTACCACCAGTTGAGAGTGAGAACTGAAGACGTCTCTAAGACGGCTTTCAAAACGAGATATAGGCACTATGAGTTCCTTGTGATGCCATTCGGGTTGACGAATGCGCCTGCTGTGTTCATGGATTATATGAACAGGGTATTCAGACCGTATCTAGATCAGTTTATGGTGGTCTTCATTGATGATATTTTAATGTACTCCCGATCTTTTGAGGAGCACGAGAGGCATTTGAGACTAGTCCTAGACACCTTGAGAGAGAAAATATTGTATGCCAAACTTAGTAAATGTGAGTTTTGGCTGACCGAGGTGTGATTCTTAGGTCATGTGATCTCACGAGATGGGGTTGCGGTAGATTCCCATAAAGTTGAGGCTGTGTTACAGTGGGATAGACCTAGAACGATCACCGAGGTTAGGAGTTTCCTAAGTTTGGCAGGGTATTATAGACGGTTTATTCAGGAATTTTCTCGAATGGCCTTACCACTGACGAGGCTAACTAGGAAAGATACACCTTTTGTGTGGGATGAGAGATGTGAGAAGAGTTTCCAAGAGTTGAAACTCTGTTTGACTACTGCCCCTGTGCTGATTATCCCTGACCCTAGTGAACCATTTGTGGTTTATTGTGATGCTTCGAGCAAAGGGTTAGGATGTGTGTTGATGCAGCAGGGTCAAGTGGTGGCATATGCCTCGAGGCAGTTGAGACCTCATGAGGAGAATTACCCCATACATGACCTGGAGTTAGCTGCCGTAGTATTTGCTCTTCAAAATTTGGAGACACTATCTTTATGGTGCTACCATAGAGATCTATAGTGACCACAAGAGTTTGAAATACCTGTTTGATCAGAAAGAACTTAATATGAGACAGAGGAGATGGATGGAATACTTGAAAGATTATGATTATGTGTTGAAATACCATCCGGGCAAGGCCAATGTGGTGGCGGATGCCCTGAGTAGAAAAACCATTCATATAGCCCATATGATGATTAGGGAGCAGGAGCTCCTAGAGAAGTTCAGAGAGTTGAACCTCTCTTGTCAGGTGGTATCGGGTAGATTATATCTGAGTGAAACTCGAATTAAAAATATCTTGAGAACCCAGATCTTAGATGCCCAAAGAAAGGATGAGTTCCTGAGATGTATCAGGAATGAGATTACCCAAGGTAAGACCTCAGATTACAAGGTGTCTGAGGATGGCATGATAGTATATCGAGATAGAATCTGTGTGCCTAGTCAGAATGAGTTGAGAGAAAGCATTCTGGAAGAGGCGCATAAGAGTAAGTATACTATCCACCCAGGTGCCACCAAAATGTATTAGGATGTGAAAAGAATTTTCTGGTGGCCAGGGATGAAAAGTGCTGTGACAGAGTATGTGGCTAGAAGGCTAGTGTGTCAGAGGGTAAAGATAGAACATCAGAAACTGGCTGGGTTGTTGCAACCTTTAGATATCCCTGAGTGGAAGTGGGATAGTATAGCCATGGATTTTGTCATGGGGTTACCCAGGACATCCTCTGGACACGATGCTATTTGGGTAGTTGTGGATAGACTGACGAAGTCTGCACACTTTTTAGCTATCAGGGCTACCCATACACTGGATAGATTAGCCCAGTTGTATATCAGAGAGATAGTGCGACTTCATGGAATACCCAATAGCATAGTTTCGGATAGAGACCCCAGGTTCACATCAAACTTTTGGAGGTCGTTGCAGCATGCCTTAGGGACCAGATTGCAGTTTAGTACTACATATCACCCCCAGACAGATGGTCAGACTGAAAGGACCATCCAGACATTGGAAGATATGTTGAGGGCATGTGTGCTAGAAATGAAGGGGAACTGGGATGCGTATTTACCATTAGCAGAGTTTGCATATAACAACAGTTACCATTCCAGTATTCAGATGGCCCCTTATGAGGCTTATGGGAGAAAGTGCAGATCCCCTTTGTGTTGGGTTAAGCTGGGTGAAAGGAGTATGATAGGACCTAAGATTATGGACCAGACCACCCGACAAATAGAGTTGATTAGAAAGAGGCTCCTTACGGCCCAGAGTAGGCAGAAAAGCTATGCTGATAAGCGTAGGAGGCCGTTAGAGTTTGAGATTTGAGACCATGTGTTCATTCGAATATCTTCAATGACGGGAGTAGGTCGGTCAATAAAGGTAAGGAAGCTCAGTCCTAGGTATATTGGTCCATTTGAAATCCTTGAGAAAATCGGACCCGTGGCTTACCGAATAGCCTTACCTCTTAACCTAGCCCAAATTCACAGTGTTTTTCATGTCTTCCAATTGAAAAAGTATTTACCAGACTCCTCACATGTCATAGAATATGAGCATGTGCAATTGCAGGAAGATCTTTCCTATGTAGTGAACCCGGAGAGAATTGTGGATGCTAAGCTGAAATAGCTGAGAAGCAAGAGCATTCCTCTGGTGAAAGTGATCTGGAGAGGTCTGACATCTGAGGAAGCAACCTGGGAATTGACGGATGAAATGAGGCAAAAATATCCAGACTTATTCCCTTGAGGTAAGTCTTTAAATTTCGAGGACGAAATTTCTTTTAAGAGGGGTAGAAATGTAACAACCGGGAAAAAGAAAAGAAAAGGAAAAGAAAGAAAGTAGAAAGTTAGAAATTTTCAGAATTCAGAATTTTTGCTAAGTCTTCTCGCAATAGCGAGAAATGATCTCGCTGTTGCGAGAGTGCCTTCTCGCCATAGCGAACGTGATTCTAGCTATAGCGAGTGCTAGCAGCAGTCCATACAAAAACCAGGGAGTTGCTCGCTGTAGCGTGCACCATAACGAGAGTGGTAGTCTGGAACTAACGCGAGTTCGCCATAGCGAAGGTCGAAACTCACCATAGCGAAAGGAACTGACGCGAGTTCACTATAGCGAAGGTTAAGCCTCGCCATAGCGAAGCCAGATAACACGAGCTCGCTATAACGAAGGTTAATTTTCGCCGTAGCGAGGGTCAGTCCGGAAAAGAGTAAAAGGCGAGAATTAGACTTCATTAAACGTCCAAACTCATTTCTTCTCTCATTCCTGCCCTAGACTTTGACCCAAGGAGAGAAAAGAGGCGTGGAGAGTGAGAGAGATCAAGAGAAGGAGGAAGAGCAAGAGAAAAGTAAGCAAGTTTCTCTCTTTTCTCCTTAGAACTCTGATCCCCTCTCTTTGCCCTCTCTTTCTACGGTTTTATTTGTGAAAATAGTTGGATTTTGGGCATGGGTCAGAAGAGGGAAAGTGGAAAACACCTTTGAATCTTTGTGTTTTCTTTGAAAATATGGTTTCTACTACCATGGGAGCTTGAGAGAGAGAAAGAGTTGATGGCATTCTAGAGAGAGAGAGAGAACTCTAGGTTCTGGTATGCTAGGAGAGTTTAATCTGATGATTCCATGATAAGAGAGTAATATCATGCTTTTGTGTGTCTAGGCTCAAGAGAAACACCTCCAACAAGGTGTGATTGTGAACTTAAGGAGGGAGAGGAGAAATTGAAAGGAAAAGCTAGTGTTGGCTTTGGCTGATAAGGTAGCTCTCTCTTCCACTCTTTCTTGTTGCATTCTTGGATATGATAGTCATTGTATGTTTATGTATATGCTTATTATGTGGAATATGCCATATGCTTTTGCTTTGATGCATTGATGCCAATATGCTTGTATGATGAATTGTGAGATTGCTCGGGTGAGGTAGTGCCGAAAGTCCTTTGAGATGGGTGAGGTGAAACCGAAAGTTCCTTGAGATAGGTGAGACAAGGCTAAAAGTCTCAAACGAGTGAGGCCAAGTTAAAAGTCCTTAAACTCGGGTGAGGCCATCCAAAAGTCCCTAAACTCGGGTGAGGCTAGACCAAAAGTCCCTGGAGCTCTTTTTTGGCATTGTTGTGATTTCCATAGCATGTACAATGTGTGTTGGATGTTTGAGAATGGCTAAATGCTTATGCACATGCTTTGACTTGTTATATGCCTTGATTGCTTACTTGATTGAGTGCATGAGCTACTGAGATTTCCTGAATCTCACCCCTTCCCCTCCCAACTTAACATGCTAGGTGGAGCACAAGGAGAAGCAAGTGCACACCAAGGAGCCTAGGAGTATGCTTAGTTAGATATTACTCTATTTTGATGTATTTTGATGTAAAGTGGTACAAAATGAATATGTGCCCACTATTTTTGAGATGTAAATGTTGTAGAAAGTGTACATGTATGAAGAGATGATGTATATAATATGTTGATAGCCAAATCAATGGAAATGAGGGTTTTGCCCTTTTTGATGAATGAATGTGATAGTGTAAATTTGGCCGTAGCATAGTGAATTTTGAATGTATGATGATTTGGACCACATGGACTTGTTATATATCCTAGTGTTATGCTTTTAAACTTGTCCATGAGTGGCTAGAGTGTGTGAGAGGCCATTTAGACCCGTTTTGGATCTCTTGGGTGCCAAAATCGGTATTTTTGTGAGTTCCATCAAAGTATGACCGGATGAGCTCCTCTTGCCATGAGATTTGGCATGCCTCTAGAGTTTGTAGAAAACTTCTTGAGAAGTTAAAGTTGGTAATATTCGGAGGTCTAGAGAATATTTAGTGAATTATTGAATTTGGAAAAATTTAATGGATTGGTCATGTACTGTTCATATAAACTAGAAATGAAATCTGTGGCATTCATAGACCAAATGGATTCCAAATGTGGTGAAATTTTATACACATAAACTAGACAACCACAGTGACTTATAGGAACTAGAATAACCTAAATCAGAGGTCTGTAGAGAGAGAACAAACTATCTGAAGTTCTGTATCAGCATCAGGGAGCTCATCTGACCCCCGTTACTGTTCTATCAGTTTTCGGGGAGTAGGAGCTATTGAACTGATCTAGACTTATTTTTTTCCTCTAGTAGACATCTGTAGCTTTTCAAATTGGTATAGTATGGCTAGATTGAATTTTTTTGGATTTAGTTATTTGAAAGTCATGACAGTAAGCTACATCAGAAACAGTGACAGCCGGACCTTCTTTCCATTTTTGATGTCAAACATGGTCCAAACCCAGAGATTTAGATTGGGAATTATTTTTAGTGTAAAGCTAACACTTAGAGCTTTCTAAGAAGCTAAAGTTTGCTAGATTCTCATTTTTCTAGAATTAGATATGATTTTCCAAAGTTAGAGCCAAAATATGACTTTTGGGCCCAAGTGAGAAAATGCATTTTTCAGGTTATTGGCTCCATACCCGTGGCTTATGGTTTGTTTTATGCTATGTATGAGTTGTATAAGTGGATTTTGAGTTGAGAATGTGAATGATGGGTTCTTAGGACCCACGGGGTAAAAGATAAGTGTATGAAACCCCGTTTCATAGCATGAAAATGCCACGGATTGGTATTGGTTCTTTGGAAATCATATGGAACCGAGCCTAGTGAGAGGCTAGAGAGCGGTAGTAGATTAAGGTGTCACAATAAATACATATTTGTCCAATTTTGTAAATTTCATGTTATATCACCTTCACCTCCTAACATGAAAGGTGAAGCTACTAGTGTTTCATTTGGGATTGGAATAAAACTACTAGTTGGTAAACTTTCTTGATTTATTTCATAAATTCGAGGTTCAATTCTACTTAATAAAAACATAATTAAATGAAAGCAATAATCAGTATACAAGAAAAGCACAATAAGCATGGATGGAATGATAAGGATGAAAATATGAAACTTAATCTCTGAAATTTAATTCAAGTCATCTTATTCTGTTTCTACTTTGTGTTCTTGCTTACTGTGCTTTTCCTGCTTTCTGTGTTCTAGCCCTTTAATTATTGATTTCTTTCAGTATTTGTAAAGAATAAGAAGAATGAATCATTTAGATTATGATATACAGGAATTATTGCCTTTTATTCCAAAAATAGAACCATCTAAAATAGAACCAAAACAAAGTAATATCATACATATATTAGATGAATTAGAAAAAGAAGAAAAAAGAATGAACCTTCAAGCCAATTATGAAATAATAAAAGGAGACCTAGATCATGATTATAATCTAAATAAATACATAAATGAGGAAATTGATGAATTATCAAAATTAACTTTAAATTCCAAATCAGATACTAACTCTGATATGAACCCAACATCTAGTGAATCAGATGAAGAAATTACTTATATATATGAAGAAGATGAAATTAATATGATGCAAGGAAAAAGTAGTAGTAATACCCAAATAGATTTTGAAGAATTTCAAGAAATTAGAAACCCTATTGAAGGAATAGTTGAAAAAAGAATGATATTTAATCAAAACCAATATAATAAAATTCGTGATAAAGAACTGGATCTAACACCCCAAGACTTAACTCAAAAAAGTATTATTAAACAACTTAGTAAATTTATTAAATTTAAGAAAAAATAAAAATCTGCTTGTGTAGTTATAGAAAAGAAATTTCCTATAGAATCAACATTAACTGAAGGAGTTCTTAGAATTCCCATTATTGATAAAACTTTAATTGAACATGAAATCCAAAAATTAGATATTAAAGATGAAATAACTAAAATCTATATACCAGGAATACAATTATTAATTAAAGCATATTTTAAAGTTGGAATAGATACACTAATTGAACTTTTAATCACAGATAATCGAATTATTGATAATGTTCCAAACAGTATATTAGGAGCTTTAAACAGAAATTTAATTTATCAAAAATTAAAATTAACTGTTAATACAAATTTTGTTATCTCTAAAGATGAAACTAATATGAATAGAACTTTAGTAATATATCACAAATTACAAGGAATTAAAATGCCTCCAGGAAGTCGAATTATTAGTATAACTGGAATGGTAGGACTAGTATTTTCCAATGAACATAAAATTTATAAACGTAATATAGGAAATATAACTATTGATAAATATTTTATGCCAGTTTTAGAAGAATTACCTTTAGATTGAAATAGAATAACTATATCCCGACAATTACAATTAGAATTAGACAATACAAGAGAATCAGGAGAAGAAAATTCCTCTAAAATCTCCTTTAATAATAGATTAGGAAACCGAAGTATTAGAATTAATACACCCACAGATATCAACATTAATATAAATCCTCGAAGAAGTGTACAAGTGTGACACCTCAATCTACTACCGTTACCTAGCCTCTCACTAGGCTCGGTTCCATATGATTTCCAAAGAATCAACACCAATCCGTGGCATTTGCATGCTATGAACCGGGGTTTCATACACTCATCATCTGCCCCGTGGGTCCTGTGAACCCATCATTCTCATTGTCAACTCAAACTCCACTTATACAACTCATACATAGCATAAAACAAACCATAAGCCATGGGTATAGAGCCAAAAACCAGAAAAATGCTCTTTTCTCACTTGTGCCCAAAAGTCATATTTTGGCTCTAATTTTGAAAAATCATAATTAATTAGAGAAAAATGGGAATCTAGTAAACTTTAGCTCTTTAGAAAGCTCTAAGTGTTTTCTTTACACTAAAAATAATTCCCAATCGAAATCTCTGGGTTTGGACTATGTTTGACATCGAAAATAGGAAGAAGGTCCAGCGGTCATTGTTTCTGGTGCAGCTTTCTGTCATGACTCTCTCTACAGACCTCCGATTTAGGTGATTCCAGTTGGTACAGGTCACTTTGGTTTTCTAGTTTATGTGTATAAAATTTCATGACAGTTGGACTCCATTTGGTCTATGTTTGACATGGTTTTCATTTCTGAACTATATGAACAGTACATGATCAATTCATTGAATTTTCCCAAATTCAACAATTCACCAAATATTCTCTAGACCTCCGAATATTACCAACTTTAGCTTCTCAAGAAGCTTTCTACAAACTCTAGAGGCATGCCAAATTTCATGGCAAGAAGAGCTCATCCAATCATACTTTGACGGAGCTCTCAAAAATATCGATTTTGGCACCCAAAAGGTCCAAAACGGGTCCAAATAACCTCTCACACACTCTAGCCACTCATGGACGAGTTCGAAAGCATAAAACTAGGATATATATCAAGTCCATGTGGTCCAAATCAACATACATTCCAATCTCGCTATGCTACGGCCAAATATACACCACTTCATGCATTCAACAAAAGGGGCAAAACCTTCATTTCCATAATTTGGCTATAAACATAGTTCATACAATATCATTTCATATTTATACACTTGCTACAACCTTTACATCTCAAAAATAGTGGGCGCATATACAATGTAGCACCACTTTACATCAAAATACATCAAAATATCCCAAAATAAGCTAATATCTAGCTAAGCTCCTAGGCTCCTTGGTGTGTGCTCGGTTCTTCTTGAGCTCCACCTAGCATGTTAAGTTGGGAGGGGAAGGGGTGAGATTCAGGGAATCTCAGTAGCTCATGCACTCAATCAAGTAAGCAATCAAGGCATATAACAAGTCAAAGCATGTAAATAAGCATTTAGCCATTCTCAAACATCCAACACACATTGTACATGCTATGGAATCACAACCATGCCAAAAATGGGCTCCAGGGACTTTTGGTCTAGCCTCACCCGAGTTTAAGAGACTTTTGGATGGCCTCACCCGAGTTTAAAGACTTTTGACTTGGCCTTACTCGTTTGAGACTTTTGGCCTTGTCTCATCTATCTCAAGGGACTTTTGGCTTCACCTCACCCATCTCAAAGGACTTTCGGTATTACCTCACCCGAGCAATTCTCACAATTTATCACACAAGTATATTGGCATCAATGCATCAAAGCAATAGCATATGGAATATTCCACACAACAAGCATATACATAAATATACATTGACTTTTACATCCAAGAATGCAACAAGAAAGAGTGAAAGAGAGAGCTACCTTTGGAGCTAAAGCCAACACAAGCTTTTCCTTTCAATTTCTCCTCTCCCTTCTTAGGTCCACACTCACACCTTGATGGAGGTGCTTCACTTGAGCCTAGACACAATTAAAGAGCATAGAATTACTCTCTTAACATGGAGTCATCAGAGCAAACCTTCTAACATACCAGAACCTAGAGTTCTCTCTCTAGAATGCCATCAACTCTTTCTCTCTCTCAAGCTCCCATGGTAGTGGAAACAACATTTTCAAAGAAAATACAAAGATTCAGAGGTGTTTTCCACTTTCCCTCTTCTGACCCATGCCCAAAATCCACCCATTTTCACAAACAAAACCGTGGGAAGAGAGGGCAAAGAGAGGGGATCAGAGTTCTAAGAAGAAATGGGAGAAATTTCCTTACCTTTCCTTTGCTCTTCCTCCTTCTCTTGATCTCTCTCACTCTCCATGCCTCTTTTCTCTCCTTGGGTCGAAGTCTAGGGCAGATATAAGAGAAGAAATGAGTTTGGGCGTTTAATGAAGTCTGATTCTCGCCTTTTACTCTCTTCCGGACTGACCCTCGCTACGGCAAAAATTAACCTTCGCTATAGCGAGCTCGTGTTATCTGGTTTTGCTATGGCGAGGCTTAACCTTCGCTACGGTGAACTTGCGTCAGTTCCCTTCGCTATGACGAGATTTACCATTCGCTATGGCGAAATCACGTTAGTTCCAGACTTCACTCTCGCTATGGCACATGCTACAGCGAGCAACTCCCTGGTTTTTATATGGACTGCTGCCAGTACTCGCTATAGCTAGAACCTCATTCACTATTGCGTACAAGCACTCTCGCTGTAGCGAGACCATTTCTCGCTATTGCGAGAGGACTTGGCAGAAATTCTAGATTCCAAAAATTTCCAGCTTTCTATTTTCTTTCTTTTCCCTTCCTTTTCTTTTTCCCGGTTGTTACATTTCCACCCCTCTTAAAAGAAATTTCGTCCTCAAAATTTAAAAACTTACCTCAAGGGAATAACTCTGGATATTTTTGCCTCATTTTATCTGCCAATTCCCAGGTTGCTTCCTCAGATGTTAGACCTCTCCAGATCACTTTCACCAGAGGAATGCTCTTGCTTCTCAGTTGTTTCAGCTTAGCATCCACAATTCTCTCCGGTTTCACTACATAGGAAAGATCTTCCTGCAATTGCACATACTCATATTCTATGACATGTGAGGAGTCTGGTAAATAC
Source organism: Erythrophleum fordii (assembly GCA_032878935.1). Classification (NCBI taxonomy): domain Eukaryota; kingdom Viridiplantae; phylum Streptophyta; class Magnoliopsida; order Fabales; family Fabaceae; genus Erythrophleum; species Erythrophleum fordii. The sequence continues at coordinate 413,920 of JAVQMF010000023.1, read as the reverse complement.
TTTTTCAACTGGGAGACATGAAAAACACTGTGTATTTGGGCTAGGTTAGGAGGTAAGGCTATTCGGTAAGCCACGGGTCCGATTTTCTCAAGGATTTCAAATGGACCAATATACCTAGGACTGAGCTTCCTTACCCTCATTGACCGACCTACGCCCGTCATTGGAGATATTCGAATGAACACATGGTCTCCAACCTCAAACTCTAACGGCCTCCTACGCTTATCAGCATAGCTTTTCTGTCTACTCTGGGCCCTGAGGAGCCTCTTTCTAATCAACTCTATTTGTCGGGTGGTCTGGTCCACAATCTCAGGTCCTATCATACTCCTTTCACCTAACTCGACCCAACACAGAGGGGATCTGCACTTTCTCCTATACAAAGCCTCATAAAGGGCCATTTGAATACTAGAATGGTAACTGTTGTTATATGCAAACTCTGCTAATGGTAAATACGCATCCCAGTTCCCCTTTATTTCTAGCACACATGCCCTCAACATATCTTCCAATGTCTGAATGGTCCTGGCAGTCTGACCATCTGTCTGGGGGTGATATGCGGTACTAAACCGCAATCTCGTCCCTAAGGCATGTTGCAGTGACCTCCAAAAGTTCGATGTGAACCTGGGGTCTCTATCCGAAACTATGCTATTGGGTACTCCTTGAAGTCGCACTATCTCTCTGATATACAACTGGGCTAGTCTATCCAGTGTATGAGTAGCCTTAATAGCTAAAAAGTGTACAGACTTCGTCAGTCTATCCACAACTACCCAAATAGCATCGTGTCCAGAGGAGGTCCTGGGTAACCCCATGACAAAATCCATGGCTATACTATCCCACTTCCACTCAGGGATATCTAGAGGTTACAACAACCCAGCCGGTTTCTGATGTTCTATTTTTACCCTCTGACACACTAGGCATCTAGCCACATACTCCGTTACATCACTTTTCATCCCTAGCCACTAGAAAATTCTTTTCACATCCTGATACATCTTGGTGGCACCTGGGTGGATAGTATACTTACTCTTATGCGCCTCTTCCAGAATGCTTTCTCTCAACTCATTCTGACCAGGCACACAGATTCTATCTCGATATACTATCATGCCATCCTCAGACAGCTTGTAATCTGAGGTCTTACCTTGGGTGATCTCATTCCTGATCTATTTCAGGAACTCATCCTCTCTTTGGGCATCTAAGATCTAGGTTCTCAAGATGTTCTCAATTTGGGTTTCACTCAGATATAATCTACCCGATACCACCTGACAAGAGAGGTTCAACTCTCTGAACTTCTCTAGGAGCTCCTGCTCTCTAATCATCATATGGGCTACATGGATGATTTTTCTACTCAGGGCATCCGCCACCACATTGGCCTTGCCCGGATGATATTTCAACACATAATCATAATCTTTTAAGAATTCCATCCATCTCCTCTGTCTCATATTGAGTTCTTTCTAATCAAACAGGTATTTCAGACTCTTGTGGTCACTATAGATCTCTATGGTCGCACCATACAGATAGTGTCTCTAAATTTTGAGAGCAAACACTACGGTAGCTAACTCCAGGTCATGTGTGGGGTAATTCTCCTCATGAGGTCTCAACTGCCTCGAGGCATATGCCACTACTCTACCCTGCTGTATCAACACACATCCTAACCCTTTGCCCGAGGCATCATAATAAACCACAAATGGTTCACTAGGGTCAGGGATAATCAGCACAGGGGCAGTGGTCAAACAGAGTTTTAACTCCTAGAAACTCTTCTCACATCTCTCATCTCACACAAAAGGTGTATCTTTCCTAGTTAGCCTCGTCAGTGGTAAGGCCATTCGAGAAAAGTCCTGAATAAACTGTCTATAATACCCTATCAAACCTAGGAAACTCCTAACCTCGGTGATCGTTCTAGGTCTATCCCACTGTAACACAGCCTCAACTTTATGGTCCACCGCAACCCCATCTCGTGAGATCACATGACCTAAGAATCGCACCTCGGTCAACCAAAACTTACATTTATTAAGTTTGGCATACAACCTTTTCTCTCTCAAGGTGTCTAGGACTAGTCTCAAATGCCTCTCGTGCTCCTCAAAAGATCGGAAGTACACTAAAATATCATCAATAAAGACCACCACAAACTAATCTAGATACGGTCTGAATACCCTGTTCATATAATCCATGAACACAGCAGGCGCATTCGTCAACCTGAATGGCATCACAAGGAACTCATAGTACCCATATCTCGTTCTGAAAGCCGTCTTAGAGACGTCTTCAGTTCTCACTCTCAACTGGTGGTAACCAAATCTAAGATCTATCTTAGAAAACACAGATGCCCCAGCCAACTGATCTAATAGATCATCAATTCTAGGGAGAGGATATTTATTCTTGATGGTAACCTTATTCAACTCTCTGTAATCAATACACAACCGCAAGCTACCATCTTTCTTTTTCACAAACAACACTGGAGCACCCCAAGGTGAAACACTAGAGCGGATAAACCCTTTCTCTAACAATTCCTCTACCTGCTCTTTCAACTCAGTAAGCTCGGCGGGAGCCATCCTGTAAGAAGCTTTGGACACTGGTCCAGCCCCAGGCACTATGTCTATAGGGAACTCTAATTCTCTCTCAGGAGGTAGGCCACTAAAATTACACGCTCTAAGGAAAAATTCCGGGAATTCCCTGACAACTGGGATCTCCTCTATCCCTTCTTCTACCTCAGCCTGAATAAAGAAAAAGACTAGAAACCCTTGACATCCACACTCTAAATATCTCTCAGCATAGGCAGTAGTCATAAAGGATAACTCTGCTCCTACCCTAGGTATGGTCCCACAAGCAGGTAAGGAGATGGTTCAGTGTTCACAATCAAGTATAGCATTATTCGCAGCCAACCAGTTCATACCAATAATCAAGTCAATTTCATGGAAAGGCATACAAACCAAATCAATAGTGGGATGACAATGATTAAATTGGACAGTGACATTTAAACAGGTATGGGAAGTAACCACGTGGCCTCCAGTGGGTGTAATGACAGACAAGTCAAATGGCAAGACACTAATGACCAGACCCAATTTTCTCACACAATCATAAGATATAAACGAGTGACTAGCACCCGAATCAAACATAGCAACTACAGGAAAGCCATTCACTAACAGCGTACCTCGGATCAAACTGGGAGATGCACTGGCTTCCTACTGAGTAAGGGCGAACACTCGGCCCTGGGTCTGTGGTCTAGGAGGAGGCGCTGTCTCCATCTGAGGACAGTGTCTAGCAATGTGCCTCAGCTTTCCACACTTAAAACATGTCACCGGAGACTGCTGGAAGGATGACTGACCCCAAGGAGGTGGTACACCTCACTGCGGCCTTCTATTCCATGGCCCCTTGCCTCTCTTCTTGGTACTAGGTGTCAAACTAGAACCCTCTTCATTTTGGCACCTCTTTACATCAAAATTACATCAAAATACTAAAATAACCAAACACCTAGCTACACATGCATCTAGGCTCCTTGGTGTGTACTCGGTTCTCCTTAGCTCCACCTAGCATATTAAGTTGGGAGGGGAAGGGGTGAGATTCAGGGAATCTCAGTAGCTCATGCATTCAATCAAGTAAGCAATCAAGGCATATAACAAGTCAAAGCATGTGAATAAGCATTTAGCCATTCTCAAACATCCAACACACATTGTACATGCTATGGAATCACAACCATGCCAAAAATGGGCTCCAGGGACTTTTGGTCTAGCCTCACTCGAGTTTAAGGGACTTTTGGATGGCCTCACCCGAGTTTAAGGACTTTTGACTTGGCCTCACTCGTTTGAGCCTTTTGGCCTTGTCTCACCTATCTCAAGGGACTTTCGGCTTCACCTCACCCATCTCAAGGGACTTTCGGCACTACCTCACCCGAGCAATTCTCACAATTTATCACACAAGCATATTGGCATCAATGCATCAAAGCAATAACATATGGCATATTCCACACAACAAGCATATACATAAACATACAATGACTTTTACATCCAAGAATGCAACAAGAAAGAGTGAAAGAGAGAGCTACCTTTGGAGCCAAAGCCAACACAAGCTTTTCCTTTCAATTTCTCATCTCCCTTCTTAGGTTCACACTCACACCTTGATGGAGGTGCTTCACTTGAGCCTAGACACAATTAAAGAGCATGGAATTACTCTCTTAACATGGAGTCATCAGAGCAAACCTTCTAACATACCAGAACCTAGAGTTCTCTCTCTAGAATGCCATCAACTCTTTCTCTCTCTCAAGCTCCCATGGTAGTGGAAACAACATTTTCAAAGAAAATACAAAAATTCAGAGGTGTTTTCCACTTTCCCTCTTCTGACCCATGCCTAAAATCCAACCATTTTCACAAACAAAACCATGGGAAGAGAGGGCAAAGATAGGGGATCAGAGTTCTAATAAGAAATAGGAGAAATTTCCTTACCTTTCCCTTGCTCTTCCTCCTTCTTGATCTCTCTCACTCTCCACGCCTCTTTTCTCTCCTTGGGTCGAAATCTAGGGCAGATATGAGAGAAGAAATGAGTTTGGGCGTTTAATGAAGTCTGATTCTCGCCTTTTACTCTCTTCCGGACTGACCCTCGCTACGGCGAAAATTAACCTTCGCTATAGTGAGCTCGTGTTATCTGGCTTCGCTATGACGAGGCTTAACCTTCGCTATGGCGAACTCGCGTCAGTTCCCTTCGCTATGGCGAGATTTACCATTCGCTATGGTGAAATCGCGTTAGTTCCAGACTTCACTCTCGCTATGGCGCACGCTACAGCGAGCAACTCCCTGGTTTTTGTATGGACTGCTGCCAGCACTCGCTATAGCTAGAACCTCATTCGCTATTGCGAACAAGCACTCTCGCTGTAGCGAGACCATTTCTCGCTATTGCGAGAGGACTTGGTAGAAATTCTGGATTCCAAAAATTTTCAGCTTTCTATTTTCTTTCTTTTCCCTTCCTTTTCTTTTTCCTGGTTGTTACAACAAGAATCAAGACCTCTAGAAAGACCTTTACTTAAATCAAGAAGCCATAGTAATTATGGAGCAAATAGATTAACCGAAATACCTATAAGATTAAATTTAGCCAAACTTCAACCAACACATACCTGAAATAGATTTAACCTAGAATTTAGAAAATTTAATACTCTTAGAAATTACCCAAGAAGGAAAATGGATAGAAATAATTGCTTTAATTAATCCAAAAATAACAAACAGTACTATACATATCGATTATATAGATAATAACATAGAAATCCATGAAAATGAAACTAGTGCACACATTATGCTTCAATTTAATAAACATGATATCATCAAAGTAAAATTATATGTTAAATCAGAAATAACAAACCAAACCCATAAAATTATATTAGGAAAAGATTTCCTAAAATATGTAGAACCATATAGATTTCAAGAAAATAGAATTTTAATCAATATAGATCGTGAAGTAGTTATTCTTGAAAAAATTAAATTGATTTAGTCAAATGAAATTTTGCTATATCTTAGTCAGATTTAACTATGTAAAATATCAATCATGAAAATACCATGCTATGATTGATACAGGAGCAAATATTACCACTGCTAAATATAATATTTTACCCTCTGAATTATGGAAAAAAGATAAATCCATTAAGATGAGTAGTGCTGGAAAAGAAATTCATTTTATTGAATTATTTGCAAAGGAAGTACCTATACAAATAGGAGAATATAAATTAAAAATCCCAATTCTATATCAATATAATGAAACCACCCCAAATATAATCTTAGGAATGGACTTCTTAGAACAATATATGCCTTTACATTTTACCGAAAAAACTTTAATATTAATCACACCTTGTAAGCACCAAGCATGGGCAATTAGGATTAATAACCGTTATAATAGAACAGATACAATCTTCAGAAGAAAGAAATCTGATAATGAAATTCAATTTATCCCAAATAATAAACCTATAGAAATTGAAGCTAAAAAATCATTAAGCCATATAGTAGGATAAAAAACCATTGAACAAAGATTAATTGATAATTACAGTGAAAACCCTTTAGTTTACTGGGAAAAATCAAAACCCTATGCTAAGATAGAATTACTTGATTATAGTAAAGAAATAGTTAGTAAACCCTATCCATGGACATCAAATGATAAAAGGGAATTTATTATGCATTTAAATGAAATGAAACAATATGATTTAATTAGATAAAGTAGATCAAATTATTGTTCACCAGCCATGATTGTTATGGGTCATGCTGAAATAAGAAGAAATAAACCCCGAATGGTGATTAATTATAAAAAATTAAATGATTTAGCTATCAGAAACAGATACCTAATTCCAAAGATTAAACTTTTATTCAATTTAATAAGAGGAAAACAAATCTTTAGTAAATTTGACTGTAAGTCAGAATTTTTTCAGATTAAGTTAGAAGAATCAAGTAAGAAATATACTGACTTATTAACTTCTGAAGGATTATATGAATGGAATGTATTACCAATGGGATTCCATAATAGTTCTAGTATATTTCAAGAATATATACAAAAACTCTTAGCACCCATTAAAGACTTTGCTGTAATTTACATAGATGATATTTTAATATTTTCAGCAAATAAAGAACAACATGAAAAACATTTAGACCAATTTATGACTTTAGTTGAAGAAAAAAGAATTAATATTTCACCTAAAAAAGCTGAACTCAGAAAAGAAAGAATAGTATTTTTAGGTTATTATATTACTTCAAATGGAATAGAATTACAAGAACATATTAGTCAGAAAGTTAAAGATTTTAAGAAAATTACAATTAAAAAAGAATTACAATCATTTTTAGGACTAGTAAATCAAGCTAGAAATTTCATTCCTAATTTATCTAAATATACTGCTAAAATTTTTAAATTAGCTGGAGAAAAATCTCCTTGGCAATGGAATGAAAAAGCAATTTACCCAAATTAATGATCCCAACATAGGAAAATCTTAAATGGATTATATATACAGATGCATCTGATAATTATTAGGGCGCTGCCCTTTACCATGAAAACCATGAAGGAAAAGAAATTATTACTCGATATGCTAGTGAAAAATTTAATGAAAATCAAATGAATTATCATTCAACTTGGAAAGAATTTTTAGCAATTGTAAAAGCTGTAGAAAAATTTGAATTATTCATTGTTAATACTTAATTTATTATTCACACGGATAATACTTAAGTAAAATATTGGTTATCTCGAGGACTTAGAACAATTCGATTAGCTAACAAAATGTTATATAAATGGCAAGCTGATTTATCTTATTATGATTATCAAATTGAATATCTGAAAGGAAAAAATAATTTGATTGTTGATTTTTTAAGCAGAGATGGAGCAGTCATCTCAAATAAGTAAAGTTACGAGTAAAGCTACAAGTAATCCTCAACAAGAAGAAGATATGAGTTATCCTCGTATCATAGCAAGATTAAATGCTCTCGAATTCAACATCAGTATATTGTCATCTCAGATAATGAATCAAGTGAATAATATCAGTAATACCATAAATTATTTAACTCAAGCATTGAATAACTTTAGTTCCCATGTTAATGAGTTAGAAAAACGATTAATACAAGTAGAAAAACAAGTAATGAGTATATCTCCTACTTCGTTGCCTCCTCAGACACTACAAAGCCCATCAACAAGCCCATTAACTCATATTCCATCTACTCCTTTCTTTGTAGCTATCCTTGAACAGGAAATCAAACAATCCTAAGAAAAAGCGCAATCCACTCCTCAAATAGCCTCATCATCTACCTCAAATCCTCAGACTACTGCCCAACAAAGACTCCTTGAGTAGTTTGAATATTTCAGTTAATTATTGAGAAACTTAACCACTATCAAATATCTACACCAACCATCAAATACATCTCTCATTATTCTATTAATAAAGCTATCATTAACCCTGGCACAAATCCTCAATTAGTTCATACTTTATTTAGCTATGGATTAGTTCACTATATATATCCCTTTAATGAACTCTCTGAATTAAGCCTGTTACCAAAAGCTATCCAAGAAGCAGCCAAACACTATCACCAAATCATCACCCAATATACTATGTATATGAGATGTTATTCAACTGTAGCAGAAATAATTCTAGAAAAAATTTATCCTCCTATTAATCCCATTAAATTCGGAACAACTAGGCAACCCTTCGCCTTTGATGAATCCAAAAAATCGTCTATTGACCAAAAAGAATTTCGCCTTCTTATCTCAAAAATTAGAGCCCAAGAATATGATACTATCTTCACAGAAATGAACCGAACTCTAAACAATGATGAGGTCTAATGGACTTACTTCACTGGCCCAAATGCATGTATCTACTCAGTAGAAAAATCTAGCCAAAATCAACGACTATTCACTTCCTTCTATGATAAAATTAAAACCAATAAAATGGATAATACCGAAGATACCAAAAAATGAATATGCCAATAGTTATCAGATTATCCTTCTCACATATGCATCTACTGTAAAGACAAAGAAAGATCAGCAGAAGATCAGAGTAATCCACCAACTTGCATCAACATTCTCGAAAGTTGATTTAAAAGAATTGACAAAAGATTACTGAAAGTATCAACATGACAAAAGGCATCGACAAAAAGAAAAGTAGATTCCAAGACAAAGAAAATCACGACAAAAGCAAAAAGAAAGAAGTGACTAAAAGAAAAAGAAGACTTGACTTGACGTGACTATAAGCTATCAACAACCGACAACAAAAAGAAGAATTGACAAAAAAAAAGCCGACTCTTATCAGCAAGGAATCTCCTTTATTAACTAGGAATAGAAACTCAATTATTAGAATAGGAACGACAGAGGAATGCCTCTTGCCTATATAAAGTCTTGTAAGTTTCATTTATAAGATACACTTCGAACAACACAATTAACACTTACTCTAAATTCCTCTATGAATTCTGAGCTCCCTCCTCTCTCTACAATTCTCTTGTACTCTCTCCCGCTTACATCAATAAAGAAGTATTTTGCAATTTAAGGTATGACTAGCTAAACCTCTTTTCGGAGATTAAGTAGATTATTTCTGAATCTTATTATCCATATATGAATTGATCCGTTAATGGGATAATATTGGAATGAGGATTAGAGATCCTTTAAACCAAGAGTATATTATAAGAAAGGACAAAAAAAAATCAATTATAGTAAATACCCTACCATTTCTAATTTACTGTTCAAAGGATCTCTAATCCTCATTCCATTATTATCCCATTAAGGATCAATTCATATATGGATGATAAGATTCAGAAATAATCTACTTAATCTCCGAAAAGAGGTTTAGCTAGTCATACCTTAAACTACAAACTACTTCTTTATTGATGTAAGCAAGAAAGAGTATAAGAGGATTGTAGAGATAGGAGGGAGCTAAGAATTCAGAAAGAAATTCAGAGTAAGTGTTAATTGTGTTGTTCGAAGTGTATCATACAAAGGAAACTTACAAGGCTTTATATAGGCAAGAGGCATTCCTCTGCCGTTCCTATTCTAATAATTGAGTTTCTATTCCTCGTCAATAAAGGAGATTCCTTGCTGATAAGAGTCGGCTTCTTTTTGTCAATTCTTCTTTTTGTTGTCGGTTGTCGGCAGCTTTTAGTCACGTCGAGTCAAGTCTTCTTTTTCTTTTAGTCACTTCTTTCTTTTTGCTTTTGTCGTGATTTGCTTTGTCTTGGAATCTACTTTTCTTTTTGTCGATGCCTTTTGTCATGTCGATACTTTTGGCAATCTTTTGTCAATTCTTTCAAATCAACTTTCGAGAATGTTGATGCAAGTCAATGGATTACTCTGATCTTCTACTGATCTTTCCTTGTCTTTACAGTAGATGCATATGTGGGAAGGATAATCCGATAACTATTGGCATATTCATTTTTTGGTGTCTTCGGTGTTATCCATTTTATTGGTTTTAATTTTATCATAGAAGGAAGTGAATAGTCGTTGATTTTGGCTAGATCTTCCTACTGAGTAGATACATGCATTTGGGCCAATGAAGTAAGTCCATTAGATCTCATCACTGTTTAGAGTTCGGTTCACTTCTGTGAAGATAATATCATATTCTTGGGCTCTAATTTTTAAGATAAGAAGGCGAAATTCTTCTTCATCAATAGAAGATTTTTTGGATTCATCAAAGGCAAAGGGTTGCCTAGTTGTTCCGAATTTAATGAGATTAATAGGAGGATAAAATTTTTCTGGAGTTATTTCTGCTACAGTTGAATAACATCTCATATACATAGTATATTGAGTGATAATTTGGTGATAGTGTTTGGCTACTTCTTGGATGGCTTTTGGTAACAAGCTCAATTTAGAAAGTTCATTAGAGGGATATATGCAGTGAACTAATCTACAGCTAAATAAAGTAGAACTAATTGAGGATTTATGCCAGGGTTAATTACAGCTTTATTGATGGAGTAATGAGAAATATATTTGATGGTTGGTGCAGATATTTGACAATGGTTAAGTTTTTCAATAATTAACTAAAAATATTCAAATTGTTCATGGAGTCTTCTTTTAGCAATAGTTTGAGGATTTGAGGTAGATGATGAGGCTATTTGAGGAGTGGATTGAGCTTTTTTTTGGGCTTGTTTGGTTTCCTGCTCAAGGATAGCTATAAAGGAGGGAGTAGATAGAATATGAGTTGATGTTATCTCTAAAGCTGAAACTAATATGAATAGAACTTTAGTAATATATCACAAATTACAAGGAATTAAAATGCCTCCAAGAAGTTGAATCATTAGTATAACTGGAATGGTAGGACTAGTATTTTCCAATGAACATAAAATTTATAAACATAGTATAGGAAATATAACCATTGATAAACATTTTATGCTAGTTTTAGAAGAATTACCTTTAGATCAAAATATAATAACTATATCCCGACAATTACAATTAGAATTAGATAATACAAGAGAATTAGGAGAAGAAAATTCCTCTAGAATCTCCTTTAATAATAGATTAGGAAACCAAAGTATTAGAATTAATACACCTACAGATATCAATATTAATATAAATCCTCGAATAAGTGTACAAGAATCAAGACCTCTACATGAAAGAGGGCAGAGTTCCTTCCATGAACCAGTTTAGTTTCGGTCACCCCTATTTCTAATTCTATTTTACTCCTTGAATGGGTAGCTGATCTCGCTCATTCCAGGTTGTTCGAGAAATGGTACCATTTCTCGTCAGCCCAGTAGCATCAGTCGGTATGCCGGGAAGCCTGGCTAGCAGGGCCCAAAAAGGTACCTCAGAACTAGTTTTATGCAACTTGGCATCGTTACCAATACAACCCGTACCCTACACCGGAGGTTAAGCCAAGTCGGGGGCACAGGACTTATTGGGATAAGAGTCCTTACTTCGCCATATCCCCATAACTACCGATCATAAGGTGAGAACTCCCAATCAAGCAACTCATAAGAGAAGAACTAACTCTGATACCATTTCTAGAATAGCCTGAAATGAGCGAGATCAGCTACCAATTTAAGGAGTAATTTAAAATTAAGAATAAGGGTGATCGAAACTAAATTGGGTCATGGAAGGAACTCTGCCCTCTTTCATGCAAAGGTCTTTTTTATGGCTACTCTCAAACGATGAGCCTTGCTCATTAAAGCCAAGACCTTCCCCCTTCAGCTTAGTCCAGCACAACCTTCCATCGTTTTCTACCGGAGATGTACTATTCTCATTTTTAATTTACTGTTCAAAGGATCTCTAATCCTCATTCCAATATTATCCTACTAACTGATCAATTCATATATGGGTGACCGAGACTACACCGAGTCATAGAAGGAACTCTGCCCTCTTTTATGCAGAGGTCTTTTCTATGGCTTCTCTCAAACGATGAGCCTTACTCATTAAAGCCAAGACCTTTCCCCTTTAGCTTAGTTCAACACAACCTTCCATCGTTTTCGATTGCAAGTGTACTATTCCTATTTCTAATTTACTGTTCAAAGGATCTCTAATCCTCATTCTAGTATTATTCCATTAACGGATCAATTCATATATGGATGATAAGATAGAAATAATTTACTTAATCTCCGAAGAGAGGTTTAGCTAGTCATACCTTAAACTGCAAAATACTTCTTTATTGATGTAAGCAGGAGAGAGTACAAGAGGATTGTAGAGAGAGAAGGGAGCTCAGAATTCAGAGAGGAATTTAGAGTAAGTGTTAATTGTGTTGTTCGAAGTGTGTCTTACAAAGGAAACTTACAAGTCCTTATATAGGCAAGAGGCATTCCTCTGCCATTCCTATTCTAATAGTTGAGTTTCTATTCCTCGTCAATAAAGGAGATTCCTTGCTGATAAGAGTCGGCTTCTTTTTGTCAATTCTTCTTTTTGTTGTCAGTTGTCGGCAGCTTTTAGTCACGTCTAGTTAAGTCTTCTTTTTCTTTTAGTCACTTCTTCCTTTTTGCTTATCGTGATTTGCTTTGTCTTGGAATCTACTTTTCTTTTTGTCGATGCCTTTTGTCATGTTGATACTTTCGGCAATCTTTTATCAATTCCTTCAAATCAACTTTCGAAAATGTTGATGCAAGTCGGTGGATTACTCTAATCTTCTACTGATCTTTCCTTGTCTTTACAGTAGATGCATATTTGGGAAGGATAATCTGATAACTGTTGGCATATTCGTTTTTTGGTGTCTTCGGTATTATCCATTTTATTGGTTTTAATTTTATCATAGAAGGAAGTGAATAGTCGTTGATTTCGGCTAGATTTTCCTACTGAGTAGATACATGCATTTGGGCCAGTGAAGTAAGTCCATTAGACCTCATTACTGTTTTGAGTTCGGTTCATTTCTGTAAAGATAGTATCATATTCTTGGGCTCTAATTTTGAGATAAGAAGGCGAAATTCTTCTTGGTCAATAGATGATTTTTTGGATTCATCAAAGACGAAGGGTTGCCTAGTTGTTCCGAATTTAATGAGATTAATAGGAGGATAAAATTTTTCTAGAGTTATTTCTGCTACAATTGAATAACATCTCATATACATAGTATATTAGATGATGATTTAGTGATAGTGTTTGGCTGCTTCTTGGATGGCTTTTGGTAACAGGCTTAATTCAGAGAGTTCATTTAAGGGATATATACAGTGAACTAATCCATAGCTAAATAATGTATGAACTAGTTAAGGATTTGTGCCAGGGTTAATGACAGCTTTGTTAATAGAATAATGAGAGATGTATTTGATGATTGGTGCAGATATTTGACAGTGGTTTAGTTTCTCAATAATTAACTGAAATAATTAAAACTATTCAAGAAGTCTTCGTTGGGTAGTAGTATGAGGATTTGAGGTAGACGATGAGGCTATTTGAGGATTGGATTGGGCTTTTTCTTAGGCTTATTTGGTTTCTTGTTCAAGGATAGCTACAAAGGAAGGAGTAGATGGAATATAAGTTGATGGGCTTGTTGATGGGCTTTGTGGTGTCTGTGGTGTTTCAAAATTACTACATTGTAAGATTAATTTATTTGTTTTATAATATTTATTATTTCTCCAAGCTTCTTTATATTTGTTTGATAAATATTCTCTAAGGAAATCTTCTCTTCTTCCCATGGTGTCTACATATGACATTAAATCTGTTCTATCATTAAAGGCTTTTCTATATTCAACTATCAATATTTCTTATAATAATTTTGGTAACTTATGATAAAATAAATCTAAATAGAATCTTTTTTGTTCATAATTGTTAAATCTAGCTTCATAGTAATATTTTTTGTATTCACAAATATATTGATTTAAAATTTTTGGTTCTAAGGAACATAATAAATATGCTTGGAGATGCCCATTAAAATCTTTATTTTCACATAGTAAATATTATGAATTCCATTATCAACAAAGGAAATCTAATGTCAATATAAATAAAAAGAAGAAGTGGTTTAAAACTAGATATAAAATCAAAATAAGAAAACTAAAATTAGAAGAAAAACTTACAAAATTAAGAAAAGAAAAAGGAAAAGGAAAATGATTAAAAAATGAAAAATAAAATATTATAAGCACAAAGGAAATAAATAATAAACCGTTATGAATATGAAATTAAATTTGCTACAAATAATAAAGCTGATTTATCTACAAATGACAAGCTGATTATGATTATCAAAAAAAATAATTTGATTGCTGATTTTTTAAGCAGAGATGGAGCAGTCATCTCAAACAAGTAAAGCTATGAGTAAAGCTATAAGTAATCCTCAACAAGAAGAAGATATGAGTTATCCTCATATCATAGCAAGATTAAATGCTCTCGAACTCAACATCAGTATATTGTCATCTTAGACAACGAATCAAGTGAATAATATCAGTAATATCATAAATTATTTAACTTAAGCATTGAATAACTTTAGTTCCCATGTTAATGAGTTAGAAAAACGATTAATACAAGTAGAAAAACAAGTAATGAGTATATCTCCTACTCCGTCGCCTCTTCAGACACCACAAAGCCCATCAACTCATATTCCATCTACTCCTCCCTTTGTAGCTATCCTTGAATAGGAAACCAAACAAGCCCAAGAAAAAGCCCAATCCACTCCTCAAATAGCCTCATCATCTACCTCAAATCCTCAGACTACTGCCCAAAGAAGACTCCATAAACAATTTGAATATTTTCAGTAAATTATTGAAAAACTTAACCATTGTCAAATATCTGCACCAACCATCAAATACATCTCTCATTATTTTATTAACAAAGCTATCATTAACCCTGGCATAAATCTTCAATTAGTTTATACTTTATTTACCTATGGATTAGTTCACTGTATATATCCCTCTAATGAACTCTTTGAATTAAGCCTATTACCAAAAGCCATCCAAGAAGCAGCCAAACACTATCACCAAATCATCACCTAATATACTATGTATATGAGATGTTATTCAACTGTAGTAGAAATAACTCTAGAAAAATTTTATCCTCCTATTAATCTCATTAAATTCGGAACAACTAGGCAACCCTTCGCCTTTGATGAATCTGAAAAATCATCTATTGACCAAGAAGAATTTTGCCTTCTTATCTAAAAAATTAGAGCCCAAGAATATGATATTATCTTCACAGAAATGAACCGAACTCTAAACAGTGATGAGATCCAATGGATTTACTTCACTGGCCTAAATGCATATATCTACTCAGTAGGAAGATCTAGTCAAAATCAATGACTATTCACTTCCTTCTATGATAAAATTAAAACCAATAAAATAGATAATACCGAAGACACCAAAAAACGAATATGCCAACAGTTATCGGATTATCCTTCCCACATATGCATCTACTGTAAAGACAAGGAAAGATCAGCAGAAGATCAGAGGTTTAGCTAGTCATACCTTAAACTGCAAAATACTTCTTTATTGATGTAAGCGGGAGAGAGTACAAGAGGATTGTAGAGAGAGGAGGGAGCTCAGAATTCAGAGAGGAATTTAGAATA
This sequence comes from Erythrophleum fordii, assembly GCA_032878935.1. NCBI lineage: Eukaryota > Viridiplantae > Streptophyta > Magnoliopsida > Fabales > Fabaceae > Erythrophleum > Erythrophleum fordii. Next base: position 398,541 of record JAVQMF010000023.1, on the reverse strand, counting down.
AGTGTTAATTGTGTTGTTTGAAGTGTGTCTTACAAAGGAAACTTACAAGGCTTTATATAGGTAAGAGGCATTCCTCTGTCGTTCCTATGCTAATAATTAAGCTTCTATTCCTAATCAATAAAGGAGATTCCTTGTTGATAAGAGTCGGTTTCTTTTTGTCAATTCTTCTTTTTGTTGTCGGTTGTTGGCAGCTTTTAGTTACGTCAAGCCAAGTCTTCTTTTTCTTTTAGTCACTTCTTTCTTTTTGCTTTTGTCATGATTTGCTTTGTCTTGGAATCTACTTTTCTTTTTGTCGATGCCTTTTGTCATGTCGATACTTTCGGCAATCTTTTGTCAATTCTTTCAAATCAACTTTCGAGAATGCATCACACACACCCACACACACCCAAGATATGATATCACGATAGCTCCATTGATAGACCTCCTAATGAGAAGAGTTATGGTATGGTTAATTTATTAAATACTTTAAATTAGTTGAGTTTGAATCTAAATAAATTTACTAATATATATATATATATATATATATATATATATATAAAAGAGTATAGTTTATATCATTTGTATTCTAAAACTGAAATTATTCAACAATCAAAAGACTCAAACAGTAAGCTCTTAAATGCTGCTCGCATAAATTGATGTAATACTTAAACTATTTAATTGATTTAATAAATGGGAAAAAGAAAAGCCAAGGTTGAACACCTATTAAAACTAAGTATATGATATTGTGGATCGATATATTTGTGAAGCATGTTAGAGATTAAAACAAAACAAATTATGGACCTCCAATTTATAATTTTGAGTTGAAATAGAATGGAGACATTAATTCGAGAAAAATATGCGAATGAAGGAATTTTCCACGTAAGGAAAGAGGTGGGTAGATTATTATCCCCCTTACTCCATGGAAACAAGGATCATACTTCATGTGGGGATGCCGAAGTATTTACATTTTTAATTTAGGAGCTTTAAAATATGTTTACCTTTAGGGATGCATGTGAATTTAAAATTATATTGTTTGATTTTTTTAAATATTTTACTCATTTTTTAGGATAAATTATAATTTTTTTATATAACATTAAGTCAAAATTCAAATTTTTTGGCAATATAACGTGTTTCTTTCTTTCTTTCTTTTTTTAAACAGAGAGCAATGATTCATAGGCTAATAAATGATTAAACCAGAGGCAAACTCTCCGTGGAAGAAGTGAGAGGACAAGCTTAACCCCAACTATACATGGCCGTTTGATATCTAAATGGAAAGAAAAATAAAGAAGAAAATTTTGTATAATATTTATTATATTTTTGTTATCATTGGTATCTATCTCTTTTATTTTTTTAAATAAAAATGCAAGAGTTATTTGTATCTATTTTATTTATCTATTTATATTTTTTATCTAACATTTTATATATGAAATGGTCCTAATCCAACATACAGATATAATTTAAAAAAAAAAAAAAAGATAAAAGGAGAAGGGTAAAGGACTAAAAGGGAGACAAGACCATGTAAGAGTAGTTCCGACCGCTGTAAACCAGCTGGAATCCAAAGTGAGAAGACATAGCCTTTTCCAAGTATTTGCATTAGATTCAACCACAAACTTGCGTCCCGTGAACATTTTTATTTTTTGTGGCATTTTCATTCTCCAGATGGGTTTTCACATTCTTGTTTTAATTGTCAATCTTTAAATAAATTGCATCACTATTGTAGTTTATGTTGTTACTTTAATTAGTGTGCAATATTTTATATTTAATTTTTAATAAAAAATTATATATATTAAAATAATAAAGAATTGTATTGTAAAAATAATAATTTAATTTATATCTTTAATTGTTTGTGTTTTAAAAATATTTTGAAATAACGTGAACAACTGTAAGTTTTAAATGTTTAATCTTATTAATAATCTTAGTAAATTATAAATATTTAAGATATAAGTTAAGTATTTTAACGACAGAAACATTTATCATTTTAATATTTATATAATCACTTCTATTACAAATATGATTTTAAAAAAATTAAAAAACACTATATGCATAATATTTGGACATAGAATGAATTGGACAGTCCGAAGGTTGAACCATCGAAGTGGAGGTTAGACCGGTCGTTTTTTTTTTTTTTGGATTTTCAAAATAAAAAGGGATTATGTTATTTACAGTGCAACCTCATTTAATTTTTTTAATCCAACTCTAAATAAATTAATAATAGGGAAAGTACACATAATATTCCCTACATTATATAATATAATAATATTAATTTAACTACTCAACTTTTAAAATGTAATATTTTATTCTTTAGAGTATCACAAAAATAAAAGTGGTAGTCATCAATTACTTCAAAGCCACCCTCTTGTCATTTAGATGAAGAAGAGAAGGATTAGATTTAACCGATGAAATAACCTCTTCATCTTTTGTAATAAGATAAAATGCTACCTTTTAAAATTTGAATACTAAAATTGTAATTATAATATATTTGGGGGGGGTTATATATGTGTATTTTGCAGTAAGGCCCAAACAAGTTTTGAAAATCCAAATTGGAGGTATTTTTCCTTTTGTTCCATTTGTTTATTGAATGAAAATTAAAATGAGAAATAAAAATTTTAAGAAATATTTATCATATTTTTGTAATAATTATTTAACAGTATTTTTTATAATTTTTTAAACATAAGTATGATAATTACATTTTATTTATAAAATTATTTTTATTTTGATTTTGATTCTTAATTTTTTATTTATCAAATGAAACCTTATTTTACGAAACCCTATACCCTAAGTGTGTAGCCAGCAATAATTTGTTACGGCTCATTTCGTATATAAAAAGTTAAATGTAAAAATAAAAATAAAAAAAATAAAGTGATTTTATAGATAAAAAATTATGATAATATCTTTATTTTTAATGATTAGATATTGATTAATAAATAATATTAAATAATTATTATAAAATTAAAATTAAAATTTTTCTTAACTTTCTTTTTCTTTTTCCTTTTCCATTTCGGGCGGCATACCAAACATGGCGCTAGTGTTCACTGGCGTTCTTACTTTTCTTGCATCCCAATTCAATTGCGTCACTTTAACATTATAAAAAATAATTATATGTAATTAAATTTTGCATCACAAAATTAATTACTCTTCTCAAATGCAATACGAAATTTTTATTTTTTCAAAAAAAAAATTTGGAACTATTTTAAAATTTTTCTTAATTAAAAAGGACTAATCTTGACATTGCAGAAGTTGAGACTGGCGTTATATAGCCATATTGGAGCCAAATCAAAAGACGTATATCAATTTTCGAATCAAATCCATTTTTTTGTGCAAAAATTAGATTGTATAGATTTATTATTTTTTTATTTAAAAAGATTTAAGAAGATAAAACACAAAATAAAAAGTTTTTAACTTAAAAAAAATAATAATAAATTTAAACAGTTCAAATATATAAAAAAAAAAGAATAAAACGAGAGCAAAGGGAGAAAGTTCGGATTGTAAATAGGGAAGCTGCCTAGGAAATCACAATGTTTGCGTTCAAAAGGATGAGAGAGAGAGAGAGAGAGAGAGAGAGGGTTGATAAAATGAGGACAGAGTTGATGTGAAATTTTATTGTTGTAAATAGTAATTTGCCACAATTTTTTTAATGGTTAATCATCATATAAAATTTAAGTTTTATAAAATTTATAATAAAAAATTTTAAAAAATAAAATTATTCTTAACCATCATAATTATTATAATATTTTAAAAATTTTATTATTAAAATTTAAAAAATTATTACTAAATTTTTTGAATTTAATAATAAGTCACTTAAGACTTTATAATAATTTTGATCCTTTAAAATAATTTAAATTTTTATGATTTTTTATTGTAAATTTTATAAAATATGAATCTTTAAATATAATTTTTTTAAAAAATAATTGCTTTTGATTATAATTAAAACTTTTATAAAATCTAATAGTAATTTTTTAAATTTAATAATTATTCTCTTAAAATTTAATAATAATTTAATCCTTCAAAATAATTTTAATATTTAAGATGTTTTATTGTAAATTTTACAAAATTTAAGTTTTTAAATATTTTTTCTAAAAATAATTGCTTTTGATTATAATTAAATTGCTGTTGATTTGAATTTTTTATTTTTTTATAATTTTCAATAAAAAATGAAAGTTATGTAAATGTACAAACAGTACCTTTAATTAAAGATAAATTAGATTTTTTTAATTTTATGGAAATTATATAAATTTCTTTTAAGACAATTTAATTTTCAAATCAAAATTTTCTCAATGCTTTGTTTTGTGCAAAAATTGGACTCTTTAGATTTATTATTTTTTATTAAAAAAATTTAAAAATAAAAACACTATTTTAATTATAATTTTTAATTTAAAAACGTAATAATAATAAATTTAAACTATCCGAATACAAAAGAGGTAATAATAGAGAGCGAAGGGAGAGAATTCAGACTGTAAATGTGGAAGCTGCCAAGGAAATCACGATGTTTGTGTTCACATGGAAGAGAGAGAGAATCGTTAGAAAGAGAACAGAGTTCACGTGAACTTTTATTGTTGTAAATAGTGATTTGCCACAAATTTTTTCAATGGTATAATTATTATATATATAAAAGTTGAATAGAAATAATTGCTTTTCCTTATATATAAAACAGTTCGATAGAAATAACTGTTATTGATTTGACTCTTTTACTGTTGTTTTGATTTTTTAAGAATTTTTAATAAAAGTGGGATCTACTGGCGGCTAGTTAAAAATAAATTAGATAATTTTTTTCATTTTATTAAAATTATATATATATTTTAAAATATATATCAATTTCTTTTTAAAAAATTATGTTATAATCTAATTTAATTTTAATTTTAATTTGTTTAATTAAAGTACTATCCATGATTCTAAATGTATATTTTTTAAATTTAATAATAACAAATTTTATTTTTTTACTTTCATTTGTGCATATATAAATTTTTTTTATTTGTGCATGGATGTAATACATATTTATATAGTTAGGTTAATTAATAGAAAATATTTTAGTAAAAAAATTAAAATTAGATTAAAACATGTATATTCTGAAAATAAAAAAAACTATATAATTTCAATAAGTTTATGTGAATTTACTCTCTGATTAATAATTTAGACTTCAAGAGGTTAGATCAAATAGAAGATAATATAATAATAATGAACTTTTAAACTTTTTGATTGGCTAAAAGAAGAAAATTATAAATTATAACGAAAATTTTGCTTCTAGAAGTGGTTAGGTGTAGATTTACATCAAGAGTCAAAGCAAGTTTAAAAGGCATCCTCAAAATAATTCTCAAAAGTCTTTTATAGTTTTAGAAAAGTAACTAAAAATAATCTTGCTAAATACAAACGTATAAAGTTTTACTGTTAACAAATATTCTAGAAATATAAGCCGGAATTTCAAAGAAATGCTGCATTCGAAATATATATTCTAAATGTTTTATTTGTGTAATAATATTTAACTTAAAATGGATACAAAGTTTTTCTTGCATCAAAATTTAGATATATTAAATTATGAATTTAAAACTTTTTATGAGAAGATGTAATTAAGTTTTAGGAGAAGACAATAATTGCATATTGCCCGCGGATTGCAATCTTAGAATTCCCTTCCTCAAAGAATGTTGAAATGAAAAAAGGGAAAAAGAAAAGTAAAGCAGAGGAGAAGGAAAGCGTGTGGAAAAGTCCACATTCCGGGGAGCTACGATCAAGCTATTTTTCTGACTAACGACTAACACCAACAAGCGCATGGGAGGGGAAGAGACGTTAGATTTAAGTGATGACTAACCTCTCCACTTGATAATGTTATCTTTTAAAATTATGTTTGTGTTATAATTAGGTGGCTTATGTCTATTTTGCCTTGGTAGATACTAGAGAGAAACCCCCACAAGTTTTGAAAATCAATAAGTCTGATTTATTCTTTCTTTCATCTTCTGAGGTCCCACAGGTTTCGAAGAGTCAAAAGTCTTCGGCAATCCTTTGTCTCTTCCAATAATTGAGGGTACTATATTCACATACAGGTCCCAGTCTTCGCTGCCCTTCTTATCACTGTCTTCCAACTCTACATTTTATTTTAATTATATGAGTTTGATTATGGATTGAAGATTAATTTTATTTCATTCTGAAAAAAGAAAGTATGGTAGATATTTCACATTCGTTCTGTCCTTTGGGGTTATAGCTCGGACCGTTTAGAATGAAAGAGTTTTAAGAAAATATAAGCTTGTTTGATTCTATTTTCATTTTAATATTTTTAAAATAGAGATTTTTTAAAATTAAAAATTTTATTGAATCATTATTTTAAAAAATAATTATTTTCTATTTTTTTATTTTGTAAAACAAAAGTTATAAAATATCTAAAAAAATATTTTGATTTTTTTGTTTTTAAAAATAAAATTTTATTTTTTGTTTTACAAAATATTTCATTAAAAATAAATTATCAAATAAGTTTATTTTGTTTTTAAAAACAAAAAATTATTTTAAAAATAAGAAATCAAACAGGCCCTATATCTATTTTGTTATTGCATGTACATGAATGATAAAGCGATTCATTTAGAATAGAAATGAGTTATAATTTGATTGCTAGCTTGTTAAATTCTAAAATGAGACATTAAATTGGAGTTAATATTTGCTAAATTAGCATCTAATAGAGAGCTATCTTTGCTGACAAATATTAATATCTTTCATTAACAGGAGTTTCAAATTCGGACAAGAGCTAGAATCATCATCTCTTCAATAATATTTAAAGGTCAAGTATTGCAATAGCTTCAATATATGAAGATGGACAGGGCTTTCAATTTCATTTTTTTTTTCCTTCTATATTTTCGTTCACCTTCATGAATCAACCACTTTTAAGAATAAGATCAATTGATTTTTATGGTAATTGTGTTATAATTAATTAAAGAGCAATGTGTAATTTCCCCTGCTCGAAAGAGACTGACACAAGTTTTGAAACCCAAGTCTGAAGTATTCTTTCTTTATCGTTTGAGATTCCAGACTTTTTGTTAGGAGCTCTAATATTGCATCCACAGCAAAATAATGTTGGGATCTTTTAATAAATTTTCATGTTATTACTTAGTTTAGGATAAATTATAATTTATTTTCACATAATTTAATTCAACATCGAATTATTTTTGTGATATAAACCATGTCTTTTTTTTTTCTCCTGAAGAACGAGATGATTCATTAATAAATGAAAAAAAAATTGAGAGACAAACTAAATTAGATCTATAAAAGATCTAAATAAAAAAAAAAACTCTGATGAAACAAGAGAAAGGACAAGGTACACAATCACTGTCCCATTCGCCTTCACATTCACATCCACGTTTAGCATACCCAAGAACAAGAGGAAAAGACAAGGTATACATTAACTTTCACGTCCACGTTCAGCGTACGCAAACAAGAAAAGGAAAAAAGCTAAAGGGGTGGGACCAAAAGGACACTGACCATTGCAAAATTTTTCAAGTAGTTGCATTGGATTCCAAACTACGTACATTTTAACACACTTTACCATTCCTTGCTTTTCAAACGTGCAGAGAGAGAGAGAGAGAGAGAGAGAGAGAGAGCTTGTTCCTATTGTCTTTTTTACAGTTTTGGCTGAGACAGGTAAAATGCTTCCCCTCGTTCCACTCGTATGCTGCAAGTGGGATTTCTAGGGGAAAATGGAAATCCCATGTTGGTTATATTGGTGTTGACACCCAAACCATGGTTTTCGGTAAAGTACATTGTTTTATTTTATTGTAGTTTATGATTTTACTTTAACTAGTGCCCGAAATTTTATATTTAAGTCTTAATAAAAATATTTATATATATATATATATATATATTAGACTTAATCATGAGTTGAAGCCTGCCGAGTCCAGCCCCAAAGAAAATTAATATGAGTATGGAAAAAAAAATCCAATAAAAAAAGATTCGTTTTAAAAAAGCTTACATATAAAATAAGTCAAGTTTATGTTTTTTTTTAACCTGTCCGAGTTCGAGCCTCACCTATATTATAATTATTTTTTAATATATTATTAAGTCTCGGCCTTTGAAATGTCTAAGTCTTGGCCATTCCTTTTCTATCCTTTTAGCTGCAAGTCAATTACTGCAATAGTTGCAATCAATTATTGTCGACTATAATGAGATATTAGCCAGTGTCCGCTGCGGTTCTTAGTTCTTCTTCAACCCCAATTCAGTTGCTTCCTAGTTTCAACACTGTCTTCCAACTCTACATTTCCTTAACAATCCTTGCTCTCTGTTTCTACCATCTCTCTCTTCAGTACTGGAAGTTTGATTTCTGGCCAAAAAAAAAGCACTCAAAAATTTGTTTTGCTTATTTTTCATATATAACCCAAAAAAAAGAAAAAAACCTTGGTGCCTTCGTTTAAATATCTCTTTTCTTGTACTCTTGTGCACTAGAGTTTGTTTGCTTTGTTATCGAGTCGATTATCTTATATTTCATTTACATAAAAATCCAATAAAACTTAAAAAAAAAAAAAAAGATTGTTGCATTTCTTGAAGTATCTACTGATATTGCTATTGTCTCTCGTCAGTTCATCATATACGGATAGAGGTAAAGTCTAGTTGGTCATTACTCATTAGTTTATCTATTTGGTAATTAATATTTATTTGTGTTGCTTGGTCGACTGTTGCAGCTCTAACTGATCAATTTCACAACGACAAGAAGGGTAATCGGATAAGGTGCGTTTTACTTGGCTAATCATATACCGATAATAGAGGTAAAATCCCTTACATTAGTTTAATTATATCGATTTGGTGTTAATGTGTTACTTATTCTTTTCTTTTTTCTCCTCTTGATCACTAGAACTTCAGTCGATGCTTCTTGCAACTCCCAAATCTATAGTTGAGGAAGCAAACGAAATAGTCGTGGAGAAGAAGTGGGTAAGGTCCTTTTAAGTTCTCTCTTCCTATTTTCTTTGTAGGCTTTTGTTAGATTGATCAATGAACCTATGAAGTTATTAGTTAGTTGAATCTTAGTTAAATTCGTGATAATTAAATATATATATATATATATATATAATTATATAATTTTATATATTAAAAATTTTAAAGAAATAATAATAATGAGTAAATATTAATAAATTTTGAAATATATTATAATTAATTATACATAAAAATAAATCAAATATAACATAATTTTTAATTTGTTTAAAGTATATTTACATAATTTTAATAAAAATTATATGAATTTTAATTTTGTTTCACATATGTTATATTCAAATTTTGTAATTATAAATAACATAATGATAATAGTTTAAGAAAAAAAAATATTATTTTTAATAAATAATGTGATTTTTAACTCAGTGGAAGAAGTATATTAACATGGTGAAGCGTCACTAATTCAAACTACAACGTTGCAGGTTTTGGCAAGCTTTTTTTGATTTTTGGTTGGTTTTGAATCTGTCTAGTTTTAAAGGCTAACCAAATTAGACTAGAGACAAGTTTACGATCAAACCAATTGAACTGGTTGATTTGGTGTAATTTTTAAAATAATAAGAAAAAAAAGTAACACAAATTTATGAAATTTTTACAAAAATGTCCCATCTCACGTTATAATTCTTCCAAATATGTTGGCTCTCACTTATATTCTTTGTGTTCGTGTGTGGGTGTGTTTTTTTTTTTTTCTTAGGGAATTACTCTAATGGATTAATATTCTTTTTTATTAAAAATTAATTTTCTTGATATTTGATATGTATTGCAAACATTCTTTTTTGGAATTGATATTTTTGTCAATAAAATTTTTTAAATAATATATATTCCTTTATTACCATATAAAAAAATGAAATTCCAGTTTCCTATTAAAATTTAAAACTTATTTAATTACTTTTACTATCATATTAAAAATAATCTTATATTATATATTTCACGTCAATGATAGAAAGTAAATAATAAAAAATATCTTTATAATATATATAGATGTTAGGAAATAAATAATATTTTAAAATAAAAAAATATTAGGTATGGTTTAATCACACTTTAAAAGAAATTAGTGTAATTTATTATTTTTTCTTTCAACCATGATTTATAAGCTTTCCAAAAAAACAGTAAAAACAACAATGAATTTGTTTAAAGTCAGCCCACTCACTATCGGCACCGGCTCTAAAAAAATTGAAAAATTTTAAATGGGCCATATAAAAATACTTTTTTTTAGGGCCGATTAATTTGGGCCCACGAACCAAACAGGTTTCCTCTTCTTAGACTCCCATTTAAACAAGTCAAAAATTCAAAATAGCGGACGTGTGACAGATGGTAAATAAATAAAATTACTTATTTAGGCCGTATTTAAATGGTAAGAAATCACGTAACAGGCTGGTGTGTTTAGGCCTTTTTGTAATTTTTGGCTCATTTAAGTGAGGTTCTAATATTTTTCTTGTGTATTTGTGTTTGTTGTTCATAAAAGCACCAAAAGTAGAAAGGGAGAGTTTTCTGTTGGAGCTATTCCTCTTTAAAATTTCTGGTGCATCATATATAAAAATCTGAAAGCTCTTGTTGCCTAGTGCACCAGTTAAAGTTTACCTACTGTAGACAACTCGTAGCCTTTATCTATTAGTTCTTTTTAGTACACATACCCCTGAATTACAGTATAATTATAATTCTAGTATCTGAGCAACCCTTGCTTTCTGTTTCTACCGTCTCTCTCTTCAGTACTCATTGTTTGTTTTGCTTATTATTCGTATACAACCCGGTGCCTTCGTTTAAAGATATCTTTTCTTGGTACTCTTGTGCATTAGAATTTGTTTGCTTTGCATCGAGTCAATCATTTATATTTTATATAATACATAAAAATTCAGAAAATTAAAAATATATAGATATTGTAATTTATTTCTTATGGGTGCTTTTTGTTCAAATAAATCTAATTTCTAGGTATTTCACTTCTCTCTCACTACAGAATAATAGTTTTTAAAGTTGTTTAAAAACATTTTCAGGTTTCGGCCAAATACATACAAAATATATTAAAAAAATGTTTTGTTTTAAATATTAAACAATTCACTTTTCTTTCACAACTAAACTAAATAATTGCTTTAACTCGGCTACCCATTTGCTTATTTAGAAGGATAGAAACTAAATGAATGAATATTAAATCTAAGGTTTTCACCATATGCAAACCGAATTTAAAAATGAAAACTTAACAAAACAATTAGGATATTAAAAATAGACTAATATAATTTTTTATTATATTATAATAAATATATAAAACAATAACATTATAATTATAGTACTACTGGTTCAAACTCAATCACCATATATTTAGAATTTCGAACAATATAATATTTATCATATAGTTTTAAAAAAAAAAAAGAATTGGCGTAGATTACTGGCCTGTTGGTTTAAAATTTCAATGAATAGCATCACTCTATTTCATAGTTCACCAACTTAATTATTTGTCTTATTTTTAAATTTCTTTGGGCATCCGCTCTAACCTTCAATATCATTCTTGGTTTGTTTATCCCTTTGGTCCAAAATTTTGCCACTTTATTTATCTATATATTGCAAATTAATGAATTATATATTTAGCTCTTGGTTTTTGATTTGGAATACATCATTTTTTGTTTTATAAATTTCTCAGGAAAAATATTGAAGAAGCCATCAATAAATAAACAAAGAAAATAACGTGCTTGATTGATATCTACAAGAGAGGTATGTCTTTCCCACTTTTCCATATGAAAACAACTCACTTAAGTTGCTCATTTCTCATTTAAATATGATCTAAAATTTATATTTGAATTCTCGTACAATCAAATCAGGAAGCAAGAATGGAAATTCTCATTGCCATTGGTGCTAAAATAGCAGAGTATATTGTGGCACCCATTAAGAGGCAAGTGACATATTTGTTATTCTACGAAGACAATTTTAAGCAGTTAAAGGATCGAGTTGAGGAGCTGAAGACAAGAAACGAGCGCATTGAGCATGATGTTGACGCAGAAAAAAGAAATGGAGGAGTGATTGAAGATGATGTGCAAAACTGGCTGAACAATGTTGATAAGACTTTAGAAGAAGTAAAGCGACTTTGTGAAGATCCACGTCATGCGAATGTAGGGTGTTCTAGAAGGTCTTTTCCTAATTTGAAATCACGGTATCAACTTAGTCGAAATGCAAAGAAAATGACAAGAAACATTAGTGGTGTGAATGAAAAGGGCGAGTTTCCTCGCGTTGGGTACCTTCCTCCTTTAAATATAGCAAGTCTCATTTCTCCTACAAGAGGTAGTGAAAAGCTTGAGTCAAGGAACTTAATGAAAGAGAACATTGTGTTGACTCTAAAAGATCCCAAAGTAAATAAAATAGGGCTCTATGGGTTAAGTGGGGTGGGGAAGACCACTCTAGTTAGAGCAGTTGCCAATCAAGTTAAGGATGACAAGTTGTTTAGTGTAGTGGCTATGGCAACTGTATCCCAAACTCCAAATGTTGAAAGAATTCAAGATCAGATTGCAGATTCGTTAGGCCTTCGCTTTCAAGAGATGACCGAATTTGGAAGACAACGGCGCTTATGTGAGAGGATAAAAATGGAAAAAACTATCCTCATCATACTAGATGATATCTGGGATAAAATTGATTTGCAGAAGTTGGGAATTCCTTCAGAGGATACTTATAAGGGTTGCAAATTATTGTTCACTTCCAAAAATCGAGATATTTTACAAAAGTACGATACTCCAAAGGAATTTAGACTTGAAGTTTTAAATGATGTAGAATCTTGGAGCTTGTTTCAAGCTATGGTTGGTGATACTATTAAAGATGCTAGTTTGCAAAATATAGCAACCCAAGTAGCCCAAAGGTGTGCAGGGTTACCTGTTTTGATTGTTACAATAGCAGAGTCATTGAAAAATAAGAATATTTATTATTGGAATGATGCCTTGAACAACTTAAAAAGAGTTGATAATGGAGAATTGCATGAGAGAATTTTTTCAACTTTGGAATTTAGTTACAATCGATTGGAAGATGATGAAATGAAGAAGGTATTCTTCCTTTGTGGAGTACATGGAACATCCATTTTCTTTGGTGACTTGTTGAAATATTCAATTGGTTTGGGTGTATTCAAACACATAAATACCATTAAAGATGCAAGAAATAGACTTTACAAATTGATTGGTGACTTAAAGGCATCTTGTTTGTTACTTGATGATGACGCAAGTGTGAGAATGATCAAAATGCATGACATTATTTGTGAAGTAGATATTTCAATTGCATCTCGGGATCAATATGTTTTCACACCAAAAAGGAATGCTAGGTTGCAAGATTGGCCAAGTGAGGATTTTCTTAAAATGTGTTCCTGGATGATATTGGATTGTTGTTGTATCCAACAACTTCCTAAAAGGTTGGATTGCCCTAATCTGAAAATTTTCCACTTAAATTGCACTGATAATCGCACTTTGGAAATTCCAAATTCCTTTTTTGAGGGAATGGGAAACCTTGAAGTGTTAGATTTAACAGGTATGATCATATTTTCATTACCTATATCTCTTGCTTCCTTGACTAAACTTAAAACATTGTGTTTGGATCAATGTTCTTTAAAAGATATGGCTAGACTGGGAGCCTTGAAAAATTTAGAAATTCTTAGCTTCATCCATTCATCCATGGAAGAGTTCCCTAGTGAAATAAGGCAATTGACTCATCTAAGAATGTTAGATTTGGGAGCTTCTGGAATTGAGGTCATCCCACCTAACATTATATCCAAGTTGATCAAACTAGAAGAGCTGTATATGGGCGACACCTCAATTAAGTGGGCGATAGGAAGTTCATCTGAGCAAAACAAAAATGCTAGTCTTGATGAGCTCAGGCATTTGACAAGCTTGACTGCTTTAGAAATTCAAATTCGTGAGGCTTGGATTTTGCCGAGAGACATAATGTTTGAGAAGCTAGAAAGATATAAGATAGTTATCGGAGATAAATGGGAATGGTTGGACAAGAATGGGGCCTCCAGGTTGTTAAAGTTAAAGCTTGATACAAGCATTCATTTAGAACATGGGATTAAAGCACTTATTAAAAGAGTGGAAGATTTGTACTTGGATGACATAAAAGACATTTCAAATGTGCTTTTCCAATTGAATGGCGAAGGATTTCCACTACTAAAGCATCTCCACATCCAAAATAATGGAGAAATTCAATACCTTATCAATTCAATTGGTAGGAATCAAACTCGTGTTTTGTTTCCAACATTGGAGACACTAGTACTCCACAATCTCAATAACCTAGAGAAAATATGTCATGGCCCACTTACTATTGATTCCTTTAAAAGACTTAGAGTCTTTAAGGTTAAAAGTTGTGGCCAATTAAAATATGTCTTCTCGGTTTCAATGGTTAAAGAATTTTGCCAACTTGTTGAGATTAAAGTTTCAGAATGCATTTCTGTGAAAAATATTGTGTTGACGGAAAGTATGGATAGTGGCACGACTATCAATAAGATTGAGTTTATTCCATTGCATTCCCTAACTTTACAATATTTACCAGCAATGGATGGCTTTTGCTCTAATATTCCAACATTGTTTTCTGATGCAAAGGTATATTCATTCTATTTTATTCTTATATTTCTTATGTATTTGCTATATTGAAATTTGAGCCTTGATATTATGTTCCTGGGACACTATATTTCCTCGGTATGATGTAATTAATTATTAAATATAGAATAATATTTTTATTAAATAATTACTTTAAATATTAACTTATTTAATAATTAATAGTTTTGAAAAGAATTAAATTAATTGTGTAATTAATGAGTATAATTATGGTAATAAATCTATCAAAACAAGTAAAAAAAATTGTTCTATATTTAATAATTTTAATAATTATTGCATAATAATTAGATAATATAGTTTTCTTGGGAATATAAGTTCTTCACTCTTAAAATTTATATGACATGCATACACTCATACAAACAGTAATGACTTGGTCATTGTATGTTGTTCCCTTACAGTTCAGAGATTTACGTCCGATATTAAATGCTAACATAAATCACATAGTATTTATCAGTGTCTTCAACTTCTATATACCAAGTTACCAACTAGGGAGTTTTACTAGCATTTCAAATGTGTTATGGTGATCAACACTAGAGGACGATTTTATAATTAATTTACATTAACAAATAATCATTAAATTACTAGTCATATTTATAATATTCAAACATCATTATTGATTATACATTTCTTCTTACTATATATTTTGAAATTAAGAAATGACTTGGACTAGAATGCATGAGTCTCATATATATATATATATATATATATATATATATATATATATCCAAATTAGTATACTTGTTTAAATTTAGAATGTTAATATAATAAAGATGATTTATCATAAAAATACGATATATAAATATGATACTTATTTTTATGTAAAATATTTTATGGTTATTATATATTACAAGTGCCAACAAAAATTGCCTTAATTTTTAAGGTTTAGTGGACAAAGATATTTTGAGTATGAGACCGTTATTGTTCGAGAATAAAGACTCTTTTCTTTTGGGTCTCTCCAATTGACATCGAATATTAAGATCTTGTTGGAAAATCTTGTGTTGAGTGTTGAAATATTTTGATTGCACTTAAAGTAAATTTTTTGTTTTTGCGGCCCAGGGGGGGAGGGGGGAAGAGGTATGTTCTCAAATATTGTATGTGCCAATTTTGAGCAGGTAACTTAATATTTAATATGTGGACAAGGGATTCAAAATGAGGAATTTGTGCTTTGATACCTTAAGATAGATTGCCCCTAAAAGATGATGGTTTTGTGCAATATTGTATTTAAAACTAATACTTTTTGTAGGTTTCATTTCCAAATTTGGAGACCCTGAAATTGAGCTCAGTTAATTTGAACAAAATTTGGGATGATGATCAACATTATGTAGCCAATTCTTTTCAGAATTTAGCTAATTTGATTGTGGAGGGCTGTGGGACCCGTAAGTATTTATTCTCACCTTTCATGGTTGTAAATCTGAAAAATCTCAAACGGCTTGAAATAAGCAAATGCCACATGATGGAAGAAATAATCGCCTCAGAAGGGAGAAACAATGAGATTGCATTAGAGGAGGTACTATGATTTTTTATTGAGTTATTTGGTAGTTCGCAATATTCATTTTGGCATCCTAGACATTAGCATACATCCAAAATATTGATACTCGGTACATTGAAATTCATAATGCTGGAGGCATGGGATGCGATCAACTCACATCTAATAATTTTTATATTTACAAATATATTTATACTTCTTTTGATAATGGTTATAATGAATATAAAAATCTTAGACATCACAGTATCTTATAACTTGATATATGTCTTGAATTATAATATTCAAGATGCCAAATCTATCAAACACCCATATTCAAATAAATCTGTAGCATATATATCAAGGAGTTTCATTTTAGTTGCAATTATGATTAGCATATTATAGAATATAAATCATGATTCGTTGTGCATCATATAGGTTCAATTTTCCAAATTGGAGGAGATCATAATAAATGACATGAAAAACTTAAAGACAGCATGGCACTATCAATTTGATAGGGTGAAGACGTTGGAAGTCAACAATTGTGAGAAACTTGAGAGTATTTTTCCATCAAGTAGCATGCCAAAAGTATTTGGAAGTCTAGAGATATTGAAGGTCAGCGACTGTGCTTTAGTGGAAGAGATATTCCAATTGACTGCCAATGGAATGCATATTGAAGGGGTTACAACACAATTGAAAAATCTAGTTCTGAGTGGACTGCCAAAGATGAAACAGATATGGAGTAAGGATTCCCAAGGAATTCTTCGCTTTTCTAATCTACAAGTCGTGCAGATTGAAGACTGTGAAAATCTGGAATATCTCTTCCCGTTCTCCATTGCTAAAGATCTTCCGCAGCTTGAACATCTCGAATTAAATGCATGTGGGCTAAAGGAAGTTGTTTCAAAGAAGGATGGACCCATGGAGGAAACTACCATATTTGAGCTTAATCATCTCACCTCCTTGACGCTTTTACACTTATATAAACTCGAGGGATTCTACGTAGGGGCTCATACTTTAGAATGTCAATCCTTGAAAAGATTAAATGTGTTCCAGTGTAAGCAATTGAAGCTATTCGACATGCTGTCAAAGAGATGCCAAGAAAGTTCTGCTGATGACCAACGTCAAATCTCAATGCTACTGCCTCTGTTCACTTTTGAAGAGGTATGGATGATATAAGATTTTATCATTAGTTTGTAAATCATAAATCGAAAGCATAGCATTTCCTTCTCTATCTATAGTATCACAGAAGTCATATTTAGCCTTTATGTACATGATAGTTAACCACTCGTATTTATGCGAACAATGTAATCACAACATTTTGAATTTATTCATTTTACATCTCTCTGCATAAAATCTTCATTGAACTCTGTTCTTACATTTATTTATTTATGACCTCTTATATTCAGAAACTATATATCCTAAGCTATATTGAATTTATTGTTTCCACTATAGTTTTTTTATAGTATTGCAATAATTTGTAAATATGCTCCAAATTATTGACTCTTTCATGAGTCATGATGCAAAGTATATAATGATAATTTTACTTCTAATCATTATGTTTTGCTTTATGCAATTGTGTTGTAGGTGATTGGCAACTTGGAGGAGTTGACGCTAAATTCTGAGAATGCTAACATGATATTGCAACACCAAGTTCCATGGCACCTATTCTGCAAACTCAAACTTCTTCAGATATCCACTTTTGAAGATGATAAAGCAACTTTTCCATATTGGCTTCTCGAAAATGTACCCAATCTCGAGACATTAGTTGTTGCACGGAGTTCCTTTGAGGAGATATTTTATGATGAAACACTAACAGGTAAGGAAGGACAGAACAAAATAAGCAAACGACTTAAAAATTTGACCCTATTGTATTTACCTAAACTTCAGGGTTTATGTAGAGAAGGATGCCAAATTCATCCAGTTCTTGAGGTTCTTGAAGCCTTATTTGTCAAAGAATGTTCCAATCTAAGAAATTTGGTTCCTTCCTCTGCAACTTTTTGCCACTTGGCATATTTGGAGATATCAAACTGCAATAGTTTGATAAACTTGATCACTTCATCAACAACGAGAAGTCTAGTCAAATTACAAACGATGAAACTAAAAGACTGCAATTCACTTGAAGAAATTGTAACACAGGAGGCTGATGACACAAAAGATGAAATTGAATTCAGCAGTTTGGAAATTTTAGAGCTAGAATGTTTGCCAAAGCTTTATAGCTTTTCATCAAGTAAGTGTTTCTTGAAGTTCCCATCGTTGGAGGAAGTTGTTGTAACGCAATGCCCAAGGATGAAAATTTTCTCCACCAAATCAAGTACACCAAAGCTTAAAAAAGTATTGACAGAGGAAGAAGTCGATGGAGAATTTCATTGGGAAGGAGACTTGAATGGAACAATAAACAAGATATTTCTAAAGAAAGTATGTTGTGATTAATTAGCCAACTAATTTTTAAAGATGGTGACTCAATTTTATCTCTCTTATTGAAATAAATTGTTTAACGTGTTTCAATGTCTTTTTATTATAACTGACCCTATAAATTCTTTTGTACAGGTTGCATTTCGTAGCTTCAAGCATTTGGAGCTTGCGGAATATCCTGAGTTAAAAGAATTGTGGTATGGACAGGTTGGGCATGAATTATTTCGTAATCTGAAATCTCTGGTGGTGCAAAATTGCTATTGGTTATCAAATATTCTTCTTTTTTTAAATATACTACAAACTCTTCCTAATTTGGAAGCGCTTGAAGTAAGAGACTGTGATACACTAGAAGCCGTGTTTGATTTGGGCGATATAAATGAAAGAGCAATGGTGGTGAGAGAAACCACTCAGTTGAAAAAAATAACTCTCTGTAATCTGCCTAAACTCAAGTACATATGGAAACGTGACTCCCAAGAAATTGTTAGCTTTGGTAATTCAGGGGATGTTCATGCTGGCGAATGCCAAGGATCAAAGATGTCAGAAGCTTCAGGGATTGAAAATAAAGGAGAAAAGGTATGAGCCATAAGTATAACAAGTTTGAATATTCAGATGCATGGCTTAAAAAAGTTTCATGAAAATGTAGAGATATAGGAACCTGCAATTGAGTCTTAGCGTGTCATTTTGCCTAATGTGACGGAATTAATTCATTTTCTTATGGCGAGGAAAATGCTTGTGACCTGTGCCAAAAGCCAAACTATATAAAAGGAAATAGATTTGATCATTATAACAAGTTTCCAAAATTATCTCCCGTGGATTATGAAAGCCATGGTCTCATATCTTATATCAATACTCTTCAACTGTTAAATTGATAAAATTATAATTTTTCTACCCCTAATTAAGTATAAAAGTGTTGTGGGCCTGGAGGCTTTAATTTTCAGTTATTTTTTTTAAGGTATTGATAATTTCCAATATATGTTAATTCTCGGAGTAAGGCAATTTTCTGCCCTTAATGTTAATAATATCAAATAACAAATTTTCTATCATGATTGTTAATTTTTGTAATTAAAAATTTAAAAAAATTATCATTTTACTGTTCATAACTTCATTAATTAGACAACATTTTTATGACCCTCCTTGTTCAGAACCTTACAAAACAATAAAGGAAAGGAAAAATTAGATATTTCACAAGAAAGTACTTTGAAAATTAATATGGATTGATTGAGGCAGTTAGTTCGCTTTTGTTTTAGGTAGTTAAATAATTCATTCAAATCTCCGTGTACAGGATTCTTCTCGTTTAACAAGCTTGGGACCCCCATCAATATCTTTCGCCAGTATAACTATCTTAGAAGTGGAGCACTGCAAAGCGTTGACCTTTATAATGACACCTTCCACTGCTAAAAGTCTTGTGCACCTCGAAGCCTTGAGGGTTACAAATTGTGAGATGATGGAGGAAGTTGTGATGATTGATGAAGGAATACCAGAGGAAATCACATTTGAAAGCTTACAGTATTTGGAAATGACTTCTTTACCCTGTTTCAAAAGCTTCTGCTCAGGGAAACACACTTTTGTATTCCCATCATTGGAAAATTTAATTTTGACAGGATGCCCCAAAATGCAGAATTTCTCTTCAGGAGTCATTATAGCCCCAAAGCTGGCAGCAGTGGAAGTAGAAAATGAAAGAAGGTATTGGACAGAGGACCTTAATACCACTATCAAGCAGCTAGTCATGGAAAAGGTACGTTAAACGTAAATTGTTTCAGTTTCTTGTAATTTAAAGCCCATATGAGGATTAAGCTGATTCTCTTTTAATATTCATGTTCTTCATGTTTATTTGCGTTCATCTAGAGAAGCAATAAAACAAATATAGGACAATATTGTTCTGCCGTGCTCCAACACAAAATGATCATTATTATTATTTTATTGGTATATGTGAGGGTATTTCTCTAATAATAAATATTTTTCATATTGAATTAAGTAAACAAGATAAAGAAGAAAATGTTGTATTATTGAGATGAAATGGCCTAATGGTCCATAGCCTGAGAGCCATAATTCCTTATTAATTGATGGCTTCCTTATACTTACCCTCGGAGCTTCATATAATGAGTTTAATTACTTTAAAAAGAATGGTATACTTAAAAGCTTTGACGGAAATCAAATATTGGATTTGCCTGATCTATTCATATAATCTTTGCTGTTTCATTTTTGTTGCTTTATGGGCTTTAGATGTTTCTGTACGTTTGTTATTGAAGGAAGGGCAGGGGCTATAGCATGCTATATCATTTTCTGGATTATTTTAATGGGTTTGATTATCAATTGAAGATTAATTTTATTTCATTATGAAAAGAGAGTATGATGCGTATTTCTTTCTATTTATTGTGGAGGAGAAGCAAACAATTTTTAGTTTATTGTTCATCGGGAATTTTAGTTTTTTTTTTTTCCTTGTTCAAGTAGATTTAAGTTTGGATCAATCAGAAAGAAAGATTTTTAATAAAGAAAATATTTCTATTTTATTTTTGCATATGTATATTGATTAAAAGGATTTTAGAAAATAGAATCGAGTTTTAATTTAGTTGCGCACTTGTTCTGTTCCAAGATGAGAAAGTGAATTGGTGTTACTATTTGTTAACTTTAGCAGTTGATAAATAATATCTTTTATCAACAGGAAGTTTCAAATTCTGATCAGAGCTAGAAGTTCAAGCGTTGCAGGAGCTGATATATATATATATATATATATATATTTGAAGATGGAAGGGCTTTCATGAAGAAAAGGTTCTTAAGAATGAGATCAATTTGGACAGTTTACTTGTTTTTCTCCCCTCTTTTCCCTGTGTGTTTATTGGTATGAGATTTTCTTTCACTTAAAAAAATTAAAGAAAAAAAACAAAAACAAAATAAAACAAAAAACCAAAAAAAGTGCTCCAATCTTTATGAAATTTTAGTTATCCTTAGCAATGTGAGTGTTTTATCAATATAGTCAAATTATTTTGCTTTACTCTATTGGTTGAGTTATTGTATTTGTATTCTTGGGTTTT
This sequence comes from Erythrophleum fordii, assembly GCA_032878935.1. Classification (NCBI taxonomy): domain Eukaryota; kingdom Viridiplantae; phylum Streptophyta; class Magnoliopsida; order Fabales; family Fabaceae; genus Erythrophleum; species Erythrophleum fordii. Next base: position 377,134 of record JAVQMF010000023.1, on the reverse strand, counting down.
GTATATTATCACTATAGTGATTTTTACTTTGTTGATGGTGAATAGAACCTGAGTTGAATTCTTGGTAATTGTTAAAGACTTATTGTTGTATTTATTGATCCATTGACAGCGAATTTTTTTTAGATTGAGTCCCGTGATTTTCATCTCTCATATTGAGAGTTTTTCTATGTTAAAAATTGTGTGTTTTTGTGTGATTATTTATTTTGTCCATTTTTATATTGGATTAGACTTATATGTTATTCTTTATATGTTTACTATTAGATTTTTTAATCAAAATATAACAAGTGTATAATTTTTTAATAATAACATGACAAAATTAAAAACATATAATTATTTGTAAAAATTATACATTTATCATGTTATTAATAAAAAATTATACATTTGTCATATTTTAATTGAAAATTTTGATAGTAATTTTGACAAAATAATATAAATACTTTTGATTTAACAAGAATAAATTTTTTTTTTCTTTGACTTTTCCAACCTTCATATGACAGTTCTAAAGGCAAGAGATACGATGAAAACTATATAACAAATATGCTCCAACATTCAGGCTTGGTTTGGCAGCTTTTTTCCAAATTTCATTTTCCACTATATATATATATTTTCTTTCCTATGGATAATTAAAAGCATCTAGTTCTTCCTATATTCGTAAGCCTTCATCTAACAGCTTGAAGTTTTATATAACTGATTATGAAATCAAAGTTCTAAAGACAAAGTAGTCCAGAGATCAAATTTTTCTGCCTTTGTTTTCATAATCAAAATTTTTTGGCTGTACTGCACCTTGCACCTATGCTATATCTACACTTAAGCCTAAAGTTTTTCAACTTGATGGTATTGTTTTAGAGATGAAGGCCATCTCTAGCCTCTCTATTTTGATCTTTCCAACATATCTACATGTGATACCTCTGCTGGCAACGTGTTCACTTCAGACATACCCCTGCAAGAAACAACTGAATAAGGAGAAACCAAGGCAATCATAGCCTAAAGATATAACTTGAAAATTTGTAACATCAATTAAAATGTAAAGAGATCCATGAGTACGATGACCACGTCAACCAAGCAATATGCTCATTCCATGTGTTTGTACGTAGAAAAGAACGTTAACTGTAACTGAAAAAAAGGAAAAAAAAAAAAAAAAAAGGGTCCAGGCACATATTTTGAGAAGGGCAGATTCTGGAGAGTTCATGGCGACTGATTGGATGTTAACTTCATGAGGTGGTTCACGCAACTTCCGTCAACTAAATTCCAAATAGTAAACTATGTCAGTATTAGTTAAGTACAGCACGTCCATGTCAAATGCATAACGTGACCTTTAGCGGCTCAATACATAAACGTAATTTGAAATTTCAACGATTTGTTTGAATCCTTCATGCAATTTCCTAGCAGCAAGCATATAATTCGGAATTTAACAAAAGAACAAGGAAACAGTTTCAACCTCAGGAAAGAATGTTGGGATTCTTTTCTCACAAATCAACCCCCCAAATAACAATGGTCGGAAAATAAATCGTAACGTATATTTCTTCCTTAACCACTTTTTCCTCTTCAAGTTCATAAAATTTGGTTAAGTTTATAAAATTTAGAAGATCAAATTTTATAAACCTGAAGAGCTAATGCCACCCTTATCAACTGGAGCTCCATTGCCGACATCTCCAACATCATCCATTTCCTTACTAGTTCTTCCACTTCCAACACCTACTTCACGCTCTACTCTGACGAAGAGATCGCTTGAACTGGTGGAACTGGAAGAAGAGCTCCAGCGAATTCCCAGCAAGTCCGCCATTGCCGCAGTCGACTCCGGCAAGAGATATCGACGGTGCTGATCTGGATCCGCTGTATTGTCCAAGAACAGAGATACATAGAGACAGAGAGAGAAGGAGAATATATATGGAATCAAGGCACCGAGAATTCAGAGAAAGAATATTTTGCCGACATTCACGGCCATAAAGAGTGAAGAAACTGGGATGGTGTTGGATCCAGATTGAGACACGTATAGTTGTTTGCGTGCTGAGTAGGGTGCCGTTGGAGAACCTTTCCCCAAACATTTAGGGCGTGTTTGGTATATGGGTGTTGCGACGGGAAGAAAGGGAAAAGGAAAGGGAAACTCGATTTTTTGTGTTTGGTATATGGTTGAGCGTTTCTGTTGGCATTTGCGATTCCGCTAAACGGAGGAGATAGCTCTCCTTAGATGAAGTGATGGAATGAGGTCGGCTTCGAAGGAAAGGAGTGTTAGATTACCATCTTGCCCCCATCAACTCTCTCCTGCTCAAAGTTTGTTCCAAGAGACCATTCCTTTGTGCGTGAATCATCTCCTTATTGAATCTTCCTCTTCCTGAAGCACTATAGCTTGTGGTATAGGAAGCCTCCTCAAACCTCATGTTCACTCCTTCCCTGTAAATCGACAACCACTACAAGATAATTACAGTGTCGGAAAGTCGATGAAACCTACAAGAAAGCAATCACTCAAGACGCAAGCACAAAGACCCAGCTCCAGGAGGATCAGAAGAGAGAGGGGCCTTTGATTTTGGCTGTCCCTCATCTGATTAGGGCACACAATCTTTGAATTCAATTTTGTATTTAATAAATATTAAAAAATAAAAATATTTTCTTATTTTTTAGTTGAGGGGTATTTGTGACATTTTATCTTTCATCTTTTCCATTCCTACTCTATTTATTTTTAACCAAACATAAAAATAGAATTGTATTCTTATTCTTTTTGAATTATACCAAACATAATTTGGGTTATCAATTCCTTTCCTTTCCTATTCTCTTTCACATTTTTATTCCCATCAAAATTCATTATTCCTACCAAACGAGCCCTTAGAACCCGGCCTTACCCTATGTCTAGGAGTTTATTTTAGAAGGGAATAGAGTGTAATGGAATGGATTTAAGAATTAAATCATTATTTAAAAGTTTTTTTTAAGAGTGAGTGGAATGACAATAAATAGCTTCCCAAGCCATCACAAGTCATCCAAAGCTTATTTTTTCTTGTCCTCCCAATTTGGAGGGTCAAGGATGAAATGGCTAAGTTTAAATATTTAAATTACAATATTATCCTAATTTTATTTAACTGATATAAAATTATAAAAATCATTTTACAAAACTTACAAAAGAAAAAAAAGAGAGAACAACTCCTTAAAAAAGTTCACCATGTTAAAATATTTTTAAATAATAATTAATTATCTTAAAATGTATTGTCCAAGACAGGACAGAGAGAAGGAGAATATATATGGAATCACCGAGAATTCAGAGAAAGAATATTTTGCATTCACGTTTTTAATTTAGAAACTAATTGGTCTTGTACAAACATAAAAATAATATGAATAAAATTCATATACTAAAATATGTCTTTATCTGGTTATTGTGTAATATAAGAAGAGTTTTAAAAATTTATTTATACTTTTTATCTAAAGCAATTTATAAAGATAATATTGGAAGAAAATAATTTTTATCCATCTCATTCCATTCATTTTATAATAACTCCCAAACAATGATCAAATGAAACCATTCCATCTCTCTGTAAAACTTTCAAACAATGGCATATTCCATTAAGTTCCACTCCATTCCGTTTCATTCCATTATATTCCATTAATATCTGTTCTGTTCCATTCCATTCTTTCCTAAACTCTCAAACATAACCTTAGAGAATGGGTGGGCATTCGTCGATTTGGATTTTTATTTTTTTACAAGAAAAGCAAAGAAAATTTTTCCAATTGAGTGTGGAAAAGAATCTATATGCAAAATTAGTACAAATGATTAAATAGTACGTAATAGAGACTAAATTATAAAGAAATAAACTGCAAATTATCTTATAAAAATTTACGAGACATAAGCATAAATCTTAAAGAGTGGAACACACAAAATTTCTAATGGTTAATGATATAAACTCGTACTAATCAAGGTTGTAATTTATTTTCCAAGATTTTAAATGTTTTGAAAGATATCAATTATTTGTCATTTAAAATGGACTTTTGACATTGTAATATTTTTCACATATCCAAGTCCATACTTTAAGGATAGGTTTGGATGAGGGTTTTTGGAAACGAGAGAAGGAGGAGGAGGATAAGATATTTGGGTGGAAAAATTAGAAGGAAGGGGAAGGGATGAGAGGCAAATTTTCTTCTTCTCCAAATTGAGAGGTTTTGAAGGAAAGGGAAGAGAAAGAGTATTTTTTAAGTTATAATTTATTTTATTACCCCTTAATCTTTTAATATTTTAATATTTAATAAAAATTAAGATAATTTTTTTTATCAAAAATTAAAAATAAAAAAAAAGATTAGAATTCATAATTTTTTTTCATCACATGTTGGTTAAATGGGCTTTGACACTTTTGAGGAAGAATGTCCATATTTTTCTAAGTTATAATTTATTTTATTACTCTTTAATCTTTTAATATTTTAATATTTAATAAAATAATCTGAACGAAAGATTTGTTTACTACTCAAAATAGCTAGTCAAATGATCTGAAGCTCTTTCTTCTGCTCAGTCTCTCTCATATTCCAACAAAAGAATGAAGAAAGACTGAGAACGGCGCTAGTAGATTATATGATTGTTGGAGAAGATCTAAAGCATTTATAGAGGGACGAATGGCTAGTTTATTGAAATCTGTTTATTTCGGCCTCCAACTAGTTCAGGAACTTGAAGACTGGAGAGAAAAACCACTAAGGATTCATTAAAACCTTCATTTGCTTCTTTCTACAAATTTCTTGTACATTTCCTGCTCTGTGAGATTATTATTTGTTCTTGTTGAGTGTGCTAAATTCTTGGGAAAAAGAGGGTTGAGTTTTCAGGGAACTTATGAAAAAAGCTAGGCTGTGAAAGGTTATAAAAGCTTAGGGCTGTTTCTTTGAGAATAAAATTGTATAGACTTCGTGAGGATTTAACTGTGTAAGGGTTTTGACTGATTTTTTGGAAACCCCTCCCCCCCCCCCCCCCTCTCTCTCCTAAAAAAAAAAAAAAATAAAACTTAGTGGCGTTGTAAAACTTAGGTGGCTGATTTTTTTATTTCTGGGAGTTGCTTCTTTGTATTTAGTGAATATCTAATCTTTATTAAAATTCTCTAGTTTTGTGTTTTAGAAAAGGATGTAAGATAAATCTGATATGAACCTTTATAAAAGAAAAAAAAAAAGCAAACTTTATTCTCATTAAATTTAACAAAAAAAATTAAAATTAGATTAAAAAGCAATATAATTTTTTGTTTTAGAAGAGGCTTATATATTTTATTAAAAATAAAAATAAAAATAATATCCATTTTTTTTCCCTTGCATTGTGTCAAAATCTGGTGGTGAACCCAAATTGTCCATTAGCTATTGGTTTTGCTTGTAACAATACTTCAATTCACGTTCAGGCATTATACAAGATGATTCAACTTGTGACTAATTATAATTCCTTGTAATTCTCTGTGCTGGTGATGAACTGCTAAAGTGATAGTAAAATGTTACTAACATGTCACAGAAATGTATACTAGCATAATGAAAAAGAAAATATTACTAATTATATCAGTGTGTTTAATTTTTTAATATGCACGGATCAATTAGTTCCATGGTAATTTAACTACGATGAAAATGAATATAAAAACATAATTTATCAAGAGTAGTGGGAGCTCACTAAAATTTAGACATCAAGGAAGGCATCTAAATATATTGACCAACGATAACATTGCAGATTCGGAGATGATTTACTAAACGGTAACTGTTATTTAATTTAATGTAAATTACGCCAAGTTCTATTTGACTAAACTATATTTCATACTATTTTGGTTTAAAAAATTATTATTGCTAACATTTGATATATATTATAATGTTTTTTATCAATGATATTAATGAAATTACTTAATTATTTTTAATGTTAGATTAAGAATAAAATTATAATATCACGTTATAAAATTTAACATTATTTTAATTAATAGAAATATCGTCTATACAAATATATTGATAGTTTATAATATCACATACCAGCATTAAAATTCGCAGAACTAAAAAAAAAAAAATTTTAAAGACTGCTTTGAGGAAGCATTGGAATCAACGTACAGATTGAAAAGGATCAAGGAAAGTGAAGCAAAAGGACAAACAGCCCCTGAGAAAGAAAAACATTAATGACCATATAAAAGCCCTAAACACTGTCAGTTTCTTTCAACGTGCCTTGCCCATTAGCTATCCGTTTCACTCAGTTTATTCTCAGTCCCAAACAAAAAACAAAAAACAAAATTTTAGTCTATTGAAACACTCATTCCCAGGAATTTTTTTTTTCCTTTTGTATTTCATTTGCATAAAAAACTGAAACAGGATCTTAAAAAAGAACAAAATTTTGCTCTCTTCATCGAATTTCTAACACTAAAAGGCATCTTTGAACAAAGGCATCAGAAACAGAAGCAAAAGCACATTTTACAGAGCAAGACGCAAAACTCAAAATTATAAATTTATCAAAATTAAAACTTCCAAGCCATTCACCCAAGCTTGCCCATCCCCTTCCTTGATATATATAGTGATTTTAGTCAATATTCATCCGGAGTAATATAGTAATTTTCCTCGCCAAAATTTTATTAAAAAAATATTACCGTATAATTGCCAAATAAAGTTATAAAATGAAAAATATAGGTAAACAAAAAAATTCAACAGCAGTGATAAAACATGTAGAAAGAATTATTTAAAAAGTCATAACTTTACGCAATTTATTCTGATTCATTTACTCAAGTTTGTATAACTATTGCTGAGCTTTAGCATTATTATGTGTTCTTCGAATTTCTTTTGCTGTTCCCTTTAGTTACAGAGGAAATCAATCAAAAATCCAGAGTTTTTGTTCCTAGACTACCAAAAAAAGTCTTAACTGCTGTTTCTTTTTGGGTTTAATTGCGGTTCACAAAATTACTGTCAATCATGCGTAGCAAAAATCTTAATTGCAATTTTGCGTCATCGTTGTTACCCCTGTAGTTTAGCCATGCTTAAATAATTGTAGCTAAAATTTTATCTTAGCTGTGGTTCAGCTAAGACTGTCTTATCTGCGGTTCATGAAATGACATAGCACTTGCAACAAAAATTAAACAAAGCTATGAATGATGATTTAAACATTGTGGAACTAAATTCTTGTGGTGACGCACAGCCTGTTGCTGAACCAATCTGGAGGTAAGAAATTTGTTTTCTGACCATTACGGGATGTTGAACTTTTGTAGTTTCTGTGGTTAACATAGTTTCTTTGATGTCTGCAAAAATTTTCTTCTGCCCTAAGCACTTCAGTTACAATTAAGGTTTTGATTTAAGAGTAAAATCTGGTGCCGAAAAAAATTATGGAAAAAGGTGATAGGGTAGACACAACGTTGATGGGGGGAAGAAACACCACTCGTGTTTTCATCCATCATAAAACGCACCATTTTGTAGAGCTTGGAGGGGGCTAATTCATACTTCCAAAACGCATTGTTTTTACTAAGTGAAAACAATGCATTTTGACCTTCAGTCCTAAGGCAGTAAGATGGTTAAGATTAAAAAAAATAATTAAGATTAAAAAAAATTAGAATTTGGGAGAGGCCTATAAATACCTCCACCCCCTCATTTGTAATTAACTCAAGAATTGTGCAATACAAGTGTTTCCTTCAAATTCTCTCTCTAGCTCTCATTGTTACTCATCTTGCCTACTTTGAGGGTTCGACTGAATTAGCCAAGATCAAGGAAGTGATCAAACTAAGGTCGGCATGGTTAAGAATTGGGAGAAAAGTTCCAAGACCGTGACAACGTGATATCAGAGCTTTGGTTCAAGGGAACCTAGTTCTACCGTTGGTTCGAGGGAGCCATATTTGTAGGCAAGAATGTCTGGCACAACCGAGAAAGTTGCTGTTTGCATGGAAGGAAGGGGAGAGGAGTCCCAACCGCCACACGAGGGAGGCAAGAAAGGGCGAGGCTCTAGCAAAGTAAGTGCGGAGGACTTTGCTACCTTGTCCGTGAAAGTTTCTACCTCAGAGGATGCCATGCTGGAGATGGCTTTTAAAGTAGAAAAGGTTGAAGGTGACTTGAGTACTCTCGAGGCTCATTCTCTAAGAGAACTTAAGAGTTTAAAGACAAGCGTGGATGCCTTGCACAATGCTGAGGAGTAACGTGCTGAATCCATGCGATCATTGGAGGGAGTGGTGATGGATGCCATCACTACTATGCAAAATCAATTAAATTCCCTTAAGGTTTCATTGTAAAGCCAAGGGAGGAGTCTACTGGTGGTTGGAACCAGTGGACCGAGGGAAGTAAAGCTGAATCTTCCCAAACCAAAGGAGTTCAAGGGAGTACGCAATGCCAAGGAAGTGGAGAACTTCTTATGGCAGATGGAGTGCTATACTGAAGGCTTGGGGTTGAACGATGACTAAGCCAAGGTACGTACTGCTTCTTTGTTCCTCACTGATAATGCCATGTTATGGTGGCGAAGAAAGCATGCAGATATAGAGAAGGGCATTTTCACCATCAACACATGAGAAAAGTTCAAAAAGGAATTGAAGAGGCAATTCTACCCAGTGAACGTGGTCTACGAAGCACGAAAGAAGTTGAGGGAACTTCAGCATAAAACCACGATTTCAGCCTATGTGTGGGAATTCACAATAGTGATGTTACAAATTCTTGATCTGGGTAGTGAAAAGCTGCTTTTCTATTTCATTGATGGACTTCAAAATTAGGCAAAACATGAATTACAATGCCGAGGTGTGAAGGACGTTGATAAAGCCATAGCAGTTGGGAAAGCCTCACAGAATTTTAGAGGGAAAAGGGAGAATCCTCCAAGCCCAAGCCCTCCGAGTCTAATCATGAACAAGGTGGGGGAGACAAGGGTAAGGAGGTAGACAGAGGGGAAAAGGGAGGCAATGGCAAGCCATCCTTCAAGAAGGCGAATGATGGTCAGAAGAGGAAGATTAACCTCAGTTGCTTCATATGTAAAGGTCCTCACAAGATGCGTGACTGTCCAAAGATGGGAAGTTTGTCTGCTATGGTGCAACAACATGTGGCATGTAAGGAGGAGACAAATGCAAAGATTGGGACTCTCTAACTTCTAAATGCCTTGAATGCCCAACCTTCACCCAAGAATAACAAAGGCGACGGATTGATGTACGTAGATGCTAAGCTCAATAGGAAGCAGGTTAGCATCATGTTGGACAATGGCGCAATAAACAATTTCATCACTCCTGAAGAAGCCAAAAGGGTTGGTCTCAAGGTGGAATGAGGAGGAGGATTGATGAAGGTTGTCAGCTCCTCTCCTAAACCAGTTTGTGGTGTAGCTCGAGGGGTCGAGTTACGTCTTGGAGGTTGGCGTGGCAAGGTAGATCTTTCTAGGGTTCCCATGGATGACTTCAAGGTGGTTCTTGGATTAGAGTTCATGAGAAAGGTGCATGTCTACCTTGTACCATATTCAGACTCCATCCTTATACTGGAAAAGGGAGCTAGTAGCGTGGTGCCAGCTTCAAGAGGAAGTAGGGGACAATACTTGTCAGCCATGCAAGTGGTGGATGACTTCAAAAGAGAAGAAGCATCCTACTTGGCAGCTCTAAAGGATGGGGATCCAAAAGGGAAGTCAAGTATTCCTTACCAGGACATGAGGGTACTTGAGTCGTTAAAGAAAGGCTTACCTTGTCAAGAGATGAAACAGGGAAGGCATACCAGAAAGGTTCATAAATGGGTCAAATTCAACTAAAGAATCCGGGTAGATGATCCAAGTCAAAGGGCTAAGTGTTGGAGGAAGCATGTACCAGGGATGGCAAGGGAATGTCAAGTGGATGACATGCATGCTCGGTGGGTTGTGCACAAGAGAGAGATTCCTCTATGCACTAAGCCCCGGGTCAAATGGAAGGATCTTCGGTGGTTCGAAGATCATTTACATTGGTATAGAAACAATGACGAGGGCGTCATTGGAATAGGTGGGGGAGAATGTGATGACCCTAGATTTGAGGATTTTAAAATTTGAAGATTGCCTTTGCAAGAGTATCCAAAATCTTTCAAAAAGGGTTAGAAAACTCTGGAGTACTCTAAAAGAGACCAGAGGAGTCTAGAATTTTTCAGAGGGTGCTAGAGATCTCTAGACTTATGTGGAATATTCTGGAATACTCTTGTATGTTCTAGAATTGTCTTGTGTATATCTTAGAGTTTTCCTTGTAAATATCTAGAGTAGGAAATATTCTAAAAGATGTATATAAACCGTAGGATAGAATTGATCTCCACCGTCCATTAAGGAGGTGGGAACATTCTAGAATTTGGGGGAGGCCTATAAATACCTCCATCCCCCCTCATTTGTAACTAACTCAAGAATTGTGCAATACAAGTGTTTCCTTCAAGTTCTCTCTCTAGCTCTCCTTGTTACTCATCTTGCCTACTTTGAGGGTTTGGCTGACTTGGCCAAGATCAAGGGAGTGATCAAGCTAAATCCGGCATAGTTAAGGATTGGGAGAAAAGTTCCAAGACAATGACATTTAGCTCTCTGTGCTCTTCGAATTTCTTTTGCTGTTTCTTTCAAGTTGCAAAGGAAATCCATCACAATCAAACTTTTGATTTGCTAAAAAATTCTGACATTTTATGTCTGTTATATCTGTTCACTCCTTGTTCTCAATATTCAAATCAAGCTTGTTTCGTTATTTTTCACATATAAGCTAATTTTCAGGAAAAAAGAAAAAGTTGGTGTCCTCGTTTAAAGATCTCTTTTTTTATTCTTATTCTGCATAATATAAAGTTTGTTGCTTTTGTTGTGATGAATCATTTCTAAAAATCTAAAAAAGGATCCAAAAAGAAAAAAAAAACCAAAAAGAAAATCTCTTTTTGGGAGGTTTTGGTACTGTCTCCGCCCGTAGTTCATCATAGAGATAAGAAGTTTAGTTTGCCGTCGATCTTATGCTGATAGGGGTACTATCTGCCTCCTCGTAATTGGTATGAATGAATGTATGTTGCTCCTTAATTTGCTTATTTTCTCTTTCGGTTGTCGATAACAGAACTTTACTTCTCAAGTTAAGGAAGGACAACCGCAACAATGCCTTTCGTTGACATTGGGGTAAGGTCCCCTTCAATTCTCTATTATCTTTTTTGTCTTTTTTTTTAATAAATTGAAAAACCAAGTCTTTTATTATGTCACACCCCATAACTAGCAGTGTAACTGGTATGAAAATAGCTAATTTTTTTTTCATAAGCCAATACTAAACAAAATTTTATCAAACACTAATGAATATCCCTGAGATTTAATACCAAATATCATAACCAAATAGAATAATTGCAAATCATATATGCATTATATAAATTTAGTTTTAATAGACTCTTGTAAAAAATTTGGTAAAGTCTCTTTTGTAAATTGGACCTCTTAAAATTTTTACAAATCAATCAGCTACTTTAAAACATCAAAAAGAAATTCAACTATCAATTCAGGCCAAAATACATCAATTTCTAGGGATGAAGGACCCTATTTATGACTCAATGAAGCTACATACAATAGTCTACAATACAAGATGAATGCCAATACAATAATAAAACATGCCCATGTGAACAAATGCAGGGTACACCAAAAATGCAAGAAAGTGCCAATGCTAAACTATTGATAAGGGATCGGGCTCAAACCTACTACCTGAAACAAATTGAAAATAAAAGGAGTGAAGCGATACTCAATGAGTAAATAAGGCTAACTATACGATATAAAAATATTATAACATTAAGATCTTATTCAAAACAACAATTCACAAGTGAAACTTTAAAAGTGACTATTAAAAATAAGTTTTCAAGTAATTCATGCATCAAATGCAATGGGAAGCATCTAATCAGTACCAATTGAGCCAGACATAGAGCACACAACTCACGAGAGCAAGTAACATAGATGCTAAGCAATCTACTCGCGAAAATGAGAATAGATCCACGTATGGTGTCCAACCACACGGGGCTAGCAACGGCTCTACTAGCTGGAGTACTTATCATAATGCACCATAGTTAACCCTATTGCGGTTAGCTGCAGGGTTCCAAAACAAATAGCTCCCATAAGAAATAATCTCATAAATATATGCTTAGAGTAAATCAAATCCTAATTTATATATACTTATAGTTCCAACATATGATAGAGTACATCAGTAAATATTACTATAATCTAGAAGTACTCAATAAGCGTTCTAATGCGTAAATAATCAAAAACACATTTAAGAAAGTAAATTCATTAATGTAAATAATCATAAACATATTCAATAAAGTAAATACAATAATTGAGGAGTATTTAACCACAAACCTTGAAATAAAATATATAGCCGGCATTATTTACTCACCTCATAAGATGGTACCGAGAAACTCCCTATCGTGACCTCTACTAAATCCTTATACGTAACTAAATCTCTTAGACACCCTATAATACCAATTCATAAATATTTAATGTTAGAATGGTCTCGAGTGATCTTGTACTAATGTAAATTTATTTCTCCTAATATTTTATTTTGTTTTATTTATTTATTTTGATTCTACACCCAAATAATCTAATATCACATGTACCCAATTAATTAAAGATTAAATCCAAATAGATAAGTACATCGTCTTGACACTAATATAATTTATGGTCCTCCAACATCAATGCTTATTGTTAGAATAGCTAAGGTCAATCTCCCTTTTAAAATAATTACTAATCAAAAACTCTAGTCACCAAACATATATTATAGTTCTATTTGATACCTTCTATTAACATGCTTGTTCTTCATTTCATTAGCTTCTTAACCAAAGCCCCCGAGAAATAAATAGGTTTGATATAACTAGATTTTAGAAAAAGAAGATTAAATTCATTGGGAAGGAAAGGCCTAAAATTGTGTTGGTTTATTCAAATTAGTTCTTAAGCTCAATTTTTCCTTTCCATTCAAGATGTAATTTAAGTGCAGCTTCTACATCATACTACTTATCCTTGCTGGCCAAAAACCACAATAGAAGAGGGAAAATAAAGGACCAGTTCAAGAACAAAGAAGAAGGGAATAATGCATTGGGAAGCAATGAAATTTAAGGGAAAAATTAAAGATACATTCAAGCATAATCGAAACTATGATTTTCAAACTAGAAAACATGAATCTTACTTGGAGTTTTTTGTCTACACAACACTCCTGCTGGCACGATTTTTACAAGAAACAATCGCACATTAGCAACCAAGAGCTATAGGATGGGGATGCTATTAGAACATAACCAAAAAGAAGGAATTGTGCACCAGCCAAAATTTCAGGCTTAGGAGACAAACTTGCACAAATTATGCTACCAAAATGGAGCAACAAAACTTAGGTTGCAATAGGGAAAGAGGCGAGTAGAAAATCGAAACAAGAAGAGAGCAAAGTTACAGTGAATAGAGAAGAGAAGATGCAGATATTTTTGGTGTGTTTTCTGCTACTTCCTTAGACTAAAACGATGGAGGTAGGTGAGAGCTACGTGCTACTAAACTTGGAGGTGTAAAATGACCTAAAACCCAAACTTTAGTCAGGCAAATGAGAGGCATACATGGGATAACAGAAAAATGACAGAAGAGAAGAAAAAAAAAAAGGATGTTGGTGTGCCTCAGGACTCGAACACAGGACACGTAGAATAAAACTCCACTTAACTACCACCAGACCTAAGGCAGACCTAAGGCACACCCTCAGCTATTGATATTAACTAATAAATATATATACACATTCAAGTCTTTACATTCTCCCCCTTTTCAAAAAATTTAGTCCTCGAATTTAAATATGTACTAACCTTAATTCTCAAATAAGTGGGAGTACTTTGCATGCATTTCACTTTTTATTTCCCATGTAGCCTCCTCTTATGAATGGTGGCACCATAAAACCTTCATTGACGCAATCTCTATAGAATATAGCTTCTTTGTTTGCCTATTCAAGATTGTCATAGGAGTTTCTTCATAAGTTAAACCCTTACCCAAAGAAACATCTTGATTCTGGAACATATGGGAGGGATCAGGCAGATACTTCCTTAATATCAAGATATAAAATACTGGGTGAATATTAGATAACTCAGGTGGCAACGCCAACTGGTAGACTACTACCCTTGCTCTTTCTAGGATCTCAAATGGACCAATGTATCTCAGCACCAGCTTCTTTTTCCTCCCAAATCTCATTACACCCTTCATAAGAGACATCTTAAGAAACACATAATCATAAACTCCAAGTCAAGGCATTGACGATCCACATATGCTTTTTGTATGCTTTGAGCTACCACCAATCTAGGTGTACATTCTAAGGATCTAAAGCGAACTGAGGATTCATTAAGTCAAATTTTTTCTATCCCTCAAAATCCCTCAAATGCCTCATCATGCCATCATAACTTATTTCCACCACATAGCATCTCATATGTTGAGTTGTTTTAAAAGACATAGACAAACTTTAAAATCATGGTTTTAGTAGAAAGTATCATAGAACTTTTGCAGGCAACCTCAATTTCTTTTTATTACCATTGGACATGCTTTGACCCTTTGGTTTCCATCTAGATGTACTACATTTTTTACAAATATCTTTATCTACATCCTCCCCCCACTATAGCATGTCATCATATAGGCATGCATGAATTTTAGTGTAACGAAAATTAAGTTTGTTAATGAGTTTATTGGCCTCATAAAAGGAATGTAAAATTTTTGCATGTTCAAAGGCATCTGCTAACAACTCTAATATTATAGACATTACCTTGTCACTTATTCTACATAAGCATTTAATGTGATATCATTTTACTAAGAAGGACAATTTTGATTACTTATCATACCCTTTATATAAACTCTGCTGTCTATCTCTAATTAACTCAAAGAAATCTATATTCTCATCAAACATGTGATCTAATAGTGGAGACATTACTTCAACTTCACTTACACTCACATCATTAGGGTCATTAATCGTAATCCTATCTTGAATCACATGTGGCATTGAAGGAATTTTAATTATAGTGTCTAGTATGCTTGTCTCTCCATGTCTGAGCCAAGTAGTATGCCCCTTATGAAATGGTTTAACAAGTAAATGATCATACACTATATCTCTACTTTGCCATTTGTTAAACTTGCATTTAGGACGTGGATAAATTATCCTGCCTTCAACACTTTTATTAGCAAATGTAAAATTCAAAAATCTATTTAGTCCTTCCTAGGAGGTGTTCCTAAGTTTCTCAATCCAAGATTTATCCATTACTTAAAATAATAGCAACCTATTGTAAATAACATTCTAATAAAAAAATATTTATACCATTATTTTATAACAATAATAAATTTGTTTTATATATTTATAAAAATAATCAAATAACATACATATGATTTAAAAAATTAGAATTAAGTAATAAATATAATAAACTAAGATAAAAATAAAATAAAGCAAAAAAAAGAAAAGAAAATTGAGAGATAAATTCCAAATGCATACATAATTAACAAAAAATATCTTTGACATAATTATCTAAATGAGTTTTGAAATTTTTCTCTATTAGCTTTTGTGACTTATATTATATCAAAGATAGCAACATTTAATTCTATTCAATTAATTTAAGATTAGAGCTCCAGTAACATGTTCTTCTATTTACAATTTTGGTTAACATTAAAGTGGTTGTAATTATGCATAATAAATCAAAAATATATATCTAAAAATATAAATAAACAATGGACTCCTAAACAAAAATAAGATTCTAAACAAAAATTAAACTGAAATGGACTTTTAAAATCTCAAAGATAAATAAAAGATATCAAAAAATATTTTATATATGCATAATAACCAAAAAGAAAAAAAGCTACTCATAAATCAACACATAGATTCAAATAATTTGACATCTTAGCACAAATCAACTATTTTCAATCACTAAGAAGCTAATATACTTTTAAAAAAAAGCAAAAATCTTTTAAAAAAATTACCTTAAAATTAATGAAAATGGAAGAAAACAAAAAAATTGCAGAAGAACCACTGACGAGCTGTATGGAGGTAAGGCACATGACAATGGCTAACGTGGGGTGGTGCGATGGTGGTGGATCTAGACTTTAGCAGGGACAACACAGTGATCTTGTTGGCATAGCAGCGACACATGGGCCTTTCTCTTTCTTTGCATAGGGTTTCAAACATAAATTTCCAAAATGGTATTTCTAATAGTAGAGGACAGCTGCTACAAAATTATAGCGATTGCAACTACTACAACATGAAAAGACAGTTTTTAAATATTTTTTAAGGATTCAAGTAACATTGCATTAGTTGAAAAAAAAAACTTTAAAATCACAATAGTTTTTTTAATACTGCTGCAAAATGACAACAATTCTCTGATTGCCGTTGCAATTTTGTAGCGATTGTTTTAAACATCGTTAAATGCATTTTTTGTAATGGTTTTGACAACCACCACAATACAACAATTTTTTGGTAATGTTGGTAATTTCCAATTTGCTTAGTGTTAATTGTCAAAGTAAGGCATTTTCTGCCTTTATTGTTAATTTTTGTAATTAAGAATATATAAATAATACACCATTTTACTATTCAAAACTTCATTAATTAGAAAATGTTTCTATAGCCCTCTTTGTTCACAATGATACAAAACAACAATGGAAGGGAAAAATTAGATATTTCATAACAAAGTCCTTTGAGAATGAATATGGATTGATTGAAATAGTTAACATTTGTTTTTGTGAAGGATCTTACTCTACCTCTTTTGCCAATGCTAAAACAAACTTAGAGCAGAGATCCTCAGAGAATTCTTCGCTTTTATCATTTACAAATTGTGATTGTTAAAGATTGTGAAGACTTAGAATACCTTTTGTATTAAAAAGGAAATTGTTGCAAATGAAGAAGCACCCACTAATGAAACCACCATATTTGTATTTAATCATCTCATCCATAGAGCTTGGAAATTTGTAGAAATTAGACAGACTTTATGGAAGGAATTATAGTTTGGCAAGTCAACCTTTGAAAACAATATAAGTGTATAATTGCCACAAATTAGAGCTATTCCAAACACAGTCCATGAGCTCCACAAAAAGAGGAGTACTTATGCATGATGAAGAATCCATGGGCATAAGGCCTCAAAGCAATAAACTCTTTTCATAGTTGAGGAGGTACATATTGCATTTATTTTGCAATCAACCTAGAATGATAGAATAATAATTGTTGTTGAATATGCACATTAACCATCCAAAGTTGTTTTGACTTAAACCTGACAAAACCCAAGAGACCGTAAAAGAAACAAAAGAGTTGGTTATGAAAGGAATGAAAAAAAATAAGCTTGAGAATATTAATTAGGACAATGACAACTATTTAATACATACTATCTAAAAATATTTGTTGAGCAATAAATAATGATTATTTTTATTAATATGAAACTTCATTTGTATCTAGTGTTCTATTTTTCTTACATGTGATTTCTAACTTAGAACTGTTGGTAATAGCAAATGCTGCAGGCCAAATGATATTGGTAATAGGTGATTCCCAGCTTGGAGATATTGAGGTGTGGGACTTTCTTCATGAACAAGCTATTTTTCCAAATTGTTTGCTCCATAATGTGTCTAATTTGAAAGAATGAAAAAGTTGAAAATAATTCCTTCAAGAAGATATTTCAAGATGAAACCATAAGTAGTTTAACACAAATCAAATTTTTAATATTAGAGAGTTTACCCTAACTTCAATATATGTAAAGAAGGATCCTAAATTGACCCTGCTGTTAGGGTTCTTAAAAGCTTAGCTATTTTTATAAGTTAGAGAACCTAAATTTTTATGATTAAAAAAATAATTTTTGAAAAGGAGTTGAAATAAGTCTAAAACAAAAATGCCAAGATAAGGGACATAAATGAAATTTTTGAAGAACAATTATTAAGAAACCTTCACCTTATAACACACCCCATTCTTCTCTTCTCCATTTTAACCGACCTTGTTGTCCCAAATAGAGGAGAGTTCTGCCCAAGGAGACACACCAAGAGGGAGGGAGCAAAGGAAGAAAAAAACCTAGGAAAAGGTGAGAAATCCTTAGAATTTCATGGTTCTTCCTTCACAAACCTTATTCTCCTCCTTCTTCATTTTCTTTCTATGGTTTCCATGAATGATTTGAAGCTATTTTGGGATTAGTCCATAGAAGAGAACTCAGAATTTCAAGAAAGAGCCTGAAGAAATGAAAGAAGCCCTTGGAAAAGTGTTAAATCAAGGTAACTCTCACAGCTTCCTTTGCATTTTCTTGTTGTTCTCCCTTGGGTACTTATTCGGCCAACCTAGAGCCCATCTAAAGGAAGGTGAATTCTATCCAAATTAGAATAGGAAGAAGGGTTATGGAGTGTAAAGATTAAGAAGATGCCAAGATTAGGGGTTTGCATGCACCTTGATGTGTAGGAAGCTTTCTAATGATAATTTAAATTGTCTAAGAGTATATATGAGCTCTCAAGACATCTAAGAAACCTCCCAAGTGCATTCCCTTCAAGAAAACAAAGCAAACTCCATGAATGCTCCAAACCTCTCTAGTCTCAACTAAGTAAGTTTAATATACCTAGGGAGTGTGTTAAATTTTTCTAAAGATAGAATGTGACTAAATATGATAGGAGAACATTAAAAGAAGCCTTGGAAAAAATTTAAAAAACATGGATTGTGAGATGAAAGTGTAAGCTCCATAATGAGACATAAAGAAGCAACTTACGGTTAAACTCCTTAAAATAAATTTGTGATGACTTAAAGAAGTCTAAATGGAGTCAAAAGACTTAGATGGAAGGAGAAAATGGAGCCAAAATCATGAATTCCTATAGTTGCTTCATTAAGTCCTTTATGGAACCATAATTATATCTCAGAACAAAGTGAACTTCCATAGCAATTGTATAAGACTAAAGCTTGTTCCTATGATTGAAACATGTCCCATTTGGTGTGTCTAGGCTAAGAGAACCAAGGGCTACCTAGTTGCAAGGCTTGGTCAAAAAGGGGGAGAAGAATCCTAAGAGAAAAGTGTGTGCAATTGCTCCAAGGTAGCTCTCTAACCTTTCTCTCATGCATAACTTAGTTGTTGTCACGACCCAAATTCTAAGACATGACCGGCGCATAGATTAGTTTAGCCTAGCAAGCCTTACTAAATTTAAAGTCAACTATTATATCACATAATTTAACTAACCCATATACCCACAAGTTTTAGAAAATTTAATATATAGTTCATTATGCCATTAGGGGCTACCGAAAATTCGGCAGCATCTCCCCTAAAAATTGGACATCCCATCCTAAAAAATAAACTAAACCAGCACCAGCACCAGCACCAACAAGTTACATAATCAAAATGCCTAGTTAGGAAAGTATAAACAATATTACATATTATAAATAACCATATAACATGGACAATTCCAAAACTCTTCCTCTACACCTAAATACCACCACATCATGGAGTCTGACACAATTACACAAAATTTATACACCTACTCTAAGAGTCTGGTAGCTCACGAGCTCCCAGATCACTTTACTCCTTTACTCCCTGGTCTGAAAAATAAGAAAAGAAAAAGGGTAAGCCTACCACTGGCTTAGTGAGTGTATAAATAATAAAGTGCCTAAAAGGAAAACAAATGCATATCAAAGTTCTTAAAAATTAATGATTTTCAAATAATTGAGGCAATAAAATTTATGGATGAAGTGAAAAATAATTATTTAAATAAAAAGAAATCTTTAGATAAAATCTATATTTCCTAAATATAAGAAAAATATTCTAAGAATGGGTATCATAGAGAGGAATTTAATCATCAAACCAAATCATCATATATCATGGCATTTCTTTGGATTCATCCAATCTTATCACTTTCACAATCAAATCGCAGCACTGGATACATTACATCGCAGTACTATCACAATTCACAACTTATTCTAGGTGCACCTAGGCCATTATCTCCGCTAACGGCTACGGGATCCTAACTAGATTCCCATTCATTATATAACATACTAATAATTTAAATAAATTAATTCAAGTAACATTTAGCTATCAAAAATAAATAAGGAATTAAAAGGTAAATAAATAATTAACTAAGGCAAATTAACCTTTATTGTAATCTCTATAACATATGAGATTACAAGACAACATAAAATACTTTCTCATAAATAAACATATACACACCACCACTTTCTATCCATCCAATTCATTCTTTTGCGTTTCACAAGAATATATCATACCACATTTCAACTATCAATTTCTTTCGATAAATTTATTAAATCATCATAAGAATATATATATATATATATATTGAAGTTTTGAAAACACCAAGCACATAAATCGTACAATTGAAAATTTCACCATGAAAAATATAAATTGGAATAGAATAGATAACCCACTCTAGTATCTACACACTCACTAGTTGGGACTAATAGTATAAGTCCTTATTCCTTACTGTTCAATGCTGAGTCTCAGTTGAATGAGTTTCCCTGGTATCACCTAAAATTATAACCAATATAAATTAATTATATTGACTACTCCAATAATATCTATAATCATTTATATAACTTGATATACTCCCTAAAACATAAATCCCTAAATTTTTATATATATTTCTCTCCTAAATACTAACCCTAAATTTGGGGTTTTTTAACCTAAGCTTCTATAATTCAAATTAAATTTAAAATTCACTTTAAAGTACATGATAATTGGAAGTAAGGGTGTCAATTTGTTATTTTAAAGATTCAATGGTGAAACCCCCTTCAAATGTCCAGCCACGACAACCTCCATACGAAAATGAAAGAATCAAAATTTTAAAGAAGAAATTGAATGGAAAATTAAAAAAAATTGGGGAACAACAAGGGGAGGAAACCATTAGCATAAGAGAGCCACACCATTTGCTTTCTTTCTTCTTCCACTTCCACTCTCTCTCTCTCTCTCTCTTTTCCTCTCATGGTGATTCATGGTCAGCCAAGTAAAGGACTTACCGATGATTAACGCTAACTGAAGCTTGCTGAAGATTGTTGCATAACGGGTGGAGATCCACCGTTCTGTCGTTAAAGGAAGAATGGGACAAATGAAAAAAACAAAGGAAAGAGGGAAGCTTGAAAAAGACGCTGGAGTGGTTGCTTTTCGGGAGAGAGAAAAGATGAAGAAAGAGACGTTGAATCAGATGAGAAAAAGGGAGGGTGTGCTTTTTGGGATTATTAAAATGTCTTTGGCTCAATTTGCATTTTTGCCCCCTAGAAAGCTTAATATGCACTAATTGATATTTAAAAAGATTAGAAAAGTCCTTAAATTTTTTTTCTATGAACCTAAAATAGATATAAAAATTATATATATATATATATATATTTTTTCCTAAAATATATTGTTTATTTATTTATACTACATATATATATATATTTTCTAGGTATTACAGTTGTTTCCTTATCTTTAAATAATTATGTGTATGTTTGAGCCATGAGAAATATTTCTAACTATTGCCTACATGTTATGGTACCATTATGTTTCTTGAAATGTGTTTACGTGTGAAATGTGGCTTGAATGGGTATGGTTAAGCTAAAAATCCCTTAGCAAAAGTGAGGATGAGCCAAAAATCCTTAAGATTGGGTGAGACAAAGTCAAAAGTCTCAAGAAGAATTTGGTGTGTCTAGGCCAAGAGAACCAAAGGCTACCTAGTTGCAAGGCTTAGCCGAGAAGGGGGAGAAGAATCCTAAGAGAAAAGTGTGTGCAATTGCTCCAAGGTAGCTTTCTAACCTTTCTCTTATGCATAACTTAGTTGTTTCCTTGTCTTTAAGTACTTATGTGTATGTTTGAGCCATGAGAAAGATTTCTACTTATTGTCTATATGTTATGATATCATTATGTTTCTTGAAATGTGTTTATGTGTGAAATGTGGCTTGAATGGGTATAGTTAAGCCAAAAATCCCTTAGCAAAGGTAAAGATGAGCTAAAAATCCTTAAGATTAGGTGAGATAAAGCTAAAAGTTTTAAAAAGAGTGAGACTTAGTCAAAAGTTTCTCAAAAGTAGGTAACGCAAATCTAAAAGTCCCAAAGAAAGTCGATGAGGCTAGACCTATGCCATTGAGAGCTTGTGTATGATATGTATGAATTTTTATGACAATAAAAATACTTTATGTATGCTCACTAATTGCTTAAAGGCCATACATGCATTATTTGACAATGAATTGGCATCCATTATGTATGTTTGAAAGGTAAAGAGCTATTGAGATTTTTTGAATTTCACTCTTCCCCTCCATATGCCTAATTATGTCTAGGTAAGTCAAGAAGATCAAAGAAAGGAGGTCAAATGCCTTGGAGCAAGAGACTTTGACAAAGGAGTAAAGAAATAAACTATTTTAAAGACATATTGATATCAAATGATATAACCACGTGATATATATATAATATAGACCATTAAGTATGTTCAAAAGTACGTAAACATGATATATGTATGTAGCCATATGAATGAGTATATATATTTTTAACACCAAGGAGCCCATGTATGCATGTGTATAAATGTGTGTGGCATAGTGAGATTAAGCTCCATAATGTTTTGGACCACTTGAGATGCTTTCTTAGGCTGTATTTTTATTATGAGACGTGCGCAAGTGGCTATGGTATATTAAGAAGATCATTTGGTGCCACTTTGACCTAATTATAGTGCTAAAAGTGACTAAATTTTGAGTTAAACCATAAACAAACCAAATAGACTTGTCTTAACATGAAATTTGGCACACTTATAAATCTCAACTAAGGCTTTTCATAGAGCCAAAGAACACCTAATTTGGAATTCTAAAAAATTTATTATAATTTTTTAAATTTGGCCAAATTATACAGAAATGGTAATAACACTGTTTATATAGTTAGTTTTTTCCTCTACGTCACTATAGGTCAAATGAAGTCCATTGCCTATAAAATTTTATAGGCATAAATTAGACACCATAGACTTTCTATAAGCACCAAGATCATCC
The DNA here is from genome assembly GCA_032878935.1 of Erythrophleum fordii. Lineage (NCBI taxonomy): Eukaryota > Viridiplantae > Streptophyta > Magnoliopsida > Fabales > Fabaceae > Erythrophleum > Erythrophleum fordii. The sequence continues at coordinate 354,335 of JAVQMF010000023.1, read as the reverse complement.
TATTTAGAGCTCTGTAGAGGAAGAACCAAATTTTTAAAGTTGGAGGATAGTACTAATATTGCAAACAGACCTTTGGCACTATTCCATTATTTTTCTCAGTCCAATTGATGTTTACATGATCTAGAATTATTTTTAGCCATTATTAGGCATCCATAACTTTTCATAATAGTATAGTTTGCTGATTTTGATTTTTCTAGAATTAGTTATATGATTTTTCAAAATTCACACTAGAAACTTATGACAGCAACTCGAGAGCATTTCTAGTTTTTGGTGAAGTTTGGTTCCAGACCCCGTGAATGATGAGATGTTTTGTCATATGTATAACTTATATGGATGTAATATGGGTAGGAAATGAAATGGAAGAGTTCATGTGATCCATGAAGTATAAAATGATATTTTTGCACCTTACGTAACATAATTTATTGCTATTAAATATATAGTTTTTCATGGAAATGTATGAAGCTAAGCAATAAGGTTGGAATAAAAGACTAGAGAAATAACATATTACAAATTTTGTTTCCCCAAAGATACTGAGTGTATAAATCATAAGACAATTTCGACTACAAAAACATAGTATGAAATAAAATGAAAGTGTCACTTTACTATTTATACAGTCACCAATTGGGACTAATAGTAGAAGTTTACTATTTCCTATTACTCAAAGTTCAACTCCAGTTAAAGAAGTCTCTCCAATTTCACCTAAAACTATGTTTAACATGAAATAAATATTTTAGCTATTCAACTAGTATCTACAATTATTTATGGAGCCTAATATACTTTTTAAAACATTAATCCTTAAATTTTTGCATACTTTACTATTTTAAATGCAAACCCTAAACTGAGGTTTTTCAATCTAAACTTTTATAATTTTAATTTAAGCTTAAAACTTACTTCTTGGAGTTTGGAAAATGAATGGAAAGTATTAATTTGCTACTTTAAAGGTTCAAGAATGAAACCCCATTTAGAATGTCCAATCACGGTGTTACTTTAATTAGTGTGCAATATTTTATATTTAATTTTAATAAAAAATTATATATATTAAAATAATAAATAATTTTATTGTAAAAATAATAATTTAATTTATATCTTTAATTGTTTGTGTTTTAAAAATATTTTGAAATAACGTGAACAAGTGTAAGTTTTAAATGTTTACTCTTATTAATAATCTTAGTAAACTATAAATATTTAAGATATAAGTTAAGTATTTTAACGACAGAAACATTTATCATTTTAATATTTATATAATCACTTCTATTACAAATATGATTTAAAAAAATAAAAAACACTATATGCATAATATTTGGACTTAGAATGAATTGGACAGTCCGAAGGTTGAACCATCGAAGTGGAGGTTAGACTGGTTGTTTTTATTTTTGGAATTTTCAAAATAAAAAGGGATTATGTTATTTACAGTGCAACCTCATTTATTTTTTTAATCCAACTCTAAATAAATTAATAATAGGGAAAGTACACATAATATTCCCTACATTATATAACATAATTATATTAATTTAAATACTCAACTTTTAAAATGTAATATTTTATTCTTTAGAGTATCACAAAAATAAAAGTGGTAGTCATCAATTACTTCAAAGCCACCCTCTTGTCATTTAGATGAAGAAGAGAAGCATTAGATTTAACCGATGAAATAACCTCTTCATCTTTTGTAATAAGATAAAATGCTACCTTTTAAAATTTGAATACTAAAATTGTAATTATCATATATTTGGGGGGGGGGGTTATATATGTGTATTTTGCAGTAAGGCCCAAACAAGTTCTGAAAATCCAAATTGGAGGTATTTTTCCTTTTGTTTCATTTGTTTATTGAATGAAAATTAAAATGAGAAATAAAAATTTTAAGAAATATTTATCATATTTTTGTAATAATTATTTAACAGTATTTTTTATAATTTTTTAAATATAAATATGATAATTACTTTTTATTTATAAAATTATTTTTATTTTTATTTTGATTCTTAATTTTTTATTTATCAAATGAAACCTTATTTTACGAGGCCCTATACCCTAAGTGTGTAGCCAGCGATAATTTGCTACGGCCCATTTCGCATATACAAATTTAGATATAAAAATAGAAATGAAAAAGAATAAAGTGATTTTGTAAATAAAAAATTATGATAATACCTTCATTTTTAATGATTAAATATTGATTAATAAATAATATTAAATAATAATTATAAAAGTAAAATTAAAATTTTTCTTAACTTTTTTTTTTTCTCCTTTTCCATTTCGGGCGGCATACCAAACATGGCGCTAGTGTTCACTGCCGTTCTTACTTTTCTTGCATCCCAATTCAATTGCGTCACTTTAACATTATGAAAAATAATTATATGTAATTAAATTTTGCATCACAAAATTAATTACTCTTCTCAAATGCAATACGAAATTTTTATTTTTTTCAAAAAAAAATTTTGGAACTATTTTAAATTTTTTCTTAATTAAAAAGGACTAATCTTGACATTGCAGAAGTTGAGACTGGCGTTATATAGCCATATTGGGGCCAAATCAAAAGACGTATATCAATTTTCGAATCAAATCCACTTTTTTTGTGCAAAAATTAGATTGTATAGATTTATTATTTTTTTATTTAAAAAGATTTAAGAAGATAAAACACAAAATAAAAAGTTTTTAACTTAAAAAATAATAATAAATTTAAACAGTTCAAATATAAAAAAAGAATAAAACGAGAGCAAAGGGAGAAAGTTCGGATTGTAAACAGGGAAGCTGCCTAGGAAATCACAATGTTTGCGTTCAAAAGGATGTGTGTGTGTGTGTGTGTGTGTGTGAGAGAGAGAGAGAGAGAGAGAGAGAGAGAGAGAGAGAGAGAGAGGGTTGATAAAATGAGGACAGAGTTGATGTGAAATTTTATTGTCGTAAATAGTAATTCGCCACAAATTTTTTTAATGGTTAATCATTATATAAAATTTAAGTTTTATAAAATTTATAATAAAAAAATTTAAAAATTAAAATTATTCTTAACCATCATAATTATTATAATATTTTAAAAATTTTATTATTAAATTTTAAAACATTATTACTAAATTTTTTGAATTTAATAATAAGTCACTTAAGACTTTATAATAATTTTGATCCTTTAACATAATTTAAATTTTTATGATTTTTTATTGTAAATTTTATAAAATATGAATCTTTAAATATAATTTTTTTCAAAAAATAATTGCTTTTGATTATAATTAAAACTTTTATAAAATCTAATAGTAATTTTTTAAATTTAATAATTAGTCTCTTAAAATTTAATAATAATTTAATCCTTCAAAATAATTTTAATATTTAAGATGTTTTATTGTAAATTTTACAAAATTTAAGTTTTTAAATATTTTTTCTAAAAATAATTGCTTTTGATTATAATTAAATTGCTGTTGATTTGAATCTTTTATTTTTTTTTATAATTTTCAATAAAAATTGAAAATTATGTAAATGTACAAACAGTAACTTTAATTAAAGATAAATTAGATTTTTATAATTTTATGGAAATTATATAAATTTCTTTTAAGACATTTTAATTTTCAAATCAAAATTTTCTCAATGCTTTGTTTTGTGCAAAAATTGGACTCTTTAGATTTATTATTTTTTATTAAAAAAATTTTAAAAATAAAAACACTATTTTAATTATAATTTTTTAAAAAATAATTTTTAATTTAAAAAAGTAATAATAATAAATTTAAACCATCCGAATACAAAAGAGGTAATAATAGAGAGCGAAGGGAGAGAATTCAGACTGTAAATGTGGAAGCTGCCATGGAAATCACGATGTTTGTGTTCACACGGAAGAGAGATAGAGAGTCGTTAGAATGAGAACAGAGTTCACGTGAATTTTTATTGTCGTAAATAGTGATTTGCCACAAATTTTTTCAATGGTATAATTATTATATATATAAAAGTTGAATAGAAATAATTGCTTTTCCTTATATATAAAACAGTTCGATAGAAATAATTGTTATTGATTTGACTTTTTTACTGTTGTTTTGATTTTTTAAGAATTTTTAATAAAAGTGGGATCTACTGGCGGCTAGTTAAAAATAAATTAGATAATTTTTTTCATTTTATTAAAATTATATTTTTTTTATTTTCAAAATATATATCAATTTCTTTTTAAAAAATTGTGTTATAATCTAATTTAATTTTAATTTTAATTTTTTAATTAAAGTACTATCCATGATTCTAAATGTATATTTTTTAAATTTAATAATAACAAATTTTATTTTATTTTTTACTTTCATTTGTGCATATATAAATTTTTTTTATTTGTGCATGGATGTAATACATATTTATATAGTTAGGTTAATTAATAGAAAATATTTTAGTTAAAAAATTAAAATTAGATTAAAACATGTATATTCTGAAAATAAAAAAACTATATAATTTCAATAAATCTATGTGAATTTACTCTCTGATTAATAATTTAGACTTCAAGAGGTTAGATCAAATAGAAGATAATATAATAATAATGAACTTTTAAACTTTTTCATTGGCTAAAAGAAGAAAATTATAAATTAAAACGAAAATTTTGCTTGTAGAAGTGGTTAGGTGTAGATTTACATCAAGAGTCAAAGCAAGTTTAAAAGGCATCCTCAAAATAATTCTCAAAAGTCTTTATAGTTTTTGAAAAGTAACTAAAAATAATCTTGGTAAATACAAACGTATAAACTTTTACTGTTAACAAATATTCTAGAAATATAAGCCGGAATTCCAAAGAAATGTTGCATTCCAAATATATATTCTAAATGTTTTATTTGTGTAATAATATTTAACTTAAAATGGATACAAAGTTTTTCTTGCATCAAAATTTAGATATATTAAATTATGAATTTAAAACTTTTTATGAGAAGATGTAATTAAGTTTTAGGAGAAGACAATAATTGCATATTGCCCGCTGATTGCAATCTTAGAATTCCCTTCCTCAAAGAATGTTGAAATGAAAAAAGGAAAAAAGAAAAGTAAAGCAGAGGAGAAGGAAAGCGCGTGGAAAAGTCCACATTCAGGGGAGCTATGAGCCAGCTATTTTTCTGACTAACGACTAACACCAACAAGCGCATGGGAGGGGACGAGACGTTAGATTTAAGTGATGACTAACCTCTCCACTTGATAATGTTATCTTTTAAAATTATATTTGTGTTATAATTAGGTGGCTTATGTCTATTTTTCCTTGGTAGATACTAGAGAGAAACCCCCACAAGTTTTGAAAATCAGTGAGTCTGATTTATTCTTTCTTTCATCTTCTGGCGTCTGGATCGCCTACTCTTCTCCTTGGTGCTCAGTGCCTGCTTCGGGTAGAAACAACGCCGTTTTCCTCTTCTGAATCCTGACCGTTCGAGCCATCGACGCTTCACCATGCGACACGTGTTTTCATTTATCCAAACGACGTCGTTTTGTTCAGCTGATCCTGGTGCAATCTCAAGCGTCCAGTGCGTGCAATCGTGGCCGTCGGTTCAATATCATTAGATGCGTCCTTCAGCAATTTTCCGTCTTCGTCTTCGGCGGCATGCGTCGAGAGCATCTCTCCTGGTTCATCTTGATCTCCAAATCTCATCAGTCTCCGTTCATTATCCTTGTTCTTAATTACATGTAGAGTTTTTCTTTAGTTCTGGTAATGTATTTTTGTCCATGTATTATAAGATTTGACTCTCATTGTCGTTGATCCAAATTTTGAAAATTACGCACCTACTGTTCCTTTATTGCTTCGAGTTCCTCCCTGTTTAACATCCATCAATGTTTCTTGTCAGTTTTTACCTATGAAACATTGATGCTTAGAAATGGAGTTATATTCAAATAGCATTTGAAAATGTTGTTTCTGTATCCGTGTTATTCCCAGTGTTTCTTTGGTTATTTCCTGTTTCTGTATCTTGTTTAATAGCATTTGAAATTGGCAAATTTTTCTTTCTAATATATTGTAGAACATCTTGCACTTTGTACATTTTACTTTTAAATTTCAGTTTGTTTCCTTTCTTCGTTACTAATTTGTGGCTTTTCCCCCCTCTTTAATTGGTTAAATTGCTCTGACTCGTTATGATGATTGATAATTAAGGTTGGAATTGTTAATTAGGATTATAGTAAAGATGTTTTTCAATCTTTAATATGTTTCTTTTTAACTAGGCAGCAGGTTCAGTGCACAGGCAAAAATTTGTTTCTCTTGTAATTATGTTGTAGTAGTAGCTAGATATTTCATTTTCTAACTATGTGAAAACTTTTATGTTGCTGTGAAAACTTTCATGTTGCTGTTGTAATTATAATATCTAGCAAAAAATATATATATAGTTTAGGTAAAAGAAAGAAGAGGTTTTGCCTGTGGTATTGTATTGGTCAGAAAGTGAAACATAATAGAACTCAGTTTGGGGAGTGTTTTGTCTGGTGAGATTGATCTAGGGAGAAGGAGTAGAGATAGATGTGTCTAAGAAGGAAAGCATGCAGAATTGGTAATGGCTATAAAATGGAGCTACCCAAATTGAAATTTCTTAGTGAATCTTCTGATGTTCATATAATTTTAATTCAATACTCTCCAGTCATTTTTAGAAAAGGTTGAGTCCAGAATAATTGTTTCCTTTTTTTTTTGTAAGAACAATGTCTTTCATTCAGCCAATAGAGGCTTAAGCAATACATATTTGATCAAGGCCTGATTCATTCTATATTTCTCTTAAAAATGAGGAGTGATATCTATTTTAATGCCATTAGTTTTCTAATTCTTACATTTACATCAACTTCAATCTGTTAGCTTTCCTGCAAGTTTATCACATCCCTCCCCTTTCACTCTTTGTCCTTTTTCTAGTTCTTTGTCCTTTTTCTTTTCATTAATATGACTCCTTTTGCATTGGAGAAAAAATTAGGCACAAAATCTGCACAAGATTTTGTTGCACTCCCCTGAGCTTTAAGTTTTATTCTACATAAGCTGTGTGACTAGTGCATTTTTAATTTATTGAATTTTGATGTTTTACCTGAAAGGATGACATAGTTTCCTGCATTGAAGCAAGAATTGGTGTTCCTTCCAATAAGTAATCATGCTGTACCACACTGCAGCAAAATTTTTTTTTCCTGATTTTTTTTCTCTTTATTTTGGTTTTATCTATCCCTAAAGCCACTTCTATCATCAAAGAATGGTGAGCCTATTCAAATATTGCACTATGAGTATGGTCAGAAGTATGAACCACCTTTTCATTTCTTTTGTTATTTCCCTTGGTACATGGCTTCTTGACAGCATTTTGGAAGGATGAATATTTGCATTTTAGTGGTCTGCCTCTTGTTAATTGTATTGGATATGGCTTATCAGTAATATCAAACACATGCATTTAAACTTTGCAGGTGGTGAAACTGTGGCAAGAGAAGATATAATGGAAGCTATTGAAAGAGAAAAGTTTCGAATCAATGAAAAGAAGTTGAGGCCTAGTACAATAACAGAGGAGCCAGCAAAGTTTGTGATTTTGTGCTATACAATTTACTGCTTGAATCGGATATTATACTGCAATGTTTGAGTTGCATGAATCATGAAGCAAGTTACAAAAAGAGCATCTTGCAAAAACCTAAATTAAGCACAAGAACAAGAAACAAGTATCAACAAAGCATGAACAAGATGGGGACTTCTACACTCAACAACACCATGACCTATAGTTGCCCTCTTCGTCAATGTAGCATCAACTCCTTCAGAAAGGTTTAGCATGTGATTGATTGTAACCTAGAAAAATAGGTAAGAAATACAGTTTAGTGCTAGTGAGAAAGGACTTGTACACTGAACAATTAGGGATTTATATTATAGTTTCATTTCAAAGAATATGCAATTTTACTTCATTTATGTTGTATCAAAGCGCTCAATGTACATAAGCATATTAATTTCAATAAGATATCATATTTCATTGTTGTTCTTATGAATTATTTATGACAAACTTGAGAAAGCACTTACTTAGGTGTGGTCATGCGAAATATCTCGACTAACCTCCAAGGAATCAAGTGACGGCATGGGAGTGCCTAGTGGTGCCTACATTACAAAATAACATTAATTATATTATAATCACGCAGTGACAAGAATTAAGCTATAAGTATTAAAGAATCAACTTCTTTTACCAATAACATCTCAGTGAAAGTAAGATTATCCTCAATTGGTTGAGGTGCAAATGGTGGCTAAGATACAAATGGAGGTGCATATGATGATTGAGGTACAATGTTGGAGGTGTTACCCTGCATTTCATACCAGAAGCAGTGTTTATTAAAATTGTAGCCATTAATAATAAATTAGAGATGTGGATAATTTCATACTAGAGATGGGTTGCTTTGTAAATCTCGATCCGGTGATGTGGTTTGTCTTTTTCTCTTAATTAAACGCTCCACCCAAGTTTTAGGTCATTTCTTCTTTCGTATGCCATCCCTTTTTTTGAATCCTTTTGCCTTTGGTGGTTCTGTGCTTGCATTTCTATTAGTTATTGGACTCTTTTGACCCAAAAGAATTTTGGTTGCTTGCTTGCTCAACTCTAAAATTCCTTTATGTACCAATGAGAATGCTTCTGAACAATCAGCCACCTCAGTTGCTAATTTTATCATCATCAAACAAAGTTGCCTATATCGTCGAGTACTTTCTCGTCTAAGATCGGCTTGGATCTCATTTCCTTTAATATTATGTATGATACCGCTCCTTGCATCTTTTGTCCACCTCTTAATGATATATTGCTCTGGGAGTTTTTTTACATCCCTCACATCATATACTTTCAAAGCATGGCAGCACAGTATTCCATGTGTTTCAAATTTTCGACAGCTGCATGAAATTGACTTGTCACGTGCATCAAACTGAACTCTCCACTCTCCTTCTTCATCAACCATGGAAATGATGTAGTTAAACAATGGATCTCTTTCATTCCTATGTTTGATACAAGCCACTGCACATAGATCCCATTGTTCCTAGAACAAGTCAAAGATAGGATTTGTATAAATTTGAGAAAGTTGCCATAGCATAGAAGAGCTCTGCACAATTAATTGGGGTTTTTTTTTCCCATGACTCAAACTCACGTTTCAACTCATTATACCTTCTACCCTCTACAATTCGTTCAAAGTGCTTGAAAAATTGATTAATATCCAAGTCTGGTCTCGTCATGCTCTTAATATCTGCATTTAAACTTTCACTTACTTGTGTACTTCGCATACCAAGTGTGAAAGAATTCTTCATGTAACATCATGCCCATTTTTCTTTTATTCTATAAATTGAGGTCAACCAAGTGTTTTTATTCACATTATAAGTGGAAAGCAACTGGATCCATGCTTCTTCAAATTGATTCTCATCTTCATACTGAAACATACATTTTTTAAAATCACTTAGAAAGTTTGACCCTTTCTTTATCAAATTTCCCATATGTTTCATGCCATTTTGCATCAAATGCCATGTGCATAAGCCATGTTTCGTTTCTGGAAGTATTTCATGCAATACTCGTGCCATTGCTTAATCTTGATCAGTAAAAACTGTAAGCAGCTTTTTTTGTTTGTGAGCTTCTAAGAAAGTCTCCAATAACCAGTTGAATGACTCTGTTGTTTCGTCATATAACAATGCTGCCCCAAAAATGACCACGCCTTTATAGTGATTGAAACCTGAAAGTATAGCTAGTGGTCTATGATCACGATTTGTACTATATGTAGTATCCATTGACACCACTTCACCAAAATAGGCATAATCAAGCAACATCTTAGCATCAGCCCAGAAAACATTTGTAATCTGCTCTTCCATATCCATTTGATAGGTATGATAAAATGACGGATCATCTGCTAATTGGTTTTGGAAGTAGCGTAACAAACATCCAGCTTCTCCATATACCATGCTTCTTTGCCTCTTGGTCTTCAAATAATTTTTGGCATCTAATTGGGTGTAACCTAAATTAGCTCTACCTCCAGCGTGCATAGCCATAAGCTCAAAAGATGATTTTTGTTGAAGCCCAGAATCCTCAGCCAAATCAATCTCATAAGCTTGAACTTCGGTTAATCTTCGTTGGGAAGCCAACATATGGACTATTTCTGGAAGATGATGTGGATGATTATGCTCTTCAACAAAGACATTGACTCTATAGTTTCCATCAACCCGTGTGACACACATTCTTGCTCCACAATTGGTTTTAGTCTTTGGACAGTGCGTCTTAAACTCCCTTGTGTCTTGTTTTCATACACCTTCTTTAGAACAAACATATCTATATGTTATTATTTCCTCATCTTTCTTACTTCTAGTAGAAGTATGTTTCCTTGCTCCAAATCTAGTTCGGCCTGCATAAGCAACCCAAAACTTCCACGCTTCCTCTAAGTTATCAAATTCTAACCCAAGTTTAGGGATTAAATTACCCTCCATGATAATGATCCCTGAAAAAGAGAGGTTAATAAAGTTATTTTAGAAGTACTAATATACTAAAATAAATATTATTTCAATAAAAAGACAATAATCAAAGAAATATACTTGAGGAGGCAAATTAATAACTAAGGTCCAAAAAAAAAGACAATTTAGTTAGAGATAGTGATAATTAATTTTTATATCAAAGATTACAATAAAAACAAATACTAAAATAAGATATGTAAAGTGTGACATTTATTTATTTTTTAAAATTTCTTCTTCTTTTATTCATTTTTTTATATGTATTTATTCTTTTATCAATTTTATTCATTTTCATAAAAAGCCCAAAACTTTACAAAACAAAAACTTTGCATTTATTTACTACAATTTTTTTACATACTTTAGATATAAATAATGTTAAACTTTATAAAATTCAAATGAAATATTTTATACTTTGCGAACTATATTTATATATATTTTAAAATTTACATATATATGTACTTTAAATATATATAAAATTAAATAATATTAAACATTAAATTTATTTACATATATACAAATAAAATATAAATATCATATATACTTTAAACAAATATATATATACACATCCGAACACAAAATCGCTGGAGAAGAAAATAGGAAAAACAACGTTGATGAAGATTATTAATGCAATACAAATATCATATATGCTTCCAAAACAGAAGAAAATGCCTCAACCAGGAAAAAACACTCAAGAGAAAATGTTGGAGAAGTTTAAACTTCCACTCTTCAGCTATGAAGCTTCCCGCCTATTTGGAATAGCCAAAAACGTTGATGAAGATGATTTCCCATGGCTGCCATCAACATTCAGACTCTGTTTAAACTTCCACTCTTCAGCTATGAAGCTTCCCGCCTATTTGGAATAGCCAAAAACGTTGATGAAGATGATTTCCTGCAGCTGCCATCAATGTTCAGACTCTTTACGTTTTCCTGCATCATTCATATTGAACCGATGGCCACGATTGCACGCACTGGACGCTCGAGATTGCACCAGGATCAGCTGAACAAAACAACGTCGTTTGGATAAATGAAAACGTGTGTCGCATGGTGAAGCATCGATGGCTCGAACGGTCAGGATTCAGAGGAGGAAAACAGCGTCGTTTCTTCACGAAGCAGGCGCTGAGCACCGAGGAGAAGAATAGGCGATCCGGACGCCATCTTCTGAGGTCCCACAGGTTTCGAAGAGTCAAAAGTCTTCGGCAATCAAAAGTCTTCGGCAATCCTTTATCTCTTCCAATAATTGATAGGTCCCAGTCTTCGCTGCCCTTCTTGTCACTGTCTTCCAACTCTACATTTTATTTTAATTATATGAGTTTGATTATGGATTGGAGATTAATTTTATTTCATTCTGAAAAAAGAGAGTATGGTAGATATTTCACATTCGTTCTGTCCTTTGGGGTTATAGCTCGGACCGCTTAGAATGAAAGAGTTTTAAGAAAATATAAGCTTGTTTGATTCTATTTTTATTTTAATATTTTTAAAATAGAGATTTTTTAAAATAAATTTTGAAAATTAAAAAATAAAAAAATAATTTTTTTATTTCATAAAACAAAAGTTATAAAATATCTAAAAAAATATTCTGATTTTTTGTGTTTTTAAAAATAAAATTTTATTTTTTTGTTTTACAAAATATTCCATTAAAAATACATTATCAAATAAGTTTATTTTGTTTTTAAAAACAAAAAATTATTTTGAAAATAAGAAATCAAACAAGTCTTATCTCTATTTTGTTTTTGCATGTGCATGAATGATAAAGCGATTCATTTAGAATAGAAATAAGTTATAATTTGATTGCTAGCTTGTTAAATTCTAAAATGAGACATTAAATTGGAGTTAATATTTGCTAAATTAGCATCTATTAGAGAGCTATCTTTGCTGACAAATATTAATATCTTTCATTAACAGGAGTTTCAAATTCGGACAAGAGCTAGAATCATCATCTCTTCAATAATATTTAAAGGTCAAGTATTGCAATAGCTCCAATATATGAAGATGGACAGGGCTTTCAATTTCTTTTTTTTTTTTTTCCTTCTATATTTTCGTTCCCCTTCATGAATCAACCACTTTTAAGAATAAGATCAATTGATTTTTATGGTAATTGTGTTATAATTAATTAAAGAGCAATGTGTAATTTCCCCTGCTCGAAAGAGACTGACACAAGTTTTGAAACCCAAGTCTGAAGTATTCTTTCCTTATCGTTTGAGATTCCAGACTTTTTGTTAGGAGCTCTAATATTGCATCCACAGCAAAATAATGTTGGGATCTTTTAATAAATTTTCATGCTATTACTTAGCTTAGGATAAATTATAATTTAATTCAACATCGAATTATTTTTGTGATATAAACCATGTCTTTTTTTTTTTTTCCTGAAGAACGAGATGATTCATTAATAAATGAAAAAAAATTGAGAGACAAACTAAATTAGATCTATAAAAGATCTAAATCCAAAAAAAAACTCTGATGAAACAAGAGAAAGGACAAGGTACACAATCACTGTCCCATTCGCCTTCACATTCACATCCACGTTTAGCATACACAAGAACAAGAGGAAAGGACAAGGTATACATTAACTTTCACGTCCACGTTCAGCGTACGCAAACAAGAAAAGGATAAAAGCTAAAGGGGTGGGACCAAAAGGACACTGACCATTGCAAAATTTTTCAAGTATTTGCATTGGATTCCAAACTACGTACATTTTAACACACTTTACCATTCCTTGCTTTCCCAACGTGCCATAAGAGAGAGAGAGAGAGAGAGAGAGAGAGAGAGAGAGAGAGAGAGAGCTTGTTCCTATTGTCTTTTTTACAGTTTTGGCTAAGACACGTAAAATGCTTCCTCTCGTTCCACTCGTATGCGGCAAGATGGGATTTCTAGGGGAAAATGGAAATCCCTTGTTGGTTATATTGGTTATATTTCGATAAAGGACATTACGCGTGTTTAATTCACTTATCTACATAAACAAGAAATTGTCGCTTCTTTGGACTCTAAGTAGTTTAAATTTTTTGTAATATCTCTCTTTTAGACTATTTGATATTTAAAATAAAAAAAATAAGTTTAACGAGTAATAAAATAGAGATAGTTAGTACTAAAATAAAAATAAATAAGTAAATAAATAAATTTTCTTTAAAATGAGCCCTTTTTTATCCAAGTTAGGCTCGAGCCCCATTATAAATGAGTAGTATTGGGTTTGGGCCTTTTTTGTCTGTAAATTTTTTTATGAGTTTGATTCATTTTTAAATAAATTTTAAAATAATAAATAATTTTATCATAAGAAAAGTTATTGAATTTATATCTTAAATTGTTTCAATATTTTAAAAATATTGTTGAAATTATGTGAACAATTGCAACTTTCAAATGTTTAATCTTATTAATAACCTTAGCAAACTATAAAATTTTCAAGATATAAGTGAATTATTTTAACAACTAAATTATTTAACATTAAAATATTTATATAATTAGGATAATTATAATTTATTTTCATATAATTTAATTCAAACTCCAATTATTTTTTGTCATATAAAGGGTGTCCTCTTTTTCATCTTTTTAGACAAATTCTCATGAAAGAAAGATAAAAGGGCAAGCTTAAGGATCCTGGCACAGACACATTCACATTCAAGGCCAGGGTACACATAAACAAGAAAAGGATAAAAGCTGAAGGGTGAAGGACCCGAAAGAGACAATATTCATTTAAGAGTCATTCTTACCACTGCAAGCTTGCTGGATTCCAACGTGAGAAGAAGTTTGGAGTCTCTAATTTTTTTCTTTTGAGTGTGATCATCTTTACGCAGATCTATTTGAAGCCTTCACAACTCCAGCCGCAGCCATGAAAGCAGCAAATGAAACATAGTTTTCCTTAAATTTACCAGAAGCTTCTTGAGAAAGCTTTATCCAAAAACTGGAACTTAATCAAGTTACGATACAATTAATTATTAAATGTATAGAATAATATTTAATTAGATAATTACTTAAAATAATAACTTATTTATTAATTAATAGCTGTTAAAAGAATTAATTTGATTTTTGTATAATTAATAAATATAATTATAATAATACATATATTAAAATAAACAAAATATTATCTTATATTTAATACTAAAATATATGTTTCTAAAAATATAAGATCGTGACTCTTATCTTTTGGAATCCCACAATTTTTGAAACGTCTTTTTAAGTCTCGGCCTTTGAAATGTCTGTGTTGGTCATTCCTTTTCTATCTTTTGGGCTGCAAGTCAATTACTGCAATAGTTGCAATCAATTCAAAGCATTATCACTGTGTATTGAGAGAACTATAATGAGATATTAGCCAGTGTCCGCTGCGGTTCTTAGCTCTTCTTCAATCCCAATTCAGTTGCTTCCTATTCCGAGTTTCAACACTGTCTTCCAACTCTACATTTCCTCAACAATCCTTGCTTTCTGTTTCTACCATCTCTCTCTTCAGTACTCGAAGTTTGATTTCTGGCCAAAAAAAAAGCACTAAAAAAAAAATTTGTTTTGCTTATTTTTCGTTTAAATATCTCTTTTCTTGTACTCTTGTGCATTAGAGTTTGTTTGCTTTGTTATCGAGTCGATTATCTTATATTTCATTTACATAAAAATCCAAAAAAACTTTAAAAAAAAAAGAAAAAAAAAGATTGTTGCATTTCTTGAAGTATCTACTGATATTGTTATTGTCTCTCGTCAGTTCATCATATACGGATAAAGGTAAAGTCTACTTGGTCATTACTCATTAGTTTATCTATTTGATAATTAATATTTATTTGTGTTGCTTGGTCGACAGTTGCAGCTCTAACTGATCAATTTCACAACGACAAGAAGGGTAATCGGATAAGGTGCATTTTACTTGGCTAATCATATGCCGATAATAGAGGTAAAGTCCCTCACATTAGTTTAATGATATCGATTTGGTGTGAATGTGTTGCTTATTCTTTTCTTTTTTCTCCTTTTGATCACTAGAACTTCAGTCGGTGCTTCTTGCAACTCCCAAATCTAAAGTTGAGGAAGCAAACGAAATAGTCGTGGAGAAGAAGTGGGTAAGGTCCTTTCTAAGTTCTCTCTTCCTATTTTCTTCGTAGGCTTTTGTTAGATGGATCATTGAACGTGTGAAGTTACTAGTTAGTTGAATCACAGTTAAATTGGTGATAATTAAATAAATATATATATATATGTAATTTTATATATTAAAAATTTTAAAAAATAAATATTAATGAATTTTGAAATATATTATAATTAATTATACATAAAAATAAATCAAATATAACATAATTTTTAATTTGTTTAAAGTATATTTATATAATTTTAATAAAAATTATATGAATTTTAATTTTCTTTCACATATGTTATATTCAAATTTTGTAATTATAACTAACATAATGATGATAGTTTAAAGAAAAAAAATATTATTTTTAATAAATAATGTAATTTTTAACTCAGTGGAAGAAGTATACTAACATGGTGAAGCATCACTACTTCGAACTACATTGTTGCAAGTTTTGGCAAAATTTTTTTGATTTTTGACTAGTTTTAAATCCGTCTAATTTTAAAGGCTAACCAAACTAGACTAGAGACAAGTTCTTGATCCAACTAATCGAACTAGTCGATTCGATGCAATTTTTAAAATAGTGAAAAAAAAGTAACACAAATTTATGAAATTTTTACAAAAATGTCCCATCTCATGTTATAATTCTTCCAAATATGTTGACTCTCACTTATATTCTTTGTGTTCGTGTGTGTGGGTGTTTTTTTTTTCTTTTTTCCTAGGGCATTACTCTAATGGATTAATATTCTTTTTTATTAAAAATTAATTTTCTTGATATTTGATATATATTGCAAACATTTTTTTTTGGAACTGATATTTTTGTCAATAAAGATAATTTTTAAATAATATATATTCCTTTATTACCATATAAAAAAAATGAAATTCTAGTTTCCTGTTAAAATTTAAAACTAATTTAGTTACTTTTACTATCATATTAAAAATAATCTTATATTATATATTTAACTTCAATGATAGAAAGTAAATAATGAAAAATATCTTTATAATATATATCAGATGTTAGGAAATAAATAATATTTTAAAATAAGAAAAATATTAGGTATGATTTAATCACACTTTAAAAGAAATTAGTGTAATTTATTATTTTTTCTTTCAACCATGATTTATAAGCTTTCCAAAAAAACAGTAAAAACAACAATGAATTTGTTTAAAGTCAGCCCATTCTTGGTTTGTTTATCCCTTTGGTCCAAAATTTTGCCACTTTATTTATCTATATATTGCAAATTAATGAATTATATATTCAGCTCTTGGTTTTTGATTTGGAGTACATCATTTTTGTTTTATAAATTTCTCAAGAAAAATATTGAAGAAGCCATCAATAAATAAACAAAGAAAATAACATGCTTGATTGATATCTACAAGAGAGGTATGTCTTTCCCACTTTTCCATATGAAAACAACTCACTTAAGTTGCTCATTTCTCATTTAAATATGATCTAAAATTTATATTTGAATTCTCGGACAATCAAATCAGGAAGCAAGAATGGAAATTCTCATTGCCATTGGTGCTAAAATAGCAGAGTATATTGTGGCACCCATTAAGAGGCAAGTGACATATTTGTTATTCTACAAAGACAATTTTAAGCAGTTAAAGGATCGAGTTGAGGAGCTGAAGACAAGAAAAGAGCGCATTGAGCATGATGTTGAAGCAGAAAAAAGAAATGGAGGAGTGATTGAAGCTGATGTGCAAAACTGGCTGAACAATGTTGATGAGACTTTAGAAGAAGCAAAGCGGCTTTGTGATTATCCACGTCATGCGAATGTAGGGTGTTCTAGAAGGTCTTTCCCTAATTTGAAGTCACGACATCAACTTAGTCGAAATGCAAAGAAAATGACAAGAAACATTATTGGTGTGAATGAAAAGGGGGAGTTTCCTCACGTTGGGTACCTCCCTCCTTTAGATTTAGCAAGTTTCATTTCTCCTACAAGAGGTAGTAAAAAGCTTGAGTCAAGGAACTTAATGAAAGAGAATATCATGTTGACTTTAAAAGATCCCAAAGTAAATAAAATAGGGGTCTATGGGTTAAGTGTGGTGGGGAAGACCACTCTAGTTAAAGAAGTTGCCAAACAAGTTAAGGATGACAAGTTGTTTGGTGCAGTGGTTATGGCAACTGTATCCCAAACTCCAAATGATGAAAGAATTTAAGGTGAAATTGCAGATTGGTTAGGCCTTCACTTTAAAGAGATGACCGTATTTGGAAGAGCAGGGCACTTATGTGAGAGGATAAAAATGGAAAAATCTATCCTCATCATACTAGATGATATCTGGGATAAAATTGATTTGCAGAAGTTGGGAATTCCTTCAGAGGATACTTATAAGGGTTACAAATTATTGTTCACTTCCAAAAATCAAGATATTTTACTAAAGTATGATACTCAAGAGAAATTTAGACTTGAAGTTTTAAATGATGTAGAATCTTGGAGCTTGTTTCAAGCTATGGTTGGTGATACTATTAAAGATGCTAGTTTGCAAAATATAGCAACCCAAGTAGCCCAAAAGTGTGTAGGGTTACCTGTTTTGATAGTTACAATAGCAAAATCATTGAAAAATAAGAATATCCATTATTGGAATGATGCCTTGAACAACCTAGAAAGAGTTGATAATAGAGAATTGCATGAGAGAATTTTTTCAACTTTGGAATTTAGTTACAATCGATTGGAAGATGATGAAGTGAAGAAGGTATTCTTCCTTTGTGGAGTACATGGAACATCCATTTTCTTTAGTGACTTGTTGAAATATTCAATTGGTTTGGGTGTATTCAAACACATAAATACCATTACAGATGCAAGAAACAAACTTTACAAATTGATTGGTGACTTAAAGGCATCTTGTTTGTTACTTGATGATGATGTAAGTGTGACAGTGATCAAAATGCATGACATTATTTGTGAAGTAGCTATTTCAATTGCATCTCAGGATCAATATGTTTTCACAACAAGAAGGAATGCTAGGTTGCAAGTTGGCCAAGTGAGGATTTTCTTAAAATGTGTTCCCAGATAATATTGAATTGTTGTTGTATCCAAAAACTTCCTAAAAGGTTGAATTGTCCTAATTTGAAATTTTTTCACTTAAATTCCACTGATAATCGCACTTTGGAAATTCCAAATTCCTTTTTTGAGGGAATGAAAAACCTTGAAGTGTTAGATTTAACAGGTATGATCATATTTTCATTACCTACATCTCTTGCTTCCTTGACCAAACTTAAAACATTGTGTTTGGATCAATGTTCTTTAAAAGATATGGCTAGAATGGGAGCCTTGAAAAATTTAGAAATTCTTAGCTTCATCCATTCATCCATGGAAGAGTTCCCTAGTGAAATAGGGCAATTGACTCATCTAAGAATGTTGGATCTGAAAGCTTCTAGAATTGAGGTCATCCCACCTAACATTATATCCAAGTTGATCAAACTAGAAGAACTGTATATGGGCGACACCTCAATTAAATGGGAGATAGGAAGTTCATCTGAGCAAAACAAAAATGTTAGTCTTGATGAGCTTAGGCATTTGACAAGCTTGATTGCTCTAGAAATTCAAATTCGTGAGGCTTGGATTTTGCCAAGGGACATAATGTTTGAGAAGCTATAAAGATATAAGATAGTTATAGGAGATAAATGGGAATGGTTGGACAAGAATGGGGCCTCCAGGTTGTTAAAGTTGAAGCTCGATACTAGCATTCATTTAGAATATGGGATTAAAGCACTTATTAAAAGAGTGGAAGATTTGTACTTGGATGACATAAAAGGCATTTCAAATGTGCTTTTCCAATTGAATGGCGAAGGATTTCCACTACTGAAACATCTCCACATCCAAAATAATGGAGAAATTCAATACATTATCCACTCAATCAATAGGAATCAAACTCATGTTTTGTTTCCAACATTGGAGACACTAGCACTCCATAGTCTCAATAACCTAGAGAAGATATGTCATGGCCCACTTACAGTTGATTCCTTTGGAAGACTTAGAGTCTTCAAGGTTAAAAGTTGTGGCCAATTAAAATATGTTTTCTCGATTTCAATGGTTAAAGAATTTTGTCAACTTGTTGAGATTGAAGTTTCTGAATGCATTTCTATGAAGAATATTGTGTTTATGGAAAGTATGGATGGTGGCATGACTATCAATAAGATTGAGTTTATTCCATTGCATTCCCTAACTTTACAACATTTACCAGCAATGGATGGCTTTTGTTCTAATATTCCAACATTGTTTTTTGATGCAAAGGTATATTCATTCTATTTTATTCTTATAGTTCTTATGCATTTACTATATTGAAATTTGAGCGATTGTATTATGTTCCTGGGATGCTATATTTTCTAGTTATGATGTAATTAATTATTAAATATAAAATAATATTTTATTAAATAATTACTTAAAATATTAACTTATTTAATAATTAATAGTTTTGAAAAGAATTAAATTACTTGTGTAATTAATGAGTATAATTATGGTAATAAATCTATCAAAACCAGTAAAAAAATTGTTCTATATTTAATAATTTTAATAATTATTGCATCATAATTAGATAATATAGTTTTCTTGGGAATATAAGTTCTTCACTCTTAAAATTTATATGACATGCATACACTCATACAAACAGTAATGACTTGGTCATTGTATGTTGTTCCCCTACAGTTCAAAGATTTACGTAAGATATTAAATGCTAACATAAATCACATAGTATTTATCAGTGTCTTCAACTTCTATATACCAAGTTACCAATTGGGGAGTTTTACTAGCATATTTCAAATGTGTTATGGTGATCAACACTAGAGGATGATTTTATAATTAATTTACATTGACAAATAATCATTAAATTACTAGTCATATTTATAATATTCAAACATCATTATTGATTATACATTTCTTCTTACTATATATTTTGAAATTAAGAAATGACTTGGACTAAAATGCATGAGTCGCATATATATATATATATATATATATATATATATATATCCAAATTAGTATACTTGTTTAAATTTAGAATGTTAATATAATGAAGATAATTTATCATAAAAATACGATATATAAATATGATACTCATTTTTATGTAAAATATTTTATGGTTATTATATATTACAAGTGCCAACAAAAATTGCCTTAATTTTTAGGGTTTAGTGGACAAAGATATTTTGAGTATGAGACCGTTATTGTTCGAGAATAAAGGCTCTTTTCTTTTGGGTCTCTCCAATTGACACCGAATATTAAGATCTTGTTGGAAAATCTTGTGTTGAGTGTTGAAATATTTTGATTGCACTTAAAGTAAAAAAATTTTTGGGGGGGGGGGGGGGGGAGAAGAGGTATGTTCTCAAATATTGTATGTGCCAATTTTGAGCAGGTAACTTAATATTTAATATGTGGACAAGGGATTCAAAATGAGGAATTTGTGCTGTGATACCTTAAGATAGTTTGCCCCTAAAAGATGATGGTTTTGTGCAATATTGTATTTGAGACTAATACTTTTTGTAGGTTTCATTTCCAAATTTGGAGACCCTGAAATTGAGCTCAGTTAATTTGAACAAAATTTGGGATGATGATCAACATTCTGTAGCCAATTCTTTTCAGAATTTAGCTAATTTGATTGTGGAGGACTGTGGGACCCTTCAGTATTTGTTCTCACCTTTCATGGTTGTAAATCTGAAAAATCTCAAACGGCTTGAAATAAGCAAATGCCACATGATGGAGGAAATAATCGCCTCAGAAGGGAGAAACAATGAGATTGCATTAGAGGAGGTACTATGATTTTGTTATTGAGTTATTTGGTAATTCGCAAAATTAATTTTGGCATCCTAGCTAGATATTAGCAAACATTCAAAATATTGATATTCGGTACACTGAAATTCATAATGTTGGAGGCATGGTATGTGATCAACTCACATATAAGAATTTATGTTTACAAATATATTTATACTTCTTTTGATAATAGTTATAATAATTATAATATTCAAGATGCCAAATCTATCAAACAACCATATTCGAATAAATTTGTAGAATATATATCAAAAATTTTCCTTTTAGTTGCAATACCATATATATAGAATATTTATGGTTTGTTGTGCGTCATATAGGGTCGATTTTCCAAATTGGAGGAGATCATAGTAAATGACATGAAAAACTTGAAGACAGCTTGGCACTACCAATTTGACAGATTGAAGACATTGGAAGTCAACAAATGTGAGAAACTTGAGAGTATTTTTCCATTGGGCTACATGCTGAAAGCATTGGGAAGTCTAGAGACATTGAAAGTCAGTGATTGTGCTTTAGTGGAAGAGACATTCCAATTGACAGCCAATGGAATGCATACTGACAACGTTACAACACAGCTGAAAATTTTAGTTCTACTTGGACTGCCAAAGGTGAAACAAATATGGAGTAGGGATCCCCAAGGAATTCTTCGCTTTTCTAATCTACAGGTTGTGCAGATTGAAGGCTGCGAAAATCTGGAATATCTCTTCCCGTTCTCCATTGCTAAGGATCTTCCACTACTTGAACGTCTCAAATTAAATTCATGTGGGATAAAGGAAGTTGTTTCAAAGAAGGATGGACCCACGGAGGAAACTGCCATATTTGAGTTTAATCATCTCACCTCCTTGGACCTTTTGCACTTGCATAAACTCAAGGAATTCTACGCAGGGGCTCATACTTTAGAATGTCAATCCTTGAAAAGATTACGTGTGTTCAATTGTAAGGAATTGAAGCTATTTGATATACAGTCAAATAGATGCCGAGAAAGTTTTACTGACGAACAACTTCATTTCTCAATGCCACAGCCTCTGTTCACTGTTGAAAAGGTATGGATGATATAAGATTTTACTATTAGTTTGAAAATCATAAATAGAATGCAAAGCATTTCATTCTCTATATATAGTATTACAGAAGTCATATTTTGCCTATATGTACATGGTAGTTAGCCACTTGTATTTGTGTGTACAGTATAATCACAATATTTTAAAATTATTCATTTTCATTGTTCTGGATAAAATTTTCATTGAACTCTGTTCTTACATTAATATTCATATGCATATATATTGGCTCCTACATTTTAGATACTATAAATCGTAAGGTATATTGAGTGTATTGTTGCCACTATAATATACTCCAAATTATTGACTTTTTCATTAGTCATGATGGAAAATAATTATACCTGTACTTCTAATGATTAAATTTTGCTCTATGCAATTATGTTGAAGGTGATTGGCAACTTGGAGGAGTTGACGCTAGATTCTAGGGATGCTAACATGATATTGCAACACCAAGTTCCATGGCATCTATTTCGCAATCTCAAAACTCTTGCAATTACTGCTTTTGAAGATGATAAAGCAACTTTTCCACATTGGTTTCTAAAAAATGTACCCAATCTCGAGTGTCTAATTGTTGGATGGAGTTCCTTTAAGGAGATATTTTATGATGAAACACTAACGGATAAGGAAGGATGGAACAAAATTAAGACCCGACTTAAACAATTGGTGCTTTGGAATTTACCTAGACTTCAGAACATGTGCAGAGAAGGATGCCAAATTCACCCAGTTCTTGAGGTTCTTGAAATTTTACACGTGAAAGAATGTTCCAGTCTAAGAAATTTGGTTCCTTCCTCTGCAACTTTTTGCCACTTGACAGATTTGGATATAACAAACTGCAAGAATTTGATAAACCTAATCACTTCATCAACTGCAAGAAGTTTGGTCAAATTGGAAAAAATGAAATTAAAAGAGTGCAATTCACTTGAAGAAATTGTGACAGAAGAGGGGGATGAGACAAAAAATGAAATTGCATTCAACAGTTTGTTAATTTTGGTGCTGGATTATTTGCCAAGGCTCTATAGTTTTTCATCAAGTAAGTGCTCGTTGAAGTTCCCATTGTTGGAGGAAGTCGTTGTGAGGCAATGCCCAAGGATGAAGATTTTCTCCACCAAAGCTTAAAAAAGTACTAATAGAGGAAAAAGTCGATGGAGAATGTTATTGGGAAGGAGACTTGAATGGAACAATAAACAAGATGTTTCTAAACAAGGTATGTCTTGATTTGGCCAATTAATTTCCTTTTAATGATGACGCCTAAATTTTATTTCTCTTTCTAAAATAAATTGTTTAACGTGTTTCAATGTCTTTTTGTTATATCCGACCTTATAAATTCTTTTTTACAGTTTTGTAGCTTCGAACACTTGGAGCTTTCGGAGTATTCTGGGTTGAGAGAATTGTGGTATGGGCAGGTTGAGCATAAATTATTTTGTAATTTGAAATCTCTGGTGGTGCAAAATTGCTATTGGTTATCTAATATTCTTCTTTCATTAAATATACTACAAACTCTCTCTAACTTGGAAGTGGTTGAAGTAAGAGACTGTGATACACTAGAAGCCGTGTTTGATTTTGGGCGATATAAATGAAAGAGCAATGGTGGTGAGAGAAACCATTCAGTTGAAAAAAATAACTCTCTGTAATCTACCTAAACTCAAGTACATATGGAAACATGACTTCCAAGAAATTGTTAGCTTTGGTAATCCAGGGAATGCTCATGCTGGTGAATGCCAACGATCGAAGATGTCAGAAGCTCCAGGCAATGAAAATAAAGGAGAAAAGGTATGGGCCATAATTTTAACAAGTTTGAGTATTCATATGCATGGATTGAAGAAGGTACGAGTCATAATTTCAACAAGTTTGAGTATTAATATGCATGGCTTGAAAAAGTTAAAAATGTAGAGATATAAGAACCTGCAATTGAGTCTTAGATTGTTGTTTTGTTTAACCTGATAGAGTTAATTCATTTTCTTATAGCGAGAAAAATGCATGTGACTTCAAAAGCCAAAGTATATACAAGGAAATAGATTTTTATCATTATAACAAGTCTCCAAAATTATCTCCTGTGGATTATAAAAGCGACGGTGTCATATCTTGTAACAATACTCTTCAATGGTTAAATTGATAAAGTTTCTACACTTAATTAAGTCTAAAAGTTTGGTGGCTTTAAGTTTTAGTTATTTTTTATAAAGTATTGATGATTCCAAATATGCTTAATGTTATAATTGTCGAAGCAAGGCATTTTTCTGTCCCTTTTGTTAATAATTTCAAATAACAATTTGTCTACCATGATTGTTAAATTTTTTAATTAAAGATATATAAAAAAATTTTCATTTTATTGTTCATAACTTCATTAATTAGAAAATGTTTATATGACCCTCCTCGTTCGCAACGTTACAAAACAACAATGGAAGGAAAAATTAGATATTTCACAAGAAAGTCCTTTGAAAATTAATATGGATTTTTTTTTTGCCAAGAAAATTAATACGAATTGACTGAGGCTCCGTTTGGTTCAGGGGAGGAGAGGAGAAAGAAGGAGAGATTATTGTTTGGTTCAGGAAGAGAGAGGAGGTAATTATATTTGGACAAATTTATCTTTTATATTATTTTAATTTTATTTTTTATAAAAAATTATTTATATCAATAATTTTTTTAAAAAAATTATAAATTTCAATCTTTTTTATTTTTAATTTCTGATAAAAAAATTATCTTAATTGTTATTAAATATTAATATATTAAAATATTAAAAGAAGCAAAAAAATAAATTAAAACTTAAAAAATATCCCACTCCTCCCCCTCTCTTCCCCTCCCCTCTAAAACCCTCCAATTTGGAGGGAGGCAAATTTGCCTCATTTTCCTCCTCTCCCCTCCCCTCACCTCTCCTCCCCTCCTCTCCAATTTTATTCAATCAAACACCTTATCCTCTTCTCCTCCCCTCCCCTCCTCTCCAAAAAACCCCAACCAAACATAGCTTGAAGCAGTTAGTTCGCATTTGTTTTTGGTAGTTACATGATCAATCATAAATGAAAGGCATAATAATAGAATTATGAATTTATCTGCACTATATGAGTCGCAAACTCTCCATATATATAGAACAATTACTATCCATAGAAACTTCTGATATTATTTTGAAATAATTAGTATATTAAATTAGTTACATTACATTCAAACTTATTGTTAATTGTTAACTTTTAATTAAAAAATGTTTCCAAGTAAATACGCTGCGAAGGAAAACTTGTACTAATCTAATACAATGTCGATGAACACAAAGTAGTTGTATAAATAAAATAAACGAAAGAAAACGAATATAACCGAATGTTAAGCCTCTTCATGGTCATTGTAATTAATTTAACTAATCCTCTGCATTTGCTTAAACAGGGGGCTTTTCTTAGTTTCCAGCATTTGAAGCTCATTTCGTCGAATTTGTTACAATTGCTACAGTCATTGGAGGAACTAGAAGTAAGAGATTGTGACTCATTAGAAGCAGTGTTTGATGTGAAAGTCATGGATGACAAAGAAATGCATGTAAAGGAAGCTAGTCAGTTGAAAAAATTAGCTCTGTCAGGTCTACCAAATTTGATACACATATGGAATAAAGACCCTCGAGAAATACTCAGCTTCGAAAATTTACAGGTTGTCAGAATTGCTGAATGCCAAAACTTGAAAAATTTGTTTTCCGTATCGCTATGCCAAGATTTGCAGCAACTGGAAGAGCTTAACATAGAGTCTTGTGGCATTGAAGAAATTGTTACAATTGAAGAAGAAGGATCAGAGGATCTTAAGTTTGATTTTCCGCAGTTGATTATCTTCAGGTTAATAGGTTTGACTCAACTTAAGAGTTTCTACCCAAGAAGGCATACTTTAGAGTGTCCTTCATTGAAGACATTAAATGTCTATTGTTGTGAAATATTGCAAATATTTGCAGTTAGCCATTTAGATTCCCAACAGACATTAAGGGTCGATGAAGTTGACATGCCAATTCAACAAGCCCTCTTTCCTCTTGAGAAGGTACATGCATGCCCTTTTTCTGTATATTTTTCTCTTTGTTGATTCTTACACATGGATGTTTAAGGTAAACTAAGATAAATATAAATACTATTCCTCTGTCATTTAATTCATGCAATTATGTATTAATTCTAAGATGAATCAATTATATTTGTTTATACATATCAGGTACCACCAAATTTGAAGGAGTTGGCATTAAATGAGAAGGATTCTATGAGGATATTGAATGGCCATCATGAGGCAAATTTCTTTCATAGCATAGAATTGCTTCGTCTGCAATGCTTTCAAGAAACTCCAATAATGTTTCTAAATAATTTCCTTGAAAGATTCCCCAATACAACAACGCTTCAAGTGCGTGATAGTTCTTTCAAAGTACTTTTTTCTTCGGAAGGAATTGGTTATTGTAGTACTAAAAGATCCAACCAAATAAAAAATTTGTGGCTTTACCAATTGGAGCAGCTTAAGCATATATGGAATGATGACTCTCTGTCAGATCCCCTTGTTCAAAACCTTGAATATCTCTCTATAGGGAAATGTTCTAGTTTAACAAGCTTGGCACCACCTTCAATATCTTTCACAAGTTTAACTACCTTACAAGTGGAGGACTGCCATGGGTTGACCTATTTGATGACATCCTCCACTACTAAAAGTCTTGTGCACCTCACAGTCTTGAGAGTTACAAATTGTGAGAAGATGGAGGAAGTTGTGTTGACTGATGAAGGAATGCTGGAGGAGATCACATTTGAAAGCTTAAAGTATATGCAAATGACTTCTTTACCCCGTCTCAAAAGATTCTGCTCAGGGAAGCACACTTTCGTATTCCCGTCATTGGAAAAATTAATAGTGACAGGATGGCCCAAAATGCTGAATTTCTTATCACAAGTCACTATCATAGCCCCAAAGCTGAGTGTAGTGGATGTGGAAAATGAAAAAATGCCTTGGAAAGAGGATCTTAATACCACTATCAAGCAACTCGTCATGGCAAAGGTACGTGAAACCTAAATTATTATAATTTCCTGTAATTTAAAGCCAATATGAGAATTAGGCTGATGCTCTTTTAATATTCATGTTCTTCTGTTTATTTGTGTTCATATAGAGAAGCAATAAAACAAATATAGGACAATCTTTTTCTGCTATGCTCCAACAAGAAAAATTATTATTTAATTGTTATATGTAAGAGTATTTCTCTAACAACAGATATTTCTCTTATTGAGATGAAATGTAGTACCGGTTGGCCTAATAGTCCATAGCCCAAGAGCTATAATTCTCAATATTGTTGAGAGAGGAGCAAAGTGAAGGACAAATAGTTTGGCTGCACTTTCTTTTTTAAACGGCCACATTATACATATTTCGTCTCGATTCCTTAGAACTAAAATTATTCAAGCAAGATTCACATAAAAAAAAAATTAAAAAAGAAATAAAGCATGGCTTCTCATATATGATGACGGCTTCTTTGTTTGACCGAACCAGGAGTGACTATAGCCCCAATGCAGATAGCAGTGGAAGCAGAAAATGAAAAAATGTTTTGGAAAGAGGACCTTAATACCACCATCAAGCGCTGTTCATGGACAAGGTATGTGAAAATCATTATTATTTTTTTTTAAGTTTCTTGTAGAGCCAATATAAGGATAAGGTATGTATTGTTTTGTTGGAACCAGAAAAAGGATTTTTCATTGGTATATGATAGCGTATTTCTCCAACAGTTAATTTCCTTTTTCCAATAGAAAAACATTTACTATTAAGATGAAATTGTGTAAGGGTTGGCCTAATAGCCCATAGCCCAAGATACATATATATTTGGTCTCAATCCCTTCAAACAATAATTATTCAAGCACGGTGCTTCATATATACAATGATACTAATTTTGTTTAATTTGTTCCGACGAATCAATTAGTTTGAAATTAATTTTTTAACTAGGAACAAAAACCTGCCTCGTTTGTTTTCTCCGGAACATATCATTGTTTTCCTTACCTTTTACTTCACTCAATTCAGGATCTTGATGGCTTCCTTGTACTTCTCTCTAACCTTCATACATTGAGCTTAATTGCTTTAAAAATTATGGCAAACTTGAAAACTTTGACGGAAATCAAATATTGGATTTGACTGATTTATTCATGTAATTTCTGTTGTTCTCTGGGCTTTAGATGATCTCTGTATGTTAGGTTTTTGGAAGGGCAGGTCTTACCTTGCTGTATCATGTCCTTGCTATTTCCTGTGCAGGTGTAGTAAACAATTGTTAGTTTGTTGCCCAATTCTCCTCATAGGGGATTTTAGTTAAATTTTTTTTCTTGTTCAAGTTGATTTAAGTTTGGACCAATTAGAAGGAAAGAGTTGAAATTAAGAAAATATGTCTATTTTGTTTTTGCTTATGTAAATATGATAAAAAGGTTTACCGAAAATAGAATCGATTTTTAATTTGGTTGCTCACTTGTTTTGTTCAGTTCCAAAATGAGAAGGTAAATTGGTGTTACTATTTGTTAACATTAACAGCTGATAAATATTAATATATTTTATCCACAGAAAGTTCTGGGTTCTGGTGAGAGTTAAAAGTTAAGGCGTTGCAGTAGCTGAAATATATGAAGATGGCCTATGGATTCTCCTCTCTTTTCCCTGTGTGTTTGTCATTATATATGAGATTTTCTTCCATAAAATTAAAAAAAAAAAAAAACTGTTGGCCTATTATAATTGACTATTTGTTTCGTGAACAATACTAGATGGATGGATTTTTCAATATAAATTATTAAAAAGTGTCAACTTTTGTATGAGAACATACGTTTAGCTTAGATGTCTTTTGCATCGAGTTAATCATCATCATCAATATTATGTACATCTCCTGGAACTTTAAATTTTACAGTTCCATCTTTTACAATAGCTATTCTGTTCAGCAATTTAAGTTGCACTGTTGTAATGTGTTTTCAAATAGTTTGAATTAAAGTGGCTTCAACATATATACAGTGGAAACAACATGATATTAAAGAGAATATTGTGATGACAGAGCATTCAAAGAACTTTTGATGTAACAAGAGTAGGGGTATTCGTTGGTCTGGTTGGCTCTAGGAGTCCGTTCTAGTCTGGCCTAATCGGGTCGGGTCTGGTCATGTCGGATTAAAAATATAAATGGGTAGAACTTTAAACAAAACTATATCAGGTCGGGTCGAGCCACGGGTAAAGACATTCTACCCAACTTGCCATAATACTTTTTTTTAGTTATTAATATCTTATCATCTTATATATATATATTATGTTTATTTTATCTAATTCTCTTTATATATTGTAACTTTCATTATCTATTTAAACTGTCCCTATTTCTTAATTATTTTTATTATTGATATACATATTTACTGACATTTCTTTTATTGAATAATAAAAATATACGTATTTACATAAAGCTAATTATGTTAATATAACTTATATTTTGTTTGATAATACTAAGCTATTTTTTTTATTATTGATAAAAACATGAAAGTTTCAAAAGCCTATTATTTTGAAGTATATGCCTATGAGTATATAAAAAAATATTTTTATATTAAGTATCAATTTATAAAAAAAAAATTCGGATGGTCCTAAACCGCCTTAACCTGCCCTAAAATTGGGCTTGTTTCGGGTTAGGCCAGACTACGGGTATAAAAATAAGCCTGATATCTTAATCGGGCCCGACATTGGGCATACTAGATGACCGGCCCGGCCCTGTCCATAACACCCCTAAACAAGAGTACAACTTTTTTCTTTAACTTTTTTAGCCCACATGACAGTTTTAAGCAACAGGCAATAGATACGATGAAAACTGCATAACAAATATAATCAAACATTCAGGCTTGGTTTAGCAATTTTTTTTTTCAAATATCATTTTTCACTATATATATTTTCTTTTCTATGGATAACTAGGCATCTAATTCTTCCCGTATAGTTTGGCCTTCTTCTAACAGCTTGAAGTTTTAGATCACTGATTCCTGACATGAATCAGACAAGACCCAAACTTTAGTGTCCTTGTTCTCATAATCAATATTTTTGGCAGTACGCCATACTTTATCTATACTTCAAGCTTAAAGTTATTCAATTTGAATTGAAGGGGTTGTGTTAGAGATGAAGGCCATTTCTAGCCTGTGTTTTGATGTTTCCAACTTAATTTGCATGTGACATTTCTGCTGGCAACATGTTCACTTTAGACAAACCCCTGAATGGGTAGTTAAGGTTAGTGTGAATGGGCAAACAACCCCTATAATAAGACTTTGGGTTCAGTCAAGTAACCTATGCATACAGAGGGAGAGGTACTTGAAAAATTAAATAACGACACCATTTACAACATGTTAGGGTTGACAGACACTACAACAAAAACAAAAAATAGTGATTGAAAGTTTAATAGGAAAAATCTCAATTTCAGTCAGAAATTATATATTTCTTACTAAATTTTCAATCGGACAAGTAACTGTAGTCGCTATTTTGGCATCAACTGAAATTTAGTTGCCTAACCATGCAACACAGTGCCTCTGCCATTTCTTTGTGACTATGTCACATCACACGTGGCTTTTAATTTATATTGAACAAGTTTATTTAATATGGATTAATTAATACAATATAATTTTTATGAAATTTAAATAATGAAAATTAATTATTCAATAATATTAATAACTATCAATGATAATTATTTTAATTGATATAAATAAAAATAAAAATAAACAGAATTTTATTTATTTGTTTTAAAGAATAAAATTATAATATTATTAAAAAATTTAGTCTGTAACAATCAAAAAGAAAAGAAAAGAAGTAAATAAATAATAATAATAAATAAATAAATAAATAAAGTAAAGCAAAAATAAAATAGAGATGATAATAATAATAATAATAATAAGTAAATAAATAAAAATTAAGGACTAAACTGATAAAAATTAAATTTAGGACTAAACTAAAATATTATAAAATTTTTAAAAGGCAACGTTAGGGGTACAGTCAAACAATATAAAAAAAATTCCTTCAACTTTTTTCTTATTTCCCTCCCCCGAGTTACGAGTTGCAGCGCCTCATTCAATTGTGCATGCATTCTACCTCTTTCTACTTCATCCAAACCAATGCCTATGCGAAGCTGCAGCCTCCACATCGCACCACTGTGATGCTCCATTCAGCCACCGTCCAAGTCGTCCTCGTCGTCTACTCTAGAAACCAGCTACACTGTAGTCTTTAGTTTCCTCTGTTGCTCACCGTAAAAACGCCATTGAAGGGAAGGTTGAGCTCCATTTCGTCCTCCTCATCTCCTCCTGTTTTTGTTTTCCTTTGCTGCTATCTTCTTCCATCTTTCTGTTAGTTTCCCTTCATCTTGACCCAATGGTGGTTTGCAGATTTTCACCTTCATTCTCCCTCCAGAATTGACCGTGGAGGGCTCTCAGGATTTGGGGTTCCTGGCTCTGTGCCTTTAAGTGTAAAATTGACATCCCTATTCTTTAATTCGGTAATTCTTGAGTCCAATTTAAATTATAGGAGTCTAATTTGAAAAATTCAGATTTGGGATAGCGGTGATGGTGAAAAATTTACATTAAATTTAGGGTTTTAATTATTATAATTTGAATGTGAAGATATTCTGTTAATTAAGATTGTACTTTCAAGAGGCTTTTATTATTACCATAGATGGTAAGGTAGGATCTTTCATCTACACATTTGATTTATAACTTCTTGCCTAAACATTATTTTAGTAATTCTGATTCTGTCATATTATGGGAAACAAATTCTAGACCTTCGAAAATTTTCAATTTCAAAATATACCATGAAAAATGATAAATTTCTTGTAGCATGATATAAAAATAATGATTATCTTACATCTACAAAGTAAAGATGATAGTAAAACCCCTATACGTTATTTTCTTTAATTTTTATATTGTGAAAATTTATTTAATATTTCTCCTTTATTTATTTTATATATTATTTTTCTAATTCTTTTCTTATATAAATTTCTTAAAATCGATTTCTTCCTAATTAATTAAATATTATATATATATATATATATATATGGAAATTTTCTTTGTCTCCATGATGAGATTTATTTGTATAAACAATATTAAATTTTTGTTTTTAGTTTAACATATTTTTAAATCACTTATTTAATTAAATTTTGATTTTTTAAATAATTTTTCTAAATTATTTATGGTTGGTGTGGCACTTGAGGAATATATTTCTTCCCCCTTAATTGCATTAGAAGAGCTAAATGTTGTATTAAGTAATATGAGATGTTTGATATAATATTTATATAGACATTTTTTTTTCTCTTTAACAATACTTTTAAGGATAGATTATTTGCACGTTCTTAAATTCTATTATTAATCTATACTAAATATTTAAAAAGGTAAGAGATGAGATAAAATGTAAATTCTATGGCAATTAATAGGGATAATGGCTTAGATGTATTTAATTAAATTGAAATGTGATGGAAGGTGTTGAGATGATATGAGATATGACAAATAGCAGTGCCATTATAAGATTATGTAATAAAAAAAGTGTAGTGACACTTATATATGAAAAGTACAATATAACATTAATTGTAGAAAATTGAAGTATGCTTATTTCCATTTGTGCATACTTTGTTATTTAAGTACTTATTGAATTAGTGGTAGACTCACCCTACTCCATATATATATATATATATAAGATTAGTAAGTAGTCAAATAAAATATTATAGAGTTAGTGTGCCTTCATGGACATATTAGGTATATTCCTTACTAGATGATGGCAATATAAGACTCCATGACATTGTAGCTCCTAAGTGCCGAATTGAATAATATACAGTTATGTAAGCCTTACAATGGCTATAGTCTTCTAAAGATATTTACATTTCTTTTTATTATCTTTCTTTTGTTTTATTTTAAAAAGTATTGGATGTAGAATTGTGGATGATTGTTTAGATTAGGAAACATTTAGTTTTTTTTTTGGGAAGTATTTTTGGACTTTTGGCAACACCCAAATAGTTTTTGATTGCAAAATAAGATTCATACTTTTCTATTTTAACATAAAAAATTTAACTTGTCTTATTCTTTTTATGCTGGTTAAGAAGTTATGTATTTTAGGCTTCCTAAACTAAGTTGAAATAAGTGGGTTCAGTCTATATGCCAATTACCGTCATGGATTTGGGTCATGACATAGTCAAAAATAATAATTATTGACTAAATATTAGTTAGAAATTATTTTTGATTGAATAATGGTTGAACATGTGTTTGACCATTATTTAGTCAAAACCATTATTTTTTTTCTTTTAAAAAATTTTGCTTAATTTTTTTTAATTTCCTTGTTCTCTAGTTGTAATTGATTTGAAAACTAAATAATATTTTTAGTAATAAACCAATAATTTTATATATCAATAATTAATATATATTGTAATTAGTTAATAATATTTGTAAATTTCATATTCTAGGGTTGTTTATACTTAATAATAATTTGTTTTATATTTATTTTAATTTGAAAAAATAAATATCTTTATTTTCATTCAACTTTTGTGAAGAATATATTATTATTACATTATTTTTTTTTTGCTATTTTAAAATTGTGTTATGTCATTAATTCTTTTTTTTTTCTTTTTTTAAATGGTTTATTTGAGTTTTTTGTTCTTTAATTTCTTTTCCATCATCGTGTTTTGGGTTTCTTCTCCTTTATTCTCCTCTTTTTGTTCGATTAATTTTTTATCTATCCAATACATATAATTAATCTAGATTAAAACCAATATTACAAATCAAATCAAAACTTCAAATAAATTTTCATCTATATCAAATCTCAAATAATTTTTTTTTTTTACTTGCATTTGTAAAAGAAAGGAAATAAGACAAGAAGAATGAAACATATACATTAATAACCATTGTTAAAAAAATCAAATTAGATTGAGCGGATCAACCTATTGGACTGAGAATTAGTCTCTGATTCGATTCAATTGGCTTAAAAAATTGATCAATCAAAGAACTGGTCAAAAATTGACTGAACTGGTTAAAACTGGACCGACCACAAACCGATTTGAACCGGTTAGTACATTTTTTTTTGAATTTTTTTATATAATAGGATAGTTTATCTTGAATAAATTTGAAAAATAAAACATAAAAAATATTAAAAGAAAAAGGAGTTGAAATATAAAAAATTAAAAAAAGATAATATAAAATAAATAAAAGTACATACTTAGTTATTTTTCGTGTTTTCTTTTTATTATATTCTATCTCTAGTAGTATTTCTCTTAAATATAAAAATGTTTGGCTACAATTGCTATTATTTAATGATGAATGGAATTTTAATATAATTTATGAATTTTAAAATTTTAATATTAAATACTCTTAACTTTTAATTATAGGTAATTTTTATTTTTTAATTAAAAAATAATTTCTCAAACATTTTAAAAAAATAATGAGTTAATAATCAAATATTTCAAATTTACTAATATTTATTTATTATATTAAAAGTTGAATATATAAATTTTGAAAAAATATATGTATTTATTATTTATTCAACTACGATTCAATCGCAGTTCGATTAATAAATTGTAAACTAATGTTTTTACTGATTTAATGACCAATCTAATTTTAAAAATATTGTTAATAACTAACCAAATTCCAACCAACATTACAAATCAAATCAAAACCATTTTAACTAGCAAACAAAATAATAACAAAAAAATTTGAAAGAATAAACTTTCAAAATTGCAACCAAATTAAAAGCTGTAAATGGAATTCACCTACAACTAGGAAAGAAAAATAAAATTGAAAGAAGAAAAAGAAACATATGAAAGAAAAATAAAACAGAAATTTAAAAAAAAAATGAAAAATCATGAAAGTTTCAGAAAGATGAATTAGGAATGTTGAGAGAGTTAAATCCCACTTAAACAAGAAGACTGAACCATAGAAAGCAGAAAATCAAGAAAGAACGAAAATGAAGAGATGAATGAAAGGGAAAAACAAGATTGAAAATAAAAGTTATGCATTAATAAAAAGGAAAAAGAAAAATGTTGGAGGGTTCTAATTTTGAATAGGGTTTAAAATTGGAGCTAAATATAAGTGAAATTTACAATTCCAAGTTTAAAACTTCAATTTTGTTTTAATTTAGTCACACGAAAATATCGAACGACTAAGATTTAGTTAGCTAGACCAATCAAGTTTCAGTTGCAAAAAAAAAAAAGATAACTAGAATTAAAAATTATAATTATAATATTCCTCGCCAAATTTCAGTCGCTAATTTGGTAAAAAAAATTATATATTATAGTTAATTATTATATTTGATATATTTATACATCAAATTATATTTTCTAATTATATTTAACTGTGGTAGAAATGTTGAGGTGGGTTCAAGCTCTGATGAAAGTGCGAACTGGGTGAAATAAGATAGGGAAAGAAGGTATGTCCGTGGAACAACGTTACATGTGAAAAAATGTTATTTAAGGTTTGTTTAGTTAAATGATATAAAGAGAAAAATAATATAAAATATAAGTAGATGAGATAAAAAATA
This sequence comes from Erythrophleum fordii, assembly GCA_032878935.1. Lineage (NCBI taxonomy): Eukaryota > Viridiplantae > Streptophyta > Magnoliopsida > Fabales > Fabaceae > Erythrophleum > Erythrophleum fordii. The sequence continues at coordinate 318,668 of JAVQMF010000023.1, read as the reverse complement.
AATTTTATATTTTTATTTTTAAAAAAAATAACAAAAAAGATAAATAATGTTGAGTAAAAGATATAATAAATATTGCGTATAATTTAAAAAAGAATTTCCTCACTCTTGCAACAAGCCAAACAGGACCTTAAAGCTGATTAAGAGGTTTATATTCACAAGGGTTGTACAAGTGACGTGGTTCGGGGAAAGGAAAGTGGGCTGAAAAGCAGATTGGGCCGAGTTTGTGAAGGGTTATAACACAATATCTCAAAGCGCTGAATCTCGTAATCTTGTTGGGCCTTTAGAGGTGAAAAACGAGACGGGTATGTTTGCAAATGAAAAAGGCCTGAAGGTTGAGGAACTTAGTGAGGATCTTCATACGATACCAACTTACAGGAATGTTGTTGAAGTCATGAGGCGAGTGAGGTTGCTATGGTTCCCTGTTGTAATTCAAGCTCTTTTAGGGAGATTATGGAAAAGCTTATTAAAGTTAATCTGAAGATGCAAGCTCAGGAGGTAAGGCCTCTTGGGCCTGGTCAAGCCTTTTAGAGGGAAGAGATTTTTTTGCGAGAGAGATGTACTGGAAGATAGGCAATGGTGAAGCTGTGAAAATCTGGGTTGATAGGTGATCCCAAATTTAAAAGGGTATTGTATAAATTCTAATGATTGAGGGGTGAATGAAAGGGACAGTTGCTGAGTTAATTGTAGATGGGAGGTGGAATTTGTCTGCTATTGCTGTAAGAATCTCTGAGGAAGAAAAAGATATTATTATGAAAATTCCTATTTCTCTCACTGGAGATGAAGATAGACTAGTTTGGCCAAAATCTAAGATTGGGGTGTATAGTTTGAGCAAAGCAAGCTATGGAAAGAAAACCTTCCTACAGGTCCTTATTGCTCCTTTAATCATCCTCATGGACTTTGGTTTGCTATATGGAACTTGATTGTGCCCCCTAAGATCAAGCACTTTTTATGAAGAGCAGTGTCAAGTGCAATTGCAACTAAGGAAGATTTGTTTAAAGTCTGCCCATTTTGTAAAGCTGAAGCAGAATAAATTGAGCACTAGTTTTTTCCTCCATCCTTGGGTCCAGAAATGTTGGTTTGGATGCCCACTGTCTTTGATTTTTAACAGGGAAAGAGTTTCCAGGTTTGACAAATGGTGTACAGACATGCTGTTAAATAGGAATGATATGAATGACTATGGAAAGGCAATGTTGGCTGTTGTATGTTGGGGAATTTGGAAAGGGAGATGTGAATTTTTTTTTCAATAATGACCTTGTGAATGTTAAAAGGGTTATTAAAAGTGCATTGGCTTTGGTCAATGAATTTTGGAGATCCACGAAGGTGGAGGACAAGCTGTGTAATTCAAGGGAGCCTAAACTGAGAAAAGATTTGTCCGTGTTTTCCTGCTGATGGGCAAGTAAAGATCAATTATGATGGCTCTTTCAATTCTAGAACAAACTTGGCTGGTATTGGTATTGTATGCAGGAACAGTAATGGTAAGATGGTGAAAGGCCGTGCAGCTGCTGCCAATGTCGGATCAACCTTCATGGCAGAAGCCTTAACTTTAAGGTAGGTGTATACTATGGTTTCAGACTTTTCTGACCAGCCTTCATGTTTTGAGACAGATTGTGAAGAGCTCTACACTATTTTAAATAGTAGAAATTTTACTGGTTGTGATTGTCTGTTCCTCTATTTTGCAGGATGTTTTAAGCCTTAAAAAATCTTGCTTAGTTTGCTCCCTCTCTTTGGTGTGTGGCCAAAGTAACAAAGTTGCTTGCAGTGAATGCTGCAAAGGAGATGTACCCTCTTGGGTGGGTTTCTCAACCTCCATCCCCTCAGGATGAGATTTTGCATTGGGATTCTTTCAAGGCTGGAGTTTCTGCAGCTGCTAAAGAGGGAATTGGTTAAGGGGTGTTTGTTCAGTTTATAGTTTCCTTTCTGTTTTGTTTTTTTAGTTCTGTTATGTTTTGTTTTGCTTTTCTGTGCTGTATTTCTTTGGTTGTTGGTATTGGACCGGCGCCTTGTTGTTTTGCCGCTGTCATGTTTTGAATAAGATGAGTATTTTTCAAGCCAAAAATAAAAAAAGGGTCCATTTTATCACCTTATGCATATATTCATTATCTATATATCATGAACAAATTTTGAGGACAAAGTAAAATGGTTAAGAATTATGAGTCAATGCACAGTTTATTCTTATTTGAGATTGAGGAATTGTCCATAGACATATAATCTTTCAATGCTGAATTGCAGAAAGGTACTTAATTAGATAAATTAAGCTTTTAACCGTATGAGTTACACATCGTTCCAACTACCCTATTGAATTTCAAACATCCGGTTTCATATCCATATGACTCACACCCCATCATTTTTATCTAAATCAAAATTTTTATAACATGACTACAAATAACTGAATGGATCAATGAATTTCAATATTGAAAATTTTTTATTAAATTAAAATGATTGGGAGTCTAAGAACTTGAATAGATATATATATATATATATATATATATCAAGACCCAAGAACAGAGAAACTTCTCAAAAACATTGAGAAGATGACTCTATGATGGAGAAGCAAAATACAAACAACTCACAACAATTTCAAACTTGGAACCCATTTAGGTGGTTTCAATCTTTGGGGCCGAAAATTTACCACTCTTTCACAAACGCTGGTTCACCTACAAACCCGAAAAGACAAATAAAAAGTGCTTTCTCAATATATATATATATATATATATATGCTTTGCAGAACATACCAAAAAAAAGGAACATGTAAAAAAAAAAACCCAATAACAGTTAAAGGTAATCAGTCCAAAAAAAGAAAAACAACTGTTAAAAGTAAGATATGAGAAAAAATGAAATACTTACAGGCATAAAGAAGCTTTGCTTAACACACGAACTAGAAAACATATGCTTAAACAAACAAAAGAAGGAAAAGTAAACTAAATAATGTATAAGGAATTGAAGAAGAGCTTTGGTCTTGACTTATGAAAATGATGGATACTCACAGTGAGAAAGAAGATTTGCTTTAGGTCATTCTAATAGAAGACAAAGCTACGAAAAATGATCAAAAGAGATAAGTGTTACATGCTAGGGTATATACTAAAAGAAAAAGCAGATTCCGAATTCATAATTTAAATTCAACCAGAATCAATGAAATATAATTGTAATTAACGGAATTCAAATAAAGGCTAAATTATACTAAACTTGCTAAATGTTAAAGTTATATACAGGTAACCCTGTTAACTTTTAAAATTTTGATAATGAATTTTCAAATTTTTAAATTTATATAAATAATTTTTTTACCATTAATTACTTTGTTATTTCACTAATAGATAACACGTTTGAAACAATGAAACTCATAAATTTTATTTTTTGCACAAATAATCTTTTTAAACTTTGAGTTATATGTAAATAATCCTTCTAAATTTTAGGTCATGCACAAATAACTTCTTAATAGTCATGTTTTATTAGTAAAATAATAGACTATGTAACAATAAGGAGGATTCTATATAAATTTAAAAGTTTAAAAAGATTCATTATCAAGTTTTAAAAATTAGAAACGTTATTTGCATATTGATTCAAAATTCATGAAAGTTTTGTGTAATTTAGTTTCAAATAAAACAATCAATCAATAAAAATATAAATAATTTTTTAATTGTTATTTATAATTTAAATAAATTAAATTCAATATAAATTAAATAAATTAAATTCAATAAATTGAATTGGGCTGATATAGCGCCACAGAGCCAAATCATCTCAAAGTTAAACGAATTAAATGAAAATAAATTAGAATTTAAGGGTCGAAATAGATGAAAATTTCTTGAAACACATTTTAAGATGTCTTAAGATTTCAGGAAGGTGAAACTTTTTTAATATAATGTAATAGATTCTGATGCAGGTAAATTAGACTCAACAATATAATTTATACAAGTTAGTTAAGATGGGTTGGTTCATGAGTCTTTACCACAAAAAAAAAAAAAAAAGTCCCTCATCCTTTTTCATTCAATTTTTAGTATTCCAAAATCTAATTAATGCATCCTATAAAGTGTCCCTTACACTATGATTATAATATATTTTCTTACATTGTAATGTAGAGAATTATGAATTTATAAAAAGATATAAATTTTTTATGATTAATAGCTCATGCGATAATTTCAAATATTATGTATGTTATCATGACTTATCCTGTGTTTAACATATGCTACGTTGGCTTAAAAGTGTACATAACTTTTAACATCAGTAGTTTAGTTTAGTTAATTAATAAATATAATATTCTCACATATTTTATTGTAAAATTAATGATAAACATTAATTTAACTAATTCTCACTTCATTCAACTCTTTTTCATTCTAATTTTTTTAAAATTTAAATTATTGTCAATCGAAATAGATGTTAAATTTAAGTTATATTTTCACTCCTCATTGGATGAAAAATTGATTATAAGATACTTTCTTCGATGCATCTTAGTTATTGCGGATCCTTTTTCATGAAAAACTTCATAAATGCTCCTCTTTTTTTTTTTTTGGGTCCTTGTGCTAAGTGAAGTTTTTCTGCCAAAGAATTGGGTTTGCTTCAAATCACATTGAAATGGGCTGAGGTAGCGCCATAGAAGCTTTGATTAAGGTATGTTCGGCCAGTGGCCCAAATTGTTATGCCTAATATCACTAGCTAGTTATTGTCTGCCAAGAATTAGGTTTTCTTCAAAGCATATCAAAACGGCTGATTGTAGGAGATGCAACTGGTGTTTTAAAGTTGTTTTTAACATTAGGGGTTAAAAATATTAAGTAGGAATATAAAAATTATAATTAAGAAAACTAAAATTTTACTTATTAAAAAAAATTACACTTTACAAATTTCAACTATACAATTTTAACTATGAAGAAAAATTACACTTCACAAAATTTAACTATATTGTGCAGTTAAAATTTGTAAAGTATAATTTTTTTTTAGTTAAAAAAATTTTATTTTCTTAATTGTAATTTTTATCTTCATATTTAATACTTCTAATCACAAATTTTAATTGTACTATATAGTTAAAATTTGTAAAATGTAATTTTCTTACACAATTAAAATTTTTATATTTTTAATTATAATTTTTATCTTCATCCTTAGTATTTGTAAACCTTTAACGAAAAAAAAACCTTAAAAACACATAATACATCTCTTGCAATAAGCCCTAGATCGAGTCAAAATCCTATATGGCCTATAGTCTCTTACATGTTATTGTCATTGCATTAAAAGGTGTCTTGAAATCACTAAAACATCTCACGAATGAAAATTTGTCTATTTGTAGGTTCATGAGAGACACAACTAAACACTTTTGTGATGTAAATTATGAAGAAACTAAAACTCTGTTAGGATGTAAATATAGTTTGTTGTATTATTTTAATAGATACAGAATATATGGAGGGTGTATATTTAAGCTACGATGCAAGAAAATAGGAAGGGTTAGATATGAAACATGGGTGCATAGCTTGTATATATTTGGAGATAATAATATGTGTTGCATGTGGCTTTTAATTTCTTCATGGTATCAAAGCAAAGCCTGTGAAAGCGTTAAGGCAATCGCATTGAGTATTCAATATGTCCTCTGCAACCAACAAAGCTGGCAGTGCAAACATCAACACAATGATAGAGATAGATGTGATGTCCCTATACTATATACATGCCTCCCACAACCCAAGCCAAATTTACGTCAGTGAATTATTGAATGGTGGAAACTATAATGAATGGATTGGAGAGATAAGTAATGCATTGTTTGCAAAGAACAAGATCGAATTTGTAAATGGGTCTATAGAGATGCCGAAGCCAAATTCAACTTACCTAGCATTATGGATAAGGTGCAACACCATGGTGAAAGTGTTGGTTGAAGAGTTCCATGGATAAAGAAATAAAAAATAGCGTGCATTATGCAAAAACCACACTAGAGATATAGATGGATCTCGAAGAGAGGCTAGGAGCAGGTCATGCGCCAAAAGCGTATGAGCGAAGAAGGGCATAAACACTTGTTAAATAGGAGAAAATGTTTGTATCAACATACTATACCAAGCTAAAGGCAATTTGTGATAAGGTAGATATGATCACACTATGGCCAAAATGTGTGTGTAATGGTTGCAAGTGTGATCTACAAAAGAGACTAACAAAGATAAAGGAAACGGGGTACTTGTACAAGTTTTTTATGGGACTTGATGAGGCATTTAGGATGATAAGGACTCAAATTCTAAGTACCCAAGCCAATCATTAGCCTTGGGAACACATATCATCTAGTAGCTTAAGATGAACAACACAGAAACATCTCCATGACTTAGAAGCTGATGGTTGAGATAGCGACCTTTCAAGCTCAAGGAATGCGATAAAATAAAGAAGGATCTGAACATAGGAGAGATAAGCCAAAATGTGTAACACTCCGAAATTAATTAAGGTGTTAATAATGTATTTAGACTAATTAAAAATAATTATCATGAAATAATTGGACAAGTTTTATGAATGAAAATTTATAGAGAAATAAGTTCATAATATAGGTTTAAGATTTCATTGGATTAAAGCCTAATTGAGGCCCAAAATTTAATTTGAATAAGTCATGGATAAGGATTTATAGAGACCCAATAATTTTTTGTGTAAGCCCAACTCCTTATCATGAGGTTTGGGCCAAGAGAAATTGCCTAGCAATGGCCTAATTTGATTTAGTAGAATAGGAGCTCAAGACTCAATTTATGTGAGTTGACCCAACACATATTATGTAGACCTAAATTAGATTGGCTCTTGAAATTTGGCCTAACCCAACTACAACTCTAAAGCCCAACTCATGAGATTCAGCCCAACTTATGAGATAAGGCCCAACAAGCATAAAAATCTAAACCTACAAGGAATTGGGCCATTGGGTCAGCATACTTCACTTAAACTCAAAATGTTCTGCAACCCATCTCACCAAACAAAGGCCCAAGAAGCACACATCTGAACCTAAGTAGATTTTGGGCTTTAGGGTTGCTTTAGGGTTGACCCAAACCTATCTAAAACCCTAAATTACTCAGCCTTTTACCCTCTATTCTGTAGACCAACTCAACCTTAGGCAAAGGAGAACTCCATTTTCACATAGGAAGAGAGGAAGCTAGGGTTTTCTGTATTCCTCCACCATTTCTCACTTCTAGAAGATGATTTAGCTAAGGTGAGTTATATGTAACTTAACCCTCTCATCCTCCTCTCCATTTTGGTCTGATTAATTTTTGGTTTATAGCATTTTCATCTTCTTCTCAAATCTGAAACTTGGTGTTGGGTGATTGCTTGTAAGATTTTCGGAGTTGGAGGTTAGAGGGATGATTAGGTAAGCATTTCCCTTTCATTTTGTGTATCACTTTGTTGGAAAATGCCCCTAAGGATGTATTATCATAATGGGTTCTGTTATTATGTGAAATTACAAGGAGATAATGGTGGAAAACCTAACTTTTTGGGCTTGATGATTAAAATACGAATTTTGGAATTTCCCATGATGGTTTTTTGAAGGTGAGGCTATGGGTGTTGTTAAGTGAGTATCTCCTTCCCATTTTGATACATTTTCTGTTAGTTTGAGACCCCTATAGTTGACCTATGATATGGGATTTGGTTTCATATGAAATTACCTAGAAATTGGAGTAAACTATGACAATTTCTGGTATGGAAAAATTAAAATCCGAAATTAAATCCCTTGGTAATTAAGTGAGTAACCTCTAGTCTGTCATTAGTAGTTCAACTCTTTGGATATTTGATTGTGATTAGAAATGATGATAATTATGCTTGTTATAGGCTTGGTGTGCATTTGAATTATTATGGTAGCTAAGGGAAGAGTAATTAGCTTTATTGAGCTAACTGGGGTTATTTTCGTAATTCCATATATATGCTCGTGTTAATATAATATTTGTTACACATGCTTGATTTTGAAATGCTAAATGATTAGTTGACTGCTTGATTGTTATTGTGATTGGACCTTGTGAGTCTATAGTGGAGCTGTGGTGCGGCTGTCACCCGTGCATGTGCTTCAATCAAGCACCGAGTTATGATCAAATCCCAGATGCACTGAAACCTAGTTGTACTCATAATGGAATAGGTGTCATGGACAGACCTCTCGGTGTTATTAGCCATTAACATGTTATGTATTACTGCTGGTATGGGATAGTAGTTATTGGTAGTTCAACTAGTTCATTTGCAAATTGAATTGATGATTCTGATGTTGATGATATAAAATTGTATTAGATTGATTAACTTGTACATGTATATAGAAACTGTCCTTTTATTACTGAGATTGTATATCTCACCTCGTTGTGGGCTAACATTTTCAAGGACCGGACCTCTTAGTGGCAAGGAGAAAATTAATGGAAGATCATTAAATGGTTTGGTAGCACATAGGTTTGAGAGTTTTGACAAAATGTATTGTAACTAAATTGCTAGTTTTGTATCATTGCTGCATTGCATCATGAGTTGCAAAGTATAGGGATTGTATATGTAATTTGATTATCATAAAATTGAACATTATGATTGTAATTGGCTAATAATGGATAAGTGATTTAATTTTATATGAACATTAAGCATTGATCCCATACACCTTATGACCATAATACATTTGCTGTCATTAATCTATGAACTCACTAGTTTATGGTAGTTAGAGGGTTAAGGATCCACATTTGAATTTTGAATGGGTAATGATAGATATATTAGGTAGATTAGGTAAAAGAAAAACACTAAATCTTCACAAACTAAGTTAAAGTGGCCTATAGTGTTGCTAGAGGGGAAATTAGAGAGCATGAGATGAAATTTTAGAAATTGTAGAATCAGAAAGAAATTGGCCACGACCAACATTTAATTGGCTTCGGCTAAATGGTAACAGAGAGGAATTGGCTGTGGCTAACATTTAATTAGCCTAGGCCAAATGTGGCGAACCTGCCAGGGAAGAAAACAAAGAGAAATTGGCTACGGCGAATAGTGATGTTAGCCTGACTAAGTCTGGGAAGCAAGTTTAGGGGTGTTCCAGAGGGTATTTGGCCGCGGCAAAATACGTAAAATTTATAGAGGTGTAAGGACTTGAATCCGAGAGTAATTGGCCGCAGCGGAAGGGTATTTAGCCGCGGCGAAGGTGCTCAATTTCTCATATTCACCTAAAAACCTTAGTTTCTTTTATGGTAATAATAAGAAATGATTTAGAAACACTTGTAAGAGATTTTTATGAGTTGGAATTGATGGATGGGAGAATCAAAGGCTCCTTATTAATGATTAAATTCACTTGCACATTTGAATAATTATGGTTCTTTAATTAATGATCATAATAACATTAAGGTTCAAATTTCCCAACATCTTTCAAATATAATTAGTTGTAATAATTTTCAATGTTTTAATTTAAATTTTATGGCTATTAATCACATACTTAATCTTAATTGTGATGATTATAAGTTAGGATCGTTACAAAATGCATCTACTATCAAAAGGTGGGATACATTGAGGACAACTACTATGAAATAATTGGCTATCCACTGGATTAGAAGAAGAATGGAAGAGACAAGAAGTTTAGGTCATGGAATGGGAAGAAGATTGGGCCTAGAGCAACCCAAGTGAGTCATGATGAGAGCCTAATACTAGGTTTGACGAATGCTCAGTATGAGAAGCTGTTGGAGAGCTTAGGACAAGAGTCATTGGGTCGAGAAGTAGAGGGAACAAAGCTAACACAACAAGTAACTCTAGTGGCTAAGATGACAAGTTAATTTCCTTTTGACAAGTCTTGGGTGATTAACTTAGGTTGTACATAGCACATACTCTATGAGAGGGAGCTAGTTGGTGAGAAAGAGGACCTCAAGAAGGCTTCTATGAAGATTCCAAATAGCGAAAGCGTACCCATGGAAGGAGTAGGAAAGGTTAGACTGCCAAATGGGATGATGATATAAGAAGCTTTAAAAACTCCTAACTTCAAATGCAATTTACTTTTAGTAAGAAGAATAACCAAGGACCATAACTGTGCAATGACATTCACTACTGATTATTATGTGATACAGGATTTAGCTATGAAAGACTTGATTAGAGTGGGGAGGCATTGTGATGGCTTGTACCTTCCTGAGCTAATGCGAAAAGCAAGTGTGGCAATAATAGCAAAAGGAATAGATCGTTTAGACTTATGGCATTGGAGATTGGGGCATTCGTAGAGTAAGAAGATGAATAAAGCTTCGTTAGATCATTACATAGTTAGGAATAAGTTTATTGATATTTATGATTCATGTTTAAAGGACAAACAAACAATATTATCATTTCTAGATAGTTTAATAAGAACCAATTCTTACTTTGAATTTATACACTATGATATTTGGGGAAGTTATAAAATGCCATCCTTGTCAAGAACACATTACTTTCTCACGATAGTGGATGACCATAGTAGGGTCACATGGATATATCTAATGAAACATAAGTTGTAAGTGCAAAACCTTCTTGTTAGTTTCTTAAACATAGTGGAGAATCAATATGAAAAGGAGGGAAAAAGGTTTAGAGCTGATAATGGGGTCGAATTCAAAAGTAGCTGCATGTTGTACTATAACAAGAAAGGTATAATGTTGCAAACTCTATGCGTCTATACTCCCTAACAAAACAGGGTTGTAGAACAAAAACATAAGCAAATTTTGGAGATTATGAGAGCACTTAGGTTCCACGCAAGTCTGTTTATGAAATTCTTTGGTGAGTGTGTGCTCATGGCAGCTTATATAGTAAACAAACTACCAACTAGAGCTATTGGGAATATGACACCATATGAGATGTTGATGGGGAGAAAGCCAAGTTACAGTCACATGAAAGCTTTTGGGTGTTTGGCTTACATGCATAATGAAGGACAAGTAGATAAATTTGGCAAAAAGGGGAGACCCTGCATATTTGTAAGATATCCATTGGGTAAAAAAGGTTATCAGCTATATGATTTGACAAAAAAAGAGATACATGTCTCGAGGAAGGTGGGGATTTTTGAAAAAAGAGTATCCATTCAAGGGTATCGTGCATGAGGAAGAAAAGCTCCCAATAATAGTAGGCCACCTGTTTGTGTACGATGATAAAAAAAAAGTTAGAGGACATATGGCATAAGAAAAAAGTATAGAAGTAAGGGAGAAAAGTAAGTCAGAAAGACATGAAGAAGGCTAACTGGGTAACAGCACAAAGATGGAGATCGTGAGATAGGAAGAGAGAGAGTGGATAGTGTAAAATATGAACTAATTAGGAAGAGCTAGCATGTGCGAGAGCTGCCACAATGACTTAAAGAATATGAGGTAGACTAGCCACCTTCCTTGACGCAAGCAAAGCCAAATTGTCTAATAGGTAACAAGGCAGCTTATCCATTATCTAATTTTGTATCATACAATAATTTTTTACCATCGCACAAAGGCTACCTAATAGCCATCATCTAGAATGATAAACTAAAGACATATTTTTAGGTTGCAAACGATGAATGTTGGCATAAGGTAATGTAGCATGAAATTGAAGCCTTGGAGAAAAATGGAACGTGGACACTTTAAGTGCTACCACCTGAGAAAACTGTTGTGGACTTTAAATGGGTATATAAAATCAAATATAAACTAAGTGGGGAAGTAGAACAGTTTAAGGCAAGGCTTGTAGCTCATGGGTTTAAACAAGTTGAAGGTGAAGATTTTCATAAAACCTTTACCCCTATTGTAAAGCTAGTTATAGTTAAAAGCCTATTGGTTGTAGCAACAAAAAAAAAGATAGAGCATACATCAACTCGATGTAAACAATGCATTCTTACATAGAGACCTTATGGAGGAAGTGTATATGCAAGTGCCACAGGGATTCAAGAAGCCAGGGGACAATAGAGTGTATCACTTAAGGAAGTCATTGTATGGCCTTCGACAAGCTTCAAGAAGCTGGAATCAAAAATTCACTAGCGCCTTGACAAGCTTTAGGTTTAAGCAATCCAAGGCCGATTACTCGTTGTTTACCTACAAGAAGGGAAGCATGTTCATTGTGGCATTAATATACGTGGATGATGTGATGGTGACTGGTAATGATGAGGAAAAGATCAGAGAAGTGAAGGCATTCCTCAATAAAGAATTCAGTATTAAGGACTTAGGGCCCTTAAAGTAACTTTTAGGTATAGAAATGGCAAGAATATCAGAAGGAATCATATTAAGCAAGAGAAAATATACTCTGAACATACTTAAAAAGGCAAGAATGAGTGCATATAGGCCGAGCGCAATTCCCATGGAGCAGAATTGCAAATTCACTAAAGTAGAAAATGATGAAAAGATGGATGAAACAAGATATCAAAGACTAGTAAGGTGCCTCTTATATTTGATGATAATGAGACCAAATATTTTGTACGTAGTAAACACCTTAAGTTAACATGTAGCAGCACCCAAGCAGGTTCATATGCATGTAGTTGAACAAGTGTTGAGGTAAGTGAAAGGAACTACGGGGCAAAGAATACTACTTTTAAATAACAAAAGCTTAGAGTTGGAAGCCTTCTACGATGCTGACTAGGGAGGTTGCAAAGATACCCAAAGATCATGCATGGGTTACTTTGTGAGCTTAGGTGGATCATTGATATCATGGAAAATGAAGAAATAGACAGTGGTGGTGAGACCATCAATTGAGGCAGAGTATAGGTCCATGGAAACGACAATAAGTGAGATCATATGGCTAAGATGACTTATAAAGGAACTAGGAGTGAAGTAGGGAGGTCCCACAACATTGCATTATGACAACTAGGCAGCAATTTACATAGCAGAGAACCCTATTTTCCACAAGGATGCCAAACATGTTGAAATGGATTGCCACTTTATGCGTGAGTGTGTACAATACAATGAGGTCAAACTAACTAAGATCTCAACAAAAGAACAAGTAGTTAACTTATTCACGAAGCCATTAGCAAAGAATGCTATGAGATGTTAGTAGGCAAGTTAGGTATCATCAATCTTCATATCCCAACTTGAAGGGGAGTGAAGAAATCGAAAGTTTGTTAAGATATAAATATAGTTTGTTGTATTATTTTAATAGATACTAAATATATGGAGGGTGTATAGTTATGATAGGATGTGAGAAAATAGGAAGTGCTAGATATGAAACATGGGTGCCTAGCTTGTATATATTTGGAGATAATAATATGTGTTGCATGTGACTCTTAATTCCTTCAAATTACAATGTAGTTTTAAGTACATGACAGTAATTGGGACACCTACTTATGTGCAAATATGTCATAACTCTTGAATGCATGATGTTTTTCTTTAAAGCGCAGCATCCTTATCTCGAGAATTTTCCTTTCCCTATAGCATCGAAGATTAGGCAGAGTAATATACACTAGAACCTATGTGCATATAATACTCAACAAAGTATTACTGCTACCCTTGTGAAGATTTTTGTGTCCTTTATTTGATATTAAAATAAATTATTTGAGTTTTTGGGTAATAATTAAAATTTTTATAGTGAAGGTGCTATCTACATATTTATAAAGATACATTAGAAATTATAATAAAATTATTTTTTAATCTTTATTTATAACATTTTAAAGTTTTAAGTTGAATTGATTGTTTTCCACATATATTAAAAGAAAATTGAGGGAAACATCATGGGTGGTGTGAGAAAATTATTTTAGGAGGGTATATATCGCAAATTATAATACATAATATTTTTTCTATAAAAAAGTTATAATTGCTTTACATTAATCTGTGTGTATATATATATTCACACACACACACACACACACACACACACACACACACACATATATATATATATATGAAAGAAAAAATATATATTATCTTAAAATTAAATAAGTTTATAGTGCATTTTGGTGCATGTTACTACACTATTTATACAATATCATAACATAAAACATTTTTGAAGTAGAGCATATTTTCTAAATAAATCCTATTTTATATGATTCATTTCATTGGCTAACTTTTTGTGAATTCTAAACTAATTTCAAGTAATATATATATATATATATATAATATTATGATAAGTAAGACAATATATCAAACCTAAGAATCAAGAGTAAGAGACACTGCAAATACAAATGACAAATTGAAAAAAAATTGTGAAAAAAATAAAACAAAAGAGAAAAATATATTTAAAAAATTAGAAAGAGTGAATATCAAATTAAGTGAAAATTGAGATGATGAAAATAAAATATAAAAAAAGTGGAGAAAAATGATGATCTTCACTCTTTCATTTTATTCTACTAACACAAAAGTGTAAAGTTAATCTCTTTTTATTTCTTAATTTCCTAAACTTTGATTTGTCTTAGAATTTTATCCTTTTGAAAAAGTTATTAAAGTAATTTGTTATTCATAAATAATGAGTAACAATCAATGATATATATATATATATATATATATATATATATATATATATATATATATATATATATATTGTCATTTAAAGTATGACACATATTAAATCATTATTTAAACTATTAGCTATATCATCATATTTTTATAAATATATAAATTTAATTTTTATGAGGAGACTATAATTTTAATATATATATATATATATATATGTATGTATAATGGTCTTCCTTTTGATTACCTTGGAGGCATGATCTTCTTCTACCTTGCGCTTCTCGTTGAATGTTGTCACCTTAATCTCCCCCGCAAATGTAGTCCCCTACAAAGGTAATTTTTTACTGATGGTTATTTGCTTTGATTGAGCCTCTTACCTTGCATTTTTCAACTTCATTTTCTTTATTTTGAGCTTGATTTGTACTTGGTTAGTGATTTCAATTTGCTCTCTAGAGTTCTTCAAATACATAGCATTTTGAATATATGGCATTTTTTCAATTTGCTTTCTAAAGGTTATCAATGTTTTTCCCGATTTAATTAGAGTTCTATAAGAGTCATGTGTGGCATTTAGAATGTATTTGCTGTTCTTAACTATGTAATCTCATATTTGTTTGTTGCCTCTATGTTTGTTTTAATTGCCATGAGAATCCTTACTCTTTAGTCAGTATTCAATTTTAGTTTTTGTACATCTAGCACTATAAAAAAAAAAGTGTGTAAATTAGAGTTATGTGTATTGGTTTGCTACTATCATGGTTCTTTGGTCAATAAATTAGAGTGATGTGTAATTGACTATAGACTAGTTTAGATGGCACAAAAAAAAAAATTCTCGTTGCATTTACTTTCAAATTAAATTTTTAATGATATATTTTGGTAGTCACTTAAAAGGGCTATTTAGCATTTTAGGTTAAGGTGAATTGGATTCAAACACTATTCGTTTTGAGTAATCACATTCACCTTGAACATTGGTTACTCCTTTAATATGGTTCATAACTCTATATATTTAGGTGATCGTCATGCTGTTGTTGCTCAGAAGTCGCCAAAAGGATGGTGATTATTTTCTTTCATCCCTTTTCATAGCTTTAATTGATGATGACAATTTCTTTACTTTGATGATCACATAAACACACACTCACACAATCACCTTGCCAATTTTATAGGGCCTGAAGGCAAAGCCTTACAAATCTCAATGTAAAAGATAGCCCGAAACCCACCCCATAGTCACCATGTATCATTTCCAACTTAAGGAATGTAGAACTGTTAAGAAGTAATCTCCGAAAATTTGATTCTATAATTGGTTTTAATTTTATTTTGAATAAATTTGTGCTATACAACCAAGTAGGACTTGAGACTCTCATAATCTAAATTTAATTAGTCAAAATATTTTTTTTCTTTTCCCAAGAATATTATTTATCTTTCACCATATTTTGAATAAAAATTAAGCAATTACTAGATATGTTAGCTTAGAAAGCAAAAATGAATAAAGTTATAGTCCCTATGGTATATTTCTAGCCTGATGTGTCCAAGTGTGTGGTTATTGAACCTCATATTAACCTAAATCAGAATACTTTTGAAGTTTTTTAAGCATACTATTTAGAACTACTCCATCTTTTTAATATCTTAAGGTAATGACTTTAATGTGCTTAATATGCTAAGCAAGTAACTTGTTCTATTAGATGGTTTGCTATCATGTGTTTATGTTTATAACATCATAATGTGTTAACCTCAACTAATGTTTATGATTTATATAGAGTAAAATTTGAAAATCAACTTTAAGTTGCAACTCATGAAATGGGTTTTAACAATTTCTTAAATATGAATTTTAGTTATTGTTTGGCTGTTGTTTAGATTTGTTGATCAACCTATTTATGTTTATCTTTGTTTCCTATCTCTTCCTATGTAAAGAGTAAAGTAAATTTGTTTAATATTGTTTAATTTGTCTTATGAGGGTGATAAGTGTGTATTTATCAATGTAGTAATTAGAAATTATAAATTCAAATTGTTTTGCCCATTGGTTTTTCTTACTTTTCTACCTAAATGGAATTTTAGATTATTTATGTGACAGAACCTTGTTTAGAATATAGAATAAAAAAAAATAGCTGATTTAGAACACAATGACTAATTAATGATTGAAAGCAATTTCAATTCTAATTTTAGATGTGTTTCAAGATTGCTTTCTTGGAAGTATATCTAAAATTAGAATTTAATAATTCTTAAGTAATATCTCTTGGAAAGACACCGATATGCTTCAAGAAGTAAAATACACCCATTTCACATTGGTTAGTGTATTCCTAGAAAGCAACAAATACAAAAAACAAAACAAAACAAAACAAAACAAGAAAATTGAATAATTAAAAAAAATAAAAATCACTCTTAAAGAAATTCAAGCTCCAACTTTAGGCCTTCTACAAGCATATTGTCTTGCCTTTAAGTCAATGCTCATAAACATGGGAATCATCATCCCTACCAATATTTAAATGATATGCTTTAGAGAAAGGAATGTTGTTTTTGTTTCTTGAAATACATCTTCAAAATTGAAATCATTCCACCAAATCAAATTTAGGAATACTAAAAGCATTTTTGTTTTTTTGAAGCATATTCTTAAAATGCTTAATGCATAGGATAATAATTAATAGGATAACAATATCAAGTTTTGAACTAAAATGAGATTGTGTTCTTTGGGTTACACATATGCAATCTTTGATGGTATTATCATCCATCGTAATTATGTCAATGATGTGTTCTTTTATGAAATTATAATATTCAAAGGAGAATGTGATATTATCATAATTTTAATGAATGAGAATGTTGTTGCAGATCATCGATGTGTTGTCCAAACAACTCATTTCCATTTTAGTCCAAAGTTTAGAATAGTATTTAGCACTTGGTTGTCCTATTAATTATTGTCCTGTTCATTGAGTATTTTAAGGATATGCTTTAGGAAATAGAAAATAATTTTAATATTCCCAACTTTGATTTAGTAAAATGATTTCAATTTTGAAGATGAGCTTAAGGAAGAAAAAATGATGTTGTTTTCTTCAAAGTACATCCTCAAAATACTACCGAGAATATGGTGAAATTCCAATGCTAATATGAGCAATCATGTTGAACATAGGACAATTACTCTTTAGGAAGATCTGAGTCCTTAAAAAGTCACTATTAGGCCTTGGTTTCCACGCATGTCCTTGAAACACATCCCCATCACATTGCTCAAGAAGATACTTAAAATTTTCTCATATTCATCGTTGTAGAGCATACTACTAAATGTTCTTAACTTCAATTGATTTTTCTCAAGTTTTGAACTAAAATGAGAATGTGTTCTATCAGACGCATATCTCAATCATGAATGGTATGGCCACTCAAATTAAGAAAAATGTTATTCGAGATTGGGATGTGTGATCTAATATAATGCATTCTCATTTTTAGTTTAAAACTTAAAAAATTAAATTGAATTTGTGAATAGCTAGTAATTTGTTTTGCATCATTGCAAAAAAGGAGAAGTTTTAAGTCTCTTTTTGAGCAAAATATTTTTTTCCTTTAAACGAAGGATTAACAAAAGAGTAAATTCCTTGCTATATAGTGAGGGAATTTCAATACAATTTCCTTGTTGTATAGTAAGGATAGTTTCCTTAAATGTTTCTTATTATATAGCAAGAAAATTTATCTAACAAGTTTCTCATCCTATAGAAAGGGATATTTTCCCACAATACCCTCACTAAAATAGTGAGGGAATTCAATCAATTTGGTGAGGGATATTCCCTTGCTATATAATCTAGTAAGCATTTTAGGGAGAGACTATAGAGAAGAAAATTCCCTTGCTATAGAGTGATTGGTACATAGTGAAGGTTATATTTCTTCTTGTTTCCTTGCTAAAACTTGCTAAAGATATATAAGGATGGAATAGTAAGGGAAATGTCCCTTGCTAATTTCCTTTTCACTCGTACAATATCCATAAATTGTCTGACATTTCAAACTTTTTCTGTAAGGGATTTTTAGAGCTAATGAGGGAACCCAAAGGGATCAACAAGGGATTGGCTAGGGAATTTCCCTTGTGAATCCTTTGCTCTAGTAAGGGATTTTTGCAAATTTTTTTGAATCTTTTCGAGAGGACAAATTTGCTAAGTATTCAACAAGGGAATAGCAAGAAATAATTAGTGAGGGAACAATCCCTTACTATTCTTTCCTTGATTGAGTTTAGCAAAATAATGGCAAAAATCATTTGCTCACTAAATTTACCTATTTTTTATGGTAATTTTTTGAAAAGAAAAAAAAAGGCTTAAATCTTG
This sequence comes from Erythrophleum fordii, assembly GCA_032878935.1. NCBI lineage: Eukaryota > Viridiplantae > Streptophyta > Magnoliopsida > Fabales > Fabaceae > Erythrophleum > Erythrophleum fordii. The sequence goes on along the minus strand of JAVQMF010000023.1, from coordinate 300,115 downwards.
GTGGTCAAAGACCTAGGTCACATTTTTTATGCTGAAGTGCTCTTCATTGAATTTTACATATGCTAACTTCCTTTCATTTATGGGTAACCCTATGTTTGGATGGGAAAGGAGAAAAGTGGAGGAAGAGAAAAATAGAGAGAAAAGGGAGAGAATAGAAAAATGAGGAGAAAATATAAATTTTTTTTCATGTGTTTAGATAGATGGAGAGAAAATTCATTAATTTATAAGGACAATAATACCCTTATTATATAATATTAATAACTTTTATCAATAAATGTGATATTTTAAAGAAAAGAAGTTATATTTTAAATATAAATTAATTATTTTGAATTTATAAATAAATATATATATTTAACAAGAAATAAGAATAATGAATTTGGAAAAAATAAATTTATAAAAACTACATTTCAATTTTTTTAAAAATAGCTAAATAATGAAATAAGAAAAATAAAAACCAATTTAAAAGTTATTATTTTAATATAATAAGTATGATCATTTATTTTAAAATTTTATAAATATTATTGTAATATATATTAATTGATTTAAATATAATATATATATATATTAATTATAATTATATTTTATATATAATATATTATTATATATTAAAAAAAATATTATATATATATATATATATGATGCAATGCCACGTCTAAATGGCAGTTGGTGCAGTCAATATATTATACCGACTGCCATTTGGTCATATGTCACAGACTAAGTTTCAATTGATGCCTTTTTTTTAATATTTTTAATATGTATAATTTGTTAATTTTAATATTAAAAAAATATGTTATTATTTTATAAAATATATTCATTATTAATTAGTTTTATAATAAAATTCTAAATGAATAATTATAATATTAATTAGTTAATTAATTAAAATATTAAAATTTTTTTACTAAATTAATAATTTCATATTTTTGACTAAAATTCAATAAAAAATACTGATTTTTATATAAATTTTAATTAAAAATTTTGACTAATTTTTAGTTGGAAACACTCTTTCGAGGTCAAAAATTTTTCAACCAAACTACAGTTGAAATAGTTTCCTGCTGCAATATAGTCAAAATTTGTCTAATCAACTGTAGTTAGAACATGTTTCCAATTGCGTTTCAATTAGAAATTATTTTTAAAAATTATTTAAATTATTTTATTTAATTTTAACTGTGTATTTTAATAAATTTTTATAACCTTATTTAAGAATAATTTGTTTTTGTTATTTGAACATTTTAAAAAATTGGTTTCCATTTCTTTTTCATTATTTGGCTAATTATTTTTTTTTAAATTGAAATGTGGGTGTTATAAATTTATTTTTTAAAAAAATTCATTGCTTTTATTTTTTTAAAAAATATATATGTAGTCAATATATATATATATGGTCAAAAAAATTAAAAAGTGAAAATTAAGTTAATAGAAACTATTACCCATTTATCTGGGGTGAAGTGAAAAGGGAGAGATGAGAGGGGCTAATTTAGGAAAATAAAATATGCATCATGCTAGGCAAAGTTTGTATTTTTTAAAATCTTCCCATATTTAAAAAAAAAATTTTTTAGTGAAACCCATCATTATTTTCTCTCTAACTTTTTACACAGTCTTGATTTTTTCTCTGATCCAAATAGGAAAAAATTTATTTTCTTTCCTGTTTTTTCCCTTAATTTTTGTTTCCCTTCAATTTTAATACTTTTTTATTTATAATTAAATATTAAATTTAAACAAAAAAATTTCCTTTCCCTCGTGTGCTCCTTTCTTCCTCCTTTTCTAAATGTACTATCTCAGTACAAATTATGTTGAAGCGACATTTTTCTTTTACAGGGTATAAATTTCCTACGTTTTGGATTGGATGTTTCGGGTAAACAGAATCATGGAACTCGAGGTTAGCCCGAAGCTATTGGAGGAGTCATATAACTGATAATTTGATGTTGAACCAAAATTTTGGGTGGTTGTTACCCAAAAACATGAAAATGTTTAGATTACGTTACACAATTTTTTTTAGCTTTATTAAATTAACATAATATTTTTTAAATTTCATAAATTTTTTTAAACAAAAAATTACATTACGTTAAAGTTTAATTTAAATTTTTTATTAAAATACTTTTTATTAATCCAAATATATTTTTTTAATTGAAATATTGATATCCTTTTTTATAGAAAGTATTTTTAGTCAAAAAGATTTTAAATTAGATTGAACTGTATATTTAAAAGAAATCTATATAATTTAATAAAAATCAAAGAAAGTTTATATAATTTATTCAAATATTTATTATACTTTTTCCACATATATCAAATTGAGGTAAAAGTATCTTTTTGCTCCAAATGTTTGAGGTTATCATTAATTTGGCAGCAATTTTTTTTTTGTGGTGTCAATTTTGTCTCACAAATAAGATTAATAAAAATTAAAGACGTGTCATTATATGCAAATTGATGATCATTATAATATTTTAAAGTAGATTATATATTGTCTATATAAATATTATATATCTAATTTTATAACATTAGCCCTTAAAACATTGTTTTTATTTTATTTTTATTTTTAACTCTATGATTGAGTGAGCATTCTTCTTTGGGACTAAAAGTCAGGGTTGACAAAGTTTCTTTAACCCTTAAAGTTTGACCTCTGCACATGTAATAATACATTATTAATTTTTGTTAATTTAATTAATGAAATTAGCAATTAAAATTTTGATAAATATATAAAACAAATCTAATAAAAATTAAATATTTAAAATAAAATTAACATTAACATCAAACTTTTGAAGAAAAAAAATAACTTTCGTGTATTATAAATAAACCAAATTGATTATATATTAAGATGTTCAACTCGATTAAAAAACTTGTGATTTCACTTAATAACATCCATAACAATAAAATTTACAGTATCATATAATACAAAGATTATTGTATTCTCCCCCTCCCCCCCCAAAAAAAGCAGATTGTATTAAAATTTAAAAGACATGAACCTAGGGGTCCACCCTCTAATAGCCAACGGAAAAATTAAAGAAAAAATTATAATTTAAGACTTTAAATTGAAAATATTTATATTGAAAAAAATGTAAATTTTAAAATTATTCTACAAAATTTTATAATTAAAAATTTAAATTATGCAAAAAAATTGTAATTCAAGATTTCAAATTAAAATTTTAACCTTAGGATTCTTTGTAATAATTTTAAAATTAAAAAATTTTCAGTATAAATATATTTAATCTAATATTCTAGATTATAATTTTTTAAAAAATTAAAAAATATCATTAAACAAGTTGACTTACTGGTCTTATTCTTCAAATGAAGACTGTATTACCAAACTCATGTGCATTGAATGGTTTTAGTCGAATTTTTAACTGTTTGTTTTCCCTTTTTAATACACACACACACAAATAAAGATTTTTTTTGAAAAAATTGGATAATAAAATTAAATGACATTATAATAACGAAAATTTTGTAAGATAAAAATATATACAATGGTGAAGTATAATATAAAAAAATTATTGATAAATTATAATTGAATTAAACACAAATTAAGTGTTCGTCAATAGAAAAAATAAAGTTATTATAATTTTTCTGCATATATGAAAACAAAAGAGAAATTACCCGGAAATTCCGAAATTGTTTGACGGCCGTGGGTCAACTCTTAAGAGTTTTCCATGATTCTGCATTGTATGTTCCCGTGAGTTTCCTCCCAAAGGTCATGATACTCCTCCAGAGAACTTTCCTTCATGTTTCACACTTCCCACGTATATCTAACTAAATTATAGTATCATCCCGTCATATATCCAAAAAAAAAAAATGTATAAAAGAAAAGTTAATTATACTGCCCCACCGGCCATCGGCCCTAGACTACCGACCACTTTGGATTCAAATATTTTTAAGACAAATTTTAAATATTTTAAATTATTTTATTATATTGTTTGATAAAATTAATAAAAAATATATTGTAATTTAGTACTATATAATTATATTTTTCAAAATTTTTTATATATTATTTTTTATCAAAAGACTTAATGATAATAATTTTAAAAGAATTTACTTAAATTTTATCTTTTAATTAATATTCTCAATGGAGAATATTTACATGGATGTTATGATAGTTTTAACAAAATTTATTACTTAAGTCTCTAAAATTGCCAAAATGAAATTTTTTTATGCATTATTATTATTATTATACTACGTTATTCATTTATTTGTATTTTGTCTAATAATATCAAATGATTCATTTAAATCTTCACATAATTTGAACCCACAATATAGTATTTACTAGACAAAAATTATAAAAAATCTAAGACTAAATTACATAAATTATTTTAAAAATTTTATTGAAATTACACAAACCTTTATTTATTTTTTAAATATAGACAAATTTCCTTTAAAATATAAAGTAAACTACACAAACTTCTTCTTCATTTTTAAAATATATACAAAAGAAAGTTTGTGTAATTTATTCTTTATTTTAGTACAGGTTTGTATATGTTTTAAAAATAAAAGAATTTATATGATTTTAATAAAACTCAAAAAAATTGTATAATTTACTAACAAATTAATTGATAATCTCCAACGCTTTCTTTTGTCTGCTAAATGCTTCATTGTAAGCTTATTTAATAAGTAATTTTAAATAAATTGACTTGATATTATTTGATAACATATAAATAATGTAATACAATAATTGTGCAAAAAAAAATTTCTTGACACCTGTATTTATGCCTTAATCCAAATTCTCTTCATATTTTTTTATTTAAAATTAAAGACTAAATTTAAACAAGATTTTCTTCCTTGTGTGGTCCTTTTTTCCTTCTTTTCTAAATGTACAGTCTCGGAACAAATTATGTTGAAGCGACAGGTGTATTCATTATTATTGTTATTTAGGGTATAAATTTGCTACTTTTGGATTGGATGGTTTCGTGTGAACAGAATCATGGAACTCGAAGTTAGCCCATAGCTATTGGAAGAGTCATAGGACTGATAATTTGATATAGAACCAAAATTTTAGGTAGTTGTTGATGTTTAGGTTACGTCACACAATTTTTTTAATTTTATTAAAATTACATAATTTTTTTAAATAAACAATTATATTACATTGAAGTTTAATTTAATTTTTTTATTAAAATACTTTTCATTAATCCAAATATATTTTTAAATTGAAATATTGATATATTTTTTTTACAAAGAATATTTTGAGTCAAATTAGATTAAAGTGTATATTTTAAAAATAAAAATAAAATTTTTGTAAATTTAATAAAATTTAGAGAAAGCTTAATGATACAATATCAATAGGCATGCCTATTAAAGCACTACAAATTCGAAAAGCCCTTATCTATCAAGAACTTCAAAGAGCTCAAGTGGCCCAAATTGTGCACTATGTCCAAAAATTTCAAAGAACTCAAGATAATATTTATGTTGGACGTCGGCCCAAGTTTAGAGCCCAAGATCCATGTTTGATTAATTCAAAATATGCTGAATTGGACTTTGAACATGATATTTCCTTAAAGATGCAAAAGTGGAAGTCCAAGTGGAAGCCCAATGTTCTAAGAAGGGCCATGGAGCAACTAAAGACAATATCCAACACGTTGAAGGCCCAATAAACTATACACATACAAGAGGAGTGCTGAGGCCCAATTGGAGTAATGTGACAACTATTTAAAAGAGTTAATTAGTTTTGATTAGGATTCTTTTTGAATTTCGTTTTTTATTATTTTATTATTTTTTTAACTTGGTCAAAGAGCTTATCTTGGAGATCAAGTTAAGATTAGTATCCTAATCTAATTAGGATATATATTAGTATTATTTAAAATATTTCTAATTAGATTTTAGAGTTTTATTTTAATTAGGACTCTAGAAATTTTTGCCTATAAAAGGCTTCCTATTGTACTCTATTTTAAAAACGGATGAATGAAATTGAGTATTATTCAATTATTTGTGAGGCTTTTGCTTCTTTGTGTTCTCTGAGAGTTCACGTGACTTATCAAAGGACTGGTTTTCCTTTGTGGCGTCTTAAGGCTAGGGTTCTAAGAGACAAGTTCTCTTAGGGTCTTTCCTTTGACCAACATTCTTGTTTTCTAGCCGGTCTCGGGTAAAGTGTCATCTTGTTGAAGGTTCCTAGGACAAGGTTCCTAGAGGGTCTCTCATAGAGTACAATAGGAAGCCTTTTATAGGCAAAAATTTCTAGAGTCCTAATTAAAGTAAAACTCTAAAATCTAATTAGAAATATTTTAAATAATACTAATATATATCCTAATTAGATTAGGATACTAATCTTAACTTGATCTCCAAGATAAGCTCTTTGACCAAGTTAAAAAAATAATAAAATAATAAAAAACGAAATTCAAAAAGAATCCTAATCAAAACTAATTAACTCTTTTAAATAGTTGTCACATTACTCCAATTGGGCCTCAGCACTCCTCTTGTATGTGTATAGTTTATTGGGCCTTCAACGTGTTGGATATTGTCTTTAGTTGCTCCATGGCCCTTCTTAGAACATTGGGCTTCCACTTGGACTTCCACTTTTGCATCTTTAAGGAAATATCATGTCCAAAGTCCAATTCAGCATATTTTGAATTAATCAAATATGGATCTTGGGCTCTAAACTTGGGCCGACGTCCAACATAAATATTATCTTGAGTTCTTTGAAATTTTTGGACATAGTGCACAATTTGGGCCACTTGAGCTCTTTGAAGTTCTTGATGGATAAGGGCTTTTCGAATTTGTAGTGCTTTAATAGGCATGCCTATTGATATTGTATCACTTATATAATTTATTCCAATATTTATTATACTTTTTCCACTTACATCAAATTGAGTTAATAGTATTTTTTGTTTCAAATGTTTGAAGTTATCATTAATTTGGCCCCAAACTTTTTATCATCAATTTTATCTTACAAATTAGATTAATAAAAATTAATGACATGTTGTTACATGTAAATTGATTGCCATTATAATATTTTGAAGTACATTACATATTGTCTATATAAATATTATATATCTAATTTTATAACACTAGCTCTTGAAACATTGTTTTTATTTTATTTTTATTTTTAACTCTATGATTGAATAAGCACTCTTCTTTAGGACTAAAAATCAGAGTTGACAAAGTTTCTTTAGCACTTAAAGTTTGACCTAAGCACATGTAATAACACATTATTAATTTTTGTTAATTTAATTAATGAAATTAGCAGTTAAGATGTCATTTAATTTTGATAAATTAATAAGAAAATTTAATAAAAATCAAACATTTAAAATAAAATTAACATCAACTTCAATCATTAGAAAAAAATAATTTTCTTGTATTATTAATAAACTAAATTGATTATATATTAAGAGGTTCAACTCGTTTAACAAACTTGTGGTTTCACTTAATAACATCCATAACAATGAAATTTACAATAACATATAGTACAAAGATTATTGTATTCCCCAACAAAAAAGAAGAAGAAGAAGAAGAAGCAGATTGTATTAAAATTTAGAAGACATGAACCTAGGGGTCCCCCCTCTAATAGCCAACGGAAAAATTAAAGAAAAGATTATAATTTAAGATTTTAAATTGAAAATATTTATATTGAAAAGAATTTAAATTTTAAAATTATTCTAAAAAATTTTATAATTAAAAATTTAAATTATGCAGAAAAAAATTGTAATTCAAGATTTCAAATTAAAATTTTAACCTTAGGATTTTTCATAATCATTTTAAATTTAAAATTTTTCAGTATAATTATGTTTAATTTAAAATTATAAATTATAATTTTTTTAAGAATTAAAAAAAAATATCATTAAACAAGTTGACTTACCGTCTTGTTCTTCAATTGAAGACTGTATTGCTTTGCTTTTCTTTCTACGAAACTCGCGTGCAACGAATGATTTTAGTCAAACTTTTAACTGTTTATTTTCCCTATTTAATATATATATATATAAATATTTTTCTGAAAAAAATGGATAATAAAATTAAACGACATTATAATAACGAAAATTTTTAAAAATATTTACAAAAGTGAAGTATAATAAAAAAAATTATCGATAATTATAATTGAATCAAACACAAATTAAGTGTTCGTCACCAAAAAAAAAAAAATTATAATTTTTCCTGCATATATGAAAACAAGAAAGAAATTACCCGGAAATTCCGAAATTGTTTGACGGCCGTGGGTCAACTCTAAAAAGTTTTCCATGATTCTGCATTGTATGTTCCCGTGAGTTTCCCCCCAAAAGGTCATGGTACTCCAGAGAACTTTCTTTCGCGTTTCACACTTTCCACGTGTATCTAACTAAATTATAGTATTATACTGTGATGTATCAATTAAAAAAAAAAGTGCTAAGGAAATACTAAACTATACTGCCTCACCGGCCATTGGCACTGGAGAACCGACCACTTTGGATTCAAATATTTTTAGGACAAATTTTAAATATTTAAAATTCTTTTATTATATTGTTTGATAAAAAATAAAAAAATATATATTTTAATTTAGTACTATATACTTATATTTTTCAAAAAAAAATTTATATGTTATTTTTTATTAAAAGAATTTACTTAAAATTTATCTTTTACTTAATGTTCTCAATGGAGAATATTCCATAAAATATTTTTAACAAAATTTATTACTTAAGTATCTAAAATTGTCAAAATGAAAAATTTTTATGTATTATTATTATTGTACTATGTTATTTATTTATTTATATTTTGTATAATAATATCAAATTATTCATTTAAATTTTTGCATAATTTAAACCCGCAATATAGTATTTACTAGACAAAAGCTATACAAAATCTAAGAATAAATTACATAATTTTTTTAAAATTTTGTTAAAATTACATAAATTTTTTATTTATTTTAAAAATATATAAAAATCTTCTTTGAAATAAAAAGTAAGCTACACAAACTTCTTTTTTATTTTTAAAATATATACAAAGGGAGGTTTATATAATTTATTATTTATTTTAGTGAAAGTATGTATATATTTTGAAATAAAAAAATTATATAATTTTAACAAAACTAAAAAAAGTATATAATTTACTCAAAAATTAATTGATAATCACCAACGCTTTCTTTGTCTACTAAATGCTTCATTGTGAGCTTATTCAATAAGTAATTTTAAATAAATTGACTTGATATTATTTGATAATATATAAATAATGTAATACAATAATTGTGCAAAAAAATTTTCTCTCAACACCTGTATTTATGCATTAATATAAGTAGCTCCTTTTGTTTTTGTTTTGCTTTGTTTTTTGTGGTCTACGTCGATCTTCATTTGGTTGGTAAAGCCAAACGACTCGTTGACGTTTTGACAACTGGTCTCACCTGGAAAAAACGTGGGCTATTTTTGGCCGCCGTCAACATCAATTGGTAGTTGGGGCTAGTGTATTTGTACATTTTGTTTTGGTTTATTTTATTTTATTTTAAGTAAGAATAACTTTTAAAATTTTGTTAGTAAGAAATAAAATTTTATTTATTATAAATTTTGAGACAATTGAGGATTGAACTACTTGTAACTTTTTTTTTTAAATTACAATTGAAGATCACAAAAGTAATTTTTTATTTTAAAAATTTTTATATTTTAAAATTATTTTAAAAGATTTAAAGACATAATTATATACTTTTATAATATAACATGCAATAACCTAATTTTTAAAAATAGAATTGTTTAGAATAAATAATTTTGTTTCATGTGTTCAACATTTTTTTTTCCCCGCGTGTTACGGTCCCCATCTTTCTTTTGTACTTTTAAGTTCTCCGGGTGGATTCAATTTCTTCCTTCCGTTGTATGTCACTCTTTCGTAGCTTCTCTCCGCGAAAACTCCGCAACTCACAAAGGGGCAGAGAGGCACAAGAAGGAGCTCTAGGATGGAGAAAGCAATTCATAGACAGAAGGTGCTGCTTGAACATCTTCGACCCACTTCTTCAATTTCATCTTGTTCCCATCAATCTACTGATCTCTCTGTAAGTTTATGTTCTCATGCATTTTGGATTTTTAAGCTTACATCTCTCCACTGTTCCACTGTGTATGAATTCCACAGATTCTGTTTCTTTGTCGTTTTTAATTTATTGAGCAATTGTTTTGCTTCAGGTGTGTGTTTCTTTTTTCCTCTGTAATTTATCGCTTCTGCGTTTGCTTATTGTTAAAATGAGCTCGCTAATTTGGGTTTGTGGTGGTAATCGATGATCCTCAAAGTTCTACTTATATTCTGCCTGAGACTAAATAATTTTCAAATTGTTATCTTGTCTGTATTATAAAGTCGGAGCTCGAATTTGAGATAATTACATGTCTATTTTCTTTAAGTCTTCTGAATTTTTATCTTATAAACTTAAAGAATTGAATCATTTGTAGAAGTGCTATACTTGTTCATCGGTCACAGCTTTGTTTTCGTTCTTTCTTTTAAAAGGGATGGCTAATTGTGTTTGTGCACTCTCTTTTCCCATTGTTTCTTTGTTAGGCTTCAATCTGTTCTGGTGAGAATTTTTCTCATGGCCGAACAGCCGCATCTGAAGATGACGTGGTGATTGTGGCGTGAGTTGATTAATTTGGCAATATGGATGCCAACTTATTGTGTATTTTCTGATTTATTATTTTGTTAATCACATTACTAAACCTTTTGTCTTAAATAATTTCCTGCAAAAATCAGTGCATACCGAACTGCAATTTGTAAAGCAAAGCGTGGGGGCTTCAAGGACACCCTTCCAGATGATCTACTTGCCTCTGTTTTGAAGGTAAACATTCTTCGATAAAGGAAATTATTGGAAAGAAATTTGTTGACGAAAAATAGGTTCCATGGGAACATCTATAATGGTTTGTGGTTGGTAAAATTTACCTCAATTATGAGTTCTCATGTAGGCTGTGATAGAGAAAACAAATGTGTACCCAAGAGAAGTAGGAGACATAGTTGTTGGCACAGTATTGGGACCAGGATCAGAAAGAGCAATTGAGTGCAGGATGGCAGCCTTCTATGGTGGTTTCCCTGGTAAATTTCTTAATCAAATTAAAATGAATATCCTCATAACTGCATTATTTTGAAATAGAAACTTAGCTATAAACGCTGGTTGAAAACATGATTTATGAGGAATTCCTGACTGATATTACTGGAATTAGAATTCGCACGTGACTTCATTGGCATTTAATGCTTAAAATTGCTTCGTTATTTTAGCCCCAACTTCAATATATGATTAATCTCTTTTATGATTCAAACAGATACGACGCCTCTCAGAACTGTTAATAGGCAATGTTCATCTGGACTTCAGGCAGTTGCTGATGTTGCTGCTTATATAAAAGCTGGGTTTTATGACATTGGTAAGAATGAATTTGGACTGTCTGTTTGTTTTAAGAGATCTTGTTATTAGCCTTACCTTCCTATTCTTTGATGCAGGCATTGGAGCTGGATTAGAGTGTATGTCACAAGATAATATTTCAAAGCTTCACAAAATTAACCCAAAGGTACATTTAATATTTAACTTTTAAAGTTCATATTTTGTTTTACAGGTTAAAACATGGTTTATTCAGCTTTACTTTTCATGTCTTAAACAGGTGGAAACCTTTGCACAAGCCCGGGATTGTCTTCTACCTATGGGAATTACTTCTGAGAATGTTGCACAGCGTTATGGTGTGACAAGGCAAGAGCAAGACCAGGCTGCTGTGAGTATGACAAAATTAATTATGCTAAGAATCAATTAAGAGATTATTGGACTGAATGGAACTCTTTTGATTTGAATAAATAGGTTGAGTCTCACAAGCGTGCAGCGGCTGCAACAGCATCTGGTAAATTCAAAGAAGAAATCATTCCAGTTTCTACAAAGGTAAGTGGCAACTGCCAAGATGAATTTTCTAATTGTAAAATTTGATATAAGAACTGAAATATGGTGAATGAGGAGCCTTGCACGGAGGCAGAACTCTCACACACAATGTGGGTCTCCCCTTTATTTATAATAATATGAAGATAGAGAATAACTACAATATAAACTCCTAATGATAGTTATAAAGGATAACTAAGAATCCAGGATAATAATAAACTCTAAGACTCTAGATAATGATAAACTTAAACTCTAGAAAAAGATAGACTCAAAATCCATTAGGAGTTTCACTTGAATAAGTTTCTCTACACTCATTCTAACACTAACGATAAATTTCCGAAGATTGTGGACCCAAAAACAGGGGAGGAGAAGAAAATTATAGTTTCTGTTGATGACGGGATCCGGCCAAACACAAATTTGATGGATTTGGCAAAGCTGAAGCCTGCCTTCCAGAAGGATGGATCCACAACCGCAGGTCCTCGGGAAATCTGTTCTTGTTAATCTTATTACTTTGGCCAACTCTCTCAACTAGTGGGTTCGTTTGCATTGAATCTCACTTTATTTTTAATTTCAGGGAATGCGAGCCAAGTCAGTGATGGTGCCGCGGCAGTGCTCCTCATGAAGAGAAGAGTGGCTGTGCAGAAGGGACTTCCCATTCTTGGCACCTTCAGGTACACAATGATGATTGGAAAACAAATAAATTCTTTAGAGCAATGAGTCACATCAGAAGTGGAACTAGACATAGCTCTGCAAGTATACTGTAATATGTGATTAACTAGCTTGTTGCCCCTGCAATTCATGGTATCTCTTATATCTAATCCTTGTATCTAATTTATAGAAAATAGTATTTTAAGCACTTAAAGTTGATTTTCCTCATTTAACTACTTAATTACAAAGAAAAAACTAGTTGCCTGAAAGCACTTATTTGATTATTATCAACTTAATTATGGAAGAGGCATGTAGGGTTACTGCATCTATTACTACTTATCAGACACATGCATATGTTATCCGGTCAGCGCAATCTAGAAGAGAAATATTCCTAGATAGATTCAGGTAATACCTACCTGGTAAATTGTATAAGAATGTATATTACTATATAGAAAAGATGTTTAAAGCTTGAGACCATGTGCTTCACAGTTTTCAAAACAGAATAGGTTGAGCTGCAAAGAAAAAAATATTCATAATCAGTAATTCATGGCTACTATGAAATCTTGTCAAATACGGCCTAAATTGCAATTAGGTCTCAGAAGAGGAACTCATCCTTATTTTTTGTATTAATATATGAAAATAAAATTGATGCACAAATGAATTTAATTTTCTTTGCAGTCATGGCATCCCTTTTTTTTTTTTTTTCTGTAGGAGTTTTGCTGCTGTTGGAGTAGATCCTGCTGTGATGGGTGTTGGCCCTGCATTCGCTATTCCAGCTGCGGTGAAGTCTGCTGGTCTTGATCTCAATGACATTAACTTGTTTGAAATTAATGAGGTAACGGTTCTCTCTTTTTATTTCCCCACATTAAGACAAATAGAAAATTGTAACTTCATTATTTGTTCTTAGCAATTAAGTGGTCTTGTGTAGGCGTTTGCTTCTCAGTACGTTTATTGCTGCAAGAAATTGGCACTGGATCCCAGAAAGGTCAACGTTAATGGTGGTGCGATTGCTCTTGGGCATCCTTTGGGCGCCACAGGTACTCAAAAGTTGGGAAAATGTTATGCTAGAATATGATCAGAGGAACCTGGATATGTCCATATGTTTGTATTATTGCTGCATCTGTATTCATCTGTCTTTGATTTCATATTATCCAATAGATCAACAGTGGAATATCTGTTCACGTTTTATGCTGAAGCTAAGATGCTTTATTGTAAAGTTATATGCTGCCATTTTTTGTCAGGTGCTCGCTGTGTTGCTACACTATTGAACGAGATGAAGCGCCGAGGGAAGGATTGTCGCTTTGGCGTGATATCTATGTGCATAGGTATATTTCTTCTTCTGCTTCTTCCCCAACTCTAATGCTTACAAGACATTTGATTATTTTAGAAAGATGAAAGATAATACAGAAAATGGATATATACTCAATCTTAACTTACTGAAATGAAAATCTGCTTTTGTTGAAATTGCATATCATATGAAACTCAGTAAATAATTGGTTAGAGTTCTCTTACAAGGTTTATAGGTAATCTGATGAGGCCTTTTCCAGAAAAAGAACCTTAGACAATTGGAAGATTCAACATAAAGAGACTTTTGGGGAAAATTTGATGTTCTCTGTTGCATTGCCCCTATGATCAAATGTTCTTTATCTTCCAAGTTTTTTACTTTCATTTCAGTCGTTGATAATAATAAAATTTATTCTTGGATATTTTCCTAATAGCTTAAACATTTGGGATGAATTGATTTTTGAACAAGTTGGTCTAACGCTGAGGCTGGCTTGGTCTGGAACTTGACATGATTTTCTTGGAAAAAGAATAGTCTTTATACAATAGGAAAAAGTCAAGAAGCAAAACTAATGTTCTTTGCTGTGATATTAGAAGCAAAATAAGAGAAATTAAAAGAGGATATGAGTAAATCTTAGATGCATCCGTGGAAGTTTGTGGCATTTCTTCCATTTCTTACTGGTAACGATGACCATGCTCCCCTGAACAAGATAGATCAGGAATACATTAGGCGAAAAGTATAGAGATTGCCAATACATAAATATGAGACTTAATTATATTAATTCATTTTCTTGCTTAATAACATTAACGGAATTGTCCATAATCATTGCAGGGTCAGGTATGGGAGCAGCAGCCGTATTTGAAAGGGGAGACTATTAAAAATCTTTATATACACACGCACACCCCCCCAGTTGAAAATTTTCTACTTTGTATCCAGTTATGCTTGGAAAAGTCTAACAAAAAAAAAAGGATATTTTAATAATCTCTTCTGTGCAATGGAAACCAATAATTGTACCCCTGCAAGAATTAGCATATAAATGATTGCGTCACAGAGAACAACTATTCAGACCTTTTCCGTCTCTTAATCTTTTGTTTGATATCTTTGTTTTTTTATTCACGCAAGAAAATTTGCGGTTAACATTTTAAAGCAGTAAAACAAAAAGCCATTCTTATTCTGTTACCAGTGCTACACCAAACACCCCCCCCCCCCCCCCACCACACAAAAAAGGGGAAAAAGGGAAAAAAAAATCGCCATTCTGCATTCATAGGGCTGCAAAGTGTGCGTCTAAGTAGTTGGGCATAAAAGTGTAATATAGAAGTTGGATTAAATAATTAAGTGGGTTTAGGTTAATATTACCAGCCTTGATTGAAATCCAGATTTTATATCACCACCATTTGCAATTCAGAGTATCCACCACGTAAGGGAGAAATTGGAAGCATGCAAATTCTCACACACGAAGGCACTCAATAAAAATACTTAGCTACAATTTTAGTTTTTCTTAGATTTTTTTTAAAATAACAAATGGATTTTTTTTAATAGTTCATCATCATATGATTGTGTTATATAATAAATATTCTCTATATGTCATATTTTTATTAAAAAATTTAATGGTAAATATTTTTTTCTTAAATTTATCTAAATCTAGTTGCTTTTAAATCTCTCTCATTCGTCTTCTCTATGTATATGAATGAATGCATGTATGTTCATGTGTATTTATGGACGTAATTTTTCTGTCTAGGATTACATTTGTATTTCCATTTTTGTGATTGTAGTAAGAAGCTTCCCCATTTTGTGTTTCTCTTTACTATTCTGGACAAAATTTGTGAATATCAGTTTACCCATTTTGAGAAATGACAATTTTGCAAAACCATTGTGTTCCCCTGTTTCCCCCATCCAATCAAAGTGTTCTGGAGTATCAGCATTTGACCCCAAAAAAAGAAAAATTCAAAATCTTTTGGAAGGTCAGATCTACGAAATTTGTTTTGCAGTGCTCTTGAAATTGGTCTCTTCACATAGTTGATTGTGTGCTATAATTGATGAACTCTGATTGTTATTTGCTTTGCAGATTAGTATCATTTCAGCAAATGGGAATCTTCTACTGTTTCCTTTGAATTTATTGTTTGAGAAAAGTAACAGATTTAGACTGTTCATACAGATTTAGACAATCCATATTTTAGCAAATCTATTCTGCATTTTAAATTCCTACCATTCATTTTTTTATTTTGACTTTTTTTAATATTTTAAAAGAAGTAAAATGCAATAATTGCTTGGTTTGCTTCATTAGAATATGCCGACGTTGCTTGGTTTGCTGTCCCTAAAAGTTTTTCAGACTCGAGCTTCTGTTGTAAGTCTACATATTGATGCAGAGCGTGTTCCTCTCCTTGCTTCCAAACATAAAAGAGCCTCGTCTAGCCTTCCCAAAGCCGAAAGTGCCTGACCTTTTAGATTGCAAGCTTGAAGAATCATGGGATCAATTTGAAGCCCTCTATTACAATCCTTAAGTACATGCTTATAGAGTTCCAATTGGCTGTAACAAAACGCTTTCCAATAGATGTCATGAATTGCATCAGACACAAAAATAAACTAATCCAGAAATAGTCTTGGGCCATTCCTTAAAGCAACACAGTTCTTACTAACTTGTCACGCTCTGATGATATCTTCAGGATTGTTTTGTTTTTTGTAGCATAGAATTATTTAAAGATGTTGATAATGCATAAAGTCATATTCATAGGAAACATCAAATTACACATTGGAATCTATCCTTATTTCTCACTATTGTCCTCATCTTATTGTGACATGCAGCACTCATTATCCATCATGAAAAGTACGGTTCATAGAGATTTTAATTTATTAAGCGAATAACAAAATGCTATGTAACCCTACAACGGCCTGTTAGATATCCACCTAGAGAACATGGCAAAACATTCTTCAGACTTGTCCTCAGGAGCTATATGTCCTGCACCCTGCAAATAAATATATTTTATATTAAAAAAAAATTAAAGAAACTTCCCAACACATAATTAAAATTTTTTGTAAACATTTTTTAATTAATTAATTTTTTTTTTGAAAAAGGAACTTGTTCTTACCTTCACAGTTGCAAATGTCATCTGATTGGCGTAAGTCCTCGTGAATCTGCTCAAAAAGGAGATTATGTAACTAGAGTGTGTTTAGAACACCCTAAAATTAAGAATTCAATTAAATTGATTTTTTTTCCACTTTAATTTATTGAAATGTAATTCAATGTGGAATTCAATAACGTAATACTTTTAGAAATGCGAATCTTATAGTCCCACCAAAATTAATAAGATTTTACTATCCAGAATCAAAATAAAATTTATATCTCAATCATATGACTGTAAAATGTGAAAATAAGGTGCATGATCTCTAAAATTTCGGACTTTTTTTTTCATTCATTTTTATTGTATCTTGCTATATAATGGCAAGGAAATTTGGCATTTCATGCAGTTTATCAAATCGCTCAGAAATTTACAATGCCAAGTAAGTCTAATGCACTTTTTTTCCAAAATTTAACTATTCCATTTTCCAATCTGATCCTATGATTTTTTTAATAAAATTATTAACAATTTCAGAAAGGAAAAACACAATATGTACAATCTCGAGAAATGTAATTTAAAATCAAGCGCGGTCAACTAATTATGTGTTGTAATTGCTCAAAATACAGATAATTGACCAAGTAGACATAAATATATAATATGTCGAATTAATTTCTAGTTTAGAGTGTACCCTGCAACTTGGCCTTCTACAAGCCATGGCCTCCAGTCATCCAAAATTGTGTAGTTTAAATTTCTTATCCATGCTTGAGTCGCCTTGAATGAGACAGTTGGGTCATGATCCCCACTGTATAACGAACCAAATTATCATCATTTTAAAGGTAAAATTCCAATTTAGTCCTCTAATGATGACTTAAATATCAATTATCTCCTTCAAAGAATATTTTTGTGTCACTTTAGTACTCGAATTATATTATCTCATAAGTACTAAAATGATATTGGACAAATTTTTGAAGAGCAAATATTTTATGAGATCGAAAGAAATCAAACTTTTGTATATCAAAATCAAAATGATATAAAAAATTATTTTGAAATTAATCGATAGTGTGGTCATGTTTAGCGGGACAAGATGGAATTTTGCTATTTTTTTAAATCCATATGAAAACAATAAATAGACTAAGATTATGGAGATTCTTCACCTGTAAATCAAGGAACGAAAGCCTTTTGCACTGAGATTTAAATGATATTCAAAGCTGCCGAAGATTTCAGACTTATACTTCCCAGGGAAACAACGATGCCATTTCCCTATGCTTCCCTGCAGCACAGGCAGCCATGCTAATTTTACATATAAGCTAATCATGCATTAATATTCGTAATACACTATCTGTATGAGGAATTCTATTTTCTTTTTCAATACTTGGTACGCATGTTCCTGCTTAGTTGTATCAATTTAAGTTTTTTAAAAAATAGAGCAAACTAAGTTACCTCACCTAAAATTACCCTCCTTAATTTAGTTTTACCTTATACAAAGAGATTGATGGAAATGAGAATAAGGAAGATTAGTATATATAATTTCTAAATTAGAGGGAGTATCTGTAGTTTTTTTTTTTTTTTTTTTTCTGGTAAACTTGAGAGGAAATCAATGTAGTTCAGGCTCTATTTGCCTTGTTGGAGAATTTTTTTTTGGTAAATTTTTTTAAAATAAAAAAATTATACCAAAACTTGCAGTTATTTTTCGAAATTCTTTTATAGAAAAAAATTGTTTGAATGATAGGAAAATTTTTTATTACAAAATTCATATTAAAAAATGTTTAAGCATGCAACAAGTATAATTTGTTAAAAGTAAATTAGATCATGTAATTAAAGAAAAAATGATATAAAAACATAAGAGCACGTATGAGACCTACTTCTTCTTTATATATATATATATATATATATATATATTCTTTATCTTTTTTTAATTGCATTATATGCAGTTTAATTGTAACCGCAAAAGATCCATAGTACACAACAATTAAATGCTAAATTAATTGTTGTTACACAAAAAATATAATACTCGTGGTTTTATAACAGATGGTGGCAGCTCAGGGGCAAGTGAGGGTAGCAGCGGGCCCATGAACGATAGTGGAAAGTAATGGACAGCGAAGGCATTTTTGTAATGACTGGAAAATTTATATTTATTCTTTTAATCGTTCTTAAAAAAAAAATTTAAAATTGGGATTTTATTATTTAAAAATTTTTAACGAAACAAACGAAGCCATGCTCCAAAAAATAAATGAGATTAGATGCCCATGGATGCAAAGATGAACATTTATGATCAATCGTGATCTAAATGTTGTGAAAGTGACAATATTCAGCTTGCTACATATAATCCGGATTTGTAGGAAATTCATGAGGCTAAATTTTGAGAGAGAAAGATAAATTGTGTATAAGATTTACTTTAACCGTGAATTTTACATAAATAATAAATCTTACTATATATGTTATGTCGATACCTTTCTTTTAAAATTATTATTGTCAATTTCAAAAATATTAAAATAATTCAAATCCGTATAATACTAGGAAAAATGTGATATTAAACAAATCAAACCTCTCTTATATGGAGTGCCTTGCGAACGTTGTCATCGTTGGCCCAATATTTGCTCAGGTAATAGACATAACTCTAAACCAGAGAATGTAAGAAATTAAATCAAAACATAAAATCTAAAATGGCTTTGGGATTACGAATCTATTGAAGGTATTGAAAATTATACCCTGCAACTTAATGGCGGCAATGTGAGATCATGAGAAGTAGGAAACAATTGAATCTTTTCATTCAGAGATCTCCTGATCCTGAAAACTTCTCGTGGCACCTCACATTGGGGGTCCAGAATATTGAATAGATTAAGTCCTAAAATGAGCTGAGGATGTATAGAAAAATAGTTTACCAGTAGTATAACTATCATTAGCTTATAAAAAGAAAAGGGAAAAATTAATGTATCATTGGAGAAAATCACAAAAGTGAGCCTGATAAAGTGTATGGTTACTTGCCTCATTTAAGTAGTCGATATCTTTAGAACAAGCTACACTCTTAGAACCTTTATCTTCTTCACAATGTTCGTACAATGACTGTTTAGATAGAAGATTATACAGATTCATTAGGATTTCACTTTTGTCATTTAATTGTTTTATTCAATAGAAATGCTAATTGCACTTAAATTTCAATTCTCGCAACTCGTTTTCAAATTAACCTTTTTTGTTAGTTTTCTAAAAGATGAAACGTAAGCCCCCAAATGAGAAATTTAGTTGTTAATAGGAAGTTTTAAGTTTTAAAATTTATTTTTTCATTTACTAAAAAATGAAAATTAAATAGTATAAATTGAACAAATAAAAAACCTCCATGAGGTATGCTAAAAATAAATAAATAAATAATCACAATTATATTTTTCCTATTAATTAAATAGATAAATGACAAGAAATGTTTCTAAGAAAAAAGTCACTTATATCATGACATAAAGCGAGTTGATAACTTGATGTTGCATGGTATCTAAATTTTTACCGTGTATAGTTCATCGGAGATAATTCCCATTCCATGGAGAAACGGGATTATATAATCAGCTTCTTCCTTATATGTTGTTCGGGCATTCCCTAGCACATACCCCTGATCACATTGATTAAGCATAACACTTTAGCGTAACATTTCAAGTCGCTGAATTTTCTTTTGTTAGTAATTATTTCCTTTTTGTGTTTTTCATTCTAAAAAGGACAAAAATTAATTTGAATGATTTGTTATTAAATTATCTAATCAAATATACTATATGGAGGTTTTTTTTAAAAAGAATAATTAATCATATGACAATCAATTGGAAGAATACCTGTACCATATTTTTACTAGAGAATATGATAATAAGTTTTTTAAAAACTAAATTTAAATTTAATGTGATGATATAAACAAAATTAATTGCAAACCTGGAGATTTATCGGTGGTTGGACACCTTTTTCATTCCCTGTGAATTAAAGGGTTCGTAACAATCAGTTTAATTAATTACTCTAACACGCACGCACACAAACAAAATCTCGCAAAATTTATGCTTGAACTAATATAGTAATAATGGACCCAAAAATTATCTTAATACTATTTAATATTATTATGATTAACTATACAATTGAATTATTTAAAAGTTTTGAACATACCATTTGAAATTTCTTGAACAAGTACCGGAACAGGAATACCAGAGTATGAGTCACCTCCAATATACACTTGATTTGAGAAAAATTCAGGATGATCGAGCAGCCACTACAAATATTGCAGAAAATAATTACGTAGCTCAAAGAATAATAACGCTTTCAACAATGATGGAAAAATGGCTCATTAATTGTTTTTCCTTTTAATTAGCTAGAGCTAAGATGGTTGAATCTCCCAACTAAACTAAAAATTAGAAGTATATGGTTTAAATTTAGGAGAAATTCTTACCAACATCTATACACCTAGTATGCCGTGTCATCTATATGCTATCAAATTAAATAAAAAAAAAAAACTAAATCACATAATTGGGCCTCACACATCACTCCACTTATATGGTAGTATTGTGATAGATAATGAAACGTGAGATCTAATATAATACTATCCTATAAAAGCAATAACATGTCAAATTCAATTATGTGACTTGACTTTATTTTATTAGATAGTATACAGATAATATGGTATATCAAGGGTATATAAGAATTTTTCTGAATTTGGTTTAGCATGGAGAAAATGATGATACTCAGTTTGATGTAATTAAATTATATCATAATTAAATGGGATTAAGATTACACCTTTCTAAGAAATTGATGTGCTTGGTGAACTAATTTCCAATCACTTGGTTGGGGAGAGAGTGCTTTTGAATAAGAGAAGCCAGTGCCAACGGGCAAATCTGCAAAAATGATGCTACTTGCCTGGCAAAACAATTTTGGAATAATAATTATATAGAAGCAAATGATGGAATCCAAGAACAAAGTACAAATAACAATGCATGACTTTCGTTAATGATTAACTGAAACAGATGAAATCAATTAATTTCAAATTATTGTTTAATATTATACCTTTGTCCAAGCCTGTGGTCTCAAGACCAAATTAGGAAGGCTTCCCTTGTATTCTTCAACTTTGAATGCAATTGGACCTATACAACACCCGCAAGTAATTAAAAACAAAAAAAGAGCTTAAAAGGTAGAAGTGTGTTTGGTGATATTTGCTAAATTGATTAAAAGCATTTATAATTATAGTTAAGTAGTAGAAAAAATTATTTGAGAACTTAGTGTTATTATCAATTTTATAATTCACATTATTTTCTTTATCAACTTAAAATTTAAATACATAATTCATTCAATTTCAGCCTTTCGTTCAAATTTTATATATTATTTTTTATATCAACCAGTACTTCAAAAATAAAATTGAAACAAATTATACTTTTCAAATATTATGGTGAAAAAAAATGTGGAATCTTTTGGAGCCTAGAATAAGAATCTTTTTTTGTTTTTTCCTTAAATGATACAGAAAATTTATATGCAACTTACAGAAGCTCCGATAAATCAATAAATTAATTGTTAAAATAGGGATTTGGCCTTTTAACTTGATTTATTATTTTAAAATAATATCTCAAGTTTGAAGTATTTTAAAATTATTCTTTTAAATTTTTAATTTGTCTCGTAAAAAGTCCTTTAAAGTAAAATTCATTAAATACGTTAACACTATCATTTTTAATGCAATGTGGCAGCCATATGTTTTTCTAAATAATTTAAGTGATGGATTAGCACCCAATTAATATTTAATTCAAAAATTAATAACATAATGAAATAAAAAAAGTGTAAATCATAGCCTTTTCCAATCCAACCTTCTGGAACCATTATATCTTTTAAAAAATACAATAACATCCACCCATATTCCAAGTAGTGTTTTTTTATTTCTCCCCATTATATTGTCATTCGTAGGAAACACTTTGTTTTTTGGTTAAATATAACAAGCTTGATAGATACCAGCTTTAGTTATACTGAATCACAAATGCAGCTTTTGGCTCTACGTCTTCTCTATTTACCACATTGTAAGAGGGTGTGGTTTCTAAAGGAGTGATTGAAATGGCTAAGAAAGACAATGAGAAAATATTGAAGTTAAGAAGTTAAAGAGACGTATTCATGTGAACTTAACTCTGAAAATAACTTAAAGCAAAATTGAGTGTAGCTAAAGTTGAGTGCATTTAAGTTTAATTAAGTAGAGTTAAGTGCACTTAGAAAAGTTGAGCGAATTATGGGTAAAGTTAAAGATTTTAAACATAACGAAGGTTAAGGACCCTACATTGAGCTTAGAAGAGTACTCAAAGTTGAGTTAAATGACTTGAGTGTACTTAAGCATATCTTATTATTAGGTTGAGCTCAACACTTTTTCATTTATTTCCAATTTTGTGCAATAGAACCTGTTACATTAGCAAGTGAGAAGTTGAACATTAATGGTGTCTGTTTTTGGAAAATGTCAAAATTATTGTTTCTTTTTATTTTACGAATATGATTTCTAGTATTTAGGGGTATGGTTAAGTATTTAATATTGTTTAATCAAGTTGTAAATTTTTTGGCTATAAATTTGTGAATGAAACAGAGTATTTTAAGCTCTACTTTTTGAATTCTTCCTTTGCCTTTCGTTTACTTCCATAGCTTGTGATTTCAACATCTAGCATCAAAGTTCTATGGATCTTTTTGGGGATTATGAGTGAGAAAACTAATAAGAGAACTTACCATAACCCACCTTTAAGTTAATATCTTTTTTATCCCCTTGTTTTGCTATGGCCTCCTCAAACCTTTCTAGAGTTTCTCCATTCATTTTCAATTGGCAAAATTAACAAGAGTAGGCTATTAAGATAAAAACTTACCTTAGATCATTTAATCTTTGGGAGTATGTTAAAGCTAATAAAGTTGTATACCCTTTATCAACCAATGCAACAATAAACCAAATTAAACATCATTTGGAAGAGATAGCTAAGAAATATAAAGCTATCTTTATCATTCATTCTACCATTGATGAAGTCATCTTCACTAAGATAATGGCATGTGAAATTGCCAACAAAGCTTAGGAGAAGCTAAAAATAAAGTTTCAATGGAGTGATAAGACTTGGCAAATACAAATTTACAACGTGAAAATAGAGTTTGAGCTGTTAAACATGAAATAGTCTAACAAGGTGAAGGATTATATTGATAGAGTCATGATGATTGTAAACAAGATCAAGTTGTTTGGTGAAGAAGTAGAGGAGAGAAGAATTATGGAGAAAGTCATGCTAACTCTTCTAGAGAAGTTTGAAGCAAAGATTTCCTCATTGGAAGACAAAAGGACATGGCAACTTTTCATAGTAGAATTTGCAAATATGCTACAAGTCATGGAATAGAGAAAAGCATTCAAGGAGGAAGCAAGTGCCAATAAAGTTGCATTAATGGCAGCACAAAAGCTAATACCATAAAATTTTGCTACCTCGAAGAAGAAAATAGTGGAAAGAAAGGTATATAGAAGGAGTATCGGCAAGGCAATGGAAAAAAATTTTAAAAGGAAAAGTTTCCCCTATGTCCTCATTGCAAGAAGACGAGTCATGTTGAAAACTATTATTAGTTTAGACCTAGAGTTCAAGGCAAGTTTTGCAAGCAATTTGATCATGTTGACAAACTATGCAAGACAAATCAAAGATAGCAACATCAAACTTAACCTACATAAGTACCTAGCAACAATGAGGTTGGTGAAGAGATGTTGTTTGTAGCAATTATCATTAAAAAATGTTACAAGACAATCTTGGATACTAATATATGGCTCATTGATTGTGAATGCATGCACCATATGTCAGTAAACTTGAATACCTTTAGAACCTTTGGCAAATGTTGTTTCTCTAAAGTTAGATATGGATGGCAGGTTTGTGGTTGTCAAAGGGAAAGGTGCTATTGTTGTTTAAATATCCTTAGGTGCAAGATTTATAGAATACATTTTATTTATGTCTTATCAAGTCAAAATCTCCTCAGCATTAGATAGTTTTTTGATAAAAAAATTGTAAAATGTGTGAAATATTTAATTCTATTGGCATAAAGATTTTCCAAGTTAGAATGAACGATAGAAATTTTTCTTTTGAGTTGAAAGACTATAAAGGAGGAGTCTACATCAGTATGGAAGAAAATGGTGATATATAGCATAGAAGACTTGGATATGTTAATTTTTCTTTACTAAAAATGCTTTAAGGGAGAAAGCTAGTGTTGAACTTATGATCCTTAGGTAGGTGCAATGGTGTATGTGGAGTATGTTAGTTGGAAAAGTTGGCCAAAATGCCTTTTCTTATTGATTTATTCCTGAGAGTAGTTGGCAAGTTTGAGCTCACCCACTCGTATGTTTATGGATTAATGAGCATACCATTCTTGAATAGTAGCACATACTTTTTCTTGTTTTTGGATAATTATATAAGATATTATTGGATTTATTTTCTCAAGTAAAAATATGAAGTGAGTTTCAAAAGTTCAAAACAATGGTAGAGAATCAGTGTTCATTAGAGACTAAGACCTTAAGAATTGACAATAGAGTTGAGTATGCCTTTAACCAATTTAAATAGTCCTCTAGTGAGCAAGTATACATCACCAACTCAATGTTACTTACACTCAACAAAATGTTATGAGTCAGAGAAAGAACAAATTTATCATAAATATGGCCAAATGTCTTATGTTTGAGAAGGACTTTCCCAAGATGTTATGGGCAAAGGCTATCAACACCTCTGTCTATTTGTAGAACCAATTTCCAACTAAAGCCTTGAAGGAAAAAGACCTTATGTGAAGCATATATAGGTTAAAAGCCATCTGTAAGGCACTTCAATGTGTTCAAGAGTCTATGTTATGCCTATGTTCCTGAACTAAAAGGGATAAACTTGATCAAAGGTTAGAAATTGGTGTTTTGTGGGCTATAGCAATGTCTCCAAAGGGTACAAGATTTTTAATTTTGTTATAATAGACATAAGCATAAAGTTTGATGAAAAATGGAGCTTGGGATTAGGAGAGGATAGCTACTACTTCTTCTAGTCAAGTCTCAATTATTAAAGATCTTACTGAAGAACCTACTATTGACACCTTAGAGAAGATGTTGGTAATGAAAAAAATGCTTTTAGAAAGACAAGATCTCTTCATAATATCTATACCAGTTGCAATGTTGCCTTTTTAGAACCTATAAGTACTAAAAATACTTTAAAGTCTATAGAATAAAGAACTATTATGAAGGAGGAGCTAAGAATGATTGAGAAAAACAAAATGTGGGTTGGTGTCATGACCAAGCAACAAGCACATGATTATTATAAAATAGGTTTCTAAGCTCAAGTTGAATCCTAGTGGAACCATAAATAAGCATAAAGTAAGATTGGTTGTAAAAGGTTATGCACATATGCATGGTGTAGATTTCACTAAAATCTTCACTCTAGTTATAAGGTTAGATACCATTAGATTACTCCTCTTAATTGGAACTCAATAATGCTGGAAGTAATGCAATTTCATGTCAAATAAGCCTTTTTCAATAGTGTTTTAGAAGAAGAAATTTATGTTGAATAGCCAAAAGGTTTTTCACATGGCAGCAGTAAGATGTACTTATTGAAAAAAGTTTTTTATAGTTTAAGCAAGCTCCAAGGGCCAACTATGCCAAAATTGACAATTTTATGATCAATTTGGGGTCTAAAAGGAGTTGTAATGAAGTTAACTTATATACCTAGTAGCAAAAGGATGGAATTCTTATTGTTTCCATTTATTTTGATGATTGGTTAGCGACTAAAGGTGATTTTAAGTTACTTAATTTGTTTAGAAGACAATTGAAGGAAGTCTTCAAGATGAATGACCTGGGAAATATGTCTTATTTTTTGGCATTAAAATGAAGCAATCTTTTCAAGATATTTTCATTCTTAAAAGATTTATGCCATGGAAGTCTTGAGAAAATTTAGCTCAAGTAAGGTTAAGACCATGAGCACATCAGTAATTCAGAGAAGTAAGTTGAGCAAAAATGATGTGTTAAGTTTAGTAGATACTTTAATGTATCGAAGTATCATTGGATCACTCCTCCACTTGTCTATTATTAGGCCTTATATAATGTATGCAATGAGTGTTTTGACAAAATTTATGAGTGCTCTAACTAAAAACCAGCTCTTAGTTACCCAGTAAGTGTTAAGGTATATTTGAGAATTCTTGGACTTTAAGATATTTTAAAAGAAATTTATTAGTGTCAACTTGATGAAATTCATGGATATTGACTAGGCTAACTCCCTTAATGACATGAAGAGTACTTTAGGATATTGCTTTACTCTTAGATTTGGAAGTGTGTGTTGGAGTTACCAAGAAACAAGGATCTATCACCCGATCAACAACTAAAGTAGAGTACATCGAAATTTTAGCTGTTGTAAGCCAAGCATTTTGGTTGAGGAAGATGCTTAATAACTTAAAGATTCCTTAAAATAGTATCACAAAGATGCTATGCAATAACAAATTAGTAGTAGCAATAATTAAGAATCTTGTATTCCATGAAAGGATTAAACACACATCAAGATCAAATATCATATGGTCAGAGAGATGGTGAAAAAAAATAAAGTTCAGTTTCTCTATTATAATATAGAAGATTAAGTGGTGGACATCTTCACCAAAGGCTTATAGAAGAACAAGTTTGAAACTCTGAGGAAAAAGCTTGGCATCAAATCTAGCGATTGCATAAAGGAGAAGTTTTATTTTTTCTTTGTTTTCTTTTAAGCTAATTTTGAAGTTAAAGAAGAGAATATTGGAGTTAAGAAGCTAACGAGAGGTATTCATGTGAACTTTAACTCTGAAATCAATTCAAGTCAAAATTGAATACAATTAAAGTTGAATGCACTCAATTTAAGTTAAGCAAAGAAGAGTTGAGCATACTTGGGAGAGTTAAGCAAACTACAAATGAAGTTTAGAACTTTGAGTAGAACTAAAGTTGAGGGCCTTACATTGAGCTCAGAATAGCACCTAAAATTGAGTTAAGCAACTCGAGTGTACTTGAGCATACTTTTTTATCAAGTTGAGCTCAGAATTTCTGTTTTATTCGTTTTCACTTTTTTGCCGTTAAAGCCATTACATTAGTTAGTGAAAAGTTCAACATTAATGATGTTTGTTTTTAGGAAATGTTATATTATTATTTCTTTTTTACTTTAGGAATATGATTCCTAGTATTTAGGGATATGATTAAGCATTTAATATTGCTTAATCAAGTTGTAAATCTGTTAGCTATAAACTTGTTAATAAAATATAGCATACTAAACTCAACTCTTCGAATTCTTCTTTTGACTTTTGTTTATTTCCATAACTTATGATTCCAATAGAAAAGTTATGAGTGTTTCTTAGATCAAAACAACATAGATGTTAATAAAGGTGCACAGAACAGTGGAGCTATGAAGTTTTTGAGTGAGAACAATCGTGAAGGTGGTAGTGACGATGAGGGAAATAGGAAAGCACTGCTTGAGGCTTTCTCTTCTCACCTTAGACATATGCTATTGAATTATGGTGAAGAGATTAGTGTCTGAGATTGCTAATGTTCTGAGCTTTTCAAAAATCAACAAAATCATGTCATGCTGCATAATGTTACATTTTTTACAAGGGAAGGGCATAAGGCTAAAGATGCTGCATTTGGGATCTGATCTTTTTTTTTCTTCCTTTAATTTTTGAGGTAAATGTTGATGAGGTGTTGACTTATCACTAAAATTATAAGAAAAAACATGTGGTTACCACGTCAACATAAAAATTGACCGTGTTAACGTATTTAACAGATTTTATGTCAAAGGATATTTTTTATGAGACAATTTAGAAACTTAAAAAACCGTTTTAAAATGCTTTAAATTTGGAAGATTATTTTAAAACAACACATAAAATTAAAGGACTATATTAATATTTTATCCTAAATTAATTGGTGGTATTTTATCAATGTTATAAAATTAATTTTTTGGGTTTTTGGGAATTTTTTTAAAGAGAAATTGAAAGTAACTTGTAATATATCAACAAGCCTGCGTGCTTCTGAACTTAAGCCTTAAAGAGTAGCAGAATCCTTCCGAAGAAACATAAAGGAAATCTAGCAAATACTTGAAACTATTTATCCGTTGATAATTAAAAGCCATAAACGACAGTGAGCAGTATATCACAGATGCACCAAGGGCTAAGTGTGTGTATATATATATATATATATATATATAAACGACACTACTAGAAGGTTCTTATTACCTATTTCATAAACAAGCCCCGAAAATGAAGAACAAGCAGGACCGCCAGAGAGCCAAAGCATAAGAGGGTCCTTCTCTGGATTATTCTGTGACTTAATAAAGTAGTAGAAAACTTGTTCATCTTCTGATTCTTCCTCTCCCACTCCCACATACCTATATACAGTAATGGAGCCAGGCGCTTGGGTTAGGGGGGCAAAATATATTTTTTTAATAAAATTTTTTTATATCTTATTTGAAAAGTTATATTTTTATAATATATTGTTTAAATAAAATACTTTTTTTTAAACTTTTGGATTAAGCTAACTAAATGAAATTAATTCACTAACAATAAATTGACTTAATCTAGAAATCAATTTGAATTTAAATAAATAATATGCTAAAAATTACTTGTTATATTAATATCAACAATTTCACTACTTATATACAACGATATAGTTTTATATTTATTTAATATTGAAACAATGCATAACAAAGATATATCCAAAAAATACATTATCACTAACCATATTATAACTATTACATGAATAGCTCATAATGACATTTTAAAAGAATAAAATGAGTTTAAAAATTTATAATTATCAATTTGTAATATATATCTCTCTCTATCTCTCTCTCTAAAAGTACAATAAAAACTATTTTATCGAACAATATTTTAAAAAGTTTCACACTATTTTCAGAGACAATTATTGATCTAATTGAAAATAATATATTAATATTTGAACTTAGTTATATTTTATTTAATTATTGTTGAACTATTGATTAATTACAAAAATGTATTAAAGATATGTATTAATTATATATAAATTGGAAAATAGAATAAATATTGGTTAGGAGGCTAGAAGAAGGGAGAGAAGAATCATTATGTGGAGCCTAACTATGTACCTAAAGACAATTAAAAAAAAAAAAAAGGGAAAAGAGAGGGGGAAATGAGGAAAAAAAGAAAAAAAAGTAAAAAAAAAAAAATAGAAAAAGAAAAAAAATGAAATGAAATGAAAAAAAGAAAAAAAAAATACATGTGTGAATTTAGAAAGTTGAGTTTAAAATGTGAAATAGTAAATATATGTATATATGTATGTATATCTAATAAATTTTATGAATCTAATAAATTTTATGAATTTAAAGGATAAGGGGGTATAATATCCAAATACTACGTACAAACAATTTTGCAAAATTATGAGTGGCATCTGCTCCCTCTCCGTAACGTGGCTCAGCCACAGCCTATGCGTGTATTATATATATATATATATATATATCTATATATATATATATATATATATATATATATCTATATATTTGAAATCATTTAAGTATTTCGAATGACGTCACTAAAGAATCATTAAATATGTCTTATATTGTCTTATTGTACTATCTTGAACGATATTAATCATTCAATATCTTTGTATTTGATAGGCTAATATTTCAAATAAAGTAGTAATATATTTAAGAATTATATATTTTGTTTTATAAATTTCTATTATATGTATTCTTTTAGAAAAAAAGCTTTTGATTATATAACAAACACGAAAAGATCAATCATGCTAATATTTTGTATCTTGATATCCCATATTATGTTATCCAAGATATTAAAAATTATAAGATACCAATATATTAATTAATTTTTAAATATTAGTATATTAAATACAAACAAATATCCAATGTGTAATGACATTTGTGATGTGGAAAATGAAAATAATAATACAATAAGCAACTTTTGTATGCACACTCTAGTAACAAGGCTAGTTATAGTATCTTACATATTCATCTATATTTCAAAATCCCAAAAATATTTTATCTATTTTTGCTAAGAAATCCCATGAATAATTTAACTCTAAAAATTTAGAAATTGATATCCACTGACCCAGTTTCAAGTTCAAAAGGAAGGTGCCCTTGAAATCCAGGAAGGTGCTGCACAGTCGAGCCGGAACTTGCAAGTTGTGAGGAAACATGCAGCAACAGAGCAGCAACAAGTAGGATCTCATAATGATGAGTATGGTTCCAACTTTCTCTTTCCATATTTTTGCTTTTAACTCTCCTTATTCTTTCTTTCCGTCAAATCCAGCCTCAAGCTTGCTATGCCAATTGTGTATATGGTCCTTTCAAGAATATATATATATATATATATATATATATATATATATATATATATATATATATATATATATATCTACTAAGTAACAACATGTAGGCTAAAGTCTATTTCTCTTTTTTGGGGGAGAAAAATTAAATTATATAGTTATTTTATTTTACAAATTTTCACTTTTCTCCCTTGAAATCAGATATGCTACGTTAACTGTCCCTGCAACCAAAAAAAAGACTATGATTGCACAAATTTTGATCAAAATATTCATATATCTATTATTTATATAATATAATAAGTACCAAATATATATTTAATTAATATAAAAATACTCGTTTTTTTTAATTTATAATAAATTAAATTCATGATTTTCAATGCAAAAGAAATAATATTAAAATAAAAATTTTAAGAAATAATTTTTATTAAAATAAATTAATATATTATTCTTAAAATTATTTTATTATAATTTAGTTTTAAAAAATTTATATACATTTTTATAATAAATAAAAAAATTATGTAATTTAAACATCTTAAAAAAATAATTTACCCAAATAAAAATAATTGTCGCTTTCGTTTTGAAGTACACTCCTATTTAAAAAATAAAGACAGGCACGATACAAAAAAAACGCCCTCTGCGAGCTGCACGGGTTCAAATAAAATAAATAAACTTTTCCTGATTGATAAACGCACACACTTGTATCATGAAATTACATTTACTAATATACCTTAGTAAATTTAGTGATGATAGTGACAGAAAATTAAAGCTAAAAAATTTAGATTGACTCGGTTAATTCGGTATGTGTCACCATGTAAGCCATTAAAGTTTTTTTAGAAATTAATGTTGAAATATATTATAAATTTAATTATCAGAAAAAATATTTTATTTATTCTATTATTTGAATAATTTTTAATATCTTAGTTACTAGAATTTAAAAATATATCTAGATGATCTTGATTATCTCTTGAATTTTAGAGATTACCAGATAGTACACTTAGTGGGTTAATAGGTTTAGAACTCAATTATTTTCTAACTGGCCAAATACATTACTCTTTAATGAAAAGACGTGATATATTTCTGACCCACCGTTTTGTGTTTGAGAGGTTTTCTACATCCTTAAAATCATCACTGCTAAGCTCTCCTAAATTGTCAGAAGAAACTTCTGACAAGATAGAATTTCTCTAATTTTCTTTTGGTGTTTAGAATAATCGCAAATCAGAAAATAGGCTTTGAGCATTTGGATTTCTACATCAGATTCATGAGCATGGTTAGAGGCAATTGGGATCTTTAATTACTTCCATTAAATTCTTATCGAATTGCTGTTTATGTAAGTGAAATTGCATGATTAGACTATCAAATCCTAGCTCTGATTTTCTTTGCTTGCTACGTGAATAATTAAGATGAACTTTTTTTTTTTGGTGGAAGAAGAGGAATTTGGGAATTTCTCATACAGATTTAAATTTATGAAATTGGAATTTTTTTTTCAATACATACGAAGTTTATATGATTACACATGTTTGGAATTGTGGAATACTGGTGGTGAAATGAGAAATGCCAACCTTGTTTGTTTCCCGTTATTATGCAAATTTCAGGATCTAGATTTTTCAAGCATACTTTCATGTTTTGACACATGAAAATGAATGGTTTTGAGTTTCTGATCATTTGGTGTTGGAATCGCTGAAAACAAAGCTTCAAATCATGAACTGTGGACGGTTAAGCTCGTGGGTCCAAAACGGGTTGGTTAGAATTGGCTGAACCTTGATCACAACGAAAATGACAAGTTGTTTTGCTCGCCTATCAAAACGACATCTCGTTTTGTGTCCATGTTCAATCATGTGTTGACCTTGATTGAATGATGCTCCGTTTTATCCAAGAGAATGAAACGAATTGTTTCACTTATGATTGTTTGCTGGGTCAGGCCACTATGCATTTTTGTCCTATTTTGCCACAAATTTTTGGGCCATATTTCGGAGCTTTTTGTGTTCCTCGATTTTGCACATATGAAAAAAAAAAATTTAGAGCTATTGGGGGATTATGGAAGTGGGTCGTAGGCTATTGAGCCATTTTTGGTTAGAAACACTTTTTGGGCGAAACAAGAACAATTAGGTCTTTTAAGGCTATTGTTGAGACTTTTTTTACGACATTTTGGGAACAAAAAATGTACTGAGGCTAGTTTTGGATTTGTCCAGAATTTATTTTTAATCCTATGAGTAATTTAATATATGTTTTGACCTGTAAATGATTCTTTGGACCAAAATAAATTATTAAAAAATTATTATTTAGCTCTATTTTTTAAAATTATAAAATAAATTATTTTAGGCAATTTTGACGCACTAAATATTTTACAAAATTATTATTTAGTTCTATTTAATTGTTTAAATTATAGAAAAATTATTTTTAGGCAATTTTGGCAATTGGTAAAATTATTTTGGAGTTGTTTAATTTTGTCTAAATTATAGAAAATTATTTTAGACAAATTTTTAGCACTTTTATGGAATGATTATAAAGAGAGTATTTTTAATTAGTTAATCACATATAATTTAGTTGATTAAACAATTAAATAAATTTTCATACAAACAAAACTAATTAGTGCATTTATATGTAAATTTAAATGCATATAATAAAAATTGATATTTTGTGATTAATATGTGTAAATTAAGAAGTAGTCACATCATTCTTTATTATAGTATATATACAGCCTTGGTATTTTCTTATGAATATAGAGATTATATATGGATTAAAAAATATATATCAATTCTAATTATATTTGCAAATAACCAATTTTGGCAAGTGCCATTTAAATTTGCTTATTTTGGAAAAATATTTTGGGCAAATTTGGCACATGAGGATAAACTTGATGGAAGAATTTTAATTAATTGATCAAATATAGTTTTGTTGGTTAATTAATCTTATAATTCTAATAAAATCTTTATTATATAAGTGCCTATATATGTTTTGATGCACATAATGAACATAAATTTCTTGTGATTATAACATTTAATTAAGAAGTAGCCACAACATCTTTATATGGTTGTGAATATATGTTCCTGGTTTTTTTAACATAGATATTATATAAAGATATAAAGATATCAATTCTAATTAGCTATGTAGTTAACATGTTTTTACCCATGGAGAGATAGTTATAACTATGCCTTTGATTAGGACAAAATAAAAAATTACTTCATCTTTTCTAAGTAGCCTATAGGTATTAGGAAGTATGGATGCCTTCTAGTTTCATCATAAATGAAACATAAATATATGTGTAACATCCATTAACTTAGGAATGGAAATTTATTTGGTATCTAGAAATAATGATAGTGAAAAGAATAATTTAATTAAAAAACCACCAAGTTTAAGTATAAGATAAAAAAATTATTTATTTAATGTAATGACAAAAAAAGTAAATAAATAAAATCAATTTTTAAATAATTAGGATTTAAATATAGCAACTATTTAAAATATATATAATAAGAGAATAATTTTTTTTAATAATTAAAAATTTGTTTTCTAGCCTTGCTTCATCTCTAAAATGTTGGTTGGTCCTCAGATTTTTTTTTTCCTTCTCCAGAGCCACTTATCTTCTAGTGACCAATTCAATCCATTTTTCCATCACATGTGCCTTGTCCTATCTTCACTCTGCTCCAAAAAGAGATCACAAAGCTTCCTTTGCATGTTGGTGGTGTCTTCATTTGTATTTTCTTCTCCTTGCATTCTTATCTCTACTTTATGTGAGGATGTATTATGTTGTGCCTAAATTCCAAATTTTTTTCCTCTTCCCAAATTTGGTTAGTTTCCTTTCCATCGCCCTTGTTTCTTCTCTATTTCTTCCTGGGATTTAGGTTGCATCTTGCATTCACTACTACAAAAATAGGATATGTTGGTGTACATACGTTGGCGATTCATAATAAACCAATAAATTAAATAAATTTGTTAGCAATTATTATAAAAATCATCAACAAAATAAAGAAATATAATTGGCGATTCTAACATAACCACCAACTATATTATTATAGTTAGCGGTTTTTATAAAACCACCAACTATAATTTATATAGTTGGTAGTTTTTAAAGAACTGCCAACTATATTTTTTGATAATAAAATATTTAAAATATTAATTAAGTTTGGTTAATGGTTTTTAAATTACCGCTAACTAAAGATTTATCAATGTTGGTGGTTATAAAATAACTACCAACTAAATTAAAGTTGGTGGTCTTTAATAGAACCGCTAAGTAATGTCTTTTTAAAATTGCTTTTGCCATCAATACAATTTACAAAATCTTATTTCCATAGTTGCAGAGCTCGCGCACAGTCGTAAACTCTCTTCCTCCCCTACTCATTGTCTTTGTCACATCCCTCGATGGTTCTCTCCCCATTTTCGGTGGCTTCCTTCCTTTTCCTATGTCTTCCACACCAGCGGCATTAGTTTTGCGATTCACTGGTTGATTCGGCCTCTTCCTCTCCCTCTTCCTCTTACAACTCGTGTTCTTTTACCCCGTATGTCAATTTCTTTTTTTTGGTTCTTTAATTTTAAATGATTTACTTATTGTTCATCATGCATTCACTCACATTTAGAATGATTTACTGGTTGTTTGAATAGTAGGCAACTAAACATTAGGAAACTCAGAACCTTTGACAATTTTGATGCCTTTTGGGTTGAACAATCATGTGTTTTTATTTGTTAATGTTCAGATGACTATAAAGACTACGCAGAAAATACATAAAAGGAAACATGATTGGAAATAAAACTTTGAATTTGATAGTAAGAAGTGGTCCATTGAATTTGAAGAGAAAACTTGGCCTGAGAAACTACTATTTTTAAGTTGTTATGTTGTTGATTTTTTCATAAATTATTTGACAATTCATTACTTTGTTATTATGGACTATTGGATTAATATTGTAATTTTAGTTTGAAGAGAAGGCTTAGAAACTTTTATTTTAAAGCCATCATACTGCTAATTTTTCCATGAATTAGAATTATTTGACAATTCATTACTCTATTATTATATATTGTTGGATTAATATTATAGTTTTAGTTTGAAGAGAAGACTTAGCCCGAGAAACTTTTATTTTTAAGCCATCATGCTGCTGATTTTTTTTTAAGATATAGATTGAAACAAAATAGTAATTAGAAAGCTTGTATATTTGGGCAATATTTAGTAAAATAATAGGTAGGAGTCCAAGCATATTAGGAGTCACTAACCACATTTTCCTTAAATTGGTTGTTGTTAAATCGAAAAGGTATAGATCGGAGATGGATGACTATTCATCATCTATCTAGGGAATATGCAGATAAAGTGAAAGAGTTTATTAAGTTTGCAGTTAAGCATGCAAAAGATCTTAATAAAATTATATGCCCTTGTTTATTGTTCAGCTTAGTGGCATCTCCCCTTTCCTTTTACAAAATTTTTACTTCTTTACTATCCTTGCTAATTAGTGAGCTTGGCCAACTTGCAATAGTAGTGGCAACTTGAAGTTTCACAAATTCACCTAAGTTTTAGTTAGTTCATCTCCCTTTCATCCCTCTAGTTCTTCTTTTTCTTTTTTCCTAGTGTGAGGATTCATTCTTCTTCCTTTAGTTTGTAGCTATCTAGTCATCTTAAAATAATTTATTCATGCTTGTTGGTTTCTTGTGTTCAGCCATTAAATAGTTGCATAAACTTTGCTTACTTACCTGAATAGAAGCTCCTACCTTGCTTTTAAGGAAGTTTTTCTTCTTTGACCAAGTCATACTAGTTAAACTAGTCTTTTGCCTTGCCAAGTATTTCTTTATTTCTTTTTCCTCACTTGTACTAAACTAAATTCTATTGATTGATAGGTAGGATTTGCAATGAATTAACATAGACATAATCTACAAGATTTAGCTAAAACTAACATTAAGGATGGAGGGAAACAAGGTAATCAATAATTGGACTAAGGTGTAGTAGCTAACGTTTCAACCTTTCAGGAATTCCTAAATCACCCTATAGGGTTAAATTAAATTTATCAAGTAAATTTAATTAACATTACTGGTAGGGTATAAATTAACAAATAAGATAAAAAATCAATTAAACATAATAAGTGTAATTTTGAAATATAAGAATTTATCAAGAAGAAGTTAATTGACTAATTAAGGGATACTTAGGCAAAAGGTTAATTAATTGCAATTTGCAAAGGTAAAGACTAGTTAATTGGGAAAATGGATTAGTTAGGTTCATTTAAGGCAAGCTAAGGAAAAAAGAGAACTTAAATAGGCTAGATTAATATGGATAAGTATAGTAGAGAAAGAGAAACCTAGATACGATTCTTAGAAACTAAATGCATTGTTATGACCATGTTTTAAGGAGCATTTTGAATGATTTTGTCAGAATATGTGGGGGTGGTTCAGTGACAAAAATACCAGCAACCATTTGGCAAGCATGATGAGTAGATAATGTTGACTATACATGCTTTGTAAATTTTGTTTCATTTATTTTATCTAAATATTATTATTTAATTATTATTTACTTAACTCTTTAATGTTCTTATTGTTTAGTTTTTTGAATATTTGCTTTAAGTATTATGATAACTTGGGAAACACACCAAAGCTTGAATTTTTTTTTTTTATTATTGTGTGCTAGGGTTTGATTAAAATTTTTTGAGCTTCTATAAGTTTATGATATTGAAAGACCTATGTTGCTTATATGCCTTGATGGCAAGTGATTATTAATGTTGATTTTTTTTTTTTATGAGCATCCTTGTTGGGATCTATTGATTCCAAAACCCTATAGCTAATTGCAGTAAAGGTTGGCCATGATGCACTATAATTTATATCCCTAGCTAGGAGGAGTGTTGCTAACCTCGTGTTGTTGGTTACCATACATGAATCTATTATGAATTTTGTGAATGGATTGCTCAGTGTCTATATTACTTACTCTCGCGAGTTATGTGCTTTGTGTCTGATCCAAATGGTACTGGTTAGATGCTTCCTAATGTATTTAATGAATGATTTTATTAAAAGAAGACATTAATTACCGTATTTAAAGTTTCAATTGTTGAATTACTATTTTGAATATATAACATTAAAGTAAAATTTTTCTTATGCCTTATAGTTAGCCGTATCTACTTACTAAGTGTTTGACTTACTTCTTTTATTTTCATTTTTTTTTTGGTAGTAGGATTAAGCCTGATCCCTTTTCAATAACTTAGGATTAGTCATCTTCCTTTGTTCTTAGTGAGCCCCACATTTGTTTGCGTAGGCATATTTTGATGATTTGCTAGGAATTTATTTTGTTCTATAGTGTATTTATATGTAACTTTATTGGACCATAGATAGGATTCTTTATCCCTTGAAATTGATGTATACTGGTATGGGTTTGGTTGGGCTAATTGTAGAAATATTAGGAGGTCCAAATTATAGGAAAGATTTTACTGAAATTTCTACAAAAGCCATCTGCAATTAAATATGTTTAATGCAAATATAATTCACAATTTTTTTGTTAGATCTATCATCTAATATTAAAACATAGGAATATTCACTAAATGCTTGGCAGGATCTTAGTAATTGATAAGCTTACGGAAGAGAAATGTTCATCTTCCGTGTTGGTCATACTCTTGGTTTCAAGGTGTGATAATATGTTTTGCTAATGTCTTTGCCTATAGGGAAGTTTTAGTAATACAATATTTTATGTTTTTCTATATCTTGCATTGGTAAATATACATTTAAAATGTGATGGTTAATTGCCTGATGTGATGATAATGTAAGCTTGATTAAAGTTAAATCCTAAACTTGCAGCATTATCATCTTTTCAATTGCTAAAAGATTATTTTGATTAGGGACGATTATAGGATATAGAAGGAGGTAATCCTCCTTCATTCTAAATGACCTCGACTATGCTTTACAATAAGAAGAACCTCTCACACCCACTAATACTAGCATAAAAGTTAAATTTTTATTATGTAAGTGTTAAGAATGATTTAATTGCCTAAGCCTAATGTATAAAATCTCATTTAAGGACTAGTTATTTTTGGACTCATACCCAAATGTGAGAACGTCAAGAACTATTTATAGGCTATAGATAAAATTTAAAAGTTATTAGATAAGTCACTATCTAGTACACTAGCGGTAAATTAAATCTTTATAAAGTAAACTAGTATTAAGGGTGTGCACAAACACATAATGCAGGTGTGAAATATAGCTATATAGCTCAAGTCTTTTGAGATAGAAATCTCCATTTTTTTTGGGTGCATGTGATCTTTAATTAATTACCTTATCAGTATGAGCCATTATAGATTTATTATAACATACATAAAGAATTGTACAAAAACTATCTTATTGGTCATGTGTGTACAAGAAAACAACATATTCATTATGGAAAATGGTAAGGTTCTATATGAAGTTTATTTATTTACTAACTCCGAGAAGAGAGGTTATAAAAGAAAAAGCATATAAAGGAATGATTGCCCTAAAAGAAAAAGCTTGATCAGAGAGGAAAAGATATACTACATCTCTAATGTGTTTTAAATCTCATTTAGTTCTAACTTATCGTGAGTGAGAATTTTCTAATTTGTGGCATAAGAAATTTAGACATATCTCCAATGAGAGAATCAGCGGGTTTATAAAGGATGAGATTCTTGAATCTCTAAACTTTATTGCTTTTGATTTATATGTGGATTGTATTAAAAGGTAAGTATGCCAACAAGCCACTTAAAGTAGCTAGAAGAATTTTTGAATAGCTAGAGGTTATAAGCATTAAAATCTTAATTTATGTTTTAATGGTTAAAAAAAAACTTCATTCCCTTTATTAGTGACTTCTCACGCTATATGTACATCTATTTGCTTTATAATTAAAGTAAGGCACTTGATGTCTTTAAGGTGTATAAAACAAAAGTAGAGAAATAATTTGGTAAATAGATTAACATAGTGAAGCCAAATAGAAAAGGTGAATATTTTGATAGTTACATAGGCAATAGACCAACACTTAGCCTATTTACTAAGTTCTATTAGAAGCATGGTATAATTTTAAAATATGTCATGCTTAGCTCACTTAATTAATCTAAATGGTCTGGCTAAAGAAAGGAACTATATGCTATTAGACATAGTGAGGAGTATGCTTAACAACTTCAAACTTCCTGTTTCTTTGTGAAGAGATACATTTAAGATTATAATGGATATTTTGAATAGGGTTTTAACAAAGGCTGTATCTAAAACACCTTTTGAAATCTAGAAAAGTTAGAAACCTAATTCGAAACATACATATTTATGAGTCTATCTTGTAAAGATAAGAGTATATAATCTACATGAAAGAAAGTTAAACCTAAGGACTAATATTGCATATTTTATTGGCTATGTAGTGAATTCTAAGGGATATAAGTTCTTCACATTTAATGAGATTTGTCAATTTTAAGAATGCCAAATTTTTGAAAAATGACATAATTAGTAGGAGTGATCAAATAAATGACTTAGTCACTAAGGATGATCATATAGAGCAAATTATCTTCACAAGTTACAGTGGAACATTCATTTTACAAGACATCCATCTTATTAGGATGAATGTGGAACATAATAAAAATCTTACCATTCATGATGAGACACTTCATAATGTAAAAGAGACACCTTAATTTATGGTAGAAGATACTCTTATTGATCAACTTTAATTTTCACAACAAGGTGAATTAAGAAAATTAACTTGGGCTTGGAAATTGGAAATTCCTAGAGACTACATATTATATCTTACATAATTTGACTGGAGCATAAATATTGAGAATGATTCCATAATGTTTTCACAAATAATAAGTGGCATAAATTCCAAATTTTGGCATGATGCCATGATAAATGAGATGAAATTTATGGTAAAAAACTTTGTTTGGGATGTTGTATAGTTACTTAGTGGGGTCAAAACAATTGGCTATAAATGAGTCTTTAGGACAAAAGGGATTCACTAGACAATATTAAGAGCTACAAGACAAGATTAGTTGTCAAGGATTTCATAGAAAAGGAGGTAATTAGCTACATAAAAACATTCTTTCTTGTATTAAAGAAGGATTCCTCCCATATCTTCATGACTTTAATTGCTCATTTTGACTTGAAATAACATTAGATGAATGGGAAAATATTGTTCCTCAATTGTGATCATGAGAAAGAGGTATACTTGAAATAGCTTGAAGGGTTTATCAAATACCAAGGAGAATTTGGCACGAAAGTTTAAGAAGTCCATTTTTGGACTCAAGCTAGTCTTACAATAATTGTACTTGAAGTCTTATGATATGATCTCATTTCTCGATTCCATTGAGAACATCATGGATAAGTGTTTATACCACAAGGTCAGTAAGAGTGAAATCATCTATTTGGATGACATATTGTTACCTATTGAGTTGCGGCCTGTTACATGAGGTAAAACAACTATTATTTAAGAATTGTAACAAGAAAGATATGGACGAGGTATCCTATGTTATAAATATAAGGATTCATATGAAGATAAATCTCAAGATATCTTGATATTATCATAAGAAACCTATATTTATTAATTACTTGAACATTTCTTGATAAAAAAATATTCATCAAATATGATGCACATTATGAAAATGAACAAATTTAGTTTGCTCATATATCCTAAATATGATACTGGAAAAGAAGAGATAGAAAATATTCCTTCTATTTCAATAGCTAAAAGCTTAATGTTTATTTGCATATGCACAAAGCTAGATATTGCTTTTGTTGAAGGAATGTTAGATATATATCAAAGTCATTGAGGCTTAAATCATTAAATTAAAGGCTACAATGATTATCATGAAATACATTTAAGGTACATTAAATTTCATGCTTACATATAAGAGAACCAACAATTTGGAAGATATTAGTTATACAAATTTAGACTTAACGAGATGATTTGATACTAAAAGATTGACATCATGATACATCTTCATGCTCGTTGAATAAGTCATATCATAGGGGAGTGTGAGAGCATTAAGCAGTCTTTAATTGCTACTTCTACCATATAAGGTTGAATTACATCTTAGGTTAAAGTAAGGTCATAATATCTCCTAAAAAAGAAGGAAAATCTCACAGTGGGTTATGAATAATAGTGTCTTGAAGTACAAAGTACTCATCACTTGGCGTTTGCATTGATTAGGTTCAATTTCATTAGCCATTGATGTAACCTAGAAGTATTAACACTAAAATAGATGTAAGAGTCTTATTAGCCTCAGCTAAGTTGATATTACCACCTTAAGGAGAGAATTCTAAATTTATTACGCAATTCAAACCCATCTTGTTATGCAATGTTTCTTAAAAGTGCTTGATAAGACTATTTCTCTTAATTAGTCTACCTTTATTTCAAGTAGATTATCTAGGATAACATTATTATGGGTCAGGAAATTGTACACTCTATGAAGCATATGAGAGGCAAAAAAGGTTTCTTTACCATTAAAATTGATTTAGAGAAAGCCTATGATAGACTTAGATGGAGCTTCATTACAAATATTTTCTTGGATGTTCACATTGATGTAAATCTTGTTCAAATTGTTATGCATTGTAACACATCCTCCTCTTGTACTTTGCATGGATAAATTATCTCACTTTTGGGAGAGGCTAGTTAAGCCTTTGAAGAGAGCTCATTTTTTCTCCTACTCCCTAAAAAATTGGTTTTTGGTTTTGAAATTGATACTCTTTGTCCTTGGTAAACCATCTGAGGTGCTGAAAGTGGTTTCAACTATGCCCCATCCCTATTTGGATTTTCAGAGTCATCCTCTGATAGGGTGGCTAAAGTTAAATAGCGATGGTTCTATATTTAAGCATGGCAGTGGTTGCGGCAGCCTCTTTATGGGATGTGAAAGGACCTTAGATTCTTGGTTTTAGTTATGGGTTGGCGTGCTGCAATGTTATCACTGCCGAACTGTGGAGGATTAAAACTTGCCTCTTGCTAGCATGGGAGCAAGAGTATTGTAAACTTATCGTAGAGTTTGAAGCAAAGGTAGTGGTGGCTCTGATTTTGAGTTATAGTCTAAGTAAAGGCCAAGCAAACCATGTCCTTAATAGCATTCTTATTTAAGAGAAGCTAAAATATCAGTCTCAAGTTTATGTCCAGAGATGCTAACAAACTTGTAGACTATTTTAGCTCATTTGGGTGTGCTTTAGGAAGAGATTTCCAAGATTTGGTAGGAGGTTTCTAAATCTCCTAATAGTCTTTCTAGCCTTTTGATTGCTGATGTTTTAGGGGCTTGTGTACCCTATCATTTACTCTCTGTTTAGTTGGCCTATCTTTGCCTCTTTGGCTTCGGCCTCATTCGTTTACAAAAGGTAA
Source organism: Erythrophleum fordii (assembly GCA_032878935.1). Classification (NCBI taxonomy): domain Eukaryota; kingdom Viridiplantae; phylum Streptophyta; class Magnoliopsida; order Fabales; family Fabaceae; genus Erythrophleum; species Erythrophleum fordii. The sequence continues at coordinate 256,855 of JAVQMF010000023.1, read as the reverse complement.
AAAAAAAATCAGACATAAATACACCAAGTCAACAAAATATGAAAATTCCAACACATACTTGGCATTTTAAGAGGTGTTGCTTCATAAGATGTAACAATTATTGTTTATGCGAAGCCTTAACTCTTGTTGTAACATAATTGACAACAATAAATAAGTTTAGGAAAATTTCATAAAATAATGAGTGGTGATTTAAAAAAAAAAAGAGAAAAAATAATACAGTTAAAATTGTCTACTAGTTTCAAAGTTGAGAGAATTCCTCCAACATACGTTAATGAAAGTTTAATATGGTCACGAAGAACATAGAATCCATTAATACCACCTGAAATTTACAAATCCAGGAATCAAAATCTCACAATAAAGATATCATATGTGCACTGAATGTTAATATAATGACATTGCAAATAACAAATAGGCCTTATTTTCACAAGGTGTGTAAAATATAAAGCATTGCAAGATAGGATTATGAAAGCATATGTTCCCAAGATTTGGAAGCCCAACATCCAGCACCCTATGATATAAATAATTAATCAAAGTTTAAGAACCTAGGACTTGTATATAGCAATTTTTCAATGAAAGATAAAGAAACATACCACTATGAAGGGTACAATTCCAGAAGCAGAAAATTTATTTTTCAAAGGCATTTTGATATCTTTAGAAGTTAGCAAGATTTCTTTAAGAGTAAGCTTAGAACTCCATACTTCTATATAGAAGGCACCGATAAAGATGAGGACCATCAAGACCATTACTTGGGACATGATAAAGATGGATATAATGTGGTAAATTTTTTACATATCAAATTAGCTGTGGATCATCTTCTTAAACTATTCTATCAAAATTACAAAAGGCAAGGGAATAGTTATTCTTGGCAACCATTGCCAAGAGTTTCTATCAATGCTAGTGAAGACCCATCTAGAGTTAATGACTCAGACACCAAAGTAGGGATGCATCTAAGATTAAGTTAGTAGGGGTGAAAATTAGAAAAGGTTAACATGCTTTTATATATACACATAACAGTTTTAGGTTAAAGAGTATATTATATATAAAAACAATGTAATTAATCAACAAAGATCATATTCTAGTTTTACAACTAAAATAGAAAACACCCTAGGAATCTACCCAAAAAAAGCATTAAATAAAACTTCAAAAGAAAAAAATACAAAGACAAAAGCAAATGAAAAAGGCTTAAACCCATTAACAATAGATAAACTTTAAAATAAAAATAAATGAACCATCTTTTTATTGGTATGAATATTGCCGAATGTACCAAGACTTTAATTATCTCATAGTGATAATTTGATTTGTCCAAATCCATTTCAACGAAAATTTTTGCAGGAGTTATTATGTGCTAATGCTTTCATAACGCAGCCAATAAAAAGATGCTTCATTTATTTTTGTTTTAAATTTTAATATTCATACCATTTCTACCTTGTAACAATTATGCAATTTTATGAATAGTTTCTTCTTTGAAAAGGGTGACATATATTTAAAATTGAAGCAACTATTAGCAATTCAAATGAAATATTAGCCTACACAAACAATATTTCACACTTGAGTGTTCTACCACTTACTTCTAACTTTGAATCATCCAAGTCTAAGGTATCTAAACTAACAAGTAACTCTTTTACCAATTCTAGGAATTTATAACAAGCAAATAAGGCAATGAGATTAGAACTATAACAAACGCAATAATCGCAGTATGGCCAAACATCAAAAGGTAACCCAAATAAAGGAGATTAAAAAGAAGGCTTGAACTGAAGAAGAGTATAGCAAACCTAAACAAAATGGTGGCTGTATGGCATAAAGACAACAAACACGTTGCAAAGAGAACCAGAAAGTGTGTTAGTCCAGGTGGGTTGCAAAGAGAAACAGAAAGTGGAGTACGAAGTTATTGTAATTTTTTCTTTTTTCTTTTTTCAAATTATTTTGTTCTAAAGAAAAAGGATTTATAAGTATAATTGGTTCAAAATCCTTGGATTTATCTTAACAAGTGCACTAATTGATAAGTGTCAAAGCCAACAAATATAATTTTTTACTTTCAAAATAATTTTTATTGTACATAGAATGAGTGCAGTCGTATTCCACAGGGACTATCCAAATTATTTAACTCGAAATTACAATATAGGAGAAAAAAATAAAGGAGATTTTTCTTTTTAATAAAATAGTAATAAATAAATTCAAAAAACATTTTTAAAAAAAGTTTAATGCAAACAACTCCTAGCCAATGTTTCTTGCAGGTCTAACGCAACCAATTTGATCATCAAAAACTCTAAAAGAAATATAAATAATTTTTCTTTTAAAATAGATCGGTTATAAATATCAATTAACTCTAATATTTTATTCTTCCTTAAATGTGTTTAAAGGGAACAAGTTTTTCAATTAAACCTTGTTCATTAATTAATCTCAAATGAGCTCTCAGAATTTAAATTATAAACAACATTAAGAATAAAAAAAGTCACCAATCATCATTCAATAATACATATGCTTGCATGTCTAAAATGAAAGAAATATTTTTATTGATACATAAAGACAATTTTGGTTTATCAAAGGTATGAATTGCTACTTTACTGAATCTAATAAATAAATACAAATTGACAAATTCAGATAGTAGTAATTATTTAATTAAAATAAGTTATCAATTTAAATTAACTAAATAATAATGTCGTAAAAATGAAAAATATTTCAATACTCAAGAAGAGAAAAACAAATAAATTATGACTCTCATAAATTGTTCCTAAGCTAAACCCTCAATAACCCTGACTAGGAAACTAAAAAGTTTGCCACTCATAACTTTAAAGAACTCAAGAGAAATTTTGCAGAAATTCGTAAAGAAATAGAAAGAAAAAGAAAATAAGGAGAATATATGGGAAGAGAGGAACAATAATAAATCTTGAATCTAAGTTTTTCTTTGTATGCCTTCAACCTCTGCTTTTATTAGCTTTCTTTGTCGTGTCTTCTATGTGTCTATTATGCTTGTACGTCCTCTACTATTCCTTCTGACACATCTTTATCTTTTTCTTCTTTTTACACAAATATTAAAAAAGGAATATGGATAAGCTCTGTAACATAATTTCCTTTATTTTCTCTAATTATGAAAAAAAAATATATATATATATATATATATATATATAAATTAGCTTATTATCCATATAATATCTAAAATTTATATTACTTAAAATCTCAAAATTATATCTATTTAACTATGTAAAATATACTCATCACTAGTCATACTAAGTAATAAAACTCGAGTATTCGAGGTCAATTCTATGAAAAAAAGTGTTTTCTATTACAATGGATTACAATTCATAGGGTATGAGTTTTTCTTATTTTCTAATGGTTAGTGAGAAGATGAACCTATCCTAATTTTAACCTAGCTTATAAAGAAAAATCCTATGATTGGAGAGTAAAAAGCACCTAGACACCAAATTTAAATTGTGATTGGCTCAATAAGGTATTTGACTTCTTATGGTTGTTGCTTTTGTTTAGTTAATGTCTCTATGATATTGAAACTCCTTATAGATTTTCCAACCTATCTAATAGGTAGTTGACACAAGTATGTCCATTTTGGATTTGTATCACCCTAGCTAATTGCTAGAGAATTAATTGATTTAGCCATAGAAGTATGAGATGTTAGCTTAAGGATGATCTCATTAATAATTCCTATGCCACGAATTAACTTCAACAAGGTTGATATTCATTTCGCACCATATTGCTTTATATAGGGTTAGCCTATAGCTAGTGCGTCTCCTAACTTCACTAGACTATGTTTATAGGTGAGATCTTAATTAGAAGTGCCTTGTTATAAATATACATTTCAACATTTTTGTCAAGCACCTTGCCTATAGTTATTTGGTAACTACCTTTTAAATGTGATAAACAATCTATCCAACCTAACTAGGTATAAACAAATTGTTAATCTAATCAATCCACTTTTATTGATGCCCTTCTTCAAAATAATCGTCCTAAACCTCAGTGAAATAGGCTAAGAATCAAAGTTTAGTCGAATTGCACCAATTAAAAAGAAGATCAAGGAAAGTAATAAATGTAATTACTTTACACAACCATCAACAACAATAATTCACCTCAAATTCAATAGAAATAGTATTTAGACCAACAAAAATATGAAGTTAGAGTAAGAAACATTGAAAATACAAACTACGACAGAATTCTCCAAGAATTATACAAATTAGCTATAAAAATTCCATACTAACCTTGGAAGATGTAAGAGATGCACTAATCTCTAAGGATCCTCTCTTTTCTTAAGAAATTCTAGCTTTCCAATAAGAGAAAACTAGCCTAAGAAAACTAGAACATGAAAGACTCTCTCACTTCATAGTAAGGAAGTGAATTTATAATAGTTGTGAAGCCTTTATTTGTTGCAACCAAGTATATCACAAGTGCGATGAGCAATGACTTGGCGTGTGATTGAAATTTCTGTCCATTACAACTAGCTAACTATAATATCATATATTTCTAACTTGCTTTTTAAGTCTCACGTCATGAATTACACAAAGGGAATGAAAAAAATGGCATTAAAAATAATGTCTTATTTAGCGTTGCGTCGCATATGAAAATTTCATTCGATGTCATGTGAACCATAGGAGCTCATATATCATATTCTCATATTTAATTACATGAATAAAACTCATTTGAATCACCAAAATTGGCCTACAACCCATGGAAATCAAAGGGAAGCATTAAACTCACACTTGTATTTTTAGCTAGAATTTTGTCAATTATGTCACCAACTTTGGAAATTAGTATTTAATTCCAAAAAATTGAAATCAAGAATATTATGGCATTCTAGAAAGCTATAGATGTCTAATTTATGATAAAAATATGTCTAGGCTATGGAACATAATACAAAAGATGTTTGACATGCGAAAATATGTAAAGGTTTGGATAGCTACTGGTATTGATGCAAGTGTCTGCTATAAACTTAAAAAATATTCAATTAATTTTAAGAAAATCTAATCCATGCAAATGATACTAATTTGGAAATTTATGAATGTTAGCTTTATGGTAAAAATATATTTAGACCAAAGAAAATAGTTTAGCTACTAGAATTCAATGAATCAGTGACTCGGGTCGTGCGACACTACTGTCGCTATTTTAGAAATTCAAAAATTTATATCTCTTAGGTTAAACCTCTAAATAAGGTGATTCTAGTTGCTACAAGTCATTGTAAATGTCTAGTTTCTACCTATAAAATTTCATAGCCATTGGACCACGTTTGCCCCTTAGATGACACAATTGCATAACTAACCATATGAATAGTATTGGTGCAAATCTGAATTTTTGATACCAATTTTGAAAAATCATAGAAAATTCTACAGACCTCCAAATGACCTAATCTTTAGCTTCCCAAAAAATCTCTAGTCAAGATCTAATTATATAAAAAATTTCAAATCAAGAAGAGGTCATTTGTTCAGACTTTGTCATAACTCAAATTATGACATTTTTGGTTCTAACAAAAGGGCAAATTTGGTCTAAATGAGCTCTACATTACTCCACACATATTTGTGCAACTTAGAAAGCATAGACATAGCATAAATAAGTCTCTCATAAGGTCTAAACTATCATGTAACTCAATTTCATCATATCACTCCTATAAACATACATGCACAAGTGAGCTCCTAAGCGGTCAAATTGTACATTTCTATTCATTTAACTCTATTTTTGATTCATACACTAACCTTACATAGTTTTACACTTATTCAAAGTGTCATGGCTCAAAAATAATATATACATATATACTTTGACATTCTAGCACATCAAAACTAACAAAATTTGTCAAGAAATGGATATTTAAGCTCATTGGCTTCCATATTTTGGATTTTGAACTCTACCTAGATCATATAAGATAAGAGAAAGGAGGGGGTGAGATTTATTGAATCTCAATAGCTCATACACCTATTCAAACACATTTTCAAGGTATACAACATGTCAAAGGTACAAGTATGCAATCAATCAATTTATGAAATATTCAACTTTCACATTTTTGTGTCATAAACTCATGTTAAGTATAAGAGTGAGCTCCAGGGACTTTTGATTTGACCTTATCCCATTTTTAAGATTTTTGGATTGCCTCACTCTTGGTTCTTGGGACTTTTAACTTAGTCTTACCCATCCAAAGGACTCTTGGCTTTGTCTCACCCATGCCATGAGACTTTTGACATCTCCTCACCCACATTAAGGGACTTTTGGCACTACCTCACCCTTATGAGCTATTTCCAATTTTCCACAATACAAAGATATTCAAGAAAGTATATTAGTACCAAAATAGCAATATAGCATTAAGTGGCATGTCTCAAACATATACATATACCCACAATGATACATACGCAATAAGAAAATACAATAATAAAAGGTGGAGAGCTACCTTGGTGCAATTTCAAGCTTTACTTTGTTTGTCCTTTCTCCTTTTCAGTTCTACAAACACAATAAGGTGAGGTAGGATTTCCTTGGCCTATTCACAATAAACAACACTCAATTATACTTATGGAACAAGCTATGACATCCAACTTACTCTTAAGGACACACTTTGTTCTATATGGTTCCATTAATGACCTAATGAAGCAACGATGATAATTAACATTCTTGGTTCCATTCTCTTACCATATTTAGGTCTCTTGACCTCATTTAAGGTCCTTGAAGCCATCACATACTCACTTTCACAAACCTAGGTCCATGTTGCTTCATAAGGTTACATTATGGAAGCCATTGCCTCATCTCCCATCCTAAGGCTTTTGAATTTTTTTCAAGGGTTTCTCCTATCTTCTTTTATCATATAAAGTCCTAAATCAAGCTTGGAACCATTTAAAACATCCCCTATCTATCTCTAAGGGTCTTGACTGAAATATGCTTCCATTAAGGACCTATAGAGTTTGGAATTTTTTCTTAATGGATGGGGCACTTGGGAGTCTCCCTAGGAGTCTTAGAAACTCAAATAAACACTCACATATGATGGGGAATTCTTGAATCAACCTAGATTTTAGATTATATTCAAGAATCCTACACTTTTTCAACTTGAATTTTACTAGCTTTTCATACATTGCTTTGGTGTATTCTATCTTTCCATGGCTTAGTTTGATGAATTCTTTTGAATTATAAAATAGAAACTCTTCCCTTTTTATGGTTCTATTTTAGGCATCCCACCATGGAAGAGGAGAAGGAGAAAAAGAAGCAACAAAGGAGGAGAAACTACGTTACAATCAAACTTTGTTCAAGAGTCCTTCCTCTTCCCTCTTCCTCCTCCTTGAATTTTGAATTTCTCTCCTCTGGTCTGACCGTAAACCAGCACCAAAAATTTCATTAAAACCATAGAAAGATAAAGCAAGAAGAGAAGGATGAAGTTTCAAGAGGAAGAAGTATCAAAATCCTGCTCTTTCTCACCTTTTGCCTTGCTTTCTTCCTCCACAAATCCCTCTCTTTTGTGCACCTAAGGAGCTGTGAGTTTCCTCTAAAATTGAGCAAAAGAAAGTCAGTTTAGGGAGGGAGAGGATGAACGTGGACTTTAAAGTGGAATTTAGAAGCTTCCTTTTAAAAATTGTTTCCATTTTTGCCCTTCTTTAAGAGCATTTCCGGTTTGGCTTCATTTTAGCTCCTTTTTAAGAACTGTATTTTCCATCATAAAATTTAGGTTCCCAATTTAATAAAATGCCTTTGGAATCACTCAAATCGGAGCTAAAACCTTCCCGAACGAACCGATTAAAGTTTGGGTCAATCAACATTGGAAAAAGTACATTGAAGGGACTTCACTGGTTCCGGGGCTTCCCATGATTTTTGGGACCTTTGAGAATCTTGAGTAACTTAAAATTTTCATTTAAAAGCCCTCCTAGGTGTTTTTCCAAAATTACACTTATTTACAAAAATACTACTAGCTTTTTGACAAATTTTTTGAATCACTCTGGTCCAATTTCTGGGTAACTTAAGGCTCAAATCCTCATATTCTATTATTTAAAATTTTATCAAAATTTTATTTGGCCTTAAATAGCTCATATAAGGGAACTTTTTTTTTAAATTGACCCATTTCAATTTTTTTATAACGTATCGGGCATTACATTAACCACTCATTGCAACAAATGTGTTTTATTTATTATGAAAAATTTTGCAATTAGGTCCCTGAGCTTTGGATTCTCCACTTCCAAAGCTTGGATCTTTATTTGTTTACATTTAAGTTTTACAATCAATGAAAATAAAATTAAATGGGAAATTAAGCAAATTAAACACAAGCAAAATATTCTATAAATTCCATAATTCTAAACACAAGGAAATTAAGACTATGGCTTCTTAATACCACAAGTTGGCCACATACCCAAGGACTTTCAAGTAAAAGCTAATTTTCATAAAATGTTGCAATTTAGTCCTAAAATTGAGAGCCTTAACTAATAAGCTTTCAAATGCACATAATGAACCAACAATGATTAATGCTCAAAATGGGGCAAAAGAGCTTAAGATACTTAGAAAAATATTGATAAGTCTCACAAAATATGGCTATAAAAATGTATAAATTTAGGACAACTAATGAATGCTTAAAATATATGGCCATCAATAATAAGCCCCTAAATTATCATATTTTTCTTATTATTTTAAGAGATTTATCATATGAATATTAAGTTTATTTTACATTTTTGGTATATAAAATTATTAAATTTTAGTTAAGTTAATATTTTGTAAGTTTTGGTTTTTTATCGTTCATTTTGAGTTAATTTTTGTTTTAGTTAACTATAAGTTGGCAATTATCTTAGTAACAAATTCTAGTAGAAATAATACTCTATCCATCATTATATTATGATGGACCTACACCTATTGGGCTAAGGCTTACTAGGAAAATAACAAAAAGAACCAAAAACAAAAAAAAATAAAATAAAAAAATAATAATAATACAAGGAAGGGTGAGCTTGTAGAGAGAGACATAATTGGTTAGATGAGGGATATATTTGAGAGATTTGTGAGGAGTGAGGTGGGTAAAGTCGTGTTTTTTTGGGGGGTAAGAGTCTGGCCTCTCGAAAGTCATGTAACAATGTTTTCTTTTCTTTTCATATATTTCATTTTCCTTTCTTTGTAAATTTCTGACATGTTAATCCATCTTTTTCACTTGTTTGAAGAGGATTTCAATTCTAAATTTGTATAAATAATAGAGAGAAAGTTAGGTTTCATCAATTTGGTATCAGAGCATGACAATCGAGGGAAATATAAGATTATAGGAATTTTCAGTGAAAAAAATGAAAAAGTGTTTGCCAAATGAAAAAAGGAGATATGGGAAAAGAGAGGGAGAAATAAGAGTAACAATCAAAGAAGCATTAGCTAAATGGAAGAAGGAGACACATGAGAAGAGAGATAAGGGAGAGCTCACTATAAAAAAAATAGACTTTTAGTGGTGACCCAAAAGGTTGCCACTAAAAAAACATTTTAACAGTGACTTTATTAGGTTGTCACTGAAATACTATTCTTAATTTTGATAAAATTTTTAGTGGTAACAAAAAAAATTGCCACTAAAACTATTTAATAGCAATACAAAAGTCGCCACTAAATACTTTTAGTACCGACATCAACATTGTCGCCACTAAAAAATCACATTTAGCGATAACATTTAAGTCGTAACTAAAAAGTTGTCATTAAGCTAACTTTTACTAGCGACAAATTGATGTTGCCTCTAAAGGTAACTTTTAGTGGCGATGAGCGTTGCCACTAAAAGTTTTATCATAACCTTTTAAAAATTAAAAAATTTTTTGTCAAATTTTTAGTGACAGCAAAAAGTGTCGCCACTAAATACTATTAGCAACAATAGTGTTGGTCACCATTAAAAGTTTTGGCATAAAATTTTTTACTTATTTAAAATATTTGCCCCAAAACTTTTAGTAGCGACAGGTTCTAGTTGCCAGTGCAAGGTAACTTTTAGTGACAACTATTTTAGTCGTCACTAAAAATTTTGGTGCAAAAAATTTAAATTGATTAAAAGTTTTGTACCAAAGTTTTAAACTTAAAATCTTTTTAAATAAACAAATATGTTTAAAAAAATAAATTAGACTTGAAAATATAACTTTATCAAAGAAAATGAAAATTTTAATGTTAATAATGTTAATTAAATTTTATATACAATTAACTTAAAATAATCTTGCTATAAAATTCTTAATAAAACTAAAAAAAACATTTTTACACATAAATAAGGTGAAAAAATAAATTATACTTAGAAATGTAACTTTATTCCCAAAAAAAATTTAATAAGACTAAAAAAATATTTTCATATGTAAATAAATTTAAAAAATATATATAAATAATAATTATTGGTGCAATCGCACTTCACTACATTGAGACAAATGAACTATGAATTAATATTTTCATTAGTTTGGTTCACTACATTGAAGAGTTATTTATTTATAATTTAATATCGTATGATAAAGTTTTTTTGAATTATATGTCTATATCATTTTTTGAAAAAGAGTATTATAAAAAAATACCTAATTTAATCCTAAACTTCATCATTTTCCTCACCTCTCTAATTTCTATTTTGTCGTGTAATAAGAAAGAGTATCCTTCTTCTCTTATGGGATGGGATGATTGAAATAGATAATTATTCAAATATATGAAAATAATTAACAATGATCTTATTATAATATATATATATATATATATTTGTTGTATAAAATTTTTCTTTTCTATGCAATGTTGATTGAAAGTTTCTTTTTAATTATCCTTTATTAAATTTTTAAAATTATCTAATCATTATTTATACATAATAGCACTATACATAGGTTTTTCCCCCCTAAATTAGGTAAAAGGAATCATTCAAAAAATTTACTCATTAAAATTTGCTGCAATGCTGATAAAAAAGGTATTTATAAATAAGTTTAACAACATTGCATATCTAAAAACTATAATTAATTGTTAAGATTAAAAAAAGTATGTATATAAAACTATAATTAATAAAAGTAAAAAAATAAATCAAAGAATACATTAGATTAATTTTTCGAGATTGAAATTGAATTTAAAAATCACATAAAAAATATTTGTCTATTCATATACTTCTTCTATTTCCATTACTCATTTGCTTATTTACACACATACTCTCTTCCATTCTTTTTATTTAATCTTCAGACATACATTCTCTTCTATAAATCACTATATGTCAATCGAAACTAACACTTAATCAAACATACATTTATTGATAATGTCAAAGTTATATAACATTTATTAAAAGTTTCTTTTTAATTATTAAATATAATAGCATTATTCAAGGGTTGTCCTCCAAAATACTAATTCAAAATAAAGACTAAAATGAGTAAAGATATATATTTTTTAAAAAGATATTATAATAGCACTTGTTTGTGAAATGGAAAAAGTTTTTTTCTCCCCTAAATTGATTAAATGGAATATTTCAAAAATTTTATTTATTAAAATTTGTTACAGAAATTATTCATAATTTATTATTGTATCATAAAATTTAAATTAAATGTTCAAAACTAAAGGAAGTATGTATACAGAATTTTACCATAGGGTAGACATTAGAGCTTTTTGGAATGGTAAAGTTTATTGGATTTTCATTTTTGTGGATTTAGTTATAAATTTTTGAAATTGTGACAAAAAAACTGAAAATCTTACCAAAAATATGTATATGTATTTTATGCTCCCCCTTGGTTTCCACGATATGTGAGCCATGTTTGATGATTTAAATGAGTTTTATTCATGTAATTAAATATGAAAATGTGTTATATGAGCTCACATGGTTCACGTGATATCGAATAGAATTTTCATACGCAACGTAACACAAAGAAACACATTATTTAATTTCTTTTTTCTTGCCCTTTCATGGAATCTATGAATGTAAAGCATGGGAATGTTGTGAAATGAGCTAGAAATATATGGTGTTACACCACATAAATTGAAAAAAAGACATGAACAGTGATAAGAAACAATACCTGACCCATAGGATTATATATATATATATATATGATTTTATGATTATTATTATATTATATTATTTATTACGTTAGTATCTTAATCTTTATTATATTATTAATTATTTATTTTTATGTATTTTACATATTTATATAATATTTATATGATTTTTATTTCTTATTCTTATATTATTTTTAACTTAATAATTTTATTTTTATATATTATAGTTATATATTTTTAAAAGAATTTAAGGCTTTTATAGCAATCAAAATTTTACTAATGATTACAAATAGTTGCCACTTTTAGTGATGAAAATTATCACAATTAAAAGTTTGGCTACAAAAGTTTTTTCTTCTTTTTTTGTTTCCTTGGAGAAAAGAAAAAAGTTGTAAGAGATTTAGCGATGATTTTTTATCGCCACTAAAAGTCACTTTTTCTAGAGGTAACTTGAATTGCTACTAAGGGGTATTTTGTAGCAACATTTTTGTCACCATATTAGCGACATTTTTATCACCATAAAAGACTTTTAGTGGTGACTTTTATTGTGTTGCCACTGAAAGATTTAACAAATTAAGGGATTCATTTTTATTGAAAACTTTTAACGATGACTTACAAAAGTTACTAAAAGTATACATTTAGCGACAACTTTTTTCAGTTGCCACTAAAAGTCATGGCTAATACTTTTTTTTTTTGGTAGTGATAAGACATGAGAACTATATGAAAATTAAAAGAAAAATTCAAAGTTAAATAACTTTCAAAAGCATGAGAGTGAATGGCATGAGAAGAACCCACTTATTCTTACTAGTTAAACTTGATAATCTTTTACTTTATCATGAGAACTATATCAGTAAAATAGTTTCTGTAAACAACAATGATGTAAGCCCTGAGGTTTGATTGACAAAAAAAGGCTATTTTGTCGTACTATTTTTGTTTTGATTGTACCAACTTAGCCTTGTATGTTTTTAGCCTTTAGATGTTAGCCCTGTATGGTTGAAGCTAACTTTCAATAGCCTCTAATATACAATTAAATAAACATGTTACAAGAATGATTAATTAAGGGGAAACTGCTGTTTTTTGTGTTTATCATAGTTTTCATCTATAATTATTGCCTAAGAAGAGTCTAGTTAGGCTTCTTTATTTCGAGACTAAAAAGTGTCAAACATAAACAAGGATGAGTTAAATTTTAAAAAAAGGCCAATGAACATGATTTAACCAACACTAAGGTTTTATGGAGAATAACTTAATTAGCACTTTTCTACAGTAACCAAAATATATGTTATTGGTGGGAAGTTTTCTTACCTAGGGTGTTTTGGTCTCTCCTTAGACTAAAGTAAGCCTAAACAACTGGGCCACCCGCATGCACACCAGATTTTAGCCTGTATTTTCGGCCTTGCCAAAACCATCCTAATTTGATTTAGATCTTTATTAGAGGAACTAAGATTTAGAAAAGGAAAATGACAAAGGAAAATAACTTTCCCTAGAAATCTCCCTTTAAGATGATGATAAACTTATCTATAACATGAAGCAATGTTTCTTTAATGAAATAGAAAAGTTTGAACCAAGCTATATATATGTTCTAAAAAAAAGTAAAGACTTCAAAAAATTATCTACAAAAAACCAAAAAAAAAAGGAAATAAAACTAAGAGTAGTAAAATTATATATAGATGATCCATGGGACAACAAAGATAATCAAAGAAACTTAACCTTTTAAGAGAAGATTAAGCCCTTCAAAGTGAAAGAATGAGTGACTTGCAATGGCCCTTCATAGTGAGGGATTAAGTGGGGTCACCTTTAAGGGTGAATGATTGTGGCTCAATTTCACCTTTTCTTCCTGCTGCTTGATTAATGTTTGTATTTTACAAACAAAACCTACTGTTTGATGAGTGCTCAGTGAGATAGGAGAGAGTAAATGGGCGAAATTAATGGGAGAGGAAATCTAAAAATGAAAGCCAAAATGTAGAAGGAAAGGTTTTTAGTCAATCAAATTCAAAAGTTGCCAAAAATTGACTATCGATAATGTGAATTTTCTAGTAGTGTGAAGGGTATAGATGATAGTTATCTATGGTTTTGGAATCTTTGGGATAAGAGACACTTTTATTGGAAGGAAAAGGACTAATAATTTGTTTCTCTTAGGCTTCATCAGGTATTCCATTTGATTTAGTGAAGATAGAACCAAACAATGGTCATTTATGGTTTTAGAATGCAAAGATGGTGAAGGCTTGGGTTAAGAGCTCCCTTCAAAACATGCATTCCATGTGAAAGTGAAGCATCACTAAAGTGTACTTCTTCAAGATCACAATCTAAATACCTAGCTTAGAAGATTTCACGTGGATGGATCTCTATGGCAAATTCAGACTCGAGAAAGAGGCAGGATCAAAGATTAGGTTTATGATTATATCCCAGGCTTGTGAACAATATTAGAATCATTTGGTACATAGAATGTAACATGTAAAAGGAATATGTTTGCAAAAGTAATAAAAAAAAGTTATTTTGAGGAGAAAAATGATTGCCTTTACTTAAAAAAAGTAACAAAAAGGTATTGAGTAATAATAATATAATAGATATTGCACATATTATATTGGCAGAACTTATACCAAACAAGCTAGAGTTAGAAGCGGGGGCAAGAATGGAAAAAGGGACTTTGAACAAACTTAACTTGCTAATATATATGAAAATAAAAAATTAAAAAAAATTGATATTTGGAAAGTAATTGCAAGAAGAAAATTGAATAGGAGGGAAAACAGTTACCACAAACCTAAAATGTTGCAGTGATTGTATTATCATACACAAAACATTTAAATTAACTTGTAAGAGTCGCAACCTAAGCATGGCTTTGTGAGTTCTCTTACAAAGATGTGACTAGATATAAGAAGTCAAGCGAATACTTGTCTTAACTCGCTAAGAGCTTCGTTGTGATTCTTATTACAAATTTAACGCCAAACTTTCTCTTTGTGCTGCATTAAGGAATCCTCTAGACTGCAATTTTGCAAAAGTATGGAATAAAGTTCTATGCACATCCTATGTGATGCAATTACAGCCTGGGACACAACTTGGCTCTTGCTTTGTAGCAATACTAAGTGTGGCATATACGTAGGTGGTGACAGATCCTTCCTAGACTTTTATTATGACAAGTATTAAAATCAATTAGGGCATTAACACAATGTTGTAGAAGTTTTTCACCACTTAGGTGTTTTTAGTACTACCTATTGGCATTGATTGGTTCCAGAATAACCTTGCTTCCCTACAACCAGCACTACCTTCCATAGCACATGTTGGGTCATCTAGGCCATATACATCAAAAGGTAACAGTGATTGGGGAGGAAAAGGGGGACCTAGATATGGAATGATTTCTCCTTGTATTTGTAAGTTTTAGGTTTATCAAGTTTCTTAATACTTTTGGAACTTGTGACTGATTGTATTACACTTATTGCATTTAGGCATATATTATGCTTTGTTGGCTTCATGTCTTTCACTTTTAATAGACATTTATGATTTAAAGTTAGTTGGAGCAATATAACGAATTGTTAAAACTGGTGATGGATTAGTGCCAAAAATGCCCTTGCCAATTTCTAAGGAATCTTGAAAAAGAAATGGGATAAAAGATGTCTTTATTTAGCAATAAATATTTTAGTGATGACATTAGAAGTTGTCATTAAAAGTTCACTATTAATTGCAACCCTTATAAGTCACCACAAAAGCTTGTGGATAAATTTGTGTTCATAAGAGTTACCTTTTTGTTGTTAGAACCACTAAAAGTTTTTGTGGTCACATTTTAGTCATCATAAAAGTCTTTCATTAGTAACCTTGGAAAGGGTTGCCACTATAATTTTTTTTTTTTGGGATAACTACCCATTACAACATTCATCTTCCCTAGAGTTCTTGGATTTGATTATATTCTTATTTGACTTTTCTATTTGAATAAAATTAAGTTTTATATATTCTTAGTTTAATGGTAGGTACATGATTTGGTTTTGCTACGGCATTGCACCATGTGTTCTTATTGAAGCTTTGTCATTTGTAATTTGACTGACCTACATTACCATTCGTTCGAGTTGCAATTTGACATATATAGTAAATCATCAATTGCACTAGGCCTCCATAATCTTAGTTATAAGTCATGAAACAAGTAGAAGATTTAGGAAGCAATAACTTAAAAGCAAATTTGTTGAAGCTACTAATTGTTACTTTTTATATAACTTTGTTTTTGTTTTTGTTTTCCTTTTTTCTTTTAGCTAGTAAAGCCTCAAATCATTAAAGTTTGTTATGGTTGTCTCTTGTTTGGCCGTGGTGTAACAACCGGGAAAAAGAAAAGAAAAAGGGAAAAGGAAAAGAAAGTAGAAAACTGAAAATTTTCGAAATCCAGAAATTTTTCTAAGTCTTCTCGCAATAGCGAGAAATGGTCTCACTGTAGCGAGAGTGCCTTCTCGCAATAACAAACGTGATTCTAGCTATAGCGAGTGCGGGCAACAGTCCATACAGAAATCAGGGGGCAGCTTGCTATAGCGTATGCCATAGCGAAAGTGAGGTCTGGAACTGACGCGAGTTCGCCATAGCGAAGGTCAAATCTCGCCATAGCGAAGGGAACTGATACGAGCTCGCCGTAGCGAAGGTTACACTTCGCCATAGCGAAACCAGATAACACGAGCTCGCTATAGCGAAGGTTAATTTTCGCCGTAGCGAGGGTCAGTCCAGAAGAGAGTAAAAGGCGAGAATTAGACACCTTTAAACGCTCCAACTCATTCCTTCTCTCATTTTTGCCCTAGACTTCGACCCAATGAGAGAAAAAGGCGTGGAGAGTGAGAGAAATCAAGAGAAGGAGGAAGAGCAAGGGAAAGGTAAGCAAGTTCCTCTCATTTCTCCTTAGAATTCTGATCTCCTCTCTTTACCCTCTCTTTTTACGGTTTTGGTTGTGAGATTAGTGAGTTTCTGAGCATGGGTCAGAAGGGGGAAAAGTGAAAAATACCCTTGAATCTCTTTGTTTTCTTTGAAAATGTTGTTTCCACTACCTTAAGAGCTTGAGAGAGAGGAATAGTTGATGGCATTCTAGAGAGAGAGAGAGAACCTCTAGGTTCTGGTATGTTAGGAGAGTTTGATCTGAAGGTTACATTCTAGAGAGTAACTCCATGTTCTTGATTGTGCCTAGGCTCAAGTGAAGCACCTCCATCAAGGTGTGAGTGTGAACCTAAGAAGGGAGAAGAGAAATTGAAAGGGAAGGCTTGTGTTGGCTTTAGCTTATAAGGTAGCTCTTTCTTCCTACTCTTTCTTGTTGCATTCTTGGATGTAATAGTCATTGTATGTTTATGTATATACTTGTTATATGAAATATGCCATATGCTATTGCTTGATGCATTGATGCCAATGTGCTTGTGTGTTGATTATGAGAATTGTTCGGGTGAGGTAGTGCCGAAAGTCCCTTGAGATGGGTGAGGTGAAGCCGAAAGTTCTTTGAGATGGGTGAGATAAGGCCAAAAGTCTCATAACCGAGTGAGGCCAAGTCAAAAGTCCCTAAACTCGGGTGAGGCCATCCAAAAGTCCCTAAACTCAGGTGAGGCTAAACCAAAAGTCCCTGGAGCCCATTTGTGGCATTGTTGTGATTTCCATAACATGTACAACGTGTATTGGATGTTTGAGAATGGCTAAATGCTTATTCACAAGCTTTGACTTGTTATATGCCTTGATTATTTACTTGAATGAGTGCATGAGCTACTGAGATTCCCTGAATCTCACCCCTTCCCCTCCCAACTTAATATGCTAGGTAGAGCTCAAGAAGAACCGAGTGCACACCAAGGAGCCTAGAAGCATGTGTAGCTAGATATTAGCTTATTTTGGTTATTTTGTTGTAAAGTGGTGCCACATTGTATATGCACCCACTATTTTTGAGATGTAAAGGTTGTAACAAGTGTAAATGTATGAAAAGATGATGTATAAACTATGTTGATAGCCAAATTAATGGAAATGAGAGTTTTGCCCCTTTTGTTGAATGTATGTGATAGTGTAATTTGGCCCGTAGTATAGTGAGATTGGAATGTATGTTGATTTGGACCATATGGACATGTTATATAGACTATTGTTATGCTTTTAAACTTGTCCATGAGTGGCTAGAATGTGTGAGAGGCTATTTGGACCCATTTTGGACCTTTTGGGTGCCAAAACCGGTAATTTTGTGAGCTTCATCAGAGTATGACCAGATGAGCTCCTCTTGCCATGAAATTTGGCATGCCTCTAGAGTTTGTAGAAAGCTTCTTGAGATGCTAAAGTGGGTAATATTCAGAGGTTTAGAGAATATTTGGTGAATTGTTGAATTTGGAAAAAATTTAATGAATTGGTCATGTACTGTTCCTATAGGTCAGAAATGAAATCCATGTCATATATAGGCCAAATGGTGGCCAACTATCATGCAATTTTATACACATAAACTAGAAAACCAAAGTGACCTGTACCAACTAGAATCACCTAAATCGGAGGTCTGTAGAGAGAGATTGAACCTTCTAAAGTTCTGTATCAGCATCAGGGAGCTCACCCGACCTCCGTTATTGTTCCATCAGTTTTCGGGGTGTAGGAGCTACTGAACTGATCTAGATTTTTTTTTTCCTCTATTAGATATCCGTAGCTTTCCAAATTGGTATAGTGTACCCAAATTGGAGTTTTGTGGATTTAGTTATAAATTTTTGAGAGTCATGACAGTAAGCTACACCAGAAACAGTGACAGCCAGACTTCCTTCCAATTTTTGATGTCAAAAATGGTCCAAACTCAGAGATTTCAATTGGAAATTATTTTTAGCGTAAAGTTAACACTTAGAGCTTTTCAGAAAGTTAAAGTTTACTAGATTCCCATTTTTCTATAATTAGTTATGATTTTCTAAATTTAGAGCCAAAATATGACTTTTGGGCACAAGTGAGAAAATGCACTTTTCTGGTTTTTGGCTCCATACCCGTGGCTTATGGCTTGTTTTATACTATGTATGAGTTGTATAAATGGAGTGTGAGTAGAAAATGTGAATGATGGGTTCACAGGACCCACGGGGCATATAATGAGTGTATGAAACCCCGTTTCATAGTATGAAAATGCCACAGATTGGTATTGGTACTTTGGAAATCATATAGAACCGAGCCCAGTGAGAGGCTAGATAGCGGTAGTAGATTAAGGTGTTACATTTTTTGTATTAGAGCAATAGTTCAGGCACTTTTGCTCGATGTTAGGCTCTTGAATGATGAGTTTTGCTTGTATTTGGTGTGAATGGTCATGGAAGTGGTAGCATCCATATGCATATGTGTTGTGATATCATTGTAAACTGAGGATTGCTACTTCTTTTCAAACATGGTTGAGACTAGACGGGGCAGGGGTAGAGGCAGACCGCCCAAGGCCTAGAGAGCTGAGCCAGAGGTTCCTGTTGAGACTGAGGATCCTCTGCGGGTCATCATTGAGAGACTTGATCAGTATGAGGCCATGATGGGCCAGCATCAGGAGATGCTGGAACAGCAGAGATACATTGCCCAGCAGCAGCATGATATGATCATGCATTTGCAAGACACTCTGGCTAGGCAAGAAGAAGCCAGACGGGATGCCCCTGTACCTCAACCATCTACATCTAGTATTCCACCTGCACCTCCCTAGGAGCCTGTTGCTCCACAGACCCAGACGCCTATCCAGAAAGTATTAAAGCAGTTTAGGCAGAATAATCCACCCTCATTTGACGGGGAGTTGGATGCGGATAAGGCAGAAGCTTGAGTTATGCAGCTTAAGAAAATATTCTCGGTGATGGATTGTACCACCGAGCAGAAAGTCCAGCGAGCCACTTTCATGTTAGAAAAGGAAGCTGATAGATGGTGGTGTAGCACGAAACCTCTTATGGAGACTAAGAATATATAGATAACTTGGGAGACTTTCTTGGTTGAGTTTTATGAGAAGTATGTCCCGAGTTCGGTAAGGAAGAAGAAAGAGATGGAGTTCATGGGCTTGAGACAGACGGATGAGATGACTGTGGATCAGTATGTGGCCAAGTTCATAGAGTTGTCTCGGTATTTCTCTTACCTCCAGAGGTATGATGATGAACCCTGGAGATGTGAACAGTTTGAGACTGGTTTGAGACCCCTGATTAGCAACAGAGTCACCCCACAGTGGATCAGGAAGTTCAATATCCTTGTGGAGGTCAGCAGGGTGATTGAGACTAACTTACAAGTTATCATGCCTGCTGCGACTACAGCTAGTCAGAAGAGGGTTCCGGATTTGAAAAGGCCGAAACCAGAAGAAGGTTCTAGTTTGACCCCTAGTACCAAGAGGAGAGGCAAGGGGCCATAGAATAGAAGGCCACAGCAAGGTGTGCCACATCCACGGGGCCAGTCATCCTTCCAGCAGTCTCCGGTAACATGTTTCAAGTGTGGGAAGTCGGGACACATTGCTAGACACTATCCTCAGATGGAGACAGCACCTCCTCCTAGACCACAGACCCAGGGCCGAGTGTTCACCCTTACTCAGCAGGAAGCCAGCGTATCTCCCAGTTTGATCCGAGGTACGCTGATAGTGAATGGCTTTCCTGTAGTTGCTATGTTTGATTGGGGTGCTAGTCACTCGTTTATATCTTATGATTGTGTGAAGAAATTGGGTCTGGTCGTTAGTGTCTTGCCATTTGACTTGTCTGTCATTACACCCACTGGAGGCCACGTGGTTACTTCCCATACCTGCTTAAATGTCACTGTACAATTTAACCATTATCATACCACTATTGATTTGGTTTGTATGCCCTTTCATGATATTGATTTAATTATTAGTATGAACTGGTTGGCCGCAAATAATGCCATACTTGATTATGAACACCGAACCATTTCCCTACCTGCTTGTGTGACCATACCTAGGGTAGGAGCTGAGTTATCCTTTATGACTACTACCCAGGTTGAGAGATATTTAGAGTGTGGATGTCAAGGGTTTCTAGTCTTTTTCTCTATTCAGGCTGAGGTAGAAGAAGGGATAGAGGAGATCCCAGTTGTTAGGAAATTCCCGGAGGTTTTCCCTAAAGAGTTTGATTTTAGTGGCCTACCCCCTGAGAGAGAATTAGAGTTCCCTATAGATATAGTGCCTGGGGCTGGACCGGTGTCTAAGGCTCCTTACAGGATGGCTCCCGTCGAGCTTGCTGAGTTGAAAGAGCATATAGAGGAAGTGTTAGAGAAAGGGTTTATCCGCCTTAGTGTTTCACCTTGGAGAGCTCCGGTGTTGTTTGTGAAAAAGAAAGATGGTAGCTTGCGTTTGTGTATTGATTATAGAGAGTTGAATAAAGTTACCATCAAGAATAAATATCCTCTCCCTAGAATTGATGATCTGTTAGATCAGTTGGCTGGGGTATCTGTATTTTCCAAGATAGATCTTAGATCTGGTTACCACCAGTTGAGAGTGAGAACTGAAGACGTCTCCAAGACGGCTTTCAGAATGAGATATGGGCACTATGAGTTCCTTATGATGCCATTCGGATTGACGAATGCGCTTGCGGTGTTCATGGATTATATGAATAGGGTATTCAGACCGTATCTAGATCAGTTTGTGGTGGTCTTTATTGATGATATTTTAATGTACTTCCGATCTTTTGAGCAGCACGAGAGGCATTTGAGACTAGTCCTAGACACCTTGAGAGAGAAAAGGTTGTATGCCAAACTTAGTAAATGTGAGTTTTGGCTGACCGAGGTGAGATTCTTAGGTCATGTGATCTCACGAGATAGGGTTGCAGTTGATCCCCATAAAGTTGTGGCTGTGTTACAGTGGGATAGACCTAGAACGATCACCGAGGTTAGGAGTTTCCTAGGTTTGGCAGGGTATTATAGACGATTTATTCAGGACTTTTCTCGGATGGCCTTACCACTGACGAGGCTAACTAGGAAAGATACACCTTTTGTGTGGGATGAGAGATGTGAGAAGAGTTTCCAGGAATTGAAACTCTGTTTGACCACTGTCCCTGTACTGATTATCCCTGACTCTAGTGAACCATTTGCGGTTTATTGTGATGCTTCGGGTAAAGGGTTAGGATGTGTGTTGATGCAGCAGGGTCGAGTAGTGGCATATGCCTCGAGGCAGTTGAGGCCTCATGAGGAGAATTACCCCACACATGACCTGGAGTTAGCCGCCGTAGTGTTTGCTCTTAAAATTTGGAGACACTAGCTGTATGGTGCGACCATAGAGATTTATAATGACCACAAGAGTCTGAAATACCTGTTTGACCAGAAAGAACTCAATATGAGACAGATGAGATAGATGGAATTCCTGAAAGATTATGATTATGTGTTGAAATATCATCTGGGTAAGGCCAATGTGGTGGCGGATGCCCTGAGTAGAAAAACCATCCATGTAGCCCATATGATGATTAAGGAGCAGGAGCTCCTAGAGAAGTTCAGAAACATGAACCTCTCTTGTCAGGTGGTATTAGGTAGATTGTATCTGAGTGAAACCCGAGTTGAGAATATCTTGAGAACCCAGATCTTAGATGCCCAGAGAGAGGATGAGTTCCTAAAACGGATCAGGAATGAGATTACCCAAGGTAAGACCTCAGATTTTAAGGTGTTTGAGGATGACATGATAGTATATCGAGATAGAATCTATGTGCCTAGTCAGAATGAGTTGAGAGGAAGCATTTTAGAAGAGGCACATAAGAGTAAGTATACTATCCACCTAGGTGCCACCAAGATGTATCAAGATTTGAAAAGAATTTTCTGGTGGCCAGGGATGAAGAGCCATGTGATGGATTATGTGGCTAGATGTCTAGTGTGTCAGAGGATAAAGATAGAACATCAAAAACCGGCTGGGTTGTTGCAACCTCTAGATATCCCTGAGTGGAAGTGGGATAGTATAGCCATGCACTTTGTTCTGGGTAGTTGTGGATAGACTGACAAAGTCTGCACATTTTTTAGCTATCAGGGCTACTCATACACTGGATAGATTAGTCCAGTTGTATATCAGAGAGATAGTGCGATTTCATGGAATACCCAGTAACATAGTTTTGGATAGAGACCCCAGGTTCACATCGAACTTTTGGAGGTCATTGCAGCATGCCTTAGGGACCAGGTTGCAGCTTAGTACTGCATATCACCCCCAGACAGATGGTCAGACTGAAAAGACCATCCAAACATTGGAAGACATGTTGAGGGCATGTGTGCTAGAAATGAAGGGTAACTGGGATGCGTATTTACCGTTAGCAGAGTTTGCGTACAATAACAGTTACCATTCCTGTATTCAAATGGCCCCTTATGAGGCTTTGTATAGGAGAAAGTGCAGATCCCCTCTGTGTTGGGTTGAGTTAGGTGAGAGGAGTATGATAAGACCTGAGATTGTGGACCAAATCACCCGACAGATAGAGTTGATTAGAAAGAGGCTCCTCACGGCTCAGAGTAGGCAGAAAAGCTATGCTGATAAGCGTAGGAGGCCGTTAGAGTTTGAGATTGGAGACCATGTGTTCATTCGAGTATCTCCAATGACGGGAGTAGGTCGGTCAATGAGGGTAAGAAAGCTCAGTCCTAGGTATATTGGTCCATTTGAAATCCTTGAGAAAATTGGACCCGTGGCTTACCGAATAGCCTTACCTCCTAACCTAGCCTAAATCTACAAAGTTTTTCATGTCTCCCAATTGAAAAAGTATTTACTAGACTCCTCACATGTCATAGAATATGAGCATGTGCAATTGCAGGAAGATCTTTCCTATGTAGTGAAACCGGAGAGAATTGTGGATGCTAAGTTGAAACATCTGAGAAGCAAGAATATTCCTCTGGTGAAAGTGATCTGGAGAGGTCTGACATTTGAGGAAGCAACTTGGGAATTGGCAGATAAAATGAGGCAAAAATATCCAGAGTTATTCCCTTGAGGTAAGTCTTTAAATTTCGAGGACGAAATTTCTTTTAAGAGGGGTAGAAATGTAACAACCGGGAAAAAGAAAAGAAAAAGGAAAAAGGAAAAGAAAGTAGAAAACTGAAAATTTTCAAAATCCAAAAATTTTGCTAAGTCTTCTCACAATAGCGAGAAATGGTCTCGCTGTAGCGAGAGTGCCTTCTCGCAATAGCGAACATGATTCTAGCTATAGCGAGTGCGGGCAGCAGTCCATACAGAAATCAAGGGGAAGCTCGTTGTAGTGTATGCGATAGCGAAAGTGAGGTCTGGAACTGACGCGAGTTCGCCATAGCGAAGGTCAAATCTCGCCATAGCGAAGGGAACTGATACGAGCTCGCCGTAGCGAAGGTTACACCTCACCATAGCGAAGCCAGATAACACGAGCTCGCTATAGCGAAGGTTAATTTTTGCCGTAGCGAGGGTCAGTTCGGAAGAGAGTAAAAGGCGAGAATTAGACACCTTTAAACGCTCCAACTCATTCCTTCTCTCATTTTTGCCCTAGACTTCGACCCAAGGAGAGAAAAAGGCATGGAGAGTGAGAGAAATCAAGAGAAGGAGGAAGAGTAAGGGAAAGGTAAGCAAGTTCCTCTCATTTCTCCTTAGAATTCTGATCTCCTCTCTTTGCCCTCTCTTTCTACGGTTTTGGTTGTGAGATTAGTGAGTTTCTGAGCATGGGTCAGAAGGGGAAAAAGTGAAAAACACCCTTGAATCTCTTTGTTTACTTTGAAAATGTTGTTTCCACTACCTTAAGAGCTTGAAAGAGAGAGGAATAGTTGATGGCATTCTAGAGAGAGAGAGAGAACCTCTAGGTTCTGGTATGTTAGGAGAGTTTGATCTAAAGGTTACATTCTAGAGAGTAACTCAAAGTTCTTGATTGTGCCTAGGCTCAAGTGAAGTACCTCCATCAAGATGTGAGTGTGAATCTAAGAAGAGAGAAGAGAAATTGAAAGGGAAGGCTTGTGTTGGCTTTGGCTTATAAGGTAGCTCTCTCTTCCCACTCTTTCTTGTTGCATTCTTGGATGTAATAGTCATTGTATGTTTATGTATATGCTTGTTATGTGAAATATGCCATATGCTATTGCTTGATGCATTGATGCCAATGTGCTTGTGTGTTGATTGTGAGAATTGCTCAGGTGAGGTAGTGCCGAAAGTCCCTTGAGATGGGTGAGGTGAAGCCGAAAGTCCTTTGAGATGGGTGAGATAAGGCCAAAAGTCTCATAACTGAGTGAGGCCAAGTCAAAAGTCCCTAAACTCGGGTGATGCCATCCAAAAGTCCCTAAACTAGACCAAAAGTCCCTGGAGCCCATTTGTGGTATTGTTGTGATTTCCATAGCATGTACAACGTGTGTTGGATGTTTGAGAATGACTAAACGCTTATTCACAAGCTTTGACTTGTTATATGCCTTGATTGTTTACTTGAATGAGTGCATGAGCTACTGAGATTCCCTGAATCTCACCCCTTCCCCTCCCAACTTAATATGCTAGGTGGAGCTCAAGGAGAACCGAGTGCACACCAAGGAGCCTAGAAGCATGTGTAGCTAGATATTAGCTTATTTTGGTTATTTTGTTGTAAAGTGGTGCCACATTGTATATGCACCCACTATTTTTGAGATGTAAAGGTAGTAACAAGTGTAAATGTATGAAAAGATGATATATAAACTATGTTGATAGCCAAATTAATGGAAATGAGGGTTTTGCCCCTTTTGTTGAATGTATGTGATAGCGTAATTTGGCCCGTAGCATAGTGAGATTAGAATGTATGTTGATTTGGACCATATGGACATATTATATAGACTATTGTTATACTTTTAAACTTGTCCATGAGTGGCTAGAATGTGTGAGAGGCTATTTGAACCCATTTTGGACTTTTTGGGTGCCAAAATCGATAATTTTGTGAGCTACGTCAGAGTATGACCAGATGAGCTCCTCTTACCATGAAATTTGGCATGCCTCTAGAGTTTGTAGAAAGCTTCTTGAGATGCTAAAGTGGGTAATATTCGGAGGTTTAGAGAATATTTGGTGAATTGTTGAATTTGAAAAAAATTTAATGAATTGGTCATGTACTGTTCCTATAGGTCAGAAATGAAATTCATGTCATACATAGACCAAATGGTGGCCAACTGTCATGAAATTTTATACACATAAATTAAAAACCAAAGTGACCTGTACCAACTAGAATCACCTAAATCGGAGGTCTGTAGAGAGAGATTGAACCTTCTGAAGTTCTGTATCAGTATCAGGGAGCTCACTCGACCTCCATTACTGTTCCATTCATTTTTGGGGTGTAGGGTCTACTGAACTGATCTAGACTTATTTTTTTTCCTCTATTAGACATCTGTAGCTTTCCAAATTGATATAGTGTGCCTAGATTGGATTTTTGTGGATTTAGTTATGAATTTTCGAAAGTCATGACAGTAAGCTGCACCAGAAACAGTGACAGCCAGACCTCCTTCCCATTTTCGATGTCAAACATAGTCCAAACTCAGAGATTTCGATTGGAAATTATTTTTAGCGTAAAGTTAACACTTAGAGCTTTTCATAAAGCTAAATTTTACTAGATTCTCATTTTTTTATAATTAGTTATGATTTTCCAAAATTAGAGCCAAAATATGACTTTTGGGCACAAGTGAGAAAATGCACTTTTCTAGTTTTTGGCTCCATACCCGTGGCTTATGGCTTGTTTTATGCTATGTATGAGTTGTATAAATGGAGTGTGAGTAGAGAATATGAATGATGGGTTCACAGGACCCACGGGGCATATAATGAGTGTATGAAACCCCGTTTCATAGCATGAAAATACCACGGATTGGTATTGGTTCTTTGGAAATCATATGGAACCGAACCCAGTGAGAGGCTAGATAGCGGTAATAGATTAAGGTGTTACACATGGTAAGTGGTAAATCTTAGCATTTGATGTAGGGATGTTCGTGTTGCACATGTTCATCATCATCTTTTTATAACCAAATTATGTGCCCTCATAATGATTAGAACTCAATTTAGTCTAATTGGAAGCCTTTAGCTTTATCTACTATTTAGCTTTAACAATGCTTGCTCACTGATATTTTTTTACTTCTTTTTTAATTTATCCTTATCAATTCATTTCATAAGATTCATGGAAATTTTACATGTATGGTTTATTCAACTTGAGTGGATACAATGGGCATTTTTATTTTCTTTTATTAATAAATTAATTTTCTTTGTAACCAGCATCTCTGCCTGGATTTATGATTAATGATGATACATCTACAATATTTGGATGCAAATGGCATGTCCCTGGCTATTATTAGTCGTATTTAGATTTATAAGCATTCTTGCTCTACTGTTCGTATGACATAAATAATAAACACCATTTGTAACAGATAGATTTTAGGGAGAATGAAAAAAAATATTCTTAAGGACCTGTTACCACTTATTTTAGGATGATTACTATTGAGTTTAGCAACAAATCATTGAATCTAGTGGTAAAGGTCTTTAAGAATAATTTTCTTCATCTTTTGGTCCTTAAACATAATTTTTCCTAAATTTTATTTCTATTTTTCAAGAAAAGTTCAAGAAAAAGTAAAACGAGCAAGTGACATATATATCAAATATTAAAGTGGAGAATAAAATAAGCAGCACTAGCGAGAGTATACTACTAGTAAGCAAGAAATCACCATTTCGACCAAAGTTGGTGGCCCAACAAATTAAGGGTATCTTTTTATGGTTTGAATACTTCTATTAATCCCATGACATTGTAATATAAAATTAATGTTTGTGTTTTTGTGTTAGTATACAAGCTTTGTTGGATATTATATTATTTCTGTATATATACATAATATTTGTAATTTGGATATTTTGCTCATATCTAGCATTTTTATTTGAATTTTTTTTGGGAATGCAAAATAGTGATATTATTTTTATTATTAAAAGCTTAAAGAATTTGTTTATGGTTTTTTGTTTTAGAATTATAAAACAATTTTTAAACAGAATTTTTAAAAAAACTTTTAAAAAAAATTCTTTAGTAATGGCTATAAGCACTCCAAAATTTTGTTTTAGTGGCTACTCTTGAATTTCACCAATGAAAGTCCCTTACAAGTGGTGACTCCCAAGAGTTGCCACTAAAGCCAGACTTCTACTAAAATATTTTTCTTTTTTAGTGGCAACTCTTGAGAATCACCACTAAAATTGACATTAGGTGGTTCCTATTAAAAATATACCATTCTTGAGGACTCAATTAAAGAGCTTTAAATTGCCACAAAATGTACATTTTAGTGGCAGCCATTTGATCAAATGGTTGCCACAAGAAACTATTAGCACTAGTTCTTTACTCACAAAGAAGGGCAATTTCGGACTTCTAGTGGCAAACTGGATCACCATTAATAGTCATATATATATATATATATATAATGAATTTACACTATGTTAGGGAATAGTTTTGTTGGAGGTTATTTTTTCTTTTTATTAACAATTTTCAACTGCCAACAATACAAACACTAACAAAAAGGATTAACCATTTATTAGCGGTTGTTAAATAATCGCTAACAAAAGTCAAATTTTTTTTTTTACTTAGAATATAATGCGCTAGAATTAGGTAGCCACTCTTTTGAATGAGTTGTTGCCACTAGTTTCTAAAGATTTGTTAATCATATTGCATGAATTTCACATCATACTTAACGCACAAAATTTAATCATTCCAAATGTGAGTGAATGCATGAAGAACAACAAGTAAATCATTTGAAATTAAAGAACAAAAAAAAAAGAAATTTACATACAGGGTAGAAAAACACAAGCTATAAAGAGGAAGAGAGAGGAGGCAGAATCAATTGGTGAAGTGTGAAACTAATGTCGGTGGTGTGGAAGACGCCAAAAAAGGAAGGAAGCTACCAAAAATGGGGAGAGAACCATCAAGGGATGCGACAAAGACAATGGATAAGAGTGGTGGAGAGTTTATAGGCACACAGTACGAATTTCTATAACTATGGAAATAGAATTTTGCGAGTATTGAATTTTAAAAAGATATTAGTTAGCAGTTATATACAAAATTGCCAACCTTAATTGAGTTTAGTTGGCAGTTATAAAATAATCGTCAATAATCATCAATATTGATGTAACTTTAGTAAGTGGTTATTTAAAAACCGCTTACTAAACTCAATTACATTTTTAAATAGTTTATTAACAAAAAATGTATAGTCGGTAGTTTTTAAGAAACTACCAACTACATATGTTATAGTTAACGGTTTTTATAAAATCACCAACTATATATAGTTGGCGGGAATATAGGAACCGCCAACTATATTTTTTTTTAATTTTGTTGGTGGATTTTATAATAACTGCTAACAAATTTATTTCTTTTAATGGTTTTTTAAGAACTGCCAATGAATATGCATCAATATATCCTATTTCTATGATAGTGTTAGCAAGGATTAATTTCTTCACTATATAGTAATAGCTACAGAACACTCCCTCATTTTTTATCCCTACAAGAGTTTCACAATGGATCTATTCCCTAGCTAAAACCCTTAATTTTTGCACTAATATTTTAAAAAAAAAGTCAAAATATTTAAATGTTTTTATATTAAATAAAAATTAAATATTAACTCGAAATTAAATCTAGACTACATACATAAAACTGTCTAAGCATACTGATAATTCAATTTTATTTATTGAAAATGGAGGCATCAAGACCTTAGAAACAGCGAATGATAAAAGAAATTAAAATTAAATCCTTGACAATATTTCAAATTTATACCGGCGCTTAGCTTATATTGACAATACCCCCTACTAATCAGAATAAATGGATAATTTAGATTTCATGAAGTGAAATGAGAAACAGTTGTGGCTTGTCATCGATGTTATTGCCTATTTTAGAGAATAACCTACAAAGGCTTCTTGGATATCCACCTATTGAACATCGCAAAACTTTCTTCAGGTTTGTACTCAGGAGTTAGATGTCCTGCACCCTGCAATTAAATACATAAAATCAAGAGTTTGAATAAAATCCCGACAAATTTTTATAATCCTATCGATATTTCTTTAATTTCCTTTTGATAAAAGAAATTTGTGAGTAAAATATAGTTGTCAAATAAGTCATATTAGAAACAGTGTTTGATCTAACCTTTACAGTTGCATATGTCATTTGATTCGCGTAAGTCCTCGTGTATCTGTTTACAAAGACATTGTGTAAGAGATTGTTTTTCCACTTGGAATACATGCGATCCTTAAATGAGATTGATACACACATATGGATTGCAGATGACATTCAAGATGACAGGCCGCATATATAGAATACCATCTTAATTAAATCTCGCATATCTCTCGCATAAAAACTTTAGTTCATCCAATTTTTATGAAAATAACTTATCAAAAAAGAAATTTGAAATATCAATACTTTCAATGATCATTTTTATTTGTCACTCCAAATCAGAGTTTAAATACCTTGATATTTTACATTGTAATATTTAAAACACTAAAGAGATCTCAGATATGAGGTAATTATAAGTTTGAAGTTTAAGGCATATACCCTGCAACTTGACCTTTTACAAGCCACGGCCTCCAGTCATCGACAATGGAGTAATTTAAAGCTCTAATCCACTCTTGAGTCGCCATAAAAGGAATGACTGAGTCATGATCTCCACTGACAATATATATATATATATATATATGTAATTCAATTTCATAAGAAATAACCAACTAGTTTAAAAGATGAGAGATATAGTACCATGATCAGAGTTACCTGTATATCAAGGAACGATAACCTTTTTTACTGAGATTTGCATGATATCCAAAGCTGCTAAGGATATCATCCTTATACTTCTGAAGATTGCAACGTTGCCATTTCCCTATGCTTCCCTGTGGCATATATGCATGCAACCGCCGTTTATAATAAAACTAAAAATTAATTATATTGACTTGTGACTCATCATACTGGAAATTTGTAGGTATACATATGAAGGGATTCTATGGTGCACATTAAGGAATTAAATGTGTCGATACATCTTAATAATGGCTTCCTATCATGCTAATAACGGCTTTGAAATGTACTGATAATTAGTATCTACTAACCGTAGCAACTACCTTGAACAACTAATTATCAGTATGATGAGAAACCGTTGTATTAATTGCATTCTCAAGATGTTAGTAACTATACATTGTTACCATGAATAGGAGTCGGTACACATGTCAAAGATGTGATCAGCATGATGAAAAGCAGTTGCTGATGTGCAGTAATCAACTTAATTCCTTAATGTGTACAAGAGAACGCATCATATGTTTGTAATTACTAAGAAAAGAGTCAATAAAACTTGAATAAAATGGATGCTAGGATGTTTTAGTTAATTAAATTTAGTAAAATACCCTTTTAAATTTATTTCTATTAACTCTTTTTAAAGTCAGTTAGTATAAAAAGTGTATCTAAAGCTTTCTACAGGAGATTGGCATTGGCACAACTGTTTTATAGTTTAAATAGACTAATTGAAATTTAAATATGAATAGTACATTGATTTTTTTGGCCAATTGTATAATGTTAGGTTTGAAAATATTTATTATACTCTCATTATATTAAAAAAATACTTTCATTTATATTTTGACAAATAGGTCATTCCCGTTTAAAATTTAAAAT
Organism: Erythrophleum fordii; assembly: GCA_032878935.1. Classification (NCBI taxonomy): domain Eukaryota; kingdom Viridiplantae; phylum Streptophyta; class Magnoliopsida; order Fabales; family Fabaceae; genus Erythrophleum; species Erythrophleum fordii. The sequence goes on along the minus strand of JAVQMF010000023.1, from coordinate 225,500 downwards.
TTAATGCAACCATGATTTAAAATTAATCACACGACTTCTACTAAAATAAATAAATTTTATTATGTGACAAAATATAAATAGTAATAATATAGTACACCACCAATACTGGCTATGAAATCCTTAAAAGTTTTGAAATTAGCATTATGTATCAATTATATAAACTCATGAATAAATGAGATTAATTATAGCAAACCTTTCGAACATGCAGAGCCTTACGAACGTCGTCATTGTTGGCCCAATAATTACTGAGAAAATATACATAACTCTAAAGGAAGAAAAAGGGCAAAGTCAAAACATCAAACAAATGAAGATAAATAGTCCAAGTTTGTAAATTTGTACATGGTAAGCAAGATTACTCTGCAACTTAAAGGTGGCAATGTGAGATGAAAATCAAAAAACTTGTGAAACTTCTCAGTAAGTGATCTCCTCCAAGAAACTTCATTTGGCATAGGTGAAGCCATCTCGCATTGGGGTTCCAAAATGTGTAAACGATTAATTCCTGAAATGAGCTGAGGATATTGTATAGAAAAGAAGTTTATCAATATGGTGATTTTCAAGTTGGAGAGAGACAAATCATAAGTCAAATAAGAAAAATAGAAGAGACACTACTAAAAAACCACATTGGAAATTGCTATCTTGATTTTCAGCACTCACAATGAAGAGGTAATAGCTTTTTCTTCTATAGATTAAGGGCCTATGTCTTTTTCCTATTAAAAAAAAGTATTGTTGCACGTGAGTATCCACCCTCAATCTGCTCTACTGCCGCACCAAAAATTGTGGGTGTGAATGTGAAGATACAAAAGTTTCTATTATGCAAAACATGGTAAAAAATCTCCTTGGTTATACCATTTATAAGTAATTAGATGTTTGCTAATCTTTTAATCAAAAGCAAGCAATTATTTATTGTCTATACTATGCAGACATACTGAAACTTGTGAGCATCTTCTCTGTCTAGAAATCATGGATGATTGGTGTCATTGATAATGTGGTTCTAATCACAACTTTCTTTTCCATGCAGATCAAGTTTCACTTTGTCAGTTCATGGAGAAGAGGAAGGACAGGTAGGCTCCTCTCGAACAAATAAAAGATATTTAAAATCAAGAAATATTTGTTAGTGTATATCTGGCTGCATATATTCCCCTTTAAATCCTTTTATCAAAATGCGAGATACAACCACTAGGTGTAGTCTCCAAGGTCTAGTAGTATAAACAATCTTAGTTTTTTGAGTAAGTTTCTGGACTTTAATTTAGTTTTTTGAGTAAGTTTCTGGACTTTAATTTCTTTTTAGATATAATGAACAAAGGAGGATATTTTCTTCTAAGCGTAATTAAATATCTTTAAGTTTAAGATTTTATCAATAAATTTGTCTAAATGTTAATTATATATTTTCTATTATTTAAAATAACTTTCAAGCTGCCTATAGCTATTAATATTTCGTCTAATTATTTTTTTCAAATATTTATAACCTATACTTTCAAACCGCTACTATGCACATGAATGTACTTATTTTGGGTGAAAACGCTAGGCATTTGAACGGATCAGTTTTAGGCACATTCAGTTGTTCGCTTCTAAATACAACTTAGCGGCAGTTATTCTAACATCCGCTAAGAACCTCTGCTAATAGGAAAACCAAAAAATAAAAAAGCCACTAAAGGCCTTTTTGGTGCAGTGAATATTATAAAATTAAAATAAATTAATGATTTAAATCTAAGAAATTATTCCCTTTCAATTTGATATATTAAAAATAAAGTTTTTCAATTTAATTTTTTTAATATTTTCTTTCAATCAAAATAGTTTCTCTATTAGATACAATTATAGTCATTTAACAAACTAATTGACATAGATATAAACAAGAGTTTATGTGAATGTTAATTGATAATGTAGACTTATTTAGGTGTCTTGAATCCAAAAACAACGCCATTCTGTCAAATTTCACAAAACAAATGCAACAATGTCGTTTTTGAGGCATCTGTTGGCTTTTATGAAATTAGACAAATGATGTCATTTTAAGGTTTAGAGACACTTGAGTAATATCATATCATTAGTTAACAATGTGACTCTTGTTTATATTATATGCTAGCTAGTCTATGAAGTAATTGTAACTTTGCCTAATTCGACAAATTATTTTAAGTAGAAAAAATTGTTTGAGAATCAAATTAAGAGATTTTATTTCTTAAAGTATCAAATTAAAAGTAAAGTGATCTTTCGAAGACAGAATCATTAATTTACTCATCAAATCATGTGATGGCTACTTGCCTCATAGAAGGAGTCAACATCTCTTGAACATAATACATTTCTGGAATCTACATCCGTGTACTCTCCTTCACAATTTTTCTGCAAGGACTGTTCAATAGAGCAGATTATTTAGATACGTTAATTCGCTCAAACTTTCTTAGATACGACGACATTATCAGTAATTTGGGCATAGTTTATTAAGAGAGGAAAAAATTATGACACCACTGAATATTAATAATAATGCAATTACCATGTACAGTTCATCAGAAACAAGTCCCATTCCATGAGCAAGAGCGAACACATAATTCAATTCTTTCCGAGTTGTTGCAGGGTTCCCCAGCGAGTATCCCTGTATATAAATTGAGAACATCTTAGACATATGTTTAATATATAGTAAATTATAATTTTTAACACAAGCTGATCCCACCTTTGGTGAAATTAGTGGCGGTTTATGATTATATTTGGATCGACTTAGTAAGGTCTATGGCCGGCCTATGCTGATAAATTTAAATTCAAGCCCAAATTTATAGGCATTAATTTACAATTTTAAGGCTTAGTGGATAAATTTGGATTCACCAAAACAACATGATTTATTAACTTATTTAATTTAAAATGTCTTGTATATTATTTATATTCGTTTTTATTTTTTAATTATATTCCCTTATATTCTTTATTTTTCTTACTCTATAAATTTGATGTTTTTTCCTTATATATCAAACATGATAAAAGTGTTACTACTGGATAAAAATAATCTTATCTATAAAAAGATACTATTAATAATAAATTAAATTTTCATTATTTTTATATGAAATGGTATTTATTGTAAACATATCAAATTCTTACTTTCAAATAAATATGGACAAAGTTCGAACTTTACCAATAGGGTCGGGTCATCGGTAGGGTTTTAATACTAGGCTGACATCTTAGACTCGAGTTCAAACTCAATGTCTGAAAATTTTGGGCTTTGAACTAAATTCCAACCGACCTAGCTAGCCCATGAATACTATAGATCAAAATCTCACTTAAATTATATATTTTCATTTTCTTTTCTGAAATATAGTCCGAGAATTTCTCTTAAGTTTAATTCAAAATGAGAAAGAAAATTGACAGGATTCATTGCAAACCTGAAGATTTATCCTTGGTTGGACGCCTTTTTCATTTCCTGTGAGTTAATGGATTGAAAGAATAACAATTAGCTAAGTAATCAGTCATAACTCATACACATCATCTCCGAAATCCAAATTCAATTAAAAATGAACATTAAATCAATTTCCAACCTATTAGGTATATCAACCATTTATGAATATTTATTAATTATCCAAACCCAGTAACCATGTGGGACTTTATTTATTTATTTGCTAGGTTCATAAGGAAAAGGGGAAAATTAATTAAGGTAATAAGGGAAAAAAAGCCACTGATAGAATAATTATAATTGATTTTCTATCTTATTGAACCGATTAAGACTTTCTCACCATTGGAAATTTCTTGAACAATTGCAGGAATGGTAAGGCCAGAGTATGAGTCAGCCCCAACGTACACTTGAGTTGAGAGATATTCTGGGTGTCCCACAAGCCACTAAAAAAATTACATAGATAACTTAATACTTTTATAATATATAAAGATAAAATTACAAATCTAAATTATGTTTAGTAATAAATAGATAGTTGAATATACCAAAAACGACTAATAAAAAAAAATTATATGCAATCAATTATATCTTTACTTTTAGATTCTTTAATTAAAATATAATAGATGTAGTATTTTTTGCAGATAATTATAAAACTTTTAATTAAATCATACATCTATTATATTATTATTATAGAACTATACACTTGTTATGTTTTTTATTAAAAAATATGATAATAAAAATATATAAAAAATTAGTCCTGATAAAAAAGCCAAAAAAAAAACTAGCGGCTCAATGATTAAATCAGTCGAATGATTATACCTTTCTTAGAAATTGATGGGCATGGTGAACTAATCCATAATCACTTCGTGGAGGATTGGGTGTTTTTGAATATGAGAATCCAGTGTCAACAGGCAAATCTACAAAAATGATGCTACATGCCTGAACCAACAAAGTTTCAATGAAAATTAGTAGTAGATATTGCAATCCAACAGATTAAATAATAATAATAATAATAATAATAATAATAATAATAATAATAATAATAATAATGAATAATCTAAAAGGATTATATGTGACAAATGAAATCGATATTAATTTCAAATTGGTAATTTTTAGTACCGAAAACGAGTAAGCATGTAATGTATTGTTAGATATACTACTACATGTTTAAATTTTAATCTTGTCAATTTTTTTAGAAATAGATCACAAGAAATTTTAATAAATTAATTAAAGTGTAGAAAAATGGATTCAAACACCACTTTATTGTAATACAAAAAGAAGTAGTAAAATCAGAACTATATATTACCTTTGTCCATGACTGTGGCCTTAATTCTAACTTAGGCACACCTCCTTTGTATTCTTCAACTTTGAATGCGAGTGGACCTATGACACCAAAAAAGGTAATAAAAATATTTGCTTTAATTAAAATTGGTAACAGAATTGGGCAAATACTGATGTTAAATCTAATCATTTATAAATGGGTAAAGTCACCCATAATTAATGATATTAGAAGGGAGTTCTTTTGGTAACCTATTTCATAGATAAGTCCTGAAAGTGAAGAGCAACCAGGGCCCCCAGATATCCAAAGTAAAAGAGGGTCCTCTTTATGGTTTTTCTCTGACTTAATAAAATAGTAGAAAACTTGTACATCTTCTGATTCTCCTACTCCCACATACCTGCACCATCATACATGAATAAGAATAAGAGATAATTGTTATTACATATCTTAATATCATAAATGTTGATATTCAACATTTGCATATTTGATATGATAAATAAAAATAATCAAACATATAAAGTAGTACTTAAAAATAAGCTAAATTACTTTGTTAGTCTTCAGATTCCATTCAAATTGTGATTTGGCCTCTAAAATTTTGAAGCGTGTAAGTGGATTCGTACTCTAAAAATTATTAATTTGGTCTATGTCATCAAACTTTTGCCAGCATGCGGCTGCTAACATGATTAATTGTATGTAATCTTACAACTTTAAATAAGCATGTTTCATGTTAATAAGGAAAGTAAAAGTACATGATGGACTAAAATTCATTCACATGTGGCATAAATACCACATAAATTAAAGGGTTTAGATAAGTTGACATAAATTTTAAATATTCAAAGTATCAAAATAACACATATATAGTTGGCCATGTCTACAGAATTTAGTGGTACATACAGATGGAGGTTGAACACTAAAATAAAATTATTTAACAATAAATACTAAAATAAAATTATTTAAAATTATAAAACTCAATTACAAATTTTTAAATTATAATGATTAAAATTTAAACTCTGAAGAACAGCAAAAAGACAGTAATATATCCTAAAAAATATAAACATATGATTTTGGCATTATTCTATACGTAAGCATCTGAGACATCGAAAGTAATTTATGTACTGTTTTGTTAACAATCTGCTAGCGCTGGGTTTTCTTTTTTCTTCTTCTATTTTCCCTTTCCTTTGTTTGTATATACAAAATTCCAATCAATATTTGAACGGAACCCCAAAAGGTGGATTAGAAGTTGAAAACAGCACTGACCCAGTTTCAAGTTGAAAAGGAAGGGGCCCCTGAAAACCAGGAAGGTACTGTACAGTTGAGCCAGAAGTTGCAAGTTGAGAAGAAATCTGCAACAAAAGAGCAGCACGAAGAAGAATCTCATACAAACTATAATATGAACCCTCCTGTCTTTGCATTTTCAGTGTCCCTCCTCTTCTTCTTCTTGTTCTTAATGGTTTTTTTTTTTCTTTTTTTCTTGTGTCTTCTCTCTTCTCTCTCTCTTTAGCAAGAAAAGCCTCTAGATGTATAGATGGGAACAGGGGTTGTTCCGAAAATATATTAAGCATGAGCTATAAACACACGTGGCAAATTTTCCTCACAAGTATAGCGTGGACCTCGAGTGTATTAAAATAATTTATTAATATTTTGATACATCTAAAAGAAATAGTTATAGTTAAGTCTCATTTATTTTTATATGTTTTATTACTTATCAGTTTTAGGCAAAATAGTTAATTTAAATATCTCAATAAAAGGTTAAATTTCAATGTGACTAATTATATCAAGTAACAAATAAATAAATTTTTAATAAGATTATTTAAGGTATAGAACTAAGTAAAGTTTTTGAGGTGTTTCTTATGAGTTTTTTTATATTAAAATATAAAAAATACCCTCGACTTAGAAGGTTCAACAATTTATTCCCTTAAACTTTAAAAGTTAACTATAAACTTTTTAGGTTTTCAATTTTGTGTAACATATTAGCTCCTGTCTGTGAAACTCTAACACCATTTGTCTATGTAAACTGAATTAAGAGGTGAAACTAACCAAACCAAAAAAAAAAAAAAAATGCATCCAACCTAACACTCCAAGAGACAAACAAAAAAAAAAATTTTTGGGCTATTTTCTTCAGCATTTTTTGCTGCAAAGAAGTCCTTGTTTGCTATTTGGAATATAAGTCAAATGTTATTTTGCTAACATGGTCTTCTTTAGTCTACATGGATAAGTAATATTAGAATTTTGAATAAACAAGTTAATGATGAGGTTATATTGTACAAAACTCAGTCTAAGAATTTTATAATCAACTTTTAAAGGAGGAGGTAAATTACACAACTTCTTAATTAGTGAGAGCTTTTTACATTTTGACTTTTTCCTAATAAAAAGTCAATATATATGGATGAATTTTTTCTAAAACAAAATCCAATCATTAATTTTGAGTTATTAAAAAAATCTACTTATCACATTTTTATTAAAAAATTTGATAACAGAAAACTGAAAATTTTTTTAATTTTATTATTAGCTAATAGTATCTAAATACTTTTCAAATCATTTACATTAAATACAAAAAGAAATCTTAGATATAGAAAAATTTTAGAATAAATTCATATTGTATTGTCCCTAAATTCCTTATAATACCACACCGCGTGTGCAATAAGAGAGGAAGTGACAAAAGAAGGAGGAGTATGTATAAGATATATTTTCTCTCTTTTCACCTGATCTATTTTCTTTTCATCTCTTCCAACCATGTGTCATGTTTTTATTTGCTAAATATAAAGGATTATATACATTGTGGTTGCTGAGTCATTTCTCTTATTGGAATTGGATTTAGCATTTTTCGTTATCTCACAAATAAATCAAAGTCACCCCAAAATTAAGAAATTTAATGACCTAATTTTTTTTAATGTGCTCTCTAAGTCATCCTCTGACTTAATTGGAGATTTAGTTAATGATTTTTGTTCTTTTTTATTTTCTTCTTCTCTTTAAAAGTATCTATATTGGAGGGTATTAAATTTTAAAATCATTTTAGAGAATCCTATAACCCAAATTTTTATCTGTGAGGAATCATTTATTGAATAATAATAAACAAGAGTAGAAGGACAAATTATTGGGTAAGCAATAAAAAAAATTGAGTTTTATAATATAAAGTATAATTTTTTTATAATTAAAATTTTTATTTTTTATAATTAAAATTTTTTAATATAAATATTTTCAAGTTAAAATTCTAAATTATAATTTTTTGCCATACAAACCTTCAGACTGATGGGACCAGTCGGAATATTGATAGCGACTTGCATTGTAAGGACTCTTCACAGAGACAGCCAGCGCGCGACCCCGTGCCACTCGAGTTTAACGAACAATAATTTTTTAATATTTTAAAAAACTAAAAATAATAATTTTATATTTAACTAATTATTGCCATATGACTCCTAAATCAGATTAATTAGTTGCATCTATTTTTTTTTTCCTCACATCAAATACATAAAAAAATAAAATTTTAAATATTAAACTCACATTTTGGCTGTTTAAAAATATCGCTGATTTGAGTTCTATTCTTATAATGTATAATTTTGTCTTTAATTTCTTTTATCCGAGTTTAATTCAGTCCTTTTGTTTATTCAGTCTTCTCTTTGTGCTTCCCACTCCAAAATATAATCCTTTCCTCAAGAAAATATGATTACCGAACCCAAATGGATGACGGGCGCAAATCACAAATTAGACTGTATTTCACATCGCATATACTGGAATGCAAATATGATATTACATATTAAGTGCACAGCCAAATGTCCAAACCAAAGGGCTCTTAGGATTGAGTTATTTAATCCTCGACATTAAGGAAATGCAAGACATTTGAACGAGGGTCTGTCAGATGATGAGAGCGCAATTTAATCCATCCGCCATGGTCAGTCCTGCTCAATTGCAAGTGAGGACTATCAACTGTGATTTTAACGAGGGGATGTAATTCTAATTGGGCTAAAATTTTAGAAAATAAATTACGAGTTCTTAAATATTGGAAGATATTATAATTGAAAGAAAAGATTAGAGTATTTATAATTTTTCTATAATTATATAATTTTCAAAGATATTTTCCAAAAATTAATTATAGCATAGGTAACTACATATATGTGCGTATAATAAGAAAAAAAATTCGATAAATTTTACATTATCTTGAACTTTTTCTTTTGGGTACATCATGAACTGATTTTTCAATTGATATGTTCTTAAACCTACCTTGATCTTAGGGGAAATAAATCCGTATTAAATAATGAAGAAAATACTTAGATACAATCTTTATATCTTTGCTATCAAATGTATAGTTATAGCTCAACAACACATAATGAGTTTTTTAAATAATTTGTTTATACATGTCATATTTTTATTAGAAAATCTAGTAATAAAGATATAAGGAACTACTTCTAAATCTAATCCTTAAATATTTCCTTATGGCTATATAGTTATTATAAATTAAATTATCCTTGTTCCCCTTATAATTAAGATTTAAAAAAATATTTTTGGTCCCTTAGTTCTATTTTAAATTTTATTTTGGACTCTCAACTTCCATTTGTTCCATTAAAATCTAAAACTTTGCATAAATGTTCTATTAGTTTAGAAGGACCTAAGAATGGTTGTTAAATTAGATCTCTAAAAAAAAATCCTTTAAAATTGTCTTTACAAATCAAGAATCACATGTTCCTATTTTGTATCAGCAAACCTTTCTTGAAAATACAAGTTTTAGGGAAAGGAAATTTTCATTGATGTAATATTCAAATGAGTTGAGAGCCTTAATAATTAAAACAAAATGTTTTCAACTTCTTATTTCACAAAAAGTCATTGAATCAAGATGTAAAAATTTAAAGATGAGAAAGATTAATAAAATAGGATTTATGGAGGTTTAGACCAAGATGGTCATATGTCCTCTTCCCAAGTACACAAGAAAGAATTTTTATAATAGTGGGTAATTATAACAAATTACAATTCTCACAATGCTTAGCTTCTTAGCTTTTACTACATACACACAATTAACCTTAAAGGTTTAGCTTTTTAGCTTTTATAACCTCACAACAACAGGCCAGCTCTCACTTAGGACTTAACTCGTGACCTTTTATAGCTTACACAAACAAGCAACCCCAACAACAAAAGCTTAACAACCATGCTTTTACAACCTAGGTAACCTAGACAAACAAGGGCTCAACAATAATGTTTTTACAACATACAACTACCCTAGGATTTTCACAAGGTTTCTAGAAACTCACATCGTAGCATTTCAAAAAATGGTGTAACAAGTAAGCTAACACAAAGTAGCACAATAGTTTGCAATACTTGCTAAAAGGATAGGAATTGTTTAGCTTAACAATAAGTTAGACAAACAATGAAAACATTTTCTTTGATATGTCTTGGCCAGTGCTAACTCTTGAAGTTTGAAGTAGATACTTTATATATAACTATTTTGCAAAAACTACTTGTTGTTTCCTCATTGAATGACTTGATATGCTTTAATAGGCAAGAATTCTTGTATCAAGATGCTTGATTTTAGTATGACTTCTTTTCTTCATTGATTTTGTTAGAGATAATGCACTCAAGAAGGAAAATAAAGAGACTTGTGTCCATATAAGATTCCCTTCGTTGAATGGAGATACATACATATTGATTAATTATCCTTCTTGAAATATCCAGGATGCAGTGAAGTAGAAGGATATTATATTATTGCAAATTTTGTTCTGCAAACACATTATTTGTATGCCTAAAAGTTATCCTTCTTTGTGTAGATCAAGGAAGACATGAATAGTTAAAAAAAAGTCTTTCTTTAATGTTTTCATTCGAAATAGCACATTCATGTATGGAAATGTAGAGATTAGTGAAGAGATGAGATTTTCTCAATTAATTGGATAAAAGCATGTGCTGATGACTTCTTCTTAAATGTCTAATATGTAGTAATGATAATATGCTTTTGTTGATGCACAAAATAAGAGAAAAAGTTCACGGTGTTGCATTATTGTGGATCTTACCTTAAAGACACATGATTTTTATGCTTAATGGAAAATAGCCATTGGAGAATTTGCTCATCAAGAATTCTCTACCAATTTACTTCATTAAAATTGATTGCTTATCTTTATCAACTTGCTGGAAATTGGCTATTATTCATGAATTTGTAGGCTTATTACATACACTTGAAACATGATGTACATCATCTAATTGGAAACTAATGAGCAAGTAACCCCCAGTTAAAATTTCAACTAAATTGGAGAAAAAATTGCCATCCAATCATTCACTTAATGAAAATTAGTCATAGTAGAAATTACTTGGACATGAATGTTTTCTAACATCTTCTTTACTTTAGTGAGGCTTAATCAAACTTATTTCTATTGTTCAATAAAAGCATTCTGATTTTTACATATTTTAAAAAAATATGAATAGTGGACAACTTTCCTTAAATAGAAAATAGAGGAGACATAAAATATGCCTTCTTTCTTTTTAAAAGGTAGGAGCATATTTCTCTCTCCTTTTATAGACATGGGCTGAATTTCAAAATACATCTATAAGAAATATAAGTCCAACCACTGTCGATACTATAGGTAGACAATTGGTCTAAACTTACAAAATGTGTTTGGCTTATAATAAATTATTCAAATATTAAATTATTGTCATAATTCAAAATTATCAAAACCTTTGATCCAACACGTTCCACTTCCATCCTTTGATGGATGCCATTATCCAACTCCTTTAAATGTTAATGTAGTAACTTATGTGGCATTGTTTTTAGTGACACATCATCATAATCATCATTCAACTTGTCCTCTTTTACTCTTTCTCTCTTTCATCTCTTCTTTCACTCTCTTTTCTACTTTGCAAAACCTTGTCATCTATTTCAACTTCAAGGTCTTGCTTGGAAATCAAAATGGATTGTAAATTTCACCCTTTCCACCTAAAAACAAAGCTCCAAAGGGCTTTGTTTTGCTTTTTGTTTTTTCTTTGTCATGAATTTTTATAAGCTTACTCAATTTTCCATTTATACCACCAGCAAATCTGCACAAGCTTATACTCTTACAATGATTACAATTTAAAACCTTTTCAATAAAATTAAAGTGTGTCTTTAAACATTAAGTAAAAAACCAATTTATATGCTTTTATTTTATATAATAATAATATAGATTTTTCTCTTGTCCTAAGAGTCAAATTTCTGGCTATCATGCTTGAGAAAATAACTAAATGATGATTACATATTTTCTAAGAAAGGATATTCAAATAGTTCCATCCCATATTCAACAAAGATGAAAATAAAAGAGACAAGGATGATATAGAATTTCTACCAAATTATTTTTTGGAGTGGGTTGAATGTCATAAACCTAAAATAAAGGCTAAATGGGCACATTAACTTCAAACAATCATAACTTTCAATCTAGGAAAAATTTTGGGTCTTATTACTTATCAACCAAAAGATATTCCAAAACATATCATTGTCCTAATTGGGATTTGCCCCATTGTTGCCATTTTTAAGTCCAAAATCTTTCGATTTTGCATGTTTTGGAGTTGTTTTAATTATTATTTTTTCAATTTATTAAAATTTCCAATATTTTTTCATTATTTTTTAATTAGTTAGAGTTGACATGTAAATTACTTTTGTCCAATTTTAATGATAATTATCATTATATAAAATTTTTGAATTTAATCACCTAATTGGTGCTTGATTTTCTTATTTAGGGCTAGTATTTTATGTAAAAAGAACTTTAATTTAATCATCGTGAAGGGAGTTAAAAGCTACGATAGGGGCCTTCATGTCAACGAAGAGGATCAGCTTATTCACAACACTAAGAAAGCAAAGGCCTTTAAGAAACAAGAATTGAGCTGTGGCCTATTGGTTGTCAAGTGATGAATTTTCCCCTAAGCAACTGTGGTTGAGAATTGTGAAGTGCCTTATCTTCATGTATTTTTTTTTATTCCTTCCTTTTCTCTTTCTTACCATTTTTCCTTCAATACCTAAATTGCCCTCCAATTGTCTGACTTAAGGTTATATATATATATATATATATATATATATATATATTAGGCATTACAATGAGCCCTTCCTTCTTCAGACAAGTTTTTTCTTCATGGGACCCCAAAATAAAAGACTCCAGAGGAGCTCCTTTCTCTTTCAAGATTTTTCGATTTAATCTTCCTTTTTCTTTCCCATGATATTTGACGGTTATGTCGAGCAACCTCAAATAAATTAAATTGAGTGATAAAAATTTGTAGCTAGTGGCACAACCTAAATCATTTTCTAAGAAATTTACTTCTAACTATTAATGAAAGAGATCTTTTAGAGTGATTAAACTAGAAGTGTTTAAGGGGGTTTTAATAAACTAAGATTTAAATGAATTAAAGAAAATAACAAGAACTAAAAACTTAAAACTAAGTAATGACAACAATTAGGCAAAGAGTGGTAATTAGCTTTTGAATGAACTTTCTAGAATTCAATTGTCATTGCTCCTTTTTAATATACTAAACTTGGACTTAACTTCTTGCTTCTTTGTGTTTTCTTTATAAAAATTCTTGAATTAACATTTAAGACTCAAATTACTAATTATCAAGAAAATTGCAACCACAAGAAACTATAAGAAATTAGCCACTTGAGTTAGGAATAAGAATACATAAAAATAATATCTAAATACTCATTAAAGTGGCTAAACAATCTATTTAGAGATGCTAATCAACTAATTAGATTAAGGATTTTCTCAAGTATAATAATTACATAAAAGTCCAGTCACTTAATACAATGACCATTGCTCTACATAGCCTAAAAATAAGAGGAATAAACTAGCAAATTGGATAGCCATTAAGTTTAGAATTTCTACAAACACTTAGGCATTAAAATAAGTCTCCAAATGTGAAATTACAATCAAAATTATAGAGCAATTTAATCCGATACAATTAGCCATAAAAATCTCAATTTAACAAGCTAAACCTAGCTAAATTAAACAAGAAAATTAATGTTAAAAGTAAAGGAGAAGGAGAAGAGAAATTAGTTGAATTGGGGATGAATCTTGGAGCTCAAATCTTCATCTATGGAAGTCACATTCTCAGCTAGCTACCCAAGTAAATTCAAGCTTCCATTGAGGAGATAGATGGAGGAAAATGAATGGAAGAAGCCATAGCTCACAAGCTTGATGGAAGAATGGATAGAAAAATTCACATTTCATCCTCCCTTCCCTTCCAGACCTCTACCTCTCAAGAAAAGCCCTAAAACCCCCAGATCTCTTTCTTCTGCACGTGCCTCCTTTTATAATATGGACCAGCCTTGCAATTGTGTAATCCATTGTGACCCTTAGCCTATGCCTCCTTTTAATCATCCACATGATTTTCCCCATGCTTCTCTTATGTGTGAGTATACGTGGATGACAGTATGAATAGATGGAGCTACTAGACATGTTTCTTATTTTAATCCTTATGGAATTGTGGGCCCCCCTCTATATCCATCTGTGCAAGTGTGTGTAATGTGAGTGAAAGAGTGAATGAAAGCCATGTATATGAGACGTGGAGAGCACCTAATGCATGAATGTATATGTGATTAAAAGGATACATCTACATATGTGCTTCTCCTCATCTTTATTTGCCTTGTACCTAAAATCCTTCCTCCCATCCCTTACTTCATCCACCTGACATGTGTGTGTAAATGGAGAGGAAGCTATGCGTGTATATATGCAAGTGTAGGGAACTCATCAATGATGAATCTGGTGTGTGTGTGTGTATAAGTGACATGTATTAATATGTGTATACATGTGAGTAGAAGGGGTGACTTGGTAGCGTGAAAGTGAGTGGAATGCCGTGGGTGTACACTGCTACGTGGAGTGGATGCTATATGTAATGTGTAGAGGCTTCGTGTGATTGCTTCTTGTGACGTGGAGAAGGAAAATCGTGCATGTTTGTGAATATCATATGATGAAAGTGCCGTGTAGATAATAAGAATAAAGCCTCGTATGTGTGTGCCCTACCACATGAGTACATGTGAGTGTGAAAGGAAGCTTCCATCATCCATGTGTCTCCCATGTCTCTTCCTCCCACAAACCTAAGAATCAGTCCCTTCCCATGTGTGCTCGTCTTCTCGTGGCTGCATGTATAAGTGTGTTACTTTGTGATAGCCTGTGATGCTTGTGTATGTGGAACTTATGCATCCCAACTGTGAATAAATGATCTAGGTGAGTTGCTATGTGTGTGTCATTGTGTATTCTCCTTCCATATGCCCTTCCTAATCACAATCCTATGCCGTTAATTCATCTCTATTTTAAATTCCTTTTGCCCATTAAAATCTACACAAATAATAGGAAAAATTCACAAAAATTTTTAAAGGAATTAATATATTAGAAATTAATAATATTACAAATTAATTCCTAAAGTTCAAAAATGGTTAATAAAGTCAAATATCTTCTAATAAAGTCTATTAAGCTATAATTTATCATCAAAATACTTAAATTAGAGCGAATAAAATATATAAAAATAAGCAATTATCAAATTGCCCCACGCTTAAGCTTTTGTACTCCTGGGCAAAATAAAATCAAAGTCTATCTTTCTTACTCCTAAGAAAAAGACAAGAAACCAAAGGAAAAATGTTTAAGCTACTAAGCATAAGAAAAATCATATCATATCATATCAATAGCTCAACTCTCCAAGTCATATCATTTACATTAATGCAACAAATATCATGGCAAAATACTTAACAAAAATGAAATGCAATGATTGTCCCTCGCATAGATTAGTATTTGCCACTTTACTTTATAGTGTTTAAGTTTAAGTGTTCACTCTCAAATTTCAACCTATCTAACTTTACTATCATTTGTTTGACTATTATTTACATCTCCACCACTCAAAATCAAATGCCAATATATAAATCAAAAGATCTTTAATTTGGTTATAATGTAGGCCAAGGTAAGAAGCAAGTGGTAAACAAAATAATAAGGACAATTGCATGTAGAACAAGAAAAGCTCATGTAGGGAGCCATGATGGTACTCTCGGCTACCCCTAATGACCTTGGCCTAGATGAGTGTGTTTTTATGATCTATGAAATTTAGAGATCTTTATGAGAATTATGGAGGTTGGGAAAAGTATTGGTTTCAATTATAGAGGCCAATAACAAAAGTTGAATTTTTCAAGTGCATAAAAAATCCTGGCTACATGTAACGAAGTGAGCCTAATGGGCTATATAAAGGGTTAGAATGAGGCCTAGATGTAAGGAAGTGACCATTTGCAAAATGGCTAGAAGTGGCTCAATATGGCTAAGTATAGAAATGGGTTAAATGAATGGTAATTAAGCTAATAATTGAGTAAAGTAAGCCCTAGGAATATTACCAAAAAGCTTGGTAAGAAAAGCCTTAAAAACTGAGCTAAAAAATGCATTTTAAAGGCCTAGGAAGCATCAAGCATGGCCCAGAACTACATGTAATTAGCATTTTATAGCCTTAGCTTTTACATCGATGGTATTATATTATTATAGACCACAAGAGTGAAGCAAGGTAATCTTGTAAGTGGATGGCCAAGAAGAGCAATCTAAGAAAAGAACAAGAGCAAGATTAAGTGACATTAGGGTTAGTCTTCAATACAGGTCACAATTCCTTTCCTTTTATGTGCATTCAATTGCTTAAGTGCCTTTGCTTCCTTACCAAGTTCATCACATGAACTAGTTAGTGCTCTTTTTCTCCTCTAAAAGAGATAAGAGACATAATAGATAAATTTGAGGAGGACAACGAATATAATGCTGCTCCTTATGATTATAATGGTGGTGGTGATGTAAATGATGATGAAGACACCAATGGGATGAATGTTTTTATGAATCTAGTAGCCTCATAAATATTTATGATGACTCGACAGTTATGTTTCTTGAACAAATAGATACTAATGGTGCAAGGGCTCCTAACTATGCTGATATAGAGAAGGCGATGGTAAACATGAATGATGGCTAAGAGCTACATGTAAACATCCTATATAATGATTAGCGATCTTCTTTTAGGGCAATAAAGATATACTTGGTGCATGCACATCATACTTTTAAGGTGTTCCACTCTTCAAGAAAGTACAAAAAGTACTAATGCTTTCAATATGGATAGGGATCATGCAAGTGGAGGGTCAAGCATGTTATCGAAATAAAGAAAACCATTAGAGTATCCTTGTCACAAAATCATCCAAGACTAGACTCTGATGTTATCTTAGTATACATTGTATCAATAGTGATTGAGAATCCTAGGTGTTAATTCGAGAAGTCATTGAGCTAGAGCATTCTATATTTGATACAATGTTTCATACAAGAAGGCTTGGAAAGAGAAACACAGAGCCATCTCATATGCATTTGGGAACTGAGATAAGTTATATGCTTTGTTACTCAAGTGGCTGGCTATCATTCAACATTTCATGCCTGGGTTATATTATAATTTTGTGATTAAAGAATGTGTATCGATTAGCATAGTCAGTGATGAGTCAATCATGTTCCATAGAATATTTTAGACCTTTAAGTTTTGCATTGATAC
Source organism: Erythrophleum fordii (assembly GCA_032878935.1). Classification (NCBI taxonomy): domain Eukaryota; kingdom Viridiplantae; phylum Streptophyta; class Magnoliopsida; order Fabales; family Fabaceae; genus Erythrophleum; species Erythrophleum fordii. The sequence goes on along the minus strand of JAVQMF010000023.1, from coordinate 208,377 downwards.
TTTCAACTACTTGAAGCGGATCATCCAAATAGATAGGACATTCCTATACGATAAATATAAGGGGAGTGTATTGATCACAAGCACATAAAATGATGGTCTCACTTACTTTTTCCATAGTATAGAGAGAAACATATAAGATATGAGAATGGTTCTTGTTCAACCTCTAAGCATATGTAGTGAAGGACAAAGATGGATTTGCTTAATTTATAATAAACATACCAGCATTTTGGCCACCATGGCTAACTAATGCACAACGCCACCACAGGCTTATCATATGTTTTGCCTATGCTATTTGGCTAGCAACATCAATAAGAAATTTAGAATGTCATGGATAAAAAAGTTGTTCATAAAAAATGGTACATCTCACCATCACTTAAGCTTATCAATATCTATTCAATACGTTGGTTTAGCTTTGTATGAGTTATTTATTATCCCATATTTTCATCTACAGGTTAACTATATGAGCAGAATAAAGTGTATGAAGAATTATCCCACATATGCCAACTAAACTTGCATGCTGCTAATTGGATTGATGAGATACCCAGGTGTTAATAGTGTCAGGTGTATGATGTTGACAATGGATGGTAGGAACACATGACTATGAACTTAGTGGAAAGTATAAATGTAGTTTTTAAATGGGTTAGGTTCATATCCATGTTTAGGTTGGTTTGGGCAACATTCCACAAGTTTATCAAGTATTGGGTCCAACAAGCAAAGAAAGCGAGTGCACAACTACAAGCAGGAGAGTCATATTAAAGGATATCAAATTAGAGCTGACAAAACTTAAAAAGCATCAGTATGTTCTGTCATTGGATTTGATAGACGAGGGTCGATATTTAAGGTGGAGGAGCCATACAATTCAACTAACCAACAATTTAGCTGATCTTATAAAGTAAGCTTAACAAATTGTACATGTGATTATGGTGAATTTCAAGCTTTAAAATATCTTTGTCGGTATGTGTTAACAGCATGTACCCACATTCGAGTGGACTACGTATAGTATATCAATCGAGTCTTTCAATTTAAAACTATTTTAAATTATGTATTTAAAAAATTTAAGGGGTCACAAAAAAAAAGGTCATAGTTTTGAAATAACTATGACCCTTCATAAATTAAAAAAAAAAATTATTTGTTGTATATGAGAAAAAAAGAATGGCTACTTTACATATGGAGAATTAATATTTTTCTTTGTTGTAGCACGGTCAAAATCCCATGTTAAATATTTATTTTTGTATATTATTTAAATAAATTGAATTATGATCTTCTTTGTTTTTCCCATTTAGAAAGTTGGATAATGATTTAAAAAAATTAATAGTTTTCATAGAATAGAAGTAACTATTCAAGCCACATGGGATGGGAAGATGGATTGCATTGCTTGTGCATCTTTTCATGTGAGGAATAAAAACATGGTAATATTATGTAAGAGAATCTTAGCCATTTATTTTTATTAAAAATATATCAAAGGCAAAAAGAGAGACACAATTACAAAATTAATAAAATTAAAACTCACAATTTTACTTGACTTTGTACTTGTTTTTCTTTCTCTTTATCCTAAGATTTTTATTTATTTCCTCTAAAGCACAACTCCACCAAAATCAAATTACAACTTTGGGGGAATAAACTATTTTACCTAAGCACATATTATAAAAAATCAAGGTTTTTCCTATAAACATTTTGGAGTGAGAAATTATCGCAGAATTTGTCACAAATTACAATTTTTTACAATTCTCACAATAAATTCTTGTATTTTTTTTTTGTGAGAATTGTTTGAGAGAATTCCAAGAGAAATACCATGACAAACTTGTTATGGTATAACAAGAATGAGATGCCAACAATTTTTAAGAAATTTTTTTGTGAGAAAAAAAAATTTAACAAATATTCATTTTAATTTTCATTGGAATATATCATGAGAATTATAGAAAGAAATTGTAAATTTTTTTAGTTCTCATGATAATTTCCCATGAGAATTGAGAATTTTTTTCTAAATTGTGTAATCTTTTGAATTCTCATGAAAATTTTCTTGAAATTTTAAAAAATTATAAATTTTTTTATTCTTGTTCTCACCAAATTTTTTGTGACAATTTAGGAAGTTGCAATTCTCACATAATTTTTATGTGACAATAAAAAAATTTGCAAATTTTTTATTCTTATAAAAACATGTTGAGAGAATGGTGAAAAAAATGTGAAAATTGAAAGGAGAAGTGTGTATTAATTCTCACATAATATTTCAGTGAGAATTAGAAAAAAGTTTTCCAACTTTTTAATTCTTGCAAAACTTTTTCTATGAAAATAATAAAAAAATTGTTATGGTGATTCTCACAAGTAATTATTATGAAAATTAAAAAAAAATTATGTAACTTTTTGGATTCTAGTAGTATTTTATTATAAGAATAAAAAGAGTTTATTCTTATGATAATTTATTATGAGAATTTTAAAATTTTTTTAATAAAAATGTTTTTCAATTCTAAAGTATTTTACAATTAGAAAAAATTAAAATTTTTTAATTCCTATAATAAATTATCATGAGAATTAAAAAATTACAACTTTTTTAATTTTAACCAAAAAATATTTTAAGAATTTAAAAAAAAATAATTTTTTGTGAGAACAAAGAGAAAAAAAAAATTGAAAGCCCAAATAAGACCACGTCTGTGGGCATTTTGTGACGAAGAGGAAGCATAAGTCATCAATAAAACATAAGCCATAAATTTTTAGAATGCATTTGATTGAGTGGTGTTAAAAAAATATATATAAAATATGAATAAGTGAGATGAAAAATGATTTTTATATTATTATTTTTTAAAAAATAATTTAATAATTTAAATAATATTTGATAAATGAAATAAAAAAATTAAAAATATAATAAATATTATACAATGAAAACCTCGCAGCAAATCCTAATTCCCTTCTCCGAGTTCTCTCCCAATTCGCGACACCGTCCAACACTCTAACATCAAAGGCTGTAAGCAAAAGCTCCTTCCAAGACGCCGTCGTCGACCACCCGGCACCCACCGGCACAGGAGCAGTCTTCGCTTCTCAGAGCTCGAGTCTTTGCATTTTCCACTTCTAGGGTTGCTTCATTTTCTTGTCCTACACTACTGGTTCTTCTCACTCCAATGGCCTCGGTTGCTCTCAGAAATTCTGCTGCCAAGCATCTCTTCCCATTTTCTTCTCAAATCTACTAGTGCTCTCGAGGCTCAGTCATCTCTCATTCCCAGCTTTTTAAGCTGGTTATGGAAATGAGACAACCTTTGCTTCGGATCCATTGTGGAGATCCGTGGCCACTTATTTCTAAATCTGTTTAGGTATGGAAATTTAAACTGCAAATATTGTGAAGAATACTAGAATGATTGTGTGAACTCAAATCAAATGGTTATGTATCTGAAGCTTGTTCTATTCTGGTTGATCTGCCATAAGGCCAAGTGTTTGTAACATGTTTGAAGAAATGCCACAATGAAGGATGGGTACTTAAAGTTCCTCCACTTAGTTTGAGGGGAAATTCTATTTTCATTTGTGAATTGTATTAATTTTTAAAGCTTTTTGCATTTCTGTTGTTTGAACTTGCTTTCATGAACAACCAGCGTTTGGTTAAGGCAATAACGGAAGTGGATGTGGTGATATCAAGGTGGGTCACTTGCAGGTAGCTGATAAAGATAAGATCACCTCTGCCATTAAAGAAGCGCGAATATTAATAGTACATGAGTGATATTTTAATAGAGTACTAACAGCTTTTCAATTTTGGTTTTACTCCAATATTTTAATATTTTAATAAAGAAAATGAGTGATATATTGTGTGGAGCAAATGGGGAAGTGGAAATTAGGGAAATGGAAAAATCCATTAATTATTTCATTTACTGTTTGAAAATGTTTGTTACTACAGTAGCATCAGATACACAGGAGATTAATTACTCGAGACAGAGTATGATCTTGTGATATTGTGAGCCAAACTTGCGGGCAAAATTGTAATCTTCCAATTAACTTTTTGTAATGTAGTTTATTTATTTATTTATTTTGGTGTTTAATTTAATGGGGCGATAAATAATAGTGAATGATATCTGAAGAAAATGTGAAAATTGTTGCAACTTGCTACACAGCATTATTAGATATTAGTTCATTTTGAGATAGGTATAAAATTATATATTTTTAAGTTAATGACAAAGAGCATTGACGTGTACTAATATTATATCACTTAGAAAGTTGTGCGATTTGAAAAATGCCATTTGGGATTTCTATGCTGACAACAAATTTGATTTAGTTTAACTATTGAACCTCTGAATGCATGAGACCAAATTGTTAACTTTCTTCCATTTCGTACCCTCCCCGTTTAAGTGATCTTTTTTAGGAGTCTTTGGTGAAAAAAATATTGTCATTTTTTTTTTCCTTTTGTAAGAAATTTATCCTCAAAGTATGTTTCTACGTAATAATTCACTGTGTTCACACTGTGTGGTCTATTATTGTAGTAGTTTTGACTATACAGTAAAGTGTTAATTCATAATAATTTAATTAAAATAAAGTATCCAAGTTTTTTGCACCTATCAGTCATGATACATGCTTTATTTTGAGATTTTTAGTGCTTCTCTTATATGTCATTTACTTATGTATAATAATAATAATAATAATAATAATAATAATAATAATAATAATAATAATAATAATAATAATAATAATAATAATAGGTACTATCATGGATCCGTAAAACAGGACAAAATTTGCATGTATATAGATATGTAAAACAGGACAAAATTCTACCCCTTTTCTTCGCAAAAACTAAACTAATTTTTCCCTTTACAAATTTATATAATAAAAGGGGGGGCCAAAGAGAAGCTGATACCAGTTTTTCATTATCTTTATTGGAATTGCAGAATTATTTCGAAAGACTGCTTGCATCTGTGGTTAAATTGATATCTAGTGCCTGTGCTAGAACTGTTGTAGCTGAGGATAAGCAACTTGAAAAAATATACAAATATAATACTTGAAACTTGAAAAAAATACATTTTTAATTTTATTTTTCTTACATAAATATGATAATTATATTTAGGAGAGTCCTAATATAAATTTTAACTCCTCTAGTTATTTATAATTTATAAAATATGTTTAAAAATTTTTAGCTAAAATTATAAAAAGATCTTAAAAAAAATTCTTTTCAATTTAATTCTTATCTTTTTATATATAAATAAATATATATATAAATATATATCTCGAACCGGGCCAAGTCTAATAGGGCCAAATGGTTGTTCTAAAACCCATCCCGATCTAAGATACTATCTCAATCTAATCTTATTTTAATTTTTTTTTTAATTTTTTCGACCCGTTGCGGCTCGATAATGCTTGAGTCGAGCCAGACCAACCGAGTCGGGCCAACTTTGTCCACCCCTAGTGGCTCCTTCTCCAAGCATGGTACATGATTCAAGTAAGAGTCTTAAGTCCATGACTCTAGTAGGTATTGTTCTTTGAATTTGTTAATTGAGTTCAAGAGTTTTCACCATTGATGACTGACCCATCTGGCTTCACATTAACTCCCCTCCTCTTTGCGAACAAGAGAATAGCAGTCCACGACTCGATGACATGCTTCTCTGATCGAAGACATATTCACATTGTTTAACAAAAAAAATCCTTGGGTAAAAGAAGGAGAGGAAAATACCAAGTTAAGTGAAACACTGAATTTTAGTTTTATTAATATTGCCATGGCACTCTCTCTGCGCTGATCTATTTTGAATAGAAATAAACGGCCAAGATTCCCTCACATGACATGATCATATTTTTCTCCCATATGAGAGCAGCCAAATGCGGTTAGAGAAAATTGATCATATTCCCTCACATGACTCTCCGGTGTATTTAAAAAAAATTATTCAAAATAATAACTTGCTTAGAGAAACAATGTAGATATATAACTGAGTAAAGAACTCTAATTCATAACTCGTAATGAGAGAGTACATGCCCTATGGTCCCTATCGTTATTCTAGACAATCCTTGTCATTTAAAGGCACCCGAAAAAAAAGAAGAAGAGAGATGTTACAAAGGCTTATTAGATATCCACCTACTGAACATAGCAGAACATTCTTATAATATTATTAAAAATACTTATAATACGTCAAATATGTAAAAGATCGTGCTTCTAAAAATGTAAAATATAATTTTTAAGAACTACATCTCTAGAAATGTGACCATTGCTTTCTTGTGATATTTTTTTTTTCTGAATTAGTAATTTAGTTTATTATTATTTATTATATTACTAAAAGTTTAAAATTTATTTCAAAAAGAATTTTTAAAACATTCAAGGCTTTAGCAACTTTGGTTTAGGTTCCATTAGTCTCATTATGGTTCATTAATTTTATTATGGTTGAATTGATGATAATTAAATATATTAAAAATCTAACATAACAAATAAATACTAATAAATTTTAAATATTTAATTATTAATTACATTATTTTAAAATATTTAAGAAGTTATTTTTAATTAAAAAATTATTTATAATTAAAATTTAAGAGTATTTAATATTAAAATTTTTAGGTTTTTAAATTATATTAAGATTTGATTGTCATTAAAAAATTAAAAAGAAAAAAGAAAAGCAAAGACCTTAGAAATAATAAATTAAAAAAAGCAATTTATGACATGAAAAAAATTTAACCAAATTAAAAATATAGTTATAATTATAAATAGTATATATATATATATATATTAGTTTTATTGTTTTTATATATTTAGAGATGATATATATATATATATTATATTTATATATGATATATGTATATATATTTTAGTTATATTATTTTATTTAGAAGTTCATATATATATATATATATATATATATAAAAGACAATACATAATATGAATGATAGAAACTTATGGGATACTCAACTAAAGTGTTAGTAATTTGTTTTAGGATTCTTGGTTTGACTCTATGGTGTCACTTTTACATATGAGAAATGTTTCCAAACTTTTAGTGCCAACTAAATATCTCACTAAAGGTGTAGGCACAAAAATTTTTGAATCTTAAAAAACAAAATTTGCCAAACTTTTAATAATGATATTTATAAGTCGTTATTAAAAGTTTTGGTATAAAAATTTTTAAATCATAAAAAGAAATTGTCAAGCTTTTAATAATGACCAAATGTCATCATTAAAAGTCATTTTCAATGACAACTCTCATAAGTCGTTACTGAAAATGTCACCATTAAAAATTATTTTTAATGATAACATTTGGTAGCCACTAAAATTTTTGGTATAACATAGCAATTATGTTGGTGTTGCCACTAAAAAGTATTTTGTGACAATTATTTTGTTTTTGTGATGACTTTTTCTCTGTTGTTATTAAAAGTTTTGACAAAATTAAGAATGATATTTTGGTGACAATTTTTAGCAACAACCGAATAAAATCGTCACTATAAATGTACTTCTAGTAACAAATTTTTTTAGTTGCCACGAAAAATTGTCACTAAAAATCTGTTTTTTTAGTGATTATTCAAAATAATAATTTGCTTTGAGAAACAATGTTGATATATAATCGAGTAAAGAACTCTAATTCATAACTTGTAATGAGAGAGCAAGATTGTTCCTAAAATAATTGAAACTCAGCTCATATGGAGTATAGACCCTATCATTATTCCACACAGTCCTTGCCATTTAAAGAGATGATCTACATTGAACCCCCACCAGAAAAACAAAACAAAATAGACAATCTACAAAGGCTTATTAGATATCCACCTATTGAACATGGCAGAACATTCTTCAGTCTTATACTCAGGAGCTACATGTCCTGCACCCTGCAATCAAATAAATAAAATAAATTAGTTTTAAAAAAATAATATACCCCTCAATTTTTTGCCGACCTTTCTTCATTTGTTAGTTTGTTTATGAAGAAAATAAACATGTGATTAATATATAGCTCACAATCAATTCAAAGTTGAAAAGATTCTTGTTCTAACCTTTAAAGTTGCAAATGTCATTTGATTGGAGTAACTCCTAGTGTATCTGCTCAGAAAGGAACAAAAATGTGTGTGTGAGAGACAGAATCTCTTAAATTCCTAAAAATGTTACATAAAGATGATATATTCCCAAATTTTTTTAAAAAAAGTAAATGTATGTAACATTTCCAAAAATAAAGCATATATTCTCTAAAATCTTCACTTTTCATTTCCATCAAAAAGGGTAAGAATATATTATGTCGGATTCAATGAAAATTAGAATGTTATTTAGGACGTTGTACCCTGCAACTTGGCCTTTTACGAGCCATGGTCTCCAGTCATCGACAATGGAGTAATTTAGAGCTTTAATCCATCCTTGAGTCGCCGTAAAAGGAATACATGGGTCATGATCCCCACTGCCAAGAAAGTACAATTAAATTCCATAATTTAGACAAAAAAAAAAAAAGATCAGCAATTAGCCCAAAAACAAAAACACGAAATATTATATCTAAAATTTTAAAAACCATCACCTGTATATCAAAGAACGATAACCTTTTGCACTCATATTTACATGATATTGAAAGGTGTTGAGGATCTCGACCTCGTAGTTATACGGATAGCAACGCACCCAATCTCTTACGCTTCCCTGCGGCACCAAGCCATATATGATTTAACAATCATCGGGCCCATGATCGCAACTTATATTTACTTGTTGCTGGAATTACCGAATTAGTATCATCTCATGTGAAAAAGAAATCCTATAACATTATTATTTTAGTTGCATTTCTGTTTATTTTAAATTTAAAGCAACCAAAGGGTTAAAAATTTTTTATTAGAAGAGAAATAAAATCTCTAATATTCACCATTTTTATTATCAAATTGAAAATTTTTAATCGTCACATTGGATATTTTATTTATCATTTAATGTGATTTTTAATTATTAATCTATTTTAAACTACAATCAATCAATAAAATGCAATTAAAATCAATAAATTATGACTTGTTAATACAAGGTTAATTAAATTATAATTTTTATAATTTAAAAATAATGAAATACATAAAGTGGTCTTCCACAAATATATTCACTTTTATTTTTTATGTTATAATTTATATTTTATGTTATTTAAGTGCTAATACATGACTAATGGCCAGAGTGTGTGTGTAGATGAAGAAAGGAGACTAATTAGAGAGAGAGAGAGAGAGTGTGTGTGTGTAGATGAAGAAAGGAGACTAATTATGTCAAACCTTTCGAATATGCAGTGCCTCGCGAACTTTTTCATCGTTTGCCCAATAAAGGCTGAGGAAATATGCATAACTCTAAATGGTAAAGAGAAAGAAAACCAATCATCAAATAAAATAGATCACTGACGCGTGAATATATATGTTCAATGTATACATAATTATATGTAAGTAAAATTACTCGGCAACTTAGAGGGGTCAATGCGAGGCTAGAACCAAGAGACGTATGAAGCTTCTTGATCAGAGATCTCCCAAAAACTTCATGTGGCCTAGGCGAAGACATCTCACATTTGGGATCCAAAGTGGAGAGTTCATTAAGTCCTGAAAGAAGCTGAAAGTAGAGAAAAATATACGGTTTAATAATATGATAAGTGTTAGGTTATAATTAATTAACCAAAAAGAAAAAAAAAAAAGGGGGAGTATAATATAATGAGATTGGTTACTTGCCTCACGTAAGGAGTTGAGATCTCTTGCACATAATTGATTTCTGGAATCCGTATTGATATAGTCTCCTTTACAATTTTTCTGCAATGACTGTTCATAGAGTCGATTGTTTAGATTCATTATCATTACCAAATATATAACAAGGATTGGGTCAATGATAATCGGATCGTCTTTAGAATTAAAAGATTTGAATTCAAATTCCAGTCAATGTGAAATTAACTGAAAAAAAAAAAAACTACAACCATCTCACTTTTTCGCTGTTTAACTAAATCTTTCTCATCAAGAATATTAATACTATTATTTCTGAGTTATCACGATAATATAATATGATGATATTACCATATAAAGTTCATCAGAAATGAGTCCCATTCCATGAGCATATGGGACTAGATAATTGTCTTCTTCCCTAGTTGTCAAGGGGTTCCCTAGCAGATATCCCTGAAAAAATTATGATCACTACATATTAGTTTGGTTAAACATGCTTAAACTAGGATGTCTTTAGTTTTCCTTATTGTGTTCGACTACTAAAGCAATTTCTTTGATAATTTCATTAATTTTTAGGTGAATTTTACGTTGTCCCAAGTAAATAAGAACCCGCAAAGTTGGCAGATTTATCAACTCTTGAATATAATTTTTTTTTTAATTTTGAATCTAAAGGTTCATAATAACTTAGCAATTGGTAAAAATATTTGGGGCAAGATGTACTTGAAGTTTTGCACAATTCCTTGGTTGATATTCATTCATATTTTGCTATCTAAAATATAGTTAAAAAGAGAAAAAAAAATTTTTTTTGCCCGAGTATTTATCTAAAGCAAGAAAGAAACAATTAGTTGTGAAAATCAATTGCTAACCTGGAGATTTACCCATGGTTGGATCCCTTTTTCATTTCCTGACCAAGAATTCAAAGAATAAAGGTCACCTTTCTCGGTCATAACAGTATGTGTGTATGAGGTTGTACACTCAATCTGTTAATGATAATTTTAATAATTAAAAAAAAAAACTTTTGTGATGAATCATGAATGATTTTATTATAATCTTAGAATACTTCTACACACAAAACCCTTTTGTGTTTGAAATCTGAACACACCACTTACCCTTTCTACGTTGTGATGGAAATCAATTTTTTTTAAAGGAATTTCATTCAATTATGAAGAATATTGAGACAATAAAAATCAAATTCCTGATTGCTTTCTTATAAACACTACGAAAAAATATGGAATTTGTGGCGACAAAAGTCGTCGCTAAAACATCAGAAGTCGTCGCAAAAATTATTTAGCGACGACAATGTAGTCGTCGCTAAGTCGCCGCAATTACAGCCGTAGCTAAAGAGATTTAATGGCCAAAAAATTGTCGTTGCTAAAAAGACTTTTTGCGACGACAAAAATCGCCCCTAAATATATGTAATTTCACCGCTAAAAATTCATATCGTCACAAAAAATATTTTTAGAGGCGAAAAAAGTCGTCACTAAATATATTATTTTAGCAGCAACAAATATCTTTTGATACAAAAAACTTTTAGCGACGACTTTTACCAATAGTTGTGGTCACTAAATGCATACTTTTAGCGACGATATTTTAGTTTAAAAGATTTAGCGATGACCTTTTTGCCGCAAAAATCCTTCTATTTGACCTTTTTAAAAATTTTTGTTGGGGATCTTTAGCGACGACATATACCTTGACGCTAAATGTTATTTTAGCAGCAACATTAGTAGTCGTCGAAATTCCTTTTAGTGGATATTTAAAGGAATTAGTGGTGAGTATTGTCGTCGCTAAATGTATGCTTTTAGTGGCAAAATATTTTGGTGATGCTAAATGCCTATTTTTGCAACGAATTATTCTTTTGGGAGGAAGTAAGGAAATATGATAATTAAATTAGGTAACTTATTCAAAAGCTATTTTCAGGAGAAAAATTTCTTAATGGAGTCACCCTATTTCTATTCTTTTTCCTTTCGATTTGCCGAAAGCTCAGTTAAAATTTGAAGAATTTCCTTCGATTTGCAACAGTTACCTGTTTACATGTAGCATTTACTTGTCTATGTAAAAATATTATAAAAAAGCTTACATATAGCATAGCAGCATCGATAATCAAGAGTTTCATGAGGAAGCAAAGTTGTTAACCAGTGCTCACCAGATGGATCTCCTAACACTTACAATTTCTCCCTTCAAAGTCTAAATTTTGAACAGAGCAAGCAAGAAAATAAAGCAACTTAGTTGCCAATTTCATTTGAGGTTTTAGTTTGGACACAGTCCAACAACTCGTTTCCCAGAATTGTTGCAAATTTTCATACATCTTTTTCCATTGGTTAACCATTTGCATAGACCTCTTACAATCAGCTCTTAGTCTATCCATCTCCATTCCAGTAGCAGCAGAATCCTGATGCTGATAAAATTTTTAAAAGGAGAGATTTTGTCACAATTAGAAAATTAAATAATGGATATTTTACTAGAAAAAAATCATTACAAAATGATGCTCAATGATGAGAATATATCTATTGGTAAATCGTCTGCTCGTACACACCTGAAATTCCTTTATTTGATTAAATATCAAATGGGAAGAGATGTATGAAACATCCATACAGCACCTGCCATCCTGGAGGCTAATAATAGTCTTAACATCTGAGTCTTCATCTGTTGAATTTGAATATTTTTCCAATAGAGGGGGTAATAAAGATCCCTGCCTTCTTGAGGGCACTTGTAAATTAGAAGATATACAATTACTTAAGTCAAGTTGTTTTCTGGCAACAAGAATATTATTTACAGGTCCTGCACGGCAGATTAACATTAAAATTAATTAATGCATGATTAACCACAATTAATACTGAAAACAAAAGGTGGACGTGGCATGTCATATGGGTGATAAGTCAAGAAAAAGAAGTTGAAAATAAACTAGTACCAAAAAATCTATGAATTCCACATGTAGGTTAAGTTCGTTAAACAATCGGCATTCATTTATAAAAACATGGGCCAAAACATTGAGATAAAATTAGGAGCTGAGATGCAGTACCAATCAGATGGTAGAAATTAAAAAAAATTAAAAGGAAGATAATATGCATTTTACAAGAGCACATATATAATTAGGAGCTAACTCTATAAAATAAATCGTGTTAGCTGCTTCCATGCACATTGCAAGATATCATCTATATTAGCTGCTTCCATGCACATTGCAAAATATCATCTATACTCTTTTGCTGACATATGCATATTGAGATGTAAGTTATAGTTAAGTTCTAGTACATAAAGTGATAGGTTGAACATTGACAAAGTCAGAAGCTTATTCTACATATAACAGTTTATAATAGACAGCAGAAAATATAATAAGCAATAAACATAGATCTGCTATCAAAAAGAGCTGGGATAAAACCTTTTGCATGTTTAAACATGCGAACAATATTATGAGTTTTTGCATTCCAAACCCGAACCATTCCATCCTCTGATCCAGAGATTAACAAATTCTCACTCGTGCCATATGCTAAGCAAGTAACTGCCTTGCTGTTGAAATTAGAAAAACCACAAGTTAACTTCTATGGTCCAATCAAGCATATGTCTACTACATGCTCAAAGTCAAAGACCATTGACTCAAGTTTTATCTGTTAAGTGAAGGCTTAGGATTGATTTTATTAATATCTAGAACACACCCTCATGCAAAAGCCTTTTGGGCTCATGGACAATGCAAAGACTCACCATAATTTGTGCAGAAAATTCAAATCAGCTACAAAGCACTGAAATTTCGATTCAATTATAAATAGGAACAGCAAGGATTAAACTCCTAATCACCTAGGTCATAAAGGTGATGATACCATGTCAAATGACCATTTCAATCCAAAAACTTAAGCTTTTAAATTTGATTGGTTTTATTAATATCTCTAACATTTCACAAATAAAACCCATAATCAAGATAATAAAATTTAATATCAACAATGGCTTTCATATTGAAAAAATATGTCGAGGCGAGGTCATTATATTCAAATTAGCAGTAGAGGTTAATTCAATAACGACTTTCATATTGTACGAGACTTGAGTAGTCATCATGATTATTAGGTTTTCTTTTTCTATATTTAGAATCTAAATATGCAGACCACCTATGCTAAACTAATAGGATATATGTTGTCCACCAGTGAAAAAGTAAAACTACAATCCCCAGTCAGAAACCAATGCAGCAATGGCCAACTAAATTGTCAAATATTGGCTGAAAAAAAGTGCTCCTAGCAATTTGATGATCAACCTAAGGAAAAATCTAAATTTCAACCCAAGCATGTATGCAGACAAGACAAGTTAGCATATGTTTCACCATAGAATATACATAAGGAAAAATATAACATGGCAAAGAGATAACAAACTGTCATAACTGTGACAAACCGGAAAGATTGAGAACATGCGGGAAGAAAAATACCAGTATACCACTAATAGAGAGGTCTATGTTTCATGATATGTACACTTAGAGGAGAAAAAAAATAATAATAACCTGTGATTAGAGAATGAACCGACAATATGCATCCCATAATTATCACTAAAGATCCTTTCAGTGTTAAGAGCAGCAATAAATAGTTTTCCATCTCTACTGCCAGAATAAAAGACATGTTCAGCAGGATCCAATGCAATTGCATCAATTATTGAAGGGAATACTATATTTCTTAATAGTATTCCTCTAAATAAGCTCCAAACCTAAAATAATATTATAACCAGAATCAAAATCCACAGCAGTATTATATTAGAAAACATTATTTAAAAAGAAGAAAAATATATGCCAAGAAGTCAAGACTTATTAATGCAAGAACAAGCCCCCAAAAAAAGAAAAAGCAAGAAAAAAAGATGTTGTAAGAAATAACCATAATATTTTACCCAAAAAGAAAAAAAGATAGCCCCAATGTAAACATTGTAAAATATAGAGACCAACAAACACAGATCTAACAGAGCAAATTAGAATCCATTCCAAGTGTAGTAGTCTATACCTGGTAACTCAAATTAAACACAACCCCCTCCCTATTTTTCTCTAAAAGTAAAAAACAAAAACCTAGCAACAGACTTATTTTTTATTGGTAAACAGACAACTCTTGAGGTTAGTTGTGAAGTTGAGCTTTCTTACATTACCATCTTTCAAGAAAACGTTACATTTATAGCAAAACATTTCCTTAGAATAGATGCCTTTCATTTAAAATGAGTAATAACGTTGACCCTCATCACCCAGAAACAGGCATATAACAATTTGTTTCCCCCTTTGATTTGACAGACTGGATTATTGTTGTCAACTTTGGAAACAAATCCCCTTGCATCATGAAAGGGTCAAGCTGCGAGCACAAGTGGATGGACCCACAGAAGAGGTTTTATTGAGATCCCAAATCTTTAATGTATTATCAGTAGATGCAGAGACTAGTGTTTCAGAGTCTAAGAACTAACGACTTTATCATGGCCAACTATCAAAAGGAAATTATTATACTTTTTTCAGACTAAAAATTAAGCCACTTCCCAAAAGCTTTCTATTTTTTGAAAGGGGGGTGGATACAGTGCAATCATGTGTTTTAATGTATTTAAGTAAACAAAGATGCTCACCAGCATTGATCCTCTTTTATTGTGATCATGACAAAGCATTTCACTTTTCCTCCCCCCCCCCCCTCCAAAAAAAAAGTAGTTGCCATTACTCTTAGTTAAAAATTTTACCTTGTAAATATAATGCTTATACATATGCCCGTGTGCACACACACGCGTGTTTATGGGTGTTTTTATCTCTACTGATCTACCAAAGTTGTACCCATATAGCTATATGCATGTGTTTGTATCATAACATCCCTATGTCTGGTACCAGTTTCAATAATTCCTAAAGAACTAGATAAACTTAGTTAAGAAACCAATACACCCATATAGGACATAGATATCTTACTTCAGAGAGAATATATAATCTTATGTACAACTTAGAGAATCAGGGAAATTAATAACCCATAGCAGGTACTAACAATCTACTAATCAGCCTGTGGATATGTTAGGCTCCAAAGAAGACCCATCAACAGTGTTGCCCCAAACATACAAGTGAACAATTACATAGGCCCTCAGATAAATTATTGCATTTTGGTCAGAGCTGCACCTATTTCACGTAAGTAACAAATGGATACTCCAAAGAATGTGTTCCAATGATAAAACAACTATTCAAATGGGATTGCATATGCAAGACGTACAAACCTTAACTACACCATCATAGTCTGTGGAGGCTAAATAGTTCTTAATATAGTTATTCCAGCAAACACAGCTCAGCTTTGATTTGTTTGACATCTCAGCTACTGGATAATGAATATCAACAGAGTCATTGAACAGTGCATTAAACTCAAAAATCTTTATCTTCTTTAACACCCCAGCAGCAGCAAAATAATCCTCATCTTAGTCAAAGCTCAGAGAGCAGATTACATTAGCAGGATTGTTAAAATCAGCATTTCTTAGTACACCCCAGACTTCAAACTTGCTATAACGGGCATACTTGCACAAACCATCAAAGAAAATTCCCATAGGATCTATGTTTCTATGTTTTTCTTCATCTTTTCGAGCCACACAGTAGTTCTCACGAATTCTTAGTAAATCTTTATCTGGGTGAGTTGCAGAACCTGTTTCAGGAATCTGAATTTTGGATCTCATGGAAAAGTAAGCACTTTCAAGTTGGTATATGTTTTCCATCAATCTAAATTCATTCCCATTAGAGATTGGGGGAGTTGAGGGCAGCATTTCTAAATGCAAAGGTTCTTTGTTAAGAGGCATACTCTCTTTTAGACAACTTGATTTATTCTGCAAGCTAGATGAAACCAAGGATTTTCTTGAGTTGTGCAACAGAATTTATAAGTTCAGGAAATCATAATTGCGTATAACTCAAATTTAAGGCCCACAATTCAAGGACTAGCAGCATATTTAATTAGGCCATTCCTACATGTGTATTCAATACTAGGAGAGAATTCTGTCTTCAATATACACCTTATCTCAATTTGGTCCTCCAAAGTTTGAATGTCTCATTTCAGTCCTCCAAAGAGTATTTTGTCTTCAATATTGTCCTTGTATTAAGCCCGTTAATTGATAGCTAAGAAAGATGGGTGACATAACCTCACATAAAGCTGATATAATCATTAATTGTTCAGCTGACAAAGCATCTTACCACTTGAGGTAGCCATAGCACAATACCATTTTGGTGCTCCAGCTTGGCATGTTTCAATGACAACTAGACATTTAATGGCCATATTAACTTCATGTTAGACCTTACCTCCCATATCTTTTAAATACATATTAATGGGCTTAATATGACAATAACATTGAAATTGAAATACTCTTTGAAAGAATGAAATGGGACAATTAAACTTTGGCAAATCAAATTGAGACAAAGTGTATTTTTCAAGGACCAAGATATCAACTAACTCTAAAGGTATTTCTACAATATATATATATATATATAAAGTATTCTATTAAAATTAAAAAAATAAAGAAAGAGAGAGAGAAGGGGAAAAAAACCTGCTTAAGTGAATCTAATATTGACTATGATAGACAGCATTACCTCATTATTAGGAGTGATGATGGTTCAGGATGCAACAACCAAAGACAAAATCCAGCTTCCTTGGGATTTTCATATAGGAAACCTGGAGGAAGAATCTTATGATGAAGATCTGACATTGCTGCAATATGGGCTACTTCAGAGTCAAAATGGCTAAGTAGCTGAAAGAAATGAGCTAAATTTATCAGTTCAAGACTTGATGTTCAACTACAATATAGAACTATTTCAGTACAACTTGATTAAGAATTAAGATGCAATAAAATAATATGTTATAGTCACCAAATGCAAGGCCTTTCAGAAGTCAAAGCATATTATGGATCAAGTTGCTTCCAGTTATACCAAGTACTTAATTTGAATTATTGAAAAGAGTTGAAATCAGTACCCACACAATCATTTTCATTCCATTTGAAATGAGGCAGCCACAAAAGTAAGAAAAAAACTAAATATGAAGGAAAATCATTAAAGATGAGGGGTCAAATGCAACAGATATCAGTAAGTGATAAGTCCAGCATCCATGGTGACTGATTGATGCAGAAGCAAACAAAAAAGCGAATTATATAAAAAATGGTGGTCAAGTCAAACACTTAATAGCAAAAGCCTAGGGGGATTGTGCCAATAACCCATTGTTGTTGATTTCACTCACTGCAGAGTTTGACAGAACAAAGGTAAGGCCAAATGCTAAGAGCTTTAGTTTGAGCACTATCAATTTAACAAAATAATTGAACACTAAATGTCAGTCTAGATTCTCTATTTAATGGGTAATTTTATCATGTATCATACATAGCAAATATTAATTCGATACGACTAAGATACAGGAACTCCTAAATTATTAATGATAAACTAAAAAAGCATCTTCAAGGAAGGAATAAATATTCTTCACCTTGTTTTTCTTGTATATTAAATTTTAGGTTATTGTCCTAACGGAGAAAAAAAAAAGTGCTAGTCGATCACTGTATACTTTGTAGTAAGCATTGAATATTTAAGCTTGAAATTATCATGCATGTTCCAATTCTACTGGCTAGAAATAAATGATGAGGAGAAATTTGTAAGAAGTACACAGTGTTCCTCTTGTGTAACCCATTCTTAGACGTTCATCACCCTCGTGGAACTCAATCACTGATAGCCTCATTCCGGCAAGTGAGAAATCAGCTAATGCTAACCATCATCAGCCGGAAACACCCGATAAAGCCACGATAAAAGGAATTGGACAGCTCATCTTTCGACTGTAGTGATTCCGCTACGACCCTTTTTAGGTTGAGAAAAGGGCTTGATTTTAGGAGAAAATGTTGTTCTAGAAGATCACGGAATGAAGTAATATACAACATACAACTAATGGTATGCATTAAAGGTAAAAAAAAAATATGCTTTATTTTTCGATTGTCAGTAATAAAATTGATACAGCGAAACTGAGCAAGTGGGAGAACTCACCGATGAAGAAAAACACAAATACACAATCAGATTTAAAAAATAAAATTAGAGGCAAGTTACCTGCAATTCTACCTGGGCAATGCGCGAAGAGACGATACAAAGTTGCCAACGAAGGTGAGGTGCGGCGTGACGCTGCTCACTGTTTGAGTCACTGACACGGCGCTAGTCGACCTTGTG
Organism: Erythrophleum fordii; assembly: GCA_032878935.1. NCBI lineage: Eukaryota > Viridiplantae > Streptophyta > Magnoliopsida > Fabales > Fabaceae > Erythrophleum > Erythrophleum fordii. Next base: position 189,671 of record JAVQMF010000023.1, on the reverse strand, counting down.
CTGCTCCAAAAGTCGAAGACGCATAGTGGAAGAAGAGAGGAAGATGGAGGAGTTAGGGAGCAAAGCCCTGGCGGCTATACCTGAAGATTTGTGTGCACATCATCTCGTGAAGGATTTGTAAACTAATTTTTTTTTTCTCTCTTTTGGGATGGATTGTAATTTTCTTTTCTAAAAATTCTTTAGGCTTTGCTTTTCTGGCCAAATTGCCCTACATCCCAAATTTTTTGTCACAGTTTTTTGGTATATGTGTTTTAAAAAATTTTAAAAAGATGAGAAAAAAACATATAATTAAAAAAATACGAAAGAAAGAGACATAAAACACATATACTAAATTAAAAAAAAATTTAACTTTTGGTCAAAATTTATAGTTATAGAGTCTCTCATTTTATACACACACACACACACACACACACACATATATATATATATATATAATTTATTGATAACTAAAAATTTAGTTTAATGTTTAGGTTAAATTAAATATTTATCTTCTTATGTGAAGGGTTTGTTAATTATAACTTTAGCTTTGATTCTTCAATTTTTGTTGTATAGAATATGATATTATGATAGTTAAACAATTGCAAATTATATATTGTACTGCCAGAGGATATATGGTTGAAATTTTTATTTTATTTATCATTTTTGTGCTGAAAGATTGGTTAGCCTTGTCCCACCTACTATTTAATTAATTTATTAGTTTTAAATTAACTTGTAAAAAAGGATAATTTCTTTTTATTTATCTAATTTATACTATTATTTCTTTAATTTTTAAAGAGATATTTTTTATTAATAATTAGATAAATTATAATATTCCATTTACACTCAAATTATTAATTTTTTTGGTTTATCACTTTATTAAACTTTCAAAAATAAGATAATAAAGATATTTATATAATTTACACCATTATCTTTAAAATTTTTAGCAATTTTATTTATTTTATGTATTTCAATATTAAATTTTTAAAAATGATATAATTCTTTTTTGTTTATATAATTTACTTGATTACTTTTTTATTTTTTTAAAATTTTTGTTAACTTTACTTTTTTATTTTTTTATTTATATATAATATGAGATTAAAAAAAATCTATTTGAACATCTACATAATATCAATATAAGCCGCAACGTGGCATGGTATGTGAGAATTTGTACTAGACCCGAATTGCCTCGGGATGAGTATGTGCTACCCTAAATTTGAGTCCTACATATTTGATATTTTCTTTTTATTTTTTCAATCTAAATCATCATTTTTTCACATTAACAATTAAAAATTTATTTTCATTTTGTATCTTACATCTTATATCCTTCAAAACCAAAAAAAATCAAAATATATTTTAAAAAATCAAATATGGGTCATATAGGCCTCCATATCAAATCTGAACAACCTAAATTTTTTTTTTTAACATATATTTGGTATACATACATACATATATATATATATATATATATATATATATTTGTTTTGAGGGGTATAGAATACAAAATAAAAATAAAAACAATCTTATAACTACTAGAAAAAAATGATGATCTAGATTTTAAAAAAAAAAGAAAAAGAAAATATCAAATTTGGATGACTCAAATTTGGGATAGCACCTACTTATCCCAAGGGATGAGTAGGCAATTTGGGTTTCAATATGTGAAGAGTTAGTTAAATGAAACCATTAGAGAATATTTACTTGCCACAATTTGTGGAGCATAAATCCCTTGTAATATGAAATCCATGTAGTAACAGTTTTTTTTTTCTTTTTTTTTTTTTAACTATCTCGGCATCAAAATCATCTTAACTTAACCTAAGTAATCATGGGAACTAATCAAAATTATAGTGTTCCACAAAAGCAAGAGTATTAATATAAGAATTAAGTGGGTCCACAAATGAATGAGAATAAGCCATCCTTAGAGGTTGCTTTTGTAAGTTCTTATACATGACCATTGAAAATTTTGAAAAACTAAGTCTTAGATAAATTAGGTAGCTAGCAACGATAGGAAGCTAGAGATACAATTAGGTCAACTAGCTAATTTATCAAACTCTAAAGCTCTAGGAAAATTTCCTAGTAACACAAAAATAAATCCTAAAGAGCATTGTAAGGTAATTTCTTTGAGAAATAGGAAGCAAATAATAAGGACTAACAAGGAAGATGAGCTCTCTAAAAGTCAAGGTGAAAATGATAAAGGGAAGCATTCTTGCACTTCAGTTTAAATTGAGAAAGATCAATCAAAACCTAATCAACCACAAGTACCAATCAAACCATATATACCCCAGTGCCTTTTCCTCTAAGATTGAAGAAAAAAAAAATTAGACAAGCAATTCAAGAAATTGTTAAAAATATTTAAGCAACTTCACATTAATATTCCCTTTGTTGATACTTTAGCTGAAATGCCCACTTATGTGAAGTTTCTTAAAAGAAATGTTGTCTAGTAAAGGAAAATAGAAGGGCATGATACCATTACACTTATTGAAGAATGTAGCGCCATTATTCAAAATAAGCTTTTACCAAAACTTGTTAATCCAAAGAGTTTCTTTAGTCCTTGCATTATTGACAATGTAGCCTTTGATCATGCCCTATGTAACTTAAGTGCTAGTGTTAGTTTGATGTCACTGTTTATCTATTAGAGACTTGGTTTAAGAGAGTTAAAACCTACAACTATGACTTTACATTTGGCAAACATATCAGTAAAGCACTATTTGGTGTTGTAGAAAATGCACTAGTAAAAGTGGACAAATTTTACCTTCTGATAGATTTTATAGTCTTGGTAAATGAAAGAAGAAGACACTTATATATCTTTGATATTAGGAAGACCATTTTTTGCTACAGCTAAAGCCATAATAGATGTAAGGAATGGTAAGCTTACATTAAGAGTGGAAGAGGAAAATATTGAATTTAATTTATTTAAAGCTATGAAACACCCATCCCCTTATAAACAGTCGCCACTAAAGCTAGTGATCGCTAAAAATTATGTTTTGGTAACGACTAAAGTTGGTGGTCGCTAAAAGTTTTGTCAGTAATATTTTTAATGGGTAAAAATTTAGCGTTTGGACTTTTAGTGACAACTAATTACGTCGTCGCTAAATGTTATGCTTTAGTGATGACTAAAGTTTGTCGCTGCTAAAAGTTGTATTTTAGTGACGACTAAAGCTAATGGTCACTAAAAGTTATGTTTTAATGACGACTAAAGCTAGTGGCTGCTAAAAGTTATGTCTATTATATATTTATAATTATTATTTAATAATATTTATTCTTTTTTATTACATAATTAAAACATAACATAAAAATTATTTCACATTCACAAAATTTTATTTTTGCTTTTCATTCTCCTTTTTATTATGCGTACCAAACAAATGAATAATTTGTTTGTATTTTATTAAAGAAAAGAAAGTTCTTGGACTTTTAAAAATAATAATAAGAAGAATCTCATAGCGGTAAGTAAGATAACATGAAATTGGAGCACGAAGTTCAAAGTTAAAAGATTTTTTTATCTCCCTCTTTTTTGAGAAAAATATCTATTATGAACTCAAAGATAAGGTATGGATTTGTGTAACCTATTTCAAATACAAGGCCAGCAAGTGAAGAGCAACCAGGACCACCAGTCAGCCAAAGCATAAGAGGAACCTCTGCTGGCTTGTTCTCTGACTCAATAAAGTAATGGAACACTTGTGCTTCCTCCTCTGATTCTCCCACTCCCACATACCTACACCAACATATATGATATTTTCTGTGAGGTTTTGGTGCCCAAAATTTTAAGATTAGCTAGATATACGAATATTACTTTAATATATTCACATTTTAAATGTTTGATATCTATTACATTTTTATTCAATATATTAAAAATAAGTGAATTTTACTTTCCAGTGCATGACATATTTTCTTCATTCACAGAATTATCAATTATTGAATTTAATTAAATTTTATCATTTTAATTTAATAATTAACAAGTTTGGCAATAAAATAACGTATTTAGATTCATTATATTTAGTAAATAAATGTAAATATATAATTAGAAAGAGATTAAAAAAAGAATAAAAAGAGAAGATATATATATATACTCCTGCTTTTTTTGTACGTATTTAGATTCTAACTTAACAATGAAGTACCGTAGAGAACACCATAGTGAAGTTTCAAAATTAGGAATTGAACACTAACCCAGTTTCAACTTTCAAGCTGAAAAGGAAGGGGGCCTTGGAAGCCAGGAAGGTAGTCTACGGTTGAACCAGAAATTGCAGGCTGAGAGAAAATATGCAGAAAAACAGAAGCAGCAAGAAGAAGAACCTCATAATTTTTAGCCATTTTTAGCATTTCTTGCGTCTCTCTTGATCTCTTCTCTCTCTCACCCTAGCTCTCTCTCTGGTTCTATTGCTTGTTGCAACATATAGTCATGTAGGAAGTGAACGTTTTGGGAAGAGGGGTAGTACCAATGCATCTATGGAACCTTGGGCGTTTTAGTTGTCCCCTGGTATAGCGATTCGTACGTGGCACGGACTCCTTCAGTTTCAGGAAAAACAATGCACTCTAGAGTGTAGCCGTGCAACACGGGTAACTCGGATAAAATATAAAATTTCTTTTTTAATGAATTTTAGATTATTTTAATCATACAACGCCTATGCATGGTAATGCATGCTAAATTTTTTGTTAAGATGTTATTTTTGTTTTTTTTTTTCAACAAAGACAAACAGATTTATTCATGCAAAATGATCGGAGGATACAAACATCAATTATAACTTTAAAATGAATTTTTACTCATTCAATAGCACAAGCACAAATAATCTTAATATATATAAATATATCTATTGTTGTTTATTTTTGTATCAAATTTAAATTTATTTAGTTCTAATTTCATTTATTTAACTTTTTAAAATGCATCAACTTTTTTATATATATAACTCCATTTAAATTCTTAATAGTGACAATGACGTGATGTACCATGTAGCTGTGGTCAAAGCATATTTTCATATCATCTCACTTGGCAAATCTATCAAATATATCCAAATACTGCTGTTATTTTTTTTATTGAATTTATTTGCAAATGCTATTTAAGTTATAATGTTTTAGATAAGCTTTAAAACAATAATATAAGAATTCTTACTTAACACGACATTTCTTACGCAGACGCACACACACATAATTCAATATATATATATCTACACTACATTGATACCAAGATTGTAACATCCTCAAATTAAAATTTAATCAAAAAATGTAATTTAATTAACTAAATTAGAGACCTTTAAAATAATAAAATAAGGCCTTAATATGAAAATTTAGAAATTTATGCATTTTGAAAAAGAAATAAGAATTTTCTTGAATCATTAGAAATTTAATTTTTACGATTTATTTGAAATTAAAAATGATTTATTAGATAATAGTGAATTAAGAAAAATTTTGGAGTTAAAATAGGGTTTAAAGTTGTAATTTTAACCATGGCTGAAATATAATTTTAGTAGGCCAAATGGTAATTTTCCCATCCATCAAAACTTCGTCTTTTCCATGCAAAAATAGTAAAGACATGAACATAAAAATATGTTAGACATTCTTAAATACATTGTTCAATGATTAACAATCATTTTTATGCCTCGTAACAAATGAATATGATTGCATTTGATCTACATATTTAGTCAAGAGTCTTCAAATTGTCCAGGAGCCATCCATCGTCTTTACACCTCTATATAAACCCCTCCTTCACCTTTAAAATAATCACTCAAAAAACTAGAAAACACCTCTAAACTCTACCTTTCTATAAACTAAAAGAAAACGAGATTGAGAGAGAAAAAGTTTCAACAAAGAAGGGAAAGAAGCGTGAAGAAGAAGAGAAAAGCTTTTAGGGATCAACCTACTAGTAAGACAAACATCCTTTGTCTTGCTTAGAGATGTGTGGTCATATCAACTCATCCTTTTATCTTTCATCTTCCTCACCTTCCTCTTCATCTTATCATTTCATTTTGTCAAAATTTTAAAGGGATAAAATCTACATGATTCTTTAATTTAAATGAACTAAAGAGTCATGGTTATTAAGTTTATCAATGGTTGGATTATCTCTTTTATTTTTCTTCAATCCATGTATGTATCAATGTATGGTTAGGGTAGGAGAGTTAAAATGGCAAAATCTTCAAGGATCATTTTGAAGAAGTAAAACTCATTAGGTATGTTGCTATATTGAGCGTTTTAGTCAATTGATTGATGACTTAAGGGCCTATTTGGTATATCGTACAAAATTAATAATATAAGCTAATACAATACGTTATGAACATATCATTTATTTGGTGTAAATAATATATTATATAAGCTTATATATTAAACTTTTTTTATACATCAAAATGATGTATAATCTAATCAAATCTTAGAGAATAAGATTAGACCTAATTAGATTTTCATGTATAAAGCCTCATCAATAATTTTCAATTCAAACCCTTGCCCATAAGAGTGTTTATTAACTAAGTTAAATCAAGTTTTAGCCTATCACAATAGCAATGATTATGAGTTGAGTATTGTTTAATTTGGTGTTTGATTCGTTTTTGCACTAGGCTTCTTTCTCTAGGCCTGATACTTGGGCTTGGCCCAATTCAATTACTATTGGCTAGAATCGAGTTGGTCAGGTTATTTTTTAATTTTTGGTAAAAATTATGAAATCACCCTTAAAAAAATAAAATTTCATAAAAATTCCTATAAAGTTATATTTTGCCACTAAAACATTTTACATAGGTCCCTATAATAATTTCAAAAAAATTAATAAAATTGAGATGAGCCACACCAAAACTAATTTAGTATCAAACTCGAATTATTGGGCTTAATATTAGGCGAGGCTAGGTTGGTCTCTTAAATTGGATGAACCATATTTTTTTTTTCCTTAATGTTTGGTGAACATTATAAATTGACTCTTAAAAAATAAACATTTTATATAGGTCCTTAAAAAGTTATATTTTACCCTTAAAAAAATAAAATTTTCATATGTCCTTATAAATTAAATATTTTTTTAAAAAAAATTCATATGATTGATCTAAGACAATTGAAATTGGCTAACGTGGCTAACTTGATCTAGTTTGTCTAAATTGTTTTTGGCTACTCAGCCATTTGCAACCTTGCTCACCCATACTCTTTCTCCTTCTTTCTAAAAATTAATATAACATAATAAATTTAGATAAATATAGTATATTTTTTAAGTAAAAGATATTTTTGTCAAAAAAATTATATAGTGCATCAGCAAATAAATAATAGTATTATTTTATAATATATATTATCTCATATAGTGTAACACCAAATGTTATATAGTTTTAAAATTTTATCAAGCCTTATCTTATTAAGCCTTATATTATTAGGTTTTATTCTATACAACATACCAAATGGGCCTTAAATATTTGGATAAGTTTGGTTTAAAGAAAACCCATCATGAAGATGATGAATAGTAGCTAATTCATGATACAAAGCAGCTTCAACAAGTCAATTGGTCTACGGGAAGCAGTTAACTATTGTGACACTAATAAAAAAATGTCTAACTTATAAGTGATTATTCCACTGCCTTTCTCGATCAGTTGATTATTCATCATGCATCAATCAGCTGTCTATACAATCTATCAATCGATCAAGTAGTGTCTAAAAATTTGCAATAGTGACGTACCAATCAACCAAAAAAATGATGATATAAACTAGTTAACTGATGATCTTTAATGGTCAATGACCTCTATTTATTATTGATTGGAATTTCTACACCTATAGTATTTAAGGACTAACCATATGTTGCCGCTTTGTAAATTCTTTTGGAACTTGAAACTGTGATATTAATACCATAGACACCTAATCCTTATGTAAGGAGTATGTTGAACTGCATGTAGGAAAGACTGAACTCTGGCCTATACCTATGCATGGAAGACCTTGGTTATATGATACTATAACTAGGGCTCTAATTCTTATGCATGGATGATTACACTACAAACTATTCCTATGCATAATGACTTAATACAATACCTTGATTTAGACTAAATTTTGAACTATTAAGACATGAAAGACACGTAAAAGACATGTTAATAAGACCAAGGGTTCCATTAGGATTTAATTAAGCAAATTATTAGTTGATATTCTAATTTTCTTGACATGTTTTATTTAATAAATTATATATATATACAACTTGAAGTGCAATTAATCAATATTGAGAACAACCCTTATGAATTATATATGCAAAAGGTTTTATACTTATTTTGATATGCAAGCATTGGTGTCAAAGTAAAAGATATGATTACATGATTGATGTTAGTACATAATCAAGGGAAAAGACCCATTGCTATTAGTATTACATTTATAGGCTGGTCCAAGAAATCAAGGTTGGATTTTTGAACTTCTAGCATTATGTGGATCCATACTAAAGGACACCCGAAGTTGCAATTATGATATGAACGGCTATCAATACTAATCATACTAACAAAGTATTATGATATGCAATAATATGGAAGTGGTTATTTTATCTTAAAGTGCCAAAAACCTAAATTCCATATTAGGTAATATGGGATACTTGATATGACACATTTGATTTTACAAAATTCAAGACATGTCAGGTAGCATAGGATGCTCGATATAGTACCTACAAAATTTGCTTTATCTTAACTAACATTTTTAAGACATGTTTAATAGCAATTCCTTAAATAAAAGGTTTGACTAATAATATTGCCATTGCAAATGAGGTATATGGTTTACACAAGATATTGTCTTATGTTAAGCTGTAGCATGATTCATTTTATATATGCGCTCTTGAATTGATATTTACCTATTATGAATTGAATTGATTATCAGGTAGACATAGGTTGTAAATGAAAATTGTTTATTGCATATATGACAACTAAACCATTACTTGTTTTTTTCAAAATGCTATTATGTCTTACTAAGAATTTTATGATTCTTGCCTATGCGGGGTGATGTGTTAAAATAATAAAATGCCAATCACCTGATACACATGTGAGATAAAGTGGATGTGCTTTGATGTTCAAGGGGTTAGGATAGTACAAATTATTATTAGTATAGATACAAATGCAATAATTGAGGCAAGTTAACCAATACCCACATAGATTCCCCCTCCAATTCTACTAATGACACTGATGACACCTACGCCTCCATCCTTGCACCCATCTAACTAACTTAGATGTTAAATAAAGTATTGATTGCAAAACCTTCTTGCATGAATATATTAGTTTCATGGTTTGACTAGCTAATGCTTAGTGTGGCGATATGTTTATTAACCTTTTAAAGCTTAGTTGTGATGTAATAATTGTGTGAATGACCGTAACCTTAGTAAATACTTAACAAACATTATCTACTTTATATGATATATATATATATATATATATGACGCAGTATGGTAAGGTAATTTTATATTATATTTGTACAACTATTTATTCTCCTTACTTCCATGCTACCATAATTAATCAAAATTTTAGTCTCCGCTATGCATTATTTAATCAACTTTGATTAAAACATAAAATAAGTAAAGGACTTACAAAGATCACATCTTAAAAGGACTTTATCTTCAAAATATTTTATCTTCTAAAAAAAATGTCTTTTTGATCAATGGTCACTTGTTTGATCAATTTCTTGAGATGAATACTTTTTCTCTTGTGCATTTTGCCTAAATTATTGCATTTCCCATATTTGAAAATGAAAAAACAAGGTGGCTCATCAACATTTGTGGCAACAAGATGTTCCTTAAGGAGTTTTATATTTGATGCACACTAATTAAAATACAAAATTCTAGTCTATATTTGATTTCATAGATTTTTTTCTAAGGTATTCCTTGATTGATGTCTAATAATCATCACTGGGAAGTATGTTGATCAAACCTAAACCCCATGAGATGTGATTTACATATTTATGTTAGTCAAAAGGATCTCCTGTGAATTTGACATACATTTGAACATCATCAAAACTTGTCCAAATGTAGTCATATCATATATCAACATGTAAAGTATGATTTTAGGGAATTTTATAGCCAAAAATTACTTAAACATAGTCATGCATATGCACCAATGTGCCTTCTTAGACTTTGTTTCAAAAAATTGCTTAAAAATAAATAAATAAAAAAACAATAAGAGACCCATGTGAGTAGGGTGGCATGTAAGATTCATGCACCATCTTATAGGCATTCTTTTAACCATGAGTTTTCCACTATTGGACTCCTCTCTTTACGCTCTATCCATTGTTAGGCTTACCTAATCAAACAAAGGCAAGGATAAGCTACAAGCACCACCTTTAAGAGTGGGATTCCAACTTCTTAAACCTAAAGCCAAACATTTTCCCCAAAAAAAAATTTAGTTTTGAAGAGGCAATTTTGTGAAGCCATATTCTGCTCGTTTAGTATCCAAATTAGACAAATTTATTGTTGTTAGAAAGCTTGTAAAATGAACATTTCAAAATTATAAGGATTGAACAAAGCGGTAGCCTGAGGAAGGAACACCGACCCTCAAAAGTAGATAGTTTGAAAATATTTTTTAGAAATTTAGTTTTAAAGCTTCTACTTTAAATGATCATATCTCATTAATTTTCATCTAAATTAGATGAAATTGGTAGTGTTAAAAAGCTTGTTTAACAAACATTCTAACTCTATATGGTGTGCACTAATTCATGGTCTATGGTAAGAACACTAACTCTCAAAAGTTAGTAATTTCATCATGTTTTTTTACCAAATCTAACTTTTGCAATTTCTTTCTAATGACTATTTTGTTTTCTACTAAATTTCTACCACATATTATGAGTGGTCCAAATTCCAACAAGTTACTACAGTTCAAAACAATAATGGATTGAAATTGTTTATCAGATAAAGAAAGGCATGTCTTCAAGATGACAAAATAATATGACTTCTTAATTATATTTCTAAACATATAGCATATATAGGCAAGTATGCATAGTAATTAATGGCGTAGTTTTTCATTGCCTTGAATTATAATCCAATTGATATATTTTTAATTAAATTTATCTTGATCTTAGGAATATAAATTAGTATTAAATATTTCCTTTGTATATTATTTAAATTAATTGATTATACTTTTCTTTATTTTTCCCATTTTTTTGGGATATATAAAGCTTTTATTTAACCTTTTTTTTTATAAGCAAGGAACATTACAACATTACAAAAGCTATATGAGTTGTAACAAAACTAGTATAATTTGACATAAAACAAACCTATGAAGTATATTTCTAACATCCTGTTGTATAACCTACAAATTGATCAGTAATGCCATGGGCTTCTCTAGATGACAATATTGTTTTTCCAAAAACACTCCAAAATTTATAAGATATAAATGAGGATGAAAAATTTATTGCTAATAAGAAGGAACATCAACCCATTTTGTATCACCAAGAAGAATATGACAAATTTGCCCTTAGGAAATCTACTATGCCTTTAAAAGTAGGGGAATCAACTTGCATTGCCCACCAATGATGGTTTAAAATGGAAATTGATGACCCATCTCTAATTCGCCATTGTAAATGGTTAAAAATGATTGAGTTAGCCTTTTTTATTTCTTTTCACATCCAACTCATTATTGATTGTAATATTAGCTCTTAATTTATAATATTTCAACCTTAATATTTGAGAACATAGAGATTGATTGCCCAACGAAACTAAATTCCAAATATGTTTAGCTAATAAGGCCTTATTGAACCATCTTGTACACCTGAAACCAAGGGCTTCTTTTAAATGAGAGAGATATAACTCTGATCATTAAGTAGGTGCATTTTGTGTTTAGCATCCTTGAAACCTTAGAAGAAGTTGGAAATTCTAATATCAAATTGTTGACCTGGGGTTACTCCCATTTAGAAAGTTGATAATGATTTAAAAAATTTATAGCTTTCATAGATCATAGAAATGAATATTCAAGCCACAAGAGATGGGAATATGGATTGCATTAGACATGCATCTTCTCATGTAAGGAAAAAACATGATCATATCATGTAAGAGAATCTTATCATTTATTTTTATTAAAAATATATCAAGGCAAAGAGAGAAACATAATGACAAAATTAATAAAACCAAACAAGAGAATAGCAAGTCCACAACTTGATGACATGCTTCTCTGATCGAAGACATATTCACAGTGTTTGGTAAAATAAAAAGAAAAAAAATCCCTCCTAGGACATGGTCATGTTTTTCTGTCGAACAAGAGGATTCAAATCCAATTGTATTAAGGGTTTAATCTTTCCCATGTATAAAAATAATATCAACAAGTGAACTAGGCTTATATTTGGACCTTTTTTTTTTTTATTAGATTGGGTTACAACAATGATTGAATTGATGATAATTAAATATATTTTCATATTTTATATATTAAAAATCTAACATAACAAATAAATGTTAATAAATTTTAAATATTTAATTATTAATTACATTATTTTAAAATATTTAAGAAGTTATTTTTAATTAAAAAATGACTTATAATTAAATTTTAAGAGTATTTAATATTAAAAAATGACTTATAATCGATTGTCATTAAAAAAAATTAAAAAAAAAAGAAAAGAAAAGCAAAGACCTTAGAAATAATAAATTAAAAAAAGCAATTTATGACATGAAAAAAATTTAACCAAATTAAAAATATAGTTATAATTATAAATAGTATATATATATTACTTTTATTGTTTTTATATATTTAGAGATGATATATATATATATATATATATTATATTTATATATGATATATGTATATATATTTTAGTTATATTATTTTATTTAGAAGTTCATATATATATATATATATATAAGACAATACATAACATGAATGATAGAAACTTATGGTATACTCAACTAAAGTGTTAGTAATTTGTTTTAGGATACTTGGTTTGACGGCTTTTTGATGTAAATATATAGAAAATAAAAACAAAATAAACATATATATAACCTATGAAACTATTTTCATACATATATAACTTTCACTGTTTGATAATTTTTTTTTAAATAAAAATTGAGACGCAGTTGGAATGCAGAGCCTGTTGCTCCGCGTCCCTATTAACTTTTTTTTTTTAATAATTTTAAAGGGACGTGGAGCAATTTTTAGTTTTTTTTTATAATTTTAAAGGGACGCGGAGCCTATTGCTCCGCGTCCCCTTATAATTTTTAAACTTTTTTTAAATTAATTATAATTCATAATTCATAATTTTTTATAAAAAATGATAATAATTTTAAAAATATTTATGTATTTTGTAAAAAATTAATTTTCTTTTTTATATCATACCCATCTAAATTTTTTAAAATTGTAAATTTTTAAAATTATAATTTATTTAATTTTTTAATTCATAAAAATTTATTTTTAAAATTTTTGTAATTCATCTATTTTTGAATTTCATATAATAATTTTTTAACTATGAAATAAATTATTTTTATTTTTATTTTGAGAATAATTTGTAATTTATATATATATATATATATATATATTAAATTTTGTAATTTTCAAATATTTGTATTTTGAGAAATATTAATATATTTTTGTTTTAAATTTGTAAAAAAAATTTTAATTTTTATTGTTAATGTTATGTGTGTGTATACATAACTTTTACTAAAATTAAGTAAATTTTTACATATTCAAATGCTCTAGTATTTTTCTTTTTTCTTTTTTCTGAATAATAAGTTTAAAGCCCTGAATTTTTTTTCAAATTCAAAATGGTTATTGGTAAATTGAATTGAGTTAAAATATTTCAAAACTCATTGTAGCTTGTTCCTTTCTTATTCTAAATACTAGTTGCGTTAGTCAATACATGACATGTTGGAAGCAACCTTTCAAATATTTATGGAATAAATAAACATGAATCGTTTGGCATCAAGGGTCGATACGTAGAATTATAGTACTAATGGAAAAGCCTACCCTTGTTATTGAATTTCTTAAATTTTATATTCAAAGTTGGATTACAATAAATTTCTTAATTTTATATTCAAAGTTGGTTTACAAGGGAAGTAAAACACCAGGACGACTTGGTTGTAATTTCAATGACTCATGGTCAGGAATGCGCAAGTATGCCTCGGACTTCGATTCCTTGATAGAATAATTCTTAAGAAAATGAAAATAAGTTTCAAGGGAAATTGAATAATTATATCTAATATGTCATAAACAAGAAATCAATATTTTATTATATTTTTATATTTGATTAAATGAAAATAATACAAAAAAATGAACAAATGATTATAATATCTTTAATACAAAAATGTTTTAATATATTTTTTATTTTATTTTGTTAAAAAATATTTTAAAAACATATTAAATATTTTAATATAAATAAAATATTATTTTTTATTTTTAATATTAAAAAAATAAACTTTTACATAAAATGATAAAGTTGAAAAGATAAAAATATAAATTCTCATTCTATTCTTTTAATTATTCCACCATTTTATCCATTAAGAGTTTTTACCAATAACCATTTTGAATTTGAAAAAAATTGAAAGCTTTAGACTTATTATTCAAGAAAAAAAATATATTAGAGCATTTGACTATGTAAAAATTTACTTAATTTTGGTCAAAGTTATATATATATATATATAATTATACACACACACACATAACATAACAATAAAAATTAAAATATTTTTTTAAAATTTAAAACAAAAATATATTAATACTTCTCAAAATACAAATATTTGAAGATTATAAAATTTAAAATATATATATATATTACAAATTATTTTCTCAAAATACAAATAAAAATAATTTATTTCATAGTTAAAAAATTATTATATGAAATTCAAAAATAGATGAATTACAAAAATTTTAAAAATAAATTTGTATGAATTAAAAAATTAAATACATTATAATTTTAAAAATTTATAATTTTAAAAAATTTAGATGAGTATAATATAAAAAATTAATTTTCTACAAAACATATAAATATTTTAAAAATTATTGAATATAAAAAAATTATTATCATTTTTTATAAAAAAATTATCAATTATAAATTATAATTAATTAAAAAAATTTTAAAAATTATATAGGGACGCGAAGCAACAGGCTCCACGTCCCTTTAAAATTATAAAAAAAAAAATTTAAAAGTTAATAGGGACACGAAGCATCAGGCTCCGCATCCCCATTTTTGTTAAAAAAAAATTTGTCGAAGAGTGAAAGTTATATATTTACAGAAATAATTTCATAAGTTAAATATGTGTTTATTTTTTTTATTTTTTATATACTTTCGTCAAAATCCTGGTTTGACTCTATGGTGTCACTTTTACATATGAAAAATGTTTCCAAACTTTTAGTGCCAACTAGATATCTCACTAAAAGTGTAGGCCAAAAAATTTTTGGATCTTAAAAAAAAATTTTGCCAAACTTTTAATCACGATGTTTATAAGTCATTACTAAAAGTTTTGATATAAAAATTTTTAAATCATAAAAAAAAATTTCTAACTTTTAATCATGACCAAATGTCATCGTTAAAAGTCATTTTCAAAGACAACTCTTATAAGTCGCCACTGAAAATGTCACCACTAAAAATTATTTTTAATGATAACATTTGGTGGCCACTAAAACTTTTGGTACAACATAGCAATTATGTTGGTGTTGCTATTAAAAAGTATTTTGTGACAACTATTTTGTTTTTGTGATGACTTTTTCTCTGTTGTTATTAAAAGTTTGGACAAAATTAAGAATGGTATTTTAGTAACAATTTTTAGCAACGACCTAATAAAATTGCCACTATAAATATACTTCTAGTAACAAATTTCTTTAGTTGCCACAAAAAATTGTCACTAAAAATCTATTTTTTTGTAGTGATTATTCAAAATAATAATTTGCTTTGAGAAACAATGTAGATATATAATCCAGTAAAGAACTCTATTCATAACTTGTAATGAGAGAGCAAGATTGTTCCTAAAATAATTGAAACTCAGCTCATATGGAGTATAGACCCTATCATTATACAACACAGTCCTTGCCATTTAAAGAGATGATCTACATTGAACCCCCACCAAAAAAACAAAATAGATAATCTACAAAGGCTTATTAGATATCCACCTATTGAACATGGCAGAACATTCTTCAGTCTTGTACTCAGGAGCTACATGTCCTGCACCCTGCAATCAAATAAATAAAATAAATTAGTTTTAAAAAAATAATATACACCTCAATTTTTTGCCGACCTTTCTTCATTTGTTAGTTTGTTTATGAAGAAAATAAACATGTAATTAATATATAGCTCACAATCAATTCAAAGTTGAAAAGATTCTTGTTCTAACCTTTACAGTTGCAAATGTCATTTGATTGGAGTAACGCCTCGTGTATCTGCGCAGAAAGGAACAAAAATGTGTGTATGTGTATGTGTGAGACAGAATCTTTTAAATTCCTAAAAATGTTACACAAAGATGACATATTGCCCCGTTTGAAACAAAAAATGTAAATGTATGTAATATTTGCAAGAATAAAGCGTATATTCTCTAAAATCTTCAATCTTCATTTGCATTAAAAAGGATAAGACTATGTTATGTTAGATTCAATGAAAATTAGAATATTATTTATAACGTTGTACCCTGCAACTTGGCCTTTTACAAGCCATGGCCTCCAGTTATCGACAATGGAGTAATTTAAAGCTTTAATCCATCCTTGAGTCGCCATAAAAGTAATAGTTGGGTCATGATCCCCACTGCCAAGAAAGTACAATCAAATCCCATGAAAAAAATGATTAACAATTTAAGAAACAAAAAACACAAAATATAATCTAAATTGTAAATCCCATCACCTGTATATCAAAGAACGATAACCTTTTGCACTTAAATTTACATGATATTGAAAGGTGCTGAGGATTTCAAACTTGTAGTTAAACGGATAGCAACGTACCCAATTCCTTATGCTTCCCTGCAGCACAACAAAATCATATGTCCTTTAAAAATAATCACTCCTGCTATTACAATTTGTAATAGGACAAGATTTAGATAAAGACTATTGAGTATTTATAATCAAATTCTTTAATAAAAATCAGGTTCGGACTCTTGAAGAAAATTTTTTTAAAGGCCCTATCAGGTAATAAGAAGCCATAAAAAAATATCAGCTTATTATGCATTTATTAAAAAATTTGATAAAAAAGTCATAAATTATATCTATATTTTGTCTTTTACTTGTTGCTGGAATTGGTATCATCTATATGAAAAAAAATCCTATAAAAATCTTTAATATTCACCATCTTATTATCGAATTCAAAAATTTTTAATTGTCACCACTGGAATTTTATTTATCATTTAAAGTGATTTTTTAATTATTAATTTATTTTAAATTATAATTAATCAATGAAATGCAATTAAAATCAATAGATTATAATTTGTTGATAAAAATATAAATTGTAATTTTTTATACTCCAAGAATAATGGAAAAAAAATAGTGGTCTTCCATGAATATTTTAATTTTAATTTTTTATATTATAATTTATAATTTATTTTATTTAGGTGCTAATATATGACTAATGGCCAAAAGATTCTGTAACTACATATATTTGTGTGTATATAGACAAAGAAAAGAGACTAATTATGTCAAACCTTTCGAATATGCAGTGCCTCGCGAACTTTTTCATCGTTTGCCCAATAACGGCTAAGGAAATATGCATAACTCTAAATGATAAAGAGAAAGAAAATCGAACATCAAATAAAATAAATTACTAACGCATGAATATGTTCAAATATAATTCTGTCTATGCAAAATTACTCGGCAACTTAGAGGTGGCAATGCGAGGTGAGAACTAAGAGACGTCTGAAGCTTTTTGATCAGAGATCTCCTGCTGAAAACTTCAGGTGGCCTACGCGAAGCCAACTCACAAATGGGATCCAAAGTGGAGAATTCAGTAAGTCCCGATAGGAGCTGAAAGTATAGAAAAATATACAGTTTAATAATTATTTAGCGAGGAAAAAAAAGAGAGAGTATAATATAATGTGATTGGTTACTTACCTCATGTAAGGAGTTGAGATCTCTTACACATAATTGATTTCTGGAATCCGTATGTATATAATCTCCTTTACAATTTCTCTGTAATGACTGTTCATTGAGTAAATTGCTTAGATTTATAATAATTACCAATAAACTTCTTATTGCTTCAATAATATTAAACTTCGAATCATTTCCAAAGTTAAATGTTTCAAGTTTAGATTTTAGTTGGAGTCAAATTAATCCAAGAACTTCATATTCATCTCACTTTCTTGCTGAGAATTTATTTTTTGTTATAAAAAATAATACTATTATTTTTATCAGTTATCACATTAGTAATATAATATAATATATTGATATTACCATATAAAGTTCATCGGAAATGAGTCCCATTCCATGAGCAAATGAGACTAGATAATTGTCTTCTTCCTGAGTTGTCACGGGGTTCCCTAGTACATATCCCTGAAAAAAGTATGATCAATACATGTTAGTTTGGCTAAACTTGCTTAAACTAGGATGTCTTTAGTTTTCCTTATTTGGTTAGACTACTAAAGCAATTTCTTTGCTAAGTCCACTAATTGTTAGTTGAGTTTTACATCGTCCCAAATCAATAAGAACCCTGCAAATTTGGCAGACTTATCCAGTGTTGAATATAATTTTTTGCTTTTTTTATTATTTGAATCCAAGGGTTCATAACAGCCTACAAACTAGGTAAATATTTGGACCAAGACGTACTTGAAATTTTGTACAATTCACATAGTTAATATTCATTTATATTTTGCTCACTAAAATATTGTTAAGAGATTTTTTTTTTCTCGAGTTTTTAATCTATAGAAAGAAAGAAAAAATTTGAGAAAATCAATTGCTAACCTGGAGATTTATCCATGGTTGGATGCCTTTTTCATTTCCTGACCAAGAATTCAAAGAATAAAGGTCACCTTTCCTTGTCATGACAATACATATACATGAGAGTTTATGCACACAACTCGTCACTGATAATTTTAGTTAAAAATATAAGCTTACGCAAAAAATCATGAATAATTTTATAATAATCTTTAACACATTTTGACGCACAAAATCCTTTTATGCTTCAAATATGGTCAAACCACAGTCCTACTTATGCCTTTTGATGAAAAATCAAAATTTTCAAAGATATTTCATTCAATTATATGTGAAGAATATTGGGACTACATACTCATAAAGACTTTGATACTAAGTTAATGATCACTTTAACTCAAAAAATTAACTATTTAAATGAAGATTTGTGAATAAACTTCTATCATGATTCTAATATTATCCTCAATATAATAAGGGAAAGGGAAGGTTGATAAAAGGAAAATTTTGAACCTCCTTGTCAGCAAATAAACCTACTAGCCATAGCTAAAAACCAATTATTTCTATGTTACAAACGTATTCAACCATTTAAGACTTTCTTACCATTTGAAATTTCTTGAACAATGACAGGGACAGGAATGCCAGAATATGAGTCACCTCCGATGTACACTTGATTTGAGAGAAATCCTGGGTGATCAACCAGCCACTGCAAAGATCACAAGATGGCGAGCTACATATATTAATCCAGCTTTTTACCTCTTTCACCCAAATAATAATAATAATAATGATCAAAATTACTTAATCTATATTTAACTAGAACATGCCCCTTGCATCTTGCTGGAGAATTCAGAAAATGTCCCATGCACCCTACCAAAAATAAAAGGTTTCACACAAAGAAGGAAAAAACAAAAAGTATTGCATGCAGCCCAACGCAAAAGTAACATAATAAACAGTTGGTCTACAGTGTGGCTCTTTTCTTTTTCCTTCTTTGTGTGAAACCTTTTATTTTTGGTAGGTATATATATATATATATAATGATTAGAAAGAAGAAAAACAAGGATAATTTACTTTTGTTGTAACTTGAAATTATAATTGATTATAATGAAATTAATGATTTAATAAAATTTTAAAGTAATTGGTGAATATACCTTTCTAAGAAATTGATGGGCATGGTGAATGAATTTCCAATCACTTCGCCGAGGAGCAGCTGTATTTGCATAAGAGAAGCCAGTGCCAGTAGGCAAATCTACAAAAATTATGCTACATGCCTGAATCAACAAATTATCAGTATACGATAATTATAAGTAAATATAAAAATCCAAGAACGAAGTATTAATAACACAGAATTACAATCTTGTCAGATTGTTACTTTTACCTTTGTCCAAGATTGTGGCCTTAAAACCAAATTAGGCAGGCTGCCGTTGTATTCTTCAACTTTGAATGCGAGTGGACCTACAACCCCCCCAAAAAAGAAAAAAAAAGAGCAAGAAATTCTTTTAGAGAGTACTGTACTTGATAATTAACAGAACATCTATAAGAATTTTGTTAGAAAGAAAATTTATGAATGCGAGTGGACCTACAACAACAACAGTCAAAAAGAAACAAAAATCAAGAAATTCTTTTTTAGGAGCAGTGGTTTATTTGAAAATTAATACAACTTTTATAAGAATTTTGTTACGAAGAAAGTTTATGAACTTGTGACGAGAGTAGGGAAAGTGCGATGAATAGCTATCGAACACACAAAATATTAAATTTATTTTAATTTTAAAAATTAATATTTATATTATGTGAATTACCAATTCATTGACTTTTGATAAGCAATTTTTATAGGTTCCATTTTTTTATTGAAAAACATTTTCATAAAATAATTTTTTTAACAAAAAAATTTATTGTATTTATTTTGTCAGAAGAAAATTTTTAAAATTTGGCAAATATAAATTTTTCAATTTCTACAAAAATTTAAAAATAAGTAAAAAAAATTTACATTTTTTCTTTGACCTAAATTATTATTGGCAGTGTCATCATCCAAAATCATCGATGCTCCCCTCCGATGGGCTAACTTTGGGCCTAAATAGAAACTTTCCATAACAAAATTTTTTTACGAAACAAACATTTAGAAAATTTTTTGAAAAATTTTCATTTTCTCGAAACAAAGTGTCATAGTTAAAAATGCTATAACGCATACGCAAGTTGTAAAAGTTACAACAAAGGAATAATTTGTTGGTATTTTATTAAAAGAAAAAAAAATGGTTCTTGGACATTTTTTTTTAATAAGAATCTGAGGGTAGTAAGTAAAATAACTTGAAATTGGAGTATGAAGTTCAAGGTTCAAAACTTATGTGACTTCTCGCTTTTTTGAGAATATGTAAATATATATATATATATATATATATATAACATAAAGATGAGATGTAGATTTGTGTAACCTATTTCAAAGACAAGGCCAGAAAGTGAGGAGCAACCAGGGCCACCGGTTAGCCAAAGCATAAGAGGGTCCTCTTCTGGCTTGTTCTCTGACTCAATAAAGTAATAGAACACTTGTGCTTCCTCCTTTGATTCTCCCACTCCCACATACCTACACTAGCATATATAGTCTTTTCTGTGTGAGATATATGTTTTCTTATTAAATACCTCAATCTAAAATATTTTGACGTCCAAAAGTTAAAAAATAGCTAGATATACGAACACTACATAAAAAATTCACACTTTAAAATTTTTGATATCTAACTAAATTGTCATAGTTCTAAGATACTAAAAATATGTAAGGATTCAATATATTAAAAATACGTGAATTTTACTTTCCAATGCTTGATATTTTTTCTTCATTCACAGAATTTTCAGTTATTGGGTTTAATGAAATTTTATCATTTTAAATTTTTTTGGGCAAAGTTTATCATTTTAATTTAATTATTAATAAGTCCGTCAATAAAATAAGATATTTAAATTTTTTACATTTAATAATAAGTAAATACACAATTTAGAAAGAGAAAAAAAAGTACATAAACAAAAAAGTAGACCAATATAAAATCTTATTTTTTTATATCTCCCTCTCTTTACATACAATGTGATATCGCAAAGAACGCGAAAGTGAAGTTTCAAAATTAAAGAATTGAACACTAACCCAGTTTCAAACTGAAAAGGAAGGGGACCTAGGAAGCCAGGCAGGTAGTCTATGGTTGACCCAGAAGTTGCAGGTTGAGAGAAAATCAGCAGAAAAAGAGCAGGAGCAAGAAGAAGAGCAAGAGGAAGAAGAAGAAGCTCATAATTTTTACCCACTTTTAGCATTTCTAGCGTATCTCTCTTTCCCTCTCTCCCTCTCTTCTTTTTCTTTCTCAGTATTGCTTGCTGCAATATATATATAGTCATGCAAAAGAAGTTGTCATTGTTAGTTTTCGCTTTCCCTCAGGTATAACGATTCGTACGTGACAGGACTCTTTCACCAAAAACACTGCACTCTACGGTATAGGCGTGCAGCACGAGTAACTCGGATAAAATATAAAATTATTTTTTTAAAGATTTTTTTTTTTTGTTATTTTAATCATATAAAGCCTATTCATGGCGATGCACGATAAAATTTTTTGCCAAGATATTCTGCCGTGTTTTTTTTTTTTAAGGCAAAGATACAAACGCAGACCTTATTATTCAATCTAACCCGAAAAAAAAAAAAAACAAAAGAAAACAAAATATTAAGTTCTAATGATTTTTTAAGAAAAAACAAATGTTAAGGGACTTCTGAGTCATTATATTACACATATTTTTGGCCAAGTGGGTGACATTGCTACCAATTTTTCCTTTTTTTTTTTTTTCCTTTTTTGGGTCATTATAATTTTCACATATTCAACCTCAACAGTGTGTTTATATATATATATATATATATATATATATGAAGCACTGACGGGGTTCGAATAAGAAGATTATTATGGGCTCCAGCTTTGACGGTGGATAAGAAGTTACGGAAGGGTAAAATCCAGGAGGAAAAGACAAATTAAGAGCAGTACCCTGTATTCGGTTGCAGGGCTCCCCAATTAGATTCATTAGAATTTATAGTAAATTAGATAGATAATTTTGTTCAAATTATACAATTTTAAAAAATTTTTGAATTTAATTATGTTACATTTTAATTTAATTTTAAATTTCTTAATTAAAATATTTTTATTAATTTCAATACATATTTTTTAATTAAATGATTTTCTTTGAAATTTAACAATTTAAAAGAATAGATCTGATGGTAAAGAAATTTAATTATTGAAAAAAATTTAGTATACATTTATATTAATAAAAATATTTTGGTTAAAAGTGCATAATATAAAAAAAAAATTATGCATCTGCATGAAAACTTATATGATCTTAACAATATAATTTGAGTTTAACGAGAATATAATTTGAATTTATTTTACAACTAATATATATTTCAAACCAATTCTCATTAAAACAATGACCTTAATAATATAATAAATAAAATATATAATATTTCTTTAATAATATGAGAGTTTAACCCTTTGAAAGTGCTCCAAGAATAAAATTTTAAATACATGATAAATTTTTTTCAAGAATTAAAATTTTTTAATGACTAGATATATTCTCTGGAATTGTTAGTTTTGAAAGAAGATATTTGAATTAAAAAATATATATTTAAATTAGTAAAAATATTATAATTAAAAATTTTAAAATTAAATTAAAATATAATGTAATTTTTAATTCTCAAAGCAAATATATTTTTTAAAAAAATGTATAATTTGAACAAATTTATCTATGTAATTTACTATAAATTTAATCAATCTAATTGAGGAGCTCGGCAACCGGATGCAATGCACTGTTGTTAATTTGTTTTTTCCTTGTGGTTTTTACCCATCGGTAACTTTTTATCCACCATCAAAGTTGGGGCCCATAATAACCTTCCCATTCAAACTCCATGAGCGTTTCGTGTACATACACTACCAATAAAAAGGGGTTTAGTCATGGTTTCTTAGTTGCTTTAGCAACGGTTGCAATGGTTACAGACGAAGTCAAGGCTTTTAGCCACAATTATAAAATCTGTCAGTGAATTATCCATTGTAAAAGATTTTATCACAATTTATTTTAATCATTGGAAAAGTCATAGTTATAATTTAATTACGGTTCAAAAAATTGTAATTAAACTGTAATCTAACTACAGTTAAAGATATTATGATTAAAAATATGTGAATTTTATAGTGACATGCTAAATCTTTTAAAACCTTTTATTATATTTTGGGTCTTTTTTTCAGCAAACCTACCCAAAAAAAAAAATTATAGCAAATGTTCAGCAACAACCACATAATAAAAAAAACTAGGGCACAATATAAAATGAACAAAAATTTAAAGAAATTAATATATTTTACTTAAAAATAAGAGAAAATAGGTGTGTTTTTGCTAGGTCAACATACAAATGCCTTTCATAAACTCATCATCACATTAGAAGCTTTTGCTATGTTTTGCTAAGTTACATGGCTTTTCTTTGCTTTCAAGATACATTCAAGGGCACTAAGCATCAAACTTTTCCCTCAACTTAGACCTTCTTAACACATGGCTCTCCAATGCAACGCTCCATAAGTTCATGTTATTGTAATTCACTTCAACTTTGCCTCAAAGTCCCTGAGAGAAAGGTCAAAGGCTGCCATGCCAATACCTGAATGCATTTACGAGCTCCTTATTTTCAGGATCAAGCTTTACTCCCTCACAAAAAGCATTTGCTGCTCCATCAAACTTCTGTAATAAGGACAGTGAAGTTTCTATGAATTTAACAACAAAGACTTTAATGTTCTTAATGTTGAAATTAACAGGTACCATGAAAACGGGCTGCACTAGCCATAAATTGGCCAGGCCAGACCATTTATGAAACGGCCTGCATCCCTTAACCAGCCAGTTCGATACTTCCAATGATTTAAATAAAAACACAGTAGAAGTAATAAAACTTGCATTCTTGCAGCAATGGTAAATTTGAATTCCGTTGAAGAAAATTTTTAAATTCTTATATTGAATTTAAAAAACAAGAAGAGAGAAGAGAGAAAGAGACATATTTATAACAATTGCAAAGTTAACAGATTTGAAATGTTTGTGGTTCAAGATTAATAAACCAAAGCAAGTAATGATGACCAATGGTTCGGCCTTTACTATCAAAATTCAAATACCCAGAATTGTTTAATAGATATCTAATCTAAGAAATTCTATTAATCTCTCTCTCTCTCTCTGCAATGTTTTAACAGGCCCAGAAGTTCACTGTGCAATCACAGTTACAGGACAAAAAGGAGGGCCTATTGTCTTTCAAATGTGTTCTAATAACTGGAACTACTTGCTTTTGCTCCTTAACTTGTACATTAAATTCATAAAACAAGAACTTCAAATATTTTGGCACCATCCTACCAGAAAACAATTTTCAGCGGTATACGACACTTCACAGAGATACAGTTTTCAGCTCCAAAACATACCCTTTGTGTACTTGAAACCTTTTCGTTCATAAATTTTTCTAGAGGCAGAGCAAGGTCAAAAACTTTGCAATAAAATAACAGAACAAGATATTCAAAATAGCACATTGAACACGGAATACAGTGGAAATTTAGTAAATCAAGATCACTAGCATGCATTGGTACATTAGAATACCTTCTAAGAAAATTTTTAGATTGTCATTTTGGACCTTGAGACAACAAGAGAGAAAGAGGTATATCTAAATCCATTGTATATCTAATCTAATAACAGACCAATCATTGTAAATCTATAACCATTTAGTATTAGACTTCACAAAAATCTCTATGGTTCTTTTTATCCAAAAAAATATATAACCAGAAGCAACCAATGATGATCAAGAGTTCTGCATTTACTCCATAGAGACTGCCCTTCTCTGTTTAATAAAATACATGCAGAAGAGGCTTGATAACATAAACTTTCTTCCCAATACTGGTATTTTATGAGTATATTGTAACAATGAGAAAATATACTAAGAAAATATATCGTTGGGCTTCTTTCCCTAGACACTTCCAGCCTTAGTTAATATCTTTAAAGCACTATCATTTTATTTCTATTTCGACGGCTAAATTGTTCCTCCTCCAAACTTCCAGAAATGGAAGAAACCTAGAGAGAAAGGACTTTCAATGAGGCATTCGTGACAACAACTAGAAGTACAGTGATTGTCCTTCAACTTTTAAAATAATATACTCTAACTATGCAAATTGGGAACACAGAACAATATGGCAGCCTTACAGAAAACAAGACCGACTGATTCAGAAAGACCAACTCTCTGAATTTTTATGAAATCTGAGGCTTGAACAGCAGCAAATCAAGAAAGCCACTAAACACCTGCCAGTTTAGATGCTGGGTCACAAGAAATCCAACAATGTTCTTCTTTCAACAGTGCAGGAGATGAGTATTTACTCGAGGAAGACAATATTGCACTATGTTATTGACAGAGATGAGAGACACCTATTAACCTTCTTGATCAAAATCTTTTTTTTTTTTGGGGGGGGGGGGGGGGGGGGGGGGGGGGGAGAAGCAAAGAAGAAACGTTCTAAATTCTGACAAAAACATTGAAAGGAACACAATTTAGCTATTTATCACTAATTAAATTGAACCAGAGTTTGAGCTTTGAACCTGGCTAGCAGCTATAACAGGATATGCAGCAGCAGTCACAGTCGACGCAGCAAGAATACCACAGGCCACGATCTTGATATTGTTGAAAGTAAGTAACCTTGCCATGGTCTCAGAGCCATCCAACTCACCTAACCGTACCAGACATTAAATTAGGGAAACTTATGTCCCAGATTTCTACATACTAAACAAAATTCAGTATCAAAATTTCATAGAATTGAGCCAAATTTGACTAATACATGAAAGTATCAAAATTTCATAAAACGATACAGTTAACTCTTTTGTTCATTAAATGAACTAATAAATATATTCATAAATAATTACAAATATATGTATATAAATTATCACAACTTTTAAATTTGTAAATTATATAATATAAAATCATCACTTCTTCTTTTTCTCTCTCACATGCTCCCTTTCTTTTACATTGAATTCCCCTAAAAAATAAAGAAACTTTTTATAGTTCTTCTGTGGTTCCAACAGTAGTTCTGGCTTTCGTTATGACATTTCAAAAAAAAAAAAAAAAAACCAGAGAAGTTGTTCTTGACAGGAAGTTCATCTTTATTGCTTGGTTCAAATTGCCAAATGAGTTGCCAATAATTTACCTTGAGATTTGAAGTTAGAAAAGCAATGCTCCATGCTGAAATTCCACACTATATCATCAATTAAGCTGTAGACAGGGTTTTCACGGTGATACTTTGTCTGACCCTCCGTTGATATAACGCGGACACAAATATATATTTTTAATATAGTTGAATAATATTTATTATATCCTTATAATTATTATTTTATTTATTAAATTATTATTTTAATTATTAAATTATTATTTTTAAATAGAGACATAAAAATAATTTTTTATCTCATATACATTCACCTACTTATTTTTTATATTTTTTTTTATAATATCATATCAAACATACATTAAGAAAAGTTCTAAAATGTATCAAATATATATATATATATATATTTTTAACAGTTAAAATTTAATTTATACATGTCCAGCCTATTGTACAAAACAAATCTTAATCATTGAATTTATATGCATATAGTACATACAAAAATTTCTCTTTGAATTACGAAACAAATAACATGCCATATCAGAGGGGTTGTTAAAAGATATATAAGAGTTTAATTGAATGAGGGATTAATAAGCAGAAAATCAAATATTTGTAGACTAAGTTTGAGGATGATTGTTGAAAAGTTTTATAATTTTATTCGGTGCAAGTAAAGATCCTTGTTCAAGAAAGTAGGATATGTTGATATGCAACTGTGCTCTATTCAAGGAGGATATCTTTTTCCAATTGAAGTTCCTTGTCTCTAATCAGCGGCTCATGAAACTTATGAAATATTTTCAATCTCTATCACATCATAAATCTTATAAATATCTTATAGCACCAATTTCTTTCCATGGACGACGTTTAAGCATGATGACATGTCGGTGAGAATGACAAATAAAATGAAAGAGAAGAATGCAAAATTAATATAAAAACAATTCTGTTCATTGTTTAGGTTGAAGCTTCACATGGTAATCAGAAGCACAGTACTATGTCTATGCTAGTACAAATAAAAGAGGGAGGAACTCGTGCTTGTCCATAGACAGAATGCCGTTATTTATTCATTTATTTTTATATTGTGGTCAGATAATGTCTAGACCAACCTCTGCATGCTATGATAAATTTGAAATTGGGCCTAATTGCTGTCATCGAT
This sequence comes from Erythrophleum fordii, assembly GCA_032878935.1. NCBI lineage: Eukaryota > Viridiplantae > Streptophyta > Magnoliopsida > Fabales > Fabaceae > Erythrophleum > Erythrophleum fordii. Next base: position 161,679 of record JAVQMF010000023.1, on the reverse strand, counting down.
TTATTTTTATATTATGGTCAAATAAATTCGGACTAGTCAAAATAGAAGTAGGCAGATCAAGATGCACTACTCTGAATCCCGGACTTCGGTCTATTTCTCGGCTGCGCACTACTCTGACCTGTACCAACAACATACGTACACTTTGACTGATTTTTCTCTCCAATTCCTTCCTCTTGATGAATTTGTGTCTTGCTTTATTTATTTATTTTTTCAGAAGAATTACAAATAAAAAAATATTATTCTGCAAGAATTGTTATCACTGTTTTAAGGTAAATTATTATTAACTTTAATTAAAACTAATAACTAGTAATATCTGGTCTTGTAATAATATTTTTCAAGTTGAAGTCTTTATTTGTAATTTTCTCTATTTTGGGGCGTCATTTGTGTGCCCTGCTTCAAAAGTAATACTTCGTAAGTGATAAATGGAATTTTGAAATTGGGCCTCATTCCCTGGGCTGGGCTAATCGAGTTGATCCAGTAGGCGGGGCCCACTATCCTCTCGTTTAAGATGTCGCATTGCGCACAGTTGGTATCATACATGTTTTTTAACAAAATATAAAAGAAAAAAATTATGTACAATTTCTAATATTTTTATTGTCAGATTTTCTAATCAAATATAATTCTCTAATAATAATATGATAAGTGTATAGTTTTTACAAAGAACTATCCCAATTAAACCATTAACATATTACATTATTATTGAAAAATTATATATTTATTATATTTTGTTTAAAAAATTTGATGGTGAAAATATAAAGAATTATACTTAAATTTAGTCAAAAATAAAATAATAGCCTAAAGAGAGATTAGGTAACATTTTGTGAGGAGCTATATGATCAAGTTGATAGAATGAAAAGCTCATAAACAGATCAAAATTGAAACTTGAAGCAAAAATTATATATGCCAATAACTCGCAGGTAAAGTTTCTTCTTCTATGGAGAAAGTTAAGTTCAGTCGATAATAAAAAATTATTGCTTCTTTCTCAAGTAATTCATGACTTGAAAGATCTAGTAAATGATTTTATAGAACAGGCTGAACTTTATAGAGTGAGCTAAGTGACATAAGTTCAAAAAAAGGTTTACCATTGATAAAAAGATTATTAACTTGAAACAACTATAACTTTTAATTTAAGAAGAGTTTTAAGTTTTATTATATATCAATAGAAAGTTTTTTAAATGTTATCTTGTGCCAACCAAACTTACCCAATTGAAACCATTTTCATATTCAAAATCTTTCATTTTTTTTAAGTTTTAAAACTATTTTTGTTATTTTATATTTTTATTGTATTTTTCATTAATTTTAATTATTTTTCCATAATTAAATTGGGCATACCTATAAGTTTATATTCAATTTGATGGTAATTATCATTAAATAAAATTTCCAATTTGACTTTTCCAATTTCATGTTCAATTCTCTTCTTTCCAACTGACCACACTGCATCAATTTAGGAAACACTTCAATAATAAAGTTTTAAATATGCCAAAATATACAGAAAAGTGTGTTTTTATGACCGCTAAACTTAATTTTAAAAATTAAAAAAATCCCCAATCACAAGAAGAATAAAAATTAATGAGGCCACATCACTGTTCAATGAGCAATGGAGAGCAGAGTGACACATCATGATGATCATGGAGAGTCCTTGTCTTCTTCATCAGATCCAACTAAGATGAAAGAAAAATGGAGAACCTCGAGCCCTAAGCAGAATGTAACAAAGTGGGGCTTCTAAAGCCTAGAATGAATGAACGTGTGCTTCCCAAACACCATTTTTCAGAAAATTCTTGCGTCTATATCAACAACATCATGTGACATTGATGCTTCCCGTATTTGCACCCGCAGGAATTCAACACTTCTACAATATCTTCTGCTACCCCCACAGGCCCCCATGATCAACTGTATATTCAATTTACATTTGTATTATTAATATTTGACCCATGCACATGCAAGCATTAAGTGCAAACAAATTTGGTTCCCCTCTTTGGAATTTTTTTTTTCCTAAATCAAAACTAAGTTCATTGTCCATGTGACAGTAAAAAATATTAAAATTAAATCTTTTACAATCATATAGTTATAGTTATGTAGTTGGAGAAAATGTGACTCAAATGGATAAAAAAGTATATAGAACTTACTTCCATTTTTCACACTCATTCTTTATTTTTTTTTTCTATTTTTTTAAAAATTATATTATATACAATCAATTTGTGATGGGAGAAGATGTGACTTTGGACACCTTCTCTTAACACTTAATCAGTTGTATGCGATAATTGCTTGTTTCATCCATTTTCTTATACAACTTCTCTTAAAACTACAAAGAATGTGCCAATATAGGTTAGCTCATTTACAAGACCAAGATGCACAAATCGAAATATTTTAGATTTAATTTTTCTGACAAATATTTATAATAAATCACAATGCATTGTGTTAAAATCAGAACAACTTATCTATCTTAAAATTCACATTGCCTTTTTGAGGACATAATTATATTTTGAATAAATTATATAAATTTTTCTTAAATTTTTTTAAAATTACACAAACTTTTCCTTTATTTTGAAATATGCATAAACATTTCTTAAAATAAAAAGTTACTCTACATTTTACTCTAATTTTAAATTTTTTTGTCAAAATATCTTTTATTTGAATTTTTTTAGTTTAAAAAATAAGTATTTACATTAATAAAATATATTTTAGTTAAAAAATCTAAAAATTAAATCAAAGTGTGATGTAACTTTATATTAAAAAATTAATGTAATTTCAACAAAACTTAAAATTAAAATTTTGTAGCGGTATAAACTTTTCAAGCCTTGAACTTAGACTGATGTTGGGACAAGTAAATCTCCAGTAAATGGCAGACGGGGTATAAAAGAAATCACAAGCATACAAGTTTAAGGCCAGGAATAATGCCACGGAGGCTTAAACATCTCATTTCTTAATCAAATCAATAAGCCCACCACTGGACCATCTTATATAACAAGCCCCATGTTACTCAGAATCGCAAGCCAACCCATTTTCTACTCACTGCCTGCTTGTCTCACCGTCTTCTCCTTGATACTGCAATTTTCCTTGTCTTCATCTCACCCAAAGGCCTCAAATACTATAGATAGGAATCTTAAGCTTACCCACAATCACAAAATAATATATAAAAAGTGATCAAAGTATCCACAATAGACATGCAGGTATGCACATATATATATAGTGAGATCATTTTAGCATATACATCCTGCACATCAAACCTGATAGATTGCTCTTTTGGTGTATAATAGCAGATTCTTCAATGGCTCTTTAAAGGACCACATGATCAAGAAAGAGAGAACACCAAAAAGAAGGAAGACATCAATGGTAAGTAAAGTTTTCAAAACTGTTCTTCTCTATTTTTGATGTTGGGTCTTGCACATACTTAGTGAAAGCCACCAAGGTTAAGTATCATTCTAGATCTCTGTGATTATTCATGTGGGACATAACACTTGGCATCTCTGTTATTAGTATGAAAGATGAATAATTCAATGTATGTCTCTTATTATGTGGTATTCTTTTCCTCTCAGATCAAAATGCGAAAGGGAAAGATATAATTCTACTTGATCATCATGGAGCGTATCGCAGAACAAAGAGAAATGAAGAGGGAAAACTAGGGTGCAAGAATATGAAGATATTTGCTTTAATATGTAGAAAAGACATTCCAAAGGCTTGCTTTTACAGCACCCTCAACTTGAAGAGATTAAGAAGCTTTAGTGGAAAACCACATCTTGCGTATTCCATGAAGATGAAGAGAGAAGAAATGTCCATAGGAATAGGGATCGCTAATAACAAGACAAATTCGAATGCTCATGTGAGAAACAACTCAAACAAGGTTTCGCACATAACTGAGGCATCATTTTCAAACCCGGAAACTAATGATGAAACTAAAGACAAAAGTAGGTCCGTTTCAAGAATGAAAGAGCTTCTTAGATGGGCTGCTGCTTCAAAAACAGAGAAAGGAGGAAAATCCAATGGACGAAAGGTAAAATTTTCAACCTCTTCATAATTTATCCTTAACTATTAATGATTAATTTTTATGTGCTTTGTCAGAGAGATCATAGGTGAAATTTTCATTCACTATGTGTTTATCATTACGTTTTCATGTGTTTTATCCTTGTTACAAATCCATTGGGATCAGCGAGTGGAAAGGACGTTATTTAAGTTTTTATTTTTCCTTTTTTTTAAAATTTTGACTCCCAAATTATAAATTTAAAGATAAAAAATTATAGTAGAGAGGTAAAAATATATAATTATAAAGAAAAATCACATTTTTAAATTTTAATTGTACGAAATTTTTTCTCTTATAATTATAGTTTTTTTACTTCCCAATTATAATTTTTACTTTCAAATTTACAATTTAAAACATAAATCTTTTATTTAAAAAAAAAAGCTTTTTGCCACTCTCTCCAATCATCCGTACTACTACTACGGATCCGTTTTGGTTGCAAACTAGGTTAAATAGCAATAATTAATGACCAGATAGATACCATATTAGTTTGCCAAAAGAAAGAAAGAATGACACCTTTTTAGTTAGCAAAATAATATCAAGAAATTTAAGGAGTTGGTAGAGATAAGATTTTTTTTAAATTAATTTCACTGGAGAATGCTTTCATATTAAAATCTTAAATATGCCCTTAAAAAGGTTGAACAACAACATCAAAGTTATAATAATAAGAGAAATTTTATTTTGTTTTTTGTCAAATAAGTGAGTTTTCAATTTGCTTGCCTACAGATCATTTTTTAAATTTAATTTATTAATCTGTAATATATTTATAATGTTATCTTTTCATTCCATATATATATATATATATATTTAAAATCTAATGTCAAATCTAACCTTTCATTAACAGGGACATCATTTGTTTACCCAACACCATTAACTCCCTTTAAGTTTCATCTTTAAATTTGGGATGAAAATGCAATAAAAGGAGCATCACAAACATATCAATAATTGAGGGACTAAATTAAAAATTAATTTATGAAGAATCAACTTAAAAGTTTACCTATATATTAAGGATCAAAATAAATTTTTGTCCAATAATAATAATATTGAAAAATCTATTGTCTTGGTAGAATTGGCCTTGAACAGTAAGTTAAAGTGAGTAATGAAGTAGGCAAATCCGCAAATGCCAATCAAATTATGAGCAGGTTGTGCAGTTCCGAAGGCGAGGAACCGTAAAAGCAATTGAAGATGATGATGATGATCAAGCAATTAGTGACTCACCCAAACTCAGTTTCAGATGGGACCTAGAAAGCTGCTCCACCACTTCCTCATCAAATATTCCACAAAAATCTCAATCTCCAAACACTGATCACATCGCTCGTACAAAAGGGAACTGGATCACCACTGACTCTGAATGTAAGCCAGCTTCAGCAAATTTATTTTTCTTATGCACAATGAATCTCAGTATCAATTGGCTTAATCTCTAAGGAATTATTTGTATCACTTTAGTATTTAAAGATTTAATTCCGTTAAAGTTCATCGTACCAGAAATATTATAACAGTACTAGATAATGTTTTAAAAAATAAATAGATACAAAAACTATTTAAGTAAATTACATAATTTTTTTAATTTTATTAAATTTATAGAAATCTTTCTTCTATTTCTAAAATATATATGAATCTTTTCTGAAACATTTTAAATTTTTTGACTAAAATATCCTTCATTTAAAAAAGATGTATATGATTTTTTGGTCAAAAAAATTAAAATTAGACTAAAATATAAGATAATTGTTTAATAAATCACATAAACTCCTCTAAATTTTATCAAAATTATACAAACCTTTTGGTTTATTTTAAAATATACACAAACTTCTCTTAAAACAAAAATTACTCTACACTTTAGTTTAATTTTGAAATAAAAATTTTTTTACTGTGCATTTTAGTAAAAAAAATTAAAATTAGACTAAAGTAAAAGATAAATTTTTTATTTTAAAGGAAGTCTAAGTATATTTTAAAAATAGAGGAAAGGTTTGTATAATTTCAATAAAATTTAGGCGATGTGTTTGTAATTTATTTGTAATTTCTTGTTTCATGAAAAAGATTTATGTATATTTTAAAAATTAAAAAAGTGTATATAATTTTTAAAAAAATTCATGAAAAGTCACTCTAATTGCCTCAAAAATATTTTAAACAGTTAATTTATACACTAATACTTTTTAGAGGACTAAAATAATAATAATTATTATTTTGGGTAACTTACGGTCAGCGTCCTCAGACTTTTTCAGACCAGACTGACCCTTAATTTCTTTCCCCTCTCTATTTGATAACGAGCAGTTGTGGTGCTGGAACTATGAAGAAATGCATCAAAAGGAGACATTTCATGGGAAATTAATGAGCTGCTGATGTGGAAAATTTCACCTTACTTAATAAAACTATGGGTTCTGTTCATATATAATTTGTGTGGCATATTGCTAGAGATTTTATGTAATTAAATTAAAATTATAGAGAGAGAGATGTAACATCAGTACTTGATGATCTGAAGCCAACTATAGATAGTACCTAACTTATCTTCCGATGTGCTAAAATATTGAGAATGTTTGGCATCGACAATATTAGAGAGGGTTGATATGAATTAATAATTTGTTGACTGAATTAAATGATAGAAGTAAAGCAGGTGGGAATATTGAGCTATGATATTTTTCTTCCAATAAAAATTTACATTAATGTTATCCTTTCTCTCTTACACACACATATTTTATTATAAAAATTATTTGTATTATTATTTTATTAAAGTGAAAAAATATAAATAATAATGTAGAAATACCATTTCTATGCTAATCAGCATTGATGATTCTCTAAGAAATACGTGGTTATAAGAGTTTACTAACGTGTGCATTTATAGCGCAGAAAGTAATGTGCAACTAATTGAAAGTATGGGCACTACGTGTAACGGTATCTGCTTAGCCTTTTCTTTTTTTTTTTAAGGTGAAGAGAACTTGCTTTCGAAATAAAATTATTTATTTATTTATTATTTTGGGGATAAGTGTTTGGTTAATCTTACATGTGTGTGTGGGTGTTTCTGATTAACAGCAAAAGCAGTTTTCTGCTCTAAAAAAAATCATAGCTTTTTCCTTTGAATTAAAAGCAAAAGTAAAAAATCATCATTTATAAGAGAAAATTACCCCTCACTCAAAAGGCCCGTTTAGTATGATATATATGATAAAGTTTAATAGTATAAGACTTGATAGAATAAAATTTGATAAGATAAAGTCTAATAAAATTTTAAAACAATATAATGTTTGATATGATACTATATAAAATAATGTATTATATAAGATAATATTATTATTTATTTGATAATGCATTGTATAACATTTGGTAGGATAAAAAGTCACTCTTTTGACAAAAATATTATTTACTTAAAATATACATTATATTTATCTAAATTTATTGTATTATATTATTTTTTTTAAAAAAAGTATAGGTGACTAGGGATGCATATAATGTATAAAGACTTGATGACCTGAGCAATAATAGCTAAAAAATAATTTGGATATATTAAGTCATGTTAGTCATGTTAATCAATTTTAGTTAGCTTGACCTTTACACTATATTTATCTATATTTATTGTATTATATTAATTCTTTTTTAAAAAGTATGGGTAAATAGAAATGCATATGATGCATAACGACTTGATGATATGAGTGATATGATCCCATTTGGTAATATCAAGTGGAATAGTTAAAAAATAATTTGGACGGATTAGGTTATATTAGTCATGTTAATCAATTTTAGTTAGTTTAACCTTATTATATGAATTTTTTTAAAAAATATTTATTTTATAAGGACTTATATAAAAATTTATTTTTTATGGACAAAATATAATTTTATAAGAACTTATATGAAATTTTTACTTTTTAAAAGTCAATTTATAATTTCTACCAAACATTGAGAAAAAACACTAGCTTAATTAGTTTGAGAAACCAATCTAGCCTAACTTCATATTAAACCAATTAGAGTGAATCTAATATTAAATAAGTTTTTGTATGGCACATTCCAATCCTATAAGTTTTTTTTTAAAAAATATTTTATAAAGATTTATATAAAAAATGTTTACTAGTAAAATATAATTTTATAGGGATTTATATGAAAATTTTATTTTTTAAGATCATTTTATAATTTTTATCAAAAAGATATTTTATAAGGATTTATATAAAAAATTTATTTTTTTAGGGTTATTTTATAATTTTATCATTTCACTAAAAATTAAAAAATGGTTTAATTAACTTAGTCCCAACTAATATTAATTAAATTTGACCAAGCTCAAACATTAGACTTAGAAAAAGAAGCTTAATGCAAAATTAGGTTGAACGTCCTGCTATTCTAATAGGCCTATGATCAACCCTATCAAGTTAGGTTAATACTCGACTCAACCTAACCAATGAATATCTCCATAAGTAAGAGGTTAAAATTAAAAAATATTACTAAAACATTATATATTAAAACTTAATCAGGTATAATTCCACTTCTAAGACATATTTAGATTATATATTATTTTAATGTATAAGAGATAAATGATGCATATATTATATAATACATTACTTACACAAAATAAGTGATAAGTTAATAATATATTTTATTAACTTATATTATCAAGTTGTATGTCATATACCAAATAGGCCCTAAGAGAAAACTATCCTACACTTAAAATAATTAATTACCACACTACTCGTTACCCCTTTTCTACCTCTCCTCTTTTCTCATTCTCATTTATTTCTTGTCTTTATATACTTAATTTAATATATTTTCATATATTAATTCTACTTATATTTCATATATTTATGATGATTTTGTTTACTATATTTTAATTACATAAAATTTTAAAAAATTAAAATTAACCATATTAAAAGTTTATAACTATTTATCCATTCAAATAATATTAATTGCAAAGTTAAATATACTTATAGTCTTAATAATTTGATAATAAGATGTAAGATTTGTCAAACGTAATAATATTGATAAAAATATTTATCAAATGAGTTTGTCAAACATAAGTTTTTTTTTTTTAAACAATGCTTCTTTTGAAATTTTATTTTAAAAGAAAAACCTGCTTTCAAGTAAGTAAAAATCCGTACTAATCCAAGTAGGTTTTAAGCCCAATTCTCAAGGGACTCAGCTCAATTTTCCGTGTGTGTTTTATTTTCCAAGTGTACAATAATATAGATGATTGAATTGAATTTTTTTTTTTTAAAAAAATTGACTTCTTACATATGAATCCAAGTCAAAAGATCATATATGGAGGTGTAAACCGTAGCTTCAGAATCTTTGGACTATTTATAAGAGAACAGTCGCACCCAAATACAGTAATCTTATTTGACTACATTTTTTATTGGTATGGGTCACGTGCCGCCCACTTGTTGGCTCTGGTGCGGTCAAGCTTTCAAGTGCTTTGGTGTGGTAGTTTGAATCTTTCGTTATTGGAGTACGGTCAAGCTTCAATAATTTTTAATGGTAAAAATTAGTTTTTTTTTTTTATTTTCCACAAGATACAAAATATTATAGAGGATACAGATTTTTAGTATGTCAATCACACTTTAAACTCAACCAATTTGTAACCCAGTCAATGTTAATCAATATATCGGCCCTCATTTTATATATTTTAGTTTGAACTGTTTTTTCATAATACATATTGTATAATAAAAGAGAAAAAATAAATAATAAATATAACTTATATGAAACGCACGCTCTTATTATTATTATTTTAAACTAAATTAATATATAATTTGTTATTAAATTCTTCAATTAAAATATGATAAATATATCATTTTTAATAATAATATGATAAATATATTATTTAATTAAAAATTATACAATTATTTATAAAAATTATATAGTAATTATATCTTGATTAAAAATTTTAATAATAAATATATAAAAAATTGTATAGAATTTGTTTTTCCTAACTGCCTGAGGAAAGAGGATCCATTTTGATATTCTATATATTTTGTAGAAAAATCTTTGAATACAAGATCATAGCTGTCTAACGAGCCCATTAAACCTGGCGGTTTTGAGGCCACTCTGACAGTGCTACCCCCCCTAGCCCACTCTTCCAGACAAGCCCGGTTCAAGATTTTCCCCGTCCTCGATTGTATGCTTATCGTTTGCCGTTACTATTTAAACTGATTTGGGTGGACCAATAGGGCAATCGTGTGACCCAGGTACGTATTCCTTCTCTTCGCCTGTTTTCTCTTGTATAAATTTCGCTGAAAGCCTGAAATACAAAATGTTACAGAATTTCGCTGTGTCGGTTAATTGAGTTTTGATCTACTAATTTGAGGAAATTTGCTAGTGATACTGGCTCTTCTAGGTGCAGAAACGAAAGGGCAAATGCATTTGGGAATTGTGGGTGAGGGAATGGTTTGAAATTTAATATGCTTTTAAAAAGGTGATGTGCAATCTGTTGGGGATTCTAGATTAATTTCACCTAGAACTAGAAGGTACTCTAAAAATTTGATTGCATCTCCGAAATTTCTTTGTTATGTGGATCATTGTATGGTATGTCATGTTGTCATGATATTATTTTTGTTATATTTTCATTGTTCTCCAATTTAACATCCTAGCTTATTACTCAACCTAACAAAAAGGTGGACCTGGAAGCGATAATTGATTGAACCAGAGCCTTTCTGTTTCTGGGTTTGGAAGAGCAGATTTGAGTGCTTACATAGCACAGCCAGCGAGCTTAGAAACAAGGAAATAGCGCTTATCAGGGGAGAGCCATTGGTAACAAAACTGGCAATTTTAGCGAAGTATGCAGTGCTCCCAGGAGCCATGTTGACTGCTCTGATATACTCTCCACCTGATTATGCGTCCTCCTCCAAGAATGATAAATCTGCTTCTTCTTAATAGTAAACTCATTCAGCTTACTTATTTCTTTAGATGCTTTACTATTTTCAACTCTTTCAATCATGATAAAGGTTTACATCTTTTTTTTTTTTTTTTTAAATTTTCTTTTACATTATGCTAGCTTGATTATCTCAGAATCATTAAACTTCACCCGTAAACAATCAAAATGAAGGGTTGATACCAGAGATGGGTTTATCTTGGCTGGACTGCATCAGGCATAGCACATGTTATTGCTCTGTAAGAAGGCTTGGTTGAAACCAAGGGTTGATACCATGGGTGTATCCATGGCAAGATTGATGGTCCAAACAACTGTTTATGTTCAGCAAATCTAGAAATTTCTAAGTAAGCTTAGTTGAATTTTAAAATTTAGAGTAAATTACGCAGAACCCCATTAAGTTTTATTAAAATTATAAAGAGCTCTTTTCTATTTTTAAAATATATGCTGGCCTTTTTTTTTAAACAAAAAAGTCACACTATATTTTTATCTAATTTTAAATTTTCTTAACCAAAATGCCTTCTAAAAAAACTTAAATGAAGAACATTTTGGTCTAAAAAAATTTAAAATTAAATTAAAGTGTAGAGTAACTTTTTTATTTTAAGAGAAGTCTAAGTATATTTTAAAAATAAAAAAAAATTGTGTAATTTCAATAAAATTTAAAGAAAGTTTATGTAATTTATTCTAAAATTTATTTAGCATCTTCCTTACGCAAGGCAATGTTATTATAGTGAGTCCGTTTTTTGTTACCTATAGAAACTCCAGAACACTTTCGGCTGGTCTTGCATAAAAAATAATCCATAGTACACTCTACTGGAAGTTTTTTTTTTTTTTAAAAAGTAACTTTGCATGATTTGGTATAACCCTCTATTGTAATATCATTTTCTTTCTCATTTGTTTCTAGTAGCTAATTTAGTCATACATTGCACCCAAGTTCGCATTTCTCCCATGAAACGAAACTTTGTCCATGATGCACTGAACAAAATATCTTGGTATAATGCTTCAAAACTTAAGCATCCTGTGTTGAAAGTGGTTGATTGGTTGCCCATAATTGAAAACCTTTATTACTTTCAGATTTCATTCCTCGTAAGAATAATAATAGTAATACGAATATGATAGTTTCTACTTTCTTCTTATCCACACAAGAATTTGTATTAACTTTCTGTGTCCTAACAATTTAATTATTCTAATGGAACAGGGGCACCATGGTTGCTTGGATATGCATGTCAGGAGCATGTACTCCCAATAATGAAGTCTTCTGAAACAAAGCAGGTGACTATTACGTAGTTTTTTTCCATTGTATTTGTGTGAGGGATACAGTATGTTTCTTTGATTTCGAGTAGTTAACCTTTTTACTTTCTTGAGTTTTTCCATTAATTTTAGAGTAAAATGTACAGGTATCCTCTGAGTTTTGTTAAAGCTACACGGATTTTGTTCTATTTTCAAAACTTATTCAAACTTATTTTAAATTTTGTTGAAATTATTCATACTTTTATTTTATTTTCAAAACCAACACAAATCTTCTTTGAATTTTATTAAAGTTACACAAGCTTTTTATGAGTTTTTCTAAGATCACATAGACGTCTCTTGAAAATGAACGATAAGTTTTTATATTTTTAACAAAATTCGAGGGGTACTTATATAATTTTAACCAAATTTAAAAGAAGTTTTTGTAGGTTTTGAAAATAAAAAGAAATTTATATAATTTTAACAAAATTCAAAGAAAGCATGTATATTTTACTTTTAATTTTATCTTAATTGTTCTGCGGCCTGCTACTCTTATGCTCATAGTAAATAATAAAGGGACTGAACTTCGTAACAGTGTCTTTTCTATGTGATTCTCAAAAGATTATAAAAATGCTATTTAAAATTTGTCAAAATAACAATATTCCTAACCTCTCCTTCATATATTTATAATTTTTCAAATTTTGCCTCTCAGAAAACGATATTTTGTTTTTGGGTATCAACTATGTTGTTGTTTTGTTCCCTTTATAATACGTTGAGGATGTTTTAAGTTGTCCCTGTTGGAAAATTGTATATGTGTGTGTCAAAAGGGAAGAGAAAAAGAGAAGTCCCACATTGCTCAAACAAATGAAAGTCAAAGGGTATAAATATTAACATGTGATTATGGAAGAGCAAAATGGGTCTAGGAGGAGAGTGGGCTCGCGCGCACAAAAAGCTGGGCTAACACAGTTGAGCACAGTTGAAAATCGGCGATTTGCCCCCCCTGCGCGCAAAATATACGCGGTGTTGGACAATTTTTACCGTTGCCAGAATTTATTTTTTCCTGAAAATCCACAATTTTAAGGCTTCGGTTATGAGTTCATTATGTGAACGTTTCTGAACGTTAATCAGTAATTACTAATCCGTTTTTTTATTTTTATTATCTGATATAATGTTTATTAATTCTCATGTCGGAAACCGCTCAACGTTCAGAAACGTCCTCATTAATATAAATCAATATGGTCCAACGTCTCTCCACTCCTGTGCCTATAAATACCGCGTTGCTCATTGGGTTTGATGCATTACAGCTCCAGACAACACTCGAGCTGTTCTCTCCTCCCCTCTCCGTTCCTAAGTTCTTATTTCAGCTGTTCTGCTTCCCTGCGACATCGCAGAAGAATCGGTTCAATCCTGGGGAGTGCCGTCTTGTGGCGGAATATCTCTCAAGGACAGTGTCCTTGTGCACGGCTCGGATTTATTTTATACTAACAACTTCCTTGTGCAGCTACTGATTCATAACAATCTTGAGAGATATGGAGTCACAAAACAATGCTCCTGCTTCCGATGGCCCTACCGGTGCCAGCCTTGGTCCTACCTCCTTTGCTCCGTTCACACTACTTCTGATGCCACTGTCTAGGCCACCACCGGATATTTCAAAAATTGAAATGTTCGATGGCAAAAACTTTCGAAGGTGGCAAGAACGTGTTTACTCAATCCTGGACCTATATGGAGTTGCTGCTGCGCTCACACAATCTGAACCTTCGTTAGATATTGACCAAAATCAAAGAATTGCTTGGGAATATGCCAATAAGGTATGCCGAAATACCATCATTAACACTTTGTCTAATGATCTGTTCGATGTTTACTATGTGTACAAGGAAGCAAGCAAAATTTAGGAATCGTTAATTGCCAAATATACTGCTGAGGACGTTGGGAAGCAAAAGTTTGTTGTTGGAAATTACTATAGATGGGAGATGACCGAGGACAAGGATATTAAGCTGCAACTTAACGAGTACCATAAGCTGCTAGAAGAGTTGAGGGCAGAAAAAATTAACTTACCTGACGAGTTTGTTGCTGGAATTCTGATTGAGAAGCTGCCTGAATCATGGAAGGACTACAAACAACAACTGAAACACAAACAAAAGCAATTGCCATTGTCGGACCTAATCACCCACATTATAATCGAGGACACAAATCGAAAAGAGATGCAAGCTGCAAAAGGCAAAGAGAAGCAAATTTGGTGGAGACAAAGCAGTATGCCAAGAGGTATGACTCTAAAACAAAACCTGGCTACAAGCCCAAGAGCTCTAACCCCAAATTCAAAAAGAAAGGGAGTTGCTTTGTTTGTAGAAAACCAGGCCATCATGCTGCTCAATGTAGGAAGAGGGCTAGAAATGACAATCCTCCTAGGGCCAATTTGGTTCAAGGAGATGAAGAAAATGAAATTATAGTAGCGGTCATTTCTCAAGCTCTCTTAGTATCCGATGTGAAAAAATGGGTGGTAGACTCTGGGGCTACCAGGCATATTTGTGCAAATCGTGAGATGTTTGCCTCCTATAATCCTACCAAGGAAGGAGAAGACCGTGTTTACCTTGCTGATTCCCAAACTGTAAAAGTTCTAGGAAAAGGAAAGGTTGAACTAAAACTCACATCTGGAAAAACTTTATCACTCAGTGATGTTCTTCATGTGCCTGATGTTAGAGTCAATTTAATTTCTGTAGCTCTATTAAGCAAAGCTGGGGTTAAGGTGTCATTTGAATTTGATAAGATTGTAATGACAAAGAATAATGTATTTGTAGGAAAAGGCTATTGTACTCAGGGGCTGTTTATTCTTAACATTGCTGATATGAATGAAAATGCATCATCTTCTGCTTACTTGCCTGTCTTTATGATTGATACTTTTGATATATGGCATACTCGATTAGGACATGTTAGTAAGTCATATTTAAAGAAAATACAAAAACTTGGTTTAATTTCTGAAATTAAAAATGATTCTCTAAACAAATGTGAAATTTGTGTAGAAGCTAAGTTAACCAAAAACTCTCATTTTTCTGTAGAAAGAGAAACTGAATTACTTAGCTTAATACATACTGATTTAGGTGATTTAAAACAAACTATGACAAGAGGTGGCAAAAAGTATTTTGTAACTTTTATTGATGATTTTTCTAGATATACTAAAGTTTATTTATTGAGAAATAAAGATGAAGCTTTTGATAAATTTCTTTTATATAAAGCTGAGGTAGAAAATCAATTAAATAAAAAGATTAAAAGGGTTAGGTCAGATAGAGGAGGAGAATTTGTTTTATTTAATGACTTTTGTGAAAAAGAAGGAATCATTCATGAAGTAACTCCTCCATATTCACTTGAATCAAATGGAATAGCAGAAAGGAAAAATAGAACTTTAAAAGAAATGAAGAATGCTATGCTTGTAAGTTCTTCTGTACCAGATAATTTATGGGGTGAAACTTTGTTATCTGCATGTTTTTTACAAAATAGAATACCTTATAAGAAAACAAATAAGACACCTTATGAATTATGGAAGGGATACACCAAATTTAAAATATTTGAAAGTGTGGGGGTGTCTTGCAAAAGTTTTATTACCTGATCCTAAAAAGAGAAAAATTGGTTCTAAAACTTCTGATTACATGTTTATTGGATATGCTGAACATAGTGCGTCATATAGATTTCTAGTTTTGAAAAGTGATGTTCTTAATCATAACATTATTATTGAAACCAAAGATGCTGAATTTTTAGAGCATATTTTTCCATTAAAAATTCAGCATATGTTTCAAACAGCTGAAAATTTGCCTTCTTCATCTAAAGTAAATGAAAGTGAAAATTTTGTTGAAAATTTAAGGAGAAGCAAAAGACAAAGAAAAGAAACTTCTTTTGGAAATGATTTTTATACTTTTATGTTACAAGATGAGCCATCAAATTTTTCTGAAGCAATTTCATCTTCTGATGCTCATCTTTGGAAAGAAGCAATTAAAACTGAAATAGATTCGCTAAATCAAAACAAAACTTGGGTTTTAGCAGACTTGCCTCCGGGAGCAAGACCTATTGGTTGCAAATGGGTTTTTAAAAGGAAATATAATCCTGATGGATCCATTGATAAATATAAAGCGAGGCTAGTAGCTAAAGGATTTACTCAAAAACAAAATATTGATTATTTTGATACTTTTTCTCCAGTAACAAGAATTTCTTCTATTAGAATTTTGATTGCTTTAGCTTCAGTTTACAAGCTTTTTATTCATCAAATGGATGTTAAAACTGCTTTTTTAAATGGTGATTTAGAAGAAGAAATTTACATGGTACAACCTGAAGGGTGTGTTACTCCTGGACAAGAAAATAAAGTTTGTAAACTTGTTAAATCATTATATGGATTGAAACAAGCACCGAAACAATGGCATGAATGATGGTTGTGTGATTATCTGTTTATATGTTGATGATATGCTTATTTTTGGTACAAGTATAAATGTTGTGATAGAAACTAAAATGTTTCTTTCTTCTAAATTTGATATGAAGGATATGGGTGAAGCAAAAGTGATATTAGGTGTTAAGATCATAAGGAGTGAAAATGACATTTTACTATCTCAAGAACATTATGTTGAAAAAATTCTTAAAAAATTTGGATTTTTTGAAAAAATACCTGTAAGCACTCCTTATGATGCTAGCACCAAATTAGTTAAAAATAAAGGTGATCCGATAGCTCAATCTACATATGCACAGATTATTGGAAGTCTGTTGCATTTAATGAATTACACCCGACCTGATATAGCATATGCTGTGTGTAGATTGAGTAGATATACTCACTGTTCAAGTAGTGAACATTAGTTAGCTCTGGACAGATTAATGAGTTATCTGAAAGGTACCATGAATTATGGTATATGTTATAATAGATTTCCCGCTGTATTAGAAGGGTACAGTGATGCTAACTGGATCTCAGATTCAGAAGATACCAAATCCACTAGTGGCTATGTATTCACTCTTGGTGGTGGTGCAGTAACCTGGAAATCAGCTCAACAAAATATTATAGTAAGATCCACTATGGATTCAGAGTTCATTGCTCTGGAGTTGGCTAGTAATGAGGCTGAGTGGTTGAAAAACTTCTTAGCAAATATTCCATTAGGTGAAAAACCAACACCATCAGTGTCATTACATTGTGATAGTCAATCGGCGATAGCCGTTACTAAAAATAAGACCTACAATGGCAAAAGTAGGCATATTCGTTTAAGACATAATATTATAAGACAGCTGTTGAAAAATGGAGTTATATCGATCGATTTTGTAAGGTCAGAATTAAATCTGGCAGACCCCCTAACCAAACCTTTAGGGAAGAAACAAATTTTGGAAACATCGAGGGGAATGGGACTTAAGCCAATTTGAAAATTAACAGTGATGGTAACCCAACCTCTGTGATTGGCGATCCCATGAAGGAGGTTCATATGGGTAAAAACAAGTCATTCGTTAATTCTACTAACACTTTATTATTTTAGTCCATTCCTATGATATGAGGAAAAGTGTTAGAATGCATTGTTGGCGAGGTTGAGCAAAAGCTCTTAATGATTTCATATTCCTTATGGATGGTGTGATCATTGCAGTCACACTTAATGAAATCACCTATATGAATGTGGAGTGGGGCCGCTCCTATGAGATCATGGCAAAAATCTCTAGAGCATTCATTAAAACCAGGCACGCGCAAGGCCGTAGTTTAAAATGCAAAACTGCGATAACAGCGGAAATTGTAGGGGTATAAATTGACTCTTAAGGCCTCTAGTATACAACGAAAAATTGTTGGTTCATAGAAGCTATAAGCTTCACCTACAATTGTGTATACTAAGCTTTATTAGTCTAGGAATGGTGCATAGTCCGTAAGATACCATATTCGAAATGTTTATACCCATATGTATAACTCAGATGATAATGATCTTTTGACACACATGTGGGGGATTGTTGGAAAATTGTATATGTGTGTGTCAAAAGGGAAGAGAAAAAGAGAAGTCCCACATTGCTCAAACAAATGAAAGCCAAAGGGTATAAATATTAACATGTGATTATGGAAGAGCAAAATGGGTCTAGGAGGAGAGTGGGCTCGCGCGCACAAAAAGCTGGGCCAACACAGTTGAGCACAGTTGAAAATCGGCGATTTGCCCCCCCTGCGCGCAAAATATACGCGGTGTTGGACAATTTTTACCGTTGCCAGAATTTATTTTTGAAAATTAAATATTTTCAAATAGCCTTCCTGAAAATCCACAATTTTAAGGCTTCGGTTATGAGTTCATTATGTGAACGTTTCTGAACGTTAATCAGTAATTACTAATCCATTTTTTTATTTTTATTATCTGATATAATGTTTATTAATTCTCATGTCGGAAACCGCCCAACGTTTAGAAACGTCCTCATTAATATAAATCAATATGGTCCAACGTCTCTCCACTCCTGTGCCTATAAATACTACGTTGCTCATTGGGTTTGATGCATCACAGCTCCAAATAACACTCGAGCTGTTCTCTCCTCCCCTCTCCGTTCCTGAGTTCTTATTTCAGCTGTTCTGCTTCCCTGCGACATCGCAGAAGAATCGGTTCAATCCTGGGGAGTGCCGTCTTGTGGCGGAATATCTCTCAAGGACAGTGTCCTTGTGCACGGCTCGGATTTATTTTATACTAACAACTTCCTTGTGCAGCTACTGATTCATAACAATCCCTTTCACAACCGCAACATGGTTCACACATTATGACTTACAGGTCAGTAAAAATAAGATTAAAGTTAGTCTTTAATAAAAGTATTAAAAATTAACATAGTATAAATTTTTTTAAATAAAAAATATGGCCTTTTTGACTCAATTTTTCCCACTTGTTGATGGCAAAATCAAATCGTTGAAGCAGAAGATTAAAGCAAGTTTTCTTCCATCCTAGGCACGACCCATAATAATACTCTGATTATCATGCTTCTACAATTCAAGGTTAATTTAGTGGAGAATAAGCAAGACAACAAACATATTGTGATTAGAAACTTATTTTTCTAATATTGATGAACTCATAATTTGATTTGATGTATATTAATCATCACAATCTTGACGATTAACAATCTAGAGAATTTTTACGTACACTAAATGTATGCATTTCCAACAGTCAAGATTTATTTTATATATGTACACTTATTTCTTTGCATATATAGGAAATAGATATTAACTATTAGGTGTATGTGCATATAGTGCACGCAAACATTTTTCTAACAATCTAACCATAATTTTTTTACTAAAAGATCTTTTAAAGATAATACAATAAATTATATTGTGTAACACGCTACGGTGGAAAACACATAGAAAATCAATCTCACTACAAGATAAATCTTATAGCCAAATGAAAAAAACAAAAAAGGCATTTTAAAATAAGTCATGGTACTATGTTTTTGAAGACATTATATTTTTTTAAATTATGACATAATGATTGAAAAGAGGCTACAAGCATGAAATGTGGTGATGTTATTTCAAGCAAGTCGACTTACTCATTAAATCGGTGTTAAATTCTACTTTGCATTGTCCATTGTCATGTTCTAAATTGCTTTAAAATATTAGGTTAAATTAGTACTTTTGTCTCTTAACTTTATTTGATATTTTAAATTAGTCCTTTAATTGTAAAATATTTCAAAATGATCCTATTAATTTATTTAACGTTTAAAGTTGGCCCCTTAATTTTGAAATATTTTAAAATAATCTCCTAAAAGTTCATTTATTATAAAAAGAACTCTTAGTTTAATCACTTGAATAAAAAAACACTTATTATAAAATTTTAAAAACTAGAAAATATTTAAAAAAATTCATTAAAATAAAATACTTTAAAAATAATATTTATTTTAATATGAAAATTATAAATATTTCATATTAAAATAAATATTATTTTTAAATTATTTTATTTTAGTGAAATTTTTATGTATTTTCTAGTTTTTAAAATTTTATAATAAGTGTTTTTTTTTGTTCAAGTGATTAAATTAAAAAAGTGCTTCCCATGACCTTTTCAATAATTTTTCTATAAAAGAACTTTTATATATTTTCAAATTACTTATTTTAAATATTTCATATTAAAATAAATATTTCAAATTGAAAAATTATTTAAAATGTTTTA
Organism: Erythrophleum fordii; assembly: GCA_032878935.1. NCBI lineage: Eukaryota > Viridiplantae > Streptophyta > Magnoliopsida > Fabales > Fabaceae > Erythrophleum > Erythrophleum fordii. The sequence continues at coordinate 141,482 of JAVQMF010000023.1, read as the reverse complement.
AATTAGTTTCTTAACTTTTAAAATTAAAGGACCAATTAGAAACATTAAATAAAATGAAAATTTAAAAGTTAAGGTATTAATTTGAAATATTAAATAAAATTAAGGGAACATTTTAAAATACTTCAAAATTAAGGGACCAATTTAAAATATTAAATAAAATTAAGGGACCAATTTAAAATATTAAATAAAATTAAGAGACTAAAATACTAATTTAACCAACATATTATCATGAAATTGATATGAAGTTGGCCCAATACTTTTTTTTTTTTGAGCTATGCTGGATCCAATCCTAAGGTCCACTTACTGAAGTGGTCGAAAGTGTATGATCATACATCGGTGGGTGGTTTAGGAATTCGACAAACGCATTTGTTCAATAGGGCCCTTCTAGTAAAGAAAGTTTGGAGGGTGATTTCTGCTAATTTATAGACGTTATTTGATCAGGCATTAAGACCAAAATACTATTCTGTTAATTTAGATGGTCGTTTGAATGGTCATTCATTTATGTCATGGATTTGGAATGTTGTCATGTGAAGGCCAGGATGAATTGGAAACGGATTTGCTCATGTTGGGGAGAGAAAATGAGCTACTCATATTGCAAAAATCTTAGCCGTTGAACAGATCCAACGACTCACAACATGCCACATCGCCTCCAATTTAATGAAACATAGCATTTCACTTGTTGCTTTTTTTGATTCTTTAGATGAAATCCAAACTGTCCACTTCATCGACACCCATGCTCGTGTCACGCATCCTTCCACCTCCCTCACACTATACGTAGCATTTGAAGTGCAGCTTCCATCATCTTCACTTGTGCTTTGTTCCATACATGGGGCTAAAGCTTTCAGTGGGAAAATCTTTATCTTCTCTAGGCGTTGCCTCTGTTCCATCTTCACTTGTTGCAGTACATCCTCGTGTCGATTGTTTTTGTGCAAAATATTTAGAATTAGAGCCTCAGTTTCTGAAATTCTAAAGAATTCATATATGAGCATATATGAAATTATGCTAATTTTGGCTACTACAAATCTCAATGGAAATCGAAGTGGGAAACCAAAATTTTCATTGCCCAACAAAAATTTCAATCTCAATTTACCTGCTTGTGAAACCTCCACCTTTTTGCTGCTTCAATAACGAACGATGTGCCATGGAAATTCTTGGATGCCATAGCCCAATAACCTTGCTTGTGTTTGTTTTCCTTGGATTCTACTTCACAATGAGAAGCGTCTCGATATAGAACAGAAATCAAGACGGGTAAATTCTACAAATTGTGAGGCATCTGGATCTGGAAAAGATCTGAGCTGTTGATGACTTTGATGGCTCAGATTCGATTTGCCAAAAACAATGACGTGGTACGTTGTGTTTCACCGGATTGATCATGCAGTCTGCATTTTTCCAACATGAGTGCTCATGTTCCCTCCTTAACATGAGGGGATCCGTTTCCGGATGAATTAGCCCCTCATGTTTTTATGAATTGTGAGTTTGCACAAAGTAGTATGGTTTGGATTTCCATTGGGTATTCGAATTGATCTGCTTAATGGGGAAGATATTACAGATTGGATTCAATAATGGCTAGATCAAACATATTGTGGTATATTTGAGGATGATCAGATTTTGACATGGTGCTGTATTACTCTTTATGTAATATGGATGTGTCGCAATGGGAAACTATTGCGCAGATTTGAATATTTTGCTGCGTCTATTTTGCTACAGATCCGCAATCTTGAATTGGGAATAAGAATTTGGTGTATTGAAACCCTTTATGCTTCATTTTCTAATGTAGTTTTTCAGTAAAAAATAACGAAACAAGCCAGAATTCAACACTGGACTGAAATTTAAATTTGAGTCAGGCCATCTAAACTGGACACAGGTCTAGGTGTAATTTACCAGAAATAAAACAAAACGACCTTGGCCTTAAAAGTTCCGAACAGGGGACAAATTGAAGTTGGAATAAGAATTTGGTGTATTGATTGTTGAGTTAATTACAAATTGATTTCTCATTTATGGCTAAAGATCCCAAAAATCCAATTGAGGACTGCAGGTTTTTTTCCTTTATAAGGTCAATCTCTTCATGATCAAATGTGCACCGCTCGTTAAAAACGTTTATGAAACAATAAATCTTCAGGTTAAAGCAATTCAAAATAAAAATCTTCTAACGCGCTGGTAGCTTCAAAATTAAAATGAGGAATTAAGGGGGAAAAAAAACTAGTAAGAGGGAGAAAGAAGAAAAGAAGAGTCATGGGGCGAGTGTTGAAGAAACAGGAGTGACTGCAGAGCTTTTTTTGACACGATGAGCTTCACGCCTAAACAGCCTTACGAAGAGGCAAGCACGGGATGATGTAGATGGTATTGGCTTCTCCTTCTTCTCCTTCCACTTGTTGAGCATGAAGTTGAACCATTTGTTTGTTTTCTCCTTCCCTGATTGATTTTCCTTGAATGGACTATACATTATGAGGTATTTCTGTCTGTACATAGCATATTCCTGCTGATGGCTCACAGATTGAGATCGAGTATAAGAAAATGGAGATAACTCCTCTTGATCCTCTTTCCTAATGCCAGTTTTCTGGCTTAGGTTCCTTAAGAACGCAGCGTCTGCTGATGCTTGACGAATAAGCTTAGCATTAGCAAAGTTGGGTTGTCTTATTGGGTTGGTCATGTTGCGTTCTTCATTCATCTTTGATTTCGAACCTCTTACTCAATTCAAAATTACAAAACCTAAACACAATTAGCAACTCATTATAATTGAAGTATGTGTCACACTCTGATTCTCTTTGTTAATTTCTCGCCACTCCAGCTATATATATAAATAATCGAATAGGGTTTCCTCTGCTTTCTTCTATTCCCTTTGTAGCAAACAAGAGCTGTGGAACACTGGCTCACATCTTTTGGAATTCTTTAAACATTAAATTTTAAACACACAATCACTGAAATCCGCTGTTCAGAATGTATGTGCTGTTGATCTAGGACAAATATTGGTATTTTAACCAAAGGAAAAAGGATCAATATTAACTCTTTTTTTTTTTTTTTCCTTTTCTTCCATGTGAGGACAAATACCATGTTATGCTATAATTCTCTTCAAGTTGCAATTTGGATTATGCGTCGCAAAACCAACATTACGAAGAATAAAGCATCGTGTAACGCCAAAAAATTGAATTATTAGATAATTATATTCCGGAATCGTGATATTGTGCCAACACCTAGTATTTTTTTTTTTTAAATTTTTTTGTGACAGAGGGAAGAACAAAACAAGACTGCAACAGTCATGTGAGGGAGACTAACAGATATAGATTTCTTGCATTTACCTTCCTAAATGAAGGAGAAAAATTTAAAGATAAAAGTTAAAAATATTTACTTTAAAAAATATGTTATTATTAAATTTAAAAAATTTTAATTAAAATCAATGATAGTCTATTTTAAAATAATGATAATAAATTTTTTGTATAAATATTTTTAATTTTAGATTCTTTTAACTCTAATTCTCCTTAAATTTAAGGAAGAGAAAGAGAATGAATCTTTCCGATACTAAATTTACCTCTGCATTCAGCAATGCAGAGCATCCAATTTAGAGACTAACATGCTCATGTCTTTTAAGAAAAATAGCAGACCAAGTAGGAGGATGCAAGAAGCAATGATCTCCAAACGGGAAGGTCGGCCATCTGAAACACGCTACATTCATATGGCGTGTATCTTCACGAAGTTGCTTTGCTTCTTCTGAAATCTTATCAACTCTGTTTAGCAGTTTTTCACAGCATCTTCAATCTCTCTTTCGTTTCTTCTTTTTGCTTCAACTTCAGGCACGATAGACTCTTTTATCGTCTTCAGCTCCTCAAATTGGTCCCTTAGCTCCTAAAAATGATTTTTGTATAGTAACAAATATCCCACTGAGAACAAGGACTGAACAGAAAAGGTAGAAACAAAAACTAAGGATTTTTGAGAAAATAAAGAGTTTGATTGATTTCCTCTGCAATTGAAGGAAACAGCAGAAGAAATTCGAAGAACACACTGTGATAAAGCTGAGGAATGGGAAGAAATGAAAATGAGATGCAAGAAGAGGAAGAAAGGGCAGCAGCAAACAATGCCAAATAAGATGTGCAATCTGTAACAGAGCCAGATTAATTAATTCAAAATTTTGTTGTTTTTCAATTTCCTGTTTCAGTTTGTTTTTTACGCAAACGAAATAAGAAAAAAAAAATTGGGCAAAACACAGTCTCCATCATCATATAGATATGAAGTTACAAGTGTAGGGTTTAATTTGTTACAGATGACAGTTGTCACTCCTCTATATGAAGTTATTGTCCTGAAAATTCAAGTGAATGGATCATATCATTTCTCCATTCATTGTTCGTCTTCTCTAGCTTTCCTTTTTGGTTCAAGAAGCTTATATAATATATAATAAATTCCGAAAGTCACTTTATAAATATGTCTTATTAATTTTATAACGGATATGATATGAAAATTGTTTTTATGTGTGTGAATTCCTAAAACTCATTTTTATTCAAAGTTATTCAACTTTTCGTTCATTAATTTATTCACAAATAATTTTATCTTTCAAATGTAAAAATGAGAAAACGCTTTAAATTATGATATAGTTTAAAAGAAACAATTAAGTTTCATATCCTGATTGAATGTACTGAATATGTTAAAAGGAATAACTTGATAGAAATTTATCGTTGACCTACCATCGCAATTATATTTGTTTTATTTAGAAAACTATTTTGTCCCTTGTTTTTGTTTTATCATTTGCCCAAAAGAAAAGAAAAGAAAGGCTATTAATTGTTATGGCTTAGCTTATTGTTATTGTGTGCATGTTGCAACTTTAATTCAATATTAATATGTTAATTTTAAAGAAGTTGAACTGCTAAGGTGACTTCCTTCTCTACATTTAAAGCAATGGAAAAATTATTCTCTTAATCCTTATACTTTTATTTAAATTTTAATTTATTTTTAATATTTAAAAATTTATAATTAAAAAATTTGTAATTCAATTCCTATTACTTCCATTAGTATTACGTTAAATTTTACCAATATAATTAATTGTATATTACTCTAATTATATATTATTTAATCTAATTTATCCAAATAACTTAATATGTATTGCCTTATGTGTTGTAATCTACTTTGCACTCTTCTTGTCTTTCTTTGTCTAAATCAATCATAAATATTTAGATAAACCAAATTTATTCTACGTTCAGATCATCTAAGGCGAGAGAAGTGTGAGGTGCCTCTACAGTGAGATAAAAAAGGGTGTTTTGGGGAAGTGAGGATAGTGTGCAATAAGTGAAATCGTTGATCGAAGTAACCATTGGGATGAAGCCAAAAAATGAAGCCATTAAACATAGTGTTTCAGTTGAGCTTGGTCATTCATCGACAGTTGCACTTTTGAAGTGTCGTTCAAAATCCTTTTTTGCGTCTTTTGTAGTATCCCTTTAAGATTCGGCCATGGCTTCGATGCTAGGTTTCTTCTGCAGTGTCCGAAAGTGAGATTTAGCCATGGCTTTTTTATTTCAGCCAATCTCCAATTGAAGAATGCACCTAGAGGGGGTGAATAGGTGCTTTCACAATTTAAAACCAACAAATTCAATTAAAGCTATAAAACGAAGACCTTGTAGATGGATTAAGATCTTGTCGATAGGATCTTCTAAAATTTAACTTATAAAGCAAGGATCAAGGAGACATACAGAGATCTTGTCGACAAAGTTTTAGTTCAGAGACTAAAAAATTAAAAAGTAAGGTAAAGGAAGAGGAACACTTGATATATTCTGGTTCGGTTCTCAAGACCTATGTTCAGTCCCCTTGATACACGACAAGGGATTTCTACTATAAAATCAGAATATACACCCACAGAACTTAGGTTTTCAAGCTTACCTAGAACTTTTACAGACTTTACAGCTCACACACATAACCTTCTTTTCTTTCTCACAGGTGTTACACCATTCAAGATTCTTACAAAATTTTACGGATCAGCACAAGTCTTACAGAGAAACTTTCACATAGACCAGACACTCATCATTATAGAGAATTTTATAAAGATGAAGCAAATGAAGCAGAATCTCTCTTTTTCTTTTTTGTTCACTGGTCAGTCATACAAGCAGACCTTTTACACACATATATAAGCATAAAAAATAGCTGTTAAACCATCTCCTTCATTCTTGACCGTTTGAAATCAGTAGGGCTTGAGTAGCAACGAGGTAGCTGAAAGCTTGGCATGCTTACAATAAATAGAGAGGCTCTACTCAATTAACTATGAACTTCTTTCACCATTTTTTCTTTCAGTCAGCATGTCCAGGAGGGTGAAACAGATTTATGCTTTTGATGAGTAAATAAAAAGGAAGGAGTTGACTTTGGAACAAGGCAGAAGCATGGTTACAGTAAGGAAACAACTTTTATCTTTTCAGAGCAGCAAAATCAAAGTTATACTTTCTGCAGACTGTATAAAAAGCAACAACCAAAAGTTTTGCTTAAATGGGCTTTTATCTGACTTGGGCTTTTGGAGTTATCAAACACAAGAGGGTTGAGAGACTATTGGACCAACAATCTCCCCCTTTTGATGATGACAAAAGCCAAGTGATAAAAGTCTATCAGATAATTAAATCAGACAAAACTCTCCCTGAATATGTGCTCCCCCTTAATAAGAAGACTGGTTACAAAGACCAAAGCACAAAGGCAAAAAGTGAAGATATGAAATACCTTTAAATTATTAGTGTATATCATCTGTTGTCATTAATCCCACACTTATAATTTAACTGCTGATTTATTTTTTAAATAGCAGTAAGATTCAAATAGCATTTATAATCTAACTATATTTATTAACCAGATCAGTAGCATATATAATCAGGATCAAATTTAAACATTCAATCAGATCAGTAGCAGATATATCCAGAAACATTTAATCAGATTAGCAGCATATATAATCAAAATCAAATTTAAACAATGTTCTCCCCCTTTTTGTCAGCAGCAAAAGGGAGATGTAGTAATCCAGTACAATAGAAATCTAGTAAACAGAGAGATAGTTAAAGATGCGTAATCAAAGGAATAATTACAGCAGTAGGAGAGGAGCAAAAAGACACCATCACAGGCCAGTCAAAATGAAGAAGACCTAAGAAATTAATGGCGCTGACAGAGGGCTTTTAACACTTTGAGAGAGTCCATGATAGCAGTATCAATATCTTGGAGCTGATGATCAAGAATAGTGGCCTTAAGATTGACACTAGTCTTGGCAGCTTGGAGTTCCTTATGAACAGCCTGCAGATGTTGAGGAAAGGGGCCATAATCCTCCAGAAGGCTACGCATAGTGCCTAGGTTAGCAGTGAGATCGCCCATTTGATCAAATATTTGATGAAGCTGACCTTGAATGACATGGAGTAAGGTAATAAACATCTGATTAAGTGAGGTTTGAGCTTCAAGGATATGGTGTAGCATATCAAGGGAGGCCGAGGAGGAAGAGGAGTGTAGGGCAGAAGTTGAGGGAGGAACATAACTAGGAGATGGGGGAGGAGAGGGGGAAGCAGGGGCTTTACCATGGGGGTGTCGGGGTGGAGAGGAAATAGGGTGGTGATCAGAGTGAGTGGGGGAGGTAAGAGGCGTCGTGGGGTTAGAGGAGGGAGTGGCATCAGATGTACGGATCCACTAGTTGTCAACAAGACTATAATGCATTAAACAAAAGGTAGCTTCAATGTAGGTGGTGTCAACAAGGAGAGAAGGGTAGTGTTTCAAACTGACTTTGTGATCCTTGAAGACTCGGGTAAGGAGCATACCATAGGGAAGACTGGCAGAGGGGTTGGAAATAGTGGTGGATTCGACCATGAACCATAAAATCCAAGTGCCAAGATCAATGGGCGTTTTGGTGACGAGGCATTATAGAAGGCAAACGTCCCTTTTGTTGAAAGACTCTAAGGAACGGGAGTGGGGCAGAAGACAGGTACTAATGATATGCGCCATGATATGTCGTTCAAAACTGAGTGCAAGGCCATTGAGGCAGCTGGGAGAAAGAAGATTGGGGCGCTCGACTAAATAATCTTGAGCCTCAGCATATGTGACAGGAAAGTCCTTGCCCCAAGTTTTTTGGAAAAAATATGAATTGCTCGAGAAAGAGACCCCCAAAAGCATGCCGAGTTTCTTCTTGGTGAGTAATATCCGACGACCCTTAGTGAAGGACACGAGAGACAGACCATCATCCATGATTGACAAATTTGCATAGAAGAGCCGAACAAGATCTTTATAGCCTCTTCCTAGAATTCAAGCAATTTGTGCCACCCCATGGCCTCAAAAAGCGCCTTAATGTCACAATGGATGGACTGGAGTTTGGGCAAGGAGATGGTTCTGCCACAGGCAATAGAGCATCGACGAAAGTTGGATTCATGGCAGGCCTTTTCTGTAGGAGACAGAAAATCTTCGGCATCAGTGGAGTCGCTGAAGTCAGAAGGAATGTCTTTAGGAGACTCACTTAACGGCTAGTCTGTAGAGACATGTTTAAATTTCTTGCCTTTCGTGGAAGAGGAAGGTAGCACAAAACGTTTGAGGGGATGAGCACTGGAGGTTTGTGGCAGAGGTGGTGCATTTGAAAGAGTGGGAGGTTTAAGAGGATGAGGGGTTGTCTCCGTAGGTGGACGAGATGGAGAATGTTGAGAGGAAGGTTGTTTTGCGGGTTCAGAGAACGAGGGTTGGGAGCAAATAGCCCGTGTGGAGCGTCGGGAATAAATAGATACAGAAGACGAGGGTGCAGGGTGCTGGAGATCATGTTCTGCAGGAGATTAGATGAATTCAGAGTCGGAGATAGGAATACTCGGGGTCACCAGGGATTTATGGGCTACCATCTTTGTGCGAGGCATGGAGAAGCGATGGAGAGACAAGATTTCGCTCTGTTAGGGTTCGAGAAGGTTCAGAGAAGAGAGAGCGTTGGGTCGAATAGGAAGTAGAAGAGATGGGTACTGAAGAGGCCAATCCATCACGTCAGTTATTAATGTAAGGAGAGAGAAGTCAAGATTTATCTGACACTTGTGCCTTACGTGCTGCTTTTCATAAAGTTGCAGAAGAGGGAGACTATTGATTTGAATGAACAGACCATACGCCACAGTCTGATTGGAGAAGAAGGTGATACAATATTTTTTGCGCCTAACTTCATGGTCAATAGTCATTTGACTTTTCATGGCCTCAGAGATCTTGTCAACAAGATTTTTGGAACCAATCGACAAGGTTTTCAAAATTATAGCAAACATGCAGGATAAGCAGTCATATAGAGATTAAACATTACTAACTATGCCCAAACTAGTACTTAACATAGAAAATCGATGTTCTAGTAGAGGTTTGGTAAAGATATCAGCTAGTTGTAAGTCAGTTTAGACATATTTTACCTCTATGTCTCCTTGCTGTACATGATCTCAAATAAAGTGATATTTAACTTCAATATACTTGGTATGAGAGTGATGTACTGGATTTTTGGTTAGGCAAATGGCACTAATATTATCACAGAATATAGGAATTTTCTTGTATGTAAGTGAAAAATCTTCTAGTTGTTGCTTCATCCATAAGGGCTGAGTGCAACAGTTTCCTACTGCCATATATTCAGCCTCGGTGGTTGATAAAGCAATAGAGCTCTATTTCTTGCTGAACCAAGATACCAAAGCAGGTCCTAGAAATTGACAAGTACCAGTGGTGCTTTTCCTATCAAGTTTATCTCATGCAAAGTCAGGATCTGCATATCCCACTAGTTCAAATTTGTTAGATTTTGGATACCACAAGCCAAGGTCTTGTGTTCCCACAAAGTATCTGAAAATTTTTTTTACAGCAATGTAGTGAGATTCTTTAGGATTGGATTGAAATCTAGCACATTTGCATGCATTATAAATGAGGTTTGGTCTACTAGCAGTGAGATAAAGCAAGGATCCAATCATATATCTATATGATTTTTGATCAATATCTTTACCTTTTTCATCTTTGTCGAGGTTTGATGATGGACACATTAGAGTACCCATAGGTTTTGCATTTGTAAAATCGTACTTCTTGAGCAGCTCTTTGGTATATTTAGCTTGATTGATGAGGTTTCCTTTCTTTGTTTGCTTGATTTGTAGACCAAGAAAGAAATTCATTTCTCCCATCATACTCATTTCAAATTTCCCTTGCATAAGTTTAGAGAGTTCTTGACAGAGAAGTTCATTAGGACTACCGAATATAATATCATCCACATAAATTTGAACAAGTAATGAAACATTATCATGTTTTCTGATGAAGAGTGTGGTGTCAATTTTTCCTCTAATGAACCCATTTTAAAGTAAAAATTTGCTTAATCTTTCATACCAAGCTTTAGGAGCTTGTTTTACCCCATAAAGAGCTTTTGAAAGTTTGTAAACATGATTGGGCAAGTTTTTATTCTCAAAACCAGAAGGTTGTTTGACATATACTTCTTCGTGAGTAAATCCATTTAAGAAGGCACTCTTAACATCCATTTGAAATAATTTAAAATTCATAAATGAGGCATAGGCAAGTAACATGAGTATCGACTCTAGTCTAGCAACTGGAGCATAAGTTTCATCAAAATCAATACCTTCCATTTGAGAGTACCCTTGGGCCACACGTCTAGCTTTGTTTCTTATGACATTTCCTTGCTCATCAAATTTATTTCGAAATACCCATCTTGTGCCTATTATTGAGGCATTTTTAGTAGGTTCCACCAAATTTTATACTTTATTTCTTTTGAACTGGTTGAGTTCTTCTTCCATTGTAGCTATCCAATCTTCATCCTTTAAGGCTTCTTCTATAGTTCTGGGCTCAATTTGTGAGAGAAGAGTCAGGTTGTTTTGTTTGAACGAAGCTCTTGTTCTTAATCCTTCATTAGGATTTCCAATTATGAATTGCATAGGATATGAGAAGGAGTGTCTCCATTCCCATGGAAGTTTCAAATTAGTTCTGGGTAGTTCAGAGTTTATGGCTTTAGAATAATTTGAAGTTCCTCCTTTCCTGCTTACATCTTGTTGACAAGGTACAGGATCTTGTTGACAAGATCTTTGACTGGGCGCCTCTTCAACTACTTTGTTTCTCTTTTCTTCTTCATCTTTATCAGTCTTTTCTTTCTGTCTTATATTCTGAGATCTATTTAGACAATCTGTATTTTCCTTATCATCCATATTCAAGTTTTTCTTTAAGGAGTGGTTAGAATCATCAAATACTATATGGATAGATTCTTCAACTACTAAGGTTCTTTTGTTAAAAATCCTATATGCCTTGCTGGTTGTTGAGTATCCTAGGAAGATTCCTTCATCACTTCTAGCATCAAATTTTCCTAACATATCTTTACCATTATTATGTATGAAGCATCTACATCTAAACGTATGAAAATAGCCTATGTTGGGTTTTCTTCCTTTCCACAGCTCATATGGATTTTTCTTAAGAATGGGTCTAATGAGACATCGATTCAGGATATAACAAGCAGTGTTTATGGCTTCAGCCCAAAAGTATTTAGGAAGATCATTGTCAATCAACATGGTTCTAGCCATATCTTGTAAAATACAATTTTTTCTTTCAACAACTCCATTTTGTTGTGGAGTTCTTGGAGTAGAGAAATTATGAGTAAAACCATATTCATTACAGAAATTTTCAAAAATTTTATTTTCAAATTCCCTACCATGATCACTTTTAATATTAGAGATTAAATATCCTTGCTCTCTTTGGACCTTTTTACAAAAGACCTCAAAGTTCTTAAAGGCTTCGTCCTTATGAGCTAGAAACAAAACCTATATAAATCTAGAGTAATAATCAATGATAACAAATGCATAACTTTTTCCTCCAAAGTTTCGAGTTTGTATGGGCCTAAAGAGATCCATGTGCAATATTTGAAGTGGTCTTGACGTAGAAACAAATTCTTTAGTTTTGAAAAAGGATTTGGTTTGTTTGCCCAATTGGCATGCATTACATAAATGATCTTTTTCAAAAATCTAGTTTAGGAAGTCCCCTCACAAGATCAAGTTTTGATAGTTTAGAGATCACATGCATGCTTGTATGTCCAAGTTTCTTATGCCAAGTCCAAGGATCATTGCAGATAGAGAAAAAATAAGTTATATTTTTTTTGAAATAGCATCTTTAAAGGTAAGAATATAAATATTTTTAAACCTTTGTCTAACAAACAGAGCTTTGTTATCATTATCAGACATGATGCAATGCAATGATTTAAACTCAACTTTATAACCTTTGTCACACAATTGGCTAATACTAAGCAGATTATGTTTAAGACCTATAACAAGACACACATTATCAATGCAGCAATTTTCATTCAGGCTAATTTTTCCAAGTCTTATAATTTTGCCTTTACCTCCATCTCTAAAGGTAACAGAACCACCGTCTTTGTGAGTAAATGATAGGAATTTAGAGTGATCCCCTATCATGTGGCGTGAACAGCCGCTGTCCAGGAACTAGTCATTTCTTGATATCTTTCCTTTGAGACATATCTGCATGTTAAATCAATTTTTCTTAGGTACTCAAACCTTCTTGGGTCCTTTATGGTTAGTGAGTGTTACATTTGTAGAATCAATATTCTTGGGAACCAAAACTAGTTTTCCAGATCTGTTTTTACACTTATGACAAATATGACTGAATTTATTACAATAAAAGCATGTGATAACGGTTTGCATGTTGTTACTTTCTTTGACAAAGAAATTCTTGTATAGCTTAACACTATTTCTTTTATCATAGCCTAAACTAGTTCTATCAAACATGCACTTTTGCTGTCCTAACAATAGTTTTAGATTCTCTTCTCCTTTTACAAAATTAGCTAAATCCTTTTCTAAGAATTTTATCTAAGTTTTTTACTCATCTATTTCTTTTACAGCGGCAGCTAATTTTGCTTCCAAGTTACTTGAGTTCTTTTCTAAATTAGAGTTGATTTGAATAAGGTTTTCATATTTTCCAAACAATTTTTCAAAGTCTATCAGAAGGTCATTAAAATCATTTTGTAAATCAGAAGTTTCTATTTCTGATATTACCTCAGTCTCCTCAGCAACCATGAATCACATATTTGCAAATTCTTGCTCTATCTCAGCTCATTCTTCTTCTTTGTCATCGCTCCAAGCAGCCATAACCTTCTTTCTGACATGTAGTTTGAATAATTTTCTTTTCATGAATGGGCATTCTGATATGATATGACCATTTCTGCCACATTCATAGCAAGTAATCATGTTTTTGGCAGCTTTGTCGCGTCTTATAGTATTGTTGAAGGAAGCACCTTTGAATTTTCCTATCAATCTTTTTCTCCTAGCATAATTCTCTAATTCTTTTGAGAAGAATGCTATATTTTGTGCATCTATTTCTCCATCTTCTTTCATAAGTTGTTCTTCTTTTGTCATAACTTGCAAGGCAAGAGCTTTTCGTTTCTGCTCTAGCTCATGCCTTTTTAGATGATTTCTTTTGTAGGCAATGAGGTGTCCATGTAATTCATCAGGAGGCATTGCAGCAAGATTCTGGCTCTCTAGGTTATCTACCTTTGATTACCATATGGGAGGAAGACATCTTAGAATTTTTGAATTTTTCTCCATACTCGAGTATGTTTTTCTGAGGGCCTTCAGATTTCCTATAATTTTAGCAAATCTGTTGAACATTTCTTTAATGTTCTTGTTCTCCTTCATGTGAAACAATTCATATTCATAAACCAGCATGTTCATCTTGCTTTCCTTGACTTTGGATGTTCCTTCGTGCGTCATTTCAAGCTTCTTCCACATTCTTGTGCTGTGTCGCAACTGGAGATTTTATCATACTCCTGGCCACTCATAGCACAATATAAAATGTTGATTGCTCTGGCATTACTTTCTACCATTTTGATATTATCATCTGACCATTCATCCTTGGGCTTGTCGATGACCTCTCCTTTTTCATCTTTCTTTGAGGGGAATTTTGGGCCCTTTTCCATGATTTTCCATACTCGATAGTCTGTTGATTGAATGTAGATTTTCATTCTTGCTTTCCAGTGAGTGTAGTGATCTCCATTGAAGTATGGAGGTCTGACAGTTGAGAACCCTTCAAGAAAGTAGGATCCTTCAAGTGGTTGTTGACTCATTGTTCTACAAAACAAAAGATCTTTTCTTTAGGCGGTTAAGTACTAAAATCAGTGAGACCTACTCTAATACCAATTGAAGAATGCACCTAGAGGGGGTAAATTGGTGTTTTCACAATTTAAAACCAACAAATTCAATTAAAGCTATAAAACGAAGACCTTGCAGATGGACTAAGATCTTGTTAACAGGATCTTCTAAAATTTAACTTATAAAGCAAGGATCAAGGAGATAGATAGAGACCTTGTCGACAAGGTTTTAGTTCAGAGACTGAAAAATTAAAAAGCAAGGTAAAGGAAGAGGAACACCTGATATATCTTGGTTCGGTTCTCAAGACCTACGTCCAGTCCCTTTAATACATAACAAGGGATTTCCACTATAAAATCAGAATATATACCTATAAAACCTAGCTTTTCAAGCTTACCTAAAACTTTTACAGACTTTATAGCTCACACACATAACCTTCTTTTCTTTCTCACAGGTGCTACACCATTCAAGATTCTTATAGAATTTTATAGATCAGCACAAGTCTTACAGAGAAACTTTCACATAGACCAGACACTTATCACTACAGAGAATTTTATAAAGATGAAGCAGATGAAGTAGAATCTCTCTTTTTCTTTTTTGTTCACTGGTTATTCATACAAGCAGACCTTTTACACATATATATAAGCATAAAAAATAGTCGTTAAACCCTTCATTCTTGACTATTTGAAATCAGTAGGGCTTGAGTAGCAATGAGGTAGCTGAGAGCTTGGCATGCTTACAATAAACAGAGAGGCTCTACTCAATTAGCTTTGAACTTCTATCACCATTTTTTCTTTCGGTCAGCATGTCCAGGAGGGTGAAACAGATTTATGCTTTCGATGAGTAAATAAAAAGGAAGGAGTTGACTTTGGAACAAGGCAGAAGTATGGTTACAGTAAGGAGATAGCTTTTAGCTTTTCAGAGCAGCAGAATCAGAGATATACTTTCTGTAGACTGTATAAAAAGTAACAACCAAAAGTTTTGCTTGGATGGGCTTTTATCTGACTTGGGCTTTTGGAGTTATCAAACACAAAAAAGTTGAGAGACTATTGGGCCAACACCAACCATTGAAGGTAATATTTATATCCTGATTTCCCCTTCTTTTATCCTAATTTCCTCTTCTTTTAGGCTATTCAACCATTGAAGGTATCAAGCTTTTTGATTTATGCTAAATGAGAACTGATAATTTGTTATGCAAAAATGAATTTCACTCCAAGTACGTCCATGGCTGAAGTATGCTAGAATTTTGAGAATGGGGTTACACACCCCCATGAATTAACTAAATAGAACATGAAGTTTAAATTGTGATTCTCAATTTCAATGTTATGCGTGATTTTGCAATAACATCAATTATGTGACTAGTATTATCAGTTTTGATTCTCATACATGAATTTAAAATTTGGAACTCTGAATACGAGAAGAACCAAGGATATGCTAGCATATATAGTGATTGTTTGTTATTTATTAAGTTAGTTTGCTTGTGACATGAGTTAAACTTAGAAGATTGAAGGATTAGACTAAATGATTAAAGGCCAAAATAAATGTGTATATGTAAAATGATTATATAGGGAAAGTGTCCTAAACAGATGCCTCATTTAAGATAACAAGCTGGGTAAGTATATATAGATTTTCACTCCCCAGAGTTAAATTAGTAGCTTTTATGTTTAGATTTCACAAAGAGCCTAGAATAAATAAAAAGATGAGCTGCTTAATTTATTGAATGGGAGAGCAACCTCTCTAAAAAATAAGGATGCTTCATGCAATGTGAAATGATAAAATGTTGTAGCCACTTTTTGGCTTATTAACATAATCTAACCACATGGAAAATTATATGGTGTATGCTAACCTGGCTTTATTTAGATGCTTGAATTTAAAACTCTGTCAGTTTCATCCAACTTTAAATTTCCTTAAATACCTGTCTGAATTTTATGTAAGATGACACTTTTAGCCATTAAAGTGAGGTATATGCCTAGAAACAGTAATCAGCGATTCTTCATATGCATTATTTAAGATGTCCAAGATAGGTTGCATCTATTGACTGTCATTCCACCAAAATATGCTCTGCCTTATGTTTAAATCTAACTTTGACATCTCAATATTCTAAATGATAGTCTATTCAATTTATGTCAAATCTGGGTTACAAACTTGACAGAAACTTAAGAAGGGAGACTAAGATAATTTTTAAATGATTATTAAAGTCACTTGTTATGGTTACCAGGTTAAAAGGTTCTCAACTCATTTCTGGTATGTGTTTTTGTTAATATTTCCTATTTCTACTTCTGATTCTGTTTACCACACCAAAAATCTAGATAGACTGAAGTTCTCTTCAAGGTTGCTTTGGAAGGAAGTTATGAAGGCCGATTGCACAAACTCCTCTTCAATTTGGTTATGTTGTTTGTGCTGGTATTGATACTTGGACTGCAATTTTAATGGAATTTATTAATGGTTATATGATGTAGATATTTCAGGTGTCATTAGCAAGGTGGCCAACAACATTTCAAGACAACAATTTGAACAACAAATATTGCCTAAAAGAGGAGTAGGTCCACCTCACAACAACAGTGGAATGGAGACCAATGCTTTATGTAATTTTTTAAAGAATAAAGGGATAGGAGCAGATATAAGAATGCTCTGATTTATTTATGATAGAAGGCTATATTTAAACAGGGGAGAATAGGAGACAAGATCTCCTAATCAAAGCCCAAAGAATTAGGAAATATTAAACAAAAATAATTACAATAATAAAGGTGAGATTTGACCTTTAGAAAAAGAGCAATAAAATGAAACAAATTAAAGCTAATAAAGAGAAAAATTATTCATTGAAATCTTTGGTAATAAATGAAAATTCTCTAACATAATCTTAGTAATAAAGGAAAATTCTCCAACATTTCCCCTCAAGTTGGGGAATAAATGTCAAGCATTCCTAGCTTGCTAGTAAGGCCTTCAAACTTCACATGAGGTAAAGCCTTGGTGAGAAGATCAGCAACTTGGTCTTGAGAAGAGACATAAGTTAACTCTAAAATTCCAATATCAAGCTTTTCCTTAATAAAGTACCTATCTATTTCAATGTGTTTCATTCTGTCGTGGTGGACTGGATTTTTGGCAATGCTAATGGTTGCCAAATTATCAAAAAAAACCTTTATAGGACTAGTGACTTGTATTCTCATTTCATTCATCAGTCTCTTAAGCCATAATACTTCACATATTCCGTGAGCAAGAGCTTGAAATTCCATTTTAGCACTACTTCTAGTAACAACAACTTATTTTTTGCTTCTCCAAATATTAAGATTTCCTCATAGAAAGGTACAATACCTTGATATTGAGTGCCAGTTTATGATAGATTCAGTTCAATTTGCTTCGGTATAGACTTCTATGTCTCTATTTTGACTCTTCTTGAAGAAGATTCCTTTCCTTGGGGTCATTTTCAAATATCTCAAAATTCTATGTATAGCCTCCATATGTTCCTTTGTGGGCTTATTCATGTATTGGCTTACTACACTAACAGAGAAACTAATATCCAATTTAGAGTGAGAGAGATAAATAAGTTTCCCAACCAATCTTTGGTATCTCTCAGTATCAATAGGAACACCTTCTAACTTGAAACTAGACTTGTAGATGGTTTCCATTGGAGTATCATTAGGTTTAGAGCCTATCATCCCAGTTTCTTTAAGTAAATCAAGAATGTACTTTTGTTAAGAGATTGTGATCCCTTTTTTTAAATCTTGCCACTTTTATCCCAAGAAAGTACTTTAACTCACTAAAGTTTTTAGTTTCAAATTTCTGGGCAAGAAACTTTTTCAACTTATTGATTTCTTCTTCATAATGTCTTGTCAATATAATGTCATCAACATAAACCACTACTATAGCTATTTTTTCTTCGGTAGAGAACTTACAAAAGAGAGTATGATCGACTTGCCCTTATGTATAAGCATATGCCTTCACAGCTCTAATGAATTTTTCAAACTAGGCCCTTGGTGGCTGTTTGAGGTCATATAAGGACTTTTTAGCTTACATACCTTTTTCTTGCTATTAGGAAAATGAATACCAGGATGTAGCTCCATATAAACTTTTTCCTCAAGATTTTATTGAGAAAGGAATTTTTAATATCTAGTTGATAGAGTTGCCAGTCCAGGTTAGTTGCCAAGGAAAGTAAGAGTTTGATAGTATTGAATTTAGCAACTAGAGCAAAATTCTCCTGGTAATCTATCCCAATGGTTTGGGTGAACCTCTTTGCCACTATTTTGGTTTTGTAGTAATTTATTATCCCATCAGGATTATACTTAATAGTAAACACTCACTTGTAGCCAACAGGTCTTTTTCCATTTGGAAAATTAGTAATTTGCCACGTGCAATTTTTTTTCCAAGGCTAACATCTCTTGTACAGCTTAGTTCCACTTTAGGGTACAAAGAGCCTCCTGTATACTTTGAGGAATTTTCTCAATAAAAATACAAGTCATAAAAGCCTTGTAGCTAGGTGAGAGTTTTTCATAAGACATGAAATTGCTAATAGGATGTTGAGTGCAACTCCTTACACCTTTCCTTAAAGCGATAGGTAAATCCAAAGGATCATGAGAAGTAGACAAACTTGGTTTCAAAGGTGATGTTTGGTTGTTCTTTAAGGATGTAGAAGGTTCTTCCACTTCAATCACCTTCCTTCTAGAATAGATCAATAATTCTTTCTCTTCATTCTTTGATTTTGGTTCAGCTTCAATAGTATTGGCCTTGTTATGAATTGGTTCAGTTATATTAAAAGAGGTTGCAGGTTGGTCAAACAAGGTGGAGGAGTCAACATTTATAGGTGTAGTCTAGTTCTTATGCTCACTTATTTTGTACTTATGCTCATTTATTTCACTGTTTTCACTATTTTGGGTGTTGTCTATGTACAAAAAACCCCATTCTCTTTCATGATTCTCCCTTTGAATGGGGGTTTTTGGGTAATATGGTTGATACTCAATAAAGTAACATCTAAGGTAACATAGAATTGGCAAGTGGTAAGGGAGTAGCATTTCTAACCCTTTTTCCTTAAGGAATAACCAAGGAAGATACACTTAAGGGATCTTGGTTCAAGCTTACTACTAGCAGTGGTATGAATGAAGGTAGTACATCCAAAGACTTCGAGAGGTAGAAGGGAAAAAAGGTAGGTGTTAAGGTAAAAGGAAAGAAATTATTGGCAAGGTGTTTTAAAGTTAAGAGATTTTAAGGGCATCTTATTGATAAAATAGGTTGCTGTGAGAATGGCTTTTCCCCAAAAGTGCTTGGAAACATGGGTGGAGATAAGGAGGGCTTTAGTGACTTCTAATAGGTGGTAGTTCTTCCTTTCAGCCACTCTATTTTATTATGAAGTATTCACACATGTGGTTTGATGAATTATCCCATGGTTAGCACTTCCAAGGTCAGAATTGATGTATTCTCGCCCATTATCAGATCTTAGAATTTTAGTTGGATTTGGAATTGGTTTTGGATCATAATACTGAATGTTTTAATGATCTAGGCACTTTTGACTTTTCTTTCATGAGGTATACGCAAGTGACTTTAATGTGATCATCAATAAATGTAATGAAACACCTAGCACTTGACATAATAGGTATTTTTGAGGGCCCCCAAACATCGCTATGGATGAGCAAAAGGATAAGATGGTTGGTATTGATGTGAAGGGTAATAACTTTTTGTATGTTTTGATTTTTGACACATAACATAATCCAATGAACTAACATTTTTATTGCATAACCTTAGAAACAGTAATTTCAAATACTCAAAGTTAAGATTACCCATCCTAAAATCCCATAGCATTATGTCTTTATTAGTACTAATAGCTAAACAACCTTGCTTGAGGTGATTGCCCCTTTGTTGCATGATGTAAAGCCCCATACATTCCTCAGCATGCCCAATCATCTTCCCTGATTTCAAGTCCTAAAAATAACAAGCATCATGCTGAAAATTAGTTACATAACCTTGCTACTTGGCTAATTTGCTAATAGAAATTAAGTTGCACTTTAATTTAGGCACAAAAAGCACATTATCAAGAGTTAATTCAGTAGTCAAGATAACAATCCCATGCCTTTAACCTTTGAATAGGTACCATCAGCTATTTTAGCCACAAGACTAGTAGTACAGGGCGTAAAATTTTAAATAATAGATTTGTTACTGGTCATGTGGTCCATGACTCTAGAATCAACAATCCAGTTTGGACTAAGATGGACTTGAAAGAGTAATGCTCCTGATGTATTGTTTTTCCAATGTGTCCATAGCTTACACCACTGTCATGGGCAGCATTGAATATATTTTTCATGAATTCAATCTGCTCTTTTGCTTAATAGAGGATGGTTAAGTGATCCCTCACTACTTGCTATATTTCTTTTTGCTTCAATTCTAATCTTAGGCTTGAGGTTGGTAGGCTTATCATGTAATTTCCAGCATTGGTCCTTTGAATGACCTAGTTTGTGGTAGTGGTCATACAAGGGATAAGACTGTTGGCTGGTTTGTCTCTGTGGTCTACTATCTAGCTGTGAAAATTGAGAGCATTAAGCAATAAAGGTTGAAACATCAAAAGTCATAGTTGGCTGTAAACCTCTATCGAGTTTTTGTCTGCTTTCCTCATGTCTAATATCAGCAACAGTATCTCGAAAGCTGGGCAATGCCTCATGCTCATGATGTGGCCTCTAAGATCTTCAAAGGTGGAGTTCAGGCCTATTAAGAATTTATAGACTCATTTTCCCTCTATAATTCTCCTGAAAAGTAAGGTATCAAAGGTACAAGACCAAGAGTAAGACTCATAACTGTCAAGTTATTGCCAATGACATCGAAAGACATTATAATATTGAGTCACACTCAGTTCTCCTTACCTTAAGTCATGAAGAAAGGTTTTAATCTTGATTAGAACAATAATATTCTCTCTAGAAGAATAGGTATCCCTTACGACCTCTTAAATTTTAACCACTATTTTGCATAAAAGGAAGTTTTCACCCATCTCTAGTGTCATAGAATTAATAAGCCAAGGCATAATCATATTATTTTCTACATCCCAAGTGAACCACTTGGGATCACTTGGATGAGGCATAGGAATATCACTTGTGAGGTAGGCAGCCTTTCCTTTACCTTTGATATACATCATTACAATAGAAGACCATTAGAGATAATTCGTACCATTGAGTTTTTGTCCTATTATCATGACAAGGGAAGGATCTGTGGTGTTGGTGATATTGGAAATGGCAAAACCATGGTTGGCTTGAACAGCAGAGCCAATAGGAATGATAGACACAGGGTTCTATCCTCTTTGGAATTAAGTAGTGATGGAAATAGGTGATCTATCATGGGTTTCAGTGGTAAAGACAGTGTACCTTCCAAAGGTGATAAGAGGATCAGGCCTCATGTTTTCTTAACTTTGATACTGTGTAATTTTCTAAAGAATAAAGGGACAGAAGCAGATCTATGAATGCTCTGATTTATTTCTAATAGTAGGCTACATTTAAATAAGGGAGAATAAGAGACAAGATCTCCTAATCAAAGCCTATAGAATCAAGAAATAATAAACAGAAATAATTACAATAATAAAGGTCAGATTTGACCTTTGGAAACAGAGCAATAATAGGAAACAAATCAAAGCTAATAAAGAGAAAATTATTCACTGAAATCTTTAGTAATAAATGGAAATTCTCCAACATAATCTTAGTAATAAAGGCAAATTCTTCAACACTTAATGTTGTAATTAACACTTAATGTTGTAATTAAGTTAAATTTAGGGTAGAAACAAAGTTGTAATGAAGTGGCAATGTTGTATGTATTGTTATGTTGAATTGAAGTTATACATTAAGATTTAGAGTACAAATGGAGTTGTAATAAAGTGCCAAGGCTTTTCATTACTTGGAATTGTACATTACAATCATACAAATGTAATTGAACTATTTCTTCATTGTAATAAAGATATTACTTCTGTATAACAATGCTATTTTTGTATATGCAGTACTTTACATTACTCTTGGTTGCTCATATTTGTAACATCATCATAGAGGCTTGGCATTTCAAGTGACTATATAGGATGATCAAATGATGCTTATATTGCATAGGGGAAAAAAATTAGGACATCAAGATTAATCACCAAAAAAAGTATTTAATATACTAAAAGTTAGTAATCTTATCACTAAGAAACTAGTAAAACTAAATTGACTTACAAGTGTTTGAGGGTAAGCATTGATTGCTGGAGCTATTGAATGAGATGTTTCACACAAAGCTTGATAGAAGCTTTGATATCTTATAAAGAAATTGAAAAATTTTGAATTATTCAATGAAAGCAAAGAAGTAGATTAATTGGATGGAGACAAGCGTAGCTTCACATACTATGAATTGTTGGCTTTGATAAACACTAGCACCTGAAGGAGCTATTAGATGGGATATTCCATAATATTCTATGTTATCTTACAAGGAAAGTGAAAGATTATGGATTATTAAGGGAAAACAAAGAAGTGGATTAAGTGAATAGTTTTACGATTATAACCTTAGATTACCATAGACTGTTGTTGACTTTGTGTAACATTTGAGTTTAGATTTTTTCTTTTTCTCATTAATTCAGTCTCAATCTAACTATTCAAGTGTTTCTAACCTTTTCTACCCTCTTTCTTCTTCAATTCTTTCACTTGCATTATGCTTTCATTGTCACTTGCATTCACTGGGGTATCACGTCATTGTACATACTTTTTTGCCTACTACAATTTTTGTTACCTATGTGCTTAATTCACTAATAGCTTCTCATAGAAACAAGAATGTTTCTTAACTGCTAGATGCTTTAGTTGCTCTCTTTGTAAGTTAAGGACAAATTTCTTTGTAGTGTTGAGTGGTAGCTAATTTGGCATCTCCTAAAACTTCATTTCCCTTGACATCATGTATAATATCGCTTATTTCTTGTTTTGTCCATGTGTTTAGAATCTACTAATTAGGCACTAATTTAACATATAAGATATCTAGCACCTTCAAAGTATGACAACATAATATTATTGAAAGTCTCAAACTTCCTATAGCTACAAGAAATGGACTTGTCACATATTTCAAATGAAACTTTCTATTCTCCTTCTTAGCCAACCATTGTAAAAATGTACTCAAACAATAACAAAATTTTATTTCTATATTTTATACTAGTAGCTAAGTATAAATTAAACTCTTCTTCAAACAAGTCAAAAATTGTGAAGATATAAATCTATGCAAGTTGGCATAGCATAGGCAAATGCTGACTTATCAACCTTAATATTTTATGTTGGGAGACAAACTAACACTTCAACCCTTTACATCACTTGTCTTCCGCAGCCCATTCAAAGTGCTTAAAGAATTTAAAAGATGTCTAGGTCTAGGGTTATCCAACTTTAAAAGTTCAAATTTAAGCTTTCATTAAGTTGTATGCTCTATATGCCTAGGGTGAAAACCTTTTTCATGTGATGCAATTGCCCATTTTTTCTTTATGTTGTATATTGATCTCAGCCATGTGTTCTTATATATATGTCAAATGTAACAAATAAGTTGCTTCAGGCCACCTCAAATTGTGTTTCATCCTCATATTTGTATATGCAAGCCTTAAAGTTCCTTAAGAAGTGAGTGCCTTGATTCATCAGGTTGCCTAGGTGTTTAATGCCATTTTATAACAGATACCTATAGTCCATGGAAAGTGTTGGACATCACCTCACATATTGCCTTAGCCATTGCTTAATTTTGATTAGTAAAAATAGTTTTTGATCTTTTATTCAATAGGCTTTTAGGAAAGTTTCAAACAAGCATTTGAAGGATTCAATTGTCTCATTATACAACAACCCACTTCAAAGATCACCACTTCTCTATAATGATTGAATCTTATGAGTAAGGCAAGTGGTTTATACTGATAGTTAGTACAATAGGTTGTGTTAAGGCAAACCATATCACCAAAGTAGGCATTATCAATAAGCATCCTTGCATCGAGCTAGAATAAATTAGTTATTTGGTCCTTCCATATTCATTAACATGCATGATAGAATGATGGATTTTCTAGTAGTTGCCATTGAAAGTATTACAACAAATAACCTGCCTCCCTATATATTAGGCTCCTTTGTCTTTTGGTTCGAAGATAGTTCTTTTAGTCCAAGTGGGTATAGGTTATATTGGTTCTTCCTCTTCCATGTCTACTTATAAACTCAAATGAGGCCTTCATTGAAGCTTAGAATTGTTTACCGACTTAATCTAATAGGCCTAAGCCTCAAATATCTTACACTAAAATGCCAACATATAGGTTTTTTCTAGGAGATAAGTTTATGATTATGTTCTTTTACAATGTAATGCACTCTAAATTTTCCATCCACGTGTAGTGACCCCTAACCTTGTTTTGTAATTAGTTCTGATCTCTAGTTAAGGATTGATAGCTAGATAATCTCTTTTGTCTTCCCTTTAAAGTCCCTTTTTGCAACAAACAAATTCACAAGTGGTTTGATTTATATATACGATGAGTGAGAACTAATAAGTTAATCTTACAAGTTTCAACCTTAGGATGTCCTAATTTTTTATTTAGAGGTTAGGACTGTGACAATGTAATAAGTGAACCTATGGAAGAATCTCCTTTGATTGTGACAAAATTGAAAAATTGAAAAAGCTTGAAACATAGCTCAGAGCAATATACATAGTTCTTTATTGTATACCTTATTAAATATTAAGTGCACTTAATTTACAGTTTTATTTGTGATGTCGTGTGCTAGTTATGCTAGGCTGTTGTTATATGGTTATGAGTTAATAATGATAGATGTACATTTAACTCTACCCTTATAATCCACATTATGCTTAACAGTAATACATATAATAATCATCCTTCAAACTCAGAGTTCTCCCTCTCTTTCTTTCTCAATACTCTCTCTACTCTCTGTTCATACCAGAATCTCATAGTAGGGTAAAGGAAAAAGTAGAAATACACAACATCTATTGGGTTTTATAATTTAAGGCTCCATCAACAAAGTAACGGACATGCTAATTAGTAGCAAGCAATAGGATCTTGGAACCCTTTTGAATTTGTTCTTTGTCATGAGATTGAAAATCCCAATCTCATTCCTACCATTTAATTATGACCATGATGTTAAAGTTTCTTAGTAATAATAAATAGGGAAAAATTGTCAATGCCTTGTCAGGATTTGCACCCTTTCTTTGCCCTTACTAATCAAGATCATAAACATTCCTTAAATAAAGGACAGTATGATTACATCTTTTTAAAAATATCCCCTTTTGCAACAAGTAATTGTAATTTGTTGATATGGGAAAGATGTTGCAATGATACTTTTGATTCCATCCTTTTACATTATTTTCTAGTCTATCACCAAGTTTGAATCAAACTTACATTGACAAAGGATATTTCTCTGAAATTTTCTTTGTTGAGGATTCCATATCTTCTAATGATCCTCCTTAAAATTCTGAAGACATTGATGAACCATTCCCTTAAAAATAAAGATGGCCAAGTGACATGAGGTTGAATCACCTTACATTGACATTGATGATCCTCCTTGAAATTCTGAAGACATTGATGAACCATTCCCTTAAAAATAGAGATGGCCAAGTGACATGGGGTTGAATCACCTTTTTTCCCACTTTATAAAGGTCTTTAATCTCTTTAGATGACTGGGATCTTTCCTCTAATATATCAAAATTAAAGCTTTAGTTGTCGTTCCTCCTTATATTCCAAAGGTACTAAGTAACTAGATTTTTTTTTTTTCATTACATATCATTCTCCAGTATTATTTTACCTATAAAGCATCATTGAAAACTTGTAAGTTTTGGAAACCAAGATCCTCCTACCATTTATGGCAACAAATTTCATCCTATGCTCACAAATGAACCTTCTTCCTCTCATTCTTATCTCCCCACCAAAATCTACTAATAACATTGTTGCATTTTCTAGCCCCTTCTTTAATGAGTTTATATGTTGTCAAATCATGAATAATGCTAGAAGTCAATGTACGTCGGATCAAAACCGATGTAGGAACTTGAAATAGTAACAAACCCTTCCAAAGAAGTTAGTTTTTTCTAGTCTCTATAAAATGCTATTAAATTTATCATTTGAGCCTCTTTTAGTATGTACATTTATACCAAGATATTTCCCCATCCATTGAACTAAGTTGACATTAAGTGACTTTGCCATCATCTTGTTGAATATATGATGTGTATTCTTGCTAAAATAGATTTAAGATTTCTAAGGGTTAACCCTTGAACCTAAGAATTTAGTGAACTCTTTTATTTCCTTGTGAATTCTATTACAAGTTTCTTAAGTTTTCTTTGAAGACTAATATTACATTTTTTGCATAAGATGATTCAACTTTGCTTCCATTCTTTAAACATTGTTGCCAATAGTAACCTTGTCTTTCTTTATATCATCTAATTTATGGGATGAAACATTAATTCATGCACAAAATAAATAGATAAGGAGAAATAGGATCTCCCCATCTAAAACCACATAGTTGGAAAAATTGGATTGGCAAGTTGATTATTTATTTATAAGGACCTTATATGAGACAGCTTTCACACATTTCCTTATCATATTTTACCAATGCATAGAGAACTCTATTTTTTGCGAAACAACATCTAAGAAGTTCCATGATACTTTATTGGCTTTATGAATATATACCTTTATTGTAGCCTAATAAGTTCTCTTGCCCTGATTCCTCTTCATTCATTCCATAATTTCAAAAATAAGTATGATATTATCAATAATTTGCCTTCCTTTTATGAAAGCTGATTGTTGAGGGCCTATTAATTCATCCATCATTTATTTCAACCTATTTGTGGGAACTTCTAAGATAATCTTATATGCCACATTACAAAGATTAATTGGTCCAAGATCCATAAAGGGAAAAAGGATTCTTACTCTTTGGGATAAGAGTGATACACATTTGATTAGATTCTCTCAAAAGAAATCCCCTATTGAGAAAGGAAGACACCATAGTAAGTAGGTCCTTTTCAGTGTTGAATGCTTGGATAGAATTCTTGATAGAACCACGCATTCCGTCAAGGTTAGGGCCTTTAACAGAATCAATCTAAAAATTTGCAGTCTCAATCTCAAAATATGTAAAAGGCTTATCCAGCATCTCTTTATGTGTAGTAGATAGTTTGGAAACTAATATATTGTTAGAAACTGCATAATTCCTTGATCTCCATTATTACATGAGTTTGAGTATAAATTATTGAAAAACTATACACACTAATTGCATGGTGTACTCAATCCATCCCAAGTTAGGTTGATTTATTCCATAAATGGTATTCCACCACTACTCTTCCTAACAGTAGCATGGATATATTTCATGTTTCGTTCACCATGAATTATCCCAATTCTTCTTAGTTTTTTGTGCCCAAATTATTTCTTCACAATCTAGATAATCCACCAATTGTTTCCTTGTTTTCTTTAATTGAAAATTCATTGTGATGTAAATATTCTCCTGTGTATCTTGAACCTGGATCTCCAATTATTTTATATTAGATTGAACATTTCCAAATTTTCTTTTGTTCCATACAAAAAATTGTTAGATCCTATCACCAACTAGAAATAGTTAATTTCTTCTTTCAGGTTTCTTGAAAATTCCAAACAACTTATCTCTCTGCTAGCTGAGGCTGCCCTTATATGCTAGTCTCAAAACAATGGTTGTAATGATCATGGACCTTGAAGTGTATCAAATTGCTAGAGGAATTAACAATCTGAACTTGCAAACTATCATTCCAAAGTAGTGCCAAACCTCCACTTCGACCTCTTTCATCTACCCCAAACATATATATACTTGTGAATGTTATCATAGGTACTATTAGGCTTATGATAATATATTTATACTTGCAAATATACTTGCATATTATTCAGTGCATGAATTATGCATATTTTCTTTGCCAAAGCTAAAAACCCCATTCCAGGTCTCTTTCGGCAAAGTGGCAAAGGAATAATCTTTTGGTTTTCAAATTTGCTGCAGATCTTCCACAGGAACTATTTGCAGTAAACTCATAATTCCAGCCTTGATATAGGGCATTAAAAACCTATGAGACTTTGGTCCAGCGAACCCAACCCGAGATTCAAAGTCTTGTAGAATGGTTCGTTAGGAATTAGTCGACATTTGCATTATGACAGGTACTTTATGAAAGAGATTGAGGTGCAGGCAAGGGATATGGTGGTGTTGATAGTAGCCAATGTTATTGTTGATAGTCAGATAGTGTGGCGTGGCTCATGATCCAGAAAAATTAAGCAGTATTTTATGTATTTTCATCAATAAATTAATCTGGGCTATTGAAAGTCTCTTAACAAAATATAAATTGTAACATATTATCATATTTCACTACAATAATGTAAAACCCGACGTGCATGCCTTAATATACATGGAAGTTGACTTTTCAAAGCATTATTTGAGCTGCCACGTAGAAGTTCTCTGCTTCCATCTGAAAATTCTGAAATGCCCCTTCTCATCCACTTTTAGCTGGTCTTTAACGTAAATTACTTCTTGCCTTCTGCAGCACTGAATTCCTGTCTCTTCGGTCAGATAAAAGGAGCAAAACCTGCTGAACCAAAGCTTCATCTTCTCTCCTCTGTTTCTCGCCATTTTTCGCTGTCCTGGACTCAATTTTCCTGCTGTTAGTTGTTCCAAATTCTGCTGCTGTGGGTTGGGGGAAAGTAACGCCAAAACCAAGTCTTGTTCTAGGTCTAGAGTTTGTTGCTGTAAGTATTGTTTCTGCTGGTTCCACTTCACAGAGTTCCCCTCCCCTGTTTTGCTGTTCTGTAAGGTGTTTCTATGTGTATGACAAATTGATATGAAAAGGTGAGCAGAAAGAAAAGAAAAGGGTGCAAGGAGATGAGTTGGTTAGAGCAAATGGATTCCCCTTAAGCTTCAAAGTATTACCACCTTCCTTCTTTCAGATTATGCTCTCTCTCTCTCATCTCTCTCTCATCCCTATCTCATGCTTCACTATGGCGAGGTGCAGCCTTTGCTACGACGAGATCGCGTCAGTTCCCTTCGCTATGGCGAGATTTACCACTCGCTATGGCGAGATCACGTTAGTTCCAGACTTCACTTTCGCTATGGCGCACGCTACGGCGAGCAACCCCCTGGTTTTTGTATGGGCTGCTGCCAGCACTCGCTATAGCTAGAATCGCCTTCGCTGTTGCGAACTAGCTATCTCGCAGTAGCAAGACCGTTTCTCGTTGTTGCGAGAGGACTTGGCAAAATTTCTGGATTTCGAAATTTCCAGCTTTCACTTTCTTTTCCTTTTCCCTTTTTCCCGATTGTTATATATAATGAAGAATAGACATTAATGTTAGATAGGCTAAGTTAATGAGACAATTTTGCTAGTTATTCACACTCAAAAATCTGGTGATGGGTATTGTAGGGTACTCGGGAGATTGAGTTAGAGCTGAGGACTGGGCAGGGAATATCGATATCATCCTAGGAGGTGAGTAAGTAATGCGGACTGTGAGTGAACCCTATTTCTCATTTTATTACTAAGTTTTCTTGCAGTGTTCTCACGTTTGGATAAATATATGCATATTACTGAAAAATTGATTTAAACATGAAATTTTGCAAATTGATGCCTGTGGAGTAATTTGGCAACTTTGATATTAAATTGATATGGAAGGTACTCTGTTTGAAATGTGATTTGAGAAACATATTAAATCTGAAATGTGATTTGAGAATTTGTATTAAATTTAAGAGGTTATCTACTCAGAACTCTGTAGCTAACAGCAGTAGTTGTTAGCCTTGGTGCACCATGATCTGGACCTCAGCTAGCAGGGGTTTTGCCAGCCCCCTGTGGGTAGCTACCACACGTGGAGTTATTTATTTCACAAGCCAAGTGCTTTGCGTCTGTAGTTATTCTTCCCGCGAGCCGTGTGCTCTGCGTCTGTTTTAATTCAGTTCTGCTTAGATACTTCTGAAAACGACCTGCTTGAGGCTTGTTTTGCGCATGATGAATATATACATATGTATACATATAGATATTTTACGGGCCTTGCCCTTAAGATTTTAAGGGTCGGCATTATTTATTCACTGAGTTTCAAACTCACTCTTTCTTAAATTTATTTTTCAGAGAGCGTTGAAGACCCTAGCCTACCCTGAGCTGTCGACTAGTTGTAGATCTCCTGCAAATTCTTTTGGCAAGCCCACAATTGTTCATGTGGGTGTATTTTGTGTTATGAATTTGTTTTGTTCTAAACAATATAGAATGTGGCTCCACTAAATCATAGTTAGGATATCCTCACTCCCTAGATGTCTATATTTTGATATATTTTGGGATGTATTGTTGAATTGACTGGTTGTAGAAATATCGGGAGGTCCAAATTATAGAGGGGACTCTGCCGAAATTTCTACAAAAGTCAGAGATAATACTCTTGGTAATGGTAAGGGGATTTGTTATCTTTTGTTCCAACATACTAAATCGTGTGGGTTGTGACAAATAATTTGCTATATTTTTTTTATCCTTTATAGGTTTTATTGTCATACTCTTTCCATCCACTAATAGTTTTGAGTTTCTTCAAAGGTCCATGCTAAACACTTATGTTCTCAAGTCAATGGTGACACATTTATGATTGTAGTGGCATATATCAGTCCACTATCTAGGAACAAATACACAACATTGTAATGGAAGGGACTGAGGTATTTGTTTTATCTCACTTTAGTTGTCTGTTCATCCTAGTCTCGTATTTCCCTTTTGTGGTGGTTTGACAATTTGACTTGAAAAACTGTATGATGATTGTCATGTTTTTTATTTTAAGTTTATCAAAATTGCATAATCTATGAAGCATGCATAAATATTTCAGCTGATTCAAAGTCCTTTTTCTTTAAAAGCAACTGGAACTGCCATGAAAAAATTGGCTACAAAATCATCACTCACATTTGTTTAGTTATTACTAAACTCGTGATAAAAGTAACTTGCTAATTTGTACATACGT
This sequence comes from Erythrophleum fordii, assembly GCA_032878935.1. NCBI lineage: Eukaryota > Viridiplantae > Streptophyta > Magnoliopsida > Fabales > Fabaceae > Erythrophleum > Erythrophleum fordii. The sequence goes on along the minus strand of JAVQMF010000023.1, from coordinate 110,525 downwards.
TTAACAAATCATCTTGATACTTAAGAAGTTTCATATCCTCATGATAAAAAATATAAGTCGCCCAATATCATACTAGTTTTATGTTCTTCTATTTGATTGCTTGTTCTGGTAACAAATATATGTCTTTACGTAGAACATGTAAGACTTTGGTGCCAGGAGATGATTAAAATGAGCGATGAAGCAATACATGAAATCCCTTTGTGCAAGTTTTTTATCCATTACTTGATTAACTATTTGATTGATGACATGCTCTAAGTAGTATGTATCTTTTGCTTGCTTTGTATTTCATTTTCTACTTTCTTTAAGAAGTAAAAATGTCAAGTATATGCTAGTCAAGTCTAAAGTGCTATGATCTGATGCATGTGCTATAGAATGAATTCAAGTTTGCAAATAGCTGATAAAATTAGAATGTGCCAAATCAAAGGTTGAAATAGGAAACCATTAATCCTAGAACCTTACGATACTAGGCGAAGGCTCAATAGTTAGTTTCGTTTATATATCTGACATTGAGTTTCAATACGTAGATAAGAAAGTGATTAACAGCATTAGAAGCCTATAACACTAGGTGAAATTTCTTGCAACATCTTCAACTTTTCGATATAAATATATAACCAAAGAGGGTAATGATCTTATCTATAGTCAGAATCTGAAACTTCCTATTACTAAAGAATATTCATATTTATCAAGATGGGTATCTATCCATTAGCTACTAATATTAGTAAAATTTATTTCCAATTTACTTTCTCATTTCAGAATCTACGAACAAACTAGCAACCAAACTAAAACACAATCCTATTTTAGGTAAACCGTTTGATCATATATGCATATCCAAAAAAACAAAAAATAGACATTTGAAAGTTTTTTTCTTTTCAAATATTGTCGAAGCTAGAATCCCCTTGACCAAAAGAAAAAAAAAATCCTAAAATCCCCCAATAGAGGAAGAATGTTAGACGAGATGAAGGCACCAAACGAATTATTTGCTGTTGATGGAGAGTAAATTTAAGAAATATTTAACATGCTCTCTTTTTCCCAAATGATATAAGATTAAGGAAAAATTACATTTAGAGACCTGAAGGTTGTAATATTTATTTTAAAAAACCTGTTACTATTATTTTGAGTGGAATTACTACTGACTTTAACTAAAACCAATGATATTAAATGATAATAGGTCCTTTAAAATAAATATTATTAACTTGAGGTCTTTAAACATAATTTTTCTTAAGATTAATCTCCAACTATAACCAAAACCATATAATTAAAATAATATCCAAAGAAGGGTATAACATGTCCAATTCCTTCAATGCCTAACATACACAGCATGTACAAATGACAAATTACTAATGATGTGCGTTAGACAAACAACCAACTGGTATACAAAAGTAAAGATGGTGTTGACATCAATAATGTTAAAGCAAGTAGCTCTAAGAGAGTACGTAAACTTCAGGACTCAATGAAGTCATCTAACCTACTAGCCTTATCATGCAACAAGACTAAGGACACCTCCACGGAAGCTAACTCCTTCTTGATGGATTCTAGCTGAGCTTTGAGAGTGGAAGCTTGACCTTCAGCCTCCTTAAGCCTCCTCTTGAGGTTTTCTCCATCACCACATTCCTCTATACACCTATACACATAACTAAGCCAAGAAGCATCAAAACCAACCACTTCCAAGGAGGTGCAACACTCTATGATGTAGTTTTGATCATCCTTTGTCAAGTCGCCCCTCCGTGTGGTCCTCAAAAGGCGAGTCACCTCAGCAAATAAAGAAAAGAAGGAGGAAGCAAAAACTCTTCGTCGCTTTGTATTGAGCCAATCAAGCACCTGAGGATGCCGCTTCACCCCAGCCTCCAAATATGGCAAGTTCTGTATGGGAATGTCAATCATCCCCTTATAGCTGCTATAAGCATCCAATGCTAGTATTGATGAGCTTATAGCTTCTGGAGCTTGTGAAGGCGATGGATCAAAAGCTAAATAAACAAGTAAAAAGGAAGTCAGAAATTAGGACATGACTCAAGTTTTGGAAAAATAAAAAGTTATTTTCTTCCTTTAGAAAAGCTAAAAATGCATTACTTGCTCCACTTTCAGCTATTACAAAGTTTGTGGTCTGATTGGGCGAATCATCACCGGCGAGCATTTCTGGGTCATGTGATTTTTCTACTATATTAATAAGAAACAGAGCACCACAACAATGAGTTATTAAACATCACTAAATATAGCAAAGCAAGCTACAATAAAGTTGAAACTTAAGAGCAATACCTGAAACATTATAACCTAAAAAAAATTAAGGAAAAAAATTCTATTAGTATTTAATCATTTCTGGCAAATTGGAGACTACAGAACAAAGATCAATACCTGCATTGTGAACCATGGGAGGGCTTAGTGCATTTTTAGTTGCTTGAACTAAGGGCCTTTTGATAGTCTCACACATTGCTTGAGTCCCAATAGCTGAATGAATAATTTCTCAGAAAATTAGAAAATAAAATGAAACAAGATTTTGGCAAAATAGAAATAATTTTTTCCTTTCCAAATAGTAAAAAATACATTACTTTCTTTGTAATCTGCAGTCATTGAAGTCGTGGTTTGGTTGTTGAACAAATTCTCACTAGGGTGAATATTTGAGTCATGCAATTCTTCTAGAAGATTTTAGTTAACATAAAAGGAAGTTAGAATCAATAGTTAAGCCAAACAATACTATAACAAAGGCTCATTAAACATAAATGTTGTTCTAGATCATTTATGACAAATTGAAGACTACTAAACAAGATTAGAACCTATGTCTTGGATTGTGCCAGGGCTCAATATGTTTTGGGCAGCTAGAGCCAAGGGTTCCTCAATGGTCTCATACATCTCTTGAGATTGAATAGCTGAACAAGTAAGTTATAAAAAAGGCTTAGAAAATAGAATGACGCAATATTTTGGCAAAATAAAAATAAATTACTTCCTTCCAAAAAATAAAAGAAAAATTGCATTGCTTTCTCTACTACAGGTAGTTATAGAGATTGTGGTCTAATTGAATAAATTCTCATCGGGACAAATTTCTGAGTCGTGTGATTCTTCTCGCAGATTTAAGTTTGCATAATAGAAAGTTAGAATTGTTAAATTAGCCAAAGAATATTATAACAAAGAGTCATTAAACATAAAGCAATATTACATCATTTATGGCAAATTGGAAAGTACAAAACAAGATCAGTAATTGCATCCTGGATTATGGTAAGGCTCAGTGTGTTTTGAGCAAGTTGAACCAAAGGCCTATCAATGGTCTCATACATCTATTGAATCCCTATATCTAAATAAATAAGTTAAAACAAAACTAAGAAAATAAATAGGCACAAGATTTTTACAAGATAAAAATAAATTACTTCTTTCCAAAGAATAAAAAATATAATAACTTTCTTTGTTGTTGGCAATTTTAGAGGTTGTAGTCTAGTTGAAGAAATTCTTGCGAGGGCGAATTTTTGAGTCATGTGATTCTTTTGGTAAATTTCATATAACAAAATAGAAAGTTAGAATCACGAATTATGCCAAACAGTCTATAACAGAGTCATTAAACATAACAAAGCGGTTCTAGATCATTTATGGCGAATTGGAGACTAAAAAACAAGGTTAGAACTTGTGTCCTGTATTGTGGTAGGGCTTAATGTATTTTGGGCAACCACGGGTCTGTCAATGATCTCACTAATCTTTTGAGTCCCAATGGCTTCGCAAATAAGTCAAAAAATAAAATAAAATAAAATAAAAGATAGAATGACATAAGATTTTGGCAAAATAAAAAAATTAATTCCTTCCAAAATGTTAAAAAAAGCATTACTTTCTTTATTGTTGGTAGTTATAGAAGTTGTGGTCTTGTTGAATAAATTTTTACTAGGACGAATTCTTGAGTCAAGGGATTCTTCCAATAGATTTGATTTCACATAATAGGAAATTAGAATCGTTAATTTAGACAAAGAGTAGTATAACTAAGAGTTATTTAAACAAAACAAAGCAAATTTAGACCATCTATGGCAAATTAGAAACTACAAAACGAGATCAATGCCTGCATCCTGGATTGTGGTAAGGTTCAGTGTGTTTTGTGCAGGTAAAATCTAGGCTCCTCAATGGTCTCATACATCTCTTGAGTTCTTATAGCCAAATAAATAAGTTTTTAAAAACTAAGATAATAGAATGACACAATATTTTTGCAAAACAAAAATGAATTACTTCCTTTCAAAATGTAAAAAATGCATTACTTTCTTTGTTGTCTGCAATTACAGAGGTTGTGGTTTGGTTGAACAGATTCTCACTTGAGCAACTTTTTAAATCATGTGATTCTTCTAGTAGATTTAAGTTAAGATAATAGCAAGTTAGAATCATTAATTTAGCCAAAGAGTACTATAACAAAAATTTATTAAAATGTAGCAAAGCAGTTTTAGATCATTCATTGCAAATTGGAAACTATAAAACAAGATTAGAACCTGTATCGTGTACTGTGGCAAGGTTTAGTGCCTTTTGAGTAGCTTGAACCACAGGTCTGTCAATGGTCTCATACATATCTTGAGTCCCGATAGCTAAACAAATGAGTTAAAAGAAAAAAAAAAACTCAAAAAACATAATGAAACAAGAGTTTGGCAGAATAAAAATAAGTTACTTCCAAAAAGTGAAAAAATGCATTGCTTTCTCTATCTTTGGCAATTATAGAGGTTGTGGTTTGATTAAACAAATTCCCATTAGGACAAATTTTTGAATCGTATATGTGATTCTTCTGGTAGATTTGAGTTCAGATAATAGAAAGTTAGAATCATTAATTTAGCCAAAGAGTAGTATAACAAAAAGTTATTAAACATAACAAATCAATGTTAGATCATTTATGGCAAATTAGAAACTACAAAACAAGATCAATACCAGTGTCTTGGATTGTGGTAAGGCTCAGTGTGTTTTGAGCAACTGAGGGCCTCTCAATGGTCTCATACATCTCTTGAATCCCTATGGCTAAATAAGTAAGTTTAAAAAAAATTGAGAAAGTAGAATGACACTAGATTTTTGCAAAATAAGAAAAAGTGCTTTCTTCCCAAAAATAAAAAAATGTAGAGGTTTTGGTGTTGTTGAACAAATTCTCACTAAAGTAAATTTCAGATTGTTGAGATTCTTCTAACAGATTTTAGTTAACATAAAAGAGAGTTGTAGAATCATTAAGTAAAAAAGTACTATGACAGAGTCATGAAACATAACAAAGCAATTCTAGGTTATTTATGGTGAATTGGAACCAAAGGTTTTTCTATAGTCTCATATATCTCTGGAGTCCTGATAGCTACACAAGTAAGTTAAAAAGAGAAAGTCAGAAAAGAGAATGACACAAGATTTTGGCAAATTAAAAATAAAGTACTTCTATCCAAAAGTAAAAATATGTAATACTTTCTTTATTGTTGATAGTTATAAAGGTTGTGGTTTGGTTGAACGGATTCACATTACAGTGAATTTTTAAGTCATGTGATTCTTCTGGCAGATTCGAATTCACATAATAGAAAATTAGAATTTTTAATTAAGCCAAAGACTATAATAAAGAGTCATTAAGCATAACAAAGCAATTTAAGATCATTTATGCCAAATTGGAGGCTACAAAACAAGATTAGTACTTGTGTCCTGGGTTGTGGTAAGGCTCAGTGTGTTTTGAGGGGGTTAAACCAGGAGCTTCTCAATGGTCTCATCCATCTCTTGAGTTCTTATGGCTAAATAAATAAGTCAAAAAAAAAAAAAACTACTCCCTTCCAAAATGTAAAAAATGCATTATTTTCTTTGTTGTTGGCATACACAAAGGTTATGGTCTAGTTGAACAAATTCTCATTAAGCTGAATTTCTGAGTGATTTGATTGATCTAGTAGATTTCGGTTCACATAATAAGAAGATAGAAATATTAATGAAGACAAAGAGTACTGTAACAAGATCAATACCTAGATCACGAACTGTAGGAGGACTAGGTGTGTTTTGAATAGCTAGAACCGAAGGCCTTTTGCTGAATTCACAAATCTTTTGAGTCTTAATGGCTCAATAAATAAATAAATGATAGAATTTAATATATAATATTAACATGAGGCTTTTGCAAAATAAAAATAATTTTCTTCCTTCTAAAATGTAAAAGAAATGCATTATTTTCTCTATTGTCAGCAATAATAATGGTGGTGATCTGATTAAGCAAATTCTTATCAACGGAAATTTTTAAATCATATGATTCTTAGTTGATTTTAGTTCATATAATAGAAAGTTAGAAACATTTCACCAAATAAAAAAAAAAAGGTTAAAAACATTATTTAAGCCAGGGTACAATAACAATGTGTCATTAAACACTCTATATATAGGAAAAAAACTGTCATTAAACATACCAAAGCAGAGTTATGATATCTTGGATCCATGTCTACCATAAATCTTAGTTTTGACACAGTAACTATTACACATTAAACAATATTTTAGTTATTTAGTTAACTGTTTTTTGTTCATTTACTTAAAATTTAATATAACTAGTATAATTCTTAAGTGCTCTTAATACGACTGACTTGACATGTGTCATTAATGAATAATTATAATAAATAAATCTAATATAATAGGAAAAATATTGACATTTATTTAATATTGGATTATAATTAAAGTTCATGGTAGACCAATAATATCATCACTCATCCCACTAAAATAAAGTTAACTTGGGAGCAATATCTAAGCCCCTCGAACCTGTAAAAAAACTAAAGCCAAAAGTTTAAGCAGTATTTGATCATCTATGGCAAATTGGAGAAACAAGACAACATCAATACCTCCATCTTGAATTGTAGTAGGGCTTAGAACATTTTGAGCAGCCTCAACCAATTGGCTCTCTTGATCCTCATGGATTCTTGGGGGATTTGTTGACGAGGCATGCTCCTTTTGCTCTATTTCATCAGATAAACTTAGAAGCTTATGTATTTCTTGCTTCCCTGTATCTACAATTTGCTCATGTTTTGCTTGTTCTTCTTTCTCCTCGGAGTTTGATGCTCTTCTAGTAGTCAAAGTCTTCTGATGGAGTTGACTACTTTCTGAAAAATTACTTGAAGATTCCTCATAGTTTCCTTCGTCTCCTTCTCGAATAGCCTAATTAAGATAGACAAATAGACAGCATATGACAGCAATAAATATTTAAATTTAATAATTCTATCTATATTTAAGTTTGTTGTTTGTCTATATTTATGTTGGACGTAAATTTTTTTAAATCAAATCAGATTTAAGTTACTGAAATTGATATAACATTTAAACCAAAAAAGGTGTAACTATATAATCATGAAGAATTTTTATACCAAAATGTCATTTTGGATCATTTTACTATACTTCAAATTATTTTATTTAAATATTCAAACAAATTAGCTATTTGTTCATTTTAATGTGCCAAAATTTTACTATACTTCAAAGTGTGTTAATGTGACTTGTAAGGTAAAGTGATGATAAAAGGGCATTATAAAAACAATTTAATAAAAAAAAAGCATTTGGCTACTTTTTTGTAAATAGCTATCACAGTATGTGAAAAGAAATAGAGAGTGTAGGTCAAAATAAAGAAATAATATTCCCGATCTCCATCTCCAAAAGTAATTAATTGGCTAAATCAAAACATACCATATCCTTGAAGATCTTGTTTACCGTTCCATTTAGGTCACCTTCCCAACACCATTTTTCATCTTGTTCGTCTGTCAGTATCTTCCGAAGCATTGGTGCGCTGGTGTCCCTCGCAGAGAACCTCTTCATTCTCGGACATTGCCTTACGACAAATTTCTCTAACAATGGAAGCTTCAAGAAGCACTTGCTAGAGCAAAACATTGTAAGCCTTGGCAAAGATTCAAGTTCCAAATCTTCTAAGCTGCCGAATGCAATTTCATCTCTGCTCTCCTCTCCCTCCTCTGCCACAATTTGCTCAACTGAATTACACTCTCTTATCTTCAGTGTCGTTAATTTGACCAGACTTCTTGCTGTTGATGAGGTAATTAGGTCAATCAATCCATTGCAATTTTGTACCTCCAGGCATATCAAGTGACTAAAAGCTACAGAGGAAGGCACCAAGTGCTTCAAATTGGAACATTGGTTGACATATAGGAATTCAAGAACCTCAAGGACTGGGTCCATTTGGACTCCTTCTTTACATATATGCTGGAGTTCGTGTAATTGATGGAGCCTCAACTTTTTGATACGCGTTCCGATCTTAATTTGTCCGTTCTCGTCTACAGGTCTTTCTTCTTGGAATATCTCCTTGAAGGAACTCCATTCAACAAGTAGCACCTCGAGACTGATTATGTTTTGGAGGAACCAATATGGAAAAGTAGTTTGGTCATTTTTAAACTCTGACAAATGAAGAAATTTGAGTTGGCAGAATTGGTCTCCTGAAAATTGTCCTTGTAATATCATGCTAGCATTCTCATCGTTTAGCCTCAACTTCTCCAAGTTGCTAATCACCTATACCATATCAGTGCAGAAAACAAAGCTTGATAACTAGAAGTGAAAATATCCTAGGTAAAAAGCGTTCATTAAATAGTTTGTCCAGAACAATGCAAAACGAGTAAATTGAATGATTAGTGATCTACTACACACATGGCGGTGTAACAAGCAAGTGATGAATAGGCATGCATAACTAAACTTGATCGAAAAATTTTTCACTCTAAAAAATTATAAAGCTGTGCATTCCTATCTATGGTGTTCAAATTTAGGATATTTTTTATAATCATGCAATATACCTCTTCGAGGGTGAAAAGAGGCTTTTGCATTGAGACTTGGAGTTTGCTGTCAGAAACTCTTCCTTGGCTACCCGAATACTGTGTCTTGAAGAGTTTCAATTTTGCACAATTGAAGACATCTAATTTCCTCAATGCTGGGCATGCTAAACTGTGATTTCCCGTAAAAAATCCCCTGAATTCAAGTAAATTCCAAAGCACCAAGGAGGTTATGCGATTAAACTCAAATTTGACTGGACTATCCACGGGTCCTTCTTTGTCTGAAACAATTTCCTTCATCTTCCCTGCTTGCTTGATTGTAATTTCTTCAAGTTGAAGCACGTCCATGGCTATGGAGAACGGAAAAAGGTATTCTAAATCTTTACAGTCTTCAACTCGCACAACTTGCAGATTATGAAAGCGAAGAATTGTCTGAGGATCTCTGCTCCAAATTTGTTTCAGCTGTGGTAATCGAAGTAGAGTTAATTTCTGTAGTCGTGTTGTATCCTCTGCGCTGCCCATTTCGGAGCTCAATTCATATATCTCTTGTACCGAGTTACAGTCACTAACCGTCAATGTCTCTAGACTTCCAAATGCTCTTTCCATATATGATGGAAATATATTCTCAAGTTTCTCACAGTCTGAGACTTCCATCGTCTTAAGGCTGCTAATGGAATTTGGAGCGAGGACGGGGTGCCATATTGTCTTCAACTCTGGCATTTCGTTTATTCTTATTGTTTCCAAATTGGGTAAAAGTACCTGTGATCCATTCACAAAGTTTCACGTGTCAGTTAAGCGTAAACAAAACTTGGCTAAACTGAATTTCTGACAAAAATTGCTGGAAAGTAAAATGCAATTGATTCTAGAAATTGTTTGAATGTATTCAGTAGTATGCTACTCTGCTACAATGTTCTCCCTAACAAATATGATTTTTTTTCTTTAGTTGGTTAAATAAGAATCCAATTTCTTTTTACATTAATTTTAATTTAATAGTTAAGACTAAGATGAATATCACACAAGCAATGAGCTTATTAACTGTTTATTACGATGGTCTCCAATTTTGATAGTCGAACCTGTGATGCAATGCGCAATTTATAAGTCCATAATAACCTACATTAATAATGATTGCAACTACACGAGCAAATCTTTGATGTTTATGACTCAAACACTTATTTGAAGATAGCATAAGATGTTCAAATCGTATTACCTTTTCTAATGCAGCACCATTTCTCCCCTTTGTATCAATTATCTCCTCCATCATATCACATTTACTTATTTCAAGTTCTTTGAGGTTTAAAAGACTTTCAATCATAGAAGATGAGAATAAATACTTTAGGCCTCTACAATCCTCAACCATCAATTTAGTCAAATTGTCAATACAATAGGCTGCAGAAAGGTGATCATCATCCCAAATTTTTTCTAGATTGATTGAACTCAACTTCAGGGTCTCCAAATTAGAAAATTTAACCTGCGAAACAAATTTGTTATTTTTCTCTTGATTGAAATTTAAAAAAAAAAAAAGAACACTATAAAATTGTATGAGCATGATGAAAATGTTGAGAATTTTGATCAAACAATGGATAATGTTATTGTTAGTATTAATTGATCCAAAAGCTCACATCATGCACATATAACATCATGCTTTTAAAATTTTTCATTGATTAAAAATTATATTATACTGGATTAGTATTTCTATCTAGATTAAAGTAACATATAATTTCTTAAATAGAAGATGTTACCAATTGTTTGATGGTGTACTTCTCGATATACTCAATTTTATCTAAAATATGCCATGCATGGTCAATGTAACAGTCTCTTACGATTTAATAATTTGATTTAAAGAAATGCATACAAAATATAAGAATACAACAAAAGAACATACCTTTGCGTTAAAAAATGATGTTGGAACATTATTCCTCAATGAATTCTGCTTGATTGCTATAGAAGACGTTAACTCATTAGAGCAGAAATCATCAACGATTGGCAAATGGCGTAAAGTCAAGGAGCGCAATGAACGAAACTCAATCTTATCAGCAATAGTTCTGCCATTATCCACACTTTCTACAAACACAATTTTCTTAATAGAACTACATTTGGAAACTTTAATCTCAAGAAATTGGGAAAGAGCTTTAACCATTAAAACTGAGAATAGATATTCCAATCGGCCACAACTTTTGATTTTGATAACTCTAAGTCTGCCAAAAGAATTAACAGTAAGTGGGCCATGACATATCTTTTCCAAGTTATTAAGATTTTGAAGTATTAGTGTCTCCAAGTTTGGAAACAAAATATGAGTTTGATTTCTCTCCATTGAGTTAATGATGTGTTGAATTTCTGCATTATTTTGGATGTGGAGGTGCTTTAACAAAGGAAATCCTTCTCCGTTCAAATTGTAAAGCACATTGGAGATTCCATTAATTTTATCTAAGTACAAATCCTCTACTCCTTTAATAAGTTCTTTAATCCCATGCTCCAAATGAATGCTAGTATCAAGCTTGAGCTTCAACATTTTTGAGGCTCCATAATTATCAGACCATTCCCATACATCTCCTATTACTATTTTGTATCTTTCTAGCCTTTCAAACATTAAGTTCCTTGGCAAAATCTGAGCCTCTTGAATTTGAATTTCTAGAGCAGTCAAGTTTGTCAAATGCCTAAGTTCAGCGAGGGTAGCATCTCTATTTTCTTCAGCTGAATTTTCTAGCTTCCACTTAATAAAGGTATTGCCCATATACAATTCCTCCAATTTGGTCAATCTTGGTATGATGTTGGATGGGAAGATTTCAATTCCAGAATTGGTCAAATCCAACATTCTAAGAAGAGACAATTGCCCTAGTTCACTAGGCAATCTTATCATGGATGAACCATAAAGGCTAAGAATTTGTAAATTTTTCAAAGCTCCAATATTAGTCATGTCTCCTAAAGCACATTGATCAAGACACAATGTTTGAAGGTCAGTCAAGGAGCAAAAGGATTTAGGTAATGATGACAAATGCATGCAAGTCAAATTTAACACCTTAAGGTTACTCATTCCCTCAAAAAAAGAATTTGGAATGCCTAAAGAACTATTACAATTATACAAGTAGAACAATTTAACATTAGGACATTCTAACCTTTCAGGAAGCTTATAAATGTGACACCTTTCTAAGATTATCACATGAGGGCATTTTTGAAGTAAATCCTCTATTGGCCATTTATTCAGGTTAGCATCCCATCGCTTTTTGAAAACATATTGATCTCTTGAAGCAATTGAGAGTGCTACTTCACTAACAATGTCATGCATTTTGACCTCTTCACTTGTATTGCTTTCTAGTAGTAGACAAGATGCCTTCAAGGAATCAATCAATTTATGAAGTCTAAATCTTGCATCTTTCAAAGTATCAATGTGCTTGAATATGCCCAAACCCATAACACATTTCAACAAGTATTCAAAAATATTTAAATTTATTGCTGCACAAAGCAAGAAAAGTTCCTTCACTTCATCACTGTCAAGATTATTGTAACTGAACTCCAAAGCTGAATAAACTATCTCATTCATTCCTTTATTATCAACTCTTGGTAATTGGTTTAAGGCATCCTTCCAATGATTGATATTTTTATTTCTTAATGCTCTTGCCACTGCAACTATGAGAACAGGCAAGCCTGCACACTTTTTGGCCACTTGAGTTGCTATGCTATGCAAATTAGCATCTTTAACAACATCAACGGTCATATCTTCAAACAAACTCCAAGCTTCTTGTTCATTTAGAACGTCTAGTCTGAAATCTTTTTCAGACCCCATTGTTTGCAATATATCTTGATTTCTAGAAGTTAGCAATAGTTTACAACCCTTATGATTATCCTTTGAAGGAATTTCCAATTTCTCTAAATCAAGTCTTGTCCAAATATCATCCAATATAATTAGGATACTTTTCTCCTTTTTTATCCTCTCGCATAGGCGTCTTGCTTTTCCAATTGTGGTCATCTCTTCAAAGTGAAGGCCCAAATAATCAGCAATCTCACCTTGAATTCTTTTAAGATCTGGAGTTTGGGATACATTAGCTATAACAACTGCATCAAACAACTTGTCATCTTTAACTTTTTTCTCAACCTCTTTCACTAGAGTGGTCTTCCCTACCCCACCTAGCCCATAAACTCCTATTCTACTTATTTTGGGGTCCGTTAGAGCCAACACAATGCCCTCTTTCATTGACTTCCTTGACTTAAGCTTTTCATTGCCTTTTGTAGCAGAAGTGGAGCCTATTTCATCTAGAGGAGGCATGTAGCCAATTTGATCAAATTTCTCCTTTCCTTGTTGTACTTTGACAACATTTTTGGCCATTTTCTTTGCATTTCTACTAAGTTGATGTCGTGACCACAAATTAGGAAAAGACCACCCATAACAGCCAACATTCTCATGGTGTGGATCTTTAACAAGTTGCTCTACTACTTCTATAATTTCATCCACTTTGCCAAGCCAATTCATCACAGCACCTTCAATTTCCCTTCCATTTCTTCTTTCTGCTTCAATGCGATGCTTAGTCTGATCTCTTACTCCCTTTAACTCCTGAACTTGAACATGGAGATCCTCAAAATTTTCTTTGTAGAAAATCAAATAGCCCACCTGCCTTCCAATGGGTGCTACAGTATACTCTGCTATTTTTCCAGCAATGGAAATGAAAATCTCCATTCTTGCTTCCTGATTTATCATAGTAGTTGTTGTTTGAGTATAGATTAATAAAATTGCAAGAAAATCGAATACTTAGATAAACAAAAAATGTTGAAAGAAATATCTAGAACGACATATAAAGTGGCACCATTGATGATAATAACTATCAGGAGATGAGCTTTGTATATTTAACTATTTCTACATTTGCTTTCTTGAAATTTATTTTAAAAATTACAAAAATTAGAACAAAATATTCGTTCTTTTCTTTAAACAAACATTGTAATTGACTAGAAAATTTTGGCTTTTTCAGGAAAATATACTTACACCTTCCTTGAAATTAAGAAATCCTCTACTATTAGTTAAACTCATTTTGGACCTTTTCAGAGTGCTAATAGTCATAAGTCATACATAATTGGACAAATAAATATTAGCACAATCTTTTATTCAAGAAACAAAATTGGACTAATAAATCTTTGTATGTCATTACAATGCTAGTTGCTTCATTAGTCAGTAGGTAGCATTGACATAGATGGTCGGGACAATTGTCGCAATGCCATATAATTTAGTGTTATCACTTTAGTTCTCTACCTCTATGGAAATATGGTATATATGCATCAAATTTAATTATGTAATTGACTTGTAACTATATAATGCATCTAGGAGTAAAAAAGAAAAAAAAAGAGTATTAACCATGGATAACATGCATGATATATAGTGATATGTTGTCTTAATTGTTGCCAAGCGAGACTATTATGGAAAGATTAAGAGTTTCTCATCAGCTATGGTTTGAACTACCTGGAGAGCTGGAAGATTGTATAAGTTATTCCAAAATTAGCTTGTTAATTTTTGTGAACAAATTAATTTTTATAGAAAAAAGTAAAAGAGAATCTACCCTTCTTCTCCACAAATGTCTTTTTGCTTGCTCAGTTTAAGATTTATGACCAGCGAGAAGCATCAAGAAAAGTTCTGTTGATCATAATCAAGAGGAGAAATAAGAAAAGAAGCAACATATTAATATCAAATGGATATAATTAAACAAACATAAGAGACTTTATCTTCAGTATATGATTAACAGCAAAGTGAAATTTCTATTACTCAAAATGCAATGAAAGCTTTCTTTCTTCTTTTTTTTTTATTGTTTTCAATTTTTTTGGATTTGGACTTTTATATATGATGATTGACAAGAAAGCAAGAAATTTTAGTGAGGAACAGCTCCAACGAAATTATCTATAACCAAAGGTAACAAAAAGAACAACAAGGCAACAAACTTCAAGACACAAGAAAAATATTAGAACCAGAATTGTGCCATAGCCCACACTTAATGAGCCAAAAATTCCAACAGGGCCTAAACACACTAATGCATTATATGATTGGTAGTACTTTACCAATGTTTATGGCCATTTTCTTTGCATTTCTACTAAGTTGATGTCATGACCATAGATTAGGAAAAGACCACCTAGAACAGCCTACATTCTTACAACGTAGATCTTTAACAAGTTGCTGTACTGCTTCTGTAATTTCATCCACTCTGTCTAGCCAATTCTGCACAGCATCTTCAATTTCTCTTCCATTTCTTCTTTCTACTTCAATGCAATGCTTAATCTGAACTCTTGCTCCTTGCAGCTCCTAAACATGAACATGGAGCTCCTGAAAATTGTCTTTGTAGAAAATCAAATAGCCTACCTACCTTCCAATGGGTGCTATAATATACTCTATTGTTTTTCCAGCAATGGAAATGAGAATCTCCATTCTTGCTTCCTGATTTATTATTGTAGTTGTTGTTTGAGTATAGATTAATAAAATCATAAGAAAATCTAATAATTGGATGAACAAAAAATGTTGAAAGAGATACCAAGAATGACAAAGAAAGTGGCATCATTGATGATAATAACTAATAAGTAGATGAGATTTGTATATTTAACTATTTTTACATTTCCTTCCCTAAAATTAATTTTAAAAAATTACAAAAATTAGAAAATATTCATTCTTTTCTTTAAACAAACATCATAATTAACTACAAAAGTCTATGGTTTTTTTAGGAAAATGTACTTACACCTTCCTTGAAATTAAGAAATCCTCCACTATTAATTAAACTCATTTTGGACCTTTCCAGAGTGCTAACAGTCATAAGTCATACATAATTGGACTAATAACTATTATCACTATCTTTTATTCTAGAAACAACTACAAGAATAAACAAAGTATTCTTCGCTTTGCTGCCTTTGGGGTATTTTTTTTCATTTAAAAATAGAATTCTAACAATAAAAGTCAGATATAAAGTTATTTTTTGGCTTGTTTGACATATGGGTTGGGGGTACTCTCAGGGCATGGAAACGCGAGAAGCCTTGTCAACTACATTCCTCTTGAACACGCTTAGGTGTGATTTTTTGAAGTCAGATTTATTTTTTTAGGGTTTTTCTTGTGGCATTTGATTTTGTTTTCCTACTTTTAAAGCAATTTCTATATCGTGTTTGATTACTGAGCCTTTTGTGCGAAAATTCTGTCTATTACTTTACAACTTGCCTTTAATATTTTGGCAAATAACAATTCTTGTATAAAATTTAAAATTTAATTTAATTATAATTTAAAACTATATTACATGACTTTAAACCCAAAAAAAAAATTTAACAAAAACAATAAATTAGATAAAGTGGCAACATATAAATAGTAAGACTGTTGATTGCCTAGCACTACTATATGATTACCTAAACTGAACTCCCACATTTGATGGCGAGAATATTCTATATGGGTTTGAGTACTGATCAGCCTTTTGTTCAAACCTTCTGTCGACTTACGTTGGAACTTTAGGAAACTCTTCTAAAGCACTAGTAAATTTATATAAGAAAAGGATTGCGCTTGTGATCTTTCCAAAGACCCTTCCAACCAAAAACTTGAGCAAGTTTCAGGTGGCATGATTTCAAAATTTTTCAAATTTAAGAATTCGAAAGTAGTTATTTTAACTATTTGAAGGTATTTCAATTAAAATATATTTAGATATTGTTTATTTTTTGGCTTCAAAAGAAATTGGTATAATTTTTCACACTATATAATTAAGTAATCCGTCAAGGAAAAAATATTATCCTTAATTTCTAGAGGAAATTGCAAATTTAAATACCCACCCGAACTTTACATCTAATTGTAATGTTCCCCCAATCTAAAAAAAAAAAAATAGCAATGATAGTGGAAAACTTTAGTTAACTCTAACGTTTGAATCCCCATGTAAATTGCACATGCTCAATAGAGTTGTCTAATAATTTTAAAGGACAATAAGTACCCCACTCCTTATCTGATATCACAAATCGCCCTAATTTTAAGTATCTCATATTTAATATATCTCAATTGAGCTAATTCAAATTGTAGAATTAAAAACTCAAAATTCCTATATGAAATTAAACAAATCTTTGTATGTGATTATATTGCTAGTTGCTTCATTAGACGGTAGGTACCATTGACATGGATGGTTGGGACAATTGTCGCAATGCCATGTAATTTAGTGTTATCACTATAGGTCTCTGCCTTTATGGAACTATGGCATATATGCATCAAATTTAATTATATAATTGACCTGTAACCATATAATGCATCTAGGAATTAAAAAACGAGTATTAACCATGGATAACATGCAGGGTATTTAATGATATGTTGTCTTAATTGTTGCCGAGCGAGACTTTTATAGAAAAATTAAAGAGTTTCTCACCAGCTATGGTTTGAAATACCTGGAGAGCTAGAAGATTGTATAAGTTATTCCAAAATCATCTTGTTATTTTTCGTGGACAAATTAATTTTTATAGAAAAAGTAAAAGAGAACTTACCCTTTTTCTCCACGAATATGTCTTTTTGCTTGCTCAGTTTAAGATTTGTGACCAGCGAGAAGAATCAAGAAAAGTTCTGTTCATCATAATCAAGAGGAGAAATAAAAAAAGAAGTAACACATTAGTATCAAATGGATATAATTAAACAAACATTAGGGACTTTATCATCAGTATATGATTAACAGCAAAGCAAAACTTCTATTACTCAAAACGCAATGAAAGCTTCCTTTCTTTTCTTTTCTTTTCTTTTTTTTTAAATTTTTTGGATTTGGACTTTTATGTATGATGATTGACAAGAAAGCAAGAAATTTTAGTGAGGAATAGCTCCAACGAAAATATCTATAGACGAAGTCAACGAAAAGAACAATAAGGCAACAAACTTCAAGACACAAGAAAAATATTAGAACCAGAATTGTACCATAGGCCCACACGTAATGAGCCAAAAATTCCAACAGGGCCTAAACGCACTCATGCGTTATATGATTTGTTGCCGTTTAAATAAGGCCTAAATAAGTAATTTCGTTCAATTTACAAGCTAAAATAAGTTGGTTTTAGAAAAATTTTAAAGCTCACTTCTAGTTTGTGTTATTATTATTATCTTCTCTCAATTTTTCGTTTATTTTACCATCCATCACATGTCCACTAACATTAGGTTGTTTTTCATTTTTGACTTATTTAAATGTGTCTGAAATGGATAAAGACTATTTAATTGGTTGGCCAAAACAAATCGGCCATGAGAAAAAAAATGAAAGTCTATTGTCCTTTTGGACATTATATATTTTGCAGGTTGTTTGCGCATGGACAAATAAAATAATTTGATAAATTTCTTGTCATTGTTTAGTTGTATTATATATCTCTGATTCAAGTGATATAATAATTTTTTCTTATTATTACATGTCATTTTATTTATTTTAACTAATATTAAAGTTTAACTTTAATAAGATAATTTATAAATAAAAAATTAAAATGAGAAACTTTTCAACTCAGCAAAAACTCAGTGGCATTATCGAGTTTGAACCCAAAAAAAAAAAAGAAAAATGTCCTTGAATTTTAACTTTTCTGGCACATTAATCAAGAACTCAATGGCAATAAATGCAATACTTTTAGCACTATAACATTTAAGTCATTAAATTTTTTTGTTGTAGCAGGAGCCCACTCTAAAGCATTTCAATTTCTTTTTTCTTTCCTATGTTAGCATTTGTTGCTTTTTAGTTCATGCTTGCCCTAAAAAAACATTGCAAATTACTTGCATTATATATGTGTTGTCATTCCATTTCATTTCAAAGCTTGTGCAAATTCAATTATTAAAATTCTTCAAGCATTCTCCATTTGCAATAACCTTTCTCATGCTAGTTTTCACAGCTTAATAGTCTAATCTTAGGCAGAGAGACCATTCTTTGAAGAATCATGTTTTTTCTTCAATCTCCTCAAGCAACTTGTAAATCAGAGAAGACTATCAACCACAACGAGGTCCTTTAGACTAATCAGCCAATTTCGTTTCAGAAAATAACACCACCAACAATAATGAATTTTTATTTTTGTAGCTTTGTTTTTGGTTCTCTATATGTAGCATGGCATGTGATATATACAGAACGTAAGAATAGGAGAGTAGCAGAAGAGAAGCTCCGCTTGTGTGGGGGATGTGATTAGCAAATGATTGGAATCCTTTGTATAATGAATCAGTATTATGTTATGATGTGGAGGTAGAATGGAAGTTTTTGGTGAGATTTTGCCTTGAGGAGCTTTGCTACTTTTTCTCAAAAAAAGGGTTCGTTGTCTCTTGTTTTCTTTTTAGTTTCTCTACAAATTCCTCTCACAACAACTTTTTCATACTTCCTAAATAATACATATTTCAGAGAATTATTCCAATTATTTGTGTATCTTCTTTGACCTTCTTTGATCGGCCATATCGTATTAGTTAACTATGGTTAAATCAGCTTGTAAATTTTAGTGAACAAATTTTCTTTTATAAAAAAATGAAAAATGAAAAAAAAAAAAGAAAAGAGAAGCACTCGCAAACTTTCTATTCTCATTTTCTTCTGTCTCTTCTTGTCGGATGATGAGGTCATTGAAGGTTGAAACGTAAATTTACGTCCTTTATGTTCAATTTCTGACAAAAGCTTAAAAAGAAGAAAAAAAAAAGCAAGATAATTACCCAAGTAAAAGGGAACTTACCGCTCTTCTCCACGAATATGTTGTTCTGCTTCTTCAGTTTAAGATTTGTGACCAGCGAGAAGCACCAAGAAAAGTTCTGTTGTATAATTAAAAGGAGAAATAGGAGAAAACGCAACACATTATATACCAAATGGATATAATAAGAACGAATGCAAGGGACTTTGCGTCTATCGTGGTGATTGAGTTTCAACAAATAGCACTACAATTTTAGTGTTTTATTTATTTATTATATGAAATAAAAGAAGTATATTTGTATATTTTCAATCTAATTGTTTATTAAACTCAATGAGTTAAATACTCATTTTTCAAATTCGGTTTGCATATTGAGAAAACCTTAGATTCAATACTCATTCATTTAGTTTCTATCCCTAAATAAACAAATGGGTAGCCGAGTTAAAGCAATTGTTTCTTTTTTTTTTTTTCTTTTGGCCGAAGCCGAAAAGGCAATTTTTTTAGTTTAATTGCGAAAAAAAAGAAAAATGTTTAATATTTTTTAAAATAATCTTTTTATATTTTGTATATATTTGACCGAAACAGAAAAACATTTTTAGATTAGGGTAAGAACTATTATTCTATAGTCAGAGAGAAGCAAAACATAACTAGAAATTAAATTTATTTGGACATAAAGCACTCAAAAAATAAAAAATTATAATATATATATATATATATTTCTTCTTTAGTTGCCTAGCGTGATTTCTTCTCCCAATAGATAAAATTTTTGAAAGAATTTTTTTCAAATACACATTTTGGATTCCTTGTTAAAAGATATTCAATTAATTTGACCCAAAAAAAAAAAGAAAGAAGAAAAAAAGAGAACAAAGAACTAAAACATACTTATCGGATTACGCTTCTTGTCATCGCGAATCATTTAGAGGCATTGTTGTCGTCCAAGTAACACATTAAAATACCAATTAGCAAATCAATAAACTAAAGACAAAGGAGACTTTACATCTATTAATATATGATGAACTAACAGTAACAGTAGATGCTTCAAGAAATACAACAATTTTTTTTTGGATTTTTATGTAAAATATAAAAGAAAACAAACTTTAATGCAGAAGAGTATCAAGAAGAGAGAGTTTTAGATAAAGACACCAACAGGATTTTTTTTTCTTTTTTTTTTTTTGGCACCAAGAAAAGAGATTTTTAAACTAAGACACCAATGGTTTTTTTTTGGGAATAATAAGAAAAACAAAGTTGAGTAGTGAAGAGAGAGAAAGAGAGTAGAAACAGAGAGCAAGGATAGTTGAGATGAACGTAGAGTTGGAAAAGAGTGAAAAGAAAGGCAGCGAACGGTGGGAATTGCAAATATCTGATTATATAATACTCTCAATTATTGCTACCCCTCCCTTGTGCTTCTCACGTGCTCCTCTTCCATGCTCTGCTTCTTCGCTGGTTTTAAATATGGGCCACTTCATAGCGAATCCGAATCGGAATCGGATCCTCTGAATTCAGACTACAAGCCTCCAAAAGAATAACGTACCCTTGGCTTTCTGTTTCTGCCGACGTCCTTCTTTCTTCCTTTTGAGGTCCCACACATTTTGAAAGTTCTAAGTCTTGCCTCCGTTCAGAGGATCTGATTCCTTTCCTCTTCTTTAAAACCATTTGGTGCAAATAGTGCTTTGTTGAGGAACCCGCCATAGTGGAAAGATTTAAAAAAGAAAAAAACTAATCAACGAAGTCATTATGTTACCAATCTAGAGAAGCTACATCAAAGAATATGATTCTACAAAGATAAGAGGATAAAAATGGATGGAATAATTCTCAATTGCTTGAAATTTAATGCAATAATGCTAGATAATACTAAGATTTTTCTTTTTTTTGGCCAGAAGAAAGCGAGGGTTTTAGAGTTGGAAGACGGCGCTAAGAACGGCCAATGCTCAGCTACCATTCAAAACGTGTGGGACCTAAGAAGAAAAAAGAAAGAATACACTTGACTTAGATTTTCATACATTTACAATTTTAATACTCAAATTTTCACACCATCTTCAGTCTCTCTTCATTTGCTTCTATGTCATGGTCGATACGCTCTTTTCTTTTTGTCAGCTCCTCAACTTTGTCTTTGTAGAGTAATAATGCTTGATACGATTTGATTGGGTCAAATCCTTAGAGTTATTTTTTTAATTAAAAAAATTAAGTGAAAAATAAATTATTTTGTTGTAAAAAATTTAGTGATTTATTAACTATATATATAATTACGCTTTTTGTTAAATAATAAGTTATTGGCGTTGCCAAGGTTGTTTTGCAATTGTGTTAGGAAGAGGCTTAGTTGTGGAGTTAAATCATAACTAAAATGTTTAGGTTAGGCGAGGTTAATAAAAGTTGGACAATGAGTAATAGTAATAACTTTTATTTTAATGATAAATACTCTATTTAACATTTGGTTTAGTGTTAACTCCACTAGAGTTATACACCAATTTGACCAGATAATAAATTAACAAATGCAATAAATATAATATCTTGACATTTTTATTTCAGTTAAATTTTTAAGTTTCTTATTCAAATAGGTCTCTAATGACTTAAAATATGTGATTATAAGTAATGTTTATGAATATGAAATAAATTATATTAAGATAAGAAATAAAGTCTAGATAATTTTAGAGTTTGGAAATGATTTTAAAGAGCCATTTTGATATTTGTCTTATATTTATCAAGATACTTTTGTTTTTCAAAATTTTAAAATAAATTAACATTGAAAATCTCTAAATTTATTGATACTGGTAGTTACTTCTAATGTATAAAAATAATCTTTCATATGTTTTATTTTGATCTTAATAAAAAAATATGTAATTTTTCTTATCTTTTTTATTTTTCTATATATATATTTCTATTCACTCCTGTTTTTTTTTTTCTTTTTTCATTTCACTTTCACGATAGCTCTACTACTTCGCTAGGTAGCGTTCTTTTCTCATCTTCGTGCAGCAACCAGATTGCTCCAATCATTAGTGCTTTCACCATCCTTCGCCCATATAAAGAAAATTGGACTAGCTTTTAAAATCCATTCGTTTAGTTTTAAAATATAAATAAAAATTAGAGGGGATTTTACTAAATTTTATTGAAATTATATAGATTTCTTTATTTTTAAAATATATACTCTAATCTAATTTTAACTTTTTTTAATTAAAATACTCTCATTAACTACTTTTAAATTTAAATTAATGAAGATATTTTAGGAAAAAATTTAAAATTAAATTAAAATATAACACAATTTATGGTTTCAGAAAAAGTTGGTATATATTTAAAAAAACTTATATAATTTCAATAAAATTTAAAGAAAAGCCGTTATAATTTACTTTTTATTTAAAATAACTTTTTGGTGGCTTCTCATTTAGTTTTAAAAATTAATAGAGTTGGATTAACTCAAACATTTAGATCAGCTTACCTTTAATACTTGTTAAAATTTTAAATTAATAAATATATATAATTTTTATCAAATGTTAGTGACTCTTTTCAGCTCTCAAAATAAATTATTAAATGTACTCAATATTATATTATATTTTTTAAAAAAATTTATTGGGGCCAAAAATATTAGCTATAGTGCTCTATATTTATCATCTTTGGATTTTTAAAAATTTATTTTAACTAGATTCATCCTTAAATTAACTACACCTGTCTAAAAGATTGAATTACACATGCACGCAAAATAGAAGTTAGTGTTTTCTTTCTTTGTTTTTTTTTTTTTAAACTAAACATTGAAAGCTAAAATACTTAGTCAGATGTTACCTAAGTAATCAATATTAATCTAACAGAAAAGAGAGAATTGAATAGGATTTTCTTATAAAAAAAACTTTGATTTTTTTAAAATTAGAAATCTCACTCTTAACTTCTTCTTGAAAAACTAGATTCCTGAAATTAATTTTACACTTGTAAACAATTGAATCAAGAACCTTAATTAGTAAAACACACTTTTTGTTATATATCTATTTTACTAAGAAATTCTAATTCAAGAGTTAAAAATTTAGAGTTTGAGAGAAATCAACACAATAAGATTTATAGTTGTTTAAATCACTACGTCTACTCTTTAAGTATCCATCAAGTGAATTTTTATAACTTACAAAAATCACAAATAGATTATAACAAGGCAATCTTAGTTCAAGACTTAAATCCCCAATTTTTATAGCCTACCAAATTTAAAAAAAAAAAAAAAAACTTGAGGACTCAGTACATAGGCTTTTACAACCTCAAAGCAACGTAGAATTTTTACTATCATCCTAGAAACTCAAACAATCAGAGCATATCAAGAATTTTCCAAAGTAAGAACTAAGCTTATTAAAAGCATCTAGAACAAATTACTCAATCCGCACAACAAGCACACAACAGTAATCAAGATGATTGTAAATGCGTGTTTGGCTCTTCTTTCTTCATCCTCAAGAAGGTCTGTTAAATATTGATGATTGAGTAGATGAACATTTCTCCTACTCCTTCACCAATGACTATAGATCTTGGACAATAAGTGATCAAACTTCCTTAATTTTTTCAATATTCATCTTTGCATAATTTAATGTTGGGAGCGTTTTGGGGATGGGAATTCAGATCACCTGCTGCTCCCTTTAATTTGGATGGTCCAAATTTGAATTTTTTTTATTTTTTAAATATCAAATATCATTTTTTTAAGTATACAATTGAAAATTTGTTTTTATTTTGTGTTGTACGTCCTACAAAATAGAAATATGTTGAAATTAAAAAAATAAAATAAAATTTAAACCACTCAAATCAAATCTCTTAAATATAATCTGGCCCTTAAGTATGATTTGATCCCAAATTACTCCTCCTGGAGTAGCAGCAGGAGAGCTGAATTGACTTTATTATGAGTGGAGAATTGCAAGAAAAAAGACTTTGGGCTTGTAGTGGCACTTTCTTAAAGGAAACTTTTCAGCCCAAATCTCTTATGTATGATTTGGCCCAATATAAAAAACTTCTTATCCCCTTCGATAACCATGGGACAAGAAAAGTACATGAGTTAAAACCATTTTTTACGAGCCCAAAGTAATATTTTCTGATTCAATTAATTTTCAATAGCCCAAAAAAATCATATTTCCCTAATTATTTTATAGTAAAACAATTTTGGCCCGCGTAAACATTTTTGCCCATATTAAAATGTTTGAAAAATGTTTTCAATTAAATGATTGACATAATTCAAAAGTTTAATTCAAATTTTTGATCTAATAGTTAGAATATTAATGATGACGAGCCTTTTGAATTTTTTTTTTCAAGAGTACAAACAAAGTATACATATTAGTGAATGTTATAATATTAACTATTTGACTTTTGAATATAGCTAAAGAGATTACTATTCTAGCTCATGTCAGAATCTGCAATTTCCTGCTACCGATAACAGACATTAATTTTAATCAACATAAATATTTATTCATCCGGTGCTAATGTTAGTGAATGTTACAACAATTCACCTTCTCATTTTAAAAGTAAACAAGCAAGCAGTTATATTAAAACTCCATTTTATTTTTAATAAACCTCTTTATCATATATGCATATGCAAAAACAAAATAGACATATTTTCTTGAAGCTCTTTTTTTTTATAAGTGGTCCAAACTTAAATCCACTTGAACCATAAAAAAAAAAGAAACCAAAATCCCCGCAATTGGATAACAAACTAATAATTATTTGCTACTCCTCCACATTAAATTGTAAGAAATTACGTATCATAGTCTCTACTTTTATAATGAAATAAAATTAATCTTCAGTCCGTAATCAAACCCATTAAAATAATCCAGGAGATGATATATATAGCATGCTAGCCCCTGCCCTCCTTCAACACCCAACATGCAGAATCATGTGGGCTCGAGCAAGTAAGGCTGTGGCTTCGGACTCACCTGGAAGTCCTTACTTACATAGTCAAATTAACTTCCCCTTCATGAAGAGAAGGAAGTGGTTATCAATATATACCAATTTCATTCTACATCAACCATTCCATCTTCGTGGCCCTGTCTTATTTTTATTTTGTCTGCTCAAACCCTGTGTCATCTTAAGTAGCTCAACGCATGCTCTGATCCTTATTGAAAAAAATAGGGCCATCCTGTATTCTTGTTATTAATTTTGTTAATTAAAATAGAGTAAATGTATAATTTTTTTAATAATAAAAAAATATATAATATAATTAAATAATTATATATTTATTTCAAAAATTATATTTTTATTATTTTTATTTTAAAATTTTAATTAAAAATATAAAAAATTACTTATAAATTTTACCCATTGATTAAAGCCTTAGTCATGTTATAGTATGAATTGACGATTTATAATTTTGTTTGTCCAATCATTTAAAACTTTTTTGTGTATACCATCTTACGAGGAGAAATCCGCCCCTAACATGTTAAAATTCGATGTTGCCCCCACCCACACCTTTTGTCAAAAAGCCCTAATTGTGCATCCCCAAGCCAACAAACCTCCCACTTCGCTTCCTCCTAGCCCTAGGGAGTTGTGAATTATCCACGCGCGTTCCATAAGTCAAAATGGACTGGCTTTCAAATCCATTCATCCTGCTTTAAAATATAAATAAAATTGGGTTGATAAAATAATATTTTTGTAACGACCCA
Organism: Erythrophleum fordii; assembly: GCA_032878935.1. Taxonomy (NCBI): domain Eukaryota; kingdom Viridiplantae; phylum Streptophyta; class Magnoliopsida; order Fabales; family Fabaceae; genus Erythrophleum; species Erythrophleum fordii. The sequence goes on along the minus strand of JAVQMF010000023.1, from coordinate 84,649 downwards.
AACTGTGACACATAAACTAAGCCAAGCAAGATTGGCTTAGCCTAATAAGCTTGACAACTTATTCATGCTTTTATATAAACATGCATACAAATTATTAGATGTTATCAAAAATTTGACAACACTTCTTTTAAAAATTAGATATCTTAACCTTGCAAATTCAGCATAGCCCAATACATTTTATTTCAAAAATTCACCAGTATCTTATACCTTTGAATTCTTACCACAATATAGTATAGTATATAAGTTTTCTTTTCAAGATATAATCAAATGCCATTACAATGATGATTATATGATCTACAAAGAAGTATAATATCCATATGACTCAAAATAATGTAGCACCTTGTAGCCAATGTGTCTTGAAGTCTCTATACAATCCAATTGACTAAAATATCATATCATGTGTGTCTAGGAGGCACGCAATCCCAGAGTACCTCAATCTACTTTATGCTAATATGAAAATATACAAGGAATAAAGGTAAGCCTATCATTGGCTTAGTGAATACATAGATAACAAAACAAGCAGAAGGGGAAACGAATAGGTTTAGAGTTTTTTACAATAAAGTACTTTGATAAATAAAAGAAATTATATTGCCTTTAATTGTTGTCTATATATATATATATATATAGACAACAATTAAATTATATTACAGGTTATCAACAAAAACGTAATTTAAAATTAAAGAAAATAAGATAAAATGGGTATCACATGAAAGAATTATAATTAAAACTGAGTGCCACCACATAGGATTCAATACTACCATTAATGTCATTGCACAGTATCACAATATCACCACCATCTTTGAGTGCTGCCACACGGTGTGCATCTCACAATATATCCAGTATAGTTATCACTAAGTGCCACCACACAATGATTATTCATTATTCTAACTAGTTGCACCTAGACCGTTACCTCCACTAACGGTTACAAGATTTTAATTAGATTTCCATCCATAATTTTGAAATGAAATCATTTACATAAATTAAATATTGACAATTAGGTAAATAAGTAAGTAAAGATTAGATCAAATAAAAGAAATAATTTAGATAAATAAAACAATGAATTAACAAATTTATATAATAAAATTATAAATAAAAGTCATTCATCATCTCTCCAACATAATAATCATATACATATATATTTTCACACGTATATTATGATTCACATAAAGTTTTAAAATGCAAGATGTGCTTTCCCAACAATGTGAACAAAGTATATTATAAAATGTGAAATTGGGCTAGTAATACAAAGCATAGAGTAAAAGGAAAATGCTGCTTTGCTATATATACACTCACCTATGGGAATCGATCGTAGAGATCTCAATTTTCTAAAATTTGAAGAGATCTCCAATTGAAAGGGTAACCTCAATATCACCTATAATTATATTGAACATAAAAATATCATCTTACTTACTCTATTAATTTTTAATATGTTCAATATAATTAATTTCACCCTCTAATACCCAAACCCATAATTATAGTTTAAATTTTCTAATACCACTATAAACCTTAAGTTTTGAATTTCACAAATTAATTGCCACAATCCAATTTAAGTTTCTATAATTTAGTTTGAGCTTAAAATATATCTTAAGGAACTTAAATGAGCATGTTATAAGTGTCAATTCATACCTTAGAGGATTGAATCAAAAAGCTCCAATTTGAGAAGCTTTCCACGAAAAATGAAGAAGCAATCAGCATCTAAGGTTTTGGATCACCGTGGGCATAAAAATGGAGCAAGAATAAAAGTTAAAATCAAAGAAAAAGCAACCCAAAACACAAGAGAAAAAGGAAGGATAAAAATGAAGTGAAAATCAAGGCTACCGTACATGATTTCCATCGCACGCATCAATCAGCCAAGGGCACTGTTCATCTGCTTAAAGCCACCTGAAGACCGACGACAGTAGTGTTTTATGGTGGGAAACAATTTGCAAGCAATGGAAAGAAGAGAAATGGAAGAAAAAGAGGAAGGAGAATTTGTGTTTGAAGCTACAGATAGGAAGAACTTTCAAAGGAAGAGAAAAAAGAAGAATAAGGAGACGTCCTGCATATGGTCAAAAATAAGGAGGAAGAAAGGAAATGATATTATAAAGGAAAAAGTAAGAATTATAAAAAGTGCCCAGAGTTTTCTTATAGAGTTTGTATAAGACTCATGGAAAAGTTAGTCTTACATGTCTAAAAGTAAAATAAGGATTCCACAATTATCTAGAGTTTTCATATGAATAAATTTTAAAATTTTGGAACATAAGAATATCTCAATGAGTATAAGATATATGTCAAAATAACTCTTTAAGATAATATTAAAACTCTAGAATTTTTCTAAAAATTATTTAAATATTACATTTATCCTAAACATAATTTTATCTAATTTAATTATTTATTCTACTATTATTATTTTAATTTGAGTTATTACAATTTTTATCATAAAGGAAATTCCAAGAGCTTTTTTTTTAATTTTATTAAATTCATAGAAACTTCTTTTTTAAAACATGTACTTTAATCTAATTTTAATTTTTTTTACTACAATATCCTCGATAACCAATTTTAAATTTAAGTTAATAGATAGTATTATTAGTTAAAAAAATTAAAAACTAGACTAAAATGTAGCACAAATTTTTATTTTAGAAGAGATTTGTACATATTTTAAAAATAAAAAAATTATATAATTTTAATAAAACTAAAAAAAGTTAATATAATTTTATTTTATTTTAAAATAAAATTTTTTGGTAACATTTCACTTCAAAAGCTTAATAGAGTTGAACTAGGTCAAACCTTTATATTTAAATACCTTTAATATTTGTTAATTCTTTAATTAATAAATATATATAATTTCCATCAAATTATATGTTCGTAATTGACTTGTTGTTGACATTTGTAATCTTATATGAATATTATTCTCATATTGAGATAATCTTTCATTTTAACACCTACCCTCCTTTCTCTATTGAATTTGACTTGTCATATAAGCATTAAACATAAGGACTCAACAGCTATAAGTAAACCAAATAGATGAACTCAATTTATGCATACATGTTATATATCTCTAAAATTTCATATATCCAAAGTATTACATAAAATTAAAAAGAAAATTTTAAAATGTTTACTATTTTTAATTTTCAAAATCCCAACATGATAGTACTAAGATTAATTGGGCGTATAGTAGCCAATAAGAGCAATAGTTAAAAATACATTGACTAACCTACAGTAGTATCAAGAAGTTTAAACCAAACAGAATCCATTGGTAATAGGATAATAACTTGCACTAAGAACATGGGTAATCAACTTTATAAAGCTTTGGGGAATTACATCCAAGGGCTTTAACTATGTATTTGGCGTTGGCAAGGTTGTTCAACATTGTGTCGTGGTCTATTAGTTGTGGGGTTGAATTATAGTTGTAGTGCCTAAATGATGTTAAATAAAAAGAGTTGCACTATGATTAATAGTAATAACCTTTTTCTCTAATAATAAGCGTAGAATCCAACATTTGGTCTAGCACTAATACTGCCAGAGCTATACACCAATTTTTAAGGAATATTAAAAGATAAGGTTGTTGACTTCTTAGTATATGCTGATTTGCCTTACAGTATAATGGCAACTGATTTGCTTATTAGAAAATAGTTCCATATATGTGTAAGCAGTTAATACGGCATCTTCTTGATGCATCATATATTTGCTAATTGGGGGTTTGAGAAATCCTCTAGTGATTTTATGTACTGTTGAAGTAAATAATAGTAGTTTGTATGTGACTATTTCTAATTTAGTCTCAATATAAACTAGGACATGCAAAGTCTAAGGAGTAAGGAATTTTAGATGTTTTGTTGATAGGTGGTTTGATTTATGCATAGGATGAGTGAGAACTAGGAAGGTAATCTTCCAAGTTCCAACATTAGGTGTCTTAATGTTTAATTCAAAGGTTAAGATTGCTTGATAATGTGATAAGTGAACTTATGGAAGAATCTCCTTTGATTTTGACAAAATTTTAAAATTGAAATAGCTAGAGACATAGCTCAGATTAATATACATAGTTCTTTATTGAAAAATTTGTTAAATAGTAGATGCTCTTAATTTAAGGCTTTATCTATATGTTGTATACCAGTTATGCCAAGCTATTGTTATATTGGTTATAAGTTAATTATAATGATGGGTGTATATGTAATTAACTCTACCTATATAAACCACATTGTGCTTAATAATAGAACACACTAGAATCATCCTCCAAACTTAGTTGTCCCTTTCTTTCTCTTAGTCTCTCCACTATGCTCATAACAGAATCTTAGAGTGGGGTAAAGGAAAAAGTAGAAATGGACAACATCTATTTAGTTCCTCTAATTTGAGATGAACTCGCATCTTCTATCGTGCAGAGGTGTATGGCAAAAGATGTTGTGTTTTCCAAATAGGGAGACTGACATGTTTTATTTATTTATTTAACAAATTTTCATTTGTTTTTAACACCTAACCTGATGTGCACAACATGCTATGTGCACAACAAGTGATTTAATTTGAATTTGAGACTCCATCAAGCAAAGTAGCAAACAATAGGATGTTGAAACCTTTTAGAATTTGTGTTCCTTGTAATGAGATTCAAAATTCTCTATCTCATTTTTGTTATTTTATCACAACCATGATTTTAGAGTTTCTTAGTCATAATAACGAGGGGAAAAATGCTAATAGTTATCCTTGATTTTCATCCTCATTATTTGTGTATTTTTCTATTTTTTTAATTTTTAGAAACACAAGAGAATTAGATTATACTTACCAACTGTACATGTGGGAAGATCTTGCCAAATTCTATCCCTAAAGTTCTGCCACTGGACATTAGACAAGCGCATAGATTTAAGAGACCTAAAACTATAGCTTAATCTAATAATATCATATTTAAACACATAAAGCAAATCATAAGTTATATATAAATTATTTAAGACCTCAACATAATTTCCATGGTTTGCCAAGATTTGCACTCTTTCTTTGCCCTTACTAATCAAGATCATAAGCATTCTTCAGATGAAGAATGGTATGATTACACCTTTCCAAAAGTGTCTCTTCATGCAATAAGCAATTATAATTTCTTTATTTGGGATTGACTTTGCAATGATGTTGATGCTTTTGATTTCATCCTTTTTCATCATTTTCCAGTATATCACCAAATGTGAATCAAACTAAGACTAATTGAAGGTACTTCTCTAAAATTTTCAGTGCAAAGGATTCCATATCTTTTGATGATCCTCCTTAAACGCTTTCTTGAAATTCTGAAGACAATGATAAGCCAATCCCCTGGGAAAAGAGAAAGCCAAACTTTAAACCACTCTTTAAACTTGCCAAGTGACACAAGGTTGAATCAACTTTCTTAGCACCATATAAATGTACTTAATCAGTTTAGATTTAGATGATTGAGATCTTTCATTTGGTAAATCAAAATTAACACTTTGGTTATCATTCTTCCTATTATTCCAAAGATACTAAGCCACTAGATTATTTTTAGTATCTATCATTCTCTAGTATTGCATAGCCAATAAAAGCATCATTAAGAACTTTTATCCCATGCTTTCAAATGAACCTTCTTCTACTCATCCCTATCTACCTACCAAAATCCATTGCTAACGTTGTTGCATTTTCTTGCCTTTTCTTTAGTGAGTTTATATGTTATGAAATCATGAACAATGCTAGAAGTTAATGTACTTTGGAATAAAACCAATCTGGCAACTTAAGATAGTAACAAACTCTTCCAAGAAGCTAATTTTTTATCTAGTTTTTGTAAGATGCAATTAAATTTATCTCTTGAGCCCCTTTTAGTATGTACATTTGTATAAAGATAATTCCTCATTTTCTTAACTAAGTTGTTACCAATGTGACTTGGCCATCATCTTCTTGAATCTATGAAGTGTATTATAGCTAAAATAGATTGAAGATTTCTGAAAGTTAATGCTTAGATCATAGAATTTAGCAAACTTCTTCAATTCCTTACCAATTCCATCACAAGTTTCTAAGTTTACTTTAAAGAATAATAGAAGCTTGTTAGCATACATAACATGATTCTACTTTACCCCCATTCTTCTAACCTTGATCCCACTAATAACCTTGTCTTTCTCCTATCATCCGATTTACAAGATAAAACATTTGTAAACAAAATGAATAGATAAGCATAAGATGGATCTCCTATCTTAAAGCACATGCTGGAAAAATTGGATTGGAAGATTGACCACTTATGAGGACTTTATATGAGACAGTTTTTACACATTACCTTATCATATTTTGCTAATGCTAAGAGAACTCTAATTTTTTTGCAAAACAACCACTAAGAAATTATGTAAAACCCATAAAAAAATATAAAAATACACACATATGTATATATATGCTCACAAAAAAGAAGAAAAAAAAACTCAGAGGCAGGCTTCGAACCCCAAACACAGCTTCGTTTTATTTTGTCACTTTTTCATTTCTGTTATGCCAAAATTGTCCTTGCCTATTGTATTGGAAACTTGTGCTTTTTGGTCATTTCCCACCTTAACCTTCTGCTCCATGCCTTTAGCAACAGATCTGTCCCTTCAAATAGCACAACCAATAGTTAAGACTCTAGAAACTGCCAGATAACATCTTGGTTTTTACTATAATTTGTGTTCCTCCCCTACTTCCATTTTCTGCATGACTTTCTATTACCATTGTGCTTCTTAGCTGCCAACTTCCATTCATGCAGAATAAGCTTCCCTCAGCTATGTTCTGCTACTGGTTTAGAAAGCCATTTCGTGGTGTGAATTTTATTTCATTTTTAGTCTAAGGTTCTGGCTTCCTAGTGGTTGGTATGGTGCTTTATTTTTCCTTCAAGGCTCCTTATATTTTTTTGGTGCACAATGCTATATTTTTCTTGCTTAGAACTTGATTCTAAAAGCCCTTTCCTCCCTCTCATGATTTCAGTTAAATGGTTTAGAATAAGGGAATCTATGGGTTGTCTTGTGAGTTCCAATTGGTAGATTGGGGGAGCCAAGGTGTAAGCTACGTTTTGGTGATAAAATAGAAAAAAATTCCAACTTTACTCTTGTAAGCCTCTTTGCTTTGCAATGGCGCTTTTTCATTATCACAACTATAGCAGGAGGTGCCCATTGCAATGTAGTTCATGCATATGATTTGGACTATTTTGGTGTGTGCTCGGCTAGGTTAATTATTAGTAGTGAGGGGAATAGGTTGGTGTAAATTTTGAATAGCTGTACTTTCATTATGACCTCTTATAATGCTATAAACTTTGGCACTAGTACTCTTAGGATTTGAGTGGTATTGAAACTTCTTGCTTTTAGTTTAAATTTAGGTGAATTTCTATAAGCTTACAAACTAAGATTATGAGGCTTTTGAGACCATAGAATGGGTAGTTAAAGTGGTTAATTATTTGAATGTTATTTGGAGATAGTCTATTAATATGTAGATATCTTGCTTTGGTATATTCTTTTAATGTAATAATATCTTAGGCCTCTAAGATATTGGATATTTTTTTTTCTTTTCAAGTAAAGAGCATATAAGATCTTTAAGTTTGAGTATTAAGGAGTATATTCTCTTTTGAGAAATTTTTAACTCCTTAAGGAAAAACTTATAAATGTTGTGAAAGGGGTGAAGGTAATTATCATAGCTAAAGAAAAATTTGTAAAGATTAGGTGTTAAGTAAAGATGATATATTTTATAATCGACTATTAAAGTTGTTCAAATATTGAGAATTTGTGAATTTGGTGTATAGGGCATTTGAAGAGTTAAGCGCATCCAAAGAGTTAATGGAGAATATAATAGGAAAAATTTTTATTAAAAAAAAGGTGAGTTGTAAAGAATCCAAGCCTATATGCATATAAATTGCAAAAATACATATATATCAACTAAGCTTGTGGTGTGGGTCCCAGTGATTGAATTTCTTCTTTTGCCATGTCAATTTGTTGCACTACCAAAAATGCCCCATTCATATGTAGAAAAGGTTGGGTTTTATGTCATTTCTCTTCCAATCTTCTGCCATACGCCTCCATCATCTACACTCTCTCTTTCTCGAGCAGCCAACACAGATCAAAAAAAAAAAACAACAACAACAAAGTATGTCCTTTGCTTCAACCCTGTCCTATGGTAGCCCTACTCCTTTAATCTCTATTGGCTTTTTGTGATTTTGCTACTAAACCATGCCTCGTAGGAGTAAGTATAGCTGCAGGATTCTCAACTGGTGGTTCTTAGATTTTGGCAGCTATGTCCCTCGTTTAGAGCTAGTTCATTTAGCTTTGGGATAATAGAGCTAGAGTCCTCAGCTAGTATTTTCTTTTCTGCACCTTTGTTCCTTCGCTATAACCTACTTTAATTTTTGCTAATATTTCTAGGCCTTCCATTCTGCTTTGGCCATGAATGGGTGCTAGAATTTGGTAGCCATTTTTCTTCTTCGTGCAAGGCTGGTATATTCAAGTGTGGGTTTCGTTATTCTTGTTGCTAATATGTCATAAAGCCTTTTTGATTTTTTGCAACTAGTTATGTGTTGCTTCATCCTTTAAATGATCTTGAGTTCTTGATTTGTGTGCTTCTCCCTTCACCCCTCATGGTTCTCAAATTTTGAGTGCAAAACTAATGGTTGTCTGAGGGGCTAAATTGGTGAATGCTATTTTTGGAAGTCATAAAAGAGGGGCCCACATTTTTGGGTATGAACCCAAGCTCTATCTAGGTGGGGTAGTTCTTCCTTGTAGACTTGTTTCTTCTATTCTTATACTTGCATCTATGATTGCCCTGCTGCCATATATTTTGTGTGTTGCTGGAATGTGTTAAATTGAAGGGGAAGAATAATGGAATTAGCCATTTGATATATATATATATATATATATATATGTATATCGTATACTAGTAGTGTAGGCTGCAACACATAAAGCTGTTAGTATAAATTGATCTAAGTCATATCCAAGGACACTGTCCTTAAAAGTTATTCCGCCACAAGTCGGCAATTCCCCAGGATTAAACAGACCCTTTCTATAATAGGGGAACAAAACAGCAAAAACTGAAGCATTCAGAAGAGCTCAGGGAGAGGAGAGGAGAGAGCTCCGAAGACAGAAACAAGAAATATTGGGTAATTAAAAATAATTAATGGCGGCTTAATCATAATTTAATGAAAATCTGTTTTAAACATTGGGATTAAAAGCGGCGATCGTTTCTGAACGTTTAGATTAAAGCTGGTTAATGAAAAATTAAGGTGAATAAATTTAAATTCTCAACGTTCAAAAAATTAATAAATTTATTGTCCCAATTTCAAAACTGTTGAAAAGAAGATTTTTCCGATAAACCTATTTCTAAAATATTTTTGTAAAATACAAAAATAGTTGCAACAAAAAATGCACAGTTCCGCGTCTAATTGGTGTGTAGGGGGGAATCAGAGATTTTCAACTATGTTACCCCTGTGTTAGCCTGTTGTTGTGTGAGTGAGTCCACTCCTTTTCTTGGCCCATTTACTTGCCCAATATCATATCTTAGTATATATACACTAAGTTTCTCTTTGTTTTAGGCAATGTGGGACTTAGGCTTTTGACATACTTTTGACACACCTACTCCAACAATCCCCCACATGTGTCAAAAGGACATTATCATATGAGTTACACACATGAGTATAACCATTTCAAATCTGGTGTCTTTTGAACTATGAACCAGACCTATACCAATAACACTTAGTATACAGAAATGTCAGTGAAACGTACGTTTTTATGAACTAACAAATCTTTGTTGTGTACTAGAGGTTTTATTAGTCAAAGTATACTCCCACAGTTTCTATTATTAACAGCAATTTTGCACTTTAAACGGTCGTGCGCGCGCCTAGTGTTCAATGAATGCTTTAGAGACTTTGCCATGGCCTCATAGAAGTAGCCCCACTTCACATTCATCTAGGTGATTTCATCAAATGTATCTGCAATGAATACACCATCCATAAGGAATATGAAATCATTAAGAGCTTTGCTCAGCCTCTCTAATAATGCATTCTAGTACTTTCCCAAACTATGAAAAGGGACAATAATTTTAGTGCTAGTAGAATTAAGATATGATTTTTTCTTACCCATATGAACCTCTTTCATAGGATCTCTAATCATAGAGGTTGGGTTACCATTATTGTTAATTTTATAATACCTTAAGTCCCATTCCCTTCGATGTGTTATCAATTTGTTTCTTCCCCAAAGGTATAGTCAATGGATCTGCTAGATTTACTTCTAACCTTACAAATTCGATTGAGATCACTTCATCTTTTAGTAGCTGTCTTATAATATTATGTCTCAACCAAATGTGTCTGCTTTTGCCATTAAAGGTCTTATTTTTAGCCATAGCTATCGTCGATTGGCTGTCGCAATGTAAAGACACTGATGGTGTTGGTTTTTCTCCTAATGGAATATTTTCTAAGAAGTTTTTCAACCACTTAACCTCAGTACCAGCTAGTTCTATTACAATAAATTCTGAATCTCTTGAGGATTTTATAATAATACTTTGTTTGGCTGACTAGGATACTGTACCACCACAAAGAGTGAATACATAACCACTAGTGGATTTAATCTCATTTGAATCTGAGATCCAATTAGCATCACTGTATCCTTCTAGTACAGCGGGAAATCTACTATAAAATATACCATAGTTTATTGGTACCTCTCAAATATCTCATTAATCTAACTAGAGTCATCCAATGCTCACTGCCTAGACAGTGGGTATATCTACTCAATCTACATACAGCATATGTTATATCAAGTTTAGTAAAATTCATCAAATGCAATAGACTTCCAGTAATCTTTGCATATTTAGATTGAGCTACTGAATCACCTTTATGTTTTCATAATTGTATGCTAGAATCATAAAGAGTACTTAAAGGAGAATCATCAAAATGTCCAAACTTTTTAAGAATTTTCTCTACATAATATTCTTGAGAAAGTAAGATGCCATTTTCACTCCTTATGATTTTAACACCCAAAATCATTCTTGCTTCACCCATATCTTTCATATCAGATTTAGATGCAAGAAAGCTCTTAGTTTCAATTACAACAGTCATGCTAGTACCAAAAATAAGCATGTCATCCACATATAGGCAAATAATCACACAATCATTATTTACAAGTTTTGTATAAACACATCTTTCTACTTCAACAGTAGCAAAGCCATCACTTGTCAAAACTTGATCTAATTTTTCATGCCATTGTTTAGGTGCTTATTTTAATCCATATAAAGATTTAACAAGTTTACACACTTTATTTTCTTGTCCAAGAGCGACACATCCTTCAGGTTGTACCATATAAATTTCTTCTTTTAAAACACCATTTAAGAAAGCATTTTTAATATCTATTTGATGAATATAAAGCTTATGTATTGAAGCTAAAGCAATCAGAATTCTTATAGATGAAATTCTTGTAACCGGAGAAAATGTATCAAAATAATCAATATTTTATTTTTGAGTAAAACCTTTAGCTACTAACCTGGCTTTATATTTATCAATAGATCCATCAGGATTAAGTTTCTTCCTAAAAATCCATTTACAACCACTGGGCTTAGCTCCTGGAGGCAAGTATACTAAAAACTAAGTTTTATTTTGACTAAGAGACTCAATTTCAGCCTTAATAGCTTCTTTCCAAAGATGAGCATCCGAAGAAGAAATAGCTTCATAAAAATTTAAAGGATCATCTTATACCATATAAATATAAAAATCATCTCCAAAAGGAGATTCTTTCCTTTGCCTCTTACTTCTTCTTAAATTTTCAGCCAAATCTTCATTTGTATTTAGCTCAGGAGAATAAGTGGACATTTCCAAATTCTTGGGATTATGTTCAATTTTCAAAGGAAAGATATGTTCAAAAAATTCTGCATCTTTAGTTTTTATAATAGTGTTATGATCTAAAATATCACTTTTCAAAACCAGAAATCTATAAGCTGCACTATGTTTAACATACCTAATAAACATGCAATCAGAAGTTTTAGACCTAATTTTTCTTTTCTTAGGATCAGGCAACATTACTTTAGCAAGACACCCCCATATTTTTAAATATTTTAGGTTAGGTACATAACTTTTCCATAGTTCATAAGGTGTCTTATTTATTTTCTTATAGGATATTCTATTTTGCAAAAAATAAGCAGACAACAACACTTCACCCCATAAATTATTTAGTGCAGAAGAGCTTACAAGCATACCATTTATCATTTCTTTTAAAGTTCTATTTTTCCTTTCTGCTATGCCATTAGACTTAGGTGAATATGGAGGAGTTACTTCATGGATAATTCCTTTTTTTTCACAAAAATTATTTAATAAAATATATTTTCCTCCTCTATCTGATCTTACTCTTTTAATCCTTTTATTTAGTTGATTTTCTACCTCTACTTTATATAAAAGAAAATTTTCAAATGTTTCATCTTTATTTCTCAATAAATATACTTTAGTATACCTTGAAAAATCATCAATAAAAGTAATATAATATTTTTTACCACCTCTAGTTATTGTTTGTTTTAAATCACCTAAATCAGTGTGTATTAAAGAAAGTAATTCAGTTTCTCTTTGTGTAGGAAAGCGTGATTTTTTAGTTATCTTAGCTTCGGCACATACTTCACATTTGTTTAAACAATCATTTTTAATTCCAGAAATTAAACCAAGTTGTTGCATTTTCTTAATATAAGAATTACTAACATATCCTAATCTAGCATGCTACACATCAAACAAATCAATCATATAAACAGGCAAGTAAGCAAAAGAGGATGCATTTTCATTCATTTCAACAACATTCAGTACAAATAGTCCCTGATTACAATATCCCTTTCCCACAAAAGCATTATTTTTTGTTATTACAATCTTGTCATATTCGAATGACACTTTAACCCTAGCCTTTCCCAAAAGAGCTACAGAAATTAAGTTCACTCTAACATCAGGCACATGCAGAACATCATTGAGAGCTAAGGTCTTTCCAGATGTGAGTTTAAGAACCACTTTTCCTTTCTTAAGAACTTTTGTAGTTCGGGAATCAGCAAGATAAATGTGGTCTTCTTCTTCCTTGATAAGATCATAGGAGGTAAACATTTCCTTATTTACACAGATGTGCTTGGTAGCCACAGAGTCTACCACCTATTTCCTCATATCGGAGACAACAAGAGCTTGAGAAATAACTGCCACAATGACATCATCATTGTTCTCATCTCCTTAAACTAAATTTGCATTCGGTTTAGGAGGATTATTATTTCTAACTCTCTTTCTACATTGTGCAGCATGGTGCCCTGACTTGCCACAAACAAAGTAGTTTCCTTTCTTTTTGAATTTGGGTTTAGAAATCTTGGGATTGTAATCAAATTTTTTATGAGAATTATACCTCTTGTTGTGCAGCTTTGTTTCCACAAATTTGCCTTTGAGGTTATTTCCCTTCATTTTGCAGCTTGAACCTCTTTCTGGTTAGTGTCTTCGATGATGATATGAGTAATGAGATCTGATAATGACAGTTGCTTTTGCTTGTGTTTAACTTGTTGTTTGTAGTCTTTCCATAAATCCGGTAGCTTCTCAATCAAGATACCAGCTACAAATTCGTCTAGAAGGTTAATCTTTTCCGCTCGAAGTTCTTCCAGCAACTTGTGGTATTCGTTGATTTGCAGCTTGATGTCTTTATCCTTAGACATCTCCCATTGGTAGTAATTTCCAATCATGAATTTCTATTTTTCAGCATCCTCAGTGGTGTACTTCGTGATTAGTGACTCCCAGATTTTGTTGGCCTCCTTGTAGACACAGTACACATCGAACAAATCGTTAGATAAAGTACTAATAATTGTATGTCTACAGACTTTATTGGCATATTCCCAAGCAGTTCTTTGGTTTTGGTCAGCATTAGGGATAGGTTTAGACTGGGTTAATGCCATTGCAACTCTGTGCATGTATAGGATAAAGAAGATCCGCTCTTGCCACCTTCTAAAGTTCTCCCCATCAAACACCTCAATTTTGGATATATCTAGGAATGGCTTGGGCAGCGTCACAGCAGGTACTAGATTTGGAATGAAGGTTGGAGCAGTAGCGCCACTCCCTCCACCGAAACTTGCAGTAGCAATGTTAACATGATCATCAGAATCAACTTGGTATGGCTCCATAATAACTCTTACGATTGTAGGCTACAACACACAAAGTTGTTAGTATAAATTGATCCGAGTTGTGCCCGAGGACATTGTCATTAAGAGTTATTCTGCTACAAGTCGGCAACTCTTCAGGATTAAACAGACCTTTCCTATAATAGGGGAAAAGAACAGCAAAAATTAAAGCACTCAAAAGAGCTCAGGGAAAGGAGAGGAGAGAGCTCCGAAGATGTTCGAGGGCTCAGTGTGTCATGAACTGCACCAAGCACTGCCTTTTATAGGCCGAAGACGAAAATAAGAAACGTTGGGCAATTAAAAATAATTAATGGCAGCTTAATCACGGTTTAATGAAAATCAATTTTGAATGTTGGGATTAAAAGTAGCAGCCATTTCTGAACGTTGAGATTAAAGCTGATTAATGAAAAATTAAGGCAAATAAATTTAAATTCTCAACATTCAGAAAATTAATAAATTCATTGCCCCAATTTCAAAATAGCTGAAAAGAAGATTTTTCCGATAAGCCTATTTATAAATTATTTTTGTAAAATACAAAAATAGTTGCAATAAAAAATGCCCAGTTCCGCGTCTAATTCGTGCGCAGGGGGGAGGGAAATCGGAGATTTTCAACTGCGTTACCCCTGCGTTGGTCTGTTATTGTGCCTGCGAGCTTACTCTTCTTCTTGGCCCATTTACTTGCCCAATATCACATCTTAGTATATATACACTAAGTTTCTCTTTATTCTAGGCAATATGGGACTTAGGCTTTTGACACACTTTTGACACACCTACTCCAACAAGTAGGAATGTGGAGAATAAGAGGTTATTGGAATCTAATTATAAAAAAAAGTTACAATTTAATTTTTGGCCTTTTCTTGCTCAGTCTAATTTGCCTCTCAAATTCTGAGACCATGCCTTTCAAGAATCTCATTCAAATAGATCCAATTAGATGATGATATGAACTGCCATTGTGATTAATCTCTCGTTTGTAGAGAGAGGTGATCTTTAGCGACATGAAATGTATAACTTATCCTTATCCATTTTTTTAGTTTGTGCTTCAAACTCATAAAATATTGAAATTTTGGGATAAACAAGATAAGTTTATTTACGAGGCAATTTATAGCCATCCAAACTCTAATTCTTGTGAATGGGTGTTATAGGATTTTCAAGAGAATGAGTCATAACTAAGGAGTAAGCAGAGAATACTATAGGGAATTTTCTGTATCATCTTTAAAGGTGAGTAAATAATGCCGGCTATACATTTTATTTCAAAGATTGTGATTTAACATTCCTTAATTAATGTATTTGCTTTATTAAATGTGTTTCTAACTATTTACTCATTGGAATGTTTATTGAGTAGTTCTAGTTTTTGGGGATATTTATTGATGTACTTTGTTTTATGTTTGGAATAGAAGTATATATATATAAATCAAAACTTGATTTACTTTGATCATATATTTATGAGATGATTACTTATGGGAGCTATCTATTTTGGAACCCTGCAGCTAATTGCAGTAGTAGTTAGCCACGGTGCACTGTGATCAGTATCTCAGCTAGTAGGGGTGTTACTAGCCCCGTATGGTTGGCCCCCATACATGGATTTATTCTCATTTTCTTGAGCAAGTTGCTCAACGTCTGTGTTACTTACCCTCGCAGGCTACGTGCTCTGCATTTGGCTAAATTGGTACTAATTAGATGCTTCCCACTGCATCTGAGGCATGAATTACTTAGAAATTCTGTTTTAAAATATTTATATACATATACTCACTTTTTATAGTTTCACTTGTGAATTGCTATTTGAATAAGATCTTACTGTTCTTACACAATATAGTTAGCCTTGTTTACTCATTGTGCATCATCTTACTCCTTTTATTTTCAATTTGTTTCAGATAGTAGGGTTGAGCCTGATTCCTTATCAGTAGTTTAGCTTTGTCACTTTCCTGCACTCTTGGTGAGCCCTACATTCATTCGCGTGGGCATATTTTGTGTTGTTTTGGAATTCATTTTATATCGTAGACTGTTATATGTAGCTCCACGAAGTCACAGATAAGATCCCCCACCCCTAGAAACTGATGTAATTTTGATTTGAATTGTTAGCTAAATCTCCTTTTAATGTTTTAAACTAGTTGGCTAATTTGTAGAAATTTTAGGAGATCTAATTTATAAGAGAGACTCTAACGAAATTTTTACAAAAGTCCATTGGAACTAAATTCATATAATGCGTATATAAATTTTGAAATTTGTTCTATTTGGTATCAAATCTTAAGGATTTGCATTAGTGTTGGATAGCATTTTGTTTAGAATTTAGCTATCTTTTGTGTTGGTCACACTGTTGGTTACAGGGTGTAACATGAATAAACAATGTCGACTATGAAAATCATATAATTTTTGCTTCTTTTCTTTATTTCAAAGTTGATTATACATTCAAATAGCTAAAATCATTTATTCATTCATTATTCATTTAATTATGTGAATATTTATATGAACTTTATTGTATTATAGGGACAAACCATCCCTTGATTATGTCTCCTTCTAAATGTAAGGGTTCTGGTTGATATGCTTTGACCTTCTATACATTAGGCATTGAAAGAATTATTGGAATACTATTCTTTAATTGAAAGTGGGCATGATTATGAGCTTTAATATTTTAAAGGTATATTTTTGCAAAAAAAAAATATACCTTTAAAATGGAACCCTGCAGCTAATAATAGAAGTGTTAGCCATAGTGCATCATGATTTGTACTCTAGCTAGTAGGGATGTTGCTAGCCTTATGTGGTTAGCCACCATACGTGGATCTATTATGGTTTCTTGTGAGCATGTTGCTCAGTATCTATGTGACTTACCCTTGTGGGCTGTGTGCTCTGTGTCTGATTTATGGGTACTAACTAGACATCCTTATTATAATTCATAATGATTTATTGAGATTTCTGTATTAAATATTCCAATTGTTGAATTATGAGTTGGATGGAACTTTTATATGAAACTGTGCTTATTCTTTATAGTTATCTTTTTTTACTCATTGAGTGTCATCTCACCTCTTTTATTTTCAATTTGTTTCAGATAATAGGTCTGAACCCGATCCCTCATTAGCAACTTAGCATTGACACTTCCTACACTCTTGGTGAGCCTTACATTTGTTCGTGTGGGCATGTTTTGTTAATGTATTTTAATTTATTTTGTACTATAGATTATTTTATGTAGCTCCATTGAATTATAAATAGGGTTCCCCATCCCTAAAAACTGATGTATTTTGGTTTGGATTGATAGTTGAACTTCCTTTTAATGTTTTGAATTGGCTGGCTAATTTGCAGAAATTTCGAGAGGTCCAATTTACGAGAGAGACTCTGCCAAAATTTTTACAAAAGTCCATTGGAACTAAATTCATATAATGCATATATGATTTACAATTGTTTTATTTGGTTCGAATATTTGGTATTAAATCTTAGGGATAATCATTAGTGTATACTATAATTTTGTTTAGTGTTGGCTTACAAAAAAAATTTAATTATCTTTCATGCCAGTCACACCATTAGTTACGGGATGTGACAAATTTCATGATACTTTATGATAAACATTACGAATATTTATCTTCATTGTAGCCCAATCAAGTTTCTTGCCTGACCCCTCTTCATCCATTCCATTATTGCAAAAGTAAATATGATATTATTAGTAATTTGTCTCCCTTTTATGAAAGCTAATTGTTGAGAGGGGCTATTAATTCATCCAACACTGATTTTAGCCTGTTTGGGAGAACTTTTGGAAATAACCTTAGAGGCTACATTGCAAAGATTGATTGGTCTAAAATCCATAAAGGAATTAAGAAGGATTTTTATTCTTTGGGATGAGAGCAATATACATCTTATCGAATTCTCTTTAAAAAAAAAATGATATTGTGAAAGTGAGACATCACAGTAAGTAAATCCATTTTCTTGATAGAATATCACATTTAAACCATTTGGGCCAGGGGCATTATCTGGACCAATCTAAACAAGTGCAGTCTCAATATGAAAATATGTAAAAGGCTTATCCAACATCTCCTTATGGGCACTAGATAGTTTGGGAATTGATATACTATCTAGAAACTATATCACTCCTTGATTTGCATTTCTTACATGAGTTTAAGTATAAATTACTGAAAAATTGTATAGAATAATTTGAGATTTCCTTTGGGTCCTCGATCCATCCCAAGTCAGGGTGATTTATTCCATAAATGGCAACCCTACATCTCCTCTTCTTAACAATTTCTTGGAAATATTTTTTGGTCCCTTCATCCATGAATTGTCCAATTCTTCTTAGCTCTTTGTGCCGGCATCATTTTTTCACACTCTAAATAATCCACCAATTGTTTCCTTGTTTTTTTAACTAAAAATTCTTTATGATTTAAACATTCTCCTCTATATCTTGAAGTTGGATCTCCCATTATTTTATATTAGATTGTATATTTCCATAATTTTGTTTTGTTCCATGCACCAATGTTTTTCAACAAAAGAGTACGCAGCCAAACCAAAATAGAATAGTCACATGCATTCATAACAACATGTTTACAGGTAGGATCTAAATCCACATATTTTCAAGGTGAAATGGCTTATAAAAGTTTCTTTTACATTTTTCATTTGTAGACACTAGAGGACCATGATCAGATCTAGCCACCAGAAATACATTGACCCTGCTATTCTCAAACGTTTGAATCCACAAGCTATTGCATCAGGCTTTATCACCTTCCCACACTTGAGCTCCATCTTCTCTCATATTTTTCTATAAGAGCATAGTTAGAGGTCATCTCTCAATGCAATCTTTTACGTTAACTAATTTTGTGGTTTGGATATCCAATTTGGTTGAAGTCTCCTATGATCCTAACACCAACCAGAAATAGTTAATTTCTTCTTTCAGGTTTCTGAGGGAATTCCAAACAATCCTGGACCTTGAAGTGTATCAAGTTGCTAGAGGAATTAGCAATCTAAACCTTTAAACTATCATTCCAAAGGAGTGCTAAACCTCCACTTGGACCTTTTTAATCTACCACGAACATACATATCCTCGCGAACATTATCATAAGTACTATTAGGCTTATGGTAATATATTTGGTCTTGCGAATATATTTCCCCGTTATTTAGTACATGAATTATGCGTCTTTGCTTTCCCAAAGCTCAAAACTCCGCTCCAGGTCTCTTCCGACAGAGTAGGCAAAAGGGATGAGTTTATTGTTATCAAATTTGAGGCAGATGTTCCACAGGAACTGTTTGTAGTAAACCCATAATTTCGAACCATAACTAGATTTGAACCAAACAAAGAAATAATTTACAATTCACTAGTTTATTTGTAATTGGACAAGTAATGATATATTCAACAGTAAATGCAAGAAATAGTTAACATTCTCTCTTTTTCCAAAATGATATACGATTAATCTCCAACCATAACTCAAACCATATAATTTAAATAATATCCAGAGAAGGATATAGCATGTCCAATTCCTTCAATACCGAACATACGGAACATGAGCATTGGAGAAATGACAAGCTAGTATACTAAAGTAAATATGGCGTTGACATTGAAAATGTTTAAAGCAAGAAGCTGTACGAGGGCGAGCAAACTTCAGGACTCAATGAAGTTGTCCAGCCTACTGGCCTTGTCACGCAATAAGCCTAAGGACGCCTCAACAGAAGCTAACTCCTTTTTGAGAATGGAAGCTTTAGCTTCAGCCTCCTCAAGCCTCCTCTTGAGGTTTTCTCCATCCCCACATTCCTCAATGCATCCATACACGTAACTGAGCCAAGAAGCATCAAAACCAACCACTTCTAAGCAGGTGCAGCACTCTCTAATGTAGTTTCGATCATCCTCTGTCAATTCGCCCCTTCGAGTGGTCCTCAAAAGACGAGTCACCTCAGCAAATAAGGGAGCAAACACTCTTCGTCGCTTTTTATTGAGCCAATCAAGCACTTGAGGATGCCGCTTCACCCCAGCCTTCAAATATGGCAAGTTCTGTACGGATATGTCAATCATCTCCGTGGAGCTCGTATAAGCGTCTGCTACTAGTATTGATGAAGACATAGCGTCTGAAGCTTGTGAAGGAACTAGATCAATAGCTGAATAAATAAGTGAAAAAGAAATCAGAAAATAGGATAACTCAAGTATTTTTTTTTTTGGGGGGAGGGGGGGATTGTTCCTTCAAAGGAGCTAAAAATGCATTACCTTTTCCTTTTTCAGCTATTATAGTGTGTGTGGTCTGATTGAGCAAATTCTCACTAGGGAGAATTTCCAGGGCATGTGATTTTTCTAGTAAATTTCAGTTCACACAATAGAAAGTTAGAAACATTAATTAATAAGAAACATATAGGCATAATAAGTCATAAACATCATCAACAAAGCGAAAGAGCTAAAATAAAGTTGAAATTTAAGAGCAATGCCTAAACCACTCGAACCTACCAAAAAAATAAAAGGCAAAAATGCTTTAAGTATTTGATCATTTGTGCCTAAATAGAGACTACAAAACAAGATTAATACCTGCATTCTGAATAGTGGTAAGACTTCGGGCATTTTGAGCAGCTTGAACTAAAGGCCTCTCAATAGCCTCACACATCTCTTGAGCCCAAGTAGCTGAATAAATAAGTTGTTTTTTTTAAAGTAATAGAAAATCAATAACACAAGACTTTGGCAAAACAGAAATAATTTTCTTCCTTCCAAAAAGTAAAAAATGCATTACTTTCTCTGTTGTCAACAGTTATAGAGGTTGTGGTCTGGTTGAATAAATTCTCACTAAGGCGAGCTTCTAAGTCATGTGATACTTCTGGCAGATTGCAGTTCACAAAAATAGGAAGTTAAAATCAATAATTGAGCTAAAGAGTACTATAACAAAGAGCCAATTAAACATAACAAAGCACTTTTAGATCATTTATGGCAAATTTGAGATTACAAAACAAGGACGGTACCTGTGTCCTGAGCTATGGTCTCATACATCTCTTGAGTCCCAATAACTAAATAAATAAGTTCAAGAAAAAAAATCAAAAAATAGAATGACACAAGATTTTTGCCAAATAAGAATAAATTACTTCCTGTCAAATAAATAAAAATAAGACTACTCTAACAAGATCAATACTTGCATCATGAACTGTAGTAGGGCTCATTGTGTCTTGAGTAGCTAGAATCAAGGGCCTTTGGATGACTTAACACATCCTTTGAGCCTCAATAAATTAATAAATAAAAAAAATAAAATTGAATATAATGACATGAGGTTTTAGCAAAATAAAAATAATTTTCTTACTTCTGAAATGTAAAAGAAATGCATTATGTTCTCTATTGTAAGCAATAATAATAAAGGTGTGAGTTAATTGAGCAAAGTGTTACCTAGAGAAGTTTTTGGGTCATGTGATTCTTTTAGTAGATTTTAGGTCACAAAATAGAAAATTAGAAATATTTCACCAAATTAAAAAAATGTTAAAGAACATTAATTAAGCCAAAGAGTACAATAACAAAGTGTCATTAAACATTCTATTAAAAAAGAAAACGTTATCAAACATACCAAAGTATAGTGATGATATTTTGAATTCGTGTCTACTATAAATTTTAGTTTTGACGCAATAAATGTTAAATATTAAATTATATTTTACATATTTCATTAAATATTTTAGGTTCAATTACTGACAATTTAATAACTAATATAATAATTAAGGGTTCTTAATACAATTGATTTGATCTGCGTAATTAATGTATAATTGTGATAAATAAATCTAATGAAATAGACAAAATATTGTTATTTATATAATAGTGTATCATAATTAAAGTTCATCGTAAATTGATTTAATGATATCATCACTCAACCCACTAAAATAAGGTTAATTTGAGAGCAATACCTTTACCCGAACATGTAAAAAAGATTAAGCCCAAAGTTTAAGCAGTATTTGATTATTTATGGCAAATTGAAGAATACAGGACAATCTCAATACCTGTATCATGAACTGTAGAAGGGCTCAGTGCATTTTGAGCAGCTTGAGCCAAATCTTGTTGAGCCCCTTGGATACGTGGGGGATATGCTGACGAGATATGCTCCTTCTGCTCTTTGTCATAAGATAAACTTGGAAGCTTGTGCATTTCTTGCTTCCCTGTATCTGCAATCTGATCAGGCTTTGATTGCCCTCCATGCTCTTCGGAGCTTGATGCTCCAGTCGTACTCGCAGTGCTTTGATGCACTTGACTACTTTCTGAAATATTACTTGAAGATTCCTTGTAGTTTCCTTCATCTCCTTCTCGAATAGCCTAATTAAGGTAGGCACACAAACAACATATGATAGTAATATATATTTAGATTTATTAATTCTATCTATATATAAGTTTGCTGCTGGTCTGTATTTGAATTGTACATAATTTTTTTTCAATCACAATCGGATTTAAGTTACTTAACTTGATATAACATTTAACTAAGGATAAAGATGTAACTACATATTCATGAAGAATTTTTATACGAAAGTGTCATTTTGGATACAGTCATGCAAATTGGTCTTACTCAAATTATTTTATTTAAATATTCAAACAAATTTGCTATTTGTTTATTAATGAAGTTACACTAAAATGACTAAAGTTATAGGGGCAAGAAGGGGTTTATAATTTCACAATAAATAAAAAAAGAGTTTACTGATATATTGAAAACTATGGCTGAGTAAGATCTCTGTAATCTTACCATATATAGCAGAACATTATTGTAGTCAATTACTTTGTCTTAAACAACTTAATTCTATCAAGAAAATAGCGAAATAGAGCGCAATACAACTTTATTAAAAGTGATATATAATGATGTGAGAACTAATATGTATCTTTGACAATTAGACCAGCCATGCTATGTCGTTTTATTATATTAGTCCAGAAGTTTCTTTTTTTTCCTGCATTTTAATTAACTCAACATGAGAAATATTTATTTTTGTAAAAAAAAAATTTCAGATATACCAATAATAAATATATTATGAATTTTTTTTTTTTTTACAGAACTATATTGTCTAAATGTTGTTCTGCTGTTTTTCCAGAGAGAAGGTTGCACAGACATCAATACTCTTGGAATTTACTTTTAACCTACGTACCTTGTCCATGAACAGATGCTTGATAGTGGCATTAAGGTCCTCTTTCCAGCGCTTTTTCCCCTTTTCCACTTCCACTACTTTTAGAAATGGGGCTATAGTGACTCCTGATGAAAAATTTTGCATTTTGTGGCATCCTGTAACTATTAGTCTTACCAAAGATGGGAATATGAAGGTGTGTCTCCCAGAACAAAAACTTTTGAAACTTGATAAAGAAGTTAGTTCCAAATACTTCAAGCTTTCAAATGTGATCTGTTCTTCTAATTCTCCTTCATCAGTCATCACAACATCCTCTATCATCCTACAATTTTTAACTGTCAAGTTTGTGAGGTGCACGAGACTTTTAGCAGTGAAAGATGTTATTAAGTAGATCAACCCATTGCAGTCCTCCACTACCATGGCGGTTAGATTTATGAAAGATATTGAAGGTGGTGCCAATCTTATTAACCCAGAACAATCCTTTGCAGAGAGATATTCAAGTTTTTGAACAAGTGGATCTGACACAGAGTCATCATTCCATATATGCTTAAGCTGCTCCAATTCAAAGAGCCACAATTTTTTTATTTGACTGGGCCTTTTAATACTACAATAACCAATTTCTTCTGAAAGAAAAAGTGTTTCGAAAGAACTCCAGCGCACTTGAAACGTTGTTGTAGCTGGGAATCTTTCAAGCAAATCATTTAGAAACATGATTGGAGTTTCCTGAAAATGTTGCAAACGAAGTATTTTTATGCCCCGAAAGAGATTTTTCTCATAACGGCCATTCAATATCCTCATAGCATCCTTTTCATTCAACGACAATTCCTCCAAGTTTTGAGATACCTGAAAAGACAACATAATTATTTATTTTATCTTAGAATCAATTAATGAATTCACAAAATTGAGTTCTTTACATACGACATATATAACGAAAGTATATATATGTATTAGTTTATATCAAATATCTTTTTGTTTAGAAAGAATCAAAATAAAAGACAAGTAAATAAATAGAAAAAGAAGGCTTGTACCTTTTCAACATAAAATAAAGCTTGTTGTATTGGCATGTCAACATCACCCACCTCAAGCGCTTGGAAATCTAAATGGCCAAAGGCAAATATTTGTATTGCTTTACAACGACCGATATTTAATATCTTCAACGAAGGGCACTCTAAAGTATGCCTTCCTGGATAAAAACTATTGAATTGCGTCAGAAGCATTAGACTCAAAATTGTTAATTGAGAAAAATCAAACTTAACTTCCTCTAATCCTTCTCCACTTGCAACGATTTCCTCAATGCCACAGGACTGTATTTCAAGCTCTTCAAGCTGCTGCAAATCTTGGCATAACGATATCGAAAACAAATTTTTCAAGTTTTGGCATTTAGCGACTTTCACAACTTGTAAATTTCTGAAGCTGAGCATTTCTCGAGGGTCTTTGTTCCATATGTGTTTCAGATTTGGAAGACGTGAGAGAGTTAATTTTTTCAACCGACTAACATCCTTTGGATGCGTTACATTGTCTTCCCCAACTGTTACATCAAACACTGCTTCTAATGAATCACACTCTGTCACTTCTAGTTCCTCCAATGTATATAGCGATTGCAGTAAATTTGATGAAAAAATTTTGTTGGATAAAAATACACATTTATGCACCACCAAATATTTCAAATTGGAGAATATTTTTTGCCCAACTTGGCCATACCATAGTTCTTTCAATTCTGGATATTCAGATAGCTCCAGATGATTGAAGCTACTAAATGCCACCTGTGCAAATGAATAGCAAGGTCAGTGATAATAAAAGGGCATTAAAAGACATCAAAAAATAACATTTGGCTACTTTTTTATGAATAGCTATCATGGTATGTCAAAAGAAATTGGGAGGGTAGGTCAATATAATATATAGAAATAATATTCTCCGTTCCCTTGTTTAAATGAGATTAATTGCCTAAATCAAAACTTACCATATCTTGGAACATCTTGTTTACTGTTCTATTTAGGTCACCTTCCCAACACCATTTTTCATCTTGTTTGTCTGTCAGTATCTTCCGAAGCATTGGTGCGCTGGTGTCCCTCATAGAGAAGCTCTTCATTCTTGGGCATTGCTTAACAACGACTTTCTCTAACAATGGAAGCTGCAAGAAGCAGTTATTAGAGCAAAACCTCTTGATCTTTGGCAAACATTCAAGTTCCAAAACTTCTAAGCTGCTGAATGCAATTTCATCTCTGCTCTCCTCTCCCTCCTCTGCCACAATTTGCTCAACTGAATTACACTCTCTTATCTTCAGTGTCGTTAATTTGACCAGACATCTTGCTGTTGATGAGGTAATTAAGTTAATCAATCCATTGCAATTTTGTACCTCTAAATATGTCAAGTGACTAAAAGCTACAGAGGAAGGCACCAATTGCTTCAAATTGGAACATCGATCGACATCTAAGTATTCAAGAACATCAAGAACCGGGTCCAATTGGAATCCTTCTTTACATATATGCTGGAGTTCATGTAATTGATGGAGCGTCAACTTTTTGATTCGCGTTCTGATCTCAATTTGTCCTTTCTCATCTATAGGTCTTTCTTCTTGGAATATCTCCTTGAAGGAACTCCATTCAACAAATAGCCACTCGAGACTGATTATGTTTTGGAGGAACCAATATGGAAAAGTAGTTTGGTCATTTTCAAACTCTGACAAGTAAAGAAGTTTGAGTTTGCAGAATTGGTCTCCTGAAAATTGTCCTTGTAATATCATGCTAGCATTCTCATCGTTTACCCTCAATTCCTCCAAGTTGCAAATCAACTATACCATATATGTGCAGAAAACAAAGCTTGATCACTAGAAGTGAAAATATCTTAGGTAAAAAGTGTTCATTAAATAGTTTGTCCAGAACAATGTAAAACGAGTAAATTGAATTATCAGTGATCTACTATACACATGGTGGTGTAACAAGCAAGTGATGAATCGGCAAGCATAACTAAACTTGATTAAAAAATTTTTCACTCTAACAAACTATAAAGCTGTGCATTCCTATCTATGGTGTTCAAATTTAGCATATTTTCTATAATCATGCAATATACCTCTTCGAGTGTGAAAAGAGACTGTTGCTTTGAGACTCGGAGTTTACTTTCAGGAACTCTTCCTTGGCTACCCGAATACTGTGTCTTGAAGAGTTTCAATTTAGCACAATTGAAGACATCTAATCCCCTCAATGCTGGGCATGCTAAACTGTGATTTCCTGTAAAAAATCCCCTGAATTCATTTAAATTCCAAAGCACCAAGGAGGTTATGCGATTAAACTCAAATTTGATTGTACTATCCACGGGTCCATCTTTGTCTGAAACAATTTCTCTCATCCTCCCTGCATCCTTTATGGTAATTTGTTCAAGTTGAGGCATATGCATAGCTATGGAGAATGGAAAAAGGTATTCCAAGTGTTCGCAGTGTTCAACACGCACAACTTGCAAATCATGAAAGCGAAGACTTGTTTGAGGATCTCTACTCCAAATTTGTTTCAGCTTTGATAACCGAAGTAGTGTTAATTTCAGTAGTCGTGTTGTATCCTCTGCACTGCTCATTTCGGAGCTCAATTCAAATATCTCTTGTACTGAGTTACAGTCACTAACCGTCAATGTCTCTAGACTTCCAAATGCTCTTTCCATATATGATGGGAATATATTCTCGAGTTTCTCACAGTCTGAGACTTCCATCGTCTTCAGGCTGCTAATGGAATTTGGAGTGAGGACGGGTTGCCATATAGTCTTCAACTCTGGCGTGTCGTTTATTATTATTGTTTCCAAATTGGGGAAAAGTACCTACGATATATGCACAAAGTAAGAAATAAGATACTATATTTACAAATATGATTCGCAATAATGAACACTATTTGAGCAAGGCATGTCAGATATGGAGAGGATACATAACCAACCATGGATTCATCAAAACATAGCAAACTTGTAATAACCTGAGGCACGGGTTTAAGGCCAGTGACAGACAAATGGAAAATTTTTTTTTTTCTTTCTTTTCTCTCCTTTTGCCGTCACTTTTCTGCTATACCAAATATACCCTCATTTGCTTATTTAAAGTTTGGGTTTTTGGGTCATTTCCCATCTCCATCTTCTGCAGCACATCTACATCCACCTGCTGCCATCTTTTCAATCAGAGAGCAAGGGCAGGAGACGAACAAAAACAGCTGCAACCCATCATCCATTTTTCACTGCAACTTGCTTCTTCTTGCTTCAGTTTCTGCACTCCACCTCTGGATACAACTCGCGCCACATTGAGCTATTTTCAGGCATCATATTTTCGTGCTAAATAGTCTCTGTTTTGGGTAGAATTTTTAGTGTTGGGGTGGCTGGTAAGACACATTTATCTCCTCCTTCAAGCTTTCCTACTTAATGGCTTATTGGGTTCTCTATTGTTGCTCACAAAAAGCCACCCTTCATGCCTTTCTTTTCTTCCTAACTCTGCTATTTTGGTGCAGCAGGAATGGTGTATGGAGTTGCTTAGTAAGTGTGGTCTTGGGGAGCCAAGGAAGTGAGAGGGCTACGTTTATTTTGAGTTCTAAAATTCAAGTTTGCATTGTGTAGGTGTTCTTCTCTCTTGTGCGTTAATTCTTCCCATTTGATAGCTCCCATCTGTGGTATCTGTTGCCATGAACTCTGTATATGTATACGTGGGTATGTGTTACTGTAGCTAAAAGTGGAGGGGATTGAGTAGCCGTGTAATTTGGGGTATGTGCACATATATACGAAATATAACTAGAAAATAAAAATGCACGAAGAAAATGGGTTTTTAGTATTATGACCACATATTATTTTGAGTTGTTATTGATCAACAGAATTTAAAGGATTAGAGACTTAAAAATTTTGAATATAAGAATTTTGGAAATTTTGTGGGGGAGAATTAATTAAGACGAGTAATTAAAAAAGTATATTGTATATTTGGTACTAGAAATATCATGAGAAGTATACATAAAGGGGTCTAACTAGTCATTATGACTTAAGAGGAACTTTTTCTTTTTATCATTATTATGAAACAAATAGGTGGTATTCTAATACTAAGACTCTGTGAACTAGTGTTATAGGACTTTCGGGGAGAAATAGGAACACTAAGAATTTATCAAACTATGCGACAAGAAATTTGTTTTGATGTCATCTTAAAGAGTGAGTAAATAATGTCGGCTATGCCTTTTATTTCAAGGTTTGTGGTTACCTACTCCTCAATTATTGTATTTATTTTATTAAATACGTTTTTGATTAATTACGTTAATGAATTTACTTTCGCAAATATATTTTTAGATTATTTATCGGCTCGAATGCTTATTGAGCATTTTCGGACTATAGAAATAATTATTGAGGTACTCTATTAGATATTGGGATTATAAGTATCTATATGAGTATAATTTGATTACTTTGAGTAGGTATTTTTGAGATTATTTCAGGTGGAAACTATTTGTTTTGAAACCCTGCAGCTAATCGTAGTAGAAGTTAGCCATGGTGCACTGTGAAAAATACCCCAGCTAGCAGAGGTGTTGCTAATCCTGCGTGGTTGACCCCTATACGTGAATCTGTTTTCATTTTCGTGAGAAAGTTGCTCATCGTCTGTGTTATTTACCCTCGTAGGCTATGTGCTCTACGTCTGGCTAAATTGGTACTGATTAGATGCTTCCCACTGCATTTGAGACATGAATTATTATTATTTTTTCTTATATTTATATACATACAATTACATTTATAGTTTCACTTGTTAATTGCTATTTGAATAATATCTTAATATTCTTACACAATATAGTTAGCCTTGTTTATTTATTGTACATCATCTCACCCCTTTTTTTTTCAATCGATTTCAGATAGTAGGATTGAGCCCGATCCCTCATCAGCAATAAGGGTGTGCAAAACCTCTTGGGGCCTGTTTTAAGTCGTATAGTGCTTTCTTCGTCTTGCATACATAACTTGGGTGAGCCTTACTCTCAAAACCTCTTGGCTGCTTCATGTATATTTCTCGATCTAACTCACCATGCAAAAATGTATTCTTGACATCCATTTGCCAAAGCTTCCATGACTTGCTAGCTATTAATGCTATTAATACACGTATGGTAGTTATTTTAGCCACTGCACTAAATGTCTTGTCATAGTCTAGTCCATACTTTGCAAAAATCCTTAAGTCACCAAACGAGCCTTATACCTTTCTACTAATCCATTAGGATGACCCTTCACCTTATATACTCATTTACAGAAAATAGGTTGTACTTTGGTAGGCTGTGGCACTAACTCTAAAGTTTCATTCTATTTTAGTGCCCTGATCTCATCTTCTATTACATCTCACCACTCTTTTAATTAAAATGTTTTTTCATATGTAGTTGGTTCTTTCATGCCAGTATCCTCAACCAATGCTGCATTGGCATATTTTGGATTTGGCTTCGAAACCTTTGTAGAGCTCCTTAATTATGGCTAATAGTCTTCCTCATCCAACTCCTCTATCTGACTTAGACTCTTATCTTTTGGAGACCTAATGTGGACTCCTGTTTGCCAGGGATCTTTTTATTTTTGTGATCTTACTCTAACTTGATCACCACTAGACACGTCTTTTGGTGTTGAGTGCTCTTCCTCATTTTCTAGTTACTCCTCCTTACGTTTTTGTTCCTGCTCCACAATTTCCTTTGAATCTGGTAGCAACATTGTTTATGGAGATCACCACGATGATGCTTTATTGAACGCTACATTCTTAGAGATATAACAACATCTAATTGCTAGATCAAAGCATTGATAATTTCCAACTATTCATGTTATTGTACATATTTTCTCTCAGTAAATATGATTAGCCTCCACTTATAGGGTAAATAATACTTCTATAGAGAAAATAAACATACATAGGATGAATAGCTCTATACTCAAGTCTAACAGGGAAAATGACAATTTTTGCCTTAATTTTAAGTATAGTGATAACTAATCACACTTTGTTCTTCTTATAGGATGCATGTTTCAGAGAACATTGAGCAATCTTACGAGAAAGAGGCTTCAAAGTGAGTATTTTTGAAATCTCACCACGACCAAGTGTTCCTCACGCCACGGCTAAGAGGAAAGAATTCAAGGATGAGCATGTTCTGCAAATTGCGCCGCAGAGAGAATTTAGTCAGAAGCAAATCATGCCGTGGCGAAAGAATGATGAGCCACGTCTCTAATTGAGTAAAGTTAAATCCGTGATGTGTGTGTGTTGAGCTGTGGCATGAAGTCACATAGAACCAAACCTCACTGTTACATAAATGATATGCACCAAGGCAAGGAACGTACATGCCACTTAGAAGCTGTTTAAAAGCCAATCTCATTGTGGAGCATCATAGTCAGGCTGCAACGCGCGTTCTCCCAGAACTCAATCTGGCCGAGGCACAAAATGCTGAGTCGCAGTGTAATGCAAATTAACTGAACACTGCATTTTGCTTTCAGACTTTTTGAGGGTTTGAGGCTTCATATGCGAGGAGGAGACGAGGCAGCTATCATTCTGGGTTGTATTCTCTTTGTTCCAAGTAAGTGGAGGTTGAAGAGAGCTAAGGAGGCATCTTGAAGAAGAAGGAGGCTAAGGATTGAAGAGGGAAGCTAAAACAAGTTCCATTTCTGAGTTTCTTTTTTCTTCCTTTTGTTCTTTTGATAATTTCTGATGTATTTGATTTACACTTCAAGTTTGCCTCTAGTTTTCATGATCATGTGTAGCTAAACTCTCTAATCTAGAATTATTAGGAACTCTTGTATAGATTAACAATTGTTCTTCACTTTAATTTTGTAGTTAATGGTTAATATCTGTTCATTCAACTCTATACTTTATGCTCCCTAATTGATTGGCCAACATTAAGGTGATTTGATACCTTGCTTGAACTTGGGAAAGGGAAAGAGAGGTTAGATCAATTGAGTGGTGTGAGTACTTGAAACTTGCTAGGAAAGGTGGATGGTTTAGTTAATGAGATAGGAATATACTCATTAGTCTCATAAGGTCCAATTAGGTATTATGCTAGCAATTTGATCCTTATTGATTTTATAAGAAATTATGAAACTGATTGGATAACCTTATATAAGATTTGGAAAAATACTTATAAGAATAAATGAACTCTAGACCAACATATATTATCATTGAAAGCAAAGATTCTAAGTGCTTAGCAATTTGTTATGAAATACAAGAGGAACTAATAATCTTAGATGCCAATAATCACTTGGAACATCCAAATATTAATCCTGAGCTCTGTATAGCTTTTTATCCTTAAACAATTTCTTTTTAACACTAACAATTAAAAATTGATTTGCTTGATTTAAATTAGGGTGTGAATTTCAGTACTTGACATTGTTTTGATAACAAATCCTTAAGGGAATGATCTTTTCTTATCACTATATTACCTTCGCGATACGTATACTTGTGTGTACGCTTTGAAAAGAGCAACAAGCATATCCACCCTTTTTACTAACTATTATAATTAATGAATATACAATGAATCGCCTTCTTGTCAAAATTGCAATGTTCCTAGCTTTGCACTAACACACAACAAACACATCTAAATACTCAAAAGTAACTCACTAATGGCTTTGTGGCGCACAGTTTCTCATGCGGTGAAATAAATTCAAGCTTGTGGTAATCAGTTGATGACATAGATAGCTGCTCTCATGCACTCTACCCAAAAATATGGTGGGATATTTTTAGTATGTAACATGCTCCTACATGTCTCCGCCAAGTGCCGATTCTTCCTTTCTACAACTCCATTTTGCTGTGGAGTATTCGGACATGTTCACTGTCACCTAATGCCATACTTCTATAAATACTCAGTGAATGCTTTTAAGGTATATTTTCCCCAATTATCAGTATGTAGACATTTTATTCTACATCCAACTTCTTTCTCTCAATCTTTACTTTAAACTCATTGAACTTCATTAAAGCTTATGATTTCTCCTTCATGAAATCTATCCACATGTACCTTAAGAAGTTATTAATAAATGCGATGATGTACCGATTTTTGTTGATTGAAGGTTACTGCATTGGTCCAAAAACATTTGAATACACTAACTCCAATGGCACCTCTACTCTATATCTTAACTCTTCATATGGTAGTTCATGAGCTTTGTTGTATTGACAACCTGCACAAATAGTGTTGTCTCGTATCTCCAAATTTGGTAAGCCTCTTACCATATATTTCTTCATCATTGCCTTTAACTGATTATAGCTCACATGTTCGAACCTTTCATGCCACAAATCTACTATCTCATTCTTTTTTGTCTTGTCTATGTATGTTGTCTGTGCTGACATTACATAGATAGACTCAAATCGCCTTCCTTCCATAAGCGATGGACTTGTGGGCACCAAACTCTGGTACACCTTCATGTCTTTAGGTGCGAACACCACATAATTTCCTAAAGATGTTAGCTGTGAAAATGATAATAAATTTTTCTTTATTCTAGGTACATGATAAACATGGTCCACCTATACCTAATGTGAATTGAAACAAGGGACAATAGTCGTCTTGCTAATATAGGCAATTGGCAACCTGGAGTTGTTTACTATTACCACAACTCATTCTCTCTTGTATTCAAACATGTTGCGTAGTTTCTCCTTGTCTCCTATCATATGATTGGAACAACTAGAATCAATGATCCAATCTTTATTATAATTAATTGACATGTCATTTAGTGCTACTAGTGCAAGCTCTTCTGCTAGTTCGTCTATGCATGATGTGGCGATTTTTTCACAGTTAAACCATTTGGTTTGTCTTCCATATTCTAGTTCTTTACTAGAATTAGATTCTTCTATAGCAAATGTTGCTTAGAAATCCCATCCTTCTTCGCTTTCGTTTAGGTTAAAGGTTACAACATTACCTTTCAAGTTGTCATAAATAACCCATGGTATTGGGGATTTAATCCATGAATAATGATCCTCTACTTCCTCACCTCACTAATTACACTTTCAAGATCCATTTTTGCAATATCATTACAAATAGATTTCACTTTAATGAAATATTGACTCACCATCATGTCTCCTTGGTCGACAGACATGAGTTCATTCTCCAACAATTGCAGTTTCACATCATTCTTCCTTGTGAATAATGTCGCCAGGGTATCCTAAGCCTCCTTTGGTATTTTCAAGTCCTTAATTCGATGTAAGAACTCATCCTCTATCGTGATAGACAACACATGCATAGCTTTTCCAACTCTAATTTTCACTTCTTTTTCTCTTCCTCACTAGTTGGTGGGGTCATCTCTACGCCACCAACAATACCCCACAAGTCTTGCCTGAGCATATAGTATTGGATCCAGATGCTCCACATGTAATAGTTGTTGTTGTTGAGCTTCTCAATTGAGTTAGTCAAAGGTGCAAGATCTGCCATGATAATTAATTAGTGTCTAGCACTTAACCAATCAAGCTTGGTTCTTCACTATCAGATATCACAATCCCAGACTGTGTTCTGGTAGAACCTCCTCGTATTATGGTCCCTAATCACTACCACTCAAACTGTATGTTGGCTAGAGCAAGTTGGCCCCTAATTGCAAGCTCTAATACCAAATGTAGGGAATAATAGTGGAAGAAGGAAGAAAGCTATTTTCACACAAAATAGAAGATAGAAGGATTTTGCTACATGACACACATTGTTGCATACAATAGGATGGCCTTATATATGATAAATGAATTAATAAAATATTATATATAAGAAACCTACATATGAAGGAACCTAATATGCAACTTGTGGCTGGTCTTTCATTTCGGCAAGATAGGCACCCACATTCAGGAGTTGAAATACGGCTTGGCAATACAACTTGGCAGCAACTTGTGATGCACATAATTGGAAGAAGTCGGTGATTTCTCAATAAACCTAATACATCTTTTCTAAGACTAACAGGTTAATGAGTGCTAGCATTAAAGGGTTTCAATAAGAAATATAAAATGACTCAGCACGGAAAATTATAAATGAATGTAACGGAAAATTATAAATGAATGTAACTTATTTTAAATATTAACATGCAAGAAGCAAATTCAAATTTATTAATTTTTTGTATATATATATATATATTTAAAAGTTAGTATTTTTTGTCTAAAATAAGGGTATGGAAAGATTGTAATATATCAACTGGAACATTTTAAAAAAATGATACACGATATCATATCATAAACTCACGATACTTTGGGTGGCTTGTTAATGATAAAAAACTATTTCTTGGTATGGTTGGCTTAGGACACAAAACCCTTCTTATTTGCCATACTAAAATAAATTCACTTTGTCAGGTTAAATTAACTAGATGAAGTTGTTGCTCGCTATACGATCCCTACATTTCCATGTTATTAACTTTATAAAACTGTGTATATATTCGAAACATATATATCAGAACATAGAAGCGAGTCTCATACCTGTTCAACCGAAGACGCTGGTGGCTGATGCCGGATATCACCTTCATCTTCTTCTTCTGGTGTTTCGCTAAAGCCTTGGATTTCTAAAATCCTCAATCCTTGACACTTAACAGAATAAATCTCCTCTAAATTATCAAAACTGACATTTTCTCGGGAGTTTTGTTTCCATATGTGCTTGAGCTTAGGTAGACTAGAGAGAGTTATTCTTTTTAGATGAATGGTCTCCTTCGCCAACATTTCCTTTTCATTCATTTTGGTTAAATCAAACACAGCTTCTAGTGAACCACATTCTCTTACCTCAAGCTCTTCTAAGTTGGATAGCACTAGTAGCAAATTTGAAGGAAGAAGAACATTTGATAAAAAATCACATTTCTGCACT
This sequence comes from Erythrophleum fordii, assembly GCA_032878935.1. Lineage (NCBI taxonomy): Eukaryota > Viridiplantae > Streptophyta > Magnoliopsida > Fabales > Fabaceae > Erythrophleum > Erythrophleum fordii. The sequence goes on along the minus strand of JAVQMF010000023.1, from coordinate 49,820 downwards.
ACCAGATGTTTCAAATTACCAAACATTTCCGGCTGAACATGGCAGTACCACAATTCTTTTAACTCAGGATATTGAGATACCTCCAAATACTTGAAACTACGAAATGCCACCTGCGAAAATCGATGTGTATGGTCAGTAAAAAATAAAAGGGCATTAAGCAAACTAAACAATAACAATTGGGTTTTCTAATAGTTGTGTTCATAATATTTTCTCATGGTATCTCAGAAAAAATTTTGAGTGGAGTTCATATAGAGAAATAGAGTTTTTTCTCCATGTTTATAAAAAAATTTATTAGTTAAATCAAAACATACCATATCCACGAACATCTTGTTTATTGTTCTATTTAGGTCACCTTCCCAATACCATTTTTCATCTTGTTCGTCTGTCAGTATCTTCCGAAGCATTGGTGCGCTTGTGTCCCTCACACAGAAGCTCTTCATTCTTGGACATTGCCTTACAACAAATTTCTCTAACAATGGAAGCTTCAATAAGCACTTACTGGGGCAAAACATTTTGAGCCTTGGCAAACATTCTAGTTCCAAAACTTCTAAGTTGCTGAATGCAATTTCATCCATGGTCTCCTCTCCCTCTTCTGGCACAACTTGCTCAAGTGAATTGCACTCTCTTATTTTCATTGTTGTTAATTTGACCAGACTTCTTGCTGTTGATGAGGTAATTAGGTCAACCAATCCATTGCAATTTTGTACCTCTAAATATGTCAAGTGACTAAAAGTTACAGAGGATGGCACCAAGTGCTTCAAATTGGAACATTGGTTGACTTCTAAGTATTCAAGAACCTCAAGGACCGGGTCCATTTGGAATCCTTCTTTACATATATGCTGGAGCTCATGCAGCTGATTGAGCATCAACAGTTTGATTCGCGTTCTGATCTCAAATTGTGCTTTCTCATCTATGGGTCCTTCATCTTGGAATATCTCTTTGAAAGAACTCCATTCAACAACTAGCCATTCGAGACTGGATATGTTTTGGAGAAACCAATATGGAAATGTAGCTTGGTCATCTTCAAATTTTATCAAACAGAGAAATTTTAGTTTGCAGAATTGTTCCCCTGAAAATTGCCCTTGTAATATCATGTTAGCATCCTCACTGTTTAGCGCCAACTTCTCCAAGTTGCACATCACCTATACCACAGGAGTGCATAAAACAAAAGTTCATTACTAGAAGCGAATATATCTTAGGTAAAAAGTGTTCATCAAATATTTTGTCCAGAGCGGTGTAAAACAAGTAAGTTTAATCATTGGTGATTTACTATACACATGGTGGCAGAATAAGCAAATGATCAATTAGCATGCATAACTAGATTAAAAATCTTTTTCCTCTAGAGAAATTAGAAAGCTTTGCATTCCTATCTATGGTCTCAAATTTAGGATATTTTTTTTATAGTCATTCATACCTCTTCGACTGTGAAAAGTGACTGTTGCGTTGAGACTTGGAGTTTACTATCAGAAACTCTTCCTTGACTACTCGTGCCCTGTGTCTTGAATAGCTTCCATTTCGCACAATGGCGGACATCTAACTGCCTCAATGATGGACATGATAAACTGTGATTTCCAGCAAAAAATCCCTTGAGTTCATATAAATACCAAAGCACCAAGGAGGTTATATGATTAAACTCAAATTTGACAGGACTATCCGCTGGTTCTTCATTCTTTGAAACAATTTCCTTCATCTTCACTGCGTGCTTGATTGTAATTTCTTCAAGTTGAAGCAGGTCCATGGCTATGGAGAACGGAAAAAGGTATTCTAAATCTTCACAGTCTTCAACTCGCACAACTTGCAGATTATGAAAGCGAAGAATTGTTTGAGGATCTCTACTCCAAATTTGTTTCAGCTGTGGTAATCGAAGTAGAGTTATATTCTTGAGCTGTGTTGTATCCTCTGCACTGCGCATATCATTGACACCCAGTTGGAATATCACTTGCACTGAGTTGCAGTCACTAACCGTTAACGTCTCTAGACTTGCAAATGCTCCATGCATATATGATGGAAATAAATTCTCAAGTTTCTCACAGTTGTTGACATCCAACGTCTTAAAGCTGCCCATGGAAGTTGGAGTGAGGATGGGGTGCCATATTGTCTTCAAGTTTTGCATGTCGTTTATTATTATTGTTTCCAAATTGGGTAACAGTACCTGTGATCCATTCAGAAAGTTTCACGTGTCAGTTAAGTGTAAACGAGAGATGTGTAAAGTGAATTCCAGAAAAAATTACAGGAAAGTAAAATGTAATTGAATCTAATTTCTTTTTCAGTTCTAAAAATTGTTCCAATGTATTCAATAGTCTGTCACAATGTTCTCCCTAACAAGTATGATTTTTTTTAGTTGATTAAATAAGAATCCAATTTGTTTTTACATTTTTAATTTAGTATTTAAGACTGAGATGAATATCACATGAGCAATGAGCTTATTGACTACTTAAACATAATTTAATTAGCAGAGCAAAACTTTCTACAATTTGAAGTTGATGTATGATTTCACTATTACTTCCGTATACATAATTAAAAAACAAAAGAAAAGCAAAAGAATAACTCGTTACCTTTCAAATTATAAATAGTGTACGTATTTTATTAATTTAAAATTAACAATAATATTAATTCATACCTTCGCAACCGAAAACAGAGGCCGTTGACGTTGGTTTTCAGGTTCGTCCTCTTCCCTTTTTCCTCCAAAGCCTGGTGCTTTCGACATCTCATGAACATCCCCTAAATCTCCAAAACTTACTATTGCTTGGTAATCTTGTGTCCATATGTGTTTGAGACTAGGTAGATTAGAAAGAGAAATTTTTCGCAGATGAAGGGCTTCTTTCTCTAACATTCCTCCTTCATGCTTACTATTAAATTCAAGCACAACTTCTAGTGAATCACAGTCTCCTACAACAAGTTCTTCCAAGTTGCAGAGGGTTCGTAGAAAATTTGAAGAAATAAGAACATTTGATAAAAAATCACATTTTTGGACCACTAGAGATTTCAAATTACAGAATATTTTGTTCTCAACTTGATTGTACCACAATCCTTTCAGCTCGGGATACATGGATAAATCCAAATGCTTTGAGTTACGGAATGCAACCTGTGCAAAGAAATTTATAGGGTGAGTTAAAATAAAAGGGCCATTGAAACCAGTTAAACAATTTAAGCATCGGGCTTTTATTTGTTATTACAACACCCTCTATCCAATATGTTTTAAAAGGAAATTAGTTGGCTAAATCAAAACATACCTTATCTAGAAACATCTTTCTTATTGTTCCATTCAAGTCACCTTCCCAGCACCATTCTTCATCATTTTCCTCTTTTAGTACCTTTCTAAGCATTGGGGTCCTTGTTTCACTTGCAGAGAAAATTTTCATCTTTGGACATTGCCTCACAACAACTTTCTTCAACATTGGGAACTTGAAGAAGCACTTACTAAATGAAAAACTATTCAGCCTTGGCAAACATTCAAGCTCTAAAATTTTCAAACTGCTGAATACAATTTCATCTTTCGCCTCAATCACCTCTTGTGTCACTATTTCTTCTAGGGAATTACACTCTTTTAATGTCATGCTTTGCAATTTGACCAAACTTCTTGCAGTAGATGAGGAAATCAAGTTTATCAATCCATTACAGCATCTTATCTCCAAATACGTCAAATGGGAAAAAGAGACAGAGGAAGGAACTAAATTTTTCAAACTGGCACATTCTGTCACGGATAAGACTCCAAGAACCTCAAGAATTGAGTCAATTTGGCATCCTTCTCTACATATATGTTGAAGTTGCAGATTACTCAGCGTCAACATTTTAAGCTGGGTGCTAATTTCATTCTTGCCTTCCTTACATTCAAGTCTTTCATCTTGGAATATCTCCTTCAAGGAACTATCTTGAACAACTAGAGTTTCCAAGTTCGGTGCTTTTTGCAGAATTGAATCTAGCAAAGTTGCTGCTTGTTTATCCTCCAAATCGTACAACCGAAGAATCTTAAGTTTTCTGAAATGGTCCCTCCATTGCTGGTCTTGCAATATCATTATGGTGTCCTTATAGCTTAAATTCAACTCTTCCAAACTTGGAATCACCTGAAACATAACTGACTTTCTTTAGTTTCTTTCACCTAGAGCCTTCATGCATCATAATATCAATAAATGTTGTACCAATAAGTAGGAAGGCATAGTACATAGTTATGTTCTTTCTAGCTAGATAGTTATGCTCTTTCTAGCTAGATCACCCAAAAGCATTCAACTTTATGCATAAGCCTCCACGCATTTTTTTCTCTTTCCTTCTAAAATCTTTTACAAATATTTCAACTTTTTATTGAATGCAGAATGTTTCAAATAAACCAAATGAACTATCACGCAATTCTTTACTCAGCTCCAAACCTTGCAGCGTTTGTTTTCTGCCAAAATATTTTAGACCTTAATTACAGTGGATATGCAAACTATTTAAAATGTAAAAAACAATGGATATTCAATGATCCATACCTCTTCAACTATGAAAAGAGGCTGTTGCCTTGAGACATGGGTTTTGCTATCAGAATTTTTTCTTTGACTACTTCTGCATTGTCTCTCGAATAACTCCAATTTTGCACATTTGAAGCCCCTTAATACCCTCAGCCATGGGCATGCTAAAATGTGATTTCCAGCATAGAACCCATCAAGTTTATGCATGTTCGAAATGGCCAAGGAGTGTAATCGATGAAAGTGAAATATGGCTTTTTCCCCTATGGGTCCCTCTTTCTCTGCTACAATTTCCTTCATCCCACATGAATTCATGTGAAGTTTTTCAAGTTGAAGAAGATCCATGGCTATTGAGAATGGGAAGACATATTCTATGTTTTCACAGTACTCGACATGCATATCTTGTAGATTATTAAAGCGAAGAATTCCTTGGGGATCATTACTCCATATTCGTTTCAACTTTGGCAAGCGGAGTAGATGGAGTTTCTTCAGTTCTGTCGTTGTATCCTCTTCACTCTGAATTTCATTGGCAGTTAATTCGAATATCTCTTCCATTGAACTACAATCACTGACCTTCAATGTCTCCAGGCTTCCAAATGTTCTCTGCAAATAAGATGGGAAAATATTCTGAAGTTTCCCACAGTCGTTGACTTCCAAAGTCTTCAGTCCATCAAATTGGAAGTGCCATACTTTCTTCAAGCTTTTCATGTTGTTTATTGCGATGGTCTCCAATTTTGATAGCCGAACCTGTGATACAATGCACAATTTATAAGTTCCATAATAACCTACATTATGAGTGATAATAATGATTGCAACTATACAAGAGCAAATCTTTGGTGTTTATGACTCAAATATTTATTTGAAGATGGCATAAGATGTTCAAATCGTATTACCTCTTCTAAGGCGGTAACATTTCTCCCCTTTGTAGCAATTATCTCCTCCATCATATCACATTTACTTATTTCAAGTTGTTTGAGGTTTAAAAGACTTTCAATCATAGAAGATGAGAATAAATACTTTAGGCCTCTACAATCCTCAACAATCAATTTGGCCAAATTGTGAATAGAACAGGCCGCAGAAAGGTGATCATCATCCCAAACTTTTTCTAGATTGATTGAACTCAACTTAAGGGTCTCTAAATTAGAAAATTTTACCTGCGAAACAAATTTGTTATCTTGATCTTGATTAAAAAAGAAACACTATGAAATTGTATGAGCATGATGAAAATGTTGAGAATTTTGATCAAACAATGGATAATGTTATTGTTAGTATTAACTGATCCAAAAGCTCACATCATGCACATGTAACATCATGCTTTTAAAATTTTTCATTGATTAAAAATTATATTATACTTCATTAGTATTTCTATCTAGATTAAAGTAAAATATAATTTTTTAAATAGAAGGCATTATCCATTGTTTGGTAGTGTACTTCTCAATATCTTTAATTTTATCTAAAATTTGCCATGCATGATCTGTGCAATAGTCTCTTATGATTCAATAACTTGATTTAAAGAATGCATATAAATTATGAAAATAAAATAGAAGAACATACCTTTGCATTAAAAAACGATGTTGGAACATTAGTCCTCAATGAATTTTGCTTGGTTGTTAGAGAAGACATCAACTCATTGGAGCAGAAATCATCAATGATTGGCAAATGTCGTAAAGTTAAGGAGCGCAATGAATAAAACTCAATCTTATCATCAATAGTTCTGCCACTGTCTGCACTTTCTACCAACACAATCTTCTTCATAGAACTACATTCAGAAACTTCAATCTCAAGAAGTTGGGAAAAAGCTTCAACTATTAAAATTGAGAATAGATATTCCAATCGATTACAACTTTTGACTTTGATAACTTTGAGTTTGCCAAAAGAATTAACTGTAAGTGGGCCATGACATATCTTCTCCAAGTTATTAAGATTCTGAAGTATTAGTGTCTCCAAATTTGGAAACAAAACATGAGTTTGATTTCTCTCCATTGAGTTAATGATGTGTTGAATTTCTACATTATTTTGGATGTGGAGGTGCTTTAACATAGGAAATCCTTCTCCATTCAAATGGTAAAGCACATTGGAGATTCCATTGATTTTATCTAAGTACAAATCCTCCACTTCTTTAATAAGTTCTTTAATCCCATGCTCCAAATGAATGTTAGTACCAAGCTTGAGCTTCAACATTTTTGAGGCTCCATAATTATCAGACCATTCCCATACCTCTCCTATTACTATTTTGTATCTTTCTAGCCTCTCAAACATTAAGTCCCTTGGCAAAATCCAAGCCTCTTGAATTTGAAATTCTAGAGCAGTCAAGTTTGTCAAATGCTTAAGTTCAGCAAGGTTTGCATTTCTATTTTCCTCAATTGAATTTTCTAACTCCCACTTAATGGAGGTATTACCCATATACAATTCCTCCAATTTGGTCAATTTTGATATGATGTTAGATGGGATGATTTCAATTCTAGAATTGCTTAAATCCAACATTCTAAGAAGAGTCAATTGCGCTAGTTCACTAGGCAATCTTATCATGGATGACTCATAAAGGCTAAGAATTTGTAAATTTTTCAAAGCTCCAATATTAGTCATGTCTCCTAAAGCACATTGATCTAGACACAATGTTTGAAGGTCAATTAAGGAGCCAAAAGATTTGGGTAATGATGGCAAATGCATGCAAGTCAAATCTAACACTATGAGGTTCCTCATTGCCTCGAAAAAAGAATCTGGAATGCCTAAAGAACTATTACTGTTATACAAGTAGAAAAATTCAACATTAGAACATTCTAACCTTTCAGGAAGCTTATGGATGTGACACTCTTCTAAGATAATCATATGAGGGCATCTTTGAAGCAAATCCTCTATTGGCCATTCATTTAACTTAACATCCGATCCAATTTTAATAACATGTTGATCTCTTGTAGCAATTGAGAGTGCTACTTCACTAATAGTGTTATGCATTTCGACCTTCGTATGTGTGTTGCTTTCAAGCAAGAGACAAGATGCCTTCAAGGAATCAATCAATTTGTGGAGTCTAAATCTTGCATCTTTCAAAGTATTGATGTGCTTGAATATGCCCAAACCTATAACACATTTCAACAAGTATTCAAAGGGAATATTTGAATATAGTACTCCACAAAGCAAGAAAATTGCCTTCACTTCATCACTATCAAGATTATTGTAACTGAACTCCAAAGCTGAATAAACTATCTCATTTATTCCTTTATTATCAACTCTTGGTAATTGGTTTAAGGCATCCTTCCAATGATTAATATCTTTATTTCTTAATGCTCTTGCCACTGTGACTATGAGAATAGGCAAGCCTGCACATTTTTTGGCCACTTGATTTGCTATGCTTTGCAAACTAGCGTCTTTAACAACATCAACAGCCATATCTTCAAACAAACTCCAAGTTTCTTCTTCATTTAGAACATCTAGTCTAAAATCTTTTTCAGACCCCATTATTCGTAATATATCTTGATTTCTAGAAGTTAGCAATAGTTTGCAACGCTTATGATCATCCTCTGAAGGAATTTCCAATTTCTCTAAATCAAGTCTTTTCCAAATATCATCCAGTATGATTAGGATGCTTTTCTCCTTTTTTATCCTCTCGCATAGTCGTCTTGCTCTTCCAATTATGGTCATCTCTTCAAAGTGAAGGCCCAAATGATCAGCAATCTCACCTTGAATTCTTTCAAGATCTGGAGTTTTGGATACATTAGCTATAACAACTACATCAAATAACTTGTCATCTTTAACTTGTTTCTCAACCTCTTTAACTAAAGTGGTCTTCCCCACCCCACTTAGTCCATAGACTCCTATTTTGCTTATTTTGGGGTCCTTTAGAGCCAACATAATGTCCTCCTTCATTAACTTCCTTGACTCAAGCTTTTCACTACCTTTTGTAACAGAAGTGGAGCCTATTTCATCTAGAGGAGGCCTGTAGCCAACTTGATTGAATTTTTCCTTTCCTTGTCGTACTTTAATAATTTTTTTGGCCATTTTCTTTGCATTTCTACTAAGCTGATGTTGTGACCACAAATCAAGAAAGGACCAATTGGAACACCCTACACTCCTATGACGTGGATCTTTAACAAGTTGCTTTACTAGTTCTATAATTTCATCCACTTTGCCTAGCCAATTCAACACAGCACCTTCAATTTCCCTTCCATTTCTTCTTTCTGCTTCAATGCAATGCTTAATCTGATCTCTTACTCCCTCTAGCTCTTGAACTTGAATATGGAGCTCCTCAAAATTGTCTTTGTAGAAAATCAAATAGCCCACTTGCTTTTTAATGGGTGCTATAGTATACTCTGCTATTTTTCCCATAATGGAAATGAGAATCTCCATTCTTGCTTCCTGATTTATTATAGCAGTTGCTGTTTGAGTCTAGATTAATAAAATTGCATGAAAATCTAATACTTAGATAAACAAAACAAGGACAACAAGGAAGGGATTAAGTCAATGTTGGAAGAGATATCTAGAATGACAAATAAAGTGGCACCATTGATGATAATAACTAAGAAGTAGATGAGTTTTGTATATTTAACTATTTCTACGTTTGCTTCCTTGAAATTAATTTTAAAAATTACAAAAATTAGAACAAAATATTCACTCTTTTCTCCAACAAACATCGTAATTAATTAGAAAATTCTATCACTTTTTTAGGAAAATATACTTATACATTCCTTGAAACTAAGAAATCATATACTATTAATTAAACTCATTTTGGACCTTTCCAGAGTGCTAATAGTGGTAAGTCATACATAATTGGACTAATAACTATTAGCACTATCTTTTATTCTAGAAATAAATACAAGAATCAACAAAGTATTCTTAGCTTTGTTGTCTTGGTTTTTTTTTCATTTAAAAATAAAATTCTAACAATATAAGTCATAAAGTTATTTTTGGGCTTGCTTGACATATGGGCTGGGCATATTCTCAGGTCGTGGAAACATGAGGAGCCTTGTTAACGACATTCCTCTTCACCACCTTTAGGGTGTTTTTGGTTGAAGGTTTTTGGAGGGGAGGGGAAGGGAATAAAATGTTTGGTTGAATAAAATTAGAGGGGAGGGGAGGCAAGGGAGGCAAATTTCCCTCCCCTCCAAATTGGGGGGTTTTGGAGGGGAGGGAAGGGGAGGGATATTTTTTAAATTATAATTTACTTTATTGTCCCTTTAATTTTTTAATTTTTTAATATATTAATATTTAATAAAAATTAAGATAATTTTTTATCAGAAATTAAAAATTAAAAAAGATTGGAATTTATAATTTTTTTTTGAAAAATATTGATATAAATAAATTTTTTCATAAAAAACAAAATTAAAAAAATATAAAAGATAAATTTGTCCAAATATAATTACCTCCCCTCCCCTCCCCTCCCTTTCTTTCTAACCAAACAGAACTCATTAAACTCTCTCCCTTCCACTCCCCTTCCTTCCGTTGAACCAAACGAAGCCTAAGAATGATTTAGCACCTGGAGTAGCAGAAAGGAAGCCAAATTGACCTTGAAGTTAACTCATTTGAATCCCCATGTGAATTTTCTGAAGTCAGCTTGATTTTTTCTTAGAGTTTTTCTTGTGGCATTTGTTTTTTTTTTTTTTTTGGGCACTTTTTAAGCATATCGTGTTTGATTACTGAGACTTTTGTGTGAAAATTCTGTCTATTATTTTACAACTTCCTTTAATATTTTGACAAATAACAATTCTTGTTTAAAATTTAAAATTCAATTTAATCATAATTTAAAACTGTATTACGTGACTTTAAACAAAACAAAATAAAAAAAAAACAATAAATTAGATAAAGTGGCAATATATAAATAGTAAGATTATTGATTGCGTAGCACTACTATAAGATTACCTAAACTGAACTCCCACAATTGATGGTGAGAATATTATATATGGGTTTGAGTACTGATCAGTAAGATTATTAATTGCATAGCACTACTATAAGATTACCTAATAAACTGAACTCCCACAATTGATGGCGAGAATATTATATATGGGTTTGAGTATTGATCAGCCTTTTGTTCAAACCTTCTGTCGGCTTATGTTGGAACTTGATCTTGGGGTAGTGAGGTGCTTTAAGAAACTCTTCTAAGGCTCTAGATAATTTATATAAGAGGAGGATTAAACTTGTGACCCTTCCAAACAACCATCCAACCAAAAACTTGACCTAGTTTCAGGTGGCATGATTTCAAAATTTTTTTAAATTTAGAAATGTAGTTATTTTAACTATTTGAAGGTATTTCAATCAAAATATATTTAAATATTGTTTATTTTTTGGCTTCAAGAGAAATTGGAATAATTTTTCATACTAGATAATTAAGTAATCCTTCAGGAAAAAAAAATTATTTATCCTTAATTTCTAGAGGAAATTACAAATTTAAATACCCACCTGAACTTTACATCTAATTATAACGTTCACCCAATCTGAAAAAATAGCAATTTATGGCCAGATCCATCAATCTCATAGCAATGACAATAGAAAACTTAAGTTAACTATAACGTTTGAATCCCTATGTGAATTGCACATGTTCAACAGAGTTGTCTAATAATTTTAAAGGATGAAAGTACCCCTCTCCTTATCTGATATCTCAAATCACCCTAATTGAAAGTATCTCATATTTAATATATCTCAATTGAGCCCCAATTCAAATTGTAGAATTAAAAACTGAAAATTCCTACCTAAAATTAAACATATATTTGTATGTAACTACATTGCTAGTTGCTTTATTAGTCAGTAGGTACCACTGACATGGATGATCGGGATAATTGTCGCAATGCCATGTAATTTAGTGTTATCACTCTAGGTCTCTACCTCTACGGAAATATGGTATATATGCATCAAATTTAACTACGTAAATGACCTGTAACTATATAATGCATCTAGGAAAAAAAACGAGTATTAACCATGGATAACATGCATTATGTTGTCTTAGTTGTTGCCGAGCGAAACTATCATAGAAAAATTAAGAGTTTTTTATCAGCTATGGTTTGAAATACCTGGAGAGCTGGAAGATTGTATAAGTTATTCCAAAATTAGCTTGTTAATTTTAGTGAACAAATTAATTTTTACAGAAGAAGTAAAGGAGAACTTACTCCTCGTCTCCACAAATATGTCGTTTTGTTTGCTCGGTTTAAGATTTGTGACCAGCGAGAAGCACAAAGAAAAGTTCTATTGATCATAATCAAAAGGAGAAATAAGAAAAGAAGCAATACATTAATATCAAATGGATGAAATTAGACTGACATGAGGGACTTTACCTCTATTACCAGTATATGATTGACAACAGAGCGAAACTTCTATTACTTAAAATGCAATGAAAGCTTTCTTTTTGTCTTTCTTTCTTTTTTTTTTTTTTTTTTTTTGCTTTTTTCAAATTTTTTGGATTTGGATTTTTATATATGATGATTGACAAGAAAGCAAAAAATTTTAGTGAGGAATAGCTTCAACAAAAATATCTATAAACGAAGGCAATGAAAAGAACAAGGAAACAAACTTCAAGACACAAGAAAATATTAGAACCAGAATTGTACCATAGGCCCACTCTTAAAAAAATTACAACAGGGCCTAAATGCACTAGTGCGTTATGTGATTTGTTGCCGTTTAAATAAGGCCTAAATAAGTAATTTGGTTTAATCTACAAGCTAAAATAAGTTGGTGCCAGAAAAATTTGAAAGCTCACTTATGGTTTGTGTTTTTATTATTTTTTTTCTCTCAATTTTTCATTTATTTTACCATCACGTGTCCACTAATAATAGGTTGTTTTTCATTTTTGACTTATTTAAATGTGTGTCTAAAACAGATAAAGACTATTTAATTAGTTGGCTAAAACAAATCGGCCATGAAAAAAAAAATGCAAGTGTATTTATATGGCTCATTTAACCTTAAATTTGAATGACGAGTTACTATTGTACTCTTAAACATTGTATATTTTGCAGGTTGTTTATGCATGGACAAATAAGATAATTTGATGAATTTCTTGTTATTTGTTTAGTTATGTTACACCTCTTTGCTCTAAGTGATGTAATTATTTTCTCTTATTACCACATGTCATCTTATTGATTTTAACTAAAAAATTAAAATGAGAAATTTTCAAACTTAGTATAGAAACCTAATGGCACTACCGAGTTTGAAGAAAAAAGTAGAAAAATGCCATTGAGTTTTAACTTTTCTAACACATTTTTCAAGAACTCAGTGGCAATGAATGTAATACTTTTAGTATTGTAGCATTTAAACCATTAAATTTTTTCATTGTAGTAGGCTTACTCTAAAGCATTTCAATTTCCTTTTTCTATCTTGTGTTAGCATTTGTCGCTTTTTAGTTCATGCTTGCTCTGAAAAAAAAAATTGCAAATTACTTGCATTATATATTTGTTGTCATCCCATTTCATTTCAAAGCTTATGCAAATTCAATTATTAAAATTCTTCAAGCATTCTTCATTTGCAATAACTTTTCTCTTGCTAGTTTACATAGCTTAATAGTCTAATCTTAGGCTAGAGAGACCATTTTTTGAAGAATCATGTCTTGTATTTAGTCCCCTCAAACAACTTGTAAAACAAAGACTAAAAGTCCCTAACAATTAGCTTCTCACCAATATATGTACAGGTTTATTTGCTAATTTGATATGTATCCACACTTCCTCCTTGCTCTCTCTCTCTCTCTCTCTCTCTCTCTCTCTCTCTCTCTCTCTTTGTCTGGGTTGCATCTTTATCTCTTACAATTCTGTTCCCTTAAACCTGTATCAAGAAAGATCTATTTTATCCTAGGGGATATTCGTAAAGGTAGAATAATCCTCAAGAATAGCATCTTGTGACATGATTTAGATTCTTAACAATATTATTCCACCATCAATCTTAAGGATTATGAATGTCGGTTCTACTATTATGAATGTCGGTTCTACTATTAATAATATCAACAATAACATTTTTGTCATTGTTCAAGGTAATTTATTGGTTGTCCCAACAGTCAAGCCTTTTCCAAATATCTCAAAGATTAAGATATTTGGAGGACAGAATTTCTAAAGGTGGCAAAAATGTACTTTCTCTATACTAAACATGGGTAGTGCCATTAGTGCTCTTTCTAATTGGAGACCTTCACCATCCATAGATAAAACTTAATTGGATGCTTGGACTTACACCAATAAGGTATGTAAACATACAATTATTAGCACGTTATCTAATAATCTCTTCGATATCTAATGTATGTACAATGAGGCTAGCAAAATTTAGGAGTCATTGCTTGCCAAATACACTGTTGAAGATGTTAGGAAACAAAAGTTCATGGTAGGCAACTACTATTGATTAGAGATGACAAATGATAAAGATATTAAGTTATAGATCAATGAGTATCATAAGCTGCTAGAGATATCCAATGAGTTTGCTTCAAGTATGTTCATTAAAAGGTATACTCATTGAGAAGCTACAAGAATCGTGGAAAAATTACAAACAACAACTCAAGCATAAACATAAACAACTACCCTTGTGGAATATCATCGCCCACATAATTATTGAGGATACAAACTAGAAGGAGCTCCAAGTGACAAAAGCCAAAGATATGACTTCAAAGGCAAATTTGGTGGAGGCAAAGCCAAGAAAAAAGAGGCATGATAATAAAAGTCCAGTTATAAGCCTAAAATCACTAACCACAAGCTCAAAAAGAAAGGAATTTGTTATGTATGTGGAACGTCAAGTCATCATGCTGCACAATGCAGGAAGAGAGTTGGAAACAACAATCCTCCTAAGCTAAGTGCAAATTTGGTTCAAGGAGATGACATAATTATTGCAGCTATTTCACAAGCTCTTCTTATGGTTAACATGAAAGAATGGGTTGTAGACTTTGGGACTACTAGGTACATATGTATAAATAAAGTAATGTTTACCTCTTACACTTCTGTAAGGGATAAAAAAGAATGTGTATATCTTGGTAGTTCTAAAACTACTAAGGTTCTATGAAAATGAAATATTCTTTTCACGCTTACATATGGCAAGACCTTAGTTCTGAAGGATGTCCTTCATGTACTTGAAATTAGAGCAAATTTAATTTCTATGGCTCTATTAAGAAAATTTGGAGTTAAAGTGTCATTTGAATATAATAAGATTGTAATGACAAGGAACAATATTTTTGTGGGCAAGAGTTATTGTAAGCCAGGACTACTTCTACTCATTATTTCTAGATTTAATAAGAATGTATCTCATTTTCTTTACTTGGTTGATTCTTCTGAAATGTGGCATGTTAGACTAGGACATATTAGTATATCTTATCTTAAGAAAATGCAAATTCTTGGTTTAATTTCTGGTATTAGTAATGCATGGTTAAATAAATGTGAAATTTGTATAGAGTATAAACTAATTAGAAAATCTCATTACTATATACAAAGAGAAACTGAATTACTTAATTTAATACAAACTGATTTAGGTGATTTAAAATAAACTATGACTAGAGGTGGTAAAAAATATTATATGACTTTTATTGATGATTTTTCAAAATATACTATAGTGTATTTGCTTAGGAATAAAGATGAAGCTTTTGATATGTTTCCTTTATATAAGGCTAAAGTGGAAAATCATTTAAATAAAAAGAATTAAATCATATATAGGAGTAGAATATATCTTATTTAATGAATTTTGTGAAAAAAAGAATAATTTATAAAATAACCCCATCATATTCACCTGAATTTAATGGAGTATCTAAAAGAAAAAAGAAATATAACTTTAAAAGAAATGATAAATGTCATGTTAATTAGTTCATTTGGTCCAGATAATCTTTGGAAAGAAGCTTTGTTGTTTGCATGTTACTTACAAAATAGAATTCCTTATAAGAAAACTAATAAGACACTATATGAATTATGAAAAGGATATGTTTCTAATTTAAAACATTTAAAAGTGTGGGGTGTCTTATGAAAGTTATACTGCTAGATCCTAAGAAAAGAAAAATTAGTTCTACAACTTCCAATTGTTTGTTTTTTGGTTATGTTGAATATAATGCTACTTATAGATTTCTTGTTTTAAAATGTGATATACTTGATCATAACACTATAATTGAAACAAAAGATGCTTAATTCTTTGAACATATTTTTCCTTTGAAAATTAAAAATATTTCTTAGATGACAAAAAATGTTTCTTCCTCACTTGAACAAAGTCTCGTTGAAAACTCATCTGAAAGTTTAAGAAAAAGTCAAAGGGAAAGGAAAGAAACATCTTTTGGAAATGATTTTTATATTTATATGATACAAGATGAACCATCAACTTAGTTTGAAGTAGTCACATCACCTTATGCACAGTTTTAGAAAGAAGCAATAAAATTTGAAATTGATTCAATTAATAAAAAATAAAACTTAAATTCTAGTAGAATTAATAAAAATAAAACTTAAGTTTTAGTAGATTTTCCTCTAGGAATAAAACCTATTGCACATAAATGGGTTTTCAAAAAGAAATACAATTCTAATGAAATTATTGATAAATATAAAGCAAGGATAATAGCTAAAAGATTTATATAAAAACAAAATGTTGATTATTTTAAAACATTTTTATTTTGTTGATAACATTTCTTCTATTCGAGTTTTAATTGCTCTAGCTTATTTTACAAATTTTTTTATTTATCAAATGGATGTTCAAAATATTTTTTTAAATAATGACTTAAAAGAAGAAATTTATATCTTGCAACTAGAATGCTACGTTGTTTTTTGTCAAGAGAATAAAGTTTTTAAACTTGTAAAATTTTTATATGGCTTGAAACAAGCTCATAAACTATGGAATGAGAAACTTAATAAAGTTTTAACCAGTGATGAGTTTTCAACTATTGAAATTGATAGATGTATCTATATAAAATTTGTGAATAATTAGTGTGTAATTATTTGTTTGTATGTGGATAACATGCTCATATTTGATACAAATATGAATGTTGTGTTTGAAACAAAATATTTTATCACTTTTAAATTTGATATAAAAGATATAAGTGAAGTAAGTATAATTTTAAATGTTAAGGTCATAAGGAAAGGTGATAGCATATTGCTATCACAAGAATATTATATTGAGAAACTTCTTAAGAAATTTAATCATTTTGATAATAAACCTGTGAATACTCCTTACAATGCTAACACTCAATTAATGAAAAACATAAGTGATCTTGTGACTTAATCTAAATATATGCAAATCATTGAATGTCTGTTGCATTTAATGAACTTCACTTGACCTAATATAGCATGTGTTGTATGTAGATTGAGAAAGTACACACAGTGTCCAAATAATAATCATTGGTTTGCATTGGTGAGACTAATGAAATATTTGAAAGGTATTATAGATTATGATATCATGTATAGTAGATTTCTTATTATACTTGAAGGGTACAGTGATGCAAACTGAATATCAGATTTAGTTGAGGCAAAATCTACAAGTGGTTATATATTCACTCTGGGTGGTAGTGCAATAACTTAGAAGTCGGTCAGACAAACTATTATTGCTAGATCCATTATGTTGTCAGAGTTTATTGCTCTGGAGTTGATTGGTAATGAGGCTAAGTGGTTGAAAAACTTTTTGATAAATATTCTTTTGGGTGTAAAACCTACACTATCAATATTTATACACTATGATTGTCAAGTGGCAATAACTATTACAAAGAATAAAACTTTCAATGGTAAAAGTAGACACAATTGGTTGAGACATAATGTGATTAAGCAGCTACTAAAATATGGTATTATATCGATCGATTTTGTAAGATTAGAAATAAATTTGACAAATCATTTGACTAAACCCTTAAGTAAAAAGTTAATTTTTGAAACAACGAAAGTGGTTGAAAAGACTTAAGCCAATTCAAAATTAATAGTGATATTAACCCAACCTTTGTGATTAGAAATCCCATAAAGAAGGTTCATATGGGTAATAACAAGTCACAGTTAGTTCTACCAGCACTTAATTTTCAATCCCTTCCAATAGTGTAAGAAAAGTTCTAGAATGCATTAATAGAAAGGGTGAGCACAAAGCTCTTAATGATTTTCATAACCCTCATGGGTGGCATATTAAATGTAAATATACTTGATGAAATCACTTATATGGGTGTGAAGTGGGACAGCTCTTATGAAATCATGGCAAAATCTCTAAAGTATTTATTAAAACCAAGTGTGTGTATGGCCTATTAAAGTGCAAATAGCTGTAACAATAGGAATTGTGGGAGTGTAAATTGATTAGTAAGACTTTTGACATACAACAAAGAGTTATTAGCTCATAAAAACTATATGTTTCACTGATAACTCTGTGTGTTAAGTTTTAATAGTCAATGTCTAGTTCATAGTCAAAAGATACCAAATTTGAAACATCTACATCCATACTTGCAACTCAAATGTTATTTCTTTCCCTCTTACCTTTTTTTAAAATGTGGGGGGATTATTGAGTGTAGAAGTAAAAAGAGAGTATTTCAAAAAAGCTAAGTCCTACATTGCTCAAATTAAAAGAGTTTTGAGTGTGTATATTTTAAGATGTATTATTAGGCTGGTAAAAGAGCTAAAGAAGAAGGTGGGCTCGCATGCACAAGAGTGGGTTAAGTTAGGCTCAACTCAGTTAAAATTCACCGACTCCCCCATGCGCGCGAGATAATATACAGTAAGAAAAGTTTTGCACAAATTTATTTAACCAAATGAAACTTTTAGAAAAGGTTGAAATTTTTACTTTATAAAATTAGCAACATGGTATT
Organism: Erythrophleum fordii; assembly: GCA_032878935.1. Classification (NCBI taxonomy): domain Eukaryota; kingdom Viridiplantae; phylum Streptophyta; class Magnoliopsida; order Fabales; family Fabaceae; genus Erythrophleum; species Erythrophleum fordii. The sequence continues at coordinate 31,694 of JAVQMF010000023.1, read as the reverse complement.
TGATTTTACCATTGGCTTTCAAAATTTTGCCGTTAGAGAATGTGTAACAGCCTTCTTTAATACCATTGATCTTGTAACCTCCTTCCATAAACCTTCTTTAATCTCCAACATCCTTCTCATTAAATTACTAACTTTTTTTTAAGTCTCCAACATTCAGCTTCTCACCAATATATATATATATATATATATATAGGTTTATCTACTCATTTGATATATATCAGCACTTGTTCCTTCCTCTCTCTATTTGGATTGCATCCTTATCTCATGCCCCTAAACCTATATTAGAAAAGATCTATTTTATCTTAGGGGATATCTGTGAAGGCGAAATAATCCTTAAGAATAGCATCTTGTAACATGACTTAGATTTTAAACAATATCATTACACCAATAGAAGGTTGATTCAATTTGTAAGGGGAGTAATGTTAGAAATATAGCATGGCATATGATACATATAGAATGTAGGAGTAGGAGAGGAGCAGAAGAGAAGTGCCGGTTGTGTGGGGTACTTGATTTTAAATGATTGGAATCCTTTGTATGATGAATCAGTGTTATGTTATAATGTGAAGGAAGTATGGAAGTATTTGGTGAGATTTTTTCCTGAGGAGCTTTGATCCTTTCTCTAAAAAAAAAAAAGGATTTGTTATCTCTTGTTTTCTTTTCAGTTTCTCTAGAAATTCCTCTCATAGCAACTTTTTCATACTTCCTACAGAATACATATTTCAGGAAATTATTCCAATCATTTTTTGTATCTTCTTTGACCGTCTTTGATCGGCCATATCATATTAGTTAACTATGGTTAAATCAGCTTGTTAATTTTAGTGAAAAATTTAATTTTTATAAAAAAGAAAAATGAAAAAAAGAGAAGCACACTCAAACTTTCTATTCTCATTTTATTGTGTCTCTTCTTGTCGAATAATGAATTCATTCAAGGTTGAAACATAAATTTATGTCCCTTCTGTTCAATTTCTGAAAAAATAAAAACAAGATAATTACTCAGGTAAAAGGGAAGTTACCGCTTTTCTCCACGAATGTGTTGTTCTACTTCCTTGGTTTAAGATTTGTGAATAGCGAGAAGCACCAAAAAAAGTTCTGTTGTATAATTAAAAGGAGAAATAAGAAACAACGCAACACATTAATACCCAATGAATATAATTAAAACTAATGCGAGGGACTTTACCTCTATTGTCAGTATATGATTAAAATTAATTTGGTGATTGAGTTTGAACAAATAGCACTACAATAACAAATAGCACTACAATTTTAATGTTTTATATATTTATTATATTTTATTATATGAAATAAAAAAAAAAGCATATTAGTCTATTTTTAATCTAATTGTTTATTAAACTCAATGAGTCAAATACTCATTTTCAAATTCTGTTTGCATATTCAGAAAACCTTAGATTTAATACTCAATCATTTAATTTCTATCCCTCTAAATAAGCACATGGGCAGCTGAGTTAAAGCAACTGTTTTTTTTTTCTTTTGGCCGAAGCAAACTGTTGTGAAAGAAAAGGGAACTGTTGAATATTTACATATTTTTTTAAAAAACACTGTTTTATATTTTGTATATATTTGACCGAAACAAAAAAACGTTTTTATATGAGGGTAAAAATTATGGGCTGTTTGATTCTTTTTTTGTTTTAATATTTTTAAAATAGATGTTTTTGAGAACAAAAAAATTAAAAAATTTATTTAAATTATTATTCTAAAAGGTAATTATTTTCTATTTTTCTCTAATTCTGCAGAACAAAAATTACAAAACAACTAAAAAATGTCCTAATGTATTTGTTTCTGAAAACAAAATTTTATTTTTTTTTGTTTTACAAAATACTTTGTCAAAAACATATTATTAAACAAGTTTTTTTTATTTTTAAAAATAAAAAATTATTTTAAAAACAAGAAACCAACAGTTACATTATTCTGCAGGGAGAGAGAAGCAGAACACAACTAGAAATTAAATCTATTTGGACATACAAAGCACTCATAAAATAAAAAATTACTATATATATATATTCTTCATTAGTTGCCTGGCGTGATTTCTTCTCCCAATATATAAAATTTTTGAAAGAATTGATAGATATTCAATTCATTTGACAAAAAAAAAAAAAAAGGAGGAAAACAGAGAACTAAAACGTACCTTGTCCAGTTACGCCTCTTGTCATCGCGAACTTTATCATTTAGAGGCATTGCTTTCATCCAAGTAACACATTAAAATATCAATTATCAAATGAACAAACTAAAGACAAAAGTGACTTTACTTCTATTAATATATGATGAACTAACAGGCATCAGTAGATGCTTCAAGAAATGAAACAATCTCTTTTTTTTTTGGATTTTTATAAATAAAATATAAAAGAAAACAAACTTTAATGCAGAAGATTATCAAGAAATGAGAGTTTTAGACAAAGACACCAACGGTTTTTTTTTTTTTTTTGGGAATAATAAGAAAAGCAAAGTTGACTAGTGAAGAGAGAGAAAGAGAGTAGAAACAGAAAGCACGGGTTGTTGAGATAAAGGTAGAATTGGAAAAGAGCGGTAAGAAGGGCAGCGAACACCGGGAATGGCAAATATCTGATTATATAATACTCTCAATTATTGCTACCCCTCTCGTGTGCTTCTCACGTGCTCCTCTTCCATGCTCTGCTTCTTCGATGGGTTTAAATAGGGGCTGCTTCAGAGTCTCTCTTCCTCTCTTTGCTATCTGAGAAAGTGGAAGAAGAATGGAAGCACGCGACAAGCACATCAGAGTAGACCGACTTTGGATTTATATCTATTATTTTTATTTTTTGGGTGATATTTTAAATATAAAATAATACATTTTAATATTTGAATATTAAAATTATAATTGTAGGGATAGGTGTACTTTTCCCTTATATTTATTTGGAGTTAATTAGATTGACAAATGAGTTTGCAACGTGGATAATATAATTTTTTTATTTTGACAATAAAATTAAAAAAAAAAACAATGGATCTCTCTTTTTCAAATAAATGCTGAGAACTGAATTGGATTATAAATGTAATAGTGTTTCTTGGTTTGTTTTGTCAGCATAACCCACTTTACAAAACAACTTCTTCACATTTGATTTGAAGTTTGTGATACTATCTTCATCTGATCTGTTACGCTATCATTTAACATTTAGTTATATTTATAGATTCTGATCAATTACAATCCAGTCTAATTGCTCAGACCAAGCTAATCTAGCTTTCAATTTGATGGTTTATCAGCTGGACAGTTCAGTCCAATTTGAGTTCAAATATCATGCATTTAGTATGATTTATTATCATCATTGTAATTACATAGATATTAAAATGATAAATAATTTTATCTTTAGAATGCTTCACTTATATCTAAAAAATTTTATAATTTACTAAGGTCATTAATAAGATTAACCAAGGGATTTCCCTTCTTGTATATGAGGAGAACGAGGAAAAACATTTTCCTTGTCTTAGCCAAGATGGAACAAAACAAATGTAACAAGCTATCTCTATTCAAATTTGAATCTTCTTTTATTTCGTGCGCCATGCTATTAGATGAAAACAAAAGGAAAATGACATAGGAGTGAAAGTGTGTATATGAGATGGATTTCTCTCTTTTTATCTATTTTCTCTTTTTTTATATCTTTCTTCCACAATATGATGTCTAGTTAGTTTGTGAGAGGATCCAAATTGCTCTTCAACTCTCATTTCCTCTAAAGTTTTTTATTGTAAAGTTTGTATAAATTTTGAAGATAGAATGACATAAAGGGAGAAAGTGGATATAAAGAGTGAAAATATATATGAACCCCACTTTTTCTCATTTCATTCACTTCATCTTTTCTCTCTTCTCTCTCCAAAATTTATATAAACTTTATAAACCAAAAACTCTAAAGGATCATAAAGTTTGGATCCTTTCAATTTCTTTTTTCTTTATTTCATATCAAATTTGAAAAAGAAATAAACACAAAGTGTGTGTGACATCAAATGGGTCCAATACATTCAAATATGACCCACTATTTAAGTAAATCTTACACTTTTTATATCTATTTCTTTTTAAAATTAACAAAAATAAAAATTAAAAAAATTAAAAACGACCTAAACTACTTCTTCTCAGTTTGGAATCCTACAAGCTTACGGTGGTCAGAATGACTCTTAAATGGGTCTTGTCTCCTTTTGGTCCTTTACCCTTCATCTTTTATCCTTTTCTAGTTTATGTGTGCATCTTGGTCTTCAACGTGCATACGCCTTGAACCCTCAACCTTGCCCTCCTATCGTTTTTCATGAGAGTTTGTCTAAAAAGAAGACACGCTTTATATGACAAAAAATAATTGGATTGTTAGCGTGATTATAGGAGAGTTGTTTTTAGAGCTTGATTATAGGGGAAAGTACAGGGATAACTGATAATTAGCAACTCTTTTATGAAAATAAATTATAACCTATCCTAAATTAAATCCATTCTTACTTCTTAATTTAGACGTGTCCAGGATATTAAATTAAATCTAATCATAAGTTGAAAAATCTATCAAGCCTAAAAGGCTCCGCCCAAAAAAAACTTTGTCTTTCATTTTTTTTATATTTTGTTTATATTTGACAGAAATATAAAAACGTTTTTAGATGAGGATAAAAACTATTATTCTATACAGAGAGAGAAGCAAAACATAACTAAAAATTAAATTTATTTGGACATAAAGCACTCATGTAAAATAAAAAAAATTACAATATATATATATATATGTATATATATTCTGGACTAGTTGCGTAGGGTGATTTCTTCTCCTAATATGCAAAATTTTTCAAAGAATTTTTTATGTAGATATTTTGCATTCATTGTTGGAGGATACGCAATTCAATTAGTTGAGTACTGAAGAGGGTGGGAGTAGAAAGAGAAAGGAAGGGTTGTTGAGTAACTGTAGAGTTGGAAGACAGAGGAATAGGAAGCAATTGAATTGGGATTGAAGAAGAGCTAACCATGAACGTCACTCTCAATTATCGCTACAATACACGGCGGTGATGCTCTGAATTAATTGCAACTACTACGTGTGTGTTTGATTGTGCGGTAGAAAAAAAGAAAATGTGGTTTGATAGAAGCAACAAATTATTACTTTTGGATAAAAGAGATTACAAATCTTAATTTTGCTTCCTTGTAACGGGCAGCCAAACACTATACAATAATTGAGTTACAGCTCAACAGATAGAAGGAGAAGATTCTTTGCGGGAAATGCGCATGTTGTGGATATTCCAATAAAAGTCCATATTTTATCAAAAAGATTTATCTTTTGATATAAAATTTTAGTTTTATAGTTGATAGTTATAAAAGTATTTTTATTTTATGTTTTATAAAATAAAAAATATATAAATTTTGAATAATCTAAATTAAATTTAAATAATTTAAATAAAATACGCACAATAGATAGGCATAGGATCCACACGCAAGGAGGAAAAAGCGGGCCCAAGACTCGAGACTTTTCAATAAGTCTTTTAAAGAAGTGTGGACCTCAGAAGAAAGAAAGAAGGACGGGCGCCAAAATAGAAAGCAACGGTCCGCGCAAGGAAGGAAAAAGAGTCCCCAAGACTCAAGACTTTTCTGTAAAACATAAAATAAAAATACTTTTAGTTTTATAGTTGATAGTTATAAAAGTATTTTTATTTTATGTTTTATAAAATAAAAAATATATAAATTTTGAATAATCTAAATTAAATTTAAATAATTTAAATAAAATACGCACAATAGATAGGCATAGGATCCACACGCAAGGAGGAAAAAGCGGGCCCAAGACTCGAGACTTTTCAATAAGTCTTTTAAAGAAGTGTGGACCTCAGAAGAAAGAAAGAAAGACGGGCGCCAAAATAGAAAGCAACGGTCCGCGCAAGGAAGGAAAAAGAGTCCCCAAGACTCAAGACTTTTCTGTAAGTCTTCTCAAGGAGTGTGGGACCTCGGAAGAAACAAAGAAAGAAGGACGTCGGCAGAAACTAATATTTTTAAAATTAAATCAGTTATTAAATTAGTAAAGACACCATTTTATAATTTATTAATTTTATCATGATTAAATTATAGTTAAATTGATAATAATTAAATAGATATATATTAATATTAAACATTTAACATAATAAATAATAATAAGTAAACATTAATAAATTTTTTAATTATATATAAAAAAAATTAAATATAACATAATATTTAAAATTAATTAAATTTTTAATTTTAAAATTTAAATATAAAATAACTTATCTATTGATAAATATAATAATTAAATATTAACTTGTTGAAACATGTTAAAAGAAAGATATTATAAGAATTAACTATTTAATTTATTAATTTTTTATTATTACATTTCAAAAAAATTTGTATAATAACATTTAATTGGTTCTAAAAAATTTGAACATAATGTTACAAAAATAATAATTGATAAATATTTAAGTTAAATATTATAAATTTTAAAGAAAATACTATAATTACATTTATATAATATTATACACAATCCTATTAGAAAGAATGAGATAGCATAGTGGTTAAGATGTTAAAATCTTTTTCAAGGTTATTCGCTATTTTTATAGAAAAATACAAGCAAAGTAACTCATTTAAATAGTCTATTTATATAAAAATTTAAGGATATAAACTAAAGATGCATTGCTTTTATATAAAAATTTAGACATATAAACTAAAGATGCATTGCAAATCAAATAGCAAATATATAGTTTGGAAGCATGGGTACGTGGTTTGGATTTAGCAATTGATGTTCAAAGATTTTTAAAAAGAACTAGTCCAATATGGTCTGCTTACACTTATTTTTGTCTAAAATTAATTAGTCAAACTTGATTATTGATCAACGTTGGCTGGCTAATATAATCCGATTATAATTACTTTGGCAAAAATAAAACGCAAGGGCACCTTATCCTTTTTTTTGTTTGTGTATACTGCAAGTGAATGTGTACCTTGTGCTTTATTCTTGTTCCACGAGGATCTGTCTCTAGTTTTTTTTTTTTCATTTATTAATGAATCATTTTGTTCCTCACCAAGAAAAAAAAAAATGCACATTTTATATCACAAAAAATAAATGAATTTTGAACTAATTATGTGAAAATAAATTATAATGTATCTTAAATTAAATAATAACATGAAAAATTATTAAAAGATCCCAAAATTATTTTGGTGTAGAAGCAATATTAGAGCTCCCAACGAAAAGTGTGGAACCTCATAAGATAAAGAAAGAAAACTCCGAACTTGGATTTCACAACTTAAGTGGGTGTCTATCGAGTCTCAACGATGGAAAATTACACATTGCTTCTTTAATTATAGCACAATTGCAATTTTAACTAATATAATTTTCACAGCATTTTCAGTCTCTCTCTCTACTATTTCTTCTATTTGCTTTCACACCACGATTGCTAGGCTCTTTTATTGTATACTCTACTATATTTCCAACAATAAAAATAAGAATCTTCATTCTTCCTTCTTGATTTAGCTCTGTGTAAAAAATTAAACTAGATTTGATTCTAGGCCAAAAAGTTCATTCTACTTGATAGGTTCAGCCCAAAAAAGATTTTATTTTTTTAAAGTAATTTATATTTTGTATATATTTGACTGAAATATGAAGACGTTATAAGACGGAAAAAACTATTATTCTATGGAGAAAGAGAAGCAAAACATAACTAAAAATTAAATTTATTTAGGCATAAAGCATTGGTATAAAATAAAATATTACAAATATATATTTTCTTTGTCCAGGGATGAAAACTGCGTGAAATGCTGCATTTTAAGCTTCCTAAATGTGTGGCACTTCCTAAGCCAAAGGATGACGCGGACGGCCTGGATTGAACTGATGGGATGTTGTCATTTTCGCACTTCTAACGTTGATATCGCTAAAATTACGTCTAACTTGTCTACAATCGTTCTGACAAGTCAAATCACGCCGCATACTCAAAGCAAGCAAATCCAATCCAGCCATTCCTCTAGCGGCTGAGATGATGCCATGTGTTCCATTTTTTCCAAAAACGCTCCACTCCATTCTGCTATAATTTTTTTAATATCTTTTAAATCTAAATACCTTTAGTATTTGTTAATTTTTTTAATTAATTAATATATATATATATATGTATAAAATTTTCATCAAATGTTAGTGACTCATTTTTTTTCTTTTCTTTAATATTTTTATGTAAATAAAATATAAAATAATAGATTCGAGATAACAAAGCAAGCAAACTTGAATGCAGAAGAGTAGCAAGAAAAGAGACCTTTAAACGAAGACACCAACTTTTCTTTTTTTCTTTTTTGAATAATAAGCAAAACAAAGTTGAGTATCGAAGAGAGAGAGAGAGAGAGTATAAACAGAAAGCAAGGGTATGTGGAGTTGGAAATGGAACGCAGTATTTCTGCACCACACAATGGGAAGAGGTGAAGGAGTGCTGAAGACCTTAACTCTTCAAAGCGTGTGGGACATAAGAAAAGAAGAAAAATACCCTAACCTTGGATTTATTAGAATCAAATGTGAATGGAAATAAAAAAAAAGTTTAATATTAAATTAAAGAAAGTATATAAGGGAAAAAACTCATAAAATTAAAACTTTAAAGTTTTAAACCAAAAGATAATATCAATTTCAGCGTCAAATTTCTTTATCTAATTTTTTTAAATTAAAAAAAAAAATCCAATGAGTCTCCGGAAACTTCCAGCCTCCGCCCGGGTAGAGATAGAGAACGACTGCGTCAGACTTCGACTCTTAACAAATTGTGGGAGTCCAGAAAAGAAATTTAAGGAAGTTACTATAATATCCTTCAAGAATTACAAAAAGTGAAGAGGTTGGTCGTCAGTTAAATCTGACTTCTACCCCTCCCGTGTGCTTCTCACGTGCTCCTCTTCCATGCTCTGCTTCTTCCCTGATTTTAAATATTAAAATGATAAATAATTTTATTTTTTAAATGCTTCACTTTAAATATTAGAATAAATAATTTTATCTAAAAAAAGTATAATTTACTGAGGTCATTAATAAGATAAACAAGAAGAAAAGGCTTTTTACGTGTCTTAACGAAGACGGAACTAAATAAATGTAACAAGCTCTCTTATTCCAATTTGGATTTTTTAATTATTTATGTGCCATTTTATTAGAGAGAAGGAAAAAAGTAGATGATATAAAAGAATATGAATATATGGGGCTACTTTTTTTTTCCCTTTTACTTATTCTTTTTTTTATTTTCTTTCAGATAAAATAACTTTTAATTGACACCAAATAAAATAAGGTCTAGAATACTCTTCTTCTCATATCTTCTAGAATTTTTTACTAGAAATTCTAAAGATAGAGTTATATAAAAAAAAAATAAAAATGCATATAAGATTCGCTTCTTCTCTTTTCACTTTTGTTTTTTTTTTTCTCTCAAAAAATTTACAAAAAATTTAATAATAAAAATTTTTACAAAATCTAAAAGTTAGATCCTTTCAATTTCAAGAATTTGACAATAAAAAAATATTTTTTATATTTTGTATATATTTGACTAAAATATGAAAATGTTTTAATAAGATGGTAAAAACTGTCATTCTATAGTGAAAGAGAAACAAAAACATAACTAAAAATTTAATGTATTTGGATATAAAGCACTCGTATAAAAATAAAAATCATAATATCTATGGGTCTATTTGATTTTACTTTGATTTTAATTTTTTTAAAATAAATATTTTTTAGAATAAATTTTAAGAACAAAAAAAAATTAAAAAATATATTTGAATCATTATTCTAAAAAATTACTATTTTATTTTTTTTATTCTACAAAATAAAAGTTAACAAAATATTTAAAAAATGTTTTGATTTTTTTTTGTTTCTAAAAATATAATTCTATTTTTATGTGTTACAAAATACTTTATTGAAAACATATTATCAAACAAAATTTTTTTATTTTCTTTTTATTTTTAAGAACAAGAACTGTTATGAAAACCGGAAATCAAACAAGCCTTATATTCGCATTTCTAGTGTAGATAATCGACAAGCTTCCCTCACCATTTGAAACACCAAATAGATGGTAACACATGAATCATTCTTCCTAGCCCGATTTGCCTAAAGCTTGCATTGCCCACGTTCTTTCCTTCACGTCTCCTCGCAATGCCTGCAGACTTTCCTTGGTTTCTTCCATCTGCCCCCTCCCCCGACCTCTTCTGAGGAGTATCTCTATCTCTCTCTCTCTCTGCGACAATCCCCTTCTCATAGAGGATGGTTTTAAGGTATTTCCTTCCTTTCCCTCTTCCCTTTTTTTTTTTTTATGTTCATTTAGAACCATTGCAATTCCATTACTCCTCTAATTTCCTTTCCAATTCCAAATTAATTGCCAATTATTGCTGCCTTTTCTATCTCATATATGCTCTGCATTTGCATCATCATTCATCATTCTAATCTAACATCTTTCCTTAATGAATGTGAAACTGTAATATCATACCCATCTCAATTTTTTTTCAATATTGTTTGTAGATTTATGTTTATCCATCCAATTCTAGTAGTAGTAATTTTTTTACATTGTCTAAGGGTGTCAATCTCTTGAATCTTTATTTTTGTTTATGTTCGGAGCTTTTGGCTGGATAAGTCGAGTGGGAAAGAAATGTTACATGCTATCTGCGAGGAATCTTTGTATTTGTTGGGAGACACTCCAATGTATTGGAGGTGGACTTGAGTGCTTGAGGCCAAGTAAGTTAATTAGACACTTTGCATTTTCGTGTTTTGTTTGTGTGTTGCAAGACAACCAAATTTGGAGTGTAACTACTAACTAGTAGGTTTAAGGAGGTGGCTGAACTTTTGAGAGTGTGTTGGCTGGAAATCAAGGGGCGGATCAACACTCACATGCTATCCCCTTCAATGTTGTATGCAGCTTACCTTGTGTCCAACTTAACAGCCAATGCCTATGGGTTCCAACACAAACTAGCAAAGGTCTCCATTGGGATCGCTAGGAATAATGGTAATCCAACGTAAAAATATCTAATTTTTCCCAGACCTATAGAAAATCTTGATCTACAATATCCAAACCAGAGGGCAAATGGATGGTTGGAGATCAAATTGGGAAACTTCAACAAAGGAGGAGATGACGAGGAGCTAGAAATGATTGTTTTAGGGATGGATGGGGTTAACGGGAAGAGACGTCTTATTATTTAAGGATTCGAAAGTAGGCCTAATTAAATTCAATAAATAAACACCTACCTAGTAGCCTTTATCTTTGTTATGTTGTTTCAAGTTTTTTAGTTGCTCAAATCTTGTGTACAAACTTGCTATTATGTTGGGATCTTGAGGTTCATGGCTTAATTTAATAAATTTTATTTTGACATGAATCTTTTTCAGGCAATGAATTTCAATTTAAAACAAATGAAGAAATGTACATGCCTGCATACATGGCTTTAGAGTTAAGTCTTTTACCCTTGAAGCATCTAAGAATATTCTCATGCAAATTAGAAGGATAAAGCATTTTACAACAAAAATGGATTTAAGAATGCTATGATGATTGAATTTTTTTCGCGTGCAAAGTTAGGTAAGGGTAGAATTGGCTCTATACATAGGGTTTTACATGTATACAGTGGACATATGCTTAAGATCTATATATATATATATATATAATCCTACACATTAGAACTAAAATGGCATTACCCTTCTTAAAATATTAGTTAGGCTTGCTTTCAAGAGATTGGGTGAAAGAAGAAGCACAAGAAAATTAGGCGTGAAGATATATTAAAGCTAGCTTATGGTCTACATGTTTTCATTTTTTCCCTAAATTTTTCAATTATTTTACCATCCATCATGCATCTCATTTAAATGCAGGTCTAAAATGAAAAATGAAGATTTATTTATATAGTCCATTTAAGTTGGTTTCCATTTTTTTTAAGCTAGCATGGATGATTAGTTGGTAGCCTTGTAAATTTTATTTAGTTTTAATACTTGATAGGATTCAACCGGATTAAATCTTTATAGCTATTTTTTTAACAAAATTAGAAAAAATTAAGTAAAAAATAAATTATTTTGTTGTGAAAAAAATTGATGATTTATTAACTTTTTAAATATATATATATATATATATATATAATAAGTTGCCTTTACGTGCGTTGCACGGGTATATTGGAGTAAATTAATTTGAAATGAAACCCATCAATAATGGAAGAGTGCAAAAGGAAAAGAAAAAAAAAAATGAGATGATGACATTTAAGAAGGAGAAGCACGAAGCCCAAGACAAGGAATCTGCATGGTAGATAACTTATTTATAACGTAGATCAAACATATTTTATAATAAGTTATTGGTACTGGCAAAGTTGTTTTACAATTGTGTCAAGAGGGACTTAGTTGTGGAGTTAAATCATAATTGGGGTGTTTGGGCTGTGCAAAGTTAAATAAAAAAAGTTGGACAATGAGTAATAGTTATAACTTTTATTTTAATGATAAATTCTCAATTTAATGTTTGGTTTAGTGCCAACTCCACTATAGTTATGCACCAATTTTACCTAATCATAAATTAACACATGCAATAAATGTAATACCTTGAAAGTTTTAATTTCAATTAGATTCCTAAGATTCTTATTCAAATAGGTCTCCAATAACTTTTAATTAAGATATATAATTAAAAATAATATTTATCAATATAAAATAAATTATATTAAAGTAGAAAATAAGGTCCAAATAATCTTAGATTTTGAAAATTATCTTTAAAGAGATATTTTGATATTTGTCTTGTGTTTATCAAAATGCTTTTATTTTTCAAAATTTTAAAATAAGTTAACCTTAAAATCTCTAAATTTTGTAATACCATAATTGCTTTCAAAGTATAAAAACAATCTTTCATATAACTTGCAGGGGCTTCCTCTAAATTTTATTGAAATTAAATAAACTTCTCTATTTTTAAAATATATACTTTAGTATAATTTTAATTTTTTTAATTAAAATACTCTTATTAAATAATTTTATATTTAAGTTAACAGAAGATATTTTAGTAAAAAAAATTAATTGGATTAAAGATTAACACAACTTTTTGTTTAAAGAGAAATTTGTATATATTTTACAAATAAAAAAAATTTGTATAATTTCAATAAAACTAAAAAAATGTTAATATAATTTCCTTTATATTTAAAATAGCTATTTGGCGACATCTCATTTAGCTTTAAAGATTAATAAAGTTGGACTAAGTCGAACCTTTAGATCCAAATACCTTTAATACTTATTAATTTTTTAATTAATAAATATATATAATTTTCATCAAATGTTAGTCACCTCTCAAAATAAATTAGTAGATATACTTAATATTAAAATATATTATAATATATTTAAATTTTTTTAAAAAAAATTATTAGGGCCAAAAATATTAGTTATAGTGTTCTATATTTATCATCTGTAGATTTTTTATTTTTTTGGGCTAAAATTATATCTAAGATAACTATGCCCTATCTAAAAGATTTTATTACACATGCACGCAAAGTAGAGATCAGTGGTTTTTTTTTTTTAACCAAATATTGAAAGTGAAAACATTTAATTCAAATGTTATCCAAATAGCCAATACTAATGTAACAAAAAAGACAGAATTGAAGTGGGTTTTTTTATCAATAAAATTTTGATTTTCTAAATTTTTTAAATTAGATATACGACTACTATCTTCTTTTGAAAAGCTAGAATTCTGATATGAATTTTATTCCTGTAAACAATTGAACAAAGGATCTTAATTAGTAAAACACACATTTTCTTATATACCTATTTCACCAAGAAATTATAATTCAAGAGTTAAAAATTTAGAGTTTGAGAGAAATCAACACAAGAAATTGTAATTCCTCAATTCTTTTCAATGTTTATCCCTGCTTAATTTAATGCTAGGAGAATTTTGGGAAAGGGAATTGAAATCGATTGCTCTCTTAATCGCCATCTAGATAGATTTAAAATTTCTTTTTCTTTTTCAAAATTTTAAACATCAAATATTATTTTTTCATGTGTATAATTAAAAAATTATTTTTATTTTATATTTTACTTCTTACAAAACAAAAATATGTCGAAATAAAAATAAAATAAAATAAAATTTTAGACTATATAAATCAAATCTTTTAAGTATAATTCGGCCCTTAAGAATGATTTAGCCCCTGGAGTAGCAGCAAGGAAGCCGAATTGACCTTAAAGTATTATGGACTCAGACACATTATCGCATAATTGCAAGAAAAAAGGTTTTGGGCTTGTTGTGGCATTTTCTTAAAGGAAACTTTTCAGCCCAAGTCTCTTAAGTATGATTTGGCCCAATGTTAAAAACTTCTTTTCCCCTGTGAGAACCATGGGACAAGTATATATGTTAAAACCATCTTTTACGCGAAGTAATATTTTCTGATTCAATTAATTTTCTATAGGCCGAAAAAATAATATTTCCCAAATTATTTTAGGATAAAACAATTTTGGCCCACGTAAACATTTTAGCGCATATTAAAATGTTTGAAAAATTCTTTTAATTAAATGATTGACATAATTCAAAATTTTAATTTAAGCTTTTGATCCAACAGTTATAATATTAATGACGATGAACCTTTTGAATTTTTTTTTTTTATAGCACAAACAAATTTAAGACTTTTTAAAGTGTATTCAATTCCACATCTTACTATCGGGAACATATTCTGGACCCGACACATGGGGATGCAATAAAATTCATCTCAAAATCATTTTCTCCCACAGCTATTATAACATATGATGAATAAAATTTGAGGGAGTTAATTTACAAACTTGCTGTCATGTTGGGATCTTGAGGTCGGTGGCTTAATGTAATAAATTTTATTTTCACACGAAACTTTCCATGCAATAAATTTTAATTTAAGACAAATGAAGAACTCACATGTCTGCATACATGGCCTTGGAGTTAAGTCTTTTACCCTTTAAAATATCAATTAGGCTTGCTTCCAAGAGATTGGGAGAAAGAAGAGGCGGAGCGTGAAGATATATTAAAGCTTGTTTATGGTTTGTGTCTTTTCATTTTTTCCCCTCAATTTTTCATTTATTTCACCATCTGCATTTTGTTTAAAATAAAATAGGTAAGTTCATTTAATTCGTTGACCCAAACAGGTCAGTCTGTTTAAAAAATGAAAATCTATTTATATAAGTCCCTTTAAGTTGGTTTCCATTTTTTTAAAGTTAGTATGGACAATTAGTTGGTTTTAATGCTTGATAGGATTCAACCAGGTTAAATCCTTTGAGCTATTTTTTAAAATTAAAAAAATTAAGTAAAAAATAAATTATTTTGTTGTGAAAATTTTAGTAATTTATTAACTGTTAAATATATATATATATATATATATATATAATTTTTATTAACTAACAAGTTATTGGCGTTGGCAAAGTTGTTTTACAATTGTGCCAGGAAGAAGCTTAGTTGTGGAGTAAAATCGTAGTTGAGATGTTTAAAATAAATGAGGTTAAATAAAAAAAGTCGGATAATGAATAATAGCTATAACTTTTATTTTAGTAATAAATACTTAGATCCAATGTTTGGTTTAGTGCCAATTCCACTAGAGTTATTGTAATAACCCAAATTAAAATAATAATAATAAAATAAATAATTAAATTAGACAAATTTATTTTTAGGATAAATATAAGATTTAAGTAATCTTAAGATAATTATAAAACTTTAAAATTATCTTAAAGAGTTATTTTGAAATCTATCTTATATCCATTGAGATATTTTTATGTTCCAAAATTTTTAAAATAAGTCATTATGGAAATTCTAAATAATTGTGGGTTCCTTATTTTTATTTTTAGTTATGTAAAAATAACTTTTCTGAGTTTTATATAAATTTCATTAGAAAACTCTGAGCATCTTTCATAATTTTTGCTTTTTCCCTTAAAATATAATATCCCTCCTTATTACTCCATCATACCAGTGTCCCCTTCAAACCTCCTTCTTCTCTTTCTTCGAAATTGAAGCTTCTGTACGCCCTTTTTCCCCCTTTCTTTTATTTCGTTCTGCGCTTGAAGTTGCTCCCCCCACCACAAACGTTGCGCCGCCGTTCTGCAGGTGACCGGAAGTCATTTTAGCTGCGTGCTCTGGCTGTGCCGTGCCACGAATGGTGAACTTTTATTTATTTATTTATTCATTCATTTATTTTCCTTCTTTTTCCCTTCATTTTCGTTCTTCTTCTTTCCTCTTGTGTTTGGGTTGCCTTTTCTTTGATTTTAACTTCCATTATTGCTCCATCTTTATGCCAATAGGAATCCAAAACCTTAGTTGTTGATTGCTTCCTCATTTTGGCCGTGGGAAACTTTTCAAATTAGGGCTTTTTGATTTAAACCATTAAGGTATGAATTGATACTTCTTATGCATTTATTTAAGCTCCTTAAGATATATTTTAAACTCAAATTAAATTTTAGAAGCTTGAATTTGATTGTGCCTATTAATTTGTGAAATCCAAAATTTAGGGATTATAGTGAATTATAAAATTTAAACTATAATTATAGATTTAGGTGTTAAAGGATAAAATTAATTATATTGAACATATTAGAAGTTAATAGAGTAATTTAGGGTGATGTTCTTATATTCAATATAATTATAGGTGATAGTGAAATTACTCTTTCAAATTGGAAATCCCTTCAATTTTAGGAAATTGGGGTTTCTACTATTGACCTCCACAGGTGAGTGTATATATAACAAAATAGTAGTCTCTTTTACTTTATATTTATATATTATCAGTTTAAATTTCTTATTTTGTGATTTGCTTTATTTGCATTGTCAGGGAAACAAATCTCATTTATTTATTTCTTTTAAAACTTTAATGCTTTATATGGATTAAATTATATGTGTGAAAGTACATACCGATATATATATATATATATATGGTTAGAGAGATAATGAATGACCTTTATTTATAATTTTATTATGTAAATTCGTTAATTCATTATTTTTTTTATTTCTTTTATTTGATTTAAGCTTTACTAACTTAATTACCTACTTGTCATTATTTAATTTATATAAATGATTTTATTCCAAACTTATGGATGAAAATCTTATTAAAACTTCGTAGCTGCTAATGGGAGTAACGGCCGTAGTGTACCTAGTTAGAATAATAAATAATCACTGTGTGGCGGCATTCAGTAATAATTATACTGTATATATCGTGATATGTGCACCGTGTGGCGGCACTCGGTGATAGTGGTGACATTGTGATACTGCGCAGTGGTCTTAGTAGTAGTATTGAATCCTGTGTGGTGGCACTCAGGGTTGATTATAATTCTTACATGTGATACCCATTATATCTTGTTTCCTTTAATTTTAGCTTGTGCTTTAGCTGACAACTTGCAATGTAATTTAATTGTTATTTATATATATACATATATATATAAACAACAATTAAAGGTAATATAATTTTCTTTATTTGTCTAAGTACTTTATTGTGAAAAACTATAAATCTATCTATTTCTCCTTCTACTTGTTTTGTTATATATACATTTACTAAGCCAGTGGTAGGTTTACCATTTTCCTTTGTCATATTTCAGATCAGCATAAAGTAGATTAAGGTGATCTGAGATCTGCGTGCTACCCAGACGTAGATGGTAGGATATTTTGATCGGTTGAGTTGTGTAGGAATTCTAAGACACATTGGCTATTAAGTGTTATATTAATTTGAGTCACAGAGATGTTATATATATATATTTTTGGTAGATTATATAATGACCTTTGTAATAGCATTTGATTATATTTTGAAAAACTTGTATACTATATTGTATTGTGGTGAGAATTCAAAGATATAAGATGCTAATAAATTTTTGTAATGAAATGTATTGGATTGTGTTGAATTTGCAGGGTTGGGATGTCCAATTTTTAGGGGAGGTGCTGTCGGATTTTCAGTAACCTCTAATCACTATAGGTATGCTTATATAAAAGTATGAGCATTGAATGAGTTGCCAGGCTTACTAGGCTGGGCTAATCATACTTGGCTTGGTCTAGCTGCCGGTTATGGCTCGGAGTTTGGGTCATGATAGTTATATATCAATTTTATCCAATCATAAATTAACAAATGTTATAAATGTAATACCTTAAAATTTTTATTTCAATTAGATTTTTAAGATTCTTATTCAAATAAATGTTTGAGGACTTATAATTGAAATATATAATTATAAATAATGTTTATCAGTATAAAATAAATCATATTAAGATATAGAAAGCAAAGTCTAGATAATTTTAAAATTCAAAAATTATCTTAAAATACCATATTGATATTTGTCTTATATTCATAGATGCTTTTGTTTCTTAAAATCTTAAAATAAGATGACTCTGAGATTTTCTAAATTTTGTGATTCTCATAAATGCTTCCCCATGTAAAAAAACAATCTTTCATGTGTCTTATTTTAATCCTAATAAAAAATATCATATATTTTCTCTTACTTTTCCTATTTTCCTTTTTTTTTTTTAAGCTTTCCACTCTTTTTTCTTTCATTTCCTCTCACTTTCACAATAGCTTAGCTGCTTATTCGTCGAGCAGTGTTCTTTTCTCATCTTTGTGTAGCTATCAGATTGCTTAGATCGGTAACGCTTTTACCATCCTTCACCCATATTAACAAAATTGGACTAGCTTTCAAAATTCATTCGTTTAGATTTAAAATATAAATATGCTTCCTTTAATTTTATTTTTATTTTTTACTAAAATACTCTTATTAACCAATTTTGTATTTAAATTAATAAAATATATTTTAGTAAAAAAATATTAAAATTGAATTAAAGTGTAACACAAGTTTTTCCTTTAAGAGAAGTTCATATATATTTTAAAAATAAAAAAAATTTGTGTAATTTGGATAAAATTCAAGAAGGATCAGTATAATTTACCTTTTATTTAAAATAGATTTTTTGATGACATCTCATTTATATTCAAAAATTAATAGAGTTGGATTGAGTCAAACTTTTAGATCTAAATGCGTTTAGTACTTGTTAATTTTTTAATCAATAAATATATATAATTTTCATCAAATGTTGTGGCTCTTTTCACCTTTCAAAATAAATTAGTAGATATATTTAATTTTAAAATGTATTATATTATATTTAATTTTTTCAAAAATTTAATGGTGCCAAAACTATTCGCAATAGTGTTTTATATTTATCAGATTTTTTTTTTTGGGTCAGAATAATCTTTAGATTAACTACATTTATCAAAAAGATTGCATTACACATGCATGCAAAGTGGAGGTCAATGTCTTTTTTTTTTTTAATCAAACATTGAAAATTAAAACATTTAATCCAGGTGTTATCCAAACAGAAAATATTAATCTAAAAGAAAAGAGAGAATTGAATTGGATTTTTTACCCCCAAAAAATTTTGATTTTTCTGAATTTTGTAAATTAGAAATCTCACTACTAACTTCTTCTGAAAAGTTAGATTCCTGAAATCAATTTTACACATGTAAAAAATTGAATCAAGAACCGTAATTAGTAAAACACACTTTTTCTTATATACCTATTTCACGAAGAAATTCTATTCCAAGAGTTAAAAATTTAGAGTTTGAGAGAAATCAACGTAACAAGATTTATAATGATTAAAATTAAGGTAATCCAACATCTACTCTTCAATCACATCAAATGAATTTTTATAACTTAAAAAATCTCAAATAGATTACAACAAGGCAACCCTTAGATTAAGACTCAAATCTTTAATTTTTACAGCCTACCAAATAAGAAAACCTTGGGGGTTTAGCACATAAGATTTTAAAACCTCAAAGCAACTTAGAATTTTTACCATCACCCTAGAAACTCAAACAATCAAGAGTATATAAAAAATTTCACAAAGTAAGAATCAAGCTTATCAAAAAGCACCTAGAACAAATTACTCAAATCAACACAATAAGCACCCAATAGCAATAAAGATGATTGTAAATGCACGTGCAGCTCTTCTTTCTTCATCTTCATAAAGGTCTCTTAAATATTGATGATTGAGTAGGTGACCATTTCTCTTGCTTCTTCACTAATGACTAAAAAAATCTTGGACAATAAGTGGTCAAACTTCCTCCATTATTTTTCAATGTTCATCTTTGCTTAATTTAATGTTGGGCGCTTTTTGGGGAGGGGAATTCAGATCGCCTATTGCTTTCTTGATATGGGCCGTCTGGACAGCTTAGATTTACATTTTTTTTATTTTTTAAATATCAAATATCATTTTTTTTAAGTGTACCGTTAAAAAATTATTTTTATTTTGCATTTTACTTCTTATGAAACAAAAATATGTCAAAATGAAATGTAAAATAAAATTTAGATCATTTAGATTAAATCTCTTAAGAATGATTTGACCTTTAAAAATGATTTGGTCCAAATTGCTTTACTTGCAGCAACATTAGGCCCAGACACATTATTGAAGAATTGCAAGAACATAAACTTTGGGCAAACTTTTCAAGCCGAGTCTCTTAAGTATGATTCGGCCTAATATTAAAAACTTCTTATCCCCATTGAGAACCGCGGGATAAGAATAGTGTGTATGTTAAAACTATTTTTTTTTACCCAAAGTAATATTTTCTAATTCAGTTAATTTTCAATAGGCCAAAAAAATAATATTTCCCAAATTATTTTAGAGTAAAACAATTTTGGCCCACGTCAACATTTTAGCCCATGTTATTAAAATGTTTGAAAAATGCTTTTAATTAAATGACTGCCATAATTCAAAGATTTAATTCAAGCGTTTGATCCAACACTTAGAATATTCATGATGATGAGCCTTTTGATTTTTTTTTTTTTTAAAGAGTGCAAACAAAGTATATACATGTATGACATTTTAAAGTGTATTCAATTCCACATCTAACTATCGGGGACATATTCTGAACCGAGACATAGGGATGCAATAAAATTCATTTCAAAATCATTTTCTCCCACAGTTGTCGTAATAACCCAAGATTTTAAAAAGGACATATAACGAAGAAAATTTGAGTGAATTAATTTAAAAACTTGAACCTAGAAATAAATTAGGAAGTTTTGCATAATAATCCAAAACATTAAGAGGAAAAATAATAAATTAGGGAATTTAAAGTAATGAGGAAATTAACTAAAATACGAAATTAAATTTTAATGCCACAAAAAAAATGAAATTTAAATAATTGAGATCAATAATAAATAATAGTGATGGCAAATTAATTTAAATAAATTTAGTGTAGTATGGGATAAATTTAAATAGAGGGAAAGCAAGCTTTTTAAGCTAAATCTCATTATTTGAGAAAAAAATTTGTAAAATCTATGTCCTTATAAAGTATTACACTTAAATGCTATTGATTTGATGGAAGACTTTTTTTAATATATATAAAAGCTTGTTACTGAAAGTCAGAACCATTAAATTTTTATAAAAAAAATTTGGAAGTCGAAACAGTAGGTTTCAACTTCAAATTAAAATTTTCTTTTAATTGCATACTGAAAGTCATAATTATAGGTTCCGACTAAACTTTAAATGATTCTAATTTAAGTGTGACAAATTTTTAAATCAATATTGTAGGTTAAGGTAGCTTAACTTGCAATACATGCAGGCTTAGGAGCTTAGCTCGCATGTGTCGTCACTTATCAAATCCTTTGGCCCGAAATGCGGACCAAATTTTCCTCTCCCCCCTTCATGTTCTGTATCCTTCATGTTCTCTATGATTTAGAACACATAAGGATTCTCTTTATTTCACTTTTCTTTTTTGACTCATCGTTAAAATTTGGTGCTCTCTCTTCTTCAACTCGTTTTTAGCATTTCATTTTTAGTTGGTGCATACTTCTTCTTTTATTATTTTCCTTTCATCGTTTGCAACTTCCAAATTTGTAGCTTCCAACTTTCATATTTTAACTTTGGTTTCTAAAAATGTTTAACTTTTTTTCTTAATTTTTTTCTCTTATCTATTAAGGTTAGTGTAAACTTTTTATTTATTTTATAATTGTGTATTAATTAAATTATATATTTGTATTTAATTTTTTGTTATGTTTATTTAATTTGCATTTATTTTTTATCTTTATTTTAGTAACATTTATTTATTTTTGCTATATTTATTATATTTATATTTATTTTTTGTTATATTTATTATGCTTGCATTAATTTTTTTGTTATATTTATTTCTGCTTCATTTTTTATTTATGTTGTTATATTTATTTGTGTGTATTTACTTTTTTTCTTATATTTATTTTATTTATATTTAATTTTTTATTATATTTATTATGTTTGCATTTACTTGTTTGTTGTATTTATTTTGCTTGCATTTTTTGTGTTATATTTATTTTTTGTATTTATTTTTTTATATTTATTTTGTTTGAATTTATTTATTTATTTATTGTTATATTTATTTTGTTTCCATTTATCTCATTGTTATATTTATTTTGTTTGCATTAAATTTTTTTTTGCTATATTATTTAGTTTGAATTTATTTTTTATATTTATTTTGGTTACATTTATTTATTTTGGCTATATTGATTACATTTCCATTTATTTTTTAATATTTTTTGGCTATATTTATTTTTTTCAATATTTATTATATTTTCATTTTTTTTGTGTCATATTTATATTGTTTTCATTTATTTTGTTGTTATATCTATTTTGCTTGCATTTTTTTTGTTATATTTATTTTGTTTGCATTAATTTTTTATATTTATTTTGGTGACATTTATTTTTAGCTATATTTATTATGTTTTTATTTATTTTTTATATTTATTTTGGTTACATTTATTTTTTGCTATATTTTTATGTTTGCATTTATTTTTTGTGTTATATTTATTTTCTTTACATTTATTCTTTTGATATATTTATTTTGTTTTGCATTTATTTTTTTGTGTCTTATATTTATTTTGTTTACATTTATTTTTTCATATTTATTTTGGTTACATTTAATTTTTTTCTATATTTATTATGCTTGCATTTATATTTTTTGTTATATGTATTTTGTTTGCATTTTTTTGGTTATATTTATTTAGTTTGTATTTATTTTTTTCTTATATTTAATTTGGTTTCATTTTTTTTTGTTTGCTATATTTAAAATGGTTGCATTATTTTCTTTTGTTATATTTATTTTGTTCAAATTTATTTTTTGGTTATATTTATTTTGTTTGAATTTATTTTTTTTCTTATATTTATTTTGTTTGCAAGTCATATTATAGAGAAAAATAATGACTAATAAGAGTGAAGTTGTATGCATATTTGCAAATGAATAAATTTATGATGGTTTAAATGATATGAAATTTGAGTGTGTTAGAGTGAAATAATGATGACTGATTTAGATATCACATTAGAGAGATTGAAGCAAATGGTTAGATAAAAGTTACAATTTTTTTAAACCAATTTTTATCAGAGTTAATATATAGGCACTTGGCATTGTTAAATCCAACACGGTACCAAGCGTATAACTTAAAAGATAATTCTGATATGTAAGAGATGTGGCAAATGAACTCATGGTTTCTATCCTAATTGACTAGTATATAGTTGTATGTGTATATCTTAACCAATCAAATGGATTTGAACCTCGAATCGTAATTAGTGGAGGACCATGTTGCATACGCACTTTATCTACCAGCAATATGCACGAGCTAGTAGAACAAGCATCCTTATTTAGTGCATATTTTAGAGATGTTCATCTATTTGATTTATAGGCCAGCTATGGTCAATAATATAAAATCTCTCATATGAACCACATGTTTTAGCTAAGTTTATCCTATCAAGCAATTAACAATATTTTATCTCAATCTTTCATGGTTATAATAGAAGATTTAATGAATGAATTTGAGGATGATGATACATATGATTCTACTATGAATGTTAATTATGATGATGATGACAAAGATGACAATGAGTTAAATGAGGAGATCAATGATAATGGGGATGATCCAATGGATCTTATGGTGAATGAAATTACAAGTAAATATAATGACTCGACAATTGCCTTCTCATGAGTAATATAGAGGTAGCAAATGGTCCTTAATTCCCTGAAAGGGGAGAGCTTATAAATCTTAGTAACAACCAAGAGTTGAACGTTAGCATGCAATATGCAAAAATAAAAGCACTACGCTATGTGGTTAAGCTGTACTTTGTTTGAGTGCACCGCACATTTCACGTGAGCCATTCTTCTACAAAAAATGAAGAATATTAGTATATTAACTATGACCATAGTTGCAGTTGGAGGGTCAAAATATGCAAAAAGGCAAAATGAACATATTGGGATATTATAATGTATGGGGGACCATATATATGTCTTTCTATGACATTATCCAAAGATCACCCAAATTTAGATTATGATATTATATTGTCATGCATTATGGCAATGGTGACCAACTAGCTAGAGGTTAAAGTTTTCTAAATTATTGAAAGGATGCAAAGTTTATTTAGCTACATTGTATCTTACAAAAAGGCATAAAAGGCAAAACACCAAGCCATTGCCCTTGCTTTTAGTAACTAAGAAAGGTCATATACTTTATTGCCTATGTGGTGAGCTATTGTTTAGTATTTCATACTTGGCTTGGTCGTACAGTTTTCAAACAAACAATGTCTACAAAATAGTTTTGATAGATAGTCTATGAAAATGTTCCATCAAGTATTCTAGGCATTTAAGCCATGCATTGAAGGTTAAGGAGAAAAGTGGCATCATCCAAGGTTAAGGAGTCTTTTCTAATTCCCAATTGTTGTTGACTTTTCTACCTCATATCTGCTCTACATTTGCATCATGATTCATCATTCTAATCTAACATCTTTGCTCAATGAATGTGAAATTGTAATATCATGCTCATCTTCTTTTTTTTTTTAAATATTGCTTATATATTTATGTTTATCCATCTAATTCTAGTAGTAGTAATTTCTTTTACATTGTCTAAGGGTGTCAATCTCTTGATTCTTTATTTTTGTTTATGTTTAGAGCTTTTGGCTAGATAAGCCAAGCAAGAATAAATGTTACATGCTATCTATTAGGAATCTTTTTATATGTTGAGGAGACACTTCGATATATTGGAAGTGGACTTTAATGCCTGAGGCCAGGTAAGTTAATTAGACACTTCGCATTTTCATGTTCTATTTATGTGTTGCGAGACAACTAGATTTGGAGTGTAACTACTAACTAGCAGGTTTAAGGAGATGACTGAACTTTTGAGTGTGTGTTGGTTGGAAATCAAGGGGCGGATCAACACTTGCATGTTGTCCCTTTAACATTGTATGTAGCTTACCTTGTGTTTAATTTAACTGCTAATGCCTATGGGTTCCAACATAAACCAGTGGAGGTCTCCATTAGGATTGTTGGGAATAATAGTAATCTAATGCATAAATATCTAATTTTTCCCATACTTACAAAAAATCCTGATCCACAATATCCAAACTAGAGGACAAATGGATGGTTGGAGATCAAATTGGGAGACTTCTTCAATAAAGGAAGACATGACGAGGAGCTGGAAATGACTATTTTGGGGATGGATGGAAGGTCAGTGGAAAGGAGGTCTTATTATTCAATGATTCGAAATTAGGCCTAATTAAATTCGATAAATAAATGCCTTCCTCATGGCCTTTACCACTATTATGTTGTTTCAAGTTTTTTGGTTGCTCAAATCTTGTTTACGAACTTGCTGTCATGTTGGGATCTTGAGGTCCATGGCTTAATTTAATAATTTTATTTTGACCTAAATCTTTCCATGTAATAAATTTCAATTTAAAACAAATGAAGAAATCTACATGCTTGCATACATAGCTTTGGAGGTAAGTCTTTTACCCTTGAAGCAGTTAAAAATATTCTCATGCAACTTAGAAAGATAAAGCATTTTACAGCAAAAATGGATTTAAGAATGCTACAATGATTGAAATTTTTGTGAGTGCAAAGTTGGAAAAGGGTAAAATTGGCTCTATATGAGGGGTTTTACATCTATACAGTGGACATATGCTTAAGATCAATATATATATATATATATAATCCACACATTAGAACTAAAATGGTATTATCCTTCTTTAAAATATCAGTTAGGCTTGCTTTCAAGAGGTTGGACGAAAGAAGATGCACTAGAGAGCCAGGCATGAAGATATGTTAAAGCTCATTTATGGCCTATGTCTTTTTATTTTTTTCCCTTAATTTTTTAGTTATTTTACCATCCATCATGCATCTTGTTTAAATGCAGGACTAATATTAAAAAAAATGAAGTTCTATTTATATAGTCCATTTAAGTTGGTTTCCATGTTTTTAAAGCCGACATGGATGATTAGTTGGCTGACTCGTAGAATTATTTAGTTTTAATGCTTAATAGGATTCAACTTAGTTAAATCCTAAAAGTTATTTTTTTAAAAGAAATTAGAAAAAATTAAGTAAAAAATAAATTATTTTGTTGTGAAAAAATTAGTGATTTATTAACTTTTTAAATATATATATATTTTTTATTAAATAACAAGTTATTGGTATTGGCAAAGTTGTTTTACAATTATTTTAAGAGGGGTTATTTGTGGAGTTAAATCATAATTGGAGTGTTTGAGTTATGCAAGTTTAAATAAAAAAAAGGTTGGATAATGAGTAATAGTTATAACTTTTATTTTAATGATACATACTTAATTTGATGTTTGGTTTAATGCCAACTCCACTATAGTTATACACCAATTAACTTGATCATAAATCACCAGATGCAATAAATGTAATACCTTCAAATTTTTATTTAAAATTCTTATTCAAATAGGTCTCTAATGACTTATAATTAAAATATAGAATCATAAATAATGTTTATCGATATAAAATAAACTATATTAAGGTAGAAAACAAGATTTAGATAATTTTAGAGTTTGGAAATTATCTTAAAGAAATAGTTTGATATTTGTATTGTATTCATTAGAATGCTTTTATTTCTCAAAATTTTAAAATAAGTTAACCTTAAGAATCCCTAAATTTTGTGATACTCATAGTTGCTTTTGAAGTATAAAAACAATCTTTCGTGTGAAGGGACTTCCTTTGAATTTTATTGAAATTAAATAGACCTCTCTATTTTTAAAATTTATACTTTAGTCCAACTTTAATTTTTTTAACTAAAATACTTTCATTAACTAATTTTATATTTAAGTTAATGGAGGATATTTTAGTTAAAAAGATTTAATTAGATTAATGTGTAACACAACTTTTTGTTTAAGGAAAAATTCATCTATATTTTACACATAAAAAATTTTGTGTAATTTTAGGAAAACTCAAGAGAGGCTAATATAATTTACTTCATATTTAAAATAGCTTTTGATGACATCTCTTTTAGTTTTAAAGATTAATAGAGTTGGATTAAGTCAAACCTTTAGATCCAAATACCATTAGTACTTATTAATTTTTTAATTAATAAATATATATAATTTTCATCAAATATTAGTCCCTCTTTTCAACTCTCAAAATAAATTAGTAGATATATTTAATATTAAAATGTATTATATTGTATTTAATTTTTTAAAAAATTATTAAGGCAAAAAATATTAGCTATGATGTTCTATATTTATCATCTTTTGATTTTTTTTTGCTAGAATTATATTTAAATTAACTACGCCCTATCTAAAAGATTTGATTACGCATGCACGCAAAGTAGAGATCAGTATTTTTTTTTTTTTACCAAATATTGAAAGTTAAAACATTTAATTCAGGCGTTACCCAAATAGTGAATACTAATCTAAAAGAAAAGCGAGAATTGAATTGGGTATTTTTTATTAAATTTTTTTTTTAAAAAAATTTAAATTAATTATCTCACTACTAGCTTCTTCTGAAAAGCTAGATTTTCTTATATAAATTTTTGTCCTGTAAACAATTAAACAAAGAACCTTAATTAGTAAAACATACTTTTTCTTATATACCTATTTCATCAAGAAATTATAATTCAAAAGTTAAACATTTAGAGTTTGAGAGAAATCAACACAAGAAATTCTAATTCCTCAATCCTTTTAATTTAATGTTGTGAGCATTTGGGAGAAGGGAATTGAAATCGATTGCTGCTATCCTAATTTAGATAGTCTAGATTTAAATTTTTTAAAATTTTTAAACATCATATATTAATTTTTTAAATGTACAATTAGAAAATTATTTTTATTTTACATTTTATTTCTTACAAAAAAAAATATGTCAAAATAAAATAAAATAAAATTTAGGCTACTCACGTTAAATCTTTTAAGTACGATTCGGCCCTTACGTATGATTTGGTCCAAATTTCTCCACCTGGAGTAGTAGACCCAAACACATTATCAGGGACTTGCAAGAAAATAGACTTTGGGCTTGTTGTGGCATTTTCTTAAAGGAAACTTCTCAGCCCAAGTCTCTTAAGTATGATTTGGCCCAATACTAAAAACTTCCCCTGGGAGAACCATGGGACAAGTATATACGTTAAAACCATTTTTTACCCAAAGTAATATTTTCTGATTCAATTAATTTTCAATAGGCCGAAAAAATAATATTTCCCGAATTATTTTATGGTAAAACAATTTTAGTCCACATAAACATTTTAGCCAATATTAAAATGTTTGAAAAATTCTTTTAGTTAAATGATTGACGTAATTCAAAATTTTAATTTAAGCTTTTGATCCAACAGTTACAATATTAATGATGATGAGCCTTTTGAATATTTTTTTATAGTACAAACAAAGTATATACATGTATGACTTTTTAAAGTGTATTCAAATCCACATCTTACTATCGGAAACATAATGTGGATCCGACACATGGGGATGGGATAAAATTCATTTCAAAACCATTTTCTCCTACAGCTATTGTAATAACTAAAGATTTTTAAAAGGACATATAATGAAGAAAATTTGAGTGAGTTAATTTAAAAATTTGAACCTAGAAATAAATTAGAAAGCATTGCATAATAATCCAAAATATTTAGAGGAAAAATAATGTGTAATCACCTAATAAATTGGGGAACTTAAAATTATAAGGAAATTAAATTGTAATGTCACAATAAATAATTGAGATCAATAATAAATGATAGTGATAGTAAATTAATTTAAATAGACATTGCGTAGTATGGGATAAATTTAAATAGAGAGAAAGCTAAACACAAACCTTGTCATAGATTTTGGGACTTGAGTTTAAATTTGATCAGGACCATCTATGTAATTTTTTTTCCTCAGTTATTTTCTTCCTTAGGCTAACGTAAGTTGCTGCTATTGGGTCAAAACTGCAATTTTAAATTTATCTTATCAACCTTTGCGTTTCCAATAATTTCAAATAGGTCCCTGGGAGATTTACTCGTGAAGGAGTCTAAAACAAGCACGTGTGTCTCTCCCTGTGGTGATCGAAGCTTTCTATCTCAAATCCATTCCTTTTCTCATCGGATTTCTATTTAGAGAGAGAGAGAGAGAGAGCATTAAAAAAATCTTAGATTGAAGGCATTTACGTCTTGTGTGTTTCTTCTTCTTTTTCTCTAAGTGTATGATTTCTTCCTCAGCTGGGTAGCAACGGCTACAAAGCTTCTGGTCAGATCCTTCCTTCATAATTCTCTTTAGCCGTGCTCAAAGATGTTTTGAAGCTCTCTCTCAACTTGGTTCCAATTTCTTCTCCCTTCTTAATACTTCTGTTACTGTTCGCCCCAGTTCGGTTCTGTTCCTTCAAGATGTCTAACCCCATTTTCAATTTGCATAGCAGCTCTATATTCTAATAAGGTAGCAACCAACTTGTTCAATTTTTTTTTTCCTGATTCATGATTCTTAAATTCCATGATTTATTCCTCAAGAAATTTTGTTGTTTTCTCCACAATTTTAGCATTTCACAAAATCTCCAATGCCTTATGTTAGTTTTTTGGGTCCTCGTAAATAGGGAAGAAAATTCTCTCAAATGAATTGAATGGGTCAATAGGAATTGAATCAAGGATAAGTTGAGAGTTAAAGTGAACAAAGAACTCAGGTAGGTGTGTAGTAACTTGCATGAGAACGGGGCATTCTATAGGTTTAGTGAAACTACGTAAGAGCCTTTCTCTTATTGCTAAATCCTCATACATAAGTTGAGATGGGAATTATGCCATGTTGCAAATAAACATGGTAAAATTCTTAAAAGTAGGCAACAATTTACTAAAGTAAAATAAATATTAAAATAAGGCATATACTAGTGTAGGAAAATATTTTATAGAATTTAATTAAGTAATATTGATTATTTAAGTAGGTAGTGCATAGGTAAAGAGGTTGATTAAGTAAGTAAGGAATTAATTAAATTTAACTAAGATAAATAAACAATAGAATGAGAAATCATAATAGGTAAGTAGCATAATTAAAGTTGGTTATTATGATAATGCAAGTACTAGGACGTGGCATATGAACTAATTGTAAAAAAGGACGAGACTAGGATGTGGCATAGGTCAAACCCTGAAATTAAAAGTGTGATCGGCATGAAAGATAAACAATTTCTCTTCCATAAGCCTAACAAGAACTAGAATCTAGGTTAAAATTTAATGTAAAATCCCTACAATTTAATATTAGATAATAGAACCAATTAGAACCATTATAATCACATTGGCATTGAGCATCATTAATTACATAAGGCTTTAGTAAAAATTTTGATAGATTCCCCCCCTAAAATTTGGATCTCTTGAAATTTTTACAATCAATCTAGTAAAAACCAATACAATTAAAGAAAGTTCTACTTTCAACATAATCCATTTTACAACAATTTCTAGGGGTGGAGAAATATGTCTATGATTCAATGGAGAGACATACATACTATGGCATGGAATCAATTACATATTAACAATCAAAATATGCCTTTGCAAGATTTACGTGAGGCTCACCAAAACAAAGAAGTGCTACACTTCTAGGCTACTAAAGAAGGGTCAAGTTCGTTTCTACTATCTGAAAAGGATTTTGAAAATAAAAGGGGGCGAGTCAATGCTTAGTGAGTAATAAAGCTAACTATAAGGTATAAAAACAATTTCATATTAAATTTTTATTCAAAATAGTAATTCAACAATTACAATTTTAAAAACAGTGATTAATAAATTCTTTTAATAAAATTATTCATCAAATACAATAGGAGCATCCAGCTGGTAACAAACAGATCAGACACAGAATACACAGCTCACGAAGGTAAATAACACAAATGTTGAGCAATTATTTGGTGAAATCAAACAGATCCACATATAGTAGTGAACTACACTGGTTAGCAACACCATTGCTAGCTAGGGTACATATCGTAGTGCACTGTAACTAACCAATATAAGTAGCTCTCATAGGAAAATTGTCTCATAAATATATGTTCAAAGTAAATCAAATTCATAATTATACATACTTGCAGTTTAACCATGTAAACAATGTACATTAGTATATATTCCCCTTTACAGAACAATCAAAAAAGTGAAATTTAAAATTTTCATAGTTAACAGAGGTAATTTCCATCATCAGTATCTATATTCCTAAAGTCCAGAAATACTTAAATAAACATTCAGGTAGTTAAATAATCAGAAACACATTTAATAAAGTAAATACATATAACTAAGGAATGTTTAATCATTAACCTTGAAATGAAATTGCATGATCTATATATATATATATAACATATAGTTTGCATTATTTACTCACCTTTCAAGATAACACAGGAAAATCTCTTATTGTATCCTCTACTAATTTCTTAGTATGCCTACTTCTTCTGAATGTCTTATAACACCAGTTCACAAAGTCTTAGTACTTGAATGACTTCAAATTGTTTTATAATAAAAATTCCTCTTATTTTCTCAAACACCAAATCTTAACAAGTTTCTTAGGATATGGTAACTAGTTAGATCCCTTTAAGAACACCAATATAAGCCTATTTGTTCAAGTTATAATTTCAATCCTTAACATCTTATCTCCTAATTCAACCACTATTA